>OV725079.1:167602814-170024037 GCA_928085145.1 Nezara viridula
GCCAGATATCTATCCTTTCATGATAAACTTCAGTCCCATCCAAATCCGCTTGTTACCACTCTTGCTTCTTCCTCGATTCCTGATAATCCTTCTAGGCGTCTGAAAAGGAGATGGCCTCGTGATCTTCTTACTTAAAATTATTTAGAGAGTGCTACCACTTGGGTAGTATCTCTTCAAGCCTGTACATGCCATTATTTATATTTTCGCATATTTACTAGTTGTATTTGTATACAGTTGTAAATTTCATTAAATAAACAAAAAAAAAAAATATTTGAGCGAAGTGATCCCTCAACCAGCTACCTTTGTGACATCGAAGGTTTTGTTGTGCATTAGAATTATAGCCACACAATGAATGAGGGTGCTAGTTATCGTGAAATTATTGGTGACAAACTATGGAGTAACAAACTTTTGCAAGCTTTGTTTGCAGTCCTGAAAGTTTTTACAGAATGGTTTATAGCTGCTTCTATTTAGCTCTCCATCATATCTCTCAAGCTTAAAATTAAAGGGGCATTTATAAGAAAACAGTTCATTTCGGCTGATCTAATGGAAGAACGTTCTGACCCTTGGCAGACAGAAAAGAGTTGTCAGGATGAAAATACTGAAGAATAAGATAATAGTTAGGAGAAAGTATCGTCTTATATATGAAGAGCCATATGATTAAATCAGGATACTTTAAAAAATAAAATTATTTTGGCAATAAATAGAGAATAATAATTTGGTCAGACCACTTGGCAATATGCATAGGTCTTTACTTATAATAACATAAATTTAAGCAATTTCAAACATATCAGTATGCATCCATATACGCAACCTTTTAGTTATATATAATATTTAAAAAATTTTTGATCTTTCAATGCCATGGAGATTATTTATAGTGAATATAATATAAAAACTTTTCTTTGAAATTTTGAAATAAATTGGAAACAATATTCAACATACTTTTTTAACTATCACTGCAGCAAATACATAAATTTTTTTTAAAAAAAAAGAGGTACTCTTCACGAAGAAGTAATAAAACTCTCATTTGGCTCATCTTATGCATACATTAGCATAATACCTAGCAAGTGCGGCACAGCCTTTTAGATAATACTGTGGAGAAATGTATCAGCACGCATTTGACAGGATGCGGTGCAAAGAAAATTAACGAGTGAGGTATAACATATTTCAGTTTCAAATAAATAAAACGAAGTGAATTCATTAGATATAATGAATCAAAGTATTATATTATTATATATTATAATATTTGTCTATTTGCAGAGAATAAACTTAACACAAATATCTATAGTTTACACCTGGGTTGCCCCACTTCTCAAAAGTATTCCCTATACAATACTACAAATTTATATATATATATGACATACCTTCCCATAAAAGGGTGAGATGAAAAAGCTTTGATGATCACAAAATTTTATTTGTGAATAACTCAAAAATAGTGCATTCTTCGTTGATTTTTATTAGAACAAATTTCAAAGGCAACTAAATTTTCTAAAGGATAAAAAAACATTCATCAAACTCCTTGCATTAATAATAAATATATGTCAGGGTTTGAGTTTTTTTACTATTTTTGTATATTTGCAAGTCGTCAGTGGAAAGCGGGGTTGCCTTCCCCCCCCCAATTGCTAATCATTTCCTTAAACCTCTTAAACCTTTCATACGCAGTGTTTCTTTGAAAAAAACACCTATTTTCGTATGTCAGCACAATCTTTTGTCACATCAGTGTACTAAAGTGGTAAAATGGACTCTGATAAAAAGATTTATCCTTTAGCAAGATATTATTAAATATTGTAAGCAGTTTTAGAATCTTTCCCTGTAATATTTTTATTTTCACTGAGCTATATATGAGATATATAGTAAGTAAAAGAGCTGCGATCTTGAAAATTTTCGAATATTTTTTAACGGAAATACATGTTTTTAATGCTTATAACCAAATCCCACAAAATTATAGGTGTGCTTTTTTGTATGAATAATCTAGCTCAAAAACGAAAAGTCGTATAAAAGCGAAATTTCATATTTATTGTTTGTATATACCTGGGATGTTACTGTATTTTTTTTTTGGTCAAAATCGACTTATCGGAAGTGGCACTTCAGCAAATCAGTGTAAAATTAAGCAGATTTTAATAGCTTTATTCTCATTGATGTTCTTTAACCTAGCTTAATGGCTAATTTTCAATATTTATTTCTCTAAAATAAGTTTAATTTTTTATTTGAAATAATTAACCATTTCACAATTAACTCTGATATAATAAATGGTTAAATATAAAATATGAAAGAGTTTGATTATTCACTAAAGGAGAAATTAGATATCGTAACGATGAATAATCGTAATAGAGCAGCCAAAGTAATTATGAGCGCGCTCAAAAATTAGAACAAGCTTCCACATTATCATGAGGTTAATATAATACGAACTCCGATAATATTATCTTCATAAACATGTTTGTTTTTCGTATATAATATCGTTTGAATTATATCAATATTTAATTGTATAGATTACAGCGATATAAAAATTAAAATGTGTATATATATCGGTACTTAAGAAATAAACATACGCACAATAAAACAAAAATAAATATCTAGCGTTCTTCTTTATCAATGATACTCTCGTCGGACTTAAAATATTTCGTGGCACAAAATTATTTATTATGATCAAATAAATAATTGAAATATACAATTGTGAAAGGAAATAACCAGTGTCAAACAAAATAAATACATTATGCAGCTATGAAAAACGTATGGTAATTAATTGCTTTAAATAATGTTTCGTGCCGTCTATAATTTTTAATTTCAGTTATCTTTGTCTGAAAATACTTATTTCTGCTAAGAGAAGGTGTTAAGTGAAGGTTATGTGATGCGCATATCGCACCAGATTTAAAAAAAAATTTTTTTTTTTTTTTCGGTCTGATTAATTTAATTATCTACTCAAACTAATTTAGTCTTTAAGGGAAACAGATTCGACACAAGAGTATTCACAAGACTAATGACACTGTTGAAGGAAGTAAACGAGCAAGGCCTCAAAGCGTAGCGTTGACACTAACATACTTAAGCCCTCAGTCTAAGCCAACAGACGAAGACGGGTCCTTAATGAACTTAGTTGTAATTCCTAGTTGGATCCTTTCCTTGTTCGTCCTGAAAGGAACAAGATCTCACATTCTTCCTGGATACTAATCTTTGACTAGTTTTCTATAAGGAAATATCGAAATTAAAAAAGAAGTCGGAGTAAAGCATGAATTATGGAGGCGAAAGAACTACTTAAAATAAATACATCACTCTCAGATCAAGAGCAGATATATTATGCTGAATAGAAATCTAAGAACTTGGATTCAGTTCGAAAAGATAGAATAATAAATTATTAATGTCTAAATCTATAAAAATATACAACCAATAAGAATCAAATACATTTTACATTAAAGAAAATGTTTGTACTGTTTGCATTGAGTATTCCAATAGAAAGGTATAGACTTAGTCATGATAGAAAATGGGATTTAAATATTAAAACATTTCTGATAAAAGCAATACGGAAACAACCTTTCGAAAAGTAATCTTAATGATATTAACTTGAATCTTATTGAATAACTTCATCGAGTTCTAGAATTAGAGCGGCCGAAAGTTGAACGCAGCACAGGGGCAGCATAGGTGCAATATACGTGTAATAGAGGTGCAACCGAAGACCCAGTTGTGAGACTTCTAGCTGGGAATTTCTGATCAATGCTGGCAATTTATTTAAATAAGTATTAAATAAATACTTTTATTTAAATACTTAACTTTACCAAATAAATCTCTTTAAATAAGGGTATATAAATAAAATTAATTGTATTTGTTATTTAACAAATACTTTTATTTAGAAAAAAATGCTAAGTAATAATAAAATTGTCTCATGTACTATAAAATCAACTACATCATTTATCACTCATGTCGATTTCTAATTGATTAATTTCAACTTTTCGGATTTCTTCCATTAAGGGGATTGTTATTACGTTATTGAAGGGGTAGTTTTTGAAAACACTATCGATTATTAAATTACTCTCTCACGTATCAATTTATTACTGATTAATTAAAACTTTCGGATTTCAATGAATTAGGGGTCTGTTGTGCTATTGGAGGCTTGGTTTTTTAAATAACTAACGATTTTATGAAACTCATTCCCTTATCTATTGTGTTAGTGGCTTATTATAGATTTATTATTACTTTAATAATAATAATAATAAGGCTTAGCGAACCCGAAGGTTCGATGCCGACACCACCAATCGCTTGTTACACACCTCCCTCCACCGTTCGCCGTCCAAACCCAGTTCCTTCAGATCAGCTTTAATGCAATCTTCCCACCTTCGCTTCGGTCTACCCCTCGGACGCTTACCATTCGGCACAGAAAATATTAACCTTTTAGGAATTCTCTCGTTACTAAGCCCAACAACTTTACAAGCCCATTTGATTCGCCGCGATGAAATTACCTCAATTATATTACCCGGATATAGCTCACGCAATTCGGCGTTGTGTAACCGTCTGAACTCTCCGGTTAACTCATCCTTCTTCGGTCCGAATATTCTACGCAATACTTTATTTTCAAAAACCTTAAGACGCTGCTCATCCCTTAATGTAAGCGGCCAAGTTTCGCATCCATAAAGAACAGTAGGCAAGATTATTACTTTATGATTTATTATTACGTATTTTACATATCTCATCCATTTTATATCCAACATCGTTTAATTCAGTCGTATAAGAATTTGTTTTATTTCTAGTTTTATAGTATTGTTATTAGTGAGAGCGTAAGGCTGTCACTTAATTTTTATTTATATACCTCAGATTAAAAGCATCTTCCTTAGGACTTATGATAAAATATTATTAATAATTGGTAGTAAATCTTTATTTAAATTTGAGTTTCATGGTGTTACAAAATAGATGTTGAAAATATCTTCAATTTCAATTGTTAATCATTTAATTGTTTCATTTAATTTAATATTAATAATAAAAGATTTTCATAATCATATACAATCATATAAGAGAACGAATCCTGTACAAGACAATAATGAATAAGCACATAATCGACAAATCTTTTAATAATTTGCGTCGCAGTTGAGGCTGGTCTTAAAAAATGTAATTGTTGTGTTTATTAATATTTTTTTTTTGTTAAGTAATACATTATGTAGAGATGCAAAAAGAAGAATTTATAAGACACCTACTCGGTCAGTTCTATGGCTCAGATTGTTGGACAGTAATAAAATCCCAAGGACCTTCTCAGATTCAAGAGAAAGGTTTTATGATGAATATGCGGTGGTATTTATGAACAAGTCACATCGGGAAGGAGGAATAACGACGAATTAAAGGCCATATGTGAAGATCTTGATGTATACACCTTAATTGAGTTATCAAGGATTCGATGGAGGCGTGGGAGGGGGCCCAAGGGTGAAACCAAATGAAATTCCACATAAAGCTTTTCGGAGCGTGTATGCAAGAAGAGGTGGACGTCCATAAAACTATATTTTATTATAGAATTATACCCTGAAAGGCAAAAAATTCCACCCACTTGATTTTTTCATCTAAAAATATTTCAGCTTTGGATTGGTCTATTGTTTTCAATGAATAAATGGGTAATTTTTTTGTTTCTTTTCAATTAGAAATGTTAATATAGAGGACAATAACCCTTAGTCCTTAATTCTATGAAATGATTCTAGATTCCAATGTTTACTTTCTATGGAATAAAAATGTTTATTCAGTATCATTAGTTCAGTGCCGTTTCTTGCAGCTCATTTCTTAGTCTCCTGCTTTTAATTTTTTCAATATTAAGTTTAAAATGCCTCTTAGTGCTAAGGATGTTGCGCGTTGTGAATTTTCAAGGGAACTATAATTGTTTAATAGTTTCAATTAAGAGAAACTTTCAAGTCACGGAACTTAAAAAAAAACATGGAACACATTGCAATTGTTTGCTTGTTTTATTTTTTATTTTAAAAAGAGGATAGCAATAATATTATTTCGAGTGGAGTATCCGGCTTCGGGTTTGGTTGGAAGGGCAACAAATAGTTAGCTTGTTTATTTTGTTTTTATTCATTTTTTAAATATTTTTTTATTATTTAAATTAATGAACAATTTTATATAACAGAAATTTTCATTTATATAAAATAACCCAAAGGGTTTCATATTGAAAACCGTATGAGGAGGAAGTGATAGAGAATTCCCTGGCCGAGGAGTTTAATAAGGAAACGTTACACCTGCCGCCCCCCGAATTCATTTTTATAGAATATACTCTAGATAGGCTTCAATATACTCTTATTAAATCTATCCCAGTAAATACAAATATATATAGTATGGGGTTGGCAAATAAGTCCTTACGGTTTTTCTGTTTAAATTTATGACCTTATGATACACTTCTTATCTGATGAATTAATCCCTAAGGTGGAATGTTTATCTGTTTGTAATATGTCAATAATTATATCTGTTTCAATAATTATATCTAATTATTGCTGAAGCTAGCTTGTGTTTGTTATTGCACTGTGAATTTAGAAGAAAATATTATTTATTATCGGTTTATTTTTTTATATTATTTTAAAAAACGTGAGCGTGCTGCAGAAGCTCACAGAAAAATTTGTAGTGTTTATGGAGATGATTTCTATACCGAACGCACCTGTCAAAATTGGTTTGCCAAATTTAATACAGGAAATTTTGACATCAATGGTCGCCCACATAAAATTGAAACGAGCAATCTTAAGGCAATTCTTGATCAAAATTCCACACAATCAGTGTCACCAGAGATCGCTGTGCCCCTAAATGTTTCTCACACAAGCGTAGAAAACCATTCGGACAAACTCAGTTATGTTTCCAGGCTTAATGTTTTTGTCACGCACATGATTTTTTT
Organism: Nezara viridula; assembly: GCA_928085145.1. Classification (NCBI taxonomy): domain Eukaryota; kingdom Metazoa; phylum Arthropoda; class Insecta; order Hemiptera; family Pentatomidae; genus Nezara; species Nezara viridula. The sequence goes on from OV725079.1 coordinate 167,609,659, forward strand.
TTTTTCGAAAATCACAAAGAGTGTTATAACTTCAATAGGATTTTAGCTACCTACATCAACAGAACCTTCGTAAACAAAATACAAGTGGAGATAAAAAACAAAAATCTATAAGCAGTTTTGTTTACTTATTCCTCATGTAGACATCAAATAAAAAATAACATTAATATGGCTTCGAAGAGCAATAATTCAGCTTTCCAACGGATATAATAACATCAAATTGGGAGAACATCCTGAAGAGTTATGAATGATCGCAAGGGTGTTGTGTTCCAAGACAACGCCAGGAGCCTCACCTCATTGGTCACTCCTAATAAATTATCGAGCCTTGGAGAACCAATAAATTCTTAACCAGACCTAGCTCCAAGTGACTACCACTTATTCCGGTCTCTGCAGAACTCCATGAATGAAAAGTAATTCCAAAAGGAAGAGGACATCAAACACCATTTGGATCAGTTTTTTAACAATAAACTCCAGACATTCTATGAACAAGGAATTAGGCAGTTAGTGAAAAGATAGGAAAATGTCATATTAAATAATGGTTAATATATTGTAGATTAAAATAAATTTTACGTCTATAATACATTGAGGTTTATTTCACTCTGAAAAACCAAAAGGACTTATTTGCCAACCCAATATAAATAAATACAAATATTTCTACTTAAAAAAATATATTTACTCTCATATCTCTACGTCGGTCAATCCAATTTGTTCCCATACTAAAGCTATGTAAAATATAACAATACACTTTTTATTTATATACATATATTAGGTTAAGAAATTATTATTTTAGTTTAAGAAGATTATATATATATATATATATCAATTATCAACAAATTAAATTAAAATCTTCTATAATAATAACACACACACACACATATATATATATAGTCAACTATTAATCCACTCCATAGTTTACATTAATAATATTTATATTACAAAATGATGATGTTTTAACTTCCAATCAACGAAACTTTACAACAATATTACTCTAACCAAGGCCAACTTCTCTCATTAAAAGAATATGAATAAAGAAAGAGCTGTTGCAGACAAAACAGGAACTCTCATTAGAGAAGAAGAAGGAAATTCCCGAGACAAAAGATCTTTTCATCCATTGACGCAAAGGGTCTCCTAGATGCCTTGGTTAGTCTCAGTCGTTTACGTGCGTGGGTTCAACTCTCCTGTCAATGATTGAATTCCAACTTAATACTTATAAAGCTTTGCAGAAATATAAAAAATGCTGCACATTATCACAAAATGCTTTATTATTGACGTACAGTTACATATCAAATGTAACATTACTTTCCTTGTTACGAAGAGAAAATAAATAAAATGAATTCCTAATATTGACATCAATGTGTATATCAGAATTAGAATTCCCTAAGAAATATAGACAACAATGTCGCTACGGATGATATAAGATTTCTCCCCCCCTCCAAAAAAAAACCAAAGGAAATCAGCTTTGCTATAGAACACGTGGAAAAATATTGAAAATAATATATCTTTGCACCAAAGCCATCTATTTTAATGAATTTTTTTTTTTAAAGAAATCTTTTATCATTTTAGTTTATTAAAGATGCCAATTAGTGAATCCATGTGTTGTATTGACGATTCTCATAACTCAAAGGATAAAAGCACAAAGCTATCCCTAGATAGCCAGGTCAAGCTATCTCAGCTTAGAAATAGTTATCTAGAATGTACCGACTGGACACAAGACCCTTTATCAAGACTTAGGGAATAATAACAGATTTCACTAAAAGGACTCTGTCTCACAGACTTTATATCAATTCTAAAAGATAAGGATACCAATTCTTAATGGTTAATAACTTCTCTCCCACGATTCCTTTGCCGTCCTCTTCCGACTTCCCATCACCCCCTCGCTATTCTTGGGTATATAAACCTCATGATCCTCTTGACTAATTACTCATGCAGTTACATTCTTGAAGTCACACTCTTGTATGAGACCTGGAGTGAACTCTTGTAGTCAACCCATATATTTATATTATTACTCGGTATTTGAAGATTCCATTTGTAACAGACATTATGAATACAAATATTACTTATAAAGTCTTCACTGCCTCCGATTTGTTAACTATTGAAATGGGCACGTATCACAGAGAGACGAGCAAGAGAAAACACGCGACATCTATTCATTCATTCTAAATCTATTCATTTTTTCAATTGAACTATTGAATAAAAACAGTGAAAATGTATACTCTGACAAATGAAAACTCCTGAAAACTCTGAAAACTGGAACTCCAAGAACTCTAATATGTACCAATAAAACAGTTAATCTAGTTTTTGGAGTCCTAAAAAAATCACAAAAAAAAATAATAGATTTAAATAGATGTTGGAGAGTTTTTCCTTACTCGTCACACTGTGCTTCGGTTTGGACGTTAGACTTTGTATGATATACGTTTTTCGTTCGCTATTTTGAAACAAAAGGCCAAATGACAAAGAAATATATATTCTAAATTTGATTACAACGTGGTATTAAAATTTCAAAAACATCGTTGAAGAACTTTCGAAGATTTTAGCCTCGAACAAATTAACATTTATATACAGTGTTTCTATTTTTTACACTGTTTATACGGCTAATAAATTAAAAAGAAAATCGTTTAAGATATAGAAAAGAAAAGGAGACTGGACTGTGTTGTCTTTGCTTATTTATATAATGATTATTTTTAACACACAATCAATAGTGTTATGTATATTATCATTTTTTAATTAAAATATAGCAATCATTGATTTTATTATCTCATGCCTTTTAGTTTACCATATAAACAGTCCACTATCCAAAACAATTACAAATTCAAGGTAACCAATCATGATATTAATTTGGTAATATCGGCAAAATAAAGGGATTACTATAATAAAACATCAATAGTATTTAAGGATCAACCCCTGAATAACAAAGAAAAATCATTCTATATAAAACTTTTCACGTGACGAAAATATTCAATTTGTATATAATTATCATATTTAAAATAAATATTAAAACTAGGTTAGTTTTCCTGTTCTATACAATTTCTGTCAGCTGGCACCCTTTACGACCACATAGACCACGATGATACCCTCTGGTGGAAATTCTACCAGAGCCATGGCTGCGGCACACAAAGGAGGAACGATATCAAATAGAATCAGCAGTTTCTCGAGAGACATGATCAGAGAAAGTATATTGTGCACGTGGTGTCCCCCATCTTAAATTGGATTTAAACTATTATTACAGAAAATTATTAACAAGAATTACTAGCATAATTTTATTTTAGTTGTATTTTTTCGTAAAAGATTTTTATACTATACCGATAGCTGGGAGTATATTTTATATCCGTTTCAGGATATTAGAACAAGATTATCTGGGTTTCGACGATCATTTCTGATGTTTATATATCTATATAACATTTTTGGGCTTTTTAACCACCATTTTTGGCCTAAATCACTGTTTTAATCCGACAATAACAAATATGAAACACAATAAAGTCTAAACAAAAATTATAGTATATAAAATTGCCAATAACACATACAGACTTACAAATGATTACAAACTACGAAAAGGATAAAATTATGATTTTTTTAGATGTTAGGATCAGAAATTCTTTTCAAGAAGAAGAAAAGTAGTTCCATTTGGTATTTTTTTTTTTTTAATAGCCCCTTTCTATTTATTTTTGTCTTTAATCCTTGGATTGTCTTAATAATAGTCCTTTTACTACTTAAAAGCATTGGAAGGTTTATGTTTTGATTTTTGTCCTTTCTAAGTATTTCGTTCTTCATCTGTAATATAAAAGGTGGATGGGGCTCACCTCAGGCTTGAGTTGAACTTATCCTCTAGAGCTTACAACTAAATTAATAAAACATCTATCTCATGTGATTTGTTGCCGACGTTTTGGAATTTTGGCTGCTAATAAATTGTTAAAATGAGGGTTTACCAATTGTTAAGATTTTTCGAAAAATGTTTTTTTTCTTTATTGTTGATAAGTTTAGTGTTGCTTGTATATCCACTGTCATTTTTCTCTGCAGCGTGGTTCCTCAATTTTTCTAATTATTCCCAGTTGTTTTGCTGATATGTTCGAACACAGGTGCACCATACAACAGCCGGCCGTATTATACTTGTATAGACTAGAACTTTAGGCGTAAAGATAAGTTTGTTGTCCGAATTAAATTTTGGAGTCTGTATGTCTTAGATCTTACTGTTTTAATTTTGAATCTTACTAGAAAATTTTAAATGTCTGTCGAAGTGAATACCGAGATATGTTAAGTCAGTCGATAATTTAATACTGTTGTTGTTAATTTTGAATTCATTTGATATTTTCTTATTTCCTTTTTGGTATGAAAATATGATTCCTTTCTTCTTTTCCGGATTAACATCTATGTTTAGGATTTTTAGCTATTATCGCCTGCTGCATAGCTTTTTTAGCATTCATACTGCTACTTGAGACAGCTTTGTCATTATCAAATGCTGCCACAGAAGCATTTTGGTGTTTAGTTCCCACTATTTCCGCAGTATATAATAGGAAAACAACGGGAGATAAAACTGCTCCTTGGGGTACCCCACAAGTGGGATCGGCAGTGTTTGATTTCTCATTGCCAACATTTACTGATAAGGTATGACTTATTTATTTGGCTTATAAAATGTTGTGCACTTTTACTGTTTAATATGCTAATCCCTTCCACGGCTGTCAGGGATATTGAAATAATAATTATACTTTAATAGCTAGTACATTTATTTGAATGCTGCTGGACTGCATATAACGTACTTGATTAATACATAATTAAACTATTTGGTTGAACAGATTGCTATATCTGTTACTATATTTATATTATAATTTGATAGATTAAAGCCGGATCGTTTTACAATGAATCGTTAGTGGATTAATGAATTTAGTATGACTGCTACAGCTGTTTTAAGTGTGGATTAGCTAGTTGGTAGGTGAAATGAATTATTTATCTACTTGCTGTATTCTCCATTTTCTTCTCATCTTCCTCTCCTCATCTTGCTAAGCTTCTTGAGTCCCTACTCCATTTCTCCTTCTTGTGTAATATGGAGAAATATATTCCTTTTTGATGACCAGTTCTGTCTCAAGTCTACATGATTTTTGAACTAACTCTGCAAGTCTCTGCCATTCCTCTTTTTGCTTCTCTTGTCTGCCACGATATGGCAACAGTGCTGCTTGCTCCATCAGTAAATTTAAATAAAATAAAATAATAATTTGCTGTGTTTCCTTAACATCTACAGCTCCTCTTAAATGTGTTACAGATTTGACAAATGATGAAAAGTAGTATGTTAATAGAGTTAATATGTTAGAAAAGTGTATTTAGAGGGTCTACATTTTTTTTCCCCACGCCTATAATTTTTTTTTATATCGCCACACTTTTTAATGTTTCTGGATCCCTCTACTGCTTATCTCAATATGGTTATATATTTTAAAAATATGAATTTGTCAATGCAAGAAAAAAAAAAAGTTTTTATGCCCAAAATGGTTTTCTTTAGCGCAGTTTTGAAAGCTATTCTTAGTATTAAAAATCATGCCGGTAAAAACTATTTATTTTTTTTCTATCCCAATCATTTGGATCAATATAATCATAAAACTAATCATAATCAATAAAATAAACAACATGTTCACGAATGCATTGGTTAGCTAACGTTCTGCAAGTTTGTACTGGCCTCAAGAGTAATGCCACTTCATCTAGAACTAGTTCTTATTCATAGAATTGGTATAAGTGTACTTAGAACTGTACTTTCGAAAGGAGAATAAGAATTACCTAAGCTAGACTAGCTATTTTATACTGGGCTATAGAGAGAGGTGACTTAAGATCGGGAGACAATTTCCATATCGTAGGCTGGGGACGATTCGTGAAGGGGGGGCTTCTTTCAAACTTCTAGCCCAAGCAATTAAAACTTTCCAATGAGGCATTCAGATTACTATTCAATTTCGTTCGATAAGATTTAGCTTCGTCTCCGTTGTAATTGAATATTACTACCAATTGCCCGTTTAGGCCATCTCTTTCTCCATATTGGATAATAAACTTCAAGGCTCATATAGCGAATCGCCTGTGTAAGTTTAGTCTATGTCTGTATAATGAGTTTCTCAAGCCAATATAAATGAAAGTAGAGTGAAGACTAAGAGACATTTCATATCCATAATATGATTTATTTCTAACTGAAGCAGGGTAATATAAGATAAGCGCACTCTAGATTTAATAAAAATTAACTTTAATAAGTTTTAATATCTACATTTTAAAACTGAAGGGTAGAATTGATGAGGAGCAGAACGATTGTATGAATTAGGCACTGGGTCGCTAAGCTCAAGGTCCATTAATTTTATTATTATGTTATCAAGTAATTTTTTTTCAGCCATGAATCGGGACCCTCCTAGGGTACATCCATGTAGAGATAAAGTGAATACTATTAATGAAATAAGAGTAAAAACCTGGTGACTAAACGGGATCCTGGCCCATCACCTCCATGCACAACCGTTGGTCTTTATAACAGTTCAAAGTAATGAATCCAAAACCCTTCATGAGCTGTAGTGTATGAGATTTTCTTTTCTTTATATCTTATAACAGGGGTATCCAATATTTATATATATATATATATATGTCATATGAAATATTATAATTTATGATTTTTAAAATCTTGATAAATATAATCATTTTCAATTTGGTTCATTCAACTGAAAAATTAGTTTCTCGAAAACTTATAGATATTTTTAATTTGATAATATTGTAAATTTTAGAAAATGTCAATGTTTGAATTTCCGCGAGCAAAATAATAATTTCATTTTTTTTTTAAATACTTGTAAGAGAAACAGGGTTCATGAGTTCAATATTAAGTTCAGTTTGAAATTATTATATCAACTTTTAATTTTTTTGTTTTAGTGTTTAACGCTTTTTTTTATACATACTGGTTAATTCTCGTGCATAATTTGTTCTTCATTTTCCATATCGTCCTTCATTCTTATAATTGATAATATTTCCCCAATCCTTAAAATGCCCTCGGGCAGTGGAAGGAATTTATTACATGTATATATTGTATTATTGTATACTAAATATGTAATTGTTTCAATAAACATTTTGGAGGGTAAGAAAAAAAAATATTGATAATATTTTGACTGCATATCCTACCCATTTTTGATCCTTCCTTTTTTATCTTCTTTAATATATAACGCATGGCACAGAACTATATTAACGACTAATGTTAATCTAGTCAGAATAATTATTATCATGTTTACCTAGGCGCCACAAATATTAATTCTAAAGAGCCTGAAGTCAACTATAGCAGTTATCGTTTGTTCATTGCTTATGCAAACATCTCAATGAAGGATTTCGAAACTTTTTCAAACAATTAGAAGGAATCGAAAAATTTTCAGTGGTTCAAATGCACAGAATTGCCCTAGAACTTCCAAAATTACCTGAAATTTGAAATTTTTCTCGATGAACAAAATAAATTCCATTATGCTCAATCGACGCGCATTTCTATCCTCTAAAAAATGGGAAAGCAGTTAAGTTGAAATAAAAAAAAAATGTATAATAATTCAGTGAAAACTGACATTATTGGTTGGCAAAATGCAGTCCCTTTTGTACACGTTTTTCATTACTTCAATTAGACTCACGAGCTTAGAATTTATTTTAGCGTTCTGAAAATCTGGCTCTGGATAGCTTAGATCTGTAGCTTTGAGTGGGTATAGTTAGTTTTAGTCCAGAGAAGAACGTAAAAAATAGTATTATGTCCACTTTTTCACCATTTGGGACCACTGTGCGTCGTCCACGGCTTTTCTTTGGGATTACAGAGCCGATTGTTTTGAGATTTGGTATCAATATCAAAGGGAACCCGAGGATGATCTTCGGAGCTCGGCATTAACTTTTCTTTCGAAATTGCGGCCGAAAACCCTGTACCGCTACAGACAGTGACGGATGTATCAATTTTACTGAAACATGATTAAAGTCTTCTTCTCGATGTTCTTTAAATTGATGTATATAACATACTAAAGACAATGTAAATTTTTTTAAGCGTGCACTCTCCGATTATAGGATAAACAGAAGTAAGTAAAGCCTATAGGAAAAAAAATATATACGAGTATTTCTAACATTTATATATTTTTAAATATATGACTTTGTTGCATAATATTTATTAATAAGTGTAGGATTTTTTTGGTTTTCATTTTTTTTTTAAATTAATTCTTTGTTGCTTAAATCCTTGATCCGTTGAGTTCCAAGCTCTCATTTATATTAACCTTTCTCACTGACACAAGCAAAATCTTATCTCTTTCTCTTCCGTTATTATTTTATACTATTTCCTCATTTCTAAATAGTATTCTTCCAGTATAAATTTTAATATAAATTCAACCTTGGTGGTGTAAATAATTGAAATGTAGACGAAAAGAGAGCCTGGTTACATATATAAGGAAGAGGCAGAGTAAACAAAAGGGCTCAATTAAAAATAAGACTGGGAGAAAGGGACAGAAATGAAGGGCTTGGACACCTGAAGCAGCTAGCGCACAAAGGATGAAAGGTCCCTCCGCAAACAGAGTCTCGTCGTCTTCAAAGGCAAAACTTTAATATCACTCCTATTGGATAACTTTCTCTTAGCAGCTCTCTTGTCTTTGTTTATATATTATCTTTTTTCATCACATCTCTTTTAGTGGATATAAATATAGATATCGGTATTACAATTTATAACAAATAGTGAATCTAAAGAATTTAATGATGGAAATATAGACGTAAAAAATCTGGTATATTTCACTACTTCAACTGCCAGCTTGTTTAAATAATTAAGTGTTTGCTCAAATAGTTAATATTTAACTATTTTTTATTTATTTATTAATGAAATTTACAACTGTATGAATGATAAATACAACAAGTAAATTTGAAATAAGTAACATGACATGTACAACATGGAGAGAAACTACCCATTGATAGCACTCCAATTATATTTCTATATTAGAAGGTCCCGAGGCCATCTTCTTTTCAGACGCCTCGGAGGGTTATCAGGGATAGAAGAGGAAGCAACGTTGTAAACAAGAGGGTTTGGATGGTTCAGAAGTTTATTATGGAAGGATAGGTATCTTGATTGAGCTAAATCATAAACATATGGTACATTAAGGCCGTTAGGGATGATTTTATTTGTGACAAAGGAGGGAGCATTGAGGATTTTACGAAGGATTTTGGATTGTAGAGATTGGATACGAGAGGAATTTGATGGCTTAGTAGAGCCCCAAAGCTCGATCCCGTAAATCCAAATAGGCCTTATTATAGTAATATATATGACTATTTTGTAAATAGTTGGAAGTTTAGAGCGTTTGCCTAATAAGTGCTGCAGTAGTCGAAAACGTCGGGCGGTTTCTAGTCGTTGCAGTCTGGTAGGGGGGTTACACGTGAGTCATTTATTTGTCCAGGTGGAGTCCTAGGTATCGGATTTGTTCAACAGAGATAAGTGGGCTATTGTTGAAGGATACTGTAAGACAGGAATTTAACTATTTAAATATATTATTGTGGTTATAGAAGGTTATATATATATATATATATATATATATATATATATATATATATATATATATATATATATATATATATATATAAATCAATTGAGCTATATCGAAGAGGAATTATAATATAAAAATGGAAAATCCAAACCGTTAAGCCTAGAATCTCTAATAATATGCAAATGTATAGTTAACCTGCCAAAATGATTGAGGCACTGATTGAGATCACGTCTGCAAAAAGAAAAAAAAAACATTATTTAGATACATCTCACAGGGCCATCCAAATATATACTGGAATAAACGGAAGGTTATAAAAACGATCAAGAGGAAGGTTATAATAAACAGTTGATTAGAAGGAATGACAGAGAAAAAGTATTAGGCACACCAAAAAACTAAAAAAATATATTAACAGGTAACAAAGTCCAGAGATAAATTGTAATACTTGTTTAAGCTGACCAATTGTAATCTGGCAAATGGATCGCACATATCAATGTGGTAAATATAACTGTAAACCTTAATAAATTTAACAAACAATTCAACGATGTTTTTATAATCATCAATCATGGAAGTTTCCAACACAAAATAATATGCTCCAAGATATATAATTGGTTCAAAGTTTTATTTATATGATATTTACAACTGTATACAAAAAATACATCTGGTAAATTCGTACATGGATATAAAGACATGAAACACATGTTGAGAAACTACCCATTAGTGGCACTCTAATAATATGTCTATATTAGAAGATCACGTGACCATCTTCTTTTCAGACGCCTCGGAGGATTATCAGGAATTGAATAGGAAAGGAAGTTTAGAAACAAGAGGGTTGGGATGGTTATGAAGTTTATTATGGAAGGACAGATATCTGGATTGGGCCAAATCTGATACATAAGGAACATAAAGGTCATTATGGATGATTTTATTTGTAACAAAGTAAGGAGCATTGAGGATTTTACGAAGGATTTTGGATTGTAAGGATTAGATGCGAGAGGAATTTGATGGTTAGCTCAACTCCGTAAGTCCAAATAGGTCTTATTATAGTCATGTAAATTAGTCTTTTATAGTTAATTGGAAGATTAGAGCGTTTGTCTAGTAAGTGTTGAAGTAGTCGGAAACGTCGAGCTGTTTCTTGTCGTTTCAGTCTGGCATGATGATTCCAAGTTAGAAGTTTGTCCAGATGGAGTCCTAGGTAACGGATTTGTTCAACAGGAATAAGTGAGATGTTGTTAAAGGATACTGAAGGACAGGAAGTCATTGGTTTACGACGAAGGGTGAAGGTAATTTGATGGGATTTATTGGAATTTATTTTAATCCTCCAGTTCTGACACCATTCTTCAAGATTTATGATGTGGGATTGAAGGGTTTGGGATGCAATAGATGGTGGTTCAAAGTTAAAAGATAAAATTGATTACTTGTTAATACTAACTAATTATTAGTTAAGCAATATGTAACCCAGGTATGAAGATACTGTTAATCATAAATCTGACGAATATATACATATATATATTAATAATAAACTGTAACTGCCTTAATTATGCTATTGATATTAAATTTATCATTTAATATCCTAATTAACCAATTTACTTACATAAAATGTTTAACCCTTGTAGAGGGGTATTAAACTGTGGAAATGAAGGTCCTTTTCCAAATAAGCACTTAAAGAAACTAATACTGTGTTGCTATGTATTGGACATGATGTTTTAAGAGTTACTGCAAATGAGGTTTTAAGAATTACTGTGACAAGATGAATGAAACCGACTTCTGACACCAAATTCTATACTGAATATTTTGTATGAAATCTACCGAGAAGCAATAAAAGAGGTCTGATGTTGATCTGCAGCCTGGAGGAAAGGTCTTATGATGATGTTCGGCCTGGAAGATAGGTCTAATGTGTTCTCCCGGCTTAGGGACTGAAGCCTTGGTCCTAAATAGACTACACAGATGGGCATCTTGGAGAAGTTTTGGGATCTGGCCTTGAAAAGATGACCAGCGGATGCAGGAATGAAACAAACCAACTATACCACGTCAAATACAATAGATAAGTTTTAATCCCAACAATAAATTTACTAATATTAGAATATTTCATGGTAATATAATTTTAAAAACTGTCCACCTGAAATTATGTCTTCGCAGTTAATTATTTAATTCATTTAATCACGTATTTTGTTCTTGTAAATATAATCCGTATATATTCTTTAATAAACATAGAAATAAATTAAGTTTTCTAGTAAAAGTTATTTTAATTCTGCCACCTATTTATATCATGATGATCATAGGTAATGTGTGTAATTAGAAAGCATGATAAACACAAACCAGCCTTTGAGAAAAGAAATCCAATTAATTAATTCTGGACCAATCAATATATTGTGGATCCAAATTTATTTTACTAGTTTTTATAATTAATTTTTATTAAACATTTCTGGCATCCCGTATACATTTAAAACACCCAAAACGTAACACTACAGTGTATTTCAGGTGAAGGAAAGCAGACTTCAACGTTCAGTTTAAGCGTACAGTAGGAGAGTTTTACCTGCTCTTAAACAGATACTGGTGTGGTCAGCATCCTTTTAGAAATCACTTAAGAGAAATGAAAACTGAGATAGGGAGCTGGGGATGCTCTGAGATGAAAATGAAGTGCTACCCAGCATACTCTTCTTGAAAGGTCAGAACTGGAGTGTAATGGATAACTCTTCCAATGCTAAGAGATTTATTATTCGCCGAGAAAACATAGACTTTCCCCATATCTCAGGGTAGAGTTAAACATTTCCCTAGGGTCCATGCTACTAGCTTCAGACCATTGATCAAACATGCTTGGGTAAATTTAAATTTATATACACGAGCAAGTTTGAGATTAGATATTTTAGGGATACTTTAGTATTATAACGCCATGTAAAATATCTAGCTGGCAATGAAATTAATTTATTGTGCTACGCTCTGTTCAAATAACGTATTACTTTCACTTACCTATATATGCAATATATAGTAAGGAGTGCAAATTTTCGCGTATGAGTTATCAACGAAAATGCATTTTTTGAGGTTTCCTGAGTTCAAATAACCAAGTACCCTCAAAATGGTCTGTGTGCGTGTGTGTCTGTGTGTGTGTATGCATGTTATCAGCCTAGCTCAAAAAAAGTGAAATTGCTTATTTAAGGTTTTTATGAAGCCGCTAATGACGCATCGGGTAGATGCGGAATGTAACAATAAAAAAAAATAAATATTTAATCTTATTTTTTCAGGGAAGTTTTATGTTATTCTTTGTTTCTTGGCAACGATGACTTCCAATTTAACAACAATTGATTTATTTGTTGTATTTTCAAATTACATGTTAACGTTTCAGGATATTTACTCCTACATTCAGATAATTAATCCCAATGTTTTTATTCATGGCTAAAAATTGAGTCAAAATATAATGCATGTTACAATACATGTCAGAATTGGTTTGTTACATAAATTTTGTAATTACCTTAAATTTAATGTGGTCCATTGCCAGGTTCTAAATTCATGTTATAATAAATTAAATGGAGCAATTTAGATATAAGGTAATTACAAAATTTATGTAACAAACCAATTCTGACATGTATTGTAACGTGCATTATATTTTGACTCAATTTTTAGCCATGAATCAACATAAAAACATTGGGATTGTAGTTCTGAAGACGGAAGTAAATATCCCGAAACGTTACATGTAAACATGTAGTTTGGAAATACAACAAATAAATCAATTGGAAGTCATCATTGATAAAAAAACATAGAATAAATATTTAACAAAAACGTGATCTACATAAAACCTTAATTTCTTATTTTCCTGCTGGAAATCAGGCCAATGCTTATATAAACGTTTATAAATATGTCTCTCTACTTACGGTAGTATTTTCCTCTACATTTTCCTGTACTTTTTACAGATGAGTCAAGATTCGCTCTTCGATCTCCAGACGGGCGTGAAAGGGTGTGAAGAAGAAGAAACGAAAGATATGCAGCCTGTAATTTTTCCCAGAGCCAACCTTTCCAACGTGGTTCCTTAATGGCGTGGACTGGGATTTCAATGGAGCGCCGCACAGAACTGGTTGTTTTTCGTGGAGGGTCTTTGACGGCCATTCGCTATGTAGATGAGCATTTCCCGACTGGTGGAATGTATGCCGAGGAGTCTTCAAAAAGTGTAGGCAAGAGGAGGAAACACGCGCTACTAAACGATGATGTAATTAATTTCTTTTAGAATAATAATGGTTCGTTTTCCATTTATTTTTCTCTAATTATATAAGATGGCAGAAATATTTTTAGATGAAAACATGAAAAAATCAAGTGGGTGAAAATTTTTTCCTGTCAATGTATAAACAATGGCTTGATTTCCAGCAAAAAAAGAGGAAATTAAGGTTTTTTTTATGTAGGTCACGTTTTTGTTATATATGAAGAGATAAAATAAAAAATATTCAACTTAAATAGTTAAGAAATTATTTCACTATAAACTAGTGAAAATTTGCTTCCAGCAAAAGTAGAATTTGTCCGTGTTTAAAAATCAATTGAAAGGGTACTTTTTAACGTTTGAACTATGGTAACATCGGTTTTAAAAAAAAAACAACTAATAAATGATAAATTAATTGCGATTTATTTTTATCATCAATCAACTACACTACAGATACCCCACCTCACTTTTAGGAAAACTTCCTCATTGAATACTTTTTATGTCCATATTAATTAAATTGAGGTTTATTAGAAAAAAATATTGAGATTCGCCTCAAGTTGTATAAAAAAAAACACACACAAAAAAAGACTATGTGATTTAGAAATACCTGTGTTTTCAGCAAAATGACTACAATTGTTGCAAAAGCTTTTATATATTGTTTTTAGTGATCTATATTGTATTATAATGAATATAATTGATTAAATACACTTTTTTTTTTATAAACAAATAGTATTTAAAATAACGATTTTACAAAAATTTTATCATGTAGAGGTAATAAAATAATTTTTTTTTCACCCAGATTTTTATTATAGGAATTTATCCCAATTTATAAGTGACAAAATAAATATTGTTGGTTCTAATATTTACGTTTTCCTGAAAATAATTGAAGCAATCAGCAGATTTCTTTATTTTAATCATCAAATTTAAGACAAGTAACTTATTTTTATTCACTTTTAAATACGGATCAATTCCTCAAATATAAATCTTAGTAAAAACACAGGTTTCGTGAAAAATGTTAGAAAATAGCCCAATATTCACGTAAGATCTCCTTACACCGCATTAATTCTTTTGTTTTATTGTCACGAGCTCTTAAAGAGCCAGGCAAGCTTTCATAAACACAATATAGTTCCACGCAAACAGACGATTATTTTAAATTTATAACTTTTAATTTTTTATAATTTATGGCTGTTTAATGTCCAAACACTCTATGATAAGATTCACCGATGACTGAACAACGTATTTAAAATAATTTATATTGCACTCACTGCTATTTCAGCATGAATAAAACCGATATTTTAAACCACTTTTTATAGCTGATTAAATTTAAACAGTAAAAGAATACAAAATACCGTCAATGGAAAAATATATTCCAAAATAATAAGTAAGAAGTTTTTTTTATTTAATTTTAATGAAATTTACAACTGTATTACATTAAAAATACAAGTAAATGTGACATGTACAACATGAAGAGAAACTACCCATTGGTAGAACTTAAAAATAAAAGTTCTATATTAGAAGGTCCCGAGGCCATCTTCTTTTCAGACTCCTCGGAGGGTTATCAGGAATCGAGGAGGAAGCAAGGTTTAAATGAGAGGATTCGGATGGTTCTGCAGTTTGTTATGGAAGAATAGGTATCTGGATTGGGACAAATCGGAACATATCCAGCATTAAGGTCTTTACGGATGATTTTGTTTGTGACAAAGTAAGGAGCGTTGAGGATTTTGGATTGTAAGGATTGGATACGAGAGGAATTCGATGGCTTAGTGGAGCCCCAAAGCTCAATTTCGTATGTCCAAATAGGTCTTATTATTGTCATATATATATGAGTAGTCTGTAATTGATTGAAAGCTTATAGCGTTTGTCTAGTAAGTGTTGGAGTAGTCGGAAAAGATGCGCGTTTTCTTGTCGTTTCAGTCTGGTATGAGGGTTCCATGTGAGTCGTTTGTCGAGATGGAGTCCTAGGTAACGGATTTGTTCAACAGGTATAAGTGGGATGTTATTAAAGGATACTGTAGGACAGGAGGTACTAGGTAAGGTAGACGCATGGTAAAGGTAATTTGATGGGATTTATTGGAATTTATTTTAATCCTCCAGTTTTTACACCATTCTTCAAGGCTTGTGATGTGTGATTGAAGAGTTTGGGATGCAATTGACGGGTCGTTGTTAACTGATAGGATACACGTGTCATCAGCATACGTGTTAATAACAGTGTTAGGATGGGTTGGAATCTCCGCTGTATAAACTGTGTAAAAGGACCTAGGATACTACCTTGAGGAACACCAGTAAAAAGTAAGAAGTTAAAAAACAATCATTGATTTTCCATCTTAATTACGTTAACTGAAATCTGTAATTAATAATTTATGTAGAAATGATAATTATTTATAATTAAATAAGCCTTAGGAGAATAAGGAATATTATACTGCTGATATTGTTGTATTGTACTTAAAATTTGTTTATAGCCTTGAAAAAGTAAGTTACGTTGTTGGGCTTATACTTTTTTTTTTTTTTTGAAATGAAAAGCGTATCTATGAAATCATGTAATAATACATAAAACATCCCAAATTACGAAAAAAAAAAACAAGAAATAAAAGCATTTGAAACAATTTATTGTTGTTAAGGCCACTTTACTAGCGTCATCTATTGGCGAAGAGGAACATGTCCCTCCTACCTGGTGAACTGGTGACCAGAAGGGTCAAAGTACAACTCAGCGAGTCTGAGACTGCCCACAAAATGGTCTCCATGACCCATTATATCCAGGATATGACTAGCTACACTGAAGTACCATGAAGTAGTCCAGGAAGAGGCAGTAGAGATGTCAGCACACCAGCCCATAATACAAGCAATAGAAGCAAGTCCCTAAAGGGAGACTCGAGCAACCAACTGCATTTAATTTCAATTTAAATTATAAATTTAATTTTTACTTTTATGGAAATTTAAATTTTTTAATATTTGCTACCTTCATGTCAATTTTAAAATTTTATATTGTTTAATAAAAATATTGTGTAAGAGCAAAAATGACCCATAAGAAGTTAAGGAGCCTTCTCTCCCAATCGTTAGAAATAAATAAATAAGATTGTTGCAACTTATAAGTTCCTTTATCGCTACAATATTGCATAAACTTTAGTTTAAAGTTGAAATTAGTAAAATGGTTTGACATATTTATTTTTTCAAAAACATCAAACATTTTAAATCATCTTTAATAGAGTAGTGATGAACACTCTTTTGTCGAGTTTGAAGTATCGTATCAAAGTTGAGAAAAAGATTTATTTAAGATAGAATTGGGACATTTTTTTAACAATGTTCTCCTCTCGCATTATTATAAAAAAAATACTATCACAATTAGTAAAATATTTCTCTTCAAGAGCAAGATTTGTTACCTCACATTGCCAAAATATTCGAAAAAATCATTTTGAACTACTTAAGAATGTTTTGCACACAAAATGATTTGATCCCACCAGAGCAAAGTGGTTTTCAAGCTCAAATGTGCACTGAACATTCACTGGTAAAACTACAGACGGAGATTACAAAAAACTTAAATCGAAATAAGGCCACTGCTTTAATATCAATGGACTGCTCGAAGGCATTTGATTCGGTTTGCCATAATCAGCTCTGTCAACGTCTTATCTATCTAGATTGTCCTGAACAATTATACGCAGTGTTAAAATCATTTCTAAGCCGTCGTACCTTATCAGTAAAAGTTGGCAATGAGAAATCAAATAATGTCGATCTCACTTGTGGGGTACCCCAAGGAGCTGTTTTATCTCCCGTTCTTTTCCTATTATATACTGCGGAAATAGTGGGAACTAAACACCAAAATGCTACCGTGACAGCATTTGCTGATGACATTGCTGTCTCAAGTAGCAGTATGAATGCCAAAAAAGCTATGCAGCAGGCGGAAATAACTTGTGAAAAAATTACAAAACAGCTAAAAATCCTCAACATAGATGTTAACACTGAAAAGACGAAAGGAATTACATTTTCATACCAAAAAGGAAAAAAGAAAATGCCAAACGAATTCAAAATTAACAATAACAGTATTAAATTATCGACTGACTTAACATATCTCGGTATTCACTTCGACAGACATTTAAAATTTACTAGACATTTTGACAAAAAAAATTAAAACAGTAAGATCTAAGACGTACAGACTCCAAAATTTAATTCGGACAACAAACCTATCTTTACGCCTAAAGCTTCTAGTCTATACAAGTATAATACGGCCGGCTCTGTTGTATGGTGCACCTCTGTTCGAACACATCAGCAAAACAACTCTGAAAAGATTACAATATTTCCAAAATGGAATAATTAGAAAAATTGTAAGAGGAACCACGCTACAGAGAAAGAAGACAGTGGATATTCAAACAACACTAAATTTATCAACTATAAACGAATTTCTTGCAAAACGAAAAAAATCATTTTTCGAAAAATCCCAACAATTGGCAAACCCTATTTTCAACAAATTATTACCAGCCCAAATTCCAAAACGTTGCCAACAAATGTCATGAGATATATGTTTTATTAATTTAGTTGTAAGCTCTAGAGTATAAGGTCAGCTCAAGCCTGAGGTGAGCTCCATCACCTGTTATATTACAGATGAAGACTCATAAACGACAAAAATAAAAAAATACACCTTACAATGCTCTTAAGCAGTAAAAGGACTACTATGAAGACAATTAAAAGGCTCCAAGTGAAAAATAAATAAAAAGGGGATATGAAGAAAAAAAAAAAATCAAGAGCATAAAGTGGCAAACTCAGGCTCAAAGCCTATTAAATTTTTTTTTAAAATGAAATTTTCTGTAATGGAAATAAATGTATAACTTAGAAAATAAAATTAAAATTATCTGGTGGATCTTCTCACACAATTTCCTCTAATCATAAACTTACTTAAGTTGTTTACCAACACGGTTTTGAGAAATCAAGGAAACTACTAAACTAATTTCAATCAAATAGTATTCACTGTGTTGGTAAAATCTGTAGATAATTAGGTGTCCAAATAAGTATCCATAACAAAGATATGTTTAATGCCAAGAACAGCTGACGTGTTTTAGTTATAGGTATAAGGATGAATACATTTGAATACTTGCAGAAACTTAAGGTTCACAATTACTATGCAAAATCTGGTACAGCATCATAAAACTTTAACTCATCAGTCACCCATCAACTGATTTTTTTTTTAAAGTTAATAAACCTCAAGAATATAAATAAAACTTAGAACATTAATGTAGTATGAAAATGCTGTGCACTAAACATCTTCGTTTGTCCAGGAGAGAGAAATACTTTATTAAAAGTAATGCTGCCCTACTACATAGGGTTGCTTCGTACACAGCATACCTATCAATCCACAAGGACATTAATTTTATATTTCATTTTTCTATCTTTTATACATATATATGCATATCTTTCCTTTCTTTCTCTCTTTTTCCTCTTTCCCCTCATAACAATACACTTACAAGTTATCAACAATAAAACCATATTAAATTATATACATAGCACTATAAAAATTTTTCCAAGACAAAAAAAAAAAAATATTTCCCTGTTTCTCTCTTTAAATTTTCAAACGCCAGGAACTCATTACAACATCGCACACATACATAACACAGCAATTCCCAGAATGTAGACAAAAAGACAGGACGACAGCGGATCAATTCAAAATTTAATAAACAGTTATTACCAGATGTCCTCAATCGGTATAAATATGATAGTGGATGATTCCCAGGGAGTCCAAAATAATATTTTGGAATAAGAAAAAAAAAACACTGCAAATTATTTCACAACGGTTTATTATTTCCAAAAAATTATATATATCTAAAGTAACATTACCTTTCTAGTGACAAGAAAAAATAAATAAAAGGTGATTCCAAATATGGGGCTAAACATTTTCTTTTTAATCATAATTAATTTGCTAAAAAAGAAATAGCATAGCTTCAGAAACACATTCAAAAATCAAAACAAAGGTTATAATATCCCATTACTCTATCGAATTTTGTTTCGTTAGCTATTCATATCCATTCTCTTCTTATGCCCGAAGAACCTTAATCTAATTTTTCTCATAGATGATTCCAAGTTTTCAATCTCTTTGTAAAGCTCATTGTTATTTTTTCATCGGTATTCTTCCCCCAACTTTCTGGGTCCGAATATTATTCTCAGAATCTTTCTTTCCATTTTAAGTTGTGGTTCCATATTGGTAAATTCCATCGTATATATATCACTTATATATATTATATTTAGCATAGTAAGCACGTATCAGTTGTTATACATCTGGCATCTCCAAACACTTCTAAATGTATTAAAAATACATTACCTCTCTCCCTCCGTTCCGATTATCTTTTATTGAATGAAATATATAGCATTTTCTTCATAAGAAAATCTGCTTCTCATTTCGTATATTAACTTCGTTTGATATTTTTAAAATTTCTCATAAAAGTCTTTCTTATTCATCTCACGCACTACCTGCATAGTGATCATGAGCTAGGTAATCCTGCATAATGTTGCGACCGTATCAAATATTAGAAAAACAAAAGGATTTTCTTCGACTAAAATTTTTATGTTTGGCTGAGGGAGTATAAAAAGCCGAGGCAGGATTTCCCCAGCCACAGAACTAACTTCCAAACAAACTGTGTCCTTTGTTTTCACTTTTGCTTTTTAATTTTTTTTATCGCGGCTGTGGCATTAGCCCTTTTTTTTCCCTTTATATTCAAGTTATTCCTTTCCTTAGAAACATTTATATTTCTTTATTATTTAAAAACTTATTTTATTGTAACACTTTATGCCATTTGAATCTAAGCTGCAGCGCACCTGGCAGAGTTGATGTAATATGCGTTAGTTGAGAGGTTTGCTTGATTAGCCTTATTTTGTTGTTATTGCAGGAGTTGGTCGCTAGGTCATTTTATTTTTAGTCTGCGTCGAGGAAGTAGAAAGGACCAGTGGACTGAAGTGATTTTGAGTCGAGGTATTTGAGAATAATATGAAGCGTATTTGTCGTTGATGTAGAATTTTACTGTTGGAATATTTAAGCCATTATGTACAGTGTTATCTGAAATGCACCAAGATGCGTTGACAATTTTTCTTAGGATTTTCGATTTGGTCTCAGTATGGTGTTGTAGACCCAGAACACGTGTAAGTTGGTTCTTGTCTTTTTAATTAAGTATGTACTGTACTTATACTTATGTACATGTTATATACTTATGGATTTAAGTATATCTGCTTACCGCCTTTATCCTCTGGAGTTGCCCAAGGATCTAGCATATCTCCTCTCCTTTTGAGTTCCTATATTAATGACCTCCATGACTCAATTATCCATTGTTCCCACCACCTTTATGCAGACGATTCTCAAATATACCTATCCTTTTCTCCCCCTGAGCTATTGATAGCATTTACTAAGATTCAAGCAGACCTAGATGCATGTGCCTGGGCAAACTTAAACGGATTAAGGTTAAATGCTTCAAAAACTCAGGCCATTGTTATTGGTTCCAAGCCCCTCCTTAGATCCTATACGGACTTTCCCATACTAAACCTTGGTGACCAGCCAATCTCCTTCTACTCCTCTGTAAATAATTTAGGACTATTTATAGATCAAACCCTCTCCTAGAGTCACCATATTTCTCACATCTCCCGACGGACAGTTTCTACCCTCAAACTATTCCATCGCTTCCGCCATCTCCTACCTCAACATACGCGTAGACTCCTCGTTTCCTCTCTCATCTTCTCTCACTTTGACTACTGCTGTGTGGTGTATGATGGACTCTCGGTGGATCTCCGCGACAGACTGAAAAGATTAATGAACAGTTGCGTGAGATTTGTAATTGGTGCCCCGAGATACTACCATGTCTTTCACCACTAAACTGAGTTAGAGTGACTCTTCCCCTCCATTCGAAGACAATATTTCCTAGGTACATTCCTCTATCATATCATCAACAATCATCGTCCTTCATACGCCTACAATCTTCTCCAATTCAAGTCCTCAGTCCACTCGCTCTCCACAAGATCTCGACCTTCCGACCTTTACATTCCTTCTCACAGATCTGCCTCGTTCCAAAACTCCTGTATTGCTCGTTCTGTTAGTTTCTGGAATTCCCTTCCTATCGAAATTCGACATTCTTCATCCTTATCTACATTCAAAACCCTCCTATTCCAATTCCTGTCCCCAAAACAGTCAGATACCAGCTAACCTTTTATGTAAAATTACATATTATTTATAATAACATATTTACATATAGCTCATAACCTAAATACTTATTATAGATTCGACTTTCTTTTTTCCTTTTTTTTTTTCAACAGAAACAGATTTTACTGTTAAGAAGAATTTACATTTATTTTTTCTGTTTTTTTTATTTTTTCTAAAAGGGTTTATTTATATTTTAACATTGTACATAGTTTTAAGTATCTTAGTATGGTTTCAAGAGTTTTTTATATAGATTTTTTTATTTTATTTTGTATATAGTATGTATAACTAGTATTTTTTTATTTTTTTTTTAATGATCTATCTTTATCTTAACTTTTTATGTTTGTTTTTATCTAGCCAGATATAAAATTTTAATTTCTGTACTTTTTTGTTATTCTGAAGGGATTTCGTCCTAGAATAAAATTATTTTTCTATTCTATTCTATTCTATGTATGTTCCAGATAAGTCTTTTATCTAAGTAGAGTCCGAGGTACCGTATTGTTTATATTATGATATACTTAAACCCATCAACTACCCATATTTGCTTTACTTGAATTATATAATCATTTCACCACAAAATCAAGAAAAAAGCTTCTCTACAATAATATTGGACCGACCATCCATAATATGTCAATATAAAGACATTATATAGGCCAAACGAACCAATATTTTTGTAGACCACTTTTTTTTTACAGACTTTGTGATTATCTTAATCAAATTAACGTACAATTCAAGTGAACCACAAATGCTGATGAAATTTTAGTTATCATTAAATTTATTGATTGAACGAGACAACGCCACATATCTAATAATTTTCCTAGATAAAAAGTTGTAATCAACGATGAGATGTAGCCATTTACGAAGATTTAGACAGATGTTAATCATTTTATAAACGTACCCCAAACTATATATCCTTGCGCCACCATGACTAAAATATATTTTTTTCATCTATTAAGTGAAGGTTCAGTAACTCACATTACACGTACTAGAGCGGTTAGAAGGTTAAATCTCACCTCCAGATCTCCATAAGCTAAGTAGATAAGAAGAGACAGGGAAGCAAACAGATAATAAAGAAGTCTTGCTGAGAGGATCCGCTGAATCTGAGCTATCGCTGCCAGGAATGTTTTTGAGCTTCCTTGGAGCCCTGCCAGGACCTCTTTTCACTGGACCCTGTGTCGATGCTCTGTCTCAGCTGTGTCAGTTTTAGGCCCACAACCGTTCATCCGTTCCTCGAATCTTCTCTTAAATCTGTCTGCTTTGAAATATCTACAGTAAGTATTGTATGTTTCGATTCTTTATAATTATTGGAATAAATGCAACCAAATACAAAAAAATATCAAAACTTAAAAAAACAGGAATACCAGAAACATATTGCAATATTTTCATGTTTTTTCTTCACCTAGACCAGTCAGAAATACTGATAATCAGTGAGCTTGCTGGCAGGAAGTAAATAGTGTAAGACAATAATATAAATAAGAGAGAAGGCGAAATTTAGTTTTCTTACTTAAGCGAGAAGATCCGTCATCTCGAATCTACGCATCTATTTATCTTTCATTTATTTTTTCTCATCGTTTTACCTCGTTTATATACTTCTCTCTTGTATATTAACCCCCTCCCCTCCCTTTGTATATAAACCTCCCTCAAATTTTGAGGTTTTACATTCCAGGATACGTAGAATTCAAAAACGAATAAAGATTTTTTTATCCGTCGACCGTCTGCGCGTTTTGTCCGAAACTATTGGACCGATTTCAAATCACCCCAAAGATGATCCTTCTACAGCGACATTAATATCCGCCTTTTCTTTTCAAGATGGCGGCCGAAAACCTGTGTAATTCATATTTAGTATGCATATAATGTATAATAAATAAATCTGTATAACATACTTAAACGAAAAGAAGCTGGAAAAAAGCTTACGAGGTGGACGAAATTAAGCCAAATGCTGATTCTCAGTGACCAAAAAACTAAATGAAGTCAAAGTCGTCAATTCGCCATGTTTGGACGCCATTTTTGGACAGTTCGTTCACTTTTTGTTGCCGTGAACATTCGCTTTTTTTAAATAAATAGTTACTAGGAACACAACGATATGTAAATTATAGAGATGTGGGTACAGGGGTTTGGAGGTCCATGGTAGAGGGGTCTGGCCCAGAGAGTAATAACGATAGGCATGAGAAACTATAAATATTGAATAATATAGAATTAAAATTAAAACAGGAGAAAGATATAGACTAAAAAATATAGGTAGAAAAAAGTAAAATGAAGTAGATGGAGTGAACATTAAAGTAAAATAAAGTAGGTAGAATAATAACAGTAAGAGAGAACTAAAAATAAATAATAATAACGGCAACTAAGTACGGACTAATGAAATAAACATAATCAAAATAAGGTAGCATAAGAAATGAAAAATGGTAATCTTAGAATAAATCATCCTTCTCATCGAGAGGAAAATAATTCAAGTACAGAAAATGATTAAATGGTTCTGTCATTATTTGCCATTTTTCCAACTGTACTTTGTCTTCCTAACAAGGTATTTTAATCACTTAAAATAAAATAAAATCACTTAAAAATAAAATTAGATTTCCGAATAACTCAAAAAGTATACACTTTTTTGTCGATTTGGTTATTTAAAAATTTACGAAACTGCCTAAAAAACAAAAAAAAACACGTTAAAATCGGACAATTAGGTTCTTTAATTATTTTTTATATGTTCTACTGCTTAGGTTATATTCTTTGTTTTTGTTTTTGATTTTTGAATGTGTTACTGGAGTAAAACAGTTTTTTTTTTTAGCAAATTACTAATGATGAAAAAAAAAAGCCAATATTTGAAATCATCTTACATTTCTATTTCTTTATTACTAGGAAGGTAATGTTACTTTAGATCTATAATTGTTGTGAAATAATTTGCAGCTTTTTTTTTGTTTATTTATTATTTAAATAAAAATATTTATTTAATTTACTTTTATTTCTTAGTACTGTGTTATGTCCAATTGACAGAATGTTATATTATTCAATAATTAAAAAAAAACAATGTTCAATAAAATTTATTTTTGGATCATTATTTATTTCACTAATTAACCAACTTCCCAACAGACTAAAAAAATATTTAATTATAGTTCATGTAATCTTTTTTTTTTTGTCGTGTCATAATATATTAAGTGTTTGTTTATGATCTTATGTGAAGAATATAATAGCAAGTATTTCAATATCCATAAAGATAATCCACACTGACAAGCAATCAATGACTAATTGATATATTAGAACTCAATATTTTCTGCGACGCCCATACTCTAACCCAAACCTAAGAGATAGAAGTTACATTGTATCATTCATTGAGCTCTGGGTTAGCTAATAGACATGCTATTCATGAAAATAACTGACCATATCTCAAAAGAAACTATTCTTTTGCATGTCAATCCTTATCTCATTATGGTTATTGTCAGGAAATCCAGATAGGCTTTTTTTTTTAACCTGTGAAAGTTTATCTAATTTCCATTTCGAGACCTCGTTGCCTTATCTTAAAGCAAACCATCCGGGCCATTTCTATTACTTAGTAGCGATCGGAAACTAATTCTGAGAGCACGATGGGACGGAACCTAGAAGGGTTTTCTTAAATTAGAAGGATCCAAGTGGAGTGTTTGCCCTTTAGGGCTCAGGTAAACTCCATTATCGCCCTCCGTTTGGCCTCTGAAGAACTAGGTTCCTTTTGAAGAAAACGTCCCTTCTTCAAGTCTTCCGAGGGACTTCTGTAATCAGGAAAACCTGGCTGCTAATGGAATGAAACCATTATCAATACGAAATAAAAGGAAGGCGTATTAATTAAAATAATACAAATTTGAATGTTCAAATAATTTCAAGTTTAGATCGGTATTAATAGTTAAACAATATAGAAATAGAATTTTTCCTTGATATATATATTTTTTTTTGTCGAGAGAACATATTAGTATGGAAATATATAGATCAATCTTATTTTGGGATAAAATTATGTATATAATGCGAAGAATAATAACATTATCCATACACATTAACAATTAATGTACCGAAAAGACCTATTAAAATAAGAGAATAACAAAAATATAAGTAGTAAAACAAGCATATACATCTTTAGCACCAATAGAATAAAACTGGAAAATGGTGCATACGATCTTTTACACTAATAGATGTATACTCAAAGGTATGTTTTCACTAGTGAAATGGATAGAACAAAAATTCAACCAGTCCAAGAGGTAACAAGACCAATATTTTCCAATATCATTGAAGTTCACACAACTTAGAAGATTAAGGAGGAAATCTAGACCACTACGAGCTGGTAATTTGAATAGAAAGAAATAAAATCACAAATAAGACTTTTTTTTTACTAAGGTAAAAATTCACTGAAAATTACGTAAAATCTAAGTGAAGGCAGTACGTCGTGTCAAGCTACGGACGTTTGGAATCGATCGAGCAATGCAGTATAAATTAACTTTTTAAATAAAATTTTATACCCAACAAAAATATTGTATTAACCTAATTCCTACTCCATGTGATCAATGCCTTCCATATTTCGCAGACATTATAATGTTAACAGTTATTTATATTAATTTTAATTGGTATTCAATGAAATTGACACTAGGTAATAGCTATCGTATTCTCCGAAATTCCTTTAAGTTTGAGTCAAAATAGTTTTCAAACTATAGGCGTGTCAAATAATACATTTCCTGATCTAAAGCTGAAGTATTTTTTTGGGGGTAGTGCATAGAATATGATAGAATTCATACATACTTGATTATTATCTGTTTACAAATCCCTAACGTTTTAGTGATATAGACGTATCAGGAAAAACACGCATATATAAGAGAAAGTAGTGGACGTAATTCAATATAAAATTGACACAAAATTATTTTTTCAACAATAACTCAAACGAGATATTCCTGTAATATTGGCTTACCTAAAAAAAGTCGAAAGTGCTGAATGGAATTTAAAAATAAATAATAGGACCATCTAGGCACCAAACCGGACATTCCCTGAGTATTCATGAAAATTGGATAAACGGTAGTAGGTGATTATAGGTAGGCCGTCACAGCTATATGACTACAGACATACAGACACCGAACCAAATTAGATCCTTGATGTCTGAAACGTAAAACGCGAGTGGAAATTTTTGATTCTGATGGCATTTTTTTTTTTAATATCTCGCACGAATACAATGTTTTCCTAGCTTCGGTAGTGAGGAAACAAAATGATTTACATCTGTTACTTAAGAGGTTTAAACAAATTCTCAATGTATTGACAAAAAGTTAAAGAACTGACCAGACAAAAAATGGTTTATTTTTTTCGATCTCGAAGCATTTAAATTTGAATTTTTACGAATATCGATATAAATTGGTGTCTTGTTTATAGTCGAAAATCTATATGTTGTGTTTTAATCTGATTTTCCAAATCGAGTACCAATGTTGTAAATATAAATTCATATTTATATCCTTGGTCAATCATTATATTATATTATGTGTTAAATATAATAAATACATAATTTGAACTGTGAATAATTAAAAACAGGTAGAATATTTCTATTAGTGATTTGATATCAAATGTGAAAAAACAGACTCATTGGCAAATGGATAGCAAGAGCCTATTAACTGCTATCAGTAACCGGTGATTTACACGGTCACTGATAGTGACCTAATGGTATCTATATGGTTACTATCCCTCACTGGTGATCTCTAATCCGTCCCTGCAGTTAGCTAATAACAATCAATTCACTGTTATTTAGTCACTGTGGTGCCATTACTGTTTCCACCATTAATTCCCTAACAAATTAAACTATGAATGTATTTTTTTTTTTCATGTTTATTTAAGCCCAATATTAAAATATCAATACTGCAATAAATTTATAAATATTGAGACCTACGCAACATTTTACTATTATTCTTTGGATACAATTTTTTTGTTGTTAATCTTTTATAACATTTCAAACTGTTCAAAAAAAAATTCTGATCCTACACAGGCCTCACTAACTCTACATCACCTACTTAAACTACAAGATTGGTTCAAAATATTGAAAATTCGACTTAATCATGACAAATCCAAACATATAACTCTTCGAAAAAACACCTGCCCTCCAGTTTATATTGACAACTATCAAATTCCTCAGACACAGTGCTATACCTTGGATTCACCTTCGACAGAAGGATGACTTGGGGCCGACATGTTAAAATGAAACGTATGACACTTAACAAACGACTCAAACTACTTTACTCTCTTTTTGCTAAATCTTCAAAACTAAAACTGAAGCAGAAACCGAATACACATAGATACTTACTTAAACCCATATGGACGTACTCATCACAAATATACGGTATTGCTAAAAAGACCCACCTACAAAAACTTCAAACGTTTCAATCAAAATTATTGCGACTCATAACAAAAGTACCTTGGTACGTGACTAACAAAACTCTACATACTGATCTCCACTTTCTAACAGTTGACCACCATATAACGACCCTTTATCAACGATTTTACACAAATTTAAATGGAAATGATAACAGACTAATAAGAGACATGGCCACAGCTGACATACCTCAGAAAATGGGGAGGAGACTAAAAAGGCGTTGGATGAGAGATCTCCTTCCTTAAACAACCTAAGTAATTGGAACAAGTTAGGGAAGAGGGGGAGTGGGGTAGCTCAGTGGTAGGGCACTGAGCTTCCAAAGCAAAGGTCACAGGTTCGAACCTCGGCTCATGGCAGAAAATTTATTTATCTGTTTCATTGGCCGTGGGGCGACCCTGGATTGAGAGTCCCTCCTGGGGCACACCCAGCCTCTATAAAGTGAGTACCCTTAATTAAAATAATTAATTAAGGGGGAAAACCTGGCGGTTGAGCGTGATCTCGGTCAAATCACCTTCTTGCACAACCGTTGACCTAGAAACAGTACTTTCCCTAAATAGTACTGAACCCCAGACCCTTCATGGGTTGTAGTGGTACAGGTTTTTGGGAAGAGGTTCTACTGAGTACTTTTCTTCCCTGTGCCTGTCATGTCATTATTTCATGTTTCGCCATCACAGTTGCTGATTGTCAACAATCAGTTGACATGCGCAAATACATTTTTTATAATTAAAAAAAATACTGTTAAAAAATAAATCCTTTATCACAACCCATACCTGGGAACAATTCTTTGTAAGGATGTACGTTTTTGTTAGGAGGTGATATCATTGAAATCAAGCTCAACAGCCAAGTTTTTCACATAGTTATTCAATTAAGGGTACTCTAGTAGCTATACTCTATATAGTTATAGAGGCTGGGTGTGGCCTAGGATGTTCCCCCGAGCCCATCTATCCAAGGTTGTCAAAACAGAATAAATAATTTATCTACCGGTCAGCCGGACTCGAACCTGAGATCTTCAGCACTAGTCTTCTTCAGCAGTAGAAGACAGTAACAGCGAAGAGTAAATCGATAGCACTATTGAATTGAGATGATTTTATGTTGAAGAGTTAAATGTTGTATACTTGTCGTGAAAGTATAATTTTATTGTAGAATGTTCAAGCCGTTGTATGAAGTGTGATTTGAAATGTATAAGGTCGAGTTTACAATTTTTTTTAAGAATTTCGGATTGTATTGTTTGTATTTTTTTTGTGGATGTCAGTTTAGCTGAACCCCAAAATTTTTCACCTTATGCCTAATTCTTCGAGTATAACGTATTTGAATCGGTTATTTGAGGAACGGTATATGTAATATTTTTATATTATTTTAGAAAAACCGCCAAAATTTATAGTGTAATAAAATTCTTTGTATTAAAACCTCAAATTTTCAATATAAGGGTTTAATTTATTAAAATATTCATAATTGAGAACTACAATGTATGATTTCTTTTTAACTTTTTAATAATGATGCCAAATTTTGTTTATAAAATATTTTTCAATATATTTTTTTTCTCAAACTTCCTGAACGGCTGAGATTTAGCGTTTTATATGTGTAATAGGCAATCATTTATGATGGCGCCATCACGAAATGGCGGATGATATTGCCGAGTTCGAACGTTCATTTTAGAACACGACCTTTAACTTTGATGTTAAATCTTGGTTGATAAAACTTTTTTAATTCATTTCATTCCATTTTCAAATTTTGGAAAGCTTTAATTTTTGGTTTATTATTTTCAATAATCAACCATTGTGATCGACCAAAAAATTCAAAAACTTAACCCCCTCTCAAAATTTGAGGTTTCACTTTTCAGGATGCGTAGAATTCGAAAAACGAATAAAAAATTTTTGTCCGTCCGCCGACCGCGCATTTTCTCCAAAACTACTGGACCGATTTTTTTTTCTTCAAATTTTGATATAAACTCAGAGGTCACCCGAGGATGATCCTCCTTCATCGACATTAATCTCCGCCTATAACTTTCAAAATGGCGGCTGAAAAATCTGCGTTGCTATGGACTCTAGCTCCTAAACGAATGCACAGATTTCAATGAAACTTCGCTAAAAGTCATTTTCTTGACGCCCTTTAAATTTATCTATATAACATACTTCAACGAAAAAAAGCTGGAAAAAAAGTTACGAGGGATGTTAAAATTAAATTCCGAATAACTCGAAAAGTTTTTACTTTTTTGTTGTTATTGTGAGATGTTTCAAAGGTATTTAACTTTCCTAAAAAATGAAGGAAGTTTCATCGAAATCAAAGCACTATTAGTAGAGATATCGCGGTTTTTACATATTTTTGGTTTATTATTTTCAATAGTTTTTTAAAGTTTACGAAATTTCCTAAAAAAAAAAAAAATCGTTAAAATTGGACAATTAGGAGCAAAGATATGGTCTCCGGTTTTCTTCATGTATTCTACTCCAAATGGCATATCCTTGGTTTGGTTTTTAAATGTTGTTACTGAACTAATTCTATTTTTTTAAGCATATTACTAATGATTAAAGAAAACAGTTTGGTCCAATAATTGGTATCACCTTTTTTTTTTTCTTTGTAACTCGGAAGGTAATGTTGCTTTAGATGTATAATTGTTTGGAAATAATAAACCATTGTGAAATAATTTGCAGCGTTTTTTTCTTGAACACGATGAACCAAACGTTATGAGACCTAAATTATTTTACTAATTAAAGGTTTTACTAATATCTTGAACCCTGAAGGTCTCAAATTGAAAATAAAAATGTGTGTCCTCTCAGTAGGCTAACACCCCTTCACATTTCCCCTCCCTCCCAAAAAAATTTAATAATTTAAAGGCTTGTTTAAAATACTACCAGATAGAGATAAATTAAACAATCATGGTGCTCGACATTATTTTCCTAGCTGATATAAAATTGATATTCCTCCTTCCGTTATTCTTTACCTTAATAGCATCACCGGGAGCGATCACAAACTTTAAATTACTTTTCTCTCCGAGTATTGGGACATCCTAAGATCCGCTCTGACGGCGTCAAAATCTACTTCTATTCTATTATAAGTTACTATTAGATTTATAAAGTTTTTTTTTTTATTAAAAGAAAGAAAAATATTACATAATAATTATGAATGTTACAATACTGTAAAAGGAAAAGTTCGATGAGCTTGAATTTTCATTCACCAGTTAGACGGTTCCAAAGCTTGTATTGAATTTTGAAATATAATATGGTCTTGATAATGCGAACACGTAGATAGCGTGACTTGATCAGGTTATCTTCTTTTTTATCATCCGCTCAGCGTGAGGTCCCCAAATCCCGGAATACCAAGCCTCCCGTTCCCGAACCGGCGCTTTCATTGAATTCATAGTCTTCCCCTCCTTTTCACCAATCCTGGAGATGTAGTCCATCCATAGCAATCTTGGTCTTCCTCGAGGACGGCGTTCGGTAGACCTGGCCTCAAAAAACTTCTTTGGATCACGGTCCTCATCCATTCTGCATAGATGACCAAACCACCCCAACTGCCTCTTTTTGACAGATTCCTTCAAAGATAGCACTCCCAAGTCCCCCTGTATCCTTTCATTCCTAACTCTATCCTTACCTGTTTTGCCTGATATTCTCCGGAGGTACTTCATTTCTGCCGCAGTAGCTCTACTCAAATGCCTGTCCAGCGGAACCCATCTATCACTTCCATAAATAAAGATAGGTAAGTATATGGACTTAAATATACTTTTCTAATTCTCACCACTGTGCTGCATAGCTGTTAGTTAATGCTGTTAGCTTCTTAATTCTGTTAGAGAGCTCTTGGTCATTTTATCGTTTCTGCTGAGCACTAATCCTAGATAAGTGTACTCCTGCGCTGTCTCCAAGGTTTCTTCACTACGCAAACCAAAACTTGCTTCTCTTCACGACCAATGTGTATTACCTTGCTCTTTCCAATGTTTAATATCTTTCTTTCTAGCTCAGCCTCAATTTCTAGTCAGATTATCAAAGTTTAAATTTATATGAAATGAAAAAAATGCACAAGGTAAGGAAAACATACATGTTATCAATTAAACACAAGTACATTAAAAAAAAAAACTGAATCATTATTTCTAAAAATGATCGTATAAGGTACATCCAGTCTAAGAATTTTTCGCTAAAGAAAATGCCTGATCTTGCAAATTCCTTATAAGTAGCAGGCTTTAGTAGTCGAAGTTGAATCCATTCACCCCACCCCAAGCTAATATACCTTTATGGGGTTTCTACGGCTTGTCTATAATGAAAAATACAATGAACGCAAAGAAATTCTCATGTAAAATAATAAAGACGTAATCCATATCTTATTTTAAAAGAATTTTTCGGACATTAAAATGTGTTTTGCTTATACATCTGGATGACCACTTAGTTTTGATGTTTTTGGATTAGAAACACTAAATACGTTTCTCCACAACCAATTCCAGTTACATATACTGTTACTGGAATTACACTTACACCTACTGAGAAACAGAGCTATTTCCATTCCATCTTTCGTCAGTCACCATTTTTTCTCTTTCTTGTTCGGATTAAGAGAGTTTTCGGACTACTAGGGGTTCAGATTATTGTGGCCGTCCTGTACATTTATTTAAAATAAAATGAACTACTAAAGGTATCATTGATACTTGAACATTTGTAATGTATCGTGGGTATACTGATATGTAAATTGAAATATATTTTCTATAATTTAAATTTATTCAATAAATATGAAAGTAAATAGAGCTGACATATTTTAATAATTGCCAACTCGGAATTTAGTAAGGACAGGATCTTATCACCTGCCCTTATATGCTAGGTCTACCAACTCAGATATAGTTCTTGGCCAGAAATAAAGAGTAATAAAGATAACATTTAGTCTATTTCAGATATAAAGGCTCGCTGGATTTTAAAAGTTCTAACAGAAAAACTTAAATTTTTACATAAAAATAGAAAGGATTATCCCACCCTAAATCAATAATAAAGTTCGAAAAAGAATATGGAGATAAAAGAAAGAGAAAATGGAGATAAAAATGATTCTGAATAGAAGGAAAAGGATAATAAGTTAGGAAGACTTGGGAGAAAAATCTGGGTGAGGGCTTCCTTGGGAACAGTTAAGTTGAGAGGTCTAGTTATCTAGAAGCACTCAGAGGGCACAACAGACCTCTTATCAAAACTTGCCAAAGAATAACAGATTTTGCCCAAATACTCCCTTTTCACAGAGCTTATATCAATATTAATGTGATAAGGATACCGATTCTAAGTAACTTCCTTCTAGCAATGGCCATATTCTCCACTCAAATCATGAGTGTCTGTGGCTGTAGCGCTCTTACTCATCCTCCGCTGGTTTAAAATACCAGTGAAGTGGCTGAGGGAGAAGCGTAGGGATCTCCTAAGCCTCCCTTTTCCCTCCACATGTGGAGGGGACAGGATTGGTTCAGAGATCACCTGGCAAATTGTAAATAATGTATGTTTTATATAAGGTGTTTGTTTTACTTTTATTTCTATTTTTGCTTTCTTGATTTTTTGATTTTTTGATTGCTTTCTTGATTTGATTTTTGCTTGCTTGATTGATTGTTTACTTGATTTCTATTTTTTCTACTTATGTATATATATATATATATATATATTTTTTTTTTTTTACTCTTTTGTTCTTTCTTCTTATTCTTTTGTTATTACTTTATTTATTTATATTTTTGTATATACGGTATGAATGCAATCTCTGAACTCTATTATAAGTGTCCTTAACTGTGACAAATTGTAATATTTCTGAATAAAGTGTTTTAATAATAATTTTTATTTACTTATGTGTATATATATATTTTTTTTTCTTTACTCTTTTGTTCTTTCTTCTTATTCTTTTGTTATTACTTTATTTATTTATATTTTTGTATATACGGTATGAATGCAATCTCTGAACTCTATTATAAGTGTCCTTAAACTGTGACAAATTGTAATATTTCTGAATAAAGTGTTTTAATAATAAAAAAAAAAAAAGTAACTTCCCTTTCTAGCCCTCATATATATATATATATATGACAGTATATATAAATATATATATATATATATATATATATACTTATACAAATATAATTATATTTACATGGATATATTTATTCTCATCGCACTCAATAGAATTGCTTTTGCCGTTACATTCTTGATGTTTAACGATTGCTAGAAAGATATAGAATGTATATTCTACATATCGTGATCTTGCATGAAAACTATAATTTACTCTTATAATTTAATTATGATCAGTATTATAATTTAATTCAGTATATAAGGTGCCATTTGTAACGGCTATGCTGCCATCTGCGATTCGTTAAAGTATGTATACCTGTAATGTATACTCCTTGGACGTTTTAGTAACGTTTCTGCTGAGATTGACTTAACATCACAAGTTTCAAATTATATAATAAATTTTACAAAGGAAGGAGATGGTCTGGGGTTGTGTTCACGAATAGGCTAAATAGTGGTACAAATATTTTATTAAAAGCCAACGTTACGACCCGACTTCGACAACGAGAAAAGAAATAAGAAAACCAATTGTCTAGATTTTTCCCGACTAACCAAACAAGTCAGTTTTCCCAATACCTACCCTTACCCTTATTTTCCAGTTCTAAGTGAAACACCTAGCTGAACACACCTGTAAGTCTCTAAATTTATTCTTCCAATTTTATTTACTTATTTATTTAATTTTTTGGTTTTCTTTTCTTTCTCCACATTCCTTTATGTCTATTATTTCATATTATACCCTTTTTCCTTATCTTTCAATCTCTCCTGTAGATCTGCTCCACATTTGCATTTATTATATATTACATTAAACCAATTGTCAGCATCTATTTACTTCAGTTTAGGACCTTGTTACTTAGTTTACTCTGTTCATATTTTAATGTACTTACTGTTTATAATTTTAATAAGCTTATTCACATTGTTTATAATTGTTTGTTTTAATATTATGTAATTTCCACAATTCTCTATCTTTTTGTATCTTGTCCGTTCTAGTCCTTGTTTTTTTTTTTTTTTTTTTTGGTCCTTCCCTTCCTCGCCGTTAAGGCTATACGGGATTTTCCCGTGCCAGGGGGTGTGGGCGGGGATTTAAAAGACTCCCCCGGCACCGGGACGCGAACTCGTGACTATTTTTATATCTTTGTATTCATATGTCAGGTTGCCAGGCAACGGCGGTGCAGTGCACACGCTTTAGCCCATTCGGTTACCCCGCCCACAATCCGTCCGTTCTAGTCCTGAAGAAGAACTGCAAAGTTGGGTCGAAACGTTGGTTTTTAATAAAATAGTTTTACCACTATTTAAAATATTTATGAGAGCCACCCCGGATCATCTCCTTCCTTTGTAATGCAACGGCCAACTATTAAATATTAAATAAATTTTACACTTTTTTTTTCAATTTCCTTTTTTTAACAATTTCGATTGAAATATTCACAAAAAAAATTACATACACTTTAATACAAGTTAAGTCTTAAACTCCTTGAATCTAATAGCCAGATGATATTTTAATTCTGAACATCCAAATTATCTTCGTCTAAAGTACTTTTGATATCGTTTGTTTGAAATAATTTACAGTCTCTCATTCAAAGGAGAATGGCTTAGTAAAAACTATAGACGATTTTGATAATTAACTAAAAGAAATGAGAGGAAGATTTAACTGGTTGGAAACAAAGTTCCGAAAATAACAGGAGTAATTTTATAATATACCTTAAGAAAACTAAGGATTTTAGAAATAAAAATAAATAAACTACAGTAGATTTTATAATTACATCTAATAGTGGACATTTTAATTTCAGTAGCTCCCAGGTACGTAAATAACAAACGTTTACATACCGACTTACGACAACCAACTATCGATCAACACGTACTCTTTAATCCCAGTTTCGTATTAAGTTATCCGAACACAACGGACCATTTAATCACATGGCCATGGCTTACTGGAGAGGACTGGAAAGGAGCTGGATAAGAGATGTCTTTTCCAGAAATAAAAATGTAAACTAAGACCAGGAAGATATGGCGCAGGATAATATTATTCCAGAAGTAAATAAGATTGATTTTTCTTAACAATAATAACATATCGGCTTATCATCAAGTTTATGGCAGGTGTGGATGATGTAAGAACAAAAAGAATGAAAAAGTATTACTATAGTTAATAACAGGGTAAATGACTAGTTATGGACACCCTTAATTTGTATTGCCAATAATAAGAACCAGATAAACTTGAAGCAGAAGAGTTTTGTTGATTATTGTGCCACATGGTTACTCCAACCACCACCCTTTCCCTCTCTTCTTTATTTATTCATAAAAAAATTAATAGTGGACAGATTTCTTTATTATACTTAAAGTAATATTCTTCAGTTGTATTTATTTATTTATTTAGAATTTATCCACAGTACGGTAATAAGTGAAAGGTATGACATAAACGTTTTAGATATTTCCTTCCTCCTACCTTTTGGAGGATGAATAGGGGTTGTGACATATATACCCTCCTCGGTCCTTGCTGGAGATCTCTAAAAAAATCAAAATCGGATTACCGCTATGTATGTTATGCCCATCACATGGGTTCGACTAGAGAGAGACAGTCGGATTGACAGACATGGGAACAAATTGGCCCCATGATGTTTTAAATGTGAAATGCGAATAGAAATGTTCGCTTTACTGTATTTTTTTCTGCCTACATAAGTAAAAGAATTTCATATATTCTGCAGTGATGAAAATACAAAAATATACGAATTAAAAATTAATTCATAGACTTAAGGAATCAAAGTATTAATTATCAAATCAGTAAAATTATAATTAAAGAACATGGTTTTTGAGTGAAATATATTTAATGAGTGGACTATGCACCAGAATATTATGTCATAATATTATCTGCAGAAAATGGCGGTATTGCCAGTGATATCGATATAGAAGGTAATATGTTTGAACACGTTGAGAAGTTTAGATATCCGGTATCTGCGATAAACAGAAATAACGAAATCGAAGATGAGATTAATGTTAGGCTGAAGGCGGAAAATGCTTGTTATTTTTCTGTACCAAACTACTTAACTCGCGCCTCTTTTCCTGAAACTAAAAAACTAGAATCTATAAAACCATTATCTTACCTAAAGTTCTTTATGAATACGTGGCAGCTTACATTAAGGGATGAGCAACGTCTTAACGTTTTTGAAAATAAAGTATTGTGTAGAATCTTGGGACCAAAGAAGGATGAGTTAACCTGATAGTTTAGATGGTTACAGAACGCCGAATTGCGTTAACTTTATCCGTTTAATATAATTAAGATGGTTACATCGCGGCGAATCAAATGGACATGTAAAATTGTTGGGCTTAGTAACGAAAGAATTCCTAAAACGTTAATATTTGCTGCACCGAATGGTAAACGTCCAAAGGGGTAGACCGAAGCGAAGGTGGGAAGATTGCGTTTAAACTGATTTGAAGGGACTTGGTTTGGACGGCGAACGGTGGAGGGGAGTATGTAATAAGTGATTGGTGGTGTCGGCATCAAACTTTCGGGCTCGCTAAGCATTTTATTATTATTAATATTATTTACAAACACCGATATCAATGCCACAAGGTAGATGCTGACTAGGCATAACATGATTATATTTACAAGCTATTTCAATACAGTCTTATTTCACTCAAATATTTAAACACTTCTGTCAGAATTAGCTTTATCAGTGCATTTTACAATCTTATATTGAGGTATCTTGAGATTTTTCAGGATATCAATACCTTTGAGAGAGATAAGTTGGTCATTCATTGAGTTTATTTTGGAAAAAAAGTATTTGAATTTGTCTCAGCTTTATTAAGTTGAACAACTCGAGCGCAAATTAACACAATGTGACGGAAGTTTAAAAAAAAAATAAAAAACGATAATATAATCTTTAGAGATATATAATTTTTTTGAGATAACTAGATAGTAGAGAGTAAAGATAGTATAGATGAGATAGTTGTTAGCTCATAAATAATTCAATGACCATCGGAAGAGAGGAGGGGAGAGGGGAGGATATTGAGGTGTGCGGTGAGGGGACCACACCACACCTGTAATTTGACACCTGGTGGGCATGAATTGTGTTTAGCGTATGGGTCCTACTTTCCACTAATTGGAAGGAATGGCTTGACGGAGTAGGTACTTATGTTGATTGTACGGATTATATGTTGATTGACACTCGCCCAAGTCCAACACAATATCTACAAGTTAACTGAGATAGCCAAAACACCGTTGTGATGGTGTCAATTATGTTATAATAACATAATTATTAATGAATGAATGAAACATAATTATATTCTGGAACTAAAGCCCCATTTTGTATTAGCTAATATGCCGATCCATACAAATAAAGTGCTTAAAAGTTTAAATTATTTGATCGGTTGGTTGTTTTGATGTTTTAAACTAGGTCTAGAACCTCATCTAGGTCATCAGAACCTTATTCATAAAATATTATTATTAAAATATTTAGCTTGTAGGTTTAATGTAGAAAAAATTAATAATACATAAAATTCAATAAAATAAAATAAATAAGTAAAATAATAGCTAAAATAAAATAATAAACAAATAAATAAAATATTAATATTGATAAAAAATATTTTTTAAATAATCCATTTATTAACTTTAACCATAAAGGTGAATTTATTTATTTATTGGGTATTACAACAATTTGTCTCATGGACATTGAGTTATAGTGAGGTAGAATAACATTCACACTCTATGTAAAAAGTAGCAATAAATAATAATCAAATATATATATACAATAAATAAAATAAAATAACCTAAAAATAAGAAAATTAAAACTAATAAAAAAGGCCAGTGGAGATTGATCGAGAGCACTTAGCACATACATGAGTAGAGAATCTGGCCATTGAAAGAACTCCAATATATACAATAAACAAAAGGTCGCGAGGCCACTGCCGTTTCAACCTTCTTGGAGATTTATAGGTAGGGGTGGTGATTGATAGGGATTGTGTAAGAGAATTTGGATGATACGTAAGGTTCTGGTTAAATTTGGAGAATTTTTCTGGGATAAGGTCTAAGACAAATGGGATGTTGAGGTCATGATGTAGGGTTTTGTTGTTTACATAGAAAGGAGCATCGACTATTGTCGAAGGACTTTTGACTGGAAGGATTGGATGCGCTTGATGTTAGAAAATTTTGCTGTTCCCACAGTTGTTGTTGTTTTCAATGAAAAGTTTAGATTTTCTGTTTTGTAGTCAGTATAGTTGGCCGTATCGTCGGTTTAGTTCCTATCCCAAGTCTAGTATGAGGATTCTAGGTTAGTCGTTTGTCTAAGAGAAAGCCAAAAAGTGGAATTTATTTTTTGAAAGTTAAAATTCTTTTTAACTGTTGAATTACCGAGGATACTCTCTCTGCTAATGGTAGTGTAGCATTGTTGTTTTTCTGATGAGAAAAATTTCGGCCTGAATATCTATTTGTGGGAAGAGTTAGTAGTTTGCAGGTATAGTTAATTGTTAATATGTCATGACAGAATGATAGCGGAGGTATTTCCATGCAGTTCTTATACTAGTATGGTGTACTGTATCGAGTAATAAATAAAACTACCATAGTCCATCTTGGAGCATATTGTTACTTGAAATATCTTAAGCATAGTCACACGGTCTGCTCCCCAGTTGGTCCCGCTAATGAGTTTCAGTATGTTGGGTATTTTTTTTAGCGATTTTAAGTGATGTTTCTACGTCAGACGCTTGTCAAACGTAATTGCAAGAATCTGCAGCTATTGACATAGGGCAGAAAGATATTGGTTGATAGAAGCTCAGGTGGTTATGGAGTAGTTTTTCTACTGAAATGGACCATATTGTTTTTTTCTGCTAAGAATCGTAGTCCTGTTGACAATGATTACTGGCTAATGCGATTCAATGCGTCTTGTAGTTTTTTCTTTTTCTATAAGATGTGCGATCGGCAGAAGAGTTGTTTGATATGATAAGCCATAAAATAATTTCTGATGCATAAGTTCATGCAAGGATCGTAGGTATTGTTTTTGTGATGAGGAAGGTATATCATTACATTGATGGATAGGGTACAGAATTTTCCAAACGTAGCCTCATCTACTTTGGTTATAAATTTTAAAACAGTCGGCTATTTAATATACGGTCGTGAGGTCAATTATGATAACATAGAGATGCCAGTTATTTCGTATTCTAAGCTTGTGCAGATATTAAAATCTTCCAAATATTGAAAAAGAACTGCTAACACGCTCATGAATACGAGGACTAGACTTATAAGACGGTAAATCTCTTAGCTTATCGAACCACTAGAACTGAATCTATCCCAACTATTTACATGTGCTGATATCCAACAAGATATTAAATTATATCTAAGTTAAGAAAAATTGCATAAACTAATAATTATTATTTTAACATTTTAAGAGTGTCCATGCATAGTCATTACAAACAATCTGAGTAAAGGTGTACGATTGTACAAAATAGCAGAAATAATAGAAAATAGGTCAGGAAAGGGAGAAATATAGAACAAAAGCTGCGAAGCAACACCTGTAGGTAATTGCTCGCTTAAGTTACCTGAGTTTACGTCAACTCATAGGCTCTGAAATGGATCCGTGTTCCAGTTTAATACTTCTCATTCACAACGGTATTCTTCTTTTTGGAACTAGCCCATTTTTTTCTTTAAATCTTCCTTTCTGGATACCTGTCATGAATTTTACAATCAATAAATATGTGTTGTAGTATTGGTAATGACATTTTAAGTATGTAGAAGGATAATACCCAGTAAAACTACATCTTGGTCTTTGCTTACATCCTTAAATCGAGAAAGCAAATGACCTCATCCAGCTTCTTTTTAGTCGCTGTTTGATAAATATGCCAGTCGTGGCCATGTCGTTTGCGATATACGTATAACTTTTGTTGTGTTCCTGTAGTTTACTATTAAAACGTTAAATAGCATTATAAATAAATAAATAAAATATTGAAGGTGATAATGGATGTTAATTATAAATGCCAATAAACCCTTGATATTATGAACATGGTATCCTATAAAATTTGAATATTCATGAAAAAAGAGCGAATCGGTTGGTCAAAAGATTAAATCGGAATTTTATTGAATTCTATCCACTATTCTGAAAAAAATAAAGTGTGTGCTTCAGACCACACGATAGAAAATAAAACATCAACAAGGCGAGATTACTAATATGAAATATAAATTATAAATAATAGCTCATTGCAAAGAAGATGAAATGCTGAACATTTCCCTTGCTTACAGCATACAGATCCGATTTTCAGTATCTGAAATATTTTAATCCATATGTTCACTAACCTTATCATTTGGTTTTCATCATTATTTTTTCCTTTTCGCCTCCCTGACATGGCGTCGCGTTATGATACAATTTTGAAATATAACCCATTACATGAGGATGAAATGCTGAACTTTACAGTATGCAGGCCAAATTTATAGTTAATGAGATATTTTAATTCATGTTTAAAAATATTTGAATTAGTCGACTTTACCCGAGTGTTAATCTGGTGGATCACTTCAAAAACATAAATACTGAACCTTCAAGGCTTTCATCTTCTGAGACTGCTCTGCAGAACTTTGAGTTGAAAATCATTTCTGACATATAAAATAATTATTATATTACACGCGATTAAATAAAAAAAATTCCTAATTAACATCATATTTAACATAATATAATATCTTAATTAATATTTTAAGAGAAGTTGGTTGGGGTGTTCAGCCAAAAAATAAAAAATAAGATAAACGGCAAAAATTAAAATAAATATAATTTATTTATTTATTCTTTTTGACTGAATACCCCAACCAACTTCTCTTCAAATATTAAAAATAAACACAATTTTCTATAAAGGAAGGAGATGGTCCGGGGTGGCGGTCATAAATAGGCTGAATAATAGCAAACCTATTCTATTAAAAGCCAACGTTTCGACCCGACTTTGCAGGTCTTCCTCAGGGCTAGAAGGGACAAGATAAAAACTGACAGAGGATTGTGGAGGTTACGTAATATTATGATAAAAATTATAAAGAATGTGAATAAGCTTATTAAAATTATAAACAGTAAGTACATTAAAATATAAACAAAGTATGCTAAGTAACAAGATCCTAAACTGAAGTAAATAGATGGTAGCAATAGGTGTAGTGTAATATATAAAATATGAAAATGTGAATGCACTTCTACAGATCTACAGAAGGGATTGAAAGAATAGGAAAAATAATATAATATGAAATTATAGACATACAGGAATATGGAGGCAGGAAAGAAAAAAGAAAACAAAAAAAATAAATAAATAAGTAAATAAAATTAGAAGAATAAAAATAGAGAGTTACAGGTGTGTTCAGCTATTTATGACCACCCTCCCCCTGACCATCTTCCTCCTTTATAATGCAACGATCAACTGTAAAATATTCAATACAATTTTCTATACTTTAAGTTAATTAAGAATTTTAATTTAATCGCTGTGTAATTTAATATAGTCATTTTAAATGTTTGAAATGATTTCCAACTGCAAAGTTAATGTTTCGTAGAGCAGCTTCGGAAAATTAGAGCCTTGAAGGGTCAGTAAAGACGTGGAAATAATATGAAGAGGGGGCAATAGGGCGCTGTAGCCGACAGTTGGGGGCGACAGCGGTGTACTGCGGAACAGTATACTCCTGCCCCGTATTCAGTACCCAACTACCCACTTCAGGTAATAGAGGCCCAGTCTGGTTTTACTCAAATTGCTAAGTCTATTTTCTCATTCGCTTTCATAAATTTGTCTTTTAAAATTATATTAAAAAATATAAAAAGAAAATGTATTATTTATTAAGATGTGGTTTTAGAAAATATAGAAGGGAGAATAAAGTCACAAATTATTTATATGGTACATAATTGGTAATTGGTTGACTGTCGTGGATAATAATAAACAGATAATAAAAAATAAAAAAATAAAAAAAAATAAAATAGATAAATATAAAGTAAAATGAAATTGTTAGAATAATGACTAAGAGCTAAGAGATAAATAATAAAAACCGTTACAAAGTGTGAAATGATGAAGTAGGCGTAATCAAAAAGGGTGACAAAAGTGTTACAATGCGAATCTTAGAATAAAATGTAAAACATAAAAAAGAAATATGAAGTTATATAAGTAATGAAAGAAATATGAAGTTATATTAGTGATGAAAATAAATAGTAAAATTAAAACATTGAGAATGGAGTAGTTAGATAGAAAATTGAGATAAATTTTAATTTTACTATTTATTTTCATCACTTATATAACTTCATATTTCTTTTTTATGTTTTACATTTTATTCTAAGATTCGCATTGTAACACTTTTGTCACCCTTTTTGATTACGCCTACTTCAACATTACACACTTTTTAACGGTTTTTATTATTTATCTCTTAGCTCTTAGTCATTATTCTAACAATTTCATTTTACTTTATATTTATCTATTTTATTTTTTCTAATTTTTTTATTTTTTATTATCTTTTTTATCATCATTACTTATGTTTCTCATACCTTGTTATCTGGTTACTTTTCTTAGCCCTGATGAAGGCCTGAACTTCAGGTCGAAACGTCGGCATATGTAAAAAATAAATAATAACATTTATTTTTGCCTTCCTTTTTGACTGACCACCCCAACTATTCTTCTCTTCTTTATTTATATGGTGATTAATGTATATACCAGATTTTTTTTTTTTTAACATGCAGGGCATATGGTAGTTTTTTTTAATATTGATTATTTTTTTATTGATAAAAATTGCAATCTGTCTCGATATGGTACTTTAACCAACCTTTTCAAACTCTAACTATTTTGGGAATTTTCTAGTTATGTTCATGGAATTCTGCAGAATCTTTATTGATTTGAAACATTAACCCGGTTTTTGGCCTTTCATGAGGTCTCTCGCCACTATTTGTTGTGAAGAGACTTCATGATGGATTGATCCGAACTATATGCTTTCCTTGCGCATCTTAATCTCCTGAGATGTGGATTGATCAAATTCTGTAATCAGTTCTTTATTGGTTTTTCTCATCCACGATTTCTTCTTATGACCAACGTCCAAGATACTA
This sequence comes from Nezara viridula, assembly GCA_928085145.1. NCBI lineage: Eukaryota > Metazoa > Arthropoda > Insecta > Hemiptera > Pentatomidae > Nezara > Nezara viridula. The sequence goes on from OV725079.1 coordinate 167,653,849, forward strand.
GTTATTACTTGTTCATTACTGGCTTAAATCCATCCAATTCACATCATCCCTCAGCATTAGGCGTTAAGGTGGGGTCTACATTTCCTGTAGATTTCTCTTGTAACCGATATTTACACTCAAGCTTTAACTTATGGGCACTAAATAGTGTCCATTTCACCATAAACTAAACAATGTTTCTGTTTACAGCGGCTAACGGTGTCGTTACTTTTTCAAGGTATCTTAATCCATTGGATTTTAAAATACGATTGTTTAATAGCTTAGGTAGGTAAACATTACAGCGAAAAACGGAAAAATTAGATGTCCTCGGGAACACTAGCGGATCCAGGATTTAATTTTTTTTGGGGAGGGGGGCTTCAGCCTGAAAGATTTTTTTCATAAAAATAACGATAATTACTTTGGAAAAAAAGAAAAGAACTAACTACCTATATGAAATGGTGTTTAAGTGATTCCTAAAGTCCCTTTAAATGTAATTACACGAACAATAATATTTTAAGTTCCATAAAACATGGTTATATTTTACCATTTTGGGGAGAGCTTCCGCCCCAAAGCCCCTCTCTCCGTAGATCCGCCTGTGCTTAAAGTGCGTAGGTAAATTTGTTTTTATTTACACGTTTTTTTCATACCCTAACAACATTATGAAGATAGTATACTGACCTTATTGGTAGAGATTTGTTTTATTATATTAAAATTTTTAAAAAATGCCTAACTAATTTTATTTTTAAGATTGTTTATAAATATATCAATTTCTCACAGTGGTGCACACATAATTTGAATCCTTTATCAAATCACGACACGAAATTCTCTCAAACATTAGTATACTATCCCCACCCACCTAGTGCTCAATGCGGGCTTTAACTAATTGTCAAAGGCGGGAGAAGTTTAGCTCTAACTAATAGCTGAAGCAGATCGAGGTAAATTTAAAAGTGCAATGGCAGAGAACTTAAGTGGACTCTATCTTACAGTTGTTCATCAGGCCTTGCTCTCTCCAATATTTTTTATCTCAAGATACTTTACTGGAAGTTTTATTCACATTCCACACAGATTAAAATATTTGTATACACACCTATTTATTATTACAGAATTGTTAACATCATCAGATGTCAAATGGGAATAATTCGCATGGTAATCGGTCATTGATAAAATGACAATGTATTATAAAAATAAGTCAATACAATGTTTTTCGAGATGGAGGAATTAATTTTCTTTTTCTTGCTCGATTACAATAGTTCATTCATGATAACAGACCGTTGATAATAGACGAAATTGTGTACAAATTACTATATGCTGTATCAATACTGATAATGGTCCGAATTTGATGACTTTATTTTGTGGAGAATTCAATAACCTTTTAAACAACCATGGTTGTTATCAAACATAAATTTTGTACGTTTTGAGTTATGGGCAGGCAAAGTTTCTTTTTCTTCTTAATATTTTTTTCCTGACATTTTAGGAGATGTGGCTATTTTCCAATCTGAGGAAGAAAATATTATTCGAAAAAATCGTTCAATCGTTCGATTGATACACGATACTATTACGTAGGGACAAAAAAAAACATTAAGAGATAAGATATATCAGGTTTATCCCATCTTAACCCTTCGATATTTGAAGCCATTTCTTTTTTGTAATCGATTTTTTTTTAAATTATTTTCATTTTAACTATAGTTATATTTTAGGTATTAAAAATAGAAAAAACGTTATATTAAAAATAGAAAGAGTCTCCAACTCTCTTCATCCTCGTTCTCGACAGCCCCACGAGAGCTACGCTTGTGCGTCGAAGACACTGAATCCAGTGGGGTCTAAATGAGAAATTTAAAGATCTCGACTACGCTTATGATCTATCTCTTCTTGCACAACGGTTCAGTGATCTGCAGAAAAACCAAGATGCATTAAATCTATTAAATCGAGTTGGACAGCGGATCAACGTCGATAAAACAAAGGGAATGAGAGTAAATGATCCATTTGTCTCAGGAAAAATACCGAAGAGCGGATAAAATCATTCATACTAAAATAAAATAAAATCATTCTACTTGGGGAGTGTGATCACCCAAGATGGGAACTCTTTAGAAGATGCTTAAATCCGAACCAAAAAAGCAAATTGGACGTTTGTTCAACTTTACTCCATATGAAAGAAGAAGAATCGGTCCAAAAAAATTAGACTATTTCACACTAACGTAAAATCGGTTCTGCTCTACGACTTTGAAAACGTTACCCGACCCCTTCAGTCCGTCATCTGCTTGTGAAGAATCCTGTGAATCTGCTGGCATGAGAGGATCTATAAAGAAAATCTCTGGAGTACAGATCACCTTCCTATTCACCTCGAAACAAGGAGAAAGAAATGGAAATGGATAGAATACATTTTGAAGAAAATAAATATTGTCATCGAGAGTGAAGCTTTGAAATGAAATTTTCAAGGAACAAGAAGAACATCTAGAAATGCCGTAGATCTGATCAAAATGATCTGAGCAGGGCCGAATGATTGCTGCAAAAAGAGCGGAGTGGAACACACTACTTGATAAACTACGCTTCACCAGGTATCAAAGGTGATAATGAAAAAAAAAGTACATCTAATAAATTCACACATGGATAAAATGACATGTTGAGAAACTACCCATTGGTAGCACTCTAATAATATGTCTATATTAGTAGATCACGTGGCCATTTTCTTTTCAGACGCCTCGGAGGTTTATCAGGAATTGAATAAGAAGCAAGGTTACAAACAAGAGGGTTGGTACATAAGGAACATTAAGATCATTGTGGATGATTTTATTTGTAACAAAGTAAGGAGCATTGAGGATTTTACGAAGGATTTTGGATTGTAAGGATTAGATGCGAGAGGAATTTGAAGGTTTGGTGGAGCCCCATAGCTCAACTCCGACCAAATAGGCCTTATTATAGTCATGTAAATGAGTCTTTTGTAATTAATTGAAAGGTTAGAGCGCTTGTCTAGTAAGTGTTGAAGTAGTCGGAAACGTCAAGCTGTTTCTTGTCGTTTCAGTCTGGTATGAGGATTCAAAGCTAGACGTTTGTCCAGGTTAAATCATACGAAAGCTCAAAAAAAAAAGTTATGAAATTAGTATTCCTCCTTCTTCCTACTTAATTTTAATAACTCATTATGAAAATCCAAACTATGAAATAAAAATAAAAATATGAAAAATCCATAGTTTCCGGGAATAGGAAAAGGGAATAGGAATCTACACTACAGTATTGTATATAGACATGATGTTTTCGTATTGGATAGGTTCCTAAACTCAGTGCTAATTCCATCGATAGAATTCATAAAACGTTTAATTCCAGCATCGATGGACAACAATTCCAGCAAAAGGTTTACTCTCCTACTAGATTACAAAGCCATGAAATAAAAAAAGAATGCAACAGTAACAAGCCACATTAAAAGTAATGAGTTGATGGGTGCTGAAAATTTTTACTGATTTTGTATATTTTAAAAATTATTTATCATATTATTACATTGAAACAGTTAAGAAAGGAAAGGCTTAGTATTAATTAAAAAAATATATTGACTATAACTTAATGACAATGAAACTTCAGTCGCATTGGTATTTCAATTTCTAAAAGCACAACTAGTTTCTAAATTACAGCAATTTTTTCGTATTAATATATAATCAAGAAACGAAAAACGCTAAATCAACGGTTAAGAATTCTGAGTTCACTTCTTTCGAAAAATTCAAAACTAAAACTTAGACAGAAATTGAACACATACAATTACTTATAAAAACCTATTTGGACTTACGCATCACAGATATTTGAAACTGCTAAAAAGACTCACTTAAACAAACTTCAAATCTTTCAAGCAAAAACATTCAGAACAATTACAAAAGCATCTTGGTACGTTAGCAACATAACCTTACATACTGACCTCCATATGCCGACTGTTAACGAACACATACGAACTCATTACAAACGATTCCATGACAACATACAAGGACATTCCAATACACTTATAAATGACATGGCCACTACGAATATGCCAGGTAACGTCTGTAGGAGACTGAAGAGGAGCTGGATGAGGGACCTCCTCGCCTAATGTAGATATCACGCCGAGTGAGGTACCGCTGGGCACTGATCCTCGTAATGCCTTTCATGGCATTATTTTTTCCAACGACCACACATTCACTGGTTATCATTACCACTATGACAGGAGTGAATAAAAAAATTAAACCAAAAAAAAAAAATATTTTTAAAAACCTACCATTTCTACTTGTTATTTCATTTCATTCTGTAACGTTTATTTTATGTATAGTTTGTACGTATTTTTGTATAGTGCTCTTTATTTGTTTATTTAATAATATTGTCTAAATTTTCTACAAACTTGTATTTGAAATAAACCTTAGGTGTTGATGACCTGAATGCTTTACGCCTGTAAACACCAAAAAAAAACTAATAACTTTTTTTATTTCTTAATGATATTTACAACTGTATTAAAGAAATACATTTAGTAAATTTGAATATATATATATATATATATATATATATATATATATATATATATATATATATATATATATATATATATATATATATATATATAAAATGACGTGAAAACGCTTGTTGAGAAACTACCCAATGGTTGCACTCTATACCAACAACTTAAAATTAAAATTTATTTTTTAAATAAAAAATATTATAACTAATAATCATATTAGAAAAATATCTTAGTTTTTATTATTCACATTAAAATATGAAGATTCTCTTTAATATAAGTTAGAGACTTCATAAAATTTTCAGATAGTTTTAACATAATTTCAAAACGAAATAAAACCTCAATGCGATAAATTTTGAAGGACTTTATTACTTGAAACCTATGCATACAAAATACCCCACACCTCATGCTGTATAAAAGTCATGATAGAAATATTCATAACTTTGTCGAAAGTTAAATTGTTTTTTTCAGAAATCCACGTAATGCTGACTGCCAACGGAGTAAACTGACAATAAAAATGCTACTATCCGGCAGTTAAGGGCCAAACTTGGTCGGAAACATAAATCTGCAGGAAAAAGTTTCACAACTTTTGGCTACAAAAAGGACCCGCATTACTCAAGGCTTTCCTTACTTTTTAATTTTTTTTTTTTCACTTTCTCTCAAAGGATTTTTTTCCGGCTTTACCCGACTTAGCAGTCACAGAAAAAAAAAACATCTTTGAGACGAATCAAGATAATAAAGTTTGTAAGTAAAAAAAAAGAACGAATTCAATTTATAGTGACTTTACAAAATAGTATTTGTTTGTCTGTGACATAAAAACTTAGTCCTAGAAAGCGACTTTTTAAAAGCTTGTTAGTGAAAAACTAAAAATATGAGAAACAAATCCATGCTTGTTACTGTACAAACTTTCAATTTTTATTGCATAAATTTTTTTTCTGTATATGTGTGGCGGTATATATTTACCAGAAAAACTCAAAACTGTAGTTTCCAATAAAAACGTTCTAAATCGGTTCTAAACTGTGTTTTTCGACCAGCTCTCTATGTTAGGAAATGATCCGAATTTATAAGTGAAAATTAAAATTTTTTTTATCCTAATATTAACGTTTTAACTAAAATAGTTGAAGCAATCAGCAGGTTTTTTTTTATTTTAAACATATATTTTAGCAATAGAAACTTTTATTTTATCTCTCACAAATATAAATTAATTCATATAATAGAAAACATTGTTTATAACCAATTCATAGGAAAAATATTTGAAAAATCAGTATTTTTTAAATAATTTTTTTCTAAGTAAAGTGTTTTTAGGCAATTGGGTTTATTAAAATACTTCCCAGATCATGGGAAAACATGAAATAAAAGCTTTACGACAGTTAACTGTAGTAATTTTTGTCGAAAATGGATAAATAACATAAAATGGCGAATACTGATTTGTTCTAAAAACAGAACTTAGCTTAGTTTATGCGCTCAAAAGTCCTCTGTAAATGGTTTTAATAATGATAAACTCTATATCCATTTAAAGTAAATTTCATCTTGTTTCTAACGAAGCAATTATTAATTACTTAAATTCAATTTTTTTTAGTTGTTGCTTTCTATTCAATAAAAAAAATGACTCACTTAAAAAAACACAAAACTTGAATTTCCTACTTTTCTGCTGGAAATAGGCCCATTATTTACATGACCTTTTTTGTAGATATTGAGGTCTGCTATCACTCGTCATATAATTTTTAAAAAAAATGGAAGACAAGTGTTTTGTTTTTGAAAGAGGAAAACACATTTTTGAATATCGCTCTTAGTGCCGAAACGTTGAATATTATTTCTTGAATATATAAATCAATATTTAATTCTGATATTAAAAGGAGATTTTGAAAAAACTTAATCATATGTTGTTTAAATATAATAATTATATAATAATGTCACAAAAAAAAATGAATAACCTAAATAAGGTTGTTTTTAGCATACACAAATACCTATTTTACACAAATACCCTTTTTTGACAAAGTTTGCGGTTCTATACGTAGAATGTATTAGATAGGGGGATTATGTAATATGAGAGTTTATACCTCTGGGGTATACTAATTATAGTGTAATTATAAATATTGCAATATATATTTTTAAGATATATATATATATATATATATATATATATATATATATATATATATATATATATAGAGAGAGAGAGAGAGAGAGAGAGAGAGAGAGAGAGAGAGAGAGATTGAGGGAGAGAAAGAGAGTAGTAGTGACCCGACGGTACTCAACGAAGCGAGAGTTGTGACAAATCTAGCGGAAAATACAGGTCCCCTGGATGGGCAGTAAGGAGGGCCTCTATATTGAAAAGTCTTCCATGTATAGAGTAATATATAGAGTAAACTTGTCATATATTTTATAGTGAGAAAGTAATATATTACACAGCAGCTTGCAGCTATATAATATCACGAATTATATGAGTAGTCTGTAGAAATTGGTTCATTAACTTCTTGATATTAAGTTTATATGTTGTGCTTCTCTATGAAATAAATCCTGTAAGTATCGGTGCTGGTAAATCTCCAACAATACAATTACTATACTGATTCTCGGCATACTGCTTGGTCACATTATTTTTTTCGTTTATGATCATCTAACAAACAATGGTTGAAATCGTTAAACCATTGTCTGTGATTTTCTCTAGTCTGTATAACCGATATATCGATACTTATGGATAGATAATCGATACTTATGGATAAATGTGGATCACCGAATAGAGATTCTTCTGAGGAGAGAAGGTAGGGAGGGGTGAGCAGCTTCTAAATTCATATAGACCTATGTTTCCGCTCTGTTATAAGCAAGATTTGGAATGAACCTAAGAGCAGTTCTAACAAGGACCAGGTGGAGAACTGGAATCTATGCTCTCGCAAAAAAATGAATTTCCTCTATTATTAACGGAGCGAAAATACTCATATTAGTCCATGGTACAGGCCACTTTTAAATGAATTATGAACATCTGCCTGAAACTTCGTAAATAGTTATATCTCATCATAACCTACAACTATTTTATTTACGAAAACGCTTGTAATTGCGGTGTATTTAATCTGTAGGGGAGCAAACTTTGCCTATTTAATTAGATACTAAAAACTCTTAAATACACATTTGCTTTCTACTTGGATCGTAAGATAATTTGGTTACAAAACCGAGAAAGAAGGCTGCCTTCAAAAATATTGAGCCGTTTGGCGTGACCTACACCCCCATTTTTTAAAATAACGAGATTATTTATTACAAACGGCCCAATATTTTTGTAGGCCACCTTTTTTATAGATTTTGTGACCAAATTATCTTCCGATCCAAGTGAAAATCAAATGTGTATTTACGAGTTTTTATTACTTAATAAAATAGACAAACTTTGCCCCCCTCCAGATTGAAAACGGGACAATTCCAAGAGTTTCCGTTAATAAAATAGTTGTAGGTTACGATGAGATATAACTATTTACGAAGTTACAGGGGGATATTAATAATTCGATAAAAATAGGCCTGTACCACGGACTAATTACAAAAATTTTGTGCATGGGTGGAAAGCTGCTCTGGGGCCAGCACACTTCAATCTGAGAAGAAGAGGACCAACTCCAGAGAAGCCACCAAAATGATGGCACTATTCTCTACCAGAAAGCACTATAGAATGAATAATTTTGGTTTTTATTAAAAATTTTGTCAGTCTTCGCTGACTTGCGTGATGCGGTTGAGAAAGTAGCGCAGGGTTCTTCTGGAGTCCTGCTTTTCCCTCAATAGTTGAAAGGGCAAGCGTGCGTCGAAGTTCCCTCGCCTGATTGAAAATGGTGAATATAGGAATGTATATGTTTTTTCTTTCTTTTAATTTCCTTATCTTTAAGTTATTTTATTTACTTTTTGATTATTATTTATTGTCATTTTGCTCCTATTTATTTTATATATTTTTTGTACATATAGTGTAAATGCTATTCTACCTCACTACAATTAATGTCCAAGTGACAGGTTATTGTAATATTCAATAAATAAAATCTTGGATGTTTAATAAAAGCAGGGATGGTGTACAAATAATTGTATTTTATAAATCTCTGCAAAACCGGTGTACCCGAAAGGCAAGGCTAATTAATTAAGAAATGTACAATAAAATTATACGGTATCTTAAAGTTGTTGAGTTGCTAAATCACTCAGCATAATGATCAATCATAATCGATGCCATTTAACAAAAGAGAAAAATGTGTTGTTCGTTTATAACGGTTCATTATTGAAAATAATAAACCAGAAGTTATTAACTAACTTCTATTTCGATTTTATAAAAAAAAAAAATATAATTATCAGTGTATATATATATATATATATATATATATATATATATATATATATATATATATATATATATATATATACATTAATAATAATTTTTCTGTCATTTAACGTAGCAGATATTTACAAGATTTAAAATGTATGGAACAAACTACAATAGTATGTATTATGTTTATTCAAAAACATTCAAGTTTTTACTCTTATTATAAAAAAATTTCTGGTTAACAAATAAAACTATGCATTGTATATTATTCTTCAAATTTAACATTGAAATATTTTCTAGAATTATTTATTTTTCCGATCCGAGAACTAACCACTATAAAAATTAAGAAATTCTATTATAATTTTAAATTTACTTATATCTTTTATTTTTAAGGGAATTTGAGAAATTAAGAAAGAAATGTTTAACAAATACTTTTTTATGACATTTATATATGTATTCAAATGTAAATAAAAAAAATTATGCTACAACTTGTCTTTAATAGTTTCGAAAAAATAGTTTACTTTTAACGACTTATTGATAAAAGTTTTTTTCATAGTTAAAATTTAACTCATTTGTAAAAAAAAAAAAAAAAAAAACAGTTTCAACTCCTGGTTTAAGATTACAAACTATTACTTCGGTTATATAATTCTGTAATATATACATATATAAGTACGAGTCAAAATATATAGATTGAATAAAAATATATGTTTCTGAAGGAGCAGATCCTTCCCTATAATCCGTCCCTTTCCTTGAGAAGGAGAAGAAGTGGATTTGGGGACTGGTTTTGGGAGTTGAATACAGCCCAGGGGAAAGGCAATGTATAGGTCCAAGATTAACCTCGGTGGTGCCTTGCAGATATTTATCTCCAACAGCTACCAACAGTTGAACGTTAAGCTATAAATATACTGCAAACATTATATATATATATATATATATATATATATATATATATATATATATATATATATATATATATATATATATATATAAATAATTTTTTTAGGTACGGTTCCATTATATTATTTAATAGGTTTTCAATTACATCAATAAGAAAATATGGTTTTACTGTGTATATTTATTCGCCAACGTTTCGGCTTCTTGAGAAATTATGATCAGTTATTATTACTTTTTTTTTAAATTTATTTATTCATGATATTTACAACTGTATTAAATTAAAAATACATCTAGTAAATGTGTATACAGTAATAATACAATCACATGAAAACGCTTATTGAGAAACTACCCATTGGTAGCACTCTAATAATATATTTACATAAGTAGATCACGAGGCTATGTTCTTTTCAGACGCCTTGGAGGGTTATCAGGTACCGAAGAGGAAGCAAGGATTAAAACCAGAGAGTTCGGATGGTTTTGAAGTTTGTAATGGAAGGATAGGTATATGGATTGGGCTAAATCGGAAACATATGGCAAGTTAAGATCTTTATGGATGATTTTATTAGTGATAAAGTAAGGAGCAGAGAGGATTTCGGATTGTAAGGATTGGATACGAGAAGAATTCGATGGTTTCTTAACATTGCAATTGTTACGAGGTAATGGATTTGTCCAACAGGAATAAGTGGGGAATTGTTAAAGGACAGTGTAGGACAGGAAGTCATAGGTTTACGACGAAGGGTAAAGGTGATTTGATAGGATTTATTGGAATTTATTTTAATTCTCCAGTTTTGAAACCATTTTTTATGATTTGTGATATGTGATTGAAGGATTTGGGATGCAATTGATAGATCGTTATTAACTGATAGGATCTCAGCTGTATAATCTGTATAAAGGATAGGATACTACCTTTAGTAACACCAGCAGACTGGGAGAAAAGGGATGAATAGATATATTATTACTTTAAATATTTTCCTTTACGTATAGAAAATGAATGAAATGAAAATAGATTTTTATTATCCTGGGACTTTTGTCCCTTTAGGACAAATTATAGATACAGAGGAAATGCCTGTGTGGCCATAAAATTAAATAAAATATTTACAATGCTCATTAAAATAAAAATATTGGAAGAAAAATAAAACAAAACCACTAAATACATACAGATATATACAATACAAACATGTGAAAATAAAATAACATAATTAAACAAAACCATTTCTGGGAGAACTTAAAAAGTTCTCTTATCTACTTTTCATGATCAATCGGGTCGGGAAAGAAGTAGGTGCTTAAAAAGGAGAGATTTAAATGAGGAAACTGATTGCGCATGTCGGATATCGGGAGGGATGGTATTCCAGGTGGAGACGGCTTGAATTATAAAGGATTTTGGAGGTAGATAGAGATCAGAAGTACGGGATCTAGTGGGTCAGGATTGAATGGAATATTTAAATTGTAGGCTGTGAAAAATATAGGCAGGTCGCTGAGTTCTGATGGCTAATGTTTGCAAGGAAGTACAGACGGTGGTTAGATGGATAGAGAAACTTCAACTTAGTGTAATAACGGGTTATATGCGTATCTCTGGAGATTCCGAAAACACAACGTATTGCGCAGTTCATCAGGCGTTTAAGCTATGGAAAAAACATGGAACATTCTGTAGATAGAGGTACTGAATTATCGCCTCTAAACTCTAGTAGCTTATAACAACTTAACTCACGGTTACTTATATATAATTTTTTACACACGATCGATAACTTTTTACTTGATGTGGTACTTAGTTTTTAAAGTGACAAATTCAAATCGAAATTACTCACGATGCAGTTCTGTGAGAGGTCCGGAGGGCATTCCTTGAGGTGCCTCGCCGTGTAGTTGAGGCAGGGCGTTATTGAGCCAACGCCGTCCGTGTACTGCCCGCACTGGTAGCACCGAAGTCCGTCTACCGTCACTGCAACCAGAAAATATAACATATTTATATATAATTGCATATATATATAGAATAGAATAGAAAAATCATCTTTATTCTGGGACTAGGTCCCTTTAGAATAACAGTATTGTTCAAATATATTAACTATAAATCTGGTCAAAAGACTTATTACAATGAATAATAACAAAATACATGTAATACATTAAGTATGAATTAAGCTCTTAGGATAAATTAACGAGGACAGTTGGTAATAGGGATTCAGTACTACAATATTGGAGCTAAAATAATTGCATAATAATCACTGAATGAAATTATAAAGGAAAGTACAATCTATTTTATAGGTAAATCATTGTAGTGATGGAATATAAAAATTTAAAAAAATAATAATAACTGTTAATATGTAGGGAAAGAAATTGTAAAAACTAAAACAAAAAAATATATAAAAAAACAAATAATGATATACATATGTTCCCTAAGATATTTAAGTGATTATGCGTAAAGATTAGGAGAAGAGAAAATAAAATAAAGTATATATATACACATAGCGAGAAGTATGTTGAAGATAATTAGAAATAAAATACATTTCACTGAAATACATTCCATGAATAACAAATTAGAACTTAAGGAAAACAAATTTTATCTACTCACAATGCTTAGTGAGTGGTGATGAAAATTCACGTTCAACACAGAATAAAACAATAAAAAATAAGAGAAAAAAAAATGTCTAAAGAAAATTAAATCCTTATAACATAGTATGTATTTAACCAGCATCTGATTGGATTGTGAAGAGGAATTGGAATAAGAGGGTTTTAAAGGTGGCTAAGGATGATGCATGGCGGATTTTTAGTGGGATGGAATTCCAGAATGCGGTGGAACGGACAACGAAGGAATGTTTAAATGATGCAGATCTGTGGAAAGGAGTGTAAAGGTCAGAAGGACGAGATCTTGTGGAGAGGGTGTGGATAGATGATTTGAATTGTAGGAGATTGTATGCGTAGGACGGACGATGACTATTGATTATTTGGTAAAGGAATGTGCCTAGGAAATATTGTCTTCGGAAGGAAGGGAGAGCCATCCTAATTCAGCATAGTGGTGCGAAACACGGGAATACCTCAGGGCCCCTGTGACAAATCTTACGAAGGCATTCATAATTCTTTTCAGTCTCTCCCCGAGTTCTGCCGAGAGGCCACCGTACACCACGCAGCCGTAATCAAGGTGGGGGAAGATGAGGGAAGTTACTAGGAGTCTACGTGTGGAGATGGGTAGGAGATGGCGGAAGCGATGGAATAGTTTCAAGGTACCAATTGACTGTCGGGTAATGTGAGCAATATGGTGTTTCCAGGATAGGGTTTGGTCTATGAAAATGCCTAGGTTTTTTACTGAGGAGGTGAAGGTAATGGGATGGTCATTTAGGTACAGTATAGGTATGTTGGTATTGGCTCTGATAAGGGGTTTGGAACCAATGACAATGGCTTGAGTTTTTGCAGCGTTTAACCTTAACCCATTTAATTTGCCCAGGCACTGATCCGATTCAAGTCTTCTTGAATTTTGGCAAACGCTTCATGCAACTCTGAGGGATGGAAGGAAAGGTAGATTTGGGAGTCATCGGCGTAAAGGTGATGGGAGCAGTGAAGGATTGAATTATGGATGTCATTGATATAAGAACTAAAAAGGAGGGGAGATATGCTAGAGCCCTGGGCCACTTCTGCGGACAAAGTAAGATAGTTATATATTTATATTTATATATATTTATAAATATATATCGATATATTTATATATATATATATATATATATATATATATATATATATATAATATATATATATATATATATATATATATATATATATTGAATATATGTGGACTAAGGTTCCCTAAGAATAATAACTATGTTCATGTTGTAAAAGCACATTACATTAGTCTAGAAAAATGACTACTAAACGATAATTATTAACTAACTGTTAATATTGTCGAAGTTCGTTTATTTATATTTTTAATTCTGCCACCTATTTATATCATTGTGATTTATATATATATATATATATATATATATATATATGTGTGTGTGTGTGTGTGTGTGTGTGTATATATATATTATTTGAAAATATTTATGCACAAATTAAATTTACAATAAACAAAATAAAAACACTGTTCGTATATTTAATAAGAACTCTACGAAGATATGTGTTAACGCCGCATGCTCTCATACCTGTGTTTTTTTGTGTTATTTTTTTTCTAACCACTCACCCCTTTTAAGTGTTAATGATGGAAGGTTTATTTTTTAGTATTTTTTAAAAAACTGAAGGACAATTGTCTCAGTGTATTTAACTTTATTGTCTTTATATATTTAGGCTTATTTGTGAAGTATTATCGCGTTATGTATACACACCAGCCCGGCAGTAATTCCCTGTCTTAGGGATTAAGACATCAAAATACGGCCGGAGCCAGTCTGGAAGTAGCCTTTGTCGAGATAGTAGTGGACGACTACCCCCACCATTCCAGACTCACCACATCTCAACTAGCGCCATTTTCGAACATCAGCTGTTCGGCGCCGCTGCAGTTGTCGATCGATCGATAGGCTATCGATTCTCGTTTTCTCAATATCGACTGTTAAACATCGTAGAAGGTAACCAGGTGGAACCTCCAACCTGGCTCGTATTTTTGTTTCACCTATAAATGAGTTTATTCTTTTGGAAAATAATTTTTCTCTCATGTTTTATTTATAGTTTTTAAAAGTGGACTTTATTATATATTTTTTTCATAATGTTTAATTGTTTTTGTTTTCACTGAACATTATGTTTTATGTTTTCTTTTATTTCAGTAAAATTGAATAATTTTCTTTCTTCTCATTTGTTTGTTCTGAATTTTACATATATTTTTTATCTCAATAAATTTGTAAGCATTTAAAAGGGTATTTTTTATTTTACATTTTTAGGTATTGAAATATTTCTATTTTTATTTTTCTATTTACAGGTCTCATATTTACTCATTTTTTCCCTCTTTCCAAAGTTTTTAATTTCACTCGAATTTTCCCCACCATTGAGGAAACGTACCGGGGAAAGATTTGTACTTCGATTTTGAAGTACCCTGGCCCCAACAATATGATTCAGACAGTCTGGTTTGAGAATATGCCATGAAATATTTTAAAATTAATCTACTGTTATGGAATCAAATTTAGCTGTGGTTTAAGAAATAGCTGAAGTAACTGTTGATTATCATTTGTATCGGTGGTTCGAAGATATCTATTCCAAGCTCTAAGTCCGGAGAAGCCGGCTCTAAGATGCTCCCTCAGTATCTTCAAGGCCGAAAGAACACATATGACCTAGACCCTTTACTTCTAGAGGATATCATACAACAATCAAGAGCAAAGATGGTTCTTGATTCTGGAGATGGATGGTTCTGTTTGGCATTCAACTTCGACGAGTGTAAAATTATTTAAGCTGCCCACAACCTAAAGAGGTATAAGTGTGGAGGACTAGTTAATAGCGAACTTTCCTAGATAATATTAACAAAAGGATTTCCAGGTAAGTGCTGCCCAATTTTGATGATGTCTTTTATGTCGGCAGATGTGTTCGATGTTCGGCTTCTTTTAACAGATCCTTTTTCTTTGTTTCAGTTGTCGACGTCTGATATTAAGCGTGAAACATTATTTGCTCTGTTTAATAGATATCACTTTGTAATCCCAATTCGTAAAATAATTATTAAATTATAATTCGGCATAATAGTAGGATTTACGTTTTTAGACCTCCTAAAATCCTTTTATCATTGATCTTACTAAATGAAATCACAGTTTTCTCTAAGGAAATTTTCTCTAGTTTACGATGGTGTCCTTAGAATTTAATTATCTTGAAAAAAAATCGTATTGAATAAAGCCACCAAGTGTTTTTATCTTACTAAAGAAAAACACAAAATTGTGCTTGATTCCTTTTCCTTAATCCCATCCAGCTTCCTTTTTCAAACACAGTTCGGTATCTTGGATTTAGCTTAGACAAACGACTAACGTGGAACCCTCATACTGGACTTAAACGACAGCAACTTAACCGACGATACGGCCAACTATACAGACCACTAAATAGAAAATCTAAACTCTCTATTGAAAATAAAATACTTATCTACAAGACAATCCTGAAACCTACTTGGAATTACGGATTTGAACAGTGGGGAACAGGAAAATTTTCTAACATCAAACGCATCCAATCCTTCCAATCCAAAGTCCTTCGAACAATAATCGATGCTCCTTTCTATGTAACCAACAAAACCCTACACCATGACCTTAATATCCCATTTGTCCTAGACCTTATCTCAGCAAAATTCTCCAAATTTCACCAGAACCTTATCCATTATCAAAATCCCTTTGCACAATCTCTATCCAGCACCACCCATCCCTGTAATCCTCCAAGGAGGTTAAAACGGCAGTGACCCCCGACCTTTTATAGTTTGTAAATATTGGAGTTCTGGCAATGACCTAATTCTCCAATCACGATATGAGTGTATGTGGTTTAGCCCCAGTTACGCGGTTGAGAGAGAAGTGCAGAGATCTCCTGGAGTCATGCTTTTCCCTCCACATTTGGAGGGACAAGTCTGGTTTGGAGTTCTCTCGCCAGATTGTAAATATTGTATATAGGTATGAAAGTGTTTATTTTATTCTTATTTATTATATAATTTATTTTATTTATTGTACATAGAGTTTGAATGTGATCTCAGAACACCATTATAAATGTCCTCAGACAGATTGTAATATTTTTCAATAAATAAGTTTTGAAAAAATTCCTTTTACGTAATGAAAATTAACTTTGTTGGAAATTTTGTCTAGAATCACTATCACTGTAAATTTATTTTTTCCTTGATTCGTTAGCGTTATGATCCCAGAGTGCTGCGGAAGATTCCTCTGAAATATATCTAAATTGGCATAGAATACAATAGCAATAACTGATGTTATGAAGATATTTTCATACAACGATAAAGGTGAAAAATAATAATAATACACACTTATAAAAAATACATAAGTATAAAAAAAACTGTTGATAATTGGTGTGCTAAGGAACGGCTACGATAGGATGAAAGAAGGAGCTGAGTGACAGGCGGGCGATGATGGAACCAGCTTAGAGCTCGCATAATTCTCCTCCATCATCACTCATCCCAGCCATTATTCCTCTTCACATCTCTTAGCCAAGGACTTCTTTATTCCCGAGTATCTCTTCCTTCTTATACCGACTGTCGAAGGCAGCCAGGGGAGTGGGGGGAGGGGTTATTTATGTATGGTAGGATCTAAAACCAAGAGGGGAGTATCTCAACCTTACTTGTTCAACGTTGAAATTCACAAGATTAATTGACAAAGTGAAAATAGAAAACAGAAAACCGGTGCGATATGAAATTTTTAAAAAATCTGGTGTGCGCAAAACACAATTTTCACTTGTCGCTCTACTTAAAATAGAAATTATTTTCTGGTAATGTTGGGTTATTGTAAAATTTTTAACAGCTACAGCTTAAAGAGCTTACAGCTAAAAAATCATTAAGACCATTAAAATAACAAAAATCCTATATATTATATTAAAGGTTGATTATGGATTGTATGATCCGGTGATAATGGTATGACAAGATAAAAAGATAATAAAATAAGTTTCAGTAAATATAATTTTCTATCGGAATTTTTATTTGTCAGGCGTCTGCCTTTACCAGCCTTTCTCTCAGATAATTATAGAGAATAAAAGTTACTTACTCATTATTTGGCCATCATTAATCACTCATCCTGCTATGCTAGTGCCTTAGGTGAGAAGGGGATAGGTTGGATATTTTTATAAAGCAGCAAAAAGGTTAAGAGATCTATTTACAGAATTAATACTACGTACAAGCAAAAGAAACAACATAAAATGAACAGAGAGAATTTACACATAATAGAAAGATAATAAAAATACAGGAAAGATACTTATTCAACATACAATAGTATGGCATACCACATATCAACATCAAGAAACTATAGTCAAGATATAAGAGCACATGCACATGCTATAATAGGAATTGATAATTAGTCACACGAAACAAATAGAGAAGAGTTATATTTGTTTTTGTTTTTTTTACAATGCTTCCTTAATCTTGGTTACAATGGATTGTACGACTATTATTTATTTTCCATAGCAAAGTTTACTAAAATGGAATTACGAGATTTGTATTGCCTCTCATAGATAGTTCAAATGATGTCCCACTAATTGTAAGTGGATACTGTTGGGATATTACTAAGGAAAAGTTCATCAAATTATTCAGCAATTTAATTTTCTAAAAGGTTACAAGATGGTTGTTCGGAATAAATGGACAATAGATACATAATTATTTAAACATAATATTAGATCTTGAGTTATTAAACTACAGTGAATGTATTTATAAGGTTATAAACATATCTAAGAAATATTTTTATATTTCACTTATTTTGTTAAACAAGCTTGCCTTTATGCAATGGATTTTAAATAATATCTTCAAATTTAAATTTTTATAAAAAAGTTTAATTAAATTCATAATTGGTAATTGGTTTACTGTCGTGGATAATGAAGAGAAGAATAGTCGGGGGGCTCAGTCAAAAAGGAAGGCAAAAATAAATTATAATATTTATTTTTTACTTTTTTATTTATTTTTTTTTACATATGCCTGTAAAAAATAAATATTATAATTTATTTTTGCCTTCCTTTTTGACTGAGCACCCCAACTATTCTTCTCTTCGTTTAATTAAATTATTTATGAAATTATTTTTTAAATGTTTTTCCTCACTATCCGTTACCTTCTACAACTTCATTTATTTGATATTATTATTTATAAGATTCTCCGCTTTTCAACGATATGTTATAAGTATATCTTCTGACTATTATTTCCGGAGATTCATTTTCTACCTGGATAACATTTTTTCCAGTTTCCAGTTCTTTTAAACTTCATATTTACCCATGCTTTTAAAGTTACTGTCAATAAAAGAGAGTTAATTTTTTAAATACGCCATATTGAAGGTATTTTAGAGGAAGATGTATATAAACATTTTGAATTTAAGCCCTGTAAAGTGACATCAATGGGGATAAGACCTGAATTATATTAAAGACCATTTAATTATATAATGATAAACCGAGTTTAATGAGTTCATTCTGCGGGATTTGGATATTGCGGGACTAAAAAATTTGAAGACTCAGAATCGAAAATTTTCAAGATCGGAATACTATATATTACATATATAGCTAAGTGAAAATACAAATTGTTTACAAATATTCAATAAAAATTTTGAATAATATTGAAAGGTGCAATGCAGATGCGATATTAGCCCCCGATTGCAATATTCCCTCTGTAGCAATCATAAGTTCAATAACAGCCAACTCTAGTGCCTATCACTAACCAATAACAGTTTCATTTAATAAAATATTTCTCTAGATGATATGTGAGGAGTTAAACGAGAATGCAATAACAACTTTCGAAAAATAAAATAAAAACGGAACCAACTGTTCTCCGAGGAGTCTGGTCACGAGTATAGGCAACACGTGGGGCTCCGATATAGCTCTCTTATAATACTTCTCTTTTCTCTCTTCCTTATATATTATATAATATACAATATAATATATCATTTCAAACCCACTAAAGTACTTTTTAAACTGTTGGAAAATGGTCAGCTATACGAAATTAAATATCATCAAAGCAATAAAAATGTTTTATTTAATATTAATTATGAAAATTACAATACACAAAATTTTAAAACTTTTAATGTGAGAGGTCAATATGAAAAACAATATAGTGATACACGTTTGCTATTTATAAATAGTATTAGTCGCTTTAGAGATTAATTTTTATTCCTACAATAATTAGTACCAAGTATTAACTCCAATCGTAATTCGAACCCGGTTGTTCTTGATCGAGAACAGAAAAATAAATCATAACTTGGAATAATTCCCTCTTCCCACAAGTGGGAATGTGTAATAACCCAAATTACTTCTGAGACACAGCTCAGAACCAAGGCGTCAGGATAATTACTGATGCTATTAAATCTAATTCAGTAAGAAAAACGCTACAAATTATTTCACAATCGTTTATTATTTCCAAACAATTATACATCTCAAGTAACATTACTTTCCCAGTTACAAAGAAAAATAAATAACAGGTAATTCCAATTATTAGACTAAACTTTTTTTTTTAAATCATTTTAGTAATATGCTAAAAAAATTAGCATTAGTTCAGTAACACATCAAAAATTCAAAAACCCGAAAAAAGAATATAACCTTTACAGTAGAACATAAAAAAAAATAGATACCATATCTTTTTTGCCCTCGGGCAATGGAAGGGATTTGTTACATGTCTATATTGTATTATTATGTATACTATATATGTAAATTGTTTCAATAAACATTTTGGAAGGTAAGAAAAAAAAAAACATCTTTGCTAGTAATTGTCAGATTTTAACGTTTTTTTTTTTTTTTTTAGGAAGTTGCATAATCTTTTTGAGTTATTCAGAATCTATTTTTACCATGTCTCGTAACTTTTTTCCAGCTTCTTTTCGTTGAAGTATGTTATGTAGATAAATTTAAAGAGCACCAAGAAGAAGACTTGAGCCAAGTTTCATTGAAATCAGTACATTCCTTTAGGTGCTACAGTCTATAGCAACGCAGGTTTTTCGGCCGCCATATTAAAAGTAAATGGCGGATGGTAATGTCGATGAAGGATCCTGGGGTAACCTCTGATTTTATATCCAAATTTGAAAAAAAATCGGTCCAGTAGTTTCGGAGAAAATGCGCGGACGGCGTACGGCGGACGGACAAAAAAAAAAAAAAAAATTGTTTTTACGAATTCTACGTTTCCTGAAACGTAAATTTTTTTTTTTCTTTTTTTTCTGGGAAGTTGTCAATTTAATTTAGTTGCTTGGCAATAATAACTTCCAGTTGTTAACAATTGATTATATTTTACTATCAACGTTACATGTTTACAGGTTAGTTGACGTTTCGGGACATTTATTCCCATCTTCAGAACTGCAATTCCAATACTCTTGTGGATGCAAGGCTAAAATTTTTTTAAGTCACAATAACGTGCTACATATAAAAGATAAAACAGTTAAATACAAAGGTCAATTTTTCACTATGCCAGAAACCCAATTATTGGTCAATGTTGCTCTAGATGATAAATTTTAGAACATAAATTAAAAATTGACGATGGAGCACATTATTATTATTGTTATTATTAATTTTAAGGTAATTACAAATTTATTGTAACATACATAATTCAAATATGTAACGTTACAAGCACAATACTGTAACTTAAAATTTTTTTAGCCTTGCATCCACAAGAGTATTGGAATTGCAGTTCTGAAGATGGGAATAAATGTCCCGAAACGTCAACTAACCTGTTAACACATAACGTTGATAGTAAAATATACTCAATTGTTAACAATTGGAAGTTATTATTGCCAAACAACTAAAGTAAAATATTTTTTTCATCATCCATATGTACTACAGTTACCACACTCATAAAAAAACTACCACGTTTAATAAGGTTTAACTTTGTATTAATTAAATTGAAGTTTATTAGGTAAAAACTTTAGATTCCCCTCAAGTTGTGCAAAGAAATTATGTGATTTTCTATCAAGTCTCCTAAAAGTACCTTCAGCAAAAATGAAAACAATTGTTGCAAAGCTTTTATTTCGTACGACAGAAATATGGATGAAAAACACAATTCTATAACCACGAGGTTATGTAAGTGAATCTAGAGTTTTTGCCAAATAAATCTCAATTTAATTAATAAAAACTTAAACCTTATTAAACTTGGTATTTTTTTTACTTTCTTTATTGAATATTAATACATTCTGCCACATTAACAGTCATTAATAGGTAGTTTTTCTAAAAGTGTGATGATTGTAGTATAGTTACTTGATAATTTATGAATTTTTTAAAACAAAACTTAGCTTAGTTTACCCGCTTAAATCTCCACTTTAAATGGTTTTAATAATGACAAACTTTCTTTTTAGTTAAAGACAATTTTATCTAGTTTACACTGAAGTAATTGTTAATTACTTAGATTACATATTTCTGTAGTTATAACTTATTATTCAACAAAAAACTTGACACTCTTAAAACAAAAAACACCACTTGGAGTTCCTACCTTTCTGTTGAAAATTATTTATATGAACTTTTTTTTAGGTCTTGTGGTATGCTATCACTCCTATAAAAATCTCCCTCTACTTACGAAACACCCTTTGTACATACATATATATATATATATATATATATATATATATATATATATATATATATATATTTATATAAAGTGTGTGTATATGTATATATATTTTAAATTCATTTGATTAAGAATAAAAGAAACAATTATTTCCCCGAAATTATCATTTTCATTTCCTGCTTCCTGGAACTCGACTCTCTTGAGGAGCATTGGAAATGAGGGTCCTTTGAATTAACCAAAGTAAATTGTGGTTAAGAGGCAAAGCACGACCCTCAGGCCACAAAGGAAGTTTAAGCTTACCATCACAATACAACTTAGAGCTCTACGATTGTACAACCGAAATCAATTACCGGAATCCTAATCTCAATTATAAATCCATATTATAAAATGGAATTTTAAATATTAGTTTTTGACAGATAACTTATATAAGAAACGTTTTATCCTTACTTATTACTCGTGGTATATACATATAACTGGAATAAGAGACAGAGCAGTGAACTGTACTGTAGAGAAGAAAAAAAATCCTATTTAACTTGAAAATTTCTAAATTCTTCTGACAGATGAAGTTCAATATCTCAGATTTACATTTGACAGAACAATTACGTGGTGCCAACATATCAAGAACAAAACAAAAATACTTAAACCCATTTGGACCTATGCTTCACAGACGGGACAGCCAAAAGGACATGAGTAAACTACAATTTTTTTAATTTAAAAAGTTCAGAACTATAACCAAAGCTCCCTGGTACGTTACCAATATAATTATACATAAATACGTAAAGACATACAGATGCCAACAGTTGACGACCACATACGAACACACTACAAAAGATATCACAATTACTTGCACGGACATACAAATTTGCTTATTCTAAGCACAACCATAGTTGTTAAAAAATCAGTGAAGCCCTTTATCACATCAAACCGCCCTAATCGTAGAGAGAAGGTCGCCGTGACCAGGTTAAGAATAGGACACACGAACCTAACCCATGTACATCTCATCACTAAGCAGCCACCACCAAATTGTCAGCATTGCAATAGCCTTCTCACAGTCAACCATATTTTCCAAGAATGCATTTTATACTTCAAGCCCAAATCAATTATCTCTTAAACCGGATATATCAGCAGTATTAAGCAACAACGAATCAAACATAGAAACAGTGATAAATTTTCTTAAAATCCATAGACTATTAAATAAAATATAAAAATGGATATAATTTTTATTTTATTGTTCTTTCTTTTTTATATTTATTTTATTTGTTGTATGTTTTTAAATATATTTTTCATTTATTATCCTTACTCTATCTATCTATTATTAATTTTGATTGCTCATTCTTTTTTTTAAGAGTTTAGAAATATAACCGACCCACAGGCGTTAATGACCTTAGGGTTTTACGCCTTAAAGCCTAAATAAACAAACAAACAAACGACTACCACAACAACTACCAACATGCCCCATAACACCCGTAGGAGGATCAAAAGAAGTTGGATAAGGTATCTCCCTCAGTAAATATAAATATCAAAATTCTGATAGGAAGGGATGCAACTGGGCACACTTCTCCCTCACTCCTACCAATGTCTTACACCATATTCAACTTCCCTAAAGCACACTCACTAGTTGTTGGTATATATGAAAGATGTTAATTACAAAATCTATTAACAGATTGAAACAAGACACCGCTCGACGTTTGCGATTACTTCAGCACTTACTAGACAAACGCTCTAAACTTCCAATTAATTACAAAAGACTCATTTACATGATTATAATAAAGCCTATTTTACTTAAGGAGTTGAGCTATGGGGCTCCACTAAATCATCGAAATCCTCTTGTATTCAATCCTTACAATCCAAAATCCTTCGTAAAATCCTCAACGCTCCTTACTTTGTCACTAATAAAACCATCCATAATGACCTTAATGTTTCTTATGTTTCAGATCTGGTCCAATCCAGATAACTATCCTTCCATAATAAACTTCAGAATCATCCCAATCGTCTCGTTTCTAAATTTGCTTCCTCTCCAATCCCTGATAACCCTCTGAGGTGCCTGAAAAGAAAATGGCCCCGTGATCTCCTAATGTAGACATATTATTAGAGTGCTACAATTGGGTAGTTTCTCAACAATTTTTCTTGTCATAATATGCATATTTTCAAATTTACTATATTTATTATTTCTTTAATACAACTATGATATTTACATTATTAGGAAATAAAAAAAAAAATCTTAAACATGAATTTTATTTTCCTCCGAAAATGTTGTTTTTAAGGGAAGTAAACTACATGTTCTATGTTGAACTGTTTTTGAATTATTTCTTGAACGAATGGATTTCGTAATTATTTGTTATAGAGGATTTTAGATTACATTAACTCCAACTAAATTAGTCACCGTGTATGCAATAGCAATTGCGCAATAACTGAAAAACTCTTTTTCTAAATTATTGCAGCAAAATATCTCTAACGGAATCAAGATACAGAATTTCGATCTAATATTCATATCATGTCAACGATGAATGAATGAATATATATTTTATTATTCTGAGACAGTATAATATGAACATGTTTGTTAATTATTGATCTTATGTTCCTAATTCTTCATATTTCTATCCTTCTGAACCACTTGTATATAAATATTAACACACAGCTGCGTCCTGAATACAGTTGTTCCCAAAGGAATTCAATTGTAGGAGATTCCCGTGTTTTGTGCAGACAAACCCTCGGAAAAGTTAAGGATGAAACTTTTATCATGAGTCGGTAAAAGTCAACAAGAATGGGGCATTGTATACTACCAAGTTTCTCCTCTGGTTTCAGGCTTTTGTTTTCATTCGGAACGATACTTTGAAATATCTTGGAAAACATTTATTGTTTGTGTTCAGACTTATATATCGTTCAATATAGCAAAGTCTAATCCCATCTAAACATAAAATAATGAAAATTATATAACAATTATTATTTTTAAATATGAAAATCGTGAATTAATACTAAACTGGAAAAAAATAGCCTAAATTAATGAGAGGTTTAGAAGGCTGGTTCGGTAGACTAAAGATGTATAGACCTCTAAGCAATTATTATAGATCTGTAACGCAAAAGGGTTTAAACAGATTAAAAGGAAATGAGGTTCAAAAAAGTTGAAACTTCTAAAATAAGTTCCTCTGAACCATCAGATCCATAAATAGTAAAATACCCAACAACAGTTCAACTCATACGTTTAAGTTCTGCCTAGAAAATCCACCTTCATACTGATTTTCAACTCAAATAATGCGAAGAGGAATGTTGGAAGTAGGAAAATATGATGAGAAAATTACATTCATACACTTCAAAATATTCAATACTGTATTCTAAGTGACTATAAAACCGATATGAAATGTATATCTGGTCTCTCCCAATAAATACAACATTAATTGAGTCTACGAATTCCTTCAGTAAAAATTCCAGAAAAAGAATCAGAATTGAAATAAAATTTTAAAAAATTAAATAGTCAAATAAAACTGAAATTATTACTTCTTTCTATTAAATAAAATAACGAGAAAATAAATTAAAGTAGCTTGAAACCATAAAGATGATAATCTGAAAAAAGACATTGATGAACTGAGTATAAAGGATTTATCTTAATTTGAACCGCAGGAGGATAAAAGACATCCCCTGAGGGCAAGGAGGAGCTCAAAGGATCAAAAGGAATTGTTACTTTATCCTTTAAAGGCTTTGGAATTGCTCGCAATTGTACAACTAATTAATAACTTACGCAACCGTTTTATTTAATCTAATTAGTTTCGATTATAGTTATTGGCAAAATATTCATTATATAAACTATATATCACGATGAATATATAATATATATATATATATATATATATATATATTTATAAATAAATTTGTATTAATAAATACCATTATAATTAAAGCAATTTTAATTTTTTTTTAGTCTATTTATGAGTTATTTACAGCTACATAATCCAAAAACGAGTTAACATATCTCAATAAAATTTCATATTTTTCTTAGACTCTACAAGTACAACTGTTCCGAGTTATAATGAAATTTGAGATCGTGAGGCTCAGGCCTTGTATTGAATTTATTCACAGGAATGACCCACATTCCTATCTAAGACCATGTCTATGATCGATAATTTTACTGAACCGCAGAGAAATATTTTAAAATGCAACCATAACAATAAACCCAATCACGTTTCATATTTTGATCAGACAGCTGGTAATATTTAAAAGATTACATCTGGGATTCCGTTGATTATAACTCCTTAATTCCTCCTTTATTTACAAGCAAAATGAAAGGTTATTCGCCATTCACAGTTACTAAAGATAAAAAATAACAGTTTGTAAGTAACAGCTCCTTAAAAGCTAAATGGTTACTGTATGAAGATATGCACATACGTTCATATTATAAGAGAACCGGAACAGGTACGGGGGCTGTAGGCAAGTTAGCAACTTTCATGCTCACAGCAATTTATGGTTGAGCAGATGTTTAGAACTTGTTGCAAATCCAAGAGAGTACCGTAAACATCTAAGCTTATGGTTAAGTCTCTGTATCCAAGCATATTAAAAATGGTAATTAATCCAATATTGTAAGATACGTTTAACTGTATATAGCAATTATTCACTCACAATTTTTTTTACTATTTACAAAGAAGTTTAAAGAACTATAAATTTATTAATTAATAAAAAAAAAAAATGAACAAATACACAAAATACTCCTAAAGCACGTATGCTATCTCAAAATGAAACTAAGATGCATCTATGCTTAACAATGCTAGTTTATTTTACTAAATTTTTTTTCTTCATAATATTTACCAAATATTAATTCATTTTAATATTTTGTTTTATTATTATTGAAATATAAGCAACAAAGGCATATTGGAGCAGCTACAATCTATCTGATCGTTTTTGTGATTGATCGAAAACGGAGCTGGACGGAGCTTAATTGTTATAGATTCCTCAAACATTGAGTTTGCCGTTTTTATATTAAGATGTGAAAAAAAAAAAATATATGAATTTGTAAAACTTCACTTTTTATTTATTATTTATTTATTTTTATTCTATATAAGATGTATAATCACAATAAAAAAATATTGGACAGTAAGTCTCATTTTTTTTTATTTAACATTTATTTATAATCCAATTCTTATGTATTCAAAATAAAAAAGTCTAATTGTAAATTTATTAAATATTAATTTTTTTTTGCCTTCAGAACTACTGTGCAGTGCATCTAAAAAAAAAGCTTTAGTATGGCTTATAGGTCTCCTCAACTCCTCTCTCAGTTTTTACCAATTTTATAGCGGAATCTCTCTGATTATTCACGTGATACAGTTAAAGTGTATATCAGAGCAGTTGATATTTACTGTTGGCATCTTTTTTTTTTGTTATTTTAAGAAAAAAAAAAAAAAAAAAAAAAATTTTTTTTTTTTTCATTTATTTATTTATTTATTTTTCTCTTATGATATGCGGTATGATCAGCAAGTGATGGCCAGTAAGGTGCCCAAGAGGTCTCGGTCAGACGGAGTTAGCTCACCAGCCAAACAAAGGACTCGTCGCTGCCTACGAGAAATACCTCCAGTGACCAAAATGAACACTTCAGAACCAGAACCTCAGCCCCAACCAGGTACGTCTGCACAAGAAACGATTGAAGAATCACCTTTCTTTACTCCAAACCCCTACCAAGTGCTTCAAAATGACAAAGAAGTAATGGAGTCTGCAGCAATACCCAGAGAACCAAAGCCTCCTCCGATATTTGTGAAAAATATAAAAAATTTCCAGATGTTCTGCACCCAACTAAATAAAATCTGCTCTGGCAGTTATTCATGCCTTAACAGGACCAATGACACCAAGATAACACCTGATTCTGCAGAAGCCTACCGAAAAATAGTGAAGTACTTATCAGAAACAAATGCGAATTTTCACACTTACCAGCTGAGGCAGGAAAGAGCTTTACGAGTGGTGATAAGAAATTTACATTCCTCAACCCCCACTGAAGTTATTAAAGAAGAACTAACGACGCTTGGTTTCAATGTACGCCAGGTAACAAACGTTTTGAAGGAGGACAGGGAGCAGCCAGGATTACGAAATAGGATCCCACTACCATTGTTTTTCGTGGACTTGGAGCCATCACCAGGTATCGAAAAAATATATGATATCACAAGAATATACTATACAATGGTGAAAGTTGAGAAGCCATATCCCAAGAGAGACATCGTGCAGTGCCATAATTGTCAGACCTATGGCCACACGAAGACATATTGCCACCATCTGCCGCGTTGCGTGAAGTGCGGTGAACAGCACAAATCTGTAGAGTGCACCAAACCTATACAAGATCCAGCAGTATGTGCCCTATGCTTGGAGGGACACCCGGCCAACTACAAAGGCTGCCAAATTTACAAGAATCTCAAAACCAGACACCAGAAAAACCGGATTCAAGATGAAGCACTAAGAACAAGAAGAGAGAGAGAGCCTTCCAGAATTGTAAACAATGATGTATCATTCTCCCAACTACTTAGAGGTAAGACTTTAACCGATAAATGTCAAGCCCTGCCACAACAACAACCTCAAACCCAACCTCAAAATCCTCTTCATCCTAATATACCTAACCACCAACAACAAATTCCTCATATTCCTCCTCCTTCAAATGCAACAGATCTCACAAGTTTGTTAGCATCTTTCCTCACCGATTTCAAATCCCTTGTTACTCCACTCATATCACTCCTCACGAATCTCGTATCTCACCTCATCCCTCCTTTGAAAAATCCTTAAATGACTCACATCCCTAAACCCATATCCATTCTCCTTTGGAATGCGAATGGTGTTAGAAATCATACAGACGAACTATCTACTTTACTACTTGACAAGAACATTGATGTGGCACTAATTACTGAAACTCGACTAACCACTAAACAGCACTTCAATATACCACAATACCTGACATATCGTACTGACCACCCTGACGGAAAAGCACATGCCGGTACTGCTGTAATTGTACACCAATCCCTCTCCCATCACCTACTCCCATTACCAATACATGATTTCCTACAGTCCACCGCTATCGTGATAAAAACCTTCTCCTTTCCGGTCACTCTTGCATCAGCGTATTGCCCTCCTAACCGATCCATATCCAATGCCCAATTCAGTTCTCTCCTCGACTCCTTAGGACATCACTTCATCTTGGGTGCAGACCTAAATGCCAAGCACCAACAATGGGGTTCCAGAACCACGAATTCTCGTGGCCGAACCCTGCTGTCTGCACTCAATTCCCAACGTTTTCACCTCCTTTCCCCCAACTCTCCTACCTACTGGCCCACAGATCCCAACCGTAATCCTGATCTTCTAGATTTCTTTATCCACAGCGGCTTAAGTCCCCTCAATTGTTCCATTACACGTCTAAATGAACTTTCCTCTGACCATAGTCCTCTAATCCTTAATGTTTCACTTGAACCTGTTCCCAAACCTTCTCCACCGTCATTCATTAGGGGCCCAGTAAACTGGGACCTTTTCCGCCAAATAATCTCCGATAATATTGATCTCAACATATCCCTCAAAACTCCCGATGACCTTGATAGTGCCGTAAATTCCTTTACTACCACAATCCAACAAGCCGCCTGGACTGCCTCCTTTCCAAAAGACTCCTCCAGAATTCCTATAAAGACCATTCTACCCCAACACCTCCTTAACCTAATCCGCACCAAACGCCGTGCCAGATTATTATGGCAACGATCCCGACATCCTACCGACCGCTGCTCCTATAATTACTACTGCAAACAATTAAAACTGGAATTAGCCACCTTCAGATCACAATCCTTCAACTCCTACCTATCCTCCCTCTCTTCTCGCGACAATTCCCTTTGGAAAACCACAACAAAAATCCTAAATCCTCACCGCATTTCCCATCCTCTCCGACGAGGTGATGGCTCCTGGGCAGCATCTGACGAAGATAAAGCTGAGGAGTTCGCCATTCACCTATCCAATACATTTATTTCACATCCGGAATCCCATCCTGCCCACACCGTAACAGTAGAAGAACTCCTTACATCACCAATCCCACTTTCCTTGCCCCCAAAAGCTATTCATCCTTCCGAAGTAAAATTTCAATTAAAAAAACTAATCCTCCGTAAAGCTCCTGGACATGATCTCCTTACACCTCAAATCCTTCGACAACTTCCATCCAAAGCAGTCATATTCCTTACATATATCTACAATTGTATCCTACGCACCACCCACTTCCCTCTGTTATGGAAACACTCCACTATTATCCTTTTCCCAAAACCAGGAAAACCTCTCAATAGCTCAACATCCTATAGACCAATCAGCCTACTCCCAATCCTTTCAAAAATTTTTGAAAAGATCCTTTTGAAACGAATCCTACCCATTATAGAATCCCAAAATATCCCTTCCCATCAGTTTGGTTTTCGCTCTCAACATTCTACTGTTCAACAAGGACTCCGAGTCGTTGATCATATTTCCTCAGCCCTAGAAAACAAGGAATACTGTTCGGGTGCCTTTCTGGACATTGCACAGGCATTTGACCGGGTATGGCACTCCGGACTGCTCTCCAAGCTTAAAATCCATTTACCTCAGTCCTTGTACCTAGTCCTCCGATCCTACCTCTCTGACCGCTCCTTTCGAGTTCGCTGTGGAACAGAATTTTCCAATATCTACTCCGTTAAAGCCGGTGTTCCCCAAGGCAGCGTCTTGGGTCCCGTGCTTTACATCCTTTTTACTGCTGACATCCCTGTTCATCCCGATACTTTTCTTGCAACATTCGCTGACGACACCGCAATCTTATCATCCAACTCTGATCCCGAAATAGCATCCTTAAATCTCCAAAGTCATCTCACCTTGATTGAGCACTGGTGTAATAACTGGCGCATTAAAGTTAATGAATCTAAATGCCAACACATTACTTTTACACTCCGACGCAATTCCTGTCCACCAGTACTCTTTAATTCCATCCAGCTTCCTTATTCAGACACAGTCCGGTATCTTGGCTTTCATTTAGACCGAAGACTAACTTGGAACCCGCATACTAGACTCAAAAGACAAGAACTCAACCGACGATACGGCCAACTATACCGACTACTAAGCAGAAAATCTAAACTTTCCATTGAAAACAAGCTACTGATCTACAAGACAATACTGAAACCTATTTGGACTTACGGACTAGAACTGTGGGGATCAGCAAAATTTTCTAACATCTAGCGCATCCAATCCTTCCAGTCTAAAGTCCTTCGAACAATAGTCGATGCTCCTTTCTATGTATCCAACAAAACCCTACATCATGACCTTAACATCCCATTTGTCCTAGACCTTATCCCAGAAAAGTTCTCCAAATTTCACCAGAACCTTACTTACCACCCAAATCCTCTTGCACAATCCCTATCAAGCATCTCCCATCCCTATAATCCTCCAAGAAGGTTGAAACGGCAGTGGCCTCGCGACCTTTTGTAAATTATATAAATTGGAGTTCTGGCAATGGCCAGATTCTTCACTCAAGACATGTGTGTATGTGGCTAAAGTGCTCTCGACCAATCTCCGCTGGCTTTAGTACCAGTGACGCGGTTGGAAGAGTAGCGCAGGGTTCTCCTGGAGTTCCCTCGCCTGATTGTATATAGGTATGCATGTTATTATTTTTTTTTTTCCTTAGTTTTAATTTTCTTATTTTTTAGGTTATTTTATTTTATTGTCTATTGTATATACTTTTGATTATTATTTTGTTCTATTTATTTTATTTTTTTGTACATATGGTGTGAATGTCATCCTACCTCACTATAACCAATGTCGAACAGACAGATTGTTATAATACTCAATAAAGAAATTTAATACTAAAAAAAAAAGTATGGCTTATAAACTAAATTGTGAAAAATAAATAAATTAAGACAATCTGGTTCGATGTATCACACAACTTTCACTTACCACTCCACTTTTAACTGAAATTAGTCGTTCTTTTTTTTTTTTTTAAATAAAAAATAAAATTTAAATTAATATGAGAATTCTGGGATATATATAGCAAATTATCTTCATTCTGGGACAAAGTCCCTTAAGAATAACAACATTATTTATCAAAATTAACAATAAACCTGGCCAAAAGATTTATCCCAATAAAGAATAACTAAAATATAAGTAATAATACAAGTATATACTGCTATGTATTGTAAAGACTGCCGGTGGATTCATTTAGTTATTTTTAAATGTATAAATAAATAAATGCCATAAGTGCTCACATCTGGCGGTTGGCTACCTGAGGGAGGGTAACGACCCACAAGCCCAACCTTTTGTAAGTGGTAATAAAAACCTTTAAGAACCACCGACCAAGACCGACAACTGAGTGTTTAAACAGGATCCCGAAAGACCTTTTCACACCTTCCACCAGAAATACGGAAATATGTACCTGCTGCTTTACCTTGGCCTGGGGGAGAGGGCGTGGTCATCCCTTAGGCTAGGAATATTCAGCCAATCAGAGAAGACTACCAAAAGAGAGGGGGATGAAGAAAGGTGGGAAATAGAGGACTACGACTAAAGGACTTCCTTTTGGGACTCAGAGGAGGAGACTTCTCTTTGGGACTCAGCTAAGGAGACTTCAAGCGGGGGAGTCGAGGGAGGAAGACGAAGACAGCCGGAGAGAGCAGATGGACGGAATAGACGCTGAACGAGAGCAGAGACAGGGAATCTAGATATGACGGCTAGAAAAGCCTAGAAACACTATGAAGGACCAGCTAAGTGGTAACAAGCATTTAGTTATACTAATGTAAATTTGTGTTGGCAACCATACATCATTAATTAATATAATCAATATAACACATGTAACTTTAATCAAACATCAAGCATTCTCCTCTAGTATGATTCTCAACTATTCATTATGTATATAGGTTTAGTTATTATTTTGTATATAGATGTTTTTGGTTTTATTTAAGCTTGTAAATATAATAGTTAGTAAACCAACGTGTAGTACTTTTACCATCTACCTTGCATGCCACCAGTTAGATGTAGAACAAATAGTAAATTTAAAAACATGATACCTTTAGAAAGGAAATCCAATAAATAGTATATGGTTCAATCTAGGATACTACAGTAGGGGGTCTGTGGTATCTAACATTTAAATACATCATTAATATATTTTAAGTTGATCGGTTCCCTTCTGGACCGATATAAATACAAATAAATGCGATTCCTGGAACCCCCTACTCGCCGTAGAAACGCGAGGCCAGGAACATAGCAATACATAGGGTTACGATACTACAATTTTGGTGTTAAAACAGTAACATAAAAATAACTTTATATGTATATACTATATTCATGTGTTAATTAATTATTTAAATGACGGTTCAATTAGCATTTTTTTTTACTTGTTAGTACAAGACACACGCGCAATAACGTATAATATTTTTACTAAAAATAATAATAAATCTGAGAAATGATAAAGTGCTCCTCTTATGAAGTTGGCCTATGAGTTGGAGAGTTTAGGCAGTTCTTCATCTTGTTTACTAACAAACCCTGATTTACGATCTCCTGTATCCAAACTGACGGTTACTGAGGGCTTACAAATCAAATTTACAATAATAAAGATTAAACACCCCGAGAGTAAGAAAATAATTAATTAATATCTCTAATATCCCTTAACTTAATTAAGTTCAGCAGTAATGTTCTCAATGCGAGGAACGAGGTGTAAATGTTATGATTATTCGATGATTTCATTTTATTGGGGATATATTTAAATATATTGACAAAAAAAACAAAAAAACAAAAAACAGAAGTAGCTATAATAATAAGATATACTAATATATCCCTATGAGAACTCTCAATTTAAATAGCTATACTTCTGCGTTATGCTTCCAACATGAAAGAGACATTCGTGGAACATGTTTATTCCTATGTACAAAATAATATTATCAAGGTAGGTAATGATAATATTATCGATATTTAACAAACCGAATAGGTAAATATTCATATTTTACTACGACAGTTAAAGTGACAATATACTGAGTAAATAATTATTAGCTTGTTCCACGAGAAAATATCATTCCAGTTTAATAGTTGAGCAATAAGTCACTAATATTCCTGAACTTATGCTAATCCATTATTGTAATCATTCAAGACCTATTTGATTGTTGCATAAGAGCCTTGATCTGTAGTTCTCTTACTTACTGGAAGTATAAAAGTCAATTACTGAAAGTTTTTTTTAGAATATGAAATTTACAAATGTATAAAAACAAATATACATCTAGTAAATGTGATACACAGTAATACAATGACATGAGAACAATGGTAGCACTCTAATAACAGCTTCTAAATTAGGAGATAGCGAGGCCAACTTTTTTTCAGACGCCTCGAAGGCTTATCAGAATCGAGAGGAAGCAAGGTTAGAAACGAGAGGATTCAGATGACAATAAAGTTGATTATGGAAGGATAGGTATCTGTATTAGGTATTAAATCGGAAACATATGGAATATTAAGGTCTTTATGTATTATTTTATTTATGACAAAGAAAGGAGCATTGAGGATTTTACGAAGAATTTTAGATTGTAACTATTGGATACGAGAGTAATTAGATGGTTTAGTAGAGACCCATAGCTCAACTCCACGTATTCAAACAGGCCTTGGGAGTTCGGCTCTAGCCGGTGACTAAGACACATCGGCTCCACGGCGGTGTCCTTTTTGATAGAGTTTTATTCGCCCAATTGAGCCAAAACTTGACATGTGACCGAAGACGTATGCTGGAGACCTGCTGCTTGAATTTCGAAAAAATCAAGCAAAGAACTTCGCCAGGACCAGGAGGTAAAGAACTCAACGTGCCTGTGGGACCGGGGTCCTTATCGCTGTGCAGAATAGGACTTGTCGGCCCCCTCCACCTCACAGCGGCCGCCTCCATCCAGCAAGGTCAGTGGCGTCTTATCAATACCAACAGCTGTCACCGAAAGAGCCCAACCTATTTTGTTGTTATCATTTTTTTTCTCTCTCCTCTCTTATTTAAAAAAAACTGATCACAGGAAAGCTAGATTATTGAAATTAATGAATTATTATTTAAAAGAATTAGTATTTAGCTTTATCAATTGATCTATTTATTCAATTTTATTTATTATTTATTAAGTGGACGTGGGTGTGTTTATTTAATTTTTAACAATATATTTTATATATTTAATTTGTTTTTATTCATTAACTTATTTATTAATACATTACTATTTAACCTAGATTTTATTAATTGTATATTTTAATTTGTTTTTACTTGTTAACTTATTTATTAATCCATTATTGATCAACTCATATTATATTAATTGTAGATTTCAATTTGTTTTTAATAAATTGATTTTATAGATTTTAACTTTTTACCATAATTTATTTTATATATTTTAACTTAGTTTTAAGCAATAGAGTCTACAGATTTTAATTTCATTTTATATTTTAGCTTAGTTTTAAGATAGATTTTAACTTATTGATTAACCTTTTTAACTTGGGCTCTATTGATTTTATATTGTGACTTATTTTTAATAAATTGATTTTATAGATTTTAACATTTTACCATAATTTATTTTATATATTTAAACTTAATTTTAAGCAATAGAGTCTATAGATTTTAATTTCATTTTATATTTTAGCTTAGTTTTAAGATAGATTTTAACTTATTGATTAACTTTTTTAACTTGGGCTCTATTTATTTTACATTTTAACTACTTTTAAGCATTTTATATTATTAATCTGATATTTATGTGTGTATGTTGGCATATATGCATGTCTCTCCCGTTTAGTTTTTATTTATTTGTATACGGGTCCACTCTCCTTTAGATGGTTTGTTTTAACCAAGCGTGTAGTACGCATGGTCTCTAGGGGGGATATTGGATTTTGAGTGGACCTAAGGACAATGAATGAAGTCGAGATTGGCCAGAGGGTATGGGTTCTGAGAACTGGAGGACCTGCTCAGGAGGCTGTTGTTGCCTCTGTGATGTCTGTGGATGCCGCGGAGGGCGGCGAAAAGAAATTTGTAAAAGTCGAATGGCCAGACACAGAAGGTGTACTATTGGGAAAGACAGTTTCGATAGATGATGTCTTCCCAGCATTGCCAAATGTTCCACAGAATGTCGAGGAAGCGAACAGAGAGCAGGAGAAAGAAGTTCTACGCCCTAATAATAAAGTTTGTCCCATATGTGGGCTTTCTTTTAAGGGTGAAAGAGGTCTAGGAACCCATATTGCCAAGAAGCACCCCAGGGAGGCTAATACCAATACACTGAGGGGCATAGTGAAAAATGTTTTAGGGCCTAAAAATGGAGAGGGTGAGGTATCAAAAATAAAAGAGGACATTATCGGATGGTCTACTGTGTTCAAGAACCTCTCAAAAGAAAGCACGATAAATATTGCGGATTTTGATGAGGCCGTAGGCAGGTTCCTGAAATTTCTCAAGAATATCAATGCGGAACTGCCAGGTCCCCAGCACCCAGCCGTCAAATTTTACAGATTGAGGAAAAAAAATAAAACTAAAGTAACTGACAAGGGTGCTGGACAAGTCTCAAATCCGCAAAGAGCGAACAAAGTAGACAGGAGTCGTCGGCAAGAACAGTATCAATATGAGGTTGCACAATATAATTATTATAATAAAAGGAAAAAGGTCGTGCAAACCGTAATGAATGCCGACGCTCCTAAGCGGTGTCCTCTGAAGATGGCCGATATCGAAAAACATTATAGAGACCTCTTTGAGAGCGAAAATCTCCGCAAGCGTGCGGATTACGAACAGTGCGCCCCGATGCCAAATTTGGTGTCCATTGATCTAGAAGCCGTCAAGAGAGCCATTAAATCAACATCAATGGACACATCGCCGGGGCCTGATGGAGTTCTGATCCGCACGATTAAATATTTTGATGTAGCAAATATTATCAGAGTAATTGCGGAGATAATGCTGAAGGTGGCCTATGTCCCAGAACCACTTCGACAGGGGCGCACAATACTAATATATAAGGGGAAAGGTGATGTAAATAAAATCCCTTCCTGGAGGCCCATCACCATTTATTCTATTGTGCGCCGAATCATAGAGAAGGTTCTGGACCATGAACTAAGAAAACAGGTCACCTTCCACAGGAATCAGAGAGGCTTTATAAAAGGCCTCCCGGGAACGCACGTCAACGCGAGGATTATCGACGCTGTATTGAAAGATGCAAAGATTATGAAAAAAGATTTTGCGGTAGTATTCCTTGACGTTGTCGGTGCTTTTGACAATGTTGGCCACAATCATATCGTGAGCTCCTTGGAAGCAAGAGGTGTGTCGCCGGATCTTAAACGTGTTATATCGGCTCTCCTCTGCACCAACACAATCAAAATTAGTAACGGTGTTCACGCAACTAGCCAAATCAAAGTGCTGCGCGGGGTACCCCAAGGCGGCCCCTTGTCGTCGTCGCTCTTCAACCTGGCCATCGATCATCTCTATCGCGACCTGTGCGATGAAGAATTTTCCAAAAAATTTGGATACAAGTTAAAAAGTGACCAAGGTTGTGTGGTCCTCACAGGTTTCGCGGATGACCAGGCCGTGTCAGCGCGTGACAAGGGGGCTGCAGAAAGAGTGATCGGCAGCGTTCAGAGGACTTTTGAGGAAATTGGTTTGGCTATTAATCCTCAAAAAAGCGTGGGCATCGTTCTAAATAAAGGAGAGCTGGAAACAGCGATGCTCTCCCTTGAGAACGGAGAGTACATCCAAACATTGCAGAATGGAGATACAATCAAGTATTTAGGATGTACATTCTCGGGAGAGCTACAGTTCAACGAAGATTCGGTGACCAAATTGAACGAAAATCTGAATAAACTGGTTACCTCTCCCTTGCTGAAGCCGGAGCAGAAGCTAAACATTGTCAACCAATATCTGTTCCCGGGTCTTACTTACCCTCTCCAAACTGCGCCCCTCACAAAGCTGCGTCCTGCCATACTTGACGGCATCGACACCATGATTCGCAGGAGTGTGAAGGCTATTGTTGGACTCCCTGCGAACACCTCCACGGCGATGTTGTACTCTCCCAGGAGGTATCGAGGATTAGGATTAATCCGCTGCCAATGGGAGGCTCCTCTACAACATTGGTCCATTGCTCAGCGACTGTCCAATGTGCCCGATGCCCTTTTTCAGTCGATCTTTGATTATTCGGCTGAGGTTGATGAATGTGCCGAGAGATTGGGGGTTGATCGGGGTATTCGGAATATGAGAGCTCTACGGCAGTCGCTTCGAGAAAATTCGTTTGAGGAATGGACCAATTGCAGGTGGCAGGGCATTGGAGTTCGCCATTTTAAAGAGACCCCGAAAGCCAACAAATACATGTATGATAAGCAAGTACTTTCTGGGTCTGAATGGTCAAATGCCCTGAAACTGAATATTAATTATGCACCCCTGCGTGGAGTCCCAGGTGTCAGCGGACAGGTAAGAGAAGTTGGGTCCCTCTGTCGCAAATGCGACAGAGAGCCAGAAACACCAGCACATGTGCTTGGAAAATGCCCCAACAACTCCCTCCTTATAACGCGCCGTCACCACAGAGTCAAACATGAACTGATGAGGCTCCTTATAGAGAGAGATTACGCCTGTTTCGAGGAAGTATATTGTATAGATACGGATGGATCCACCCGATATGCCGACATTGTGGCATTCCCTAAGACGGGAAAGTCGGCGATGATTTTGGATCCGACCGTGAGATATGAGACCAACGACCTCGATCAGGCAGGAAAAGTGGAAAGGGAGAAAAAACAGACATATGAGAAATGCATCCCTTTCCTTAGTGAAAAGTTCCGCGAGAGTTTCGGGCCGAGAGAGTTCCACGTGAGAGGCCTTTGGTTCGGAGCTCGCGGAACGATACCAGACTCAACAAGGAGCTTCATGGAGGGCCTTGGTGTCGACATAAAGGACGTGGCAAGGTTGGCAGAGAACATAATCCTTGACTCCCTGGGAATTATCCATCACCATGTGCATGGATAGAGAGTTTTTCATGGGGGGAGGCATGCGTGTTTTGCAGCATTTTTACATTATTTATTGACCACGTCCACTGCACTTTATGTATTTGTATGCATGTTATGAATTAGGTTAGGAAAAGAGAGGAGAAAAATGTATAGAGTGAGAGAAGGAACAGAAAGGGATGTATAGTGCTAATAAGTGAATTAAAGAAATAGTAAAAATAAAATAAATAAATAAATAAAATAAAAAAAAAATAAATAAAAATATAGAAAAAAAAAATTGTGATAAAAAAAAATATATATATAGATAAAAAAAAAAAAAAATTGTATATTATGCTCATATATGTTGTTAATACTATATAATTGTATATTAGTTTTGAAAAATTGTCTGTAGCGATTAATAAGTATGCTGTGTTTAAAGCAACCCAATGTTGGGCAGCACCCTTTTATGATAATAAAGTGATTCTCTCATATATATGGGTATTTTCTAATTAGTTGGAACCTTAGAGCATTTATCTAGTAAGTGTTGGAGTAAGCAGAAACTCGAGCAGTTTTCTGCATCTGATTTGATTAACAGGGATAAGTAGGATGTTATTAAAAGATACTGTAGGACAGGAAGACACGATGGAGGGTAAAGCTAATTGAAATTTATTTTAATCCTGCAGTTTTTACACCATTCTTCAAGCATGCCATTAATGGATATAGGACACATGTGCCACTGGCATACGTAATGATGACAGTATTAGGATGGGTTGGGATATCAGCAGTAGAAACTGTTCAGTGAATAGGACCAAGGGTACTACCATGAGGAACACCAGCGGAATGGGAAAAGAGGGATTAATAGGCATTATTGTGATTTACTTTGAAGTGTCTATCAGTAAGGTAGAAACTGATGATGAGGAAGTATGTAGGGAGAAGGAATTTACAGAGTTTGTAAAGCAATCTCAGGTGCCAGACTCGATCAAACGCCTGTTCGACGTCGAGAAAGATTCTAGTGCAATACATTCCGCGCTCCGATGCAGAGGAGACGATGTTTACCTTACCATGGCATTGCTGGATAGTGTAATGGGTTGTGTGGAATCAAAATTGGTGAATAGGGATTATGTGATCGGAATCTATGATGGGATACAGGCGTTTTAAGGTATGTTTTTCTCAGGATTTTTCCTATTATGGGAGATAGGACTGTGAGGAGGGTGGGGATGGCCGAACTAGACAATGTGTGAGCATAGCACCACACGTTGCCTGGCAACCCTGATAGAAGATTATGTGATAAAATAATATAATTACATTTTTTTTTTTTTAGTAGCCTTTGATCTAAACTGCATAATTTTGAAAATTCTAACACTAAAATCGAACATGAATGGCAAATCAACTCGTTATCACTATAATCCATGCATATAATCCATGGATTAACACGGTTTCCCTCCCTCCCTGTTACTTCGTTGGCTTATATAAATCACTACAATAATTCCTCATATGCTTA
Organism: Nezara viridula; assembly: GCA_928085145.1. Taxonomy (NCBI): domain Eukaryota; kingdom Metazoa; phylum Arthropoda; class Insecta; order Hemiptera; family Pentatomidae; genus Nezara; species Nezara viridula. The sequence goes on from OV725079.1 coordinate 167,693,939, forward strand.
ACTTTTTTAGATTGATTTTCTTATCTTATATAACTGGATTAGAAGCAAGAGGTGTATGTGTCAACATATAGTCTTTATCACAGTATACCTCCGAACCTACTTAATACTACTTTCTTACTTGACAGACAGACGCTACTGTAAAATTCAGCAACGAATTTTACAGGATAAAACAAGTTGGAGCAGGAGTTTCACAGGACAGTGAACTCAGACCATTATTATTCAATATTTTCACATTAGAATTATCAGAACACGACAAAACTTTATTTGCAACATTTTCTGACAATACTGCTCTTTTTGTATCACACAAAACTATTTAGATAATATTCCTAACTCGGCTACCAGGTGAAAGTTAAATATTAACGAATCCAAAAGTATATTCATTATCTTTACGCGAAACGCGCAAACAGGTTATATAATAATGTTCTTATTCTCATAACTGAAAAAGTACGATATTTGGGACTTCTGCTGGACAAGAGACTGACATGGAGATCCAATACTACATTCAACAGAAAATGACTGAAGTACCGATACGGATTATTAGCCAGATTACTTGACAGACGCTCCTAATTATCCCTAACTAACCATCTTAACATCTAAGAATTACTTTTGAAATCTTTATGGACTTACGGAATACCGCAATGGGACGCTGCAAACACCTCTATTATCCTAAAAATTTAAAATTTTCAATCAAAGGTTTTGACAAAAATAACAGACCTATCGTTCTAAGTAACAAAGTCCTTGCTACACAAAGACATGGACATTCAAACGATCTGCAAGACAGTACTATAAAAACTTCCACAAGAGACTGACTTTCAACACAAACCCATTACCTCAATCACTTATTTCCACCTCAAAACCGTACATCCTTACTGTTGCTTCGAATATATAATGTGCACACATTTGCTTATTGTAAAAACTTTGCAGATGGCAAATTTTGAAACCTGTCTAACTGATATTCTTGTTTAATAAATAAATGATATTTTGGGCTTTTCGTTTTCTGGCTAGACTAACACACATACCTTTTGGCGGGATTGAGTTACTTGGTCACGGGGGAGATCGAAACATTTATTTCCGTTGAAAAGTTGGTTTTTAGAAGATTGTCGAGAGGGGAAGGGAACTCTCTGTGTGCTTTGTAGATCTCTGCAAAACCTTTGGCAGGGTTAGGAAAAAGGATATAATTGAGGCTCTAGTTGAAAAAGGTGTGAATAATGGACTAATAAGAGCCGTAAGCAGTTTATACGGAAATACGAGGAATCTTGTTAGAACAAGAAACCATACCTCTCGAGAGTTCAAAACAACACTGGGCATACGACAGGGTTGTAGCCTGAGCCCACTTCTTTTCGTACTGGTTCTCGATCTGGCGCTGGGAAAAGCAAAACAGAAGATGCGAAGTTTTCAGTTGGGTCACAGAGATATGCAGCCTACTCTATACTCTCTGCTGGCGTTTGCGGATGACCTCGTCATATTGGCCCAGAATGACCGTGACCTCCAGAACAACATTAATATCCTAAAGGAAGATTTAAGAGAAATCAATATGGAAATTAACCCTGAGAAGACAAAATGCATGCGCATTGGAAGAAAACCTCACAGGGTTATGAGGGTATTGAGGGTCGACGGTGAGATTTTAGAGCAGGTGGAAAGTTTCAAATACTTGGGTGCTCAACTCAACGAAAATGGATATATTGACGAGGAGGTAAGGCAGAGAATAGGAGCTGCTGGAAGAATGTTCGGCTCGGTTAGGAAAGGCTTTCTGAACCGAAAAGAGGTGACCAAGGAAACGAAGATGACGGTCTACAGATCAGTATTCCTTCCGATGCTGACGTATTCCTCCGAGTCCTGGACACTTACTTCAAAACACAGGAGCCAGATCCAGGCTCTAGAGATGCGATACCTGCGAACTACAATCGCAGTACTACAATCCGCGCCAATCTCAACGCCGAAGCGGTTGAAACCATAATAGATGAACACAAGTTGAGATGATTTGGGCACCTTCTCCGTATGGACCGGAACAGAGTCGCACGGAAGACATATGAGACTCGCGTGCAGGGTAGGAGACCAAGAGGAAGACCCAGAATCTCCTGGGAAGAAGGCGTGCGAGATGCATTCCAGAAGCGAGGTTTGGAATGGAACAGGAGACGAGAGCTGGTACTGGAAAGGTCCACCTGGTCCAAGCTCTACAAGAAGCAACCTCACACTGCATAGGCGGTAAAGAGGAATAGGATTATGATGATGATGATGATGTTGGTTTGACAAATTTTTACGATCGCAATATTCCTCAGTGTATATTTCATACGTGGATAAGTGAAGTGGGCGGATTGGCCGAGAGGGTTGGACAGTCTGATAATCGAAGCTAGTGCTGTAAAAATAATTACGAGTACAAATTCCATTGTCCGGTGGGACTTTTAACTGAGCATAATTTGCCCTCTCCCTCAGCTCGAGAAAGAACACATGTAGCCTAAAAGGCAAGGAAGGGGAGAGCGAAAATAAGGATAAGTGAAAATAAATATTTATTACCAAACAGTAAGTCTCTGATTGAAGCTTTTACTGTCAAACAGATCGTTTGAATGTTTAAGTCTTTCTTTAGCAAGGCGTTTGTTACATAGAACGGTAGGTCTGTTATTTTTGTGAAAATCTTTGATTGAAAAGTTTGAATTTTAAGGATGATAGAGGTTTTTGCAGCGTCCCATAGCGCTATTCCATAAGTCTATATGTGTTCACTGTCCGGTGGAACTCCTACTCCAACTTTTACAGTAATGTTTGTCCGTCAAGAAAGAAAGTAGTATTAATTAATACAAACTCAACAATCAACAAACTTAACAATAAATACAAACTCCACTGGCTTTAGTACCAGTGACGCGGTTGAGAGAGTAACGCAGGAATCTCTTGGAGTCCTGCTTTTCCTTCTATAGTTGGAGAGATAAGCCTGGCTTAGGATACCCTGTCTGATTTAATGTATTGTAGATAGGTACGACTGTGTTTTTATATTTTTAATTTATTTATCCTTAGGTTATTTTATTTTTATTGTACGTAGTTTTTTTTTATTATTATTTAGTTATTATTTTACTTTTGTTAATTTTATATTTTCTGTATATATGGTGTGAATGTGTTCATATATAATAATAATTATTATCCACAAGACAGATTATTATATATTTAAATAAAATTAATAAATAAATAAAACTCTTACTAGTTGTATCTATCTATCCATCGCGTCTCAAAATGACATATGAGGCAATTTTTCATTCATTCGCGAAAATATGACCCTCAGGAAAATAAAATAGTAATATGCAGTTTAAAAGTGGTATAAATTATAAATTTCGCCTAATAACGTCCTAAGGAATTCATATCGAACGTTAAACGTCTTATGTATATTTATGATAGAGAGTAATGAAGATCAAATTGAATGGACGCATAAAGAAAGATATAAAACGCAATATTGGAAAACGAAGGATATAAAATAACCGAAAGGTATCGATAAAAATAATCTATCAGCATCTTACTTTAAAAGGGTAATCCAGAAGCCACTTTTGATATCAATGAAAAATGAGTAGTATTATTTATGACAAATAATCATCATAAAATTTACCTTTTCAAGCGAACCAAGAAATATTAAAAATATTAGTTTTCCAATTCGTTTAGTATACAATATACATATATCAACAGAAAGTAAATGCAATTTTTAAAAGATAAAAATTCCATCGGTAAGATAGTATTTTCTCTCACTTTTGTTAAGAAAAAGTGACTTACTAAGTTATTTCATTGAAGCTTACTTGAGATTTAATTCACTATTTTAAAGTTTCCTTAGGAATGCCGGAAACTAGGGATTTTACACACATAGGCTCTGGCTGGAAATATTAATGAATTAAACGACAAAAAAAAAGTTTTAGGATCTTCTTAGTAAGTGGAGTCTATCACGAATATATGCTGAAGGAACTTAATTTTTTTTAAAATTTATTTATTTAGAAATATAATGATCTATCTTGTGGACAATAATTATAGTGAGATATAAAAACATTCACACCATACATACAGAGAACTAAATAATAATCAAAAATTATGTAGAGTAAAAAAATAAAATAACCTAAAGATAAGTAAATTAAAAACACAATCATACGTGTCACACACAGTCATATATAATAAAAACACCTTCATATATAATATGGCTGGATTTATGGTTTTATCATACCTATATACAATCAGGCAGGGAACCTCAAGCCAGGCTTGAGTAAACTAATAATCAATAACTATGTACAATAAAAAATAAAATAATCTAAAGATAAGTAAATTAAAAACACAGTCATATGTATATACAATATAGCTGGATTTATTGTTTTATCATACCTATATACAATCAGGTAGGGAACCTCAAGCCAGGCTTAAGTAAACTAATAATCAATAACTATGTACAATAAAAAATAAAATAATCTAAAGATAAGTAAACATAAAAACACAGCCATACCTATATAGAATCAGGCCGGAAACCCCAACCCCGGCTTGTCCCTCCAACTATAGAGGTGAAAGCAGGACTTCAAGGGATCCCTGCGCTACTCTCACAACAGCGTCACTGGTGTTAAAGCCAGTATAGATTGAGCGAGATGAAACCTTAAAATTTAATCTTTTTTTAAATGTTTTTTTTAAACAATAATCTTCACTTCTAACGTACCATTGGTGGGGAATATTTTAATCATTAGGGACCGCATTAAGGTTTATCAATGCATTAAATGCTAATGTAGGCCGCAATAATTTTTTATATTTTACTGTTGCTATTTTTATTTATCACTAATTACACGCACCCACATACATACATTCAACTTAATTCTATTAATTTCCAAACTTTCTTTGCTTAAATAATTAAATTAATAATTAATTCTAGCACTAGATTAATAAATATAGCGAAAAAATGTTTGGATGCCACATGTAGCCTCTGGGGCAGCAGTTCTCTGTCTATAAACTATATGAAATAAGAAGAGCAAGAAGGATATATAATAATCAAACGGTACCAGATAAATATAATAATGTGACAATTAAAAAAATATATCTAACTTATTTGGTAAACTAAAATGTATTTGCGCTTACTGATTTATTAAATAAGGAATTTATTTACAGTAAATTTATGCGACCGCAAAGTAGTATTTTTCTCCTTCACATATCCAATATGTTTTTCCATTTAAATATAATAAACTAAAAATTAATATTTCAATAATAATAAATAATTGTGAGAAACCACATTATTCACGCCATTATGATGAATGATAAAAAAAGAGAAATAAAAAAAAAATTATCAGAACCAATCGAGTCAAAATTTGATGTTTTTCACCATAGTTCCTGTAATTTTGTTAATATATATTTGAGGATACTGTTGATAATATTTCTGACTGTAAAAATAATTACAAAAAGTACTTGAATAAATCATAGCACATAAAGTTTACAAACATTACCCAATGTCCTTAAAATTTCAAAGTTCTATTAGCGCTTATTCTTAAGCCGGACGAGGGGTAATTATTCATGAAGTTGGGGTATTAAAAATTCCATACTTTTGGTCCCCTCTGAGTGGATAGTGCGAAAATTACGAGATAAAAGTCCAGGTTATAACGTAAACTTGAAAATATAGGACACATTATTTTTTCAAAATAATCTGAAAAGTTATCCTGTACTGCGCTTGTTTAGATATTTATTTGAAAGTGGTTTACCGTATTTTATTGCTAAATTTGAAAAAAAAAGTAACTGAGAGGTAACAATAAAAGTAATAACTATTATTTAATTAATATATTTTACTGTTTCCATAATATATATATATATATATACATATATATATATATATATATATATATATATATATAATATATATATACAAATCTTTAAGACGCATGGAATAATATAAAAGTCAAGCGATAAATATAAAAAACAATTCGTTAACAAAATTTTAATTTTAATAAAAAGTTTTTAACGTAAATACACGTTTTGAAGCCTCGTAAGTCCAAATAACTAAATCTTGCAAAATGGTGTGCATATGTGAAAAACCAAGTTGAAAAAGAAAAACTCGATTGTGTGAATATATGTATAAGGTCGTAGGCACAGACTTCGTGGAAGAAGGAGAGAGAGGGGGCAATCGCCCCCAATAAAAATGTTGAGGAGACAAGAATATTGTAGCCCCCCCTTAATATTTTTCGGAAAAAAAATAATAATAAATAAGCTACATGAATGGATGAAATCAGTAGTAGTAGGTATGTAACTATTCTATTGATACATAAATGTTACTTTTATTTAAATTGTCATTAATATTATAAAATAATAATAATATATGTGCATCAGGTTCTAGGTTTTTATGATTCGATCATCCCTAAATTTCCACCTGATATTCATATCACATTTTCCTCGGCGAACTAGTCGGATTAGAAAAAAACTTTCTATTTTTTTATTTGAGGTCGTACACACTAAGAAATCAAAGATATTTTTCACTTTTTTTGCATTATCAATTTTTGGAGCGTCTGTCAAGTAGTGTCGTCTGTTCAGTTGTATTTTTTTCAGTCTAATATGCTTTGTTCCATGTCTAAGTGAAGTCCAAAATATCTCACTTCTTTAAATATCGAAGTAGGAGCGTTGTTATAATAAACCTATTGGAATGTGTCATGGTTAAGTGTAAAGAAAGTCAGTACACTTTTAGATTCATTCATTTTTACCTTCCGTCTAGAAGCCCATTGAAAATATATCATCAAGATTGTCTTGGATGACATAGGATGCAATTACAGACTTTTTGTGAATAGTGAGTAGTACAGTTTGGTCGGCAAATGTTACAAGTAAAGTCTGGTAATGTTATGGTAAGTATAATGTGAAAATGTTTGGATAAGTAATGGTCCCGGTACAGTGCATAGTTATAAGTGTCTCTATTTCTAGTAAGAAAGTAACATTAAATAGTTACTAAATTAAAAAGTCCTTGAAGTTGAGACAGTTAATTCAAAAGTTTTGAGAAAAATAATATGTAACAAATGGCTTGCTACAAAGACATGGACATCCAAATAGTTTCAGATACTGCACACACAATATTATAAAAACTTCTATATGACACTGACTTATTAGCTAACTGACTATTATCACGTATTTACACAACGGACCCGTGCGGCCCACCCCAACTTGACTTTTAAAGAGGTAACTATGAGATTTACTAACTTAAGCCTTACCCCTTCATGTACATTATGTTCACAAATTTGCTTAATGAAAAACTTTACAAATGGCAAATTTGAAACTTGCCACTCTAATATACTTGTTCAAATAATAATAATCGATAAAGAAAAGAAAATAGCGTCCATTATAGAAATTGGAGTTCCTTCAGATGATAATCTGCACAAAGTAGTGGCGGAAAAAAAAGAAAATATGTAGAATTTGCGGAAGAATTAAAACAACTGTATGATTTGAAGGAAAGTCGAATTTTACCATTAGTAATTTCATGTAATGGATTAATAACAGAAGAATCTTCTTTGCGTGAGCTGGACTTAGCTTTTGTGACAATGGAAAAAATGCAAATGGCGGCATTGTTGGGAACGGCAAGTATTGTTCGTAAATTTACAAATATGAAATAGATTTTGAAAATATGTGAATGTAATATTTGGTTGACCGATTCGGTCCCCAATTATTACTAACAATCATGTAAAGTGTGAAACAAATAAACAAAATAATAATAATAATATATATTTAAGATATTAAATATGTCATCGACACTTCTGTAAAATAAATCTGGATAGTAAGAAATATTGTCAGTCAAGTTACTGCCATGTTTATTGCCAATATCAAGGGGCGAGTGAAGTGGGGCAGGGGACAGTCAACTCGCTGAGCTGGATTTATAACTTTTACTTCTGGGAATTTATCAAGAGATTTTATTTTCTCTGTTACTTCAGAAATAGTAAATAACAAGATAAGTCTTAAAAGTGGATTGATGGCAGGAATTCTTCGCGAGAGTAGCTGAGCTCGGCCCAGCCTAGCCCATTCCATGTAAACAACTTTAAATGCACATATTTTAGTAGTTTGGTTGTCAAAAGAGAGATAGTATAAAAAATAAAAAAATAAATAAAAATTAAACCCGTACATATATGATTACAGTAAGGCTCGAAATCTGTTTTGTACCAAATATAAGCTTCTGTCATGCTTAAATACCATGAATGGGGTACCGTTGGATTCAGAATTTCACGGGGGGTTAGCGAATCGTATTCTCCACTTTTGTTTTTCTTTCTAAAATAAATAAATTCGATACATACATTTTGCTAGGCTTCAATACTGGAACGGTGGTAGGTCTGTAGATCGATGCGAGACAAATTGGACCTTGAAGATTTTGATGCGTACAGCAAGACCCTGATAGTTCCTCCGGAACTATCGGATCCTGCGTTTTTAAGCCCCAAAACGTTCTATTTTCGAGATAACGCAAGGCATGGAGTTCGCATCCACACAAACTGATGTTAATTGTAGTACTGCCATTGGATACATGTCTCATTTCGTCGATTTGAGGTCTCTATGATCGAGAAAGGAGGAGTTTATATTATTTGTCGATGGCGTTTTTGATCGGCAAGCCATATCATCGTTAATTCTTCACCAAATCTCAAGGTTGAGCCACCAATTTCGAAGGATTCCTTCTCCTTCAGGCTGGCAAAATAGTCCAATCAACCCGAAAATTCAGGCAAACAAGTTATGAAAGAAAAGAAACTTTATTTACGAATAACTAAAAAATTACAAACTTTTCCCTTGGTTATTCCCATGATTATATAAAACATTACTAAATTGTCTACAAAAGGGAAAAAAAATCATTAAAATCGGACAATTTTTCGCGATGATACAGCTTATTGAAATTTGTAAACATGTTGGTTCCAAACAAAAATGAAGATTTAAATTAATTTTGTTCCCTTTGTCGATTATATTTATCGATAAAGTAACAATTAATTACTTTTTCTTTTGATACGGTGCATTATTTTATTTTCTTATTAATTTGGCATTTTATTACAATATGCTGTGCAAATTTTTCTCACGGGCCTAATAGTAAAAAAATACTAGTTAAAAATGCATATTTAACTTTAAAAGTTATAGATCTGACGTGTTGTGAACATTACACAACTTTCACTAACTTCTCTGAGTAAAACATTGTTCTGTTTATCATGTTTATATGATTATGACTATATGATGTTTTATGCTTAAAACATCTTGGTCATCATCGTTCGATTAATAATATAATACTACTATTAATGTAGTTAGCAGGTAGGTATAATTAGCACACTAGAAAAGCATATTATCATCAGGCACATTACATGTGATGCATGTTGCATTTTTATACGCGATGCATATCTACATAAAATAAAAATAAACAAGAAAATTACTACAAACGTTAAAAGTATAATGCAAAATAAATAAAAACAAGAAATAATTAAATATAAGAATAAAACAAACATAAAGCCATGTAAAGCTGTTCAACTTGTATCTAACTGGAAATTCATTTCTAAATTCATCAGTCAATAGTTTTAAGTCTATTATTTTTTTTCTCTCTTCATACTTCTATCCACACCTGTCATAGAATTGACAATAAGCAGATGTGATCACATAGTGAAGAAAATTGTTATTTAAGGTAGGAGGAAGATTGGTACCCAGCAGTACCTCTTCCTGTTCTTGGTCTACTTCATAATTTAGGAAAGGAGATCTCTCATCCAGCTCCTCTTTAATCGTCTCCTGATGGGCATGTCAGCTGTGGCCATGTCGTCGATAAGTCCGTTGTGATGTCCGTGTAGTTTAAGATGAAATCGGGAGTAGAGAGTACGTATAAATCCGGCTTTTCTCCAGAGGTTCCTTTTAACGACAATAATTTTTATTTTTCCGACATTTCTCCCACAGACCTTATTTCCGTTATAATGAAATCCCGTTCCAATTCCGTAGGCCCAGATGGCATTCCTATCAAACTAATAAAATTATGTCTCCCTGAAATCCTCCCAGCACTCCTTTTCATCTACAATTTCTCCCTGCAGAATTCAATATTCCCGACCTCTTGGAAAAAAGCCATTGTCCTTCCTTTAAACAAAAAGCCTAATCCATCCTCTCCCGAAGATTTCCGCCCAATATCAATCCTTTCCAATCTTTCTAAACCCCTAGAAAAGTTGGTGCAATCCCAAGTTTCCAACTTCCTTGAACAATCCAACCAACTCGATCCTCTCCAATCTGGCTTCCGTCCTGGCTACTCTACACAATCTGCTCTGATTAAAATTACTAGTGATATCCAGACTGCAATAGATGACAAAAAACTAACCATTCTTATTCTTCTTGATTTCTCTAAAGCTTTCGATTCCATTACCCATTCCATCCTTTTCAACAAACTAAAATCATTATCCTTCTCCAAGAGTTCCATCTCTTGGTTCCAGTCTTTCCTCTCACAACGAACCCAAGCAGTTTCCATACCTAATCAACCTCTATCTGCCTACCTTCCTTTATCCTCAGGAGTTGCACAGGGTTCAAGCATGTCTCCTCTTCTTTTCAGTTCTTATATTAATGACCTAAATGATACAATTATCCATTGTTCCCACCACCTTTATGCCGACGATTCTCAAATCTATTTATCCTTTTCTCCCGCTGAGTTATTGGTGGCATTTGCCAAAATTCAAGAAGATTTAGATCGAATTAATGCCTGGGCCAACTTAAATGGATTAAGGCTAAATGCTGCCAAAACTCAGGCCATTCTCATTGGTTCCAAGCCCCTTCTTAGATCCCACACCAACTTTCCCTCACTCTATCTAAACAACCACCCCATCACCTTCTATCCCTTTGTTAAAAATTTAGGCTTTCTCATAGATCAAACCCTTTCCTGGAATCACCATATCTCTCATATATCCCGCCGTGCAATTTCTACCCTCAAACTATTCCATCACTTCCGCCATCTTCTACCCCAAAATACCCGTAGACTCCTAGTTTCCTCTCTCATCTTTCCCCACTTTGACTACAGCTGTGTGGTGTACGATGGCCTCTCGGTGGAACTGCGTGATAGACTCAAAAGACTTATGAATTGCTTCGTAAGATTTGTAATCGGAACCCCGAGACGCTCCCGTGTCTCCCACCACTACACTGAGTTAGGGTGGCTCTTCCCCTCCTTAAGAAGACAATATTTCCTTGGCTCTTTCCTTTATCAAATCATTACCGATCATCGTCCTTCTTATGCCTACAACCTTCTCCAATTTAAGTCCTCAATCTATTCACTCACTACAAGATCCCGACCCTCTGACCTATACATCCCTTCTCATAGATCTGCCTCATTCCAAAATTCCTTTATAGCCCGCTCTGTCAACTTTTGGAATTCCCTCCCGATCAAAATTCGACATGCCCCTTCCCTGTACACATTCAAAAACCTCCTATTCCAATTCCTGTTCCAAAAACAGTCAGATACCAGCTAACGATTAATATTATATATGTATTGTGTAGCAATCATATCACTTGGTAAGAGATAGTACATGCATTTCCTACTATCGACGTAGGAATTTCAATACATACATTTTTTTGTATTTTTTTTTTTTATTCAATTATAAGTAACTGTTTATTTTCATATATATATTCAAGTAAAGTTTTTTTTTTTTATGAAATGAACTCATTGTATCTCTTTTTCGTTCTTCATTTCTCAAAGTGTATGTTTATGTTGTTCAACCCTTAAATATAATTTTGTTCATAGTTCAAATGATTCGTTCATAGTTTTAATTGTTTTATTCATAATTTTAAATGCTCTGTACATAGTTGTATCTGTATTGTATATAGCTTGTGCACCTAAGGTTTTCTTTACTTTTTATTTTATTTTATCAATGTTATTTATTGTTTCAACGTTCAGGCCAGTAATATTCTATTATTTTGTACATTATTGTTATTCTGAAGGGACTTAGTCCCAGAATAAAGTTTTTTTTTTTCTATCTATCTATAAGTTGATCGATAGTTGATTGTTGTAGGTCGGTATGTAAAGTTTTGTTGTTTACGTACCAGGCAGCAGCTATTAAAATTTTGGATTGAAATGATTTTGTAAGTGCGTCTTTTTTGCAGAACCGTAAATTTGTGAGGCGTTTATCCATATGGGTTTTAGTAGGTAAGTGTACGTATTTAGTTTTGGTCTGATATTTAATTTTGATTTGCAAAAAAGGGAATATAGTATTTTTAGTCGTTTGTTCAAAGTCTTTCGTTTCATTTTGACATGTGGGCCCCAGGTCATCCTTCTGTCGAATAATAGCACGAGATAACGTATTGTGTCAGTCTGAGAAATTTGGTTGTCGCCGATATAAACTGGTGGCATGTGTCTCGCCGGATTGTAAATGTTATGTGTTGTGATTTTTCATGATTTAATCTAATTTTCCAAAGTGTATACCAATTTTGTAAATTTAGTAAGTGATTTTGTAAATTCAGTGAGGCTAGTCTAGGGTTATGGTGTTTTGTTAAAATTGTTGTATCATCAGCGTAAGTAGCAGTCAATGTTTCGGAGGTGGTAGGCATGTCATGCGTACAGATGATGTAAAGTAAAGGAGCCAATATTGATCCTTGAGGTACTCCTGCTGACACAGGTCGGATTGAGGAAATTTCTAAACCCTGTCGGACAGAGAAAAACCTGTCGAAAAGGAAAGACTGAATAATTAGATAGTATGTATGAGGTAGTATAGTTTTGAGGGACTTGAAGAGAAGTCCCTGGAGAAACCTATTCCCCAAAGTTCTAGTCCATAAATCCAAATAGGTTTCAGTATTGTCTTGTAGATCAGTAGCTTGTTTTCTATGGAAAGTTTAGATTTTCTGCTTAGTAGTCAGTATAGTTGGCCTTATCGTCGGTTGAGTTCTTGTCTTTTAAGTCTAGTATGAAGGTTCCAGATTAGTCGTCGGTCTAAGAGAAAGCCAAGGTACCGGGCTGTATCTGAGAAGGAAAGCTGGATGGTGTTAAAATAAGCTCGTGGACAGGATTTAAGACAAAGGGTGAAGGTTATGTGTTTACAATTGGATTCGTTCATCTTAATGAGCCATTTCTTACACCAGTGTTTAATCAGGGAGAGGTGCATTTGTAGGTTTAATGACGCTGTTTTAGGATATGAGTTGGTTGAAAGGATAGCGGTATCAACAGCGAATGTTGCCAGGAGGATATCAGAATGGGCAGGAATATCTGCGGTGAAAAGAATGTAACGGATGGGACCTAAGACGCTGCCCAGTCCAAGATTAAGGCGGCAAAAAACCAACAAGGTCTGTAATACCTACAGAAAAAAATAGTGTGTGATAGTGTATATACATTTCACTTGCCACCGTACTTGAAATAGAAATTGAATTTTAAAAAGTTAATAATAAATAATAACTTTAATTATTCATAAATAAACTATAATTATACAAACAAACTAAAGATCGTTGGTATAAATTGATGATAGGCCCAGGAAGATCGTTCGGGCATCTTGCACTAGGTCATCCATCCATCTAAGACGCGGTCTTCCTCTTCTCCTGCAACTATGAATAACTCAGCTCATTATTTTTGTGGAGATCTCATCTTCTGACATTCGAGCAACATCTCAATATTCCCAAGCTTATATGCTTCACAACGTCAGGTTTCCTGAGTTGTTTGTAAATTTGCTAGCATTTATCAGATACCTCGGGTACCAAATTCAGAGGTCACATATTTGGTATTCGTTGCATTTACATGCATGAACTGCAACCTGAAATGTACAGACAATATCTAGATCGTCTGAATTAAGTACCTCAACCGTTAACCGAATATAGCTCACTCAATTCAGCCATAACGCTGGATGACCTAGTGCAAGATGCCCGAACGATCTTCCTGGGCCTATCATCAATTTATACCAACGATCTTTAGTTTGTTTGTATAATTATAGTTTATTTATGAATAATTAAAGTTATTATTTATTATTAACTTTTTAAAATTCAATTTCTATTTCAAGTACGGTGGCAAGTGAAATGTATATACACTATCACACACTATTTTTTTCTGTAGGTATTACAGACCTTGTTGGTTTTTTGCCGCCTTAATCTTGGACTGGGCAGCGTCTTAGGTCCCATCCGTTACATTCTTTTCACCGCAGATATTCCTGCCCATCCTGATATCCTCCTGGCAACATTCGCTGTTGATACCGCTATCCTTTCAACCAACTCATATCCTAAAACAGCGTCATTGAACCTACAAATGCACCTCTCCCTGATTAAACACTGGTGTAAGAAATGACACATTAAGATAAACGAATCCAATTGTAAACACATAACCTTCACCCTTTGTCTTAAATCTTGTCCACGAGCTTATTTTAACACCATCCAGCTTTCCTTCTCAGATACAGCCCGGTACCTTGACTTTCCCTTAGACCGACGACTAATCTGGAACCTTCATACTAGACTTAAAAGAGAAGAACTCAACCGACGATACGGCCAACTATACTGACTACTAAGCAGAAAATCTAAACTTTCCATTGAAAACAAGCTACTGATCTACAAGACAATACTGAAACCTATTTGGATTTATGGACTAGAACTTTGGGGAATAGGTTTCTCCAGGGACTTCTCTTCAAACTCAAAACTATACTACCCCATACATACTATCTAATTATTCAGTCTTTCCTTTTCGACAGGTTTTTCTCTGTCCGACAGGGCTTAGAAATTTCCTCAATCCGACCTGTGTCAGCAGGGGTACCTCAAGGATCAATATTGGCTCCTTTACTTTACATCATCTATACGCATGACATGCCTACCACCTCCGAAACATTGACTGCTACTTACGATGACGATACAACGATTTCAACAAAACACCATAACCCTAGACTAGCCTCACTGAATTTACAAAATCACTTACTAAATTTACAAAATTGGTATACATTTTGGAAAATTAGATTAAATCATGAAAAATCACAACACATAACATTTACAATTCGGCGAGACACATGCCACCAGTTTATATCGGCGACAACCAAATTTCTCAGACTGACACAATACGTTATCTCGGGCTATTATTCGACAGAAGGATGACCTGGGGCCCACATGTCAAAATGAAACGATAGACTTTGAACAAACGACTAAAAATACTATATTCCCTTTTTTGCAAATCAAAATTAAATATCAGACCAAAACTAAATACGTACACTTACCTACTAAAACCCATATGGATAAACGCCTCACAAATTTACGGTTCTGCAAAAAAGACGCACTTACAAAATCATTTCAATCCAAAATTTTAATAGCTGCTGCCTGGTACGTAAACAACAAAACTTTACATACCGACCTACAACAATCAACTATCGATCAACTTATAGATAGATAGAAAAAAAAAAACTTTATTCTGGGACTAAGTCCCTTCAGAATAACAATAATGTACAAAATAATAGAATATTACTGGCCTGAACGTTGAAACAATAAATAACATTGATAAAATAAAATAAAAAATATACGCATGACATGCCTACCACCTCCGAAACATTGACTGCTACTTACGATGACGATACAACGATTTCAACAAAACTCAATTCAGCGTTATGTAACCGTCAAAATTCTCCTGTATAATCTTCCATTTCAGTCCGAATATTCTACGTAATACTTTATTTTCAAAAACCTTAATATGTTGCTCCTCAATTTAAGAGGCCACGTTTTACATCCAAAAAGAACTGTAGGTAGGATGGTGGCTTTGTAAATTTTAATTATTAAATTTTAGGAAAATAAATAAATTTATTATTAAAAAAATATTTAAATTGATTCAAACTTATTTCTTTAGTATCTTTATCATGATTTTTCATTTTCGAGAAATAAATAAATCAAAAAACCAACTGAGAGGAACGCTAGGCTACGAAAGGATTTAGACGGTAATGGGCGGAGCAATCTTCTCGTTAGAGGTCCTTTATAGGCTAATCCCCTCCCCATCTTATTCTCCCCCCTCATTTTCTCACCTAGAAATAGATTGCCTCTAATCACATCCAATCCTTGCATTATTCACTCCCTTTTTACCTCACTTTATCATACTGACGTCATATTCACCACATATCTGTCACACTAAAAGTGAACTATTTTTTTTTTTTTTTTAATATCATTTACTCATATATAAAATATATAATAAGAAAATCTATTTAAATCGTGAATTGAATCCGAGTATTCAATGTTAATACAACTTTCAAGGTCCTTTGAGTCCAAATAACCAAGTCGGTGTATATGTGAAAAGTTTAACTTAAAAACGAAAAATAATTTGATCATATGAAACTGAAATTCCTTACTTAACGTAGTTATGTGTCTGAGATATTACTAAAACTTTTTCGTCAAAACAGCTAATCTGAAATAGACTTAATTTAACTAATTTTATAAATTTTTAGTTTTTAACAAAACTGTATAAAAACAAAACAAATCTTGGCGATGTTAATTTAACTCGTCATGTCGAAGTAAAATTAAATGGTCTTAAATATCGTGTAGGTAACAACATCAATGAAATAGCTTGAAAGCGTTTAAGTGCCGTGTTTTCAAAATGTATTTCTCTAATGTATCTTTAAATTTTATAATTTCATTTTTTATTTCTTCATTAAGTAATATAATATTCTGTAACATGGAAAATAATTAAAGTGAGGTAAGACTGCATTCATAATATACAGAAAATATATCATAAAAAATATGTCACTATATCACAGAAAATATAAAATAAACAGAAGCAAAATAACAACTAAATAATAATCCATAAGTATGTACAATAAATGAAAATAAAATATTCTCAATATTCCTCTCTTCTACTTCAGTGTATAATATTTATTTTCCAAATTATTAATTTTAAGCCAACTTACACCGATTTTTTCAGTACAATATCTTACTGCGACGTTTCGGCTCTTCGAGCCATTTTCAAGTCTATCATGTATTTGTCCGTTATACTTCTTACGTAAAATACATGCATCTTCTCATGATAAACAGTATCACTCTCGTCATAATGTTGTCAGTTTCGTTGCTATTGGGGGACAGTTACCCAACCCCAAGCCGAAACGTCGTAGTAAAATTTTGTTGTGAAAACAAGTTGGTTTAAAATTAATAAATTGAAAATTTAAAAAAATAAAATTACTTCAAGATAAGTAAATTTAAAAAAAATAAAAAACACAGACATCCCTATATTTTTTTTTCTTTTGCCAGTTCTTCCCTACCTTGCCTTTAAGGATATACGGGATTTTCCCAGGCCGGAGGTTGAGAGGGGGAACTTAAAATCCCCTATGGCACCGGAACGCTAACTCTATTTTCAATCTCAAAACTTGGTTATCTGGTTGCCGGGCAACTCGTGTTGCTGTCTGTGCACACACGTTAGCCCATTCGGCCACATCGCACTGACATCGTTATATATAATATATAATAATATCCATATATATAATTAGGCGAGGAACTCACAGCCAGGATTGTCCCTATAACTATAGAGGGAAAAAATGACTCCAGGATTCCCCAGAGATTACTTCTTTTTTTTTTATTTAGCCATGATGATGACCTATGTTCATTGTTCGAAACTTCGCACAATGGTAAATTTGACATAAAAAACTGATTTTTTTTTACTTTCAATTAGTTGTAATTCATTAATTTATCAAGCTATATTATAAGAATAGAAGTAGTGTTTAGGGATAAATGTCATTTAATAGAGATAATGCTTGATTAATAATTAAATAAATTTTTATATAAAAATGTATTACTGTCTTAATTACATGTTTATGTGTAAAAACTGTTATTTTTTATTTAATTAAAGGATCGGATATTTTCTTTATAAATAAATAAATATAAGTGAATTTCTTAAATAATAGCTACTTTGGGTATAAACTTTTTTTCTTACCAATAGGATTTCATGTAAATTTAATTCTAATTGGAAGGTTTTTTTATCGTAATTTTCTTTGCTATGCCATATAAATAATATGATATGTGTCCTAACCATACGAAATAGGATCGGAAAACTATTACACACTTGAGCTAACCAATTCAGCGATTAAACTTAACTTGAAGGAGACGGTGAAAATAAGACATAAACTAGATGGAAGTGGATGGAACTTTACAATGGAGGAAGTTGGGCTGAGGTAACCGTTCGCTAAGCAGTTCGTTCATATCAGCCCAACTTAGCCGCTAATTGGAATATTCGATGCAAGGGGGAGGGGGGGGTCTTCTTTTGTACCTCTAGCGACTAAGGTTCTTCGGGTGTCTAGGGAACTATTTTTAAAGTATTTAATTTAAATTATAACTTTAAGTAAATAACTTCAAAGGAAAAAATCTATATCTAAAATATTTATTTTATTATTAGAATGATCATCATGATCATGATCATCATCAAGGCCATTTTAGCCTTGATGATACTTATTTCGAAACTTCTATAAGCAGGATAAAACTATTCTATTCTGCAAATCTTATCTATTTATCATCCTCATCTTTCTAATATATAAAACGTTTTTAGTGGACGATATTTTATTTTATATACACAAAATGGGACGGACCGTAACGAAGACAGCACACTTCTTATTGCCAGAATTATTTATTTCCTATTATGGTTACAAATTCGTGCTAGGTATGACATAGAGATTTTAATTCAGATTTTAGAGATTGTTAAAAATTGGTCCGAACTGTGTGTAAGGGGGTGACAAGATAAAATAATCACCTTAAGTCAATACACCACATAAACTAAGAATTTACTATTACAACAAATGTAACACTTTAATCAAAGATAATAAAAAAAACACGCATTAAAATCACACAAAATTCTATTATTTATAATAATGTTTTAACAATTATACTAATGAACTTTTGCTCTAAAATTATTATTATAATGAGTTTTAAGACTCCTAAGTTGCGCAATACGTGATTTTAGTTTTTCGTAAGTTTGCCTGGTATTTTCGGTGGTTTAAACAATAGAATTATTTTTTAAAGTATTAGACAACTCTAGAACTATTTGCGGGGGTATCAGAACTAAAAAAACAATTTAGAATTTTCACTTTGGGAGGCCACGTTCTTAAGGGTTCTTTTCGAGAAATCAATTCCTTTTTTTTTAGAATTTTGATGGCCCCCAAGGATTTTTAACAATAATCTTTATGAACTATTTTAAATTCCCCGCCCTCACCCTCTGGTCCGGGAAAAATTTAAGTTTTTCGTAACTTGGTGGTTGTATTTTCGGTGGTTTAAACAATAGAACTATTTCTAAAAAGTATAGGAAACTCTAGAGCAGTTAGAGGGGCTATCAGAAGTCTCAAAATTTTTAAAGAAATTGAGGATGAGGGGCCAATAGGTGTGTAATACCTCTAATAAGTGTTGCCATAATACTAAAATCATTTTCAGAAACTTTCCCTCAATGTCGTTTAGTTCCATTTATTTTATGTTGATAACAAATAATACAATCTGAACTGCAGAATAGATGTAACAGAATAAATAAATAAAATAAATGTACAGTTGTATAATTAGTAAAGTAGGGGTTTGTCCACCTAACGGCGACATGGGGTATCCCCTAATAATTAAAAAGTTTAAAATATCTATATTTTAGGGGTGATTGGGGTCAGATGTGACAATTTTCATTCAATTGTTCATAATTTTGTTATTCTACCAGCTATACGAAAAAAAAAATCGTTTTTATAGTAATGTGTACATTTCACTACATATAAATACTATAATTTGTCCGTAAATACAATGGTTAACCCAAAGGAGCAAATTAGAAAAAATAAATAAAATGTCACAACCGTGTTTCTCCAAGGGCGGTTTTGAGAGTGCTTGAGATCAGCAGTAATTGGTCAAAAATACAGGTCAGGGATTCACAAACATTTTGAGAAACATTTACGTGTGATAAAAGATACCAACTGTTTTGAGCAGAAACATACATTTTGTGACAGAAATTCGAATTTTCCAATTGCTTGAAACTATTAAACATTAAACTATTCAAACTCCTATAAATCCCATCAAATTACCTTTACCCTTCGTCGTAAACCAACGACTGCCTGTCCTACAGTTTCCTTTAACAATACTTCACTTATCCCTGTTGAGCAAATCCGATACCTAGGACTCCACCTGGACAAACGACTAACTTGGAATCCTCATACTAGATTGAAACAACAAGAAACCGCTTGACGTTTCCGATTACTTCAGCACTTACTAG
Source organism: Nezara viridula (assembly GCA_928085145.1). Taxonomy (NCBI): domain Eukaryota; kingdom Metazoa; phylum Arthropoda; class Insecta; order Hemiptera; family Pentatomidae; genus Nezara; species Nezara viridula. The sequence goes on from OV725079.1 coordinate 167,714,022, forward strand.
ACAAACGCTCTAAACTTCCCATTAATTACAAAAGACTCGAATACTTGACTATAATAAGTCCTATTTGGACTTACGGAGTTGAGCTATGGGGCTCCACTAAACCATCGGATTCCTCTTACATCCAATCCTTACAATCCAAAATCCTTCGTAAAATCCTCAATGCTCCTTACTTTGTCACTAATAAAATTATCCATAAAGACCTTAATGCTCCTTATGTTTCAGATCTGGCCCAATCCAGATACCTATCCTATCCTTCCATAATAAACTTCAGAATCATCCCAACCCTCTCATTTCTAACCTTGCTTCCTCTTCAATTCCTGATAACCCTCCGAGGCGTCTGAAAAGAAGATGACCCCGTGATCTCCTAATGTAGTCATATCATTAGAGTGCTACCATTGGGTAGTTACTCAACAAGTGTATTCATGTCATTATATCCATTATGTCCAAATTTACTAGATGTATTTATTTAATACAGTTGTAAATCTCATTAAGAAGTAAAAAAAACAACTATTAAATGACGAATTACAAAAAGAGTTAATTAGAACTGAACCGAAGGGTAATCTTCTGTGTGGTATACCGAAGTTTAGGTTGGAGGTATGTCTGGTATGGTATCATCAACTCTTCGGATTTACCCAGCTTTTATTTTATAAAGTAGACGACTTTATAAATAAAATGACGACCATAATATAATACCATTGTTGATAACGTAAAAAATTATTTCTGCTTTAATAACCCATCGCTTATTTATTTCCCTCAGGATTGTCGGAATGGAATTGGAATCCTTTTGAAAATATTTTAATATAAGGTCTCTTTATACTTCTATAGGATTCCTTTGAGGCCGCCTTGAGGGGATTGCCTCACCAGGCTGGCGATAATATTTCGGGGATAAATTTATCAAATACCAAATAATTTCTTCTCAAAACACAAGGTAATAATATTGTGCAAGTTCCTAAACTCAGCGCTTAGTTCATCATTGACATCGGATCCGTATCTAAGGTAGAAAAAGAAAATACCTGTCATATATACAATAATAAGAAAATGTAATTTAAAATTAGATTATGACCAATTTTTTTTAAAGAAAGCTAATATTTCATTTTTAACAGTGGTAAAAACTCGTGTAATTTGATAAAAAGTTATTATATTTTTGACATTTTTTAAATTTATTTTCTGCCTTTACGCACTGAAATAGTTATAGTTAATTATGAATGGTAATTGATAATAAGACTTAAGAACACATTCGGTAAGTTCCGTCAAAATAAAATATAAAAAACCGTTATGATAAAAAAAAAAATAAAAAAAAAAAGGATCAAAGCAAACTAGCTCGGAACTATCGGTTCCTGCGTTTTTAAGCCCAAAAACATAATATTTTCGAGATAACGCAAGGCATCAGGTTCGCATCCACACAGCCTTACATTAATTGTGGTACTGTCATTGAATACATGTCTCATTTCGTCGACTTAAGGTCTCTATGATCGAGAGAGGAGGAGTTTATATTATGGTGTTATATCGATGGTGTTATTGATCGGCAAGCCATATCATCGTTAATTTTTCACCAAATCTCGAGATTGAGCCACCAATTTCGAAGGCTTCTTTCTCCTTCCGACGGGCTAAATAGCCCAATCACCCCGAAATTCAGGCAAACAAGTTATGATATAAAACAAACTTTATTTGCGAATAACTAAAGAATCACTTAAAAGATTAACTAACTAAAAAATTATATAAAATATTACTCAATTTCCTACAAAAGGAAAAAAAAATCATCGAAATCGGACAATTTTTAACAAAGATAAAGCTTACTGAAATTTGAAAACATGTTGGTTCCATACAAAAATGAAGATTTAAATTAATTTTTGTTTTCTTTGTCGATTATATTAATCGATAAAGTAACATTTGATTTCTTTATCTTTTGCTACGTTGCATTATTTTTTTTTCTTATTAATTTTGTAATTTGATAACAATATGCTATGCGAATTTTTCGCACGGGCCTACCTGTAATATATAAATATAAAGAATAAAACATAAATAGTAACATTTTACTGTCTACGTTTGCTAAATACTATATTTACCAATTGCCTTATTTCGATATACAAACCTTGAAAATGGTTCATTGGTAAAACTCTTTGCAAATCGAACAGTTACTTGAATCGAACGTGCCCAAGCTGACAAATCGATGATCGAATAGCTCAAATCCGGACGGAAGTGCTCTTGAAGGCTCGGGTGTTTGCATCAAAATCAGTTAAACAAGACTAAGAGGAGCCGTTTAATGGGATCCGGTTGGCAGTGCCAGCTTGTCAAGTTAAACGATTTCATTGGCAGCTTCATCCTCTTACATTTCGAGCTCCTAAGCCATCGCCACGGCGCTTCCGGTCCCATTAGAGCTTCTCTCGGGATGGCTTTCCGGTCTAATTTTAAGCACCAAATGAACGATGACTCAATTAAGGTTTCTTTTGACATTGCCTCAAATAATATCTAATAATTCAGAGCAGCACACTTTTATAATAGTTTAATTTTTTTTATTCATTAATTACTTTTCTATTAAAAAAAAAATAACCCAGAAAACGGAACTACTATTCGTCATTTCCCCGTCTAATTATAATTTTCTTTTTTTTTTCATTATTTTTTTATTGAGTAATAAAACAATCAGCCACTGTTGGATCGCTATAATTATTAAGGCTAAAAGTTCTCATTCATACAATATATACAAATAATAGAGAAATAATAAATATATAAAGTAAATAAATAATACAGATAAAAAAGTAAATAAATAAGAAAAATAAACAAACAGAATAAAATAAAAACTTCTAAACACATTCATTCCAGGAATCTCCGAGCCAGGCTTTTCTCCCCACATGTGGAAGGCAAAGCAGGACTCCAGGTGATCCCAGTACCACTTTTCCAGTCGTATCACTAGTATTAGAAGCCAGTGGTGACTGAAAGAGGGCACTAGAGCCACAAGCGCTCAGGACATGCGCGGAGAAGCTGGCCATTGCCAGGACTCCAAAGGCATATTTATAAGAGATCTCGAGGCCACTGCCGTTTCAACCTTCGAGGAAGATCGTATGGATGCTCGGAGCTAGATAGGGATTGCGCTATAGGATTGGGATGATGAAAAAGGTTGTGATAAAAGTTTGAGAATGTGGATGGGATGATATGAAGGACATATGGGATGTTAAGGTCATGGTGTAGGGTCTTGTTCGTGACATAATATGGGGCTTTGAATATTGTTCGAAGGACTTTGGAATGGAAGGATTGGATACCCATCTAATTGTAGAATATTCTCAATATTATAGTAACTTAGAAGTTCAAGATGATTCTAACGGCTTGTTCACAACGACGCACACTGAGATGAGTTAACGCTACGTTTTACATTGAGGAAAAAACAAAAGTAAAAATTTGGAAGTTTAATTGCATTAGTGATAAACTAGTATTCTTTTCCCGTCATGCCCAGCAATTTTAACTTAATTGGCGCATTAATAATGTCCTGATAGGAGATAATAAGAGAATTAATAAAAACCATCTTTTTTATATTTAGAGCTGGTTTGCCGGTATTTTATGTTCAAAGCCTAATTTATAATAATTATTATTTATAATAATTATATTTATTTATTTTTACTTTTCCTTTGTTTGACTGAACACCCCAATCTTATTTCATTTAATGTTCCATCGTTGACGTTTATGGCTCTTATCCATCTTCATGGATAATTGTTCTACGCAGTTATGTTTTTCTTACAATAAACATGCAACATTTCACTTTTTTTCACCTATTATTCACAATAATATCATTAATTGAGTGGCCTCAAATCAAAGAAGGACATATGTTTCAAATTAAAAAAAAAAAGACTCCATTTTACAAAGAAATCTATGTATTTACTATATAACACTTCTTCATCAAAAAATAAATTAATACATAGTGTAAATCTATATATCACTTAAGAAATACACAATAGATAAAAAGGAAAACAGAGAGGACCCACATGATCCTTGCAAATGCAAGACAAGATAAGGCAGCTTGAAAAGACCAAACCATTTGTCCTTGTCCGAAAGATGTCAAACAACAGCGTATATTTCTTAGGAAGAACTTTTTTAAGTAAGATAACTTATACATAAAAAGAACTATCTTTAAATATTACTAGTTACAATTCGCAAATAATGCTGGTCACTGAACGAGTGAAAAGATAGTAATAAATAAATAATTCAACATATTATAAGATTGAGGAATCATTTCCTATTTTATCTGTAACTGTAATAAACCAAGGAAAAAAATATGAAACTTTCAAAAATATTCAATTACTACAACCAGTGATTTTCAGCTAATAATGAACCGATTTAGATGATTTTTTTTTTTTTTTTTTTGTATTGTATGGAATTCAAAAATCTCAAATAATCAAAAACTAAAAATGTAGACTTTTTGAGTTATTCTCAAATAAAGTTTTTTCTTTCATAACATTTTTCCCTGAAATTTTATGGGGAAGTGATTATTTTTCCAACCTAAAGGAGAGAAAGATTTTTAAAATAAGGGGTCAATCAATGGGTTTGAAGAATAATGGTAAAAATATGGCGTACCGACACAAAACACCATTAAAAAAATAATATATGGATCATTTTATTTTATTTGACCATCTAGCATTCCGGAATCTAGCAATTCGCGTTAAAAAAATATCAACGTTTTTAAGGAAAATTGATATCGAATATTAGTATAGATATCATAGATAACAATCTTGAGCTTCGATGGTCAGTTTTCTTATATCTTTTTTTAATTTTAATTATTTTTTTTAAATCATGACTTAATTATTATGGACTTAAAGCTTATTAAACGAGGATGTTTTTCTTCAAACAGTTTAAATAAACAAACTTTATTACTATTAGTCTTTATTACTTTAAGTGTATTCGTCATATATTAAAAAAATTATTATGAAGAAATATTGTGTTGCAAAAGAGAACATTTTAAATTATATCTAAACAAGGAGGTCTGAAGTTTTTTTTTTTTCTCTTTTCTTTCTTTTTTTGTACTTTTAATAAAGGCTTGTGTATCAAAAGAAAAGAGGGCGCCTTGGAAATATTTGGATGTAAGATGTGAGGAAGAGAATAGCTCCAAAAAGGCCTGAGGGATATGAATGAAAAGACAGAAAAACAAAAAAAATAAAAATAAATAACGTACAATATAAAACCAAAAGTAAAGTTAATGTAAATAATATAATATATATATATATATATATATATATATATATATATATATATATATATTATATATATATATATATATATATATATATATAAGTGATATGGGCGTACTATATATATATATATATATAAATTATACCTGTGGGATCCTTAAATCTACTTTTGGAAAAAAAAATACAAAAATAAACTCTTATTATTTATTTTTAAATTTTTAATTATAAACATTTAGAAAATTAAATCATCGTGCAAATAACAAACTATACTGCTTCCGTAAGAATAAATAATCTTTCAGTTATTAAAACTCTCGTAATTTTAACGTAATTATATTTATTTTATTATTATATATTTATTATATATTTATTATATATTATTTATTTATTATATAATTATATAATAAATAACTTTAAAGGGGAGTTCTAGAACCAATATTTACGTTTTAAGCCATCTGTAAGTTTCTTTATTTTAAACCAAAAATTTAGTAAGCAACATTAGTTCGTTAATGATAAACAAATTATCAATTCCTCAGAGGGAGATCTGGAAGAAAAAAATCATAACCACTTTACGTGAAGAATATTTTTTTATCAAATTATTAACATCGTAAATAGCATAACATCGTCATCTTATCCCAACCTACAAATATTTTATTTATAAAAATTCTCGGAATCTAGAGGTCGGAAAACTTTGCCTATTTAATTAGGAACTAAAAACTCGTAAATACCCATTTACTTTCAACTTGAATCGTAAGATGACTTGAGCACAATGTAAAGAAACAGTATGGCTTCCAAAAATGTTCAACCGTTTGGTCCATATAACCTCGTTATTTTGACAATTTGGTGGTGCAGGTCACGCCATACGACTCAATTTTTTTGATATGGCCTATGTTCTGTCATGTAGGCGGAATGCCCCAGCGGACTAACGCATGTACAAAGCATGCCTGGTAACCTGATAAACCGGACATCACAAGTTCGAGTCCCGGTGCTGCGTTCTTTCAATTCTGGTATTTATTCCTTGCTCTCTATTCTGCTCTGATAAAAAAAATGTCCATTAGCCAGAAATGGCGAGGTAGTTAGTAATGACAAAAAAAAAATAATAGCTGATGGAAAATTTTGTTTTTACATTTAATTTTCGGATTAACCTATTGTGAAACATATACCGTTAATCTAGGAATAATCATTTCAGACATGTAGTATATTAATAATTAATTTACAATATTTAATTTCATGATTTGTTGATGTCAAGTAGCTAGTGGTGTAGAATCATTATTAGCAATATGAAGTTATCCTCTATAAATGTAAACTCATTTTCATATTACAATGAATAATTAATATTTATGAGATGAATTAATTATATATAGTGTCATTGGATTAATGTACTCCCTGTATTTAATTTTAGTTGTGAGTGACGAGGAATAATTTTCTCGTAACTAGATCAGTGGACTTAACCAATATAAGCCCCCAGCTTTGGCGAGATTCCGTATAATGTAGTTATATCCATTTAAATCTGTTTTAATGTAAGCAATTATAAATGTACATAATTATTGTTCGGCAGAAATCTATTATAAAATTTATTGTCTCGTGCTGATATACCGGTTTTCAGTAGAACATTTATTCATTTAGAACTCAATAAAAATTTATTATTTATTTAAATAATACCCATATCCTTTTTGTATCTTTAAATTTATTTTCAACAAGGGAATTCTATATCAAATTGTTATCATTAATTTAATTACAAAATTGATTTAATTATTTATTATTTTGCTTCCTCAATACCAAGATAGGGAAGCTTTGATTTTTTTTTTAATTCAAATTTTTATAAATAAAAAATACAAGTAATTTTTTTTTTAATCTTCCCTCCCTTGCCTTTTTTTTCCCAGGCCGAGGGCAAGAGAAGAGAGGGCAAGAGAATTATATCTACTTAAAAGTCCCACTGGGCACGGAATTTGAACTTTTAAGTTATAAGGTTGTCGGTATAACGAATGTAATTTTATATTTGTCTTTTTAACGACCTATAAAAGTTAGTGTGCAAAGAGATTTTCCCAAACGATTTTCTATTGGTAAAATGTTTACTAAGATCATTACCTCAAGAAGCAAAAACGGAAAAGTAAAATGGCCAAATAAATAGAGAATAAAAGTAATTTAAAAATAGATAACAAATGCTGTGCGAAAAATATAGGTAAATCATGTTTAGGAGAAAAACGAGACTAACTTGAATTTTTTTTTTTTTTATTTCTTTATTGAGTATTATAACAATCTGTCTCTTGGACATTGGTTATAGTGAGGTAGGATGACATTCACACTATATGTACAAAAAAATAAAATAAATAGAAACAAAATAATAATCAAAAGTATATACAATAGATAATAAAATAAAATAACTTAAAAAAAAAGAAAATTAAAACTAAGAAAAAAAAACACATGCATACCTATATACAATCAGGCGAGGGAACTCCAGGAGAACCCTACTCCCTGCGCTACTCTCCCAACCGCGTCGCTGGTTCTAAAGCCAGAGGAGATTGATCGAGAGCACTTTAGCCACATACACTCATGTCTTGAGTGAAGAATCTGGGCATTGCCACAACTCCAATTTATACAATCTACAAAAGGTCGCGAGGCCACTGCCGTTTCAACCTTCTTGGAGGATTATAGGGATGGGAGGTGCTTGATAGGGATTGTGCAAGAGGATTTGGGTGGTAATTAAGGTTCTGGTGAAATTTGGAGAATTTTTCTGGGATAAGGTCTAGGACAAATGGGATGTTGAGGTCATGATGTAGGGTTTTTGTTGGTTACATAAAAAGGAGCATCGACTATTGTTCGAAGGACTTTTGACTGGAAGGATTGGATGCGCTTGATGTTACAAAATTTTGCTGTTCCCCACCGTTCTAGTCCGTAAATCCAAATAGGTTTCAGTATTGTCTTGTAGATCAGTAGCTTGTTTTCAATGGAAAGTTTAGATTTTCTGCTTAGTAGTCGGTATAGTTGGACGTATCGTCTGTTGAGTTTTTGTCTTTTGAGTCTAGTATGCGGGTTCCACGTTAGTCTTCGGTCTAAATGAAAGCCAAGATACCGGACTGTGTCTGAGTAAGGAAGCTGGATGGAATTAAAGAGTACTGGTGGACAGGAATTGCGTCGGAGTGTAAAGGTAATATGTTGGCATTTAGATTCATTAACTTTAATGCGCCAGTTATTACACCAGTGCTCAATCAAGGTGAGGTGGCTTTGGAGATTTAAGGATGCTATTTCGGGATCAGAGTTGGATGATAAGATTGCGGTGTCGTCAGCGAATGTTGCAAGGAAAGTATCGGGATGAACAGGGATGTCAGCAGTAAAGAGGATGTAAAGCACGGGACCCAAGACGCTGCCTTGGGGAACACCGGCTTTAACGGAGTAGATATTGGAAAATTCTGTTCCACAGCGAACTCGAAAGGAGCGGTCAGAGAGGTAGGATTGGAGGACTAGGTACAAGGACTGAGGTAAATGGATTTTAAGCTTGGAGAGCAGTCCGAAGTGCCATACTCGGTCAAATGCCTGTGCAATGTCCAGAAATGCACCCGAACAGTATTCATTGTTTTCTAGGGCTGAGGGAATATGATCAACAACTCGGAGTCCTTGTTGAACAGTAGAATGTTGAGAGCGAAAACCAAACTGATAGGAAGGAATATTTTGGGATTCTATAATGGGTAGGGTTCGTTTCAAAAGGATCTTTTCAAAAAATTTTGAAAGGATTGGGAGTAGGCTAATTGGTCTATAGGACTATTGGGAGGTTGAGCTGTTGGATTACGTTGAGCTATTGGGAGGTTTGCCTGGTTTTGGGAAAAGGATAATAGTGGAGTGTTTCCATAACAGAGGGCAGTGGGTGGTGCGTAGGATACAATTGTAGATATAACATGAAATTTAAAAAAAGTATATTATATGTTTTGAGAAATAAGAATGTTTATTTATTACTTTTTTTCCCAACCCGTATGCTAAAAATAGAGTCTAGGTAGGATGAAGAAAAAAACAAACAATTTTTATACTTATTTTAAATATAGAACAAATTTTGAATAATAATAGCTCATTAAAAATAGTATAAAATGATGAAAATTTTCCTCGCTTCCAATATGAAGGTCCGATTTTTGAGATATTTTAATCTATAAGAAAAAAACACTTAAATAAATCGACTCCAGTCGATTTTATCCGAGCGTCAAACATTCGGATCAATCTAATTCACTCACTACAAAACAAGTGCACAACGCTGCTATAGAAGCTTCCACTTCAAAAATATATCAGCGATTGTACAGCCTGGTGTAAATTTTCTTAGACTCGTCAATATTTTAAAAACGACTCATTCGATATATTTCAGAGTCTAAGGCAAAGTAGGAGATTAGTGAAAAAAATATTCTGCTTCTATATTATCTAATTTCTTCCCCTACTTACTCTTTTGCATACCCAAACGTATTTTCCTTGATATGCCTGAATATCTATATATCTAGGTTCAATTTGTCTCAAAGCTGGTGTGAAGTTAGATACTGTAGAGAAATTATCGAATAGGTCTTAATTTTATTAATCTTTATCAAACTTCATCCATGCTTTTATTTGATTTTAAATTCGATTTCAGTATATTTTTTTTCTTACAAAAGAACAACTCGACACATTTTCTGCTTTCGTTTCGTTCTTATATAAGACTTTATACTCTCCAATAATTTTATAGATTTGTTTTGCGTTTTAACAGCGATAGCTATTTCTTTTAAATAATTTTTTTTTTCATCTAATTTACATTTTAAAACTATTATTTAATTAAAATTTGTTATAAATGTCTAAAAGTAAACTACTCCAAAGCTATTACCTAACAAGGCCAAATCACAGGAGAATAATTCTGACAAGTGCCTTATTCAAATTAGTCGCAATGGGTGCCTGCGGCCTATCGACCGGAAGTTGGTGATAAACATGGAAATTGCACTATAATCCTCGGAGATGATCTTCCTTTTAGCACTACTTGTGGTATTAAACCGTTGGAGTGCTAATTGCTAATTAGTTGATAATGTATTTATCACGTGTGATATGCTATCCCTGCAAGGTTCCATGTAATCGAAAGTCAAGGAAGGGAGGAATAAATGAAAAAAAAAAGATTAGACTACATAGAGACAGACCGACAGGTACAGAACCAAATTTGATCCTTGTTTTCTGAATCGTAAAACGCGATTAGAAATTTTCGATTCTGACCAGAAATATTTTTTTCACCTCTCAAATCAATAAAACCTGTACCACTACAACCCATGAAAGATGTCGGGTGCAGTACTATGTGACGAAGTACTGTTTCTAGTATTGCCCAAATGCAAGACCAAAGCAATACTTGGGTAGTCTTGGTCTTGGTCTTGCAGTGTTCACACCTGGTCTTGGTCTTGCACACTCAGCCTTGGTCTTGCAGAATGAGTCTCGCAAGTCTTAGTTCTTGCAATTACCTATTAGCCTATTGCTATTTATTAAACACGTTAATTTATGTCTTAGAACGACACAAAAGAATACATACATTGGAGCCTATCTTTTGACCTAGACATAGCAAAGTTCAACCTAATTTACTTGAATATATATACTTTAAAGGCATTGTCAAGATAGATAGTGATAGACCCTCACCTTAGATGGAATGTTTTTATTCAAGAAGAAAAAGAAACTGTCTAGATATAATGTAAGGTGAAAATGTTGAAACACTGTATTAACATCACATTATAATAATAAAAACAATAGATTTCAGTGTTATAACGACTTACTTTATAGTTAAATGGAAACCAAATACTCAATAACGTACAAATCTCAGTTTTATTTAACTGTGAGACTGCAGGTCAGTCTTGGTCTTCCGAAAGACTTGGAGAGTCCGGTCTTGGTCTTGGCCTTGCGAAAATCAAACGGTCTTGGTATTGCAAAAGTGAAAGACCGAGACCAATACCGCAAGACCAACAAACCACAAGATTTTAGGGAAACACTAACTGTTTCAAAGCCAACAGTTGTGCAGCGAGTTGATGGGGCCGATATCACGCTCAAACGCCAGTTTTTTCCCCTTAATTATTTTATTAATTAAGGGAACCCACTTTGTGGATGCTGTGTGTGCCCCAGGAGGATTTCACGACCACAGGGTTGATCCACGGTAATTAAAAATTACTAGTCATTAGCCGGATTCGAACCTAAGAACTTGAACTCTGGAAGTCAGTGATCACCCACTGAGCTACTCCGCTCCCTCTCAAAGCAATATCCCACTATAAATGAAAATCATTAACGTTATTAATCGAATTATCACTTTTGCAATTAGGATAAAACTCTTATATGAATAATGAAGAATGGTTTAATAATTAATAAGAAGAAATTGTTAAGATTAGGAGGAACAATTCTGGTGTCATTTTATAATCCGATTTTCAATTCTTCTCAACTTTGACGAAGATTATTAACAAGAAGTGTAACAGCTGACTGCGACCGAGGCCACTTTGCGGCTCATTAAAATTCCTTCTCTGCCTTGAAGTTAAAAAGTTTCGCCCTAACTGAAAACGGCTTACTTCGAGACGATTTTCTACAGTACATAATTCCCTTTTCCTTTTTATTTTAACAAAAGTACATAACTCCTCTGTTTCATAGTTATAAAAACACTGTAAATTATTACAAAGTCGTTTACTATTTCCAAACAATTATATATTAAAACTAACTACCCTTAATACGAACAGACAATACATGGGCAATAACAAGCGAAGAAAAAGCCAATGAATTCGCTAAATATCTTGTACAGGTATTTGGAACAAACCCGATACAAGACAGTACACACACTAACACGGTAGAAGATGAACTGACAACACCATTACTCTTACCACTACCCCCACCAGCATTTCATCCAAAAGAAATATACAAAGAAATAAACAGTCTTCCAAATAAAAAAGCTCCTGGCTATGATCTGATCATTCCCTTTATTCTTCGACACCTACCTCGATAAGCTGTTTTCATTCTGACTCACATCCACAACTCTTTCTTACGCACAACCTATTTCCCTCCCCTTTGGAAACTTTCCAAAATTAAAATAATTCCTAAACCCTCAAAACCTACCATAACCTTCATCCTATCGTCCTATTGCAGTTCTTCCTATAATGGGAAAATATCTGAAAAACTTCTCCTGAACCGTCTAAAGCCTATCCTAGAAAGTAGTGAAGTGATACCAAATCAGCAGTTTGGCTTTCGTTGTTATCACTCATCTGTGCAACAGTGCCATCGGATAGTAAACACTATTTCTATTGCTTTTGAAAAAAAAGGAATACTGCTCTGCGGTCTTCATTGGCATAGAGAAAGCATTTGATAGTGTCTGGCACAAGGCCTATTATGGAAATTAAAACTACACCTACCTTCTACTTATTTTCTAATTATTCAATCTTTCTTTCTTAACAGGTTTTTTCTGTAGATTCTTCTGATTCCTCTTTCTTCCCTCAACACATTGGCGTACCACAAGGTAGCGTCTTAAGTCGAATCCTCTATTCTCTATACACCTCTGATATCCCTGAGTACCCTAATACCACCCTCTATTGCTTCGCTGACGATACTGCAATTCTATCTTCTCACAAAAATCAATTACTCTTCAAAAACACCCTTCAAAACAATATCCCAAAAATAAATAAATAAATAATAAAAACTAACATTACTTTCCTTGTACCATAAAAAAAAATAAATAAAATTTCAACCATATTAAAGTATTTGTTACTTTCTACCTAAATATTGTTACTTTCTTACCTATGCTAGGAAGGCAGTGGGGAAGCTCGGTGATAGGGTACTGAACTTCCAATGCTAAAGGTCAAAGATTTGAATCCCGAATTAAGGAAGAAAAATTATTTATTCTATTTCAATGGCATTGGCGTGATCCTGCATAATTAGACCCTCCTGGGGGAACACCCAGCCTCTATAAAGTGGGGCCAATAATCTAAATAATTAATTAAGAGGAAAACCTGGCGATTGAGCGTGATCTAGACCAAATCACCTCCTTGCACAACCATATACTAAGAAACAGTGCTTTCCCTAAATAGTACCCCAAGTTTTTTATTTTTCTTCTTATCCCCAGAAAACTTTCTTTATAAACAAATACAAGATACAATTAATACAATACAATAATATAAAAAATGTATATTAGTGAGTACCCATGATCTATAGGCCTTTTATTACCCGAAAGTATTTTAAGGCAGAAATGGAATGTGGTATGCATTTTTAGCATTTGTGGAACTAGGCTTTCTGCTTTTCACTGAGCAGGAGTACTGCTCTGCTAGTTACATTAATATATTTACATTACTGAACCCATGTTAGTTTTTGTCTAGATTTGTAATGTTTTTTGTATTGATTCATCATTGTTATTGTAAGAATTACTGTTATTCTAATATAAAAGCCTAAATAAATAAAAATGAGTATCTAACATACAAGTGAACAGTTAGCTACCTTAAATGTTCTTTCTCTCTCTTTTTTTTTTCTTCTCGTGGATCTTATTATTTCTGTTCCGATGATACCAGAATTGGCGAATCACTGGCAAGTTGAGTGTTTCACTTGTATGTCAGAGAATCGTGGCTTTAAAGTTTGAATTATTACAAATAAGGGAAGATACTCCAACAGATCTTCTAATTTCACTGTATATTAGTTAGGGTGTATAGTAGCACACTGAGTTAGGGTGGCTCTTCCTTAAGAAGACAATATTTCCTAGTCACTTTCCTTTATCAAATCATTACCGATCATCGTCCTTCTTATGCCTACAACCTTTTCCAATTTAAGTCCTCAATCCATTCCCTCACTACAAGATCTCGACCCTCTGACCTATACATCCCTTCTCATAGATCTGCCTCATTCTAAAATTCCTTTATAGCCCGCTCTGTCAACTTTTGGAATTCCCTCCCGATCAAAATTTGACATGCCCCTTCTCTATACATATTCAAAAACCTCCTATGACAATTTCTGTTCCAAAAATAGTCAGATACCAGCTAACTATTAATACTATATATGTATTGTGTAGCAATCATATAATCATAATACTTGGTAAGAGATAGTATATGAATTTCCTACTATCGACGTAGGAATTTCAATACATACATTTTTTTTTTTATGCAATTATAATTAACTGTTTATTTTTATATATGTATTCAAGTAATTTTTTTTTTTTTATGAAATGAACTCATTCTCTTTTTTGTTCTTCATTTCTTAAAGTGTATGTTTATGTTGTTCAACCCTTATATATAGTTTTGTTCATAGTTCAAGTGATTCGTTCATAGTTTTAATTGTTTTGTTCATAATTTTAAATGCTCTGTACATAGTTTTATCTGTATTGTATATAGCTTGTGCACCTAAGGTTTTCTTTACTTTTTATTTTATTTTATTTTATCAATTTTATTTATTGTTTCAAACGTTTAGGCCAGTAATATTCTATTATTTTGTACATTATTGTTATTCTAAAGGGACTTAGTCGCAGAATAAAGTTTTTTTTTTTCTATCTATCTATCTATACAGTGAAGATAGGAGTGACATACCTTCTGGACTTCTCCACTGATCCTCTACTGGATCAACTATTGGACAACCTCTTTCCCTTCCTCTAAGCCGAGCTTTGAAACCTCATTACCACAGTGCTACGGTATGCTGTCTGTAGTCAGGGCATAGTGTGGATGGGAGGATCGACACTCTGCTTATTGGAGGGGAACTCACGTGCAGGCCAGTGGTAATATACCTCCACCCTGCAAGATCAGGCTCTAACCCAATTAAGTAAATTACTAATTGAGTTTTTTAAAATAATTTGCATTAGGTTTCATAATAATACTATTATTAAAACAAAAATATTTTATATAAATCAGTCATACGACTTTTATTTTTTTGTTTGTTTCGATATCTAGGCGCAAAACATCCAGGTCATCAGCACTCCATAAACTAAATAATACTACCTTTATACTGTTTAGGTGGTAGATACAAAACAAACAAAAAAAATAAACAAAAAATAAATGGAATAAATATACCATACTATAATACGCGGCTTTTAATAACGTGTGCTTGCCCAGTTACACACGTGACGTTATTAGAAATGGTACAATGGTATCCTGCCAATTTTTCAGAAAATTTTCAACTCAACAAACACTTAAATGAAACCCATACTTAAAACAATACGCAATTACAATAGCCAAGTTTAAGAAGGCACAAAAACAGACGGGCAAAACATAGTTACCTTGAATAAAACTGATCGAAATAATATTGCATATGTTATTCATTGCATATGATTGAGTTGGAAGGAGAAAAAGATAGTGCCAAAAAAAAGAAGAATAACGACTATTTTGAACATTTTGAAACAATTTTCTTCTCACAAAAAAAGAAATTTGGAGTGAAGTGAACCCTGACATTCTGACTTCTGCTATACGACCAATATCACACGGGGTCGAATTTCCTGTTCCAAGACATCCTGAACACTATGACTTCAATGAAGAAGAGAATAACAAAGAAGAAAATCCTTTAGGAGAAACCCCATCAGATGAGTCTGATTTTTTTTTCGAATAAGAAGAACGTATCACTTGCTTAAGAATAAGTCACTTGCTTACTCAAACTGAATTCAGTGACTTGATTTGGGATCTGGATATGCTCAAAGAGGAAGCAAAACATTTGGGTTCAAGATTGAAGCAATGAATCTCCTTACAACCTGTTTTGAAGATTACAATGTACAGAAAGACTTGATTTCCTTTTACAAAAATTATGAGAAGGAAACTTACCAAAACATGGAAAGCTTTCTAAAATCAATCAAATACCAGGACTATAAAAAAAAAATGCTCTCTATTCTTTCCTGAAAATTATGGATCTGTAAGTTACGAACATGGTGAGCGGTTTCATTAAGATATATCATCGATGGAATGAAGATATCAAGATCGGTGGTATATTTCAATGCTGCCAGACTACTATTGTAACGTTGTGAGGGATTATCCAGAATATCAGTACAATCGCCAAGCAAAGATGAAACGTTCTAAATAAACTATACAACAGTGCTGTTGTTGCAGAGAGAAGTTGTAATTTAATGTTATATGGGATGTAAAAGTATATCATAAATAATAAACCACATTTAAAACCTAAAAAATGATCGTGTAGCTTCCAATAACTTTTTACTTTCCTACGTGTTTCTTACGACAATATACAACTGTATTCTGAGGACAACTAACTTCCCATTACAATGGAAATACTCACATATCAAGATGATTCACAAAAGGGTCGAAGACTTTTTCAATCCCTCATCCTACCAACCCATCAGTCTCCTTCCGATATGTTCCAAAATTTTCGAAAAATTAATATACAAAACACTGGTTGACATACTGACAGATCAACAAATAATGCCTGACCATCAATTCGGTTTTCGTACATTTCATTTAAGTACACACCAATTACACAGAGTTACTGACTACATTGCTGGAGCGCTAGAGCAAAAACAATATGCTACCGGCGTATTTCTGGATGTTGCCCAGGCATTTGATAAAGTCTGGCACCAGGGACTTTAACTCAAAACTATACTCCCTAATACATACTATCTCATCCTCCAGTCTTTCCTTTTCGACAGATTCTTCTCTGTCCGACAGGGTTTGGAAATTTCCTCGATTCGACCAGTATCAGCAGGGGTGCCTCAAGGATCAATATTGCCACCTTTACTCTACATTGTCTACACGCATGACATGCCTACCACCTCTAAAACATTGACTGCTACTTACGCTGACGATACAACAATTTTAACAAACCACCATGACCCCAGACTAGCCTCATTAAATTTACAAAATCACTTACTAAATTTACAAAATTGGTATTAACTTTGGAAAATTAAATTAAATCATAACAAATCACAACACATAACATTTACGCTTCGACGAGAAACATGCCCACCAGTTTATATCAGCAACAATCCAATTCCTCAGACGGACACTATACGGTACCTCGGACTAATATTTGACAGAAGGATGACCTGGGGCCCACACGTCAAAATGAAAAGAAATACTTTGAACAAGCGACTGAAAATACTATACTCACTGTTTTCTAAATCAAAATTGAAAATTAGACAAAAACTAAATACATACACTTACCTGCTCAAACCCATTTGGACATACGCCTCACAGATTTACGGTTCAGCAAAAAAGACTCACTTACAAAAACTACAATCCTTTCAATCTAAAATTTTAAGACTAATAACTGCAGCTCCCTGGTATGTCAACAACAAGACTTTACATACCGACCTAAGACAACCAACCATTGACCAGCACATACGTACTCTTTACTCCCGATTTCATCTTAAATTACACGGACATCACAATGGACTTATCAACGACATGGCCACGGCTGAAATGCTCATCAGGAGGCGACTGAAAAGGAGCTGGATGAGAGATCTCCTTTCCTGATTTTAGGATGTAAACAGACCAGGGAAGAGGTGCTGCTGGGCACCATTCTTCGTCATGCTTATCATGCCATTTTCGAATTATTAACACATCTGCTAATTGTCACTACCATGACACGTGCGGATGAAAAATTGAAGACAAAAAAAAAAATAGAAACTTTCCTACGTATACTAGGTTAGGAAAGTATTGCGATCGGGTCAAATTTCCGATATGTTGTTTTCGACGTATTTATACTTTTCAGAGCCTCTTGAGTCCGAAACACACATTTTTAGCCATTGGTATATCTGTGTTAAGATTTTATCGGAAACTAGTGAACCGATTTTGTTGCTCCTTTTTTATTCTGTAGGATTTTGAATAGTGATTCCTGTGACACAAATTGGGTGCTCCATGCGCAATAAATGCAGAACAGTTTTCTATAGACTGTTGCGCGAAAACGGCTCTAGCGATTTTGATGAAACCTTCCGATAATGTTCCAATAAATTTTCGTACATGGATGAAATTCATACATTTGTCGGTTTACATTGCTTTTGTTTATTAAATAAATCGTACTCAAATATTTACGTTGATGAATTTTCAGTGGGCATACCAGATTTTTTCAATTCGATGCTCGGTATACGTATTAGCAAAGCGATAGCTAATATAAAGATTCTGACAGAAAATCTGAGTTTCTCACACCAAAATTAGTCAAGAGAAACAGTATTCATCGAAGATACACAATTTTTTAGTAGGGCAGTGTTATATGTGTGTAATTATAATTGATAAGGAATGTAAACACATTACCTTCACCCTTCGGCATAATACCTGCCCACCAGTTTATTTTAACTCCATCCAGCTTCCTTTCTCAGATACAGTCCGGTATCTTGGCTTTCTCTTAGACAGACGACTAACATGGAATCCACATACTCGACTTAAAAGACAGGAACTTAACAGACGATATGGCCAGCTATATAGACTACTGAATAGAAAATCTAAACTTTCTGGTGAAAACAAATTACTGATCTACAAGACAATACTGAAACCCATCTGGACTTACGGACTAGAACTATGGGGAACAGCCAAATTTTCTAACATCAAACGCATTCAATCCTTTCAGTCTAAAGTCCTCCGTACAATAGTCAATGCTCCCTTCTATGTAACCAATAAAACCCTACACCATGACCTTAATATCCCATTTATTCTTGATCTTATCCCAGCCAAATTTTCCAAATTTCACCAGAACCTTTCTCATCACCCAAATCCCGTTGTACAATCCCTATCAAGCACCACCCATCCCTACAATCCCCTTCGTAGGTTAAAGCGGCAGTGGCCACGAGACCTTTTGTAAATATGGATATTTTGGAGTTCTAGCAATGGCCAGATTCTCCACTCAAGTCATGAGTGTCTGTGGCTGTAGCGCTCTTACTCATCCTCCGCTGGTTTAAAATACCAGTGAAGTGGCTGAGGGAGAAGCGTAGGGATCTCCTAAGCCTCCCTTTTCCCTCCACATGTGGAGGGGACAGGATTGGTTCGGAGATCACCTGGCAAATTGTAAATAATGTATAGTATGTTTTATATAAGGTGTTTGTTTTACTTTTATTTCTATTTTTATTTACTTATGTGTATATATATATTTTTTTTTCTTTACTCTTTTGTTCTTTTTTCTTATTCTTTTGTTATTACTTTATTTATTTATATTTTTGTATATACGGTATGAATGCAATCTCTGAACTCTATTATAAGTGTCCTTAAACTGTGACAAATTGTAATATTTCTGAAAAGTTATAAGGATTGGAATTAAAAATAAATAAAATCGATTTTAACCTTGACAATAATTAACCAAAAATTAATTCCGACTGAATTATTATTTTATTTTTATTTGTATTTATCCTAAAATCGCAGTAGAAAATAGGAGTAATGAATTCCGAACTTGGAGTAGAAGGAATGAAGCAGTCAAGAAGACAAACGACAATATCAACAACAATATCCAGGGCAATGAAGTAATTCTTTAACTAAACAATACAAGAGCCCAGCCGCTGATAGCTAGTCCTTTATCTCAACAAATTATACAACAAACTGCTAGTAGGTAGGGCGTAGGTCTGCCCATTCACTTCTGACAAATACGTCTCTTTTTCACTTTCTGCCTTCCTCTTTCTTTCTTTTTTTCTTTTTATTTATGCTTTTTCTCTAGTTACTTGTAACAAGTTTATTTTCGAAATAAAAAATAAAATTTAAAACATATAACTTAAAACAGCCAATCTATTGAGTAATATACAATCTGTCACATTAAATATCAATGCTAAAAGTATTCATTCATGCAATATTTAGATATAAAAGCAAAACAAATATGAATATTTAAATAAGATAAAAATAATTACTATATGCAAAATAAAAACATATGTACAAAATAAAAAGATATGTATATTTTTTTTTTGTCTATCAAAAATATATTTGCGCCTGTCAATTTATTGTTGACAATCAGCAAATTTGATGGCGATGCATGATATAATGACATGACAGGCATGGGGAAAGAAAGTACTCAGCAATACCTCTTCCCTAACTTGTTCCAATTACTTAAGTTGTCTAAGGAAGGAGATCCCTCATCCAACACCTTTTTAGTCTCCTCCTCATGTTCTGAAGTATGTCAGTTGTGGACATGTCTCTTATAAGTCTGTTATTATTTCCATTTAAATTTTTTGTAAAATCGTTGATAAAGGGACGTTACATGTTGTTCAACAGTTATAAAGTGGAGGTCAGTATGTAGAGTTTTGTTAGTCACGTACCAAGGTGCTTTTGTTATGAGTCGCAATAATTTTGATTAAAATTATGTATAAAATTAAAAATAATAATAATAATAATAATAATAATAATAAAATTCAAATTATATATATTATTTCTAAAAGGTGTTGTCGGTACGCCATAATTTCGTCAATTCTTCATGATTGACCACTCATTTTGAAGATATTTTTATCCTTCACATGTGAAAAATAGTCCTATTCCTGCGAAATTTCTGGGGAAAAAATTATGGAGGAAAAGAAACTTTATTTGCGAATAACTCAAAAAGTATGCATTTTTTCTTGATTGTACCAATGATAATTAGAAAGATTACTAAATTACCTACAAAACAAAAAAAAAAAGTTGCGAAAATCGGACAATTATTAACAAAGATACAGTCCATTAGTTTTGGTATACTTAATAATGTCTTCCTGTTTAAAGATATTGCACATAGGAGCAGAATAGTCCACAACATTTTTTTTTACTGGCTTTTATATTAATTTTATTATTTCTTAAAGACATTTGGTTGTTCTTACATTTTTTTTTTAATAGTTTAGAATATCCTATGATCGGGGCATTATTTTGTCTTTATTACTTTTATTATCTTTCCAGTCAGCGTTTAAAAATAGGTCCTAGCAAAGCAATTTGTATAAATATTTTGGTCTATTATGTTTAATGGAATATTGTAATCGAGTAAGGAAAAAATATTAATTACTTTCTTACATAATACATAGGAACTATTTATTTCCATATTGTTTTGCTATTTATTCACTGAAACAAAATGTTCTGCGATTTTTCGCACGGGCCCAACTTGTATAGTTAAAAAATAATAGATTGAAGTTGATTACTCAATAAAAAAAAGAAAAAAATATATAATAATAAAAGTAAAATTGAATATAGAAAATAATAAAATAATAGATTGAAGTTTATTTTTAAAAAAAATGACAAAAATACATATAAAAAAATAAAAGTAAAATAGAATTAAAAACATTATAATTTAATAAAATAAAATAATATATTGAAGCTGATATAAAATAAAAAAATATAGTGTGTCCACTCACACGACTTTCCTAACTATTTCAGAAAATATTTTATATGTTTATATATGTTTATCAAGAAGCAAGAAAAAATTTAATTAAGTTTACTTTTCCTGAAAATTGATTAAAGTAAAGATGTGAGTACGATTTATTGGATAAACTAAAGCAATGTAAACCGGCTTGAGGAAGAACAGTGTAAATATTTAATAACCTCTAATATTGCTAAACAAAAACTTTTTGCCACAGCCACCAGGATATGAACTCGTATCTTGGAAATTGAATAGTTGTAACATCGTTGATAGTTGTCCGAAACGAACGATTTTTAAAATTTATAGTTTTATAAAAGCCTTAGGTTAAAAACGTTCTCCCTTGTCTTTTTTTTCGGCAATATATGCGGGCTTAAGGTAGATCATTCCAAAAATTTCAAAACATTTTTCTTTTCTTTATAACTTCTTTTTCTGAATTTTCTCGGGAATTCAGTTTATATATAAAAAGTGAAAGTACAATTATTAGAATATTATAGGAAAGTTTCAAGAAAATCGTTAGAGCCGTTTTAACAGTACAGTCTATAGCAAAACATATTTTTCATTTATTATTAGAAGCTATATTAGTGTATTATTAGCGCATGGAGCATCCAATTAGGGTCACAGGCATCAGTAGTAAAAACACTACAAAATAAAAAAATAAGCAACTAAGTCGGTTCACTAGTTTCCAAGAAAATCTTGGCAGAGACGAACTGACCAATGGCTAAAAATGTGTTTTTCGGACTCAGCTGACTCTGAAACGTATTGATCTGTCGAAAACGACATATTGGAAATTTGACCCGATTCCAGTATTTCCCTTACCTAGGTAGGAAAGTAAAAAAAAAATATATTAAAATAATAAATAATAACCTACAAAATTGTTATTTATTAAAATTCTCGGATATGGTGCCTTTTAAATTTGGAGATCGAATACCTAGATAGTTGTAGGTATTCGATCTCTAATATAAGTACCTATATAACTAGGTACTTAAAACTCGAGAATACAATTTGCATTCCACTTCAATTGTAAGAAAATTTTAACACAAAAGAAAAAACCTGGCCCACAATAATATTGTTGGCTAAAGTCTTCTCCTCCTCGATGATTTTTAAATTTATCATACTTCAACGGAAAGAAATCGGAAAAAAAGTTACGTGGGGTGGTAAAATAAGATTTCTGCATAAGTAAAAAATAATACACTCTTTTTAAATTTTTATACACTTTTTAAGACGTTTCAAAGATATTTAGATTTCTTAAAAAAATCGAGAAATTTTCTGCGAAATCAGAGCTATATTAGTAAAGATATCACTGTTTTTAAATATTTTTCGTTTATTAATTTCAATTACAAACCATTGTGATTGACCAATAATTTCAAAAACTTAACACCCTGAAAATTTGAGGTTTTGCGTTTCGAGATACGTAGGATTCGAAAATCGAATAAAAACAATTTTGTCCGTCCGCCGTTAATAACTTCTCGTTTAGACAATTTTTTCCAGTCAACATTTTATTATTGATTATTTTATTTATTTTATTTTAAAAACAGTAAGAAAAGTTTTTACAATGTATATATTCTAAAGAATTTTTAATAAATGATAAAAACTAATAACATTAATATTCGCTTGGTAAAATTATACATATATATATATATATATATATATATATATATATATATATATATATATATATATATATTGTTTACATTAATTAAGTTTAATGACTCTGGGAAAATTGGATAGAATTTTTATTCAACTGATCTGCAGAATATTTTTCTCATAGTTTGTTCTTCGTGTGATTATTTCATATTTATAATTGTTTGGGAAAGAACTATATTTATTAGAAAACATAAACGTCTGAGAACGATGAGGCAAAAATACAGGAACTAACTTAAAACGCTATGTAATATGGAAAGGTTTTCGAATTTGGAAGAAAGCATCGTATAATTAATAGCATTAAAAACTTTTGAAATGTTGAATAGGATTATTATAAAGATTTTCTGTTTATCCATCATTATCGTGGGTGCTTATAATTATTTTTATAAAATTAATTAAGTAAAAATAATTATATGTTATACCCTGAAATGGGCTGCCAGATCAGACGGCTCAGGATCCGATAATGCAGACCGATGGAGGGCAGCCCGATGTGACCTGCCTGCAGAGGCCCTCAAGAGATTTCCCATGGGTTGCTAAGGATCGGAAAATCTGTCCTCAAGATAACTCCTTTATCCTCCACCAACACCCTTTTTACCAGGACATTACTCTTCGTCCTTCCCAAGTCCATTATTTTCTGATCTGTTTAAAATTCGATAGGATATAGCCGATAAACTTCGATTAAACAAACATTACTTTAGATATAAGTTTTTAAGATAAATCTTATTTCAGGGATAAAATTCCAATAACCAGCCAAATAAAATTTTCGATTTTTTAAACATTTTAGTGTATCATAGTATAATTAAGTGGTAATTTAAATATTATTTAGGTCTTATCCACATTGATGTCACTTTACAGAACTTAAATATTCATATACGTCTTCCTCTGAAGTACCTTTAATATGGTTTATTTTAAAACATTACCTCTGTTTTATTGACAGTAACTATAAAAAATGGCTATGGAGTTTGAAAGAATATGATATTTGAAAACTTGAGTAAAAAAGAAATTTGCTTATCCAGGTTGAAAATGAATCTCCTGAAATTACAGTAAGAAGGTATAAGTATAATATGTCGTTGGAAAGCGAATAATTTTAGAAAAAATAATATTAAATAAGTAAAATTGTAGAAAGTAACGAAGAATGACGAAAAAAATATAAATAATAATAAATTCATAACGGCAGATTAACTTGATATTTAGTACACTTATGTTTTCATAACCAAGGAATACGAATATGACGTCAAAATTAGAAACTTAAAAAATCCCGGTTTCTTTGTTTGAACCTGAGAATTTTAAAATTTGACAATAAATTATAATAATAATAATTAGTGTTAAAATTTTAAAACAATGAAAACAAAGATTTAATATTTAATGTAAATTTACTTTTATTGTTTTAGTTTGAGTTATTTTTCGAAACAAGTAACTACAGAATCTCATTTAATTTATGTTCAATGCAATTCTTAAAACTAAATATGAGACCATGTCTAGTTATAGGAAATATTAATACATACCTAGAAATTGTTTGAACATTTATACATACAAAAATAATTTTAAATATATTTTAACTTCCTTCAAGCGGACCATAGGGGTTTTAATTAGTATGAATTTATCTTTAGCATTGACTGCTAAAAAATTGTAAGAGATTAATTTTTCCGGAGGATATCGGAGGATTTTTTAAGTCCCAGTATTTCCAAAAATATTAGTTAAAAACACCTCCTTTTGTTAACAACAAAGAAAAAAATATTCGAATTAAAACAAGTTTCAGAAATAGTTATGTATTTTTTTTAATTAAGTAGAATGCCTGTAAAAAGTTTATAAAGTTTCAAGAAAAAATTATCAAACATCACCTCGAACCAAGCAATTTTACAAAATCTACAAATCACGCGAAATTAAACAAAAAGTTTTCGATTGAGCTATTTACTAAAAACATTATAAAATGTTCATTCTGCCAACTAAAAATATTCTCATAACCTGCCTAAAGAATCAATTAAACAGTTAATTAGTATTTTGAGTTAAAAAAAAAAATGTAAGCAACGTAGCAGGTTTCAAATACTCGGCCCACCGTGCGGTGCGCTATTTGGGGGAAGGATGTTGTAATGAACAGACCATTCGCATCCAAAAAAATTTTGATTTCTGTGTGATCGTAAATGCCAGGAATTATTCATTTACCATTTTTACTTAGAGGTGATACCATCCCATCATACTTCAGTGATATCGAAACAATGCATAAAAACTTAAAAAAAAAAACAACCTGCATTGGTTAATCGGAAGGGACCTGTACCCTTACGCTACCACGTAAAATCTGATGTTTTATGACAGACAGTGAAGAAACTAAAAGAGCTGTGTAACGTTTTTCCACACCCATTCTATTCGCCAGACTTATCTCAAACAGATTTCCAACTGTACAGAAATTTAGATAACTTCCTAGAAAGTAATATTTTTAAAAATCGTACTCAGATCAAAGGCGCATTTTCTGAATTCATTTTTCACAAAACCATGAATTTTTCAGTCCTGGGATTGAAAATTTACAACACGCTGGGGAACATCCCCACATATATTATTACAATAAGGCTCGAAATCGGTTTTGTACCAAATATAAACTCCTGTCATGCTCAAATACCATGAATGGAGTACCGTTGGATTCAGAATTTCACGGGGGGGGGGGTTGCGAATCGTATTCTCCACTTTTGTTTATCTTTCTAAAATAAACAAAGTCGATACAAACATTTTTTAGGCTTCAATGCTGGAACGGTGGTAGGTCTGTAGATAGATACGGGACAAATTGGGCCTTCAAGATTTGATGCGTACATCAAGACCCGGACCTCCTGCGGCCCTGCGTTTTTAAGCCCAAAAAAGGACTATTTTTAAGATAACGCAAGGCATAGGGATAGGGTTTGTTAACGTTAATCACGAGATATCATCGTTAATTATTCACCAAATCCCAAGATTGAACCACCAATTTTGAAGGCTTTTTCTCCTTCAGGCGAGAAATATAGTCCAATCATCCCGAAAATTCAATCAAACAAGTTCTGAAAGAAAAGAAACTTTATTTGCGAATAACTAAAAAAGTACATACTTTTCCCATATGTCTATGATTACATAAAATATTACTAAATTCCCTACAAAGGGAAAACAAAAACCATCGAAATCGGATGGTCATTGAAATGTCCCATATCGATAAACAATCGATGAAGAAGAAAGAAGGAAAAAGGACAGAGCAGGTACCAACAGCTGGAGAAGGACGCTGGAGAAAAAAGAAGTCACTTGAGGCTCGGACACGAAGGGGAAAGGACGTTACCTGAGGAGAGAAGCCTACTACATTGAAGACTAAGAATATCAAGCCTACATTTATAAGACTTGTATACATTCATTTATTACATTTGTCAAAATAAATTCTTTTATTATACAGGAGTGAAAAGTCATTTTATTTAGTTGTCCCATATGCCTCACAATTGAAGAATAACAATCCAGGTGAATCAATTCATTCAAAGTGTGTTTACTAAGTCTCATATTTCAGATATATATATATATTCTTATTAATTTCTTCTCAGGCACTGTCACAAAAAAATTAGGTTCCTGAATTCCCAAGAACAGTTAAACGCCCTCAAAAAGTCTATATTCAGTGCTGGTTTTTGTTTTGGTGCTGGGGTTTTGTTTTAATATTCACGAGTGTAAATAACCTAGTCTCCCCATAAAAACGAAAGGAATTTTTAAATTTATTTCTTTATCTTATAATACGTTACATTATTTTATTTTCTTATTAATTTGGCATTTGATCACCTAACAATATGCGAATTTTTCCCATGGGCCTACTAGAAAATGAGGGTAAATATTTCCTGTGAAATTTGACATTTGATATAAAACTATCTCAAATGCATTGGGGAGAAAAGCTACAAGTACGTAAGAGAGGTCTCACTGTAGTATACTAGTATACTTCAATAACTTGAGCCAAGATTATAGATTTAAGTAGTTAAATTTTAGCTAAGAGAATTTTATTGAGTTTGGTAAGTACAAGTTGTGTTAGCTACCATCTATTCAGATTTTTCTTTACTCCTTAGGCCGATTCAATACAAATAACCTTAAGATAAATCTTTTTTTTTTAAATAGATAACAATTCAACAAAAGCTGACACGAACAGAGATAAAGCCCAATTTCTGCTATAATAGCTTCTCAGACACAAGCTGCCTTCATCAGATAACACTGTCTCCCGACAACTCGAAACAACCTCCTCTCCCCTCTCCCCACCATCATCCCTCCACCAAAATAGCTTTCTTATCGTTCTCCTTATTTGTACCTATCTACAAAATCTCCAAGAACGGATGTTATTATGGCTTATGATGATTAATCTTTTAGCATCGTACTTTTTAATAGCTGTGTGGATCCAGAGAAAAAAAAATCTGGTGCGTCCATTCACACGACTTTCCTACCTATTTCAGAAAATAATTTATATTGATCTATATGACATATGTCCATCAAGAAACAAAAAAAAATTAAATTAGATTTATTTTCCTGATCAAAGAAAAGATTTGAGTACGATTTATTTGATGAACTAAAGCTATGTAAACCGCCTTAAGGTAGATTAGTTTAAACATTTCAACACCCTCTAATATTGCTGATCAAAAACGTTTTGCTATAATCTAATTTTGTCAAACAATAATTTCTGTTAAAAATAGAGGTAATAGTGAAGCTTGAGTGACGAAGGCAACAGATTTTCTTACTTTCACTAAGATATCCTTTTTCTTTCATTCATCCCTTTCTGACACCAGGATATGTACCCGTAATCTTACATTAGAAATTGAATAGCTGTAACTTCGTTAATAGTTCTCCGAAATGACCGATTTTTATAGAGTTTTGTAGGGAATTGAATTAACTTTTCGGAAAGTTCTTTAAGAATTTTTCAATTCTTATTTCCTTAATTTTTTCGGGGATTTATTCCAGGTACAAAAATTAGAAAGACAATTATCAGAACATTATAGGAAAGTTTCATCAAAATCGTTAGAGCCGTTTTCGCGCTACAGTCCATAGAAAAGCATGTTTTTCGTTTATTGCTCAGCAACTATTGCGCTTGGAGCATCCGATTTGTGTCACAGGCATCAGTAGTCAATACCGTTAAAATAAAAAAGAAGCAGCAAAATAGGTTAACTAGTTTCCGAGAAAATCTTGGACGGATACAAAGACAGACAGACCGTTGGCTAAAAATGTGTTTTTCGGACTAATGGAGCTCTGAAACGTATGGATCCCTCGAAAACCGCGTATCGGAAATTTCACCCGATCGCAATACTTTCCTTACCTAGTATAGTTAGGAAAGTAAAAATAGTAGTAATGGAAACAATGTTTGTTCTGATCTCAAATCTTTTATTTTTATTGCAAACTTGAGAATTCTCGGATCTTTACAATATAAAAATTCAATATACACGTTCAAAATACAAATTTATAGGTATTAAATAAGCACTCGTGATTATTTAAAGGAGTACTAAATACCCTAAAAAACAAAAACAAAAAAAAGCATCGAAATCGTTTTAAATTGTACATTTGAAACAAGTTGTACCAACCGAAGAAACAAATTGAATTTTCAGAAGAAACGAAGTTGAGATTAGTATTTTTCATCTAGAAATATCCTCAAATCCGAATTTCACTAGTAATCGAAAGTAAATTTTTTTCTCAATTTTTATAAAGGCTCCATCCATCCTTGAACATGTTTTCATTAATCAAAAATGTGAAGAGATTTACTGCCTCATAAACTACAACAAACAATACGAACTGGACACCCCAAAACATATTAGAATTATAGATAGAAAATAAAAATGTTCAAGGATTTTTATTTCTTCATTAAGGCATTAAATCTAAAAGTTATTTAAATGCTAGGTCCATCTTGGGAATCCGCAATAGGACAGTGCTTCAACCAATAGGAAAGACTGGCGGATGGTGTTGCACAAATGCGAAACCAGGACGAGTTTTCGTCTTACAAAATCACTCTTGATATAGGTCTTGGTCTTGTGCAAGAGACTTGTAATGGTCTTGCAGGTAACTATTAGTTTAGTATTATAGAGATATTACTGTATTTTTTTAGATAGAGGAAACCTAACTAAGCCCGAATGATAAATTAGTTAAGTAGTTAGTAATGAAAGAGTTAAAGTATACTGGTTATACCATTTCTTCACATATAGTATCTAAAATAATCAAGCATTAGTAACTATTTTGCCTTGATTTTTATTCAAAAAATCGAGTTTTTTACCAATCTTGGTCTTGGCCTTGCAATAACCATGCGGTCTTAGTCTTGGTCTTGAAAAGTACAATACCAAGACCGATTTTGGCCAACAATGATGGCGGACCAAGCTGCGGGAGGTCTTGACTCTACAGGAGTTGTAGCGCCACTACTATGATGACGATTTTTAAATGCTTCGGAGAACAATAATTCAGCTTTCCATCGGTAATAGTAACAATAAATTTGGAGAAAATTCTGGTTTAGTAAACGCTAGGAAAACAAATCTAGTAAAAAGTAAAATAGTGACCACTGTAATCAGTTCAACTAAGCAATTTTCTATTTATATATTATTTCTGAAATGTATTTTTTTTCTGTACACAATATCTTCGTCAAATCTTCATAAAATCCAGATTTTGAGCCCTCATTTTGAAGATTTTGCTCTCATCAAAAGAGAAACTTCACTTGAGAATTACTCAAAAACTATAACGTTGGCTTAAATTTCAG
Organism: Nezara viridula; assembly: GCA_928085145.1. Lineage (NCBI taxonomy): Eukaryota > Metazoa > Arthropoda > Insecta > Hemiptera > Pentatomidae > Nezara > Nezara viridula. The sequence continues at coordinate 167,743,740 of OV725079.1, forward strand.
TTCATCACGTTGGTGGGGTGGGTGGCCGAGAAGGCTAACGCCTGTGCTCAGCCCCCCCCCTTGTCCGGCTACTCGATAAAAGTTTATTTGATAAAATAATTGCGAATTTATTCAATTACGAGTTTTTTTTACTTCTGGTATTAATCCCCGCCTTCCGCTTGGGAAAATACCTTATAGCCTAAAAGGCGACAAAAAAAAACTATTTCGATTATCAATGATCGATAGTTGACCGTAGTATAACATTTAGAAAATAGATTGTCTGGAGATCCAATTTTTCTCACCTTAGTAATAAATTAATAGATCAGTTAAAAACTATTAGTTCATGTCAAAATTAATATATTTTAAATCGTATATAACCTAAATTCTGGAAACATTTCAATACTACTATCCGAATGCTGGAAGCCCAGTAGTACTGGTAGTGGTACTTAGCAAATGTTTTTCGAAACGCGGAGGTAGGATCAGCCCCGGGCAACACAAACAACTTCCTTTTTGAGTGTGTGTTTGCCCTCGATAGTCTTCTCTCTTTTTAATCCATCGATTCTAAATAGAGCAGCCAATTCAAAATAAGGATATATTATTTAACAGCGATATATTTTACATTTAGTTAGATAGATAGAAAATAACTTTATTCTGGAACACAGTTCCTTGAGAATAACAAAATAAAACGAAATTAAAATATTTCATCTGACTAAAATAAAATCAATCGAACAAAACAAATAATGTAAAGAAAATATAAGGTAAACATTCTATATACAAAACAATTAATACTATGACAATACACTTAAAGCTATTTGCACTGATAGACCAGTATACACTTTTAAGAAAACAATAAAGAATTAAAAAATAAAAATATATTAAATTTATCATTAAAATCAGCTTTGTGTTTCTGTTGAGAAAACAGAAAGCTGAATTTGACAATATAAAGTGCATGATTAATATATAAATACATTATCATTTAGCATTGATATTCGACAATGAATGGCATGAAATAAATGTATGTTGCCGAATGGTTAGCAACTATCTGACTGTTTTTGGGATAGGAATTGGAAAAGAAGGGGGGTTTTGAATAAGGATATGGATGGGGAATCTCGAATTTTGATAGGGAGGGAATTGCAGAAATTAACAGAGAGAGCAATAAAGGAGTTTTGGAACGAGACAGATCTGTGAGAAGGCATGTAAAGGTTAGAAGGTCGAGATCTTGTGGACAGGGAATGGACTGAAGATTTGAACTCGAGAAGGTTGTAGGCGTAAGAAGGACGATGTTTGTTGATGATTTGGTAGAGGAACGTACCTAGGAAATATTGTCTTCGGAAGGAGGGGAAAAGCCACTTTAACTCAGCGTAGTGGTGAGAGACATGGGGGTACCTTGGGGCCCCGATCACAAATCTTACGCAGCTGTTCATTAGTAATTTATTTTATTTATTTATAATATTTCAACAATAATTATTTTTTACATATTTTTTTTTTAATCTGAACAGGATTACCATAAACTATGCGTCTACTTTATTAACTGAAATATCTGAGATAAACCAGTTCCATCATTCATAAATTAAAACAAAAAATAAAACTCTAATGTCTGAGGCTATATTAATGTAAATTTTACCTATAAAAAATATATTCCAGGTGAATTTGCAAGCCCAAATCAAGAAATATGTAACACAAAGACAGTTATAAAAAAAAGGTGGACTATATTGTGGACGGGACACCTGAATTAGAGTCCCTGCTGGAGGAGGCACAAAATGGAATTAATTTGAATAAACAGGGGACCTAGTTCTCAACAAGCTGCTCCCTCTAGTGTTCAAACTGATCGTTATAACCCATGTCCTATCATATAACACTCCACTTCAAATATATCACTTCAATTAATCTCCTATATAGTTTTTAATGTATATACTCTATATATATAGTCTATTACTACAGAAGTCTATTATTGAAAGTAAAGCAGCAATGCCTGGATTTTTTTTATTAAATAATTCAAAATTTCTTTCAATGGATAATCTCTCTTTTTTTACTTTCACTTGCGTATTTGAGTGATCTCAGGTTATGGGCAATTTTCATAATTTTGACAGCATTTAAATACAATTTTCTAAATACCCACACCTTCTATTGCCGCTCAGCTTTATCTAAACTAGATCAATCGTGCTTTTCCCCATCAATTAGAGTAAGTAAAGGAAACAATTCGCTTGTGGGAATGAAACGAGTTTTAAACTTGGTAATGACATTTTCACGTATTTAACTGTGTCAAAACCGCTGGGTAACTAGTATTATAATATTTGTTTATTTTTTTCAACTGACTTCCTACAAATCGTAGTCAAACTTGATTTTTTTTTTCTTTCCCTTCCTCGCCGTTAAGGCTATACGGGATTTTCCCGGACCAGGGGGTGTGGGCGGGGATTTAAAAGACTCCCCCGGCACCGGGAGGCGAACTCGTGTCTATTTTTATATCTTTGATTCATTTATTAGGTTGCCGGGCAACAACGGTGCAGTGCACGCGCGTTAGTCCATTCGGCCACCCCGCCCACAGTCAAACTTGAATTATAATAAATGGAATAGTTTGAACAGATCGCGACAATTAAGTTATGTGCTCAACTTACAAGAAACGGATGCGTAGAGGGAGGCTCCCTAACTGGTCGGTCTATCCGCTGGTGGCTGTCCTTTAACTCCATGGCTCTTACTACACTCTGAAGAAATTCTCCCACTGTTCCCTCTTTTCAACGCTGAAATCTAGTGTTATGTTTTTGCTTGGTAATGACATCAAAGTGATGTCAATGTTTGAAAATACATAAACATAATTCACTGTTAACTAAAGTTTAAAAATATATATAATTCAAAATACCTTAATTATTCTTTAGGAGTGAAAATAAATTTCACTGTCATTTTTCATAGGTTTCGAAAGAAAAAATCACATTATTCTTTAATATTTCATTAGGGAGAAATACTTCTTCACCATTTATAACAGTGGGGAAAAAATCCATTCTGATTTTTGATCCGGAGAATACGATTTAAAAAAACAGTTACCCTTCAACATTCAACAAAAGAGTGCCGTATTTGAAGATTCTATATTTGATTATCCTTAGTCAAAAAAATTAAAAAATTCATACTGAACATGAATTTCAATACTGTTAGTGCAAACGGTCTTATGTAAAAATTGAAGGTTTTAGAAGATTGCATAAAAACTCATTATTTCTATAAGCTTAATTAGTATAATTTCATATTTTATTGTCATCTGCTATTTTCCATAGTAGCAGACTACTCATATCAGTTGCAGGCTACAAAATTTTATCTTTAACACAAATAGAATAAAAGTTGAAAATTTTTACGTACGACCTTTTGCACTAATAGTAGTGATATACAGATTTAATTTTGGAGGGGAGGCTTTAGCCCGAATGATTTTTTTTCCATATACATATAACGATAATTAATTTGAAAAAAAAACTCCAAATTATTTCTTAATGGTTTATTATTTCCAAACAATTATATACCTAAAGTAACATTATCCTCCTAGTTATAAAGAAAAATAAATAAAAAGTCATTCCAATATTGGACTAAACTTTTTTTTTAATCACCAGTAATATGCTAAAAAACAGTTTCATAACTAAACTTGCCGGGAACATATTTCATCTTACAGGTTTCCAATCCTCACATTTGAATGATTAGATATCTACCTGAACCTTTGAAAAAAATAGCATTACTTCAGTAACACATTCAAAATTTAAAAAACTTAAAAAAGATATATATATATATATATATATATATATATATATATATATATATATATATATATATATATATATATATATATATATATACATATATATCTATCAACATCTAAAAAAAATTAGACACCATATCATTGCTCTTAATTGTCAGAAATTTTAACGAATATTTTTTTGTTTTTTAGTAAATTCCGCAATATTTTAAAAAACTTTATACCAACCATACAATATTCACAAAAAAGTGTATACTTTTTGAGTTATTCGAAATCTAATTTTACCACTCCTCGTAACTTTTTTCCCACCTTCTTTTCGTATATTATATAGATAAATTTAAAAACCAACGAAAAGAGGACTATAGCCTAATTTTATTGGTATCGGTACATTCGCTAGGCGCTATAATCTACATCAACAAAGGTTTTATGGTGGCCATCTTGAACGGAAAAGGCGGATAGTAATGTCGATGGAGGACGATCATCCTCGAGTGACCTCTGACTTTAAATCCAAATTTGAAAAACATCAGTCCAGTAGTTTCGGAGAAAACACGCGGACGAAGGACAGACAAAGAGATTTGTATTCGTTTTTCGAATTCTACGTATCCTGAAACGTAGAACCTCAAATTTTGAGGGAGGGTTAAGTTTTTGAATTTTTCATTCGACTACAATCGTTCATTGAATATAATGAACCAAAATTAAGTATTTTTCATATTCAATAAAATATAAGAATATTCTGTGGTAAGTGGAAGCTTTTTTGTAGCCCTTTAGATCTGCTCTGACCACTCCAAACATTTTCCTCTACTTACGGATCACCCTGTATAGATAGAATAGATAGAAAAAAAACTTTATTCTGGGACTAAGTCCCTTCAGAATAACAATAATGTACAAAATAATAAAGAAGAGAAGAATAGTTGGGGTGCTCAGTCAAAAAAGGAAGGCAAAATTAATTATAATATTTATTTTTTACATATACCGACGTTTCGACCTGAAGTTCAGGCCATCATCAGGGCTTTCTCCTTAAGTGTCAAAGTGAGAATGACACTCTTTGATTCACACATTCTCACTTTGACACTTAAGGAGAAAGCCCTGATGATGGCTTGAACTTCAGGTCGAAACGTCGGCATATGTAAAAAATAAATATTATAATTTATTTTTGCCTTCCTTTTTTGACTGAGCACCCCAACTATTCTTCTCTTCATTATCCACGACAGTCAACCAATTACCAATTATGTACAAAATAATAGAATATTACTGGCCTAACCGTTTGAAACAATAAATAAAATTGATAAAATAAAATAAAAAGTAAAGAAAACCTTAGGTGCACAAGCTATATACAATACAGATAATACTATGTACAGAGCATTTAAAATTATGAACAAAACAATTAAAACTATGAACGAATCACTTGAACTATGAACAAAATTGTATGTAAGGGTTGAACAACATAAACCTACACTTTGCGAAATGAAGAACGAAAAAGAGATACAATGAGTTCATTTCATTAAAAAAAAAAAAAAAAAAAAAAAAAATAGGAGGTTTTTGAATGTGTATAGGGAAGGGGCATGTCGAATTTTGATCGGTAGGGAACTCCAAAAGTTGACAGAGCGGGTTATAAAGGAATCTTGGAATGAGGCAGATCTATGAGAAGGGATGTATACGTCAGAGGGTCGGGATCTTGTAGTGAGGGAATGGATTGAGGACTTAAATTGGAGAAGGTTGTAGGCATAAGAAGGACGATGATCGGTAATGATTTGATAAAGGAAAGTGCCTAGGAAACATTGTCTTCTTAAGGAGGGGAAGAGCCACCCTAACTCAGTGTAGTGGTGGGTTTTGTATAATGTAGTTTTCTCACAGTCTGTTGAATAAACTAGTCGCTAAGAACCTAAAATAATAAAACCTGAAGGTTGATTGGATGCAAGGTGTAATAAGATGATAGAGGTAGCAGGGCAAGAGGCGGAGGGGAGGACGTAGGTTCCGCAGGAGATAGGGTCCTTAAAGTAGGACAAAGGAGGAGCTCATCAGATCCTGCCGCCTCCTGTTTGTTATTTCCTTTCACGATACCTCCCAGGGCAGAGTCTATAGTCGCTCTCATTTTAGCAGGATTAAAATGAGGTTTCAATATTTTTATGTATCGTAAGATACTATTTTATTTTCGTAGTAAAATATCATAAAATAACAGAGACAAAGAAAATGTGGTCTTTTGTGTTTCTTTGTTGATTTTTTTTTCTATCTTCAAAGTCTTAGATTAACATTGAACTATCTCACTAAAAGCAAAGATAAGTCTTATAGCAATGGTTTAAAACACTAACTTGAACAGATATATATCTTATGTTTATATTATTATATTTAACATACTATGTTGAAAACCATAGGGATTTAACTATTTTACCAAGATTTTTTTAAATAATTGTTGAGTTACTCGACGGCGACCTAGTTTGGCAAGCTATTAAGCAGAAAAACATATTTATTGTACAGCCTCTCGCCAAGAAACATGACGTCATCTTAATGCAACGTGCATAGACCAAGACCAAGACCGCCTAATTGTTGCAAAACCAAGACCGGTCATACAAAAAAAAAAAAAAAAACATTTTTTGTGAATAGAAATTAAGACAAAGTGGACAATAATACTACACTTTAGCTACTAAGTGTAAAGAATAGATAGAAGCAATATACTTCTGTATTTAATACTTCCAATTTGTCATTCGGAGTTTAGTTAGGTTTCTCCATTTTGAAAAATGACAGTAATTACTCCTATATGTAGTGGTAATATTTTTTAAAATGTTATTAAATTTCCGACAACACATTAAAAAAAATCGTCTGAATCAGTCTAGTTTTAGAAACGTTACAGTGTATTGGATTTTATACACTGATTTTAACAATTGTTCTCTTGTGCGTTTACATTGCTTTAGTTATAAAATTTTAGGTTTTATTGACAAAGTTAATTTGTAATATATTGTTTGGTCGATTTATTGTTCCAAACGTTACTGGCATGGCACTTATTGTTGTTATTTATATTCCGTGTAATTTTCAATTAAATTAAATTAATTTTTACTCTGAGTTTGTATTAGAAACATCTTATTTGTGATTGTGTTGATTTCTATTTAAGTTCAAGTAGCTCGTCGTGGTCTCGATTTCATCCTTAAATATCAAAGAAGTGTGAACTTCACACATATATTTATATTATATATGTCCCATGGAGTTAATTCCAAACAAAAAAGAAGTTGAATTTTATCTATTAAGTATATATCACTACTGTTAGTGCAAAAGGTCGTATGTAAATATTTTCAACTTTTATTCTATTAGGGCTAAAGGTGACATTTTGTATTGTGCAGCTGATATAATCAATCTGCTGGGATGGAAAAATATCATATTATACTAATAAATCATAAAGAAACAGTTAGTTCTTATGTTCTCCTGTAAACATTAAAATTTTACATATGGTATTTTGCACTAATAGTAATGATATTAATGTTCAGTATGTACTGGAGTTTTTTTAAAAATTACGAATCATTAAATATGCAATCTGTAAATGCAGAACTCCTTCATATTTTAATATTAAATGAACCAAACTCGTGAGAGATTAGTATATTTCCGAAAACGGCTTCTCCTAGAGATTTTATTCCAGTGCGAAAAATGTTATCCCTTATAATATAGATATTTTTTAGCCAATGGAAACGGTGAAGATGGTATACTTGGCAGACGTTTTTTTTTATCTTTAATAATAAAATAGTATCCCTTTATCGCAGAAATAAAATTGGTTAATTCTCAGATTACAGATCATTGTCATTAATGTATGCAAAATACCTCTTTCTTTTTGAACTTGAAAATAAGTTCGATTTTATTTCGAAGATGGTAGAAAAAAGGCATCAACCGTACCTTTTGTATTGAGGAAGCTAAATAGAAATACAGAAAATGAATAATTTTAAGAGGACAATAAATAAAAGTAAAATAAATATAAGGATCGTCAAGGGAGGTAGTGACTAGGTTATATTCTATAGAGGACCAAGGCAGCTATCTTAATGTACGTGACTCAACTCCGATAACATCCTCCTTCTATTGTCGCCTTATAAATATATATCCTCTCTAAATAGGCTTCAGAGCCAATAAATATCTTTAAATTATATTATCAATACAGTTTTCTATTATTATTAAACTTAATGAATTAACTTTATGATATGCATTTACGTTTAGATGATATGCATTTACCCATTATAAATGTCAAAATCTGGAATGGTGTGCGCATCACACAACTTATACTAAACACCTTATTTAAGTATATACATTACTGCTAAAGATCCCTAATGCTATGTATTGTAAAGACTGCCGGTGGATTCATTTAGTTATTTTTAAATGTATAAATAAATAAATATCATAAGTGCTCACATCTGGCGGTTGGGTACCTGAGAAAGGGTAACGACCCACGAGGACAACCTTTTGTAAGTGGTAAGAAAAACCCTTAAGAACCACCGACCAAGACCGACAACTGAGTGTTTAAACAGGATCCCGAAAGACCTTTCACACCTTCCACCAGAAATACGTAAATCTGTACCTGCTGCTTTACCTTGGCCTGGGGGAGAGGGCGTGGTCATCCCTTAGGCTAGGAATATTCAGCCAATCAGAAAAGACTACCAAAAGAGAGGGGGATGAAGAAAGGTGGGAAATATAGGACTGCGACTGTCTTTTTGGGACTCAGCTGAGGAGACTCAAGCTGGGAAGGAAGCGAGAAGGACTTGATCAGGAGAAGCGGAGAGAGGAAGATATGGACTGATAGCTGGGACTCAGGCTAGAAGACAGCCGGAGGGAGCAAGATGAAGACTTGAAGACCAGATCGACGGAGCTTCCAGAGAGGTAGCCAGAACAGCTAGAGATAACGACAACACCCCTCACCAGCTAGGTAATAACCCTCATTTAGTTATACAGATGTAAATTTGTGTTGGCAACCATAAATCATTAATTAATAAAATCAATAGAACACATGTAACTCTAATCAAGCATTCTCCTCTAGTATGATTCTCAACTATTATTATGTATATAGGTTTGTTCATTATCATTGTATATATGTTTTGGTTATTTAAATTTGTAAATATAATAGTTAGTAAACCATCTTGATGATTTTACATTCTACCTTGCATGCCACCAATTAGATATAATTACAAATAGTAAATTTAAAAACATGATACCTTTAGAAAGGAAATCCAATAAAAACTATATGGTTCAATCTAGGATACTACAGTAGGGGGTCTGTGGTATCTAACATTTCAATACAAATATAAGTATTAAATACATTTTAATACAAATAAATGCGATTCCTGGAAGCCCTTACTCGCCGTAGAAACGCGAGGCCAGGAACATAGCACTAAGAATAATCACAAGATTCATGAAATAAGGACATTAGTATGGCATGTATAACTAAAACAAATATAAAAAAAAACATAAAATGAGATGGCGCTTGTCATTTAATAAAGTAATTGTAAATAAATAGATTGTAAGTAAATAGTCGTTCTTACGCCTATAACCTTCTCCAATTCAAGTCCTCAGTCCACTCCCTTTTCACAAGATCTCGACCTTCCGACCTTTATATTCCTTCTCACAGATCTGCCTCGCTCCAAAACTCGTTTATTGCTCGCTCTGTTAATTTTTGGAATACCCTTCCTATCAAAATTCGGCATTCTCCCTCCCTACCTACTTTTAAAACCCTCCTATTCCAATTTCTATCCCAAAAAAAGTCACACACCCCTCGATAACCTTCGATGTAAATTTACATATTCTTCAAAATGATTCACATAATGATATATTTACATATAATTTATCACTCAAATACTTACTACCAGATTCCTCTTCTTTTCCTTTTTTTCTACAGAAACGCAGAGTTTATTGCTAAGAAGAATGTATTTTATATATATTTTTTAAAGTGTATACTTATATTTTACCACTGTACATAATTTTAAGTGTCTTGGCATGGTTTCAAGAGTTTTGTATATAGATTTTTTTTATTTTGTACATAGTATGTTTAACAAATATTTTTCTTTAATTTTTTTTTTTTTACTTAGGCCAGATATAATATTTTAATATTGTACTTTTTTGTTATTCTAGAGGGACTTTGTCCCAGAATAAAATTATTTTCTATTCTATTCTATTTTAAGTAAGTTGCTCCATTGTACGTAAATAGAGCTTCTTTTTAATGGCATCAGGTGCTAACTTATTTATTTAAACTTACTATCGGGGTAAGAGTAATAAACGAAGAAGCTGTCTAGAAAATTTAAGCCCAATTAAGCTATTTCAATGAGGATAACACATCATTGATGAATAAGGAAGGCATTTAATGATGTTCTAACATGTGTTACTAAAATAATTAGGTTGTTTTTGAGAAAATCGTAAAATCAATTATATAATTTTTACTTACAATTAGTTGATTTTAGCGCACAACCAATATTTTTATATTAAATGAAATTTACACCTACGCGGCAGCGCATCTTAGGTAATTTGATATATTGATGATTTGCTGCGAATTTGCTTTAATTTTTTCATTATTGAAGGAGTAGATCTCTTGGACATTTGCTTTTTAATTTAACCTTTTTCGAATTTTACTTTATCCAAAAAGTCTAAATCCCTGTATAGATTCCTCAGCTCTAGGTTTGTTCTTCTGCAATCTCCGTTAACATACGCTGCCTCATAAATTCTCCTCAGAATCTTTCGTTCAAACCTACACAGTTCCTGTTCCTGAGTCCTTGTAAGTTTCCTAGTTTTGGAGCCATATGTTATATTAGTTAACACACTTTCCTGTGTGAATTTAACTAAGCCTTTCCAGATACCATGCATTGAGTTTATATTCATGTACTTTGTTTTGTTCGTGTTTGTTAGGAGTCAAATACATTCTGTTGCTACTTCCAGACTAGCTCCAATTTTAACATTCTTCATTATTAACTTTGGTGATGTTTCTAGAGGCTAAATTTATACCTTTATTCAGAGTTCTATATTTCAACACAGGAATCACCTCCTCCGGAATCAACTTACTCACTGTCTGCATAGATAATTTTTTCAACTAAAATTATCACTAAAATGACATTACAACAAAATGTTGAAATTGGATGATTCTGTGGTTTATAAAAGCAAAGAAAGTTGTGTGGTTTATAAAAGCAGATGGAATGAATAGATTGTTATGGCCTACCGTCGATATAATAAATAGACATTTTGTTATTAAAATGGGCTTAATGACTTCTTATCAGTAAACTTTAAGCTTTAGCTCCGTTTCAAATGAACTTCAAAAAATTGGATAATAACCCAGCATTACAGAAAATAATTTCTATTCGAAATAGAGCGGTAAGTGAAAGTTGTGTGTTGTGCGTACCAGATTTTTCCATATCGAGTGTTATCATCGATGTATTTAATGTCATGGAAAATGTTAAATTAATTGACTAGTAAATAAATAAATAAATTATAAAATAAAGAAAACCTACTTTGGAGGTATTAAGGATGGATCATTTTCAACCAATCTTCTTCATTATCTGGATTATCATTTTAAATATTTTAGTGAGAATATTTAAACCTTTTCCAATTTTTCTCAGTAATTTCTCATTTAGATTTTTAATTAAAAATTAATTAATTAGGTAATACTACTAAAAAGAATATACATAAATTAATTAAAATCCTAAAACTAGTCCTTTGTAAAGATAAAGTCCCGAGCAAAGTAGCTAAGTAAATGGGTTAAATATTCCAGAGTGAATAATCTTGTTTGGCAATGTTCCGCCCGCTAAAGCTTAACACGAGTTTTAATCTCTTCTTAGTTAAAGTCCTATTGGAAACATTTCTAATATAGCAACAGTTAGAATATTATAATCTTCACAGAATATTTCTCTTATGTTCTTTATTTTTAAAGAATTAACTATTCGCCGCCATTTTTGAATTTTTTTGTATTAACTTAATTTTTCAACTCACATCTTTCAGAAGTTCTGACAATGAAAGAGTCTGATGTCGAGACGTAGATGATTAATAGGCGAGAGAGAGAACTGCCCAGCGGCGTCCTTCCTGTTCTGAATTTTTGATATTTTTATAATTAATAGAGGAGATTTCTCCGTGTAAGTTATTATGAAATCTTTTGTAGTAAGTTCGTATGTGGTCGTTAACTGTTTTCATCTGTAAGTCTTTATGTAGAGTTATGTTACTGACGTACCAGGGAGCCTTGGTAATAGTCCTGAAAGTTTTAGATTGAAAAGTCTGTAGTTTACGTATGTTAGTTTTTATGGCTGTCCCGTAAATCTGTGAAGCGTAGGTCCAAATGGCTTCAGTAGATAAGTATACGTATTTAATTTCGAATGTCTTGCAAGGAGCTAGAATTGTTTCCATTTGTATTTATACGATAAACAACTGTAATTGAATGTAAGACCTTTTTATAAAATTATTAATACAACAATTTTCACCAGGAAGAAGTATACTATGCGGCTAATGAAAGTTGTAAAGTCGTATTATAAATTAAATAAAAATTTCTTCTTGTTAAAGAGATTTATTATTGTTGAAATAATACTGTAGGTGTGCTTTGGACTATGTAAAATCGAAATTTACAATTGATCAAATGATCAAATAAAAATTGAACGAAAAACGAATAATTAAAATAAGCTTGTTTATCATAAATTAGTTTGTTTGTTAGATATGTGGAAAAAGGTCAGACCAAGGTAATGAACAGTGTCTGTCTGTGATATCTGTATATTGTCAAAGACTAGTGTCGGAAACGTTTTATGTCGAAGAGCAAACGTGGTGTGACATGATTAATCGTGATTTAGTCGGATTATCCAGAGTTTAAACAAGTCATGTCAAATTTCTGAATACGACTGTAAGGATTCTGATATGTTGGACTTTTGTGTCATTGCTATAATCGCTTTATCGCCTGTTATGGCGCTGTTAATATTTTGGAACTAAGGTCTGTCAAGTATGTATGTAATGTAGAGTAATGGAGAGAGAAATGAACCTTGGGTATTCTTACTGAGATAAATAGATCGGAATGAGAGGGTTGTACAAAAAATAGTTTGGAGTTGGAAGTATTGTTGTATTAAAGTCAGCTGTTGGCTTTCTATTTAAAATGCGTAGTTCATATTAAGATATAGTAAGTGTGTTCGCACGATATCTAACTAAGTTTTAATTGTAAGTGTTTCTAGTATTTTTGACAACTGAATCAAGCCACACAAGAGGTACTGCTGGGTGCTATACTTCCCCATGCCTGACATGTCAGTTTCATTACTTTATTCAGACCATCTGCTGATTGTTAACAGTCGACGATAGTCGTAGGCGTGGAATCAACGATGGGTGACAAATCCGAAAGTGGCCACTCTGAGGAAGTACTCCCTTACCGTCCAATCACGTTTAGAAGGCAAGTACTGACTCTAGCGATTCCTTACAAGGCAAGGGGGATTTCGAGCTCTATGGATTTGGAAAAGACGTCGATCCTCTATACTCTAGTTGTGGAATCCCGGAGACTGCTGAGCACATTATCATAAACTGCCTTTGAGTCGCTAAGGAGCAAATTGGTGAGGGAGACCGGTCTCTATGTTCTCACAGAGACGGATTTCCTTCAGCTAGTTACGGAAGAAAACTACCCGTACAACAAAGAATTTGTTTACGGGCGGAAAAAAGCAACTGGACCCGCACACTTAAACCTCACAATGATCTTCCTTGAATCCTGATAATCCCCCTAGGCGTCTGAAAAGAAGATGATCTCGTGATCTTCTCGACTAGAATTAAATAGGAAATGCTACCACTGGGCAGCATATCTTCAAGTCTGTTCATGTCCTTATTCTTGATGTGTGCATTTTTACGAGTTGTATTGTTTATAGAGTTGTTAATTTCATTGAATAAATAAAAAAAAATATTAAAATTGGCCTCAGTCTGACTGTGATCTGTGAACACTATTATAAATCTCCTTGAGTCAGATTGTAATATTTTTCAATAAATAAGCTAAAATAAAAAAAATTGGCCTCATTGCAGAAACATGCAGTCACGCAGTGACGTGTAACAACCCAGTTCTGCAAAACCCGTATTGCCTTAACGTCACGGTAGGATTCAAATAAATAAGTCGTTGATAGGAGCAGATTTATATTGCATGATTAAAAAAGATAATAAAAAAAAAACATTAAAAATCAGAGAAGTGAATGCATTGATATTTCTCTTTTATCTAGGATATTTCTATGTGGGCCTCATGTCATTAGGCCTTAGGTCAAACGTCAGAACAAGGTTAGTCAGAAATACAGACCCCTTTTTATCGAATTATTTACATCCGTTTAAAACTTCTTGAATGTCTCCATCTTATAGTAACTTACAACATTCATATATACGAAAATTTTAACAAAATGAGAAATATTCTCATTTAACTAATTATTTTAATGAGGCATTAAAAACTCACGAATATCCATTTACTGCCTACTTGAAACGTAAGATATTGCATAACTGAATCGAGAAAAAAGGTGGCCTACGAAAATAATGGGCCGTTTGGCATATATAAATTTGTTATTTTGACATGCTGGGAGTGGAGGTAACGCCATACTGCCCAATATGTTTTTATGTCACCTTTTTTTTCTAGCGGTATTGTTAAATTATCTTACGCTTCAATTGGAAAGCAAATATCTGTTCATATGTTAATAATACCTAATAAAATAGACAAAGTTTCTCAATGTTTTGATTGAAAACTTCACATTTATGAGGATTTTTGTAAATAACAAAGTTGTAGGTTATGATAAAACGAAGCGATTCATGAAGTGGATAATTGTTCATATAATTTTGTAATATAATTATTATCAATGTACATTATAGCATACATAATAATAAATAGTAATTATATTACTACAGCATTTATATAACAGTGTTATATGTATTGAAAAATATATTTTATATACCTAGTTGTGCGAAAGCAAATAAATAAATAATGAAACGTATTAGCATTCACTAGGGAAAATATGAGCTAGTATAAATTAACTGAACATCCCTAGGGATAAATTGATCAACCAATATTTACTCGAGAAAACCTTGCCCTCTTTTATTATTTATTCAATATGAATTTATTCCTCGGTAGGGAATAGGATCCTGTTAAAACATTGCCTTGAGTATAATATATATTGTAAATAGCTTACCAACGTATGTTTGATCATTATTAACTAATGATTTAAATTATGACATCCTAATACTTTGTGTTAAACTATAGTCTAGTAGGAAGGTTTATAACATGATCAAAGTTATTAAATTTTCAATTAATTATAGGCTGCAGTGTCGCCAAAAAGAAATATAAATTTTTTTTTCTAGTTTACCTAACAAAAAACTTTTTACTAAGTGACCTGTGTTTAACATAATAAACAAAAATATAAAAAAGGCTGGGGTCCTTAGAAATCATACATACATAGATGGAGCTACATTCCGTCACCGAGACACATAGGCGGATCGACTGGGGGGAGGGGCTTTCGGGCTGAAGTCCCCCCCTCCCAAAATGGTAAAATATAACCATGTTTTGCAGAAAAAAATATTAGAAACTATCTCTTAAAGTATTCTTGTTCTTGTAATTATATTTAATAGGACTTCAAGAACCACTTAAACACCATACCATATAGGTAATTGATTTCTTTATTTTTTTAAAAATTAATTATCGTTTATATATATATATATATATATATATATATATATATATATATATATATATATATGAAAAAAATCTTTTAGGCTGAAGCCCCCCAAAAAAATTAAATCCTGGATCCACTAGTGCCGAGACAAGGCCTTCTCCAAAAGCTTTCGGCAGTCGATACGATCAGC
This sequence comes from Nezara viridula, assembly GCA_928085145.1. Taxonomy (NCBI): domain Eukaryota; kingdom Metazoa; phylum Arthropoda; class Insecta; order Hemiptera; family Pentatomidae; genus Nezara; species Nezara viridula. The sequence continues at coordinate 167,759,233 of OV725079.1, forward strand.
TGCAGCAGCTCTCCAGTTTCGGACTCCCAGTAGATCCCGTTCGTCCGATGTCACCGAGTCCTCCCATCTTACATTTGGACTGCCAACCTTTCTTTGTCCATGAATCTTTCCGGACAGCATCCTCCTGTGTATCGCAGAATCATCCATACGTGCGACGTACCAGGCCCATCGAACTCGTCTTATCTTGATAAACTTACTCAAGTCTATATCCTTATTTATCCTTCTCCAAATTCCAAACTCCAAATCAGTTATATAATATTTTTTATTTCAGTTGTGAAACATGTGACTAAAATCAGTGCAAGGATTCAAAAAGTAATTAATAGAATGAATTAGAAATACTCCGATAACGTTCATGAATATTTATAAAATAAATTCAATCTTCAGAATCCAGTAAAAGAACTTATAATATATTCAAGATAACTAAAACAGTAGTAGCAATGATGACGAAAAAAATTAATAAGGCATATTAAGAGCATAATAGTCAATTTAATTATTTTGTTGATTAATATTTTTAGCAAGACACAACTACAAAAACTTTAACATTTAAAAAAATTATAAGCACCTTGGTATGTGACTAAAAAAACTCTACATACTGACCTCCAAATATCAGCAGTTGACTGACATATAACGATCATTTAACAACCATTTAATTCTAATTTAAACGGTCCAAGCATCAAATTAATAAACCATAGCCACAACTGATACACCCCTGAGTATGAGGAGAAGGCTAAAAAGGCGTTGGATGAGAGATCGCCTTCCTTAAACAACAGAAGTACTTGAATCAGGTCTAGGAAGAGGTACTGCTGAGTATTGCCCTTCCCTATGTCTGGCATGTCATTATTTCTTTTGTTTACAACAAATTTGCTGATTGTAAACATACAGCTAACAGGTGAAAATAAATGTTTAAAGACAAAAAAAAAAAAAGCAACGTTGTTTCTTAAATTATAACTCAGACAAATCTTTTATTATTGCAATTAATAAATAAGATTGGGTTGCCAATTAATCTTATACTTGTTTACAGATATATGGTGTAAATGTATTCTTATCTCTCTATAACCAATGTCCATATTGTAACAGAATGTTATATTACTCAATAAACAAGAAAGAAAACTGCATACAAATTAATTTTTCAAATGAAAATGAATTTTTTAACTAATTGAAAATAATTTTTGAACAAGAAAATTCAATTAATTCATTTACGTCGACTTCTGTACTACTATATCGTATAGACAGGCCACTCTGGGCCGGAAATATGAGAATGGCGATTGATGGAGCCGGTCGAGTTTGCTAAACCTTTATTTTCATTATTTAAAATATTTTCTTTAATTTGGAAAATTCGTTTCCGCAACAAAGTTAATAAAATAAATAAATAAAATTAAAAAAAAAAATTAGGGCACGGAGTGAGTTACGAACTTGGAACATATGGGTTTAAAAACATGTTAATTAACCTCATAACCTATCGAACCTTCTTACTTGGTTAATAATGACTTTCCCTAATCCCTCGAACAGGTTTTACAATTCCTTATTAAACCTTAAAAAAAAAAGAATATAATATACATAAAACGTGAAAACAAACAGAAGAAAAAAAAAGAAGAAAATAAAACTGACTATTATTAATACTAATGATGAATTTACTTATTTCTATTGATTTAAATAACTGTTAAAGGAAATGAAAATTATGAACAAGAAATTAGATTCATAAGAAAACAAAGAAAATATAATTAACTTTAATTATCAAAGAAAAGAATATAAAATTATTATAGAACTAAACATTAACCTACAAATATACAATATAATACAAAAAAATAGATAGGAAAAAAACTTATATGTACATATTTACAAAACATCAATGGTTGAACTCTGTCCAATTGGCACATATAGTTATCTGAGGAAGCGAGAACTTATTCGAACTAGCGTCGTAAGGGTCTCCCCCAGTCCTACTCTTTAAGCTGTGAAAATGTTCATTCACCAACTTGTAAAATCAAGCGGCACTCGTCGCTGATAATCACAGGTTCATGGATAGGAAAAGAAAATCCGGTGTACACCGTAAAACTAAAGTATTTCACACAACCAAATCCTTAGCGTGCCTCAACACTCGCGAGGTTCCGTCATCTCTCTCTCAACTGTCTTTTGTTTTTCCTCCCAATCAGCTGTTGGTGATTCCAATCCGTAATAAATGCATACTTAAAAATAAGACTTATTATAAACTAATACTAATTAATTAATTTTATCTAACCCTCTTCGAGATAATAAAAAAACTAACGATTATTTTATGAACTAATTTTTTTTATATTTATTTTTTCGTCACAAAAGGTAAGCTTTTATTACCTTTCAACCTTTCAAAGAAAAAAAAATAATAAAAATGTATATATATATATATATATATATATATATATATATATATATATATATATATATATATATATATATATTTTACTAATATTAAGTAAGACTTCTGTATATTTATATATAAGTTCATATATTGTCCTAAGGATAGAAGAGTATGCTGTGTGTATAGCAATCCAATATAATTGGGCAGCAATCCTTTATATTTTATGAAAATGAAGTATTTCTCTCTTTTTATTTATAATTTACAAGCTTTATAAACTCCCATAGCCTATGTCTCTTCCCTTTCTGGGCAGTGATCCGTGAATCCATCTCCTTTTCACTCTGCTTACTAGATAACTGTATTGAAAGGAAGTGCCAGGTTGAAAAGTACCGCCATATCTTAGAGCGGCGGAAGCTCTCCTAATCGACCCTTTAAGGAAATTGGGTAATAATTCTGAAAGCGAGCTGATCCGAACCCCAACAAATCGACTTATCGATTCCAGGACTTATCGAAACGTCACTGTATATATCTTTTTACAAATTTATCTAGTTTTATAGAGTCTAGTATACGTTTTACTAATTATGAAAGAGTGGAAAAGTTGATTATATTATTTTATCTCAGTAGTTTAACGTAATTGTTGCTAGGTGAGTATTTTAGTAATAAGATATTATTCAAAACTGTATCTTAAAGCGACGCTGCGCAATGGTCTGAGAGAGGCAAAAACCTATATTTTCAAAGAGTTATGATAATTCAAATTTCAATGATTTTAAATTTCGGCTACGAATAAATATAAGAGTTTCAATGAAATATAAATAAAAAAGTAGTTTCCACAACATTAATAACGTTACTTGTTATAAATCACTAAATATATTATAGGCGTTATTGCTAAATCCTCAAAATATTTGTGTTGTTTCGTATTTCCATAGGATTCAACGTATCCTGAAATTTAGTTTTTCAATCGGAAAGTACCTTGCGCCAACGACTGCCAAGGTTTTAATGTAATAAAAATGCTCTTTGAACCTTCTGGTACTGATGAAAACAAAATTAAGCAGTGGTAACTTGAGGTTTTCGTAATTATCTGGCGAATTCAAGAAAAAATGACTACCTGTATCTAGGTAAATTTATAATTAATATAATTTATTCCTTTTCGTCATAAAATACTAGACGATACGTATAAATACAAAATAATTGAAAAAATATGCGAAGGTTAAAGAGAAATTCAAACAATTTTGTGATTCAGGATTGAAACCGGGGTATTATTTTGAAAGAAATTATCATGAAAGGTATATCACACGGACACATTTCAGCTTTTATTTCTGCTCTAATCCACAGCCCACTCACCTGACCCAAGATTCCTCGTACAGCCTAAAAGGCAAGAACGGAGTCGACAAAAAAACATGTGGCGTGTTCACTCACATGACTTTCCTACCTATTTCAGAAAAGTTTTTATATCTTTACATAAGTTCATGAAGAAACAAAAAAAAAACTAGATTTATTTTTCTGAAAATTGATCAAAGAAAAGATTTGAGTACGATTTATTTGATAAATTAAAGCAATGTAACCAGCTTAAGGTAGATCAGTGTAAAAATTTCAATACTCTAATATTGCTAATCAAAAACTTTTTGCCATAGCTTAGTATTATTCAAACAATAATTTCTGTTAAAGGTATAGGAAATATTGAAGATTGTGTGATGCGGGCAACAGATTTCCTTACTTTCACTTAGCCATTTTTTTTCTGTAATTCACCCCTTTACGACACCAGGATATGAACCTGTAATCTTACATTGGAAATTGAATAGCTGTAACTTCGTTATTAGTTGTCAAAAATGAACGATTTTTATATAGTTTTGTAGAGAATTTCATTACCTTTCAAAAAAAAAAAAAAAAAAAAAAAAAAACGGCGGAGCACCGTATTTATGTCACAGGCATCAGTAGTCAAAACTCTACAAAATAAAAAAAGAAGCAACAAAATCGGTTCAGTAGTTCTCGAGAAAATCTTGGCACAGGCAGACAGACAGACAGACCAATGGCTAAAATGTGTTTTTTGGACTCTGAAACGTCCGTAGATACATCCGTCGAAAATCGCATATCGGAAATTTTACCCAGTTGCAATACTTTCCTAACCTAGTATAGGTAGGAAAGTAAAAAAGATATATATATATATATATATATATATATATATATAATATATATATATATATATATATATATATATAATATATATATATATATATATATATATATATATATATATATATATATTTAAATAAGAAATAAAAATTAAGTATTTCAATGAAATTTTCTGTTGCTTTCGATAATGTATCGACAAATGACTAACTCCGTTAGACAAGTTTTAGTATATTGCATATGTTATTACTTTGTGAATAAAGAATGAAAAATATTTTATACTATGTATAAAAATAAAATATGTATTGTTCCCATTGTGGAAAATATGGATTTATCAGCTACGTTGAACAATAAGCAATCAGAGACAATATTGTTGATTGTATCGCACACCATTTGCACTAATTTTATAACGAGGTTGGGACAATAGACAATTAATACTGCTATTACATGGACTGTATATGGTAGAGAATGTATTAGATCGGTGGTGCAGTCCACAGATTATAGACGACAAATACACGTAATTGGTTGGATAAAGAGGGAGCTCATTAGGCTCATATATTGTATTTATTAGGCTTATATATTCACCGGAATTATTGTGGTTTTAATGCCTCTGTTGATTTACAATATAGCCATCGTATTGTTTACTTAATGCTCGATTCACCGGAATAATACTGATCTGTATATTGTAAATTTAACATGTGCGATCTCCTGATTTTGGATCCTCGTGCGAAGTTTTGAGATGTGTTGTGGACGATATTTATAAAATTGGCGAATAAATCGCGGCTTGGCACTAATTAGAGGAGTCAATAAAAATGATAAATTTTCGACATGCAACTCCATCGAGAACTCATTGCACATAATATTAAAATGCACCAAATACAATATATACCCCCTCATCTAAAACAATAGCGTTTTCCTCCGAGGTCTAGCAGATCTAAATAGGGATATCATTCACATAAAAATTTGTATTCGTTTTTGGAATTCTACGCATCCTGAAAAGCGAAACCTCGAATTTTGAGATGGGGTTAAGTTTTTGAATTTTTTGGTCGATCACAATGGTTGATTATCTACAATTAAATTAATTTTAATTTAATTAAAAAATATTTTAAAATAGCGATATCTCTACTAATAGTGCTTTGATATCGATGAAATGTCCTTCATTTTGTAGGAAATTTAAATACCTTGAAATATCTTATCACAAAATTAGCACAAAAAGTGTATACTTTTTGAGTTATATGGAATTAAATTTTAACACCTCCCTCGTAACTTTTTTCCAGGTTTTTTTCGTTGAAGTGTGTTATATAGATAAATTTAAAGGGCGTCAAGAAAATGATTTTAGCGAAGTTTCATTGAAATCAGTAAATTCGTTTAGGAGCTACAGTCTATAGCAACGCAGGTTTTTCGGCCGCCATTTTGAAAGTAAAAGGCGGATAGCAATGTCGATGAAGGAGGATCTTCCTCGGGTGACCTCTGATTTTATATCCAAATTTGAAATAAATCGGTCCAGTAGTTTCGGAGAAAATGCGCGGACGGCGGACGAACAAAAAAAATTGTATTCGTTTTTCGAATTCTACGCATTCTGAAACGTGAAACCTCAAATTTTGAGAGGGGTTAAGTTTTTGAATTTTTTGTTCGATCAGAATGGTTAATTATTGAAAATAATAAACCAACATTAAATTTATGGCTAACATTTTTATTTAAAATTATATCAAACTATGACGCTAAATTGACATGAAATGGCAGCGACGGTGAGCAGTTTCAGCGAAATAGACAAGCATGAAACAGCATTCGCTACCGTGGGCAGTAACAGCGAAATAATACCTTACGAGCTATAATTTTTAAATTATGCTTTCGCTCGTACTGTTTTTGAAGAGGAGGGTAATTAAATATTTTTAGAGGGACGATATGTACTGTCGACCTTAAGATTGATGAGCACTCCTGAGTGGGGGTTGATCATTTCAACCTCCTCCAATGAATTAGAAGAAAGAAGAATCAGAGAATAAGTTGTAGAAGTATCGCGATCCAGGCTACCGAGAGGATGAAATAAAAATACCTAAGGATGGAAATAAATAAAGTTAGGTATGTCTTGGATGTAATCATCGAGTATATATATTTTAATAATTTTCACATAATTCCTTCTATCGATGTAACATTAAATTGTATAGATATAAGGTAAGTCTTATCCTCATTAAAATAGTCTCACGGCGCTTAAATGCAAAATATTAAAAAAAAATTTCCTTTAAAGGAACCTTTATTTTTATTATTAAATATAATTAAATGATTTTTATTATTAGTTTTTATGTCGCGGAATGTACTGTACGGGAGTCTTTCTCGACGTTGAACAGGCGTTTGATAGAGTTTGGCATCCGGGACAACTGTACAAACTCCGAAAATTCCTACCACCTACATACTTCCTCATTATCCGTTCCTACCTTACTGATAGATACTTTAAAGTAAATCACAAAAACGCCTATTCATCCCTTTTTTTCCCAGTCCGGTGGTGTTCCTCAAGGTAGTATCCTAGGCCCTATCCTCTATACAGTTTATACAGCTGACATCCCTACCTATCCCAACACTGTCATCACCACATATGCCGATGACACATGTATCCTATCAGTAAATAATGACCCAGCAATTGCATCCCAAATGCTTCAATCACACATCATAAATCTAGAAGAATGGTGTCAAAACTGGAGAATTAAAATAAACTCAATAAATCCCACCAAATTACCTTTACCCTTCGTCGTAAACCAACAACTTCCTGTCCTACAGTTTCCTTTAACAATACTCCACTTATCCCTGTTGAGCAAATCCGATACCTAGGACTCCACCTGGACAAACGACTAACTTGGAATCCTCATACTAGACTGAAACGACAAGAAACCGCTCGACGTTTCCGATTACTTCAGCACTTACTAGACAAACGCTCTAATCTTCCAATTAATTACAAAAGACTCATATACTTGACTATAATAAGACCTATTTGGACTTACGGAGTTGAGCTATGGGGCTCCACTAAACCATCGAATTCCTCTCGTATCCAATCCTTACAATCCAAAATCCTTCGTAAAATCCTCAATGCTCCCTACTTTGTTACAAATAAAACCATCCATAATGACCTTAATGTTCCTTTTGTTTCAGATCTGGCCCAATCCAGATACCTATCCTTCCATAATAAACTTCAGAATCATCCCAACCCTCTCGTTTCTAACCTTGCTTCCTCTTCAATTCCTGATAACCCTCCGAGGCGTCTGAAAAGAAGATGGCCCCGTGATCTCCTAATGTAAACATATCATTAGAGTGCTACCATTGGGTAGTTACTCAGCAAGTGTTTTTCATGTCATTATATACATTATGTTCTAATTTACTAGATGTATTTATTTAATACAGTTGTAAATGTCTTTAAGAAATAAAAAAAAAAAAAAGTTTTAATGTAAAAACGATAAACATGAACTATGAATGAATTTTATAATTTACTAAAGAAGAAAACGGGAGATATATTTTCGCAAATACAGGAAAATAAACCTATAACTATCTCCTTAAGGGGGAAATCAACATGTCCAACGTTTCACTTAGGCGAAGAGCCCATTTCCGGTAAAAGTAGATACTGTCCCTTATCTCGGAAGCAGTGTTGCCAGCTGAGCCCACCCTCGGGACACTGTCGGAGGAGGAGTGTGGAAGGGGGGGGGGGTATGTTCTTATTTCTTCAGGAACTCTCTTTCCAGATGGTTCAGGATACAGTAACTGTGCCCCCTCCCCCACCAATTGTACTGGACAGTACAACTTTAGGCTTCTATCTATTCCGGCCTTTAAAACTACTGTCAGCAGTTCTCAAGAAATTCTAACAGCTGATTTTATATAATTTTAATTGAGAAACGGAGCTAAAGCTTAAAACTTACAGATAACAAGTCATTAAGACCATTATAATTACAAAATGTCTATTTAATATACCGACGAAAGGCAATAAAAATCTAGTCACTCCATCTGCTTTTATAAACCACACAACTTTCTTTGCTTTTATAAACCACAGAATGATTAACTCCAATTTCAACATTTTTGAGTAATGTCATTTTAGTGATATTTTTAGTTGAAAAAGTTATCTATGCCGACAATGAGTAAGTTGATTCCGGAGGTGGTGATTGTAGTGTTGAAATATAGAACTGAGAATAAAAGTATAAATTTAGTTACTTATTTCTTATGAAAGATGTTCTTAGGAAAGATATTTTATTAAATATCTGTAGAAAAAAGATTTTTTTAGTCTCAACAATAAAAAAAGTATATTTTAAATTTATCCAAATTTTCGCCTCTTCAGGGAAAAAAACTAGAGACCACATCGTTCCTCCTAATTGTCCAATTTTAATGATTTTCGTTGTTGTTTTTTTAGGGAATTCCACAAACTTTAAAAAAATCACATACAATATCAACAAAAAAAGCGTATAATTTTTGAGTTATTCGGAATTTAATTTTACCATCCCTCGTAACTTTTTTTCTAGCTTCTTTTCGTTAAAGTAAGTTAAATAGATAAATTTAAAAGGTATCGAGAAAATGACTAGCGAAGTTTCATTGCAATCGATACATTCGTTCAGGCTCTACAGTCTATAGCAACGCAGGTTTTTCTGCATTTTTATTTTTTGTCTCCTTTATTAACTTATCAAATTCTTTCAAAAGTTATATGTAGCATTTTTTTATAACTCTGAATAATGCGAAAGTTGATTCCGGAGGTGGTGATTGCAGTGTTGAAATATAGAACTGTGAATAAAGGTATAAATTTAGGTACTTATTTCTTATGAAAGATACTGTATTAAATATCTGTAGAAAAAAGGTTTTTTTAGTCTCAACAATTAAAAAAAAGTATATTTTAAATTTATCCAAATTTTCACCTCTTTATTTTTTGTTACAAAATAATTTGAATTTTCATCTGAAAAAAAAATCCTTTCAGAAGACTTACTATTAGACATTAGCACATTTATACAACAAATAATAAAATTAAAAAATGAATATTATCCAGTCCAATTAATGGACTAAACTTTTTTTTAATCATTGGTAATATGGCAAAACAATTAGCATTACCTAAGTAACAAATTCAAAAACCAAAACAAAAGATATAACCTTTGCAGCAGAACATACTAAAAAAAAACTAGAGACCGCATCTTTCTTTCTCATTGTCCAATTTTAACGATTTATTTTTTTAAAGCATTTTTCATTTTTGAGCTATACTGCTAACATACAAACACACATACCATTTTTCGGGATTTGGTCATTTCGACTCAGGGTCAAACGTGTATTTCCGTTGAACACTCTGATTCAAACGTTTTCTCGATCGCATACATATATACGTAAGTGAAAGTAAAAATGTGCTCAGATTCGAACATTTCCACTAGCGTTTTAGACATCGAGGATCAAATTTGATTTGGCGTCTGTCTGTAGTCAAATCGATGTAACGGGTATATCACCGCTCGGCAACTACGCCCCTCGTATATAAATAAACTACATACAGTCTGTTCCATGTTGCTTGGTTTGAAACTTTTCATTTCGAAAATTCACAACCCCGTAATAATAGCCCACCCTCAAAACTTTTGATGGCGCAATTTGCGACAAGAAATCACCTTCTGGGCAATTCTTTTCCCGCTAATTCTTTCTATCCTTACAAAAAGCTTCATAGTACGGGTAGTTATCCTTGTTTATTAGTTGGAGGGAATCATACTCCATAATGACATGAAGTCCGGTTTCCTTCATCTGTTTGGCCCTCATTGTCTCAAAGGTGGTTCAGGTCGTTACATTTTTTTTTTTTTAATTGACCTTCCTCGCCTTTTAAGCTATACGGGTTTTGTCTCGGGCCAGCAGGTACAAGTGGCGAATCAATGCCAGAGTTGAAATCTCCCCCGGTACCAGAACGTGAACTCGTACTTATTTATCAAATCATATCATCGATCAGGTTACCAGGCAATGGTGGTGCTGTGCATACACTTTAGACCACTTGGCCACTCCGACCGCTGGTTATGAAGACATGCTCAACAGTTTGCGGAACACCACACCAGGGACGTAGGGAGTTAATTTTCTTCCAAAACGCATCAAGCTTGACGCGAAACAACCCTGCCCTGAAATGAATTGTGACACACCACAATTATACTTAACTTACCTAGGTATACCTAATTTAACAACATGCACCTAACTAAACAAACATACGTAACAGAAGCGTAATTTCAATATCGTATGTCTTGACGTTTTTGTAAGGCTTGGTAATTTAGAGTTGCGTACTTAAAAACATGTATTTTTCTTGAAAACTCGGATATGAAATTCACGTTTATAATAGAATATAACAATTTTTTCCTTTACTACATATTTTATATCTATTTAGAAATGAAAAATGGCCCTGCCACAAGAATCTAAACCTCAAGAATTCACACATCAACCTCAAGACCCATATCCCTCCATCCCTGAACGTAGGTTAAATACTCACACATTCATTCCTCCTCCTTCCAATTCCACTGACCTCACAAGCCTATTGACATCTTTCCTTTCCGAATTTAGATCTCTCATTACCCCCCTTATTTCGCTACTTACCAATGTTATATCCAACCTCATTCCACTGCCAAGAAATCCATAAATGTCCTCAACCAAATTCCTCTCCATTCTCCTCTGGAATGCGAATGGTATTCGGAACCACATCAACGAACTGACAATCTTATTACATGACAAAAACATCGACATAGCACTAATAACTGAAACTCGACTAACTAACAAACGACAAATCAACGTGCCCGGCTACAATATTTATCGAACCGACCATCCTGATGGAACAGCACATGGTGGCACTGCCATAATTATCCATCGATCCGTTTCCCATCATTTGTTTCCCTTACCAAGCCATAATTTCCTACAATCCACAGCCGTAATAATCCAAACACCCCTTTACCCAATAACACTAGTTGCGGCATATTCCCCACCTAAAACACCCATTTCCGAATCCCAAATAATTTCCTTCCTGAATTCCTTAGGACACCACTTCCTCCTAGGTGCAGATCTAAATGCAAAACACCAGCAATGGGGAGCCAGATCCACAAATTCCCGAGGCCGAACATTGCTATCTGCACTTAATTCCCATCGCAGCAACATCCTTTCACCTAATACACCCACATACTGGCCAACAGATCCCAACCGCAATCCCGACCTTCTAGACTTTTTCCTCCACAAAGGTCTAGGATCACTACACTGTTCTATTTCAAGGTTTGATGATCTTTCCTCAGACCATAGTCCTCTAGTCCTAACCGTTTCCACATCTCCCATTCCCAAATCATCCCCACCTTCATTTATCAGGGGGCCAGTTAACTGGAACCTTTTCCGTCAAATACTGGAAGATAATATTGACCTCAGAGTTTCCTTAAAAACACCTGAAGACCTCGACGATGCAGTGCATTCCTTCACTACCCTGATCCAGCAAGCAGCTTGGACTGCATCCTCACCTGATCGTCCCAAAAAATACCATAACATAAATCCTTTACCTCAAGATCTATTGGACCTAATCCATAGCAAACGTTGCTCTAGGACCCTTTGGCAAAGAACTAGGCATCCTGATGACCGGAAATCGTATAATTATTATTCCAAACAGGTAAAAAAGAAACTGGAAACTTTTAAAACCCAATCCTACAATTCCTACCTCTCCTCATTATCCGCTAGTGATAACTCCCTCTGGAACGTAACCAAAAAAATCCTTAAATTCCAGTCCATTTCCCATCCACTTCGCCGTGATGATGGTTCCTGGGCTTCGTCAGATGCGAATAGAGCAGAGGAGTTTGCTAAACATTTATCCTACACATTCACCCCTCACCCCGAACTCCATCCCAGCCACACTGCTGAAGTTGAAGAATTCCTCTCTTCACCAATTCCTCTCTCTCTACCTCCAAAACCTGTTAACCCCTCTGAGGTCAAATTCCTTATAAACAAATTAAAACCCCGAAAATCCCCTGGATATGATCTCCTCACTTCACAAATCCTCAGACAACTTCCCAAAAAAGCAATCATATTCCTTACCTATCTATACAACTGCATCCTTCGCACAACCAACTTTCCTTTGGTGTGGAAACATTCCATAATCATCCTGTTTCCAAAACCAGGTAAACCTGTTAATAACACATCATCCTATAGACCGATAAGCTTACTCCCGATCCTCTCAAAAATCTTTGAGAAAATCCTTCTCAAACGCATCCTACCCATAATCGAATCCCACAACATCCCTTCTCATCAGTTTGGATTCCGCTCAAGACATTCCACTGTCCAACAAGGCCTTCGTGTTGTGGACCATATATCCTCTGCACTTGAAAACAAGCATTATTGCACTGGTGCCTTTCTGGACGTAGCACAAGCTTTCGACCGGGTGTGGCACGATGGCTTGCTTTTCAAGCTCAAAACCCATTTACCCCAATCCTTATACCTAGTCCTCAAATCCTACCTCTCAAATCGTTCCTTTCAAGTCCGTTGTGACACCGCATTCTCCACTTACTATCCAGTTGAGGCTGGTGTTCCACAAGGCAGTGTCTTGGGCCCAGTTCTCTATATCCTCTTCACTTCCGATATCCCTTCCAATCCCGATACATTTCTAGCTACATTTGCTGATGATACTGCCATTCTATCTTCCCACTCAGATCCTCAAATAGCATCTCTAAACCTACAATCTCACCTCTCTTTGATTGAGCAGTGGTGCAACAACTGGCGCATCAAAATCAATGAATCAAAATGCAAACATATCACTTTTACCCTGCGACGCAGATCCTGTCCGTCAATCCTTTTTAATACAATTCCACTTCCCTACTCAGACACAGTCCGTTACCTTGGCTTCCTTCTTGACAAAAGACTAACTTGGAACCCACATACCAGACTTAAAAGACAAGAACTTAACCGACGATATGGCCAGCTGTATAGATTACTAAGTAGGACATCCCATCTTTCGATTGAAAATAAACTTTTAATCTACAAGACCATACTGAAACCTATCTGGACCTACGGACTTGAACTGTGGGGAACTGCTAAACATTCGAATATCAAACGCATCCAATCCTTCCAGTCCAAAGTACTTAGAACAATAGTCAATGCCCCATATTATGTCACAAACAAGACCCTACACCATGACCTTAACATCCCATTTGTCCTCGACATCATCCCAACCAGATTCTCAAACTTTCACCAAAACCTTATCCATCATCCAAATCCTCTAGCTCAATCCCTATCCAGCTCCCTTCATCCCTACAATCCTCCACGAAGGTTAAAACGGCAGTGGCCCAGAGATCTCTTGTAAATATGCTTCTGGAGTCCTGGCAATGGCCAGCTTCTCCACTCATGTCCCGAGCGTCTGTGGCTCTAGTGCCCTCTTTCAGTCTCCATTGGCTTCTAATACCAGTGATGCGGCTGGAAAAGTGGCACTGGAATCTCCTGGAGTCTTGCTTTGCCTTCCACATGTGGGGGAAAAAGCCTGGCTCGGAGATTCTTGGGCGAATGTATATATTGTATATAGGTATGATTGTGTTTATAAGTTTCTTTTTATGTTATTGTTTATTTTTTTTTCTTTTATTTTCTTTCTTCATCAGTATTATTTATTTACTTTTATATTTATATTTATTTCTCTATTATTTGTATATATTGTTTGAATGAGAACTCTTAGCCCTAATACTTATAGCCCTCCAGTGGCTGATTGTATTATTATTCAATAAATAGATATATAAAAAAAAAAAAAGAAATGAAAAATGACTAACATGGAACCCACATACCATACTTAAAAGACAAGAGCTTAACCGATGACTTGGCCAGTTATACAGACTACTTAACAGAAAATCTAACCACTCAATTGAAAACAAACTGTTAATATACAAGACCATACTGAAAGCCATCTGGACCTATGGATTTGACATGCAGGGGACAACTAAATTTTCGAACATCACATAAAATCCTTCCAGTCTAAAGTTTTCCGTACAATGCTCCTTATTTAACAAACAAAAGCTTACATCATGACCTTACCCTCCCTTATGCCCTTGAGGTTATTCCAATCCGATTCTCAAATTTTCATCTCAACCGAATCCACCTTCCTAATCCCTCTGCAGAATCCTCAGCTCCAGTCATTCTTACGATGCTCCTTGAAAAGGATTTAGTGCCCTCTCTGTCTCCACTGGATTCTTATGTCAGTGACGCGGCTAAGAGAAAAGCGCAGGAATCTTAGAGTCTATCATTGTCCTTCGCACGAAAGGAGTTGGAGATTCCTCAGCTGATTGTAAATATTGTAATTAAGTATAAATCCTTTTTTATATTCTACATTCATTTCTTTTACTTATAATTTACTTATTTGTTCTATGAATTTCTGAATTTTATTTAATTTCAACTTAAAGTTACGATTCTTTGATTTTACTATAGTTTTTGCTTTTGTTGTATATATATATATATATATATATATATATATATATATATATATATATATATATATGTGTGTATTTATTTATTTATTGTATTTTATACATGGTCTGAATTTGCCTCATCCAGCTCTGGTACTCAGTGCTCTTAAGTGTGGCAAAATATATTATTTCTAAATAAAAAAATAGAAATAAAAGACACAAAGTTAGTGTTATTGCCGGAACTTTCAAAATTTCAATCCTTGCTGAGAAACTTGAAATAAACCTAAGAATCCCGAAAATGAATATTATAAGTAATCCTTCTTATTTTAACATTTAATACATATAGAGTCGACTGAAACTGTTGGATCTTAAAGATTTGATTTTTGTATATGCGTTCACAAATTTTGTTAATTTCATCAGCATAGAACCTTCGAATTCGTTATGCAATGTGTATTCTGTGTAATTGTTTAAATTTACAATATTGAAATATTTAACACTTTATTCTCGCAATATCTTCAAAGCATATGCCATGGTTATTATTTTATAAAATTAAATTAGTCGTGTGATAATGTTACTGCGGTGCTAACGATAATACAGAGCCTGGAAGGTGCTAATACAATTTTCTAATTTATTAACAGGAATAAAGGAGTTGTTAATGGATTGCCTCGTAGCATAATTGGACTCAGCCTCACCAGTTTCTCAGCAACGCCTTACATAGTGAACAAGCAATTGTAATAAGGGCAAGAGAGTAGTGGAATATGTTTGTATATATAATTATATATATATATATATATATATATATATATATATATATATATATATATATATATATATGTGTGTGTGTATGTGTGTGTTATTGTATTATATATTATATACATTCTAATAATTATTAGAACTATATTTTAGGTTTATTACAAAAAGTCATTAAGTACCGTTATTACAATAATGCTACATTAAAATTAATTAATTTAAAATTTTCTTTTAAATAAAACCGTTAAAAAAGGTTTGATTTGCTGTGACCAAAAAAAAAAAAAAAAAAAAAAAAAAATTAGAATGTAAAATAATTTTTAGTTTTTATAAATAATAATAAGTTTTTTTATTAACTCGAAGAGGGTTAAATTTAAAATTAAGTATTTAGTATTAGTTTTAAGTATTAGTTGTAAATATTATTTCTAAGTGAGTGTACCAGCCAACAGCTGATTGGAGGAAAAACAAAAGACAGTTGAGAGAGAGATGGCGGACCTCGCGAGTGTTGAGGCACGCTAAAGATTTGGTTGTGTGCAATACTTTAGTTTTACGGTGTACAACGGATTTTCTTTTCCTATCCATGAACCAGTGATTATCAGAGACGAGTGCCGCTTGATTTTACAAGTTGATGAATGAACATTTTCACAACTTGAGGAGATAAAATGGGGAGAAAATTAAAATTAATTAAAAAAAAAAATTAAATTTATTTTTTTGGTTTTCGCTATTTTCCAAATTCAACAAATTAAATAGCGTGGTGAATGTTAGATAGTTATTAATATTTAATTGACTCTTGATAATTTTATTTATTTATTTTTTTCCTGCAAACCCTGCCGTCTCCACTGAGCATAAAGCAAGTTTGTTGCGGAAACGACTTTTCTAAATTAAAGACCTTAACATTGTATTGATTAATTGTCAATTATATTTTATGGTTTTAATTAACCTCACTGTTTCTACTTTGGAATCCATACCAATTTATACAAGAAAAGGGCTAACGACCTTATACTAATTGTACAATTTGTCAAAACAAACTATAATTGCTTAATGGATGTAATGATTTTATAATCAACTTTCTTATGTTTCTTGTTAAGGTAACTTTTCAAGCTAAGGCAAGGCAAATAACTCTCATGAGCTCCAAATAAGCTACATTCAAAATTATGGGTAACATTCTACTTTTATGCAATGGGCTGCATTTTAATGGATTGATAGGTTATACTGATTGTGCAAAAATAGCTTACCATACTTATGTCGGCTCAAAACATCTCTTTTTTACCATGAGATAAATGAAATAAAATAAATAAAAGAAGTATTTTGTTGTAGCATCTTAAACATGTTGGATGTTATACAAGTCTTTGTTTAGCAAACTATTTGTCACATACAATAGCGTGTCTGCTATTTCTCAAGTTCAAGGGTGGTTCAAGTTTTCGCAAAACTCTATCTTGAAAGTCTTCTAAAGATCTTATAATCGATTCTTAGATTTTGGTTTATTATTTTCAATGATGAACCATTGTAATCGAACAAAATTCAAAAAGTTAACCTCCACTCAAAATTTGACGTTGACGTTACGTAGAATTCGAAAAACGAATAAATTTTTTTTTGTCCGTCAGCCGTCCGCCTTTCGCGCATTTTTCTCCGAAACTACTGGACCAATTTTTTTTTTTCAAATTCCTCCTTCAAGTATGATCCTCCTTCGTCGACATTAGTATCCGCCTTTCACTTTCAAAATGGCGGCCGAAAAACTGATGTATAAAAAATGGACTGTAGCGGCTAAACGAATGTAACGATTTCAATGAAACTTGGCTAAAGTCTTCTTTTTGTTGCCTTTTAAATTTATCTGTGTAATATACTTCAAGGAAAAGAAGCTTGAAAAAAGTTACGAGGGATAGTAAAATTAGATTCCGAATAACTCAAAAAGTATACACTTTTTTGTTTATATTGTATAAGGTTTTTTTTAAAAGTTGACGAAATTTCCTAAAAAACAAAAGACATATTTAAAATAGGACAATTAGGAGCAAAGATATGGTCTCTAGATGTTTTTTATGTTCTACTACAAATCCTTTGTTTTGGATTTTGATTTTTGAATGTGCTTCTGAAGTAATGCTTTTTTATTAAATTAATAATGATGAAAAAACAAATGTTTAGACAAATAATCGGAATGGACTTTTTATTTCTTTTAATTTGTCCCCTGAAAGATAATGTTACTTTAGATGCATAATTGTTGGGAAATAATAAACCATTGTGAAATAATTTGCAGCGGTTTTTAATTGTTATTTCGTTATTCAGGAATAATTTGGAGCTTCTCCCTAATAAGGAAGGGGATAGTCCGGGGTAGCGGCCATAAATAGATAAATAATGGCAAAAATATTTTATTAAAAGCCAACTTTTCGACCTGACTTTGCAGGTGTTCTTCAGGGCTAGAACGGACAAAATACAAAAGAAATAGAGAATTGTGGAAGCTACATAATAATAAGACAAAAAATTATAAACAGTAAGTATATTAAAATATAAACAGAGTAAGCTAAGTACCAAGATCCTAAACTGAAGTAAATAGATGGTAACAATTGTTGTAGTATAATATATAATATAATATATGCAATTCTGAATATACTCTTACAGATCTACAGGAGAGATTAGAAGAAAAGTTTTTTTTTTTTTTTTCCTATGCCATAGTCATTGGTCATTCGGCCATCCAACATCTTGCTGCCCAATATAATTTTGATTTTTGTATGTAATCATTTACATATGTTTGATTCTTTATATCCGTCAAAGCAGGACATTCGTTTAGGTGGTCTGCATCCATTTCCGCTTGTTCACATAATTTACAGCTAGGATCCTCAGCCAGGCCTATCTTGTGGAGATGACTCTGTAGATGGTCGTGACCAGTGGCCAGGCGGAAGCAGGCTACTGCATCTCTTCTTGGTAGGTCTGCTGGGATCGGGTTTTCCATCAAACATCCATAACGTCTCCCTTCCACCTTATCTTTGTGCATATTTTTTGTTTCCTCCTTCACTATCATCTTCACCATTCGCCGAATTGAATCATAGGATTTTGGATGGACTGTTTGTGGCAATTCTGCCCCCCTCCTGGCGAGACTATCCGCTTCCTCATTTCCTGGAATACCGCAATGGCTCGGAATCCACTGAAGGACCACATTGGTGCCTCGGAGTGTTAGATCGTAGAGAAGGGATTTGCACTCCAAGATAGCACTCGACATATATTTATTCACGTCAGTAATAGCGAGGATTGCTGCTTGCGAGTAGTAGTAGTAGAAGAAAGGTAAAGAGTAAGAAGAAAAGTAAAGAGGATATAATAAGTGTCGAAACAATTGGCTTTTAATAAAATAGTTTTTCCATTATTTAGTCTATTTATGACCACCTCCCCGAACCCTCTCCTTCGTTATTAATCCATATCGTTTGTTGGAAGGTATAGTGGATATTTTTTGAGAAAAATGACACAAAACCACTATCTTAAACATCAGTGCAGTTAGAAATAGGAGAGTTAGTCCAAACAAACTAGTAAACATGATTAAAAATATTAGAAATAGAGAGCCAATCATACAGTTTTAGGTAATGAAATGAACGTTTAAATTTTATTTGCAAATATTATGCTTATATAGTTACTTTTCCTGGTTGTTCACACAGTGTACCATACATGATTATATATTAGTTAAGGTTAATTTGGCGCGGATCATATTAGTAGATATTTGTCAGTATCATATGTTCGAAATAAATAAGATTTCAATACTTAATTATAGTATTTTACATAAATTTAATATTAACCTAATATTAAAAGTTCTCACGTTACACCTTATACGTTGTACGTTCAGGATTATATTCAGAAATATTAATTAAGAATAGCATAGTGATATCCGTATAAACTATACAATAAATAATGTTATAAAACAGCCCAAGGGAAACTCCATAATTTCCTCAGTTTTATGAGGCATAACCGAATTTATTTCTGAATTACATTAACATGTGGCAAAATATGGAATCGTAAAGGATATGAGCACGTGTAACATTGCAGAACATAAAATGCTAATAAAAAATATGAAATAAAACGTATCTTATTTGCTATGTAAATTTTATGCCCATGTTGCCTTTTTTATTATTATTATTTTCCATAGTAAAACATTCTAGTCAAATCATAAAAAAAAAAAAAAAAAACTTCCCATGATACTTGAGAAATTACATTTCGAGATATGTAAAATCTAATGACTTCCGGCGAATAGTGAGTGGGCTATACAATGCAGTGAAAGAAAACTAAATGAATCCATATGCAATTAGTTGAAATAAAAATCTGGTACGCGCATCACACAATTTTCGCTTAACGCTCTACTTTAAACAGAAATTATTGGCTGACAAAGTTAGATTATAGCAAATTTTTTTGAAGTGCAGTTTAAACGGAGCTAAAGCTTAAATCTTACAGAAGGGAGTTAGTCGACTTTTCTACATATCATGGATGATAAATATTCAGGACGCAGTCATTATAATGTTTTTATAGTGCCAACGTTTCAACCGGAACATGTGGGTCATCATCAGGGCGTGGTTCGAGCACTGAAGGTATTCAAGTACTTGAATTGATGATGAACCACATGTTTAGGTCGGCAGTAATAAAAATTTTATAATAACTGCGTCCTGAATATTTATCATCCCTTAAACCTTACAGCTAATCTGTAGATACTCATTAACACAGTTAAAATACCTCAAACCTATAACCAATTTATTACTTAGACTGTAGGCAATAAATAATTTCGTAACTCCATCTGTCTTTTTGAAACGCATAACTCCATTCTCTGAGTTTTATACACAAAGAGAGAGAGAGCTGGCAGTGCATTTATGAGTAAGCTATATATGAGCAAGGACTGTGATAAATAGTAAAACTTATAGAAACTATGTAAATCTGAAAAAAGTTATGCATGCCTTTAAACTCACACTTTCCCTTATAAAACTTTTTTTCAGCAAAACCTTCGGACATGGGTCTAATATTTTTCGACCTAGTATCGCCGAAAAAAGTTTCAATGAAATCGGTGACCCATAACCTTCCCTTGTGATGGAAAATCATTCTCTTTAAAACCAATTGGCATTTCAGATGAAGTCAATAGAAAAGTTTTCGGCCGGCATTGTTTAATTAATAATACTAGGACTCAGTACAAAAATTGTTCAGTTTTTTAATGAGATAGTAGCTGTGATTAACAATACTAATTACATTGATATTTTTGAAGATAATTTAAAAACCGACTTATGTCACGAGAAGAGATAGTGACTGCTTCACTAATTATCGTTCCATTTAAATATCACCTGAGGATTTTAATGTCTTTTTACATAATTTTTAGCACATTAGTTATCACTAACTGAATAAGGAACTATTTTCAAACATTTTTTTCTTGACAAATATTTAATGAAGATTTTAATAATTCGCGAAAACTGACAAATGTCTGAAATATCCAGTAGTAGTCAGTGGTACAGACCCTTCTTTATGTCGAATTATTAACATCTGCCTGAAAAACCGTAAATAGTTTCATCTCATCGTAACCTACAACTATTTTATTTACGAAAACTCTTGGAATTGAAGCGTTTTCAATCTGGAGAGGGCAAACTTTGTCTATTTAATTAAGTACTAAAAACTTGTAAATACCCATTTGCTTTCTGCTTGGATCGTAAAATAATTTGAACACAAAATAGATAAAAAAGGTGGCCTACAAAAATATTGGATCGTTTGTCCTATACAACCTCGTTATTTTGAAAATTTGGGGATGTAGGTCACGCCAAACGGCTAAATATTTTTGAAGGACAATTTTTGTTTTATCGATTTTGTGATCAAATTATCTTACGATCCAAGTATAAAGCAAATGTGTATTTACGAGTTTTTATTACTTAATTAAATAGATAAAGTTTGTCCCTCTCCAGATTGAAAACGCCTAATTCCGAGAATTTTCGTAAATCAAATATTTGTAAGTTACGATGAGATGAAACTATTTACTGAAAGTTTCAGCCGGATATTAATAATTTCATAAAAAGGGATCTGTACCACGGACTATATGAGCCTAAAGTGGCATAAAAATGGAACGAAAATCTCCTTAAACTTTCACCATTCCAATCCATCGTGTCATTTGGAGTGATCGCCAGTAGAAAATGAACTACAACGACCAATCACATAATAAAAGCTGCACCCCGTCAATGATCCGGATCCTGAGACAATGAAGCATTTGAAGAGCCAATGAATGGAATTATCGACTCATCATCAGGACTAAAGGGAAGGAGGGGGGAACGGAAAGTCCATGATTCATCGAAGGTGGCCCCCCTCAGATTAGAGACATAAATCCAGGCAGTTGCCGTCAAGGAAACGCTTTCTATGAGTAATTCCCCTCTCCCCTCCCCCAATTGGTTCGATAACTGCCTCGAAGAACTATAATGTCTTAATTGCCCAATATTTGTTATTAATATAGAATTTTATGAATTGAATACTGAATCACCGTATCATGCTTAGAATGATAATACCTATATTTTTTGTAAAAATTGAAATTTTTTTTTTGATTTTGAATTTTCGAGAAAACTGAATATATAGGAAAATGTACAAATGTTATTCATTATACTTTTTTTATTAAAAGGAAAGGATAAACCCTTCAAACATTCAGTTTTCAATATTTATTCTTCCAAATGGCGTTTAGAGCTATTCATCATGTATATAAATAAAATAAAGGTTTTGTCTGTACATGGAATAGAATCAAGCCGTTTCATGATATCTTTCCGTTTTATACATTACAGACACCAAATCCACTCTTTAAAAAATTGTTGTCTGTCTGGATGTCCGCTTTGCACAACGAAATTTTGTCAGGCATAAGCTCAGCAATGGCTAATGGTAGACTTTTGAAATTTCGGCATTATATTTAGGTTTGCTTGACTTAAAATATAGGCTTCAATTGAAAACAAAATATTGAGTAGAACCAAAGTTATGAATTCTTGAGTAATTTGTTTAGAGATCCCGGTTAGGCAGTTACTTCGATTCTCATCCCAACCTACTCTACCGCGAGCCACATTTAAAAGTTGTACTACTCAACTGATGAAAAAAAAACTATCACAACTCAATGGGAAAAATCCGGAATACCGAGCATCAAGTTCTAATTTTACACGGATTCAGGTGACTCAATGTCCAATGTAATTTTGGTTATTTTGCCAGCGATAAACTCAGCAGAGTTTAAAGAAGCGGAGAGACTACAACTCTTTTTGATTAATTAATCGACTCCACAATCTCCACGCTTCATCATAAATAAAAATTAAACACTTAACAAATTTTAATAGTTCGTTGGTGGTCGATTTAGTTGTGTGGTGCCTAAACAAATAGAGTTTTTAGTTATGGCTATTGCGAAACCTTGACTTCCATAATCCCCGCCATAAAAAAATTCAAAACAACCACCCTCCTCCCTCCCGACCCAATTTATTGAAATTGAATTTGGATCCTCCTCCCCAGGTAATACAAAATCCATCTCAAAAAAAGATTTTCAAATTTTAACTAAAAATCCGTCAACGACGGGTACATCAGCCACTTATTAATACTAGACAAAATGATTTTTTTCTAATATACGAATTCATTATTTTGGTGTAAAGGATAATAGGACAGTAACTTACGGATCATGCAGGAAATAAATTGTGAAACATGTGGGAAAAGTTTTGATTTTTTTTATTCGCATATATGGATTTAAACACGGAAAAACAAAATCGAACGCAAGCAACCAAGAAAAATCTTTTGAATGCCAAAAAATCCAGATTTTGACAATCTTTTTCTACTTTTTACCTATAACTTCTAAACGGTGCATCGAAGTGGAAAACGAACACTTTAAGAAATTAAAGACCGTTAAATTTTGCGTACAACTAATACCTAAACGTAGTAATTATATTGAGTGGTTTGGTCGATAACGTGTACGAACGCTGATTTGTACCATATTTGTCAAAAACTAAGACCAATTACTATAATTACAAATCACTATAAATGTCTCTGCAGCTTGGAAATGAGTTTTTCTAATAAGTTTTCTATGAGATAAAACTCATATAATAGAAGGTTTTGAGTATCATAATCCACGCCCAGTGAGTATCAACGGTTTTAATAGTGTTGCCCAAATGTGAGACCAAGACGAGTCTTGGTCTTGCAAACTCAGTCTTGGTCATGGCCTTAGTCTTGAGCAAGAATCTCTCAACAGTCTTGCAGTTACTTATTAGCTTATTAGTATAGAGATACTACTGTAATTGTTTAGGTAGAAGAAACCGAATCAAAAATTAGAGGAGTTAAATGAAAAAGTATATTGGTTATAACAATTATTAATATATGGTAATTACTAAGATTGTCAAGTATTAGTAACTATTTTGCCGTAATTTTTATTATTTTATTATTTATTATGATATTTACAACTATATAAAAAAATACATTTAGTAAATTCGTACATGGATATAATTACATGAAACACATGTTGAGAAACTACCCACTGGTAGCACTCTAATAATGTCTTCTTTAGGAGATCATGGGGCCATCTTCTTTTCAGGCGCCTCGGAGGGTTATCAGGAATTGAATAGGAAGCAAGGTTAGAAATAAGAGAGTTATGAAGTTTATTATGGAAGGATAGATATCTGGATTGGGCCAAATCTGATACACAAGGAACATTAAGATCATTGTGGATGATTTTATTTGTAACAAAGTAAGGACAATGAGGATTTTACGAAGGATTTTGGATTTTAAGAATTGCATACGAGAGGAATTTGAAGGTTTGGTAGCTCATAGCTCAACTCTGTAAGTCCAAATATGCCTCTTTTTTTATTAAAAAAAAAGATTTTTTTTACCAGTCTTGGTCTTGGTCATGCAACAGTTAGGCCTTGGTTTTGGGACCGATTTTGGGTAACACTAGTCACTAACTTATGTCGAAATCAATAATCTGGTTATTCTTAGTTAGAAACTTTTTTTTACAAAATGGAACTGTTTTCGAGGCGTCTAGTTAAAGTCTTGTAAAAAAAAAAACAAAAGAAAAACCCTTTTCCACCTTTCAGAAGCGAAGGATTTAGAGAAATGACGAGTCAAAAGAAATCGAATTTCATTAAAAAATGACGAAACCAAATTCGGAAGATATAATTGACCAACATTAAAACATTCGGTACCCAGTGGATAGGTGGTTCGCATTTTGAGGTATATTATAGAATTTTATATTATAGCACGTGGGGACTTTGCTACCAGGTAGCCATGTCTAAACTGCCAGTGTCCAAGTCCTAAGTCGACACAGCATTTCTTTTTTCTCCGAAATCTTGTAGGTAGTAGGCAATTTGCCGAAATTAGGTTTTACTTCTACCAATTTATACTCTTTTCCATTCGTTTCTCCAACTCAGCTGATAGTTCTTTTTCTTTATGTGGTGTACTTAATCTTCTAAATTAACCTCTTTTAATCTATACATCCCTGTTTCTTTTCAACTTCTGGCTGAATGGGCTGCTTGCTTAGATTTTTCATTTCACCAAATGCCGCAGTGGGCTAGAACCCGAAAGAATACTACTGACATTTTTTTATTTCCCACTATACATTTTTTATTTCTCTAACAATAATTATAGAATTGCTTAGATGTGGGTTGTGGGTGGCAGCTGAGACACTCCACAAGTTCATTTCAACGAACCAGCCTTTTTTGGTGAATGTGGAGAATTCTTCTGTCAATTTAAATAATAACTATGACTCTTTACTCGGTAAAGCAGATCAGATTTATAGATCATTAAAACTCATATATTTCTTGTTAACATTTAAATTGCGCAATACAGCTCTCTAAAAATATATAAATCGGAAATTAGAAAACGAAAATTCTAATTGGACCTATAGGTGTATACAATCCATCGATGGACAAAAATTTTAAAAAATGTGTAAAAATTAAACATAATTATTGTATCGTTAATTGAACAGTTGTGATATTGAATATTTAAAAATAAATTTATATATTTATATGCTTGGAAAAAAGCAGGATATTTTTTTTTTTTTTTATGGTCATATAGATATACTTGAAAATGTCTGTAAAAACCATTTGTATACACCAAACATATTAGGAAGAAGGACAGTCTCCATAGCATAGATACATTTTCGACTAAAAATGCATAATATTAAAAAATACTTTTGATTTCTTAGCTCGTACAACCTCGTACAACAAGGACGAGTATCGTTTCGTCCCTCCCACCACCAATAATTTAAAATACAAAAAATAAAATTGATGACTTATAAGCTACCTGAATAAATTAAATGTGTAAACTAAAATCGATTTAGAAAAATAAAACGACTGGCTGGCTAGGTTAAAGCCTATAAATAAGTTATATTTTAGTTTATTTTTATTGATAATGATTCATCTCTTATGTAGGCACTTCTATTTTCATTTGATTTTCTGATACATTTTGTGCGATAAAGTTGGAATATATATATTAACAGAACTAATCGGACTGCGAAAACGTTTTATGTTTATTTAGAGGTTGTACAAACTAAGAAATCAAAAGTATTTTTTAATATTATTAATTTTTGATTGAAAATGTTCTTAAAATCTATGATATATTAGCGGCGCCATGCTAAAAAAAAAAAAAATTTCACGAAAAGCGTTGAAGTTTAAATAATGAAAATTACAATTTGAATTTATATGAATACACATTCAATAACTAATTTTCAAATGGATATCAATGCTGCGATGAACGTTAAGGAAAAAGGTAAAACATAAAATAATTTACCGATACCTATTGATTTAAACTACAGATTTACAATATATTCTAATTCTAAAACTAATATAATAAACAGTAAAGGAAAAGTTAACAAAATAATAAAACTGCTATCTAGAGAAAGGAATGTAGATAAAAGCAAAAAATGATTTGAACGAACTGATACAAAATCACAGTCATCCGGAACACTCTGAATACATCCATTATCGGAAATAGATCTTCCTTCATCCTACATTTTCTCGGCCAAGGGTGAACAATGTCTTGGCAAATCGAATTCTGCCAGGGAAATCGAAGAGGCATTGAAAGTGAATTTTTCTGTATTTCTTTGCAACTGATAATGGAAATGGTGGTTTTACTAGAAATTATTTAAAAAGTTAATCATGTTTAGAAATTTCCATTTTATTTATCTGCTTTTTAGTTAATTAATTAATTAATGGCTTTATATAACTTGTTTTAATTACAAATGTCATATATATTAGCCCTGAAAAGGCCTGTAAAAATCGGGCCGAAACGTCGATATTCTTAATTGCTATTTAATCAACGTATGCCTCCATTTGACGAAGAAATAATACAATACCTTTGCAGGGTTAGCTGGTTACCCGAGTAGAATACGGCGGAGTCTTCAGCTACTTCTTTCTTCATCTCTCGAGGCACTTATGCCATTTCGATGTACCTTCTTGAACACATCCGTCTTCCCTGCGATTCAGTTCTTACTTTATTGCTAGGAACTTCTTCCAATGGATTCTACGAACCTACTGCTTGTTCCCATTCAAAAGTATTTTCATCTAATGGTTTCCTCACTTCTTTTTCAGGCTTATCAATTGGTCGAATATTTGTTCCAGAATAGGAATCCATTCCCCCTTCTGCACAATTTTGAACCCTGAACGGATTTTTAACGAACGTTATTTAACCCAGCTGTGGAAGTAGCTAAGGTACTGCCCTATACGAAGTTTATATGCAATATTCTATGTTGGCAATATTAAATATTTATTCAGCGGTACAGACGCCTTTTTAGTATCCAACTAAGCCTAGCGAAATCATGGTTAAGGGTTTGCGTCTTCCGCTAAAAACTATGTAACCCTTTTTTAAAAAATGGCTGGATCGATTTTTAAATTTGACAGCTCACATTATTCAGCGATATTCCTGAGCGTTTTGAGAAAAAATGAGTTAAAAATACTGAACCATGATTGAATCAATTAGCAAAATAACTTTATAATGCTGTTTTGATCGAACGACTGGATCGATTTTTATGTTTGATATATTATATTATTCCGTGAGTGTTTAGAAAGCGAAACGACACGAGGGTAATGTGTTCGGGATGGCCACATACTAAAAGGTATGTAACGCTAATTTGAACAAACGGCGGCTGAATCGATTTTTAAGATTGATGCCTCAAATTATTCAGTGAGATTCCGTGAATGTTTTGAAATACTTTGAACTCCAGATTCCGTCAAATTACTGGGCAAAATATGTTTAATTAATCTGCTAAAAGTTACGTAAAGATCTTCTGAGCGCGTCATGATCGATTTTTGACATTGACTGCTACAATTATTCACAATTAGTTAGATATCGCGAATGTTGCGAAATAATTTCAACTCAAAATACTGGCCAAACTGCTTTTCTATAGTTTAAGTATCTCGATTACTAATTGATTTCAAATATCATGTGATTATATGTTATGAAAATGAATTGTAATATTTTAAAAACCTAAAAATGTACAAACAAAAATATATTGTAATTAAAAAATAAATCCGACTACAGAAATTGGAAAAAGTTATCCATCCTGAGGGAATTTGCTTTCATATCTACTGAAACATCTTGGTAGATTGGTAAGTAGATTGGCATATGGTGTAGTAGTGGGGTTCCTATCACACTTCACGATTCTATCGGATGTTAACATACACCGATATATGAAAAGAAATACATTTGTCTAGAGAAGTAATGTGTAGTGAAAGGAACCCGACCACTACACCAAATTTAAATGTTGGTACATCTCAATTCCCCTATCAATCAACCAAAATGGTTCAGTAGATATCAGTAAATATATTAATTATTACTTTCTTTATTGAATATTAATACATTCTGCCACATTGAAGGGCATTAATATTAAGGCTACATAATTCATTCACACAATATGTACATACAATTAATATCAATAATAAAGACAAAGAAATATAAAAAAAAATAAAATAAGTAAATTGGTATGACTGTGTACAAAAAAAAAAAATTAAATAATAGATAAAAGCTAAATGAAATTAAAGTAAACAAATCACATTCACACCTATGGCGGTAAATATAAAGTACATTTTCTTAGATGAATAGAATTCTCAATATCTGTAGTCAGGCTTTTTTTTTTTAATCAAAATATTTTTTTTAAATTATTGAAACTTTTTTAAATGTTCTTAAATGATTTCGTCTTATCGAAACCTACAACTCTCCCCCTCTTGGAAATGGAACGTTTTCATGTAGAGATTGGAAAACTTTTGTCTATTAAGTGGAATACTAAAAACTACTGAACACCCATTTGATTTATATTTGAATTGTAAGATTCTAAGATTGTAAGATTCGATCAATAAATCGCAAAAAAACGTAGGGCTGTTTGGAGTGACAAAACTTGTCAAAAGTTGTTAAACTTGTCAAAACGAAGTTAAAATATCAAAGAGATAAACGGCCAAATATTTTTTAAGGATACTTTTTTTTTGTGATTGAATTATTTTACCATTCATGTGGAAAGCAAATATGTATGAGTTCTTAGTACCTCATTAATTTAATTTTTAAAAAACGCCCATTTATGACAATTTTTGTAGTTAAAAAAGTTTTGGGTTATGATAAGATAAATTGATAAAATAGAATCTGTACTGCTTACTGGCTTTCTTCTCTATAATTGTTTATTTTTATTTATAAAATATATTTCAATTTCCAACACAGCAACCTTCGATACATAACATAATATATTTTCATGTCATTGTTTAGTATACATTTCATCTTTATTTATTTCCTCTCTCATGTATTATGTTACGACAAGAATAGGATTATTAAAGTGAAAATCAACGATAGCCTGAACAAGTAGAGCCCGCATTTGCTGACAGAGGGCGCTGCAGTCTGCTCTCCCTAAGTAGTCTTTAGTAGCCAGGCAGCTGTTGGAGTTAAACTGTCATTAGCTGTTATCGTGGAGCTAATGGTTGCTCGATTTACTGTTCCTCTGACTACATGTCTTCTCATCTACTGTCCTGGAATTCGGAAATCTTGTAAAAAATTAAAAATTCTATTATCGTTTAACACTGGAATACTACACAGGAATACAGGGGTACCAGAGCTCACAAATTATTTTCATATTAAGCGGACCTGACACGATAATTCATGAATGACAATCAAATGACTGACAAGGATTGCTTCAATCATGATGACCTTTGCATGTTTCAAACATACGCATTTTAGCTCAGACGCTTTAAGATAACAGGCAGTGTGTATCTAGTACATTGTCAGAATTATAACGTGTTTCATTAAAAAGGCATATTTAGCCATTATCATTTATAGAACTGGAAATCAAGAGAAAATAGAGATATAATAATTGATTCCCAGTGCCTAAAAATTGTTTTGACTAAAATTATAAGTCGAGTTGAGAAAAATGGAAAAAGAACTGATAAATATACACAACAGTTAAAGGTTAATTTTTTTCTATAAATAAATTGTGATTTTTTTTTTAATTTACTGCCCACTTGACTATTTAAAAAAATAGTTGAATTTGGTATATAATATAAAAATATAAACAAAGGATATTAAAAAACTCGAGTTGGGATAAACTTGCATTTCTGTGTATTTTGTGTATAACTAACTTTTTTACTAAATCTTTATTTTTTCTAATATATAAACACCTATTTAGATTAACCTACTTGTCGAGTTTCCTGAAATTATAGGATCGTTTAATATAACCAAAGGTGGAATGAACATTCTGGAATAACTTTAAAAAACTTCTACACATGTCACTTACATTGTTTTATAATCTGCTGGACATTGCTGGTGTGAATTATCAAATATTGTTACTAACAAGCTAAAAGTAAAAGAATAGACGATCTTTCTTGAGCTCATCAGCAACTGTTAGTATCGTCCAACATAGCAGTCTCGACTCCGGGTATTCATAAGTCAAATCCTCGACATTGACTCACCAGCGAAATCAACATTTTTTGGTACACCATATTATTATAAGAATACCTTCTGACTATTATTTCCGGAGATTCATTTTTGACCTAAACAAACATTTTTCATTTTTCTTCTTTATTAAATTATATAATTCTTCGACAGTTTATATTTAAATACGTAATTTCGTACGACGTTTTGTTTTTGAACTGTTCACATACAAAAATACCATTTCGTAGGACTTTGTTATCTAGGGAACCTCAAAACTTCGAGCTCAGATTCGAAAATTTTCACGATCGCAATACATTTCCTTACTATCACATATATAGGTAAGTGAAAGTAAAAATAGATAGAAGTACAAATAACATCTATCTAATCCGATAAACAAGAATTTATTTCAATTTACATGTTTATTTTAACATTTCTTCTTCTTGTTTAATATTTCATTCCAGTCTAAAATAAAATTGTATTGAGCAGATAAAAAGAAAAAGAAAAGGCAAAAAAGGACCTCAAAAGGAAGGTAATGTATGACAGAGAATAGAGGCAATATGTTGAGCTTTGTTCTCAGAATTTTCTGTCTTTTACGCCAGTAAATGCCAATTTTCTTAAACGAAAAAGACGATTTTTTCTCCACCTTTTGTTTGATATTTATTCCTTTAAATTACCTTGAACGTCTTTTCACTTTATAAAAACCTTAAAAGAACAGTTAAAAATTTTATTTGTTTTACATTCATGTTGATAAGAAAACTTAATAAAAATAATTAAATAATTAATGAAACATGTTAAAATAAGTATACATTAAAATTTATTATTTTTTAAGTACGATTGGCGCGTATCCTATGCAATATAAACTATTTCTTAAATTATTAGAAAAAGACAACATGAAAATAATTTTATGATATCAATCTAAGGGAATTAAAAATATTTTTGATGTAAAATGAGTTTTTTATTTATGATATTTACAATGTATTATTAAAAATACATCAAGTAAATTTGTACAGAAGAATATAATAAGTTGAGGTTTTTTTTTCAAGCTATAAAAATAATTTTCATTAGTTTTTTTTTTAAATCTATTTATTGAATAATAATACAATCAGCCACTGCTGGAGGGCTATAAGCATTAGGGCTAAAAGCTCTCATTCATACAATATATACAAATAATAAAGAAAGAAATATAAAAATAAAAAGTAAATAAATAATACTGATGAAGAAGTTAAATAAAAATAAAAAAATAAAATAAACAAATAAAATAAAATAAAAACTTCTAAACACAATCATACCTATATACAAATTTTCATTAGTAACATTAATTAATTTTCTTATGTGACGTATATCACATTGAAATTGCATTTTAAAATTCTAATTGAAAAATCATTTATAATAACAGAAAACATTTAGATTAAGTAAAAATTGGAAATTACACTACAACTGGGGTTACTGTGGGAACCTTAGTCCACCATTGCGTTACGTATGCGTATTTATAAAAGCTAATGAAATATATTTTGAACTAAGTACATTTCTCTCGATACGACAAGGTGAAAATAAAAAGGGAAATATATTTCTTCGATGGAAGTTTGTAAACTGGAAACATTATTCTAAGCTAAAAAATATAAGGTAAAGACGGCATGAGTTAGGCACTAGCAAGGGGAGAAAAAACAAAGTTTTATTTAAGATATGGATTAAAATATCTTAGAAAATAAAAATCGGACCTAGATAGTGTAAGCGAGGAAATGTTCAGCATTTAATCCTATTTGTAATGAATTATTATTTATAATTTATATTATCAATCACGCCTTCTTGATGTTTTTACTTTTATCGTGTGGCCACGATACACCTTAGTTTTTTTTTTTTAAATCACCGTAGAGATTTTTATTTTTGTAACTAACAAAATTATAATTATTCACATTATAATTGATATTAAATTAATAATAGTTGAAACACGACAATTTTATATTCAAATCAAATCTAATATGAATAGCAAGCCTGTATGTGCGTGTTTGTATTTAATTATCGGGAACGGAGTTCATCAGTTCACACTTCATACATATTTAAGATTATCAGAGCCATTCAGAATGGGCTGGCTTTTCAAGATCCTTCAGAAACCCCACGAAGGGCAAACTAACTCCGAATGAAAACAAAATGCAGTGAATGTAGCCAAATAGAGCCCCCTTCCACTGAAAACATTTCGTATGAAAAGGGTTTTAAATTATGGTCGAGATGGATTCGTACATTCTGGAAGGGTTAATGCTTTCAAATCTGGTTGGCAGAGACCTAAAGGATATATTAAAATGCCATCAGTACCGGCTTCCTGCGGATAATAGAGGTTCCGTCATCACGGGCCTACACGCCTGCTCTTCTTGATTCAATAGCTCGTTGACACAATCTCTAATTAATGATATTCTGATTTTATTATAATTTCGAGAAAAAAAAATTTAAACAGAATATCATTTCCTATAAATATAAATAGAAATCTGAAAAAAAAAACAGTCTACCAAGTAAATTAATAGACGAAGAAAATAGCGTCTTCACCATGTTTATCGAGTACATAAAAAATGCATAAACTTCACATTATAGATTAATTTAAAATATAATAGAATTGTCCAATAAAAAAACAGTTTAAATGTTATTATAATCTCCCATTGTATAATTTTAATCTGATTTCACAGCTACTTTATTCTTAACATTTACATTAATTCTAACTGTATTGTTGAAAGCGCTAGTTAAAAGGCTATTTATGTATTACACTATTTAAGGTAATTCAAAATTGCAGCATCATAAAGTTCCTTTATTAAGCTTTCCTCTTTATTAAAGGATCATAAAGAGCAAGTTTCTAAACTTAGCGCTTATCAATTAATTTCAACAGGAATTTTTAGAAGAACCTGATGGATTCCAGCGTGTTAAAACTCCTAGAAGGTTATAAAGCACATGAAAAATAAACATATTGTAAGGAATTAACTACCTACTGAATCCTTGGATTTTAAGACACAAAAAAAGTAAACTGGATCTACATTTATACGGTAAATTGTAAAAAAACAAAACTGAGGTTTTTTTTTTGGTTTTTTTGCCCTCCCCTTCCTCGCCTTTAAGGCTATATTAAGGGGATTTAAAAACTCCTCCGGGCACCGGGACGCGAACTCGTGACTATTTTTTTATCAAAGTCTTATATATCAGGTTGCCGGGCAACAGCGGTGCAGTGCACACGCGTTAGCCCATTCGGCCACCCCGCCCTTCAAAACTGAGGTTTTAAAGTGGCCATTGGTGATTCAATCGCTGAATAAAAGAACGCGTTGAATTTCGTCCATTAAATTTAATAGATGATAGAACTTCCCTTCGACATATATTTACTGCCCTATTCATTTCATCCCTAATCTTTTTTGAAAAAAATCACATTAATGTTAGCAAGTGATATGCCAGTCATAAGAGACTTTGACTATTAAACTCGTGATGGTCAAACGTTCTTGAGTCTGGTTCGAATCCGGCCTGGTAGGTAGAAATTGATTTCGCGATGAATGAATGGCTACCTTCCGCTCTGGTAAAAATAAGTTTGGTCCTATCTCTACAACAACTCCTCTCTCCTCCAATGCCTGAAATAGTGTGGAAGAGGATAATCGAATAAAAAAATAAAATAAACTAAAGACATATAACCTAGTTCGTTCCTTCATGTTCAAAATAAAAAAGACGTCCATTTCCTGTTATCCGATTTTTTTTTTTAAAGATCTATAATCATCATCATAATCTACTTCCTCTTTAGGCTGGATGGACCTTTACCATTCCAACTCTCTTCTCCTGCTCCATTCCAAACCTCTATTTTGGAAAGCATCTATCCCAACACTGTCATCACCACATATGCCGGTGACACATGTATCCTATCCGTAAATAATTACCCATTAATTTTATCCCAAATGCTTCAATCATACATCATAAATCTTGAAGAATGGTGTCAAAACTGGAGAATTAAAATAACTCAATAAATACTAACAAATTACCTTTACCATTCGTCGTAAACCAATGACTTCCTGTACTACAGTTTTCTTTAACAATATTCCACTTATCTCTGTTGAGCAAATCTGCTACCTAGGACTCCACCTGGACAAACGACTAACTTGGAATCCACATACCCGACTGAAACGACAAGAAACCGCTCGACGTTTCCGATTAC
This sequence comes from Nezara viridula, assembly GCA_928085145.1. Classification (NCBI taxonomy): domain Eukaryota; kingdom Metazoa; phylum Arthropoda; class Insecta; order Hemiptera; family Pentatomidae; genus Nezara; species Nezara viridula. The sequence continues at coordinate 167,793,821 of OV725079.1, forward strand.
TTCAGCACTTAATAGATAAAATCCTCTAAACTTCCAATTAATTACAAAAGACTCATATACATGACTATAATAAGGCCTATTTGGACTTACGGAGTTCAGCTATGGGGCTCCACTAAACCATCGAATTCCTCTCGTATCCAAACCTTACAATCCAAAATCCTTCGTAAAATCATCAATGCTTCCTACTTTCTTACAAATGAAACCATCCATAATGACCTTAATGTTTCTTTTGTTTCAGATCTGGCCCAATCCAGATACCTATCCTTCCATAATAAACTTCAAAATCATCCCAATCCTCTGGTTTCTAACCCTCCGAGGCGTCTGAAAAGAAGATGGCAACGTGATCTCCTCATGTAAACATATCATTAGAGTGCTACCATTGGGTAGTTACTCAGCAAGTGTTTTTCATGTCATTATATTCATTATGTTCTAATTTACTAGATGTATTTATTTGTTTATTACTAGATGAATTTATATTCTATAAAATACAGTATATATTTTATAACAGTAATAATTCTAAATAATTAATCACATATATAACTTCTCTTATTCAACAAACCTATGATTGGGATTACTTCCTGGTCTATCTTTGTTCAATATTCCCCCCTCCACCAATATCCGAAATGGTTGCTAACAAGAGCTTCGGAAGAGCTGATTCTGAAAGGACCCAGAGGATTCGGAATTGAGAAGAAATCTGAAGTTACCCGCTCTTGAGTGCGTGCGTGATCAGCCTTCTAGACTCCTAGCGGGGGCAACCGTCCATTTCGGCGATGGGATCCCTGATTGTACTCCTTCAACTATTTATTTATAACTTCGAAAAACCTTTTTTAATTCTGTCTTTATTAATTTTTACTTTCACTCGACTATATGAGCCTTTAATTTTATAAGTGGCCTACTTCTATTTTGACTTAAAATCAGATATTTAAGGGTTTCAATGCAATTAAAAATATTCATACAGGATACTAATGAATCATACCGCTTAAGTGTATTTAAAGGAGTTAGATTTATAGTTCTTATTAAAATAATTGCAATTATTAAGCGAATAATATTTGTTTCCTTACTGAGAATGGAGTTTGGCCACTTTCTAGATGAGCAACAATATTCGTTATAAAATTTGAAAAAAATCCATTCAACTTATTATTTATGAAATTTAAAACTGTACATTTAATGTGATACAGTTAAATACATGCCATGACAAGGCTTGTAGAGAATCTAGCCATTGGTAGCACTCTAATAAAGTTTCTTATTTGTCTTTATTACTATTAAGGTAATATTACTTTAGATGTATAATTGTTAAATAATATAAATAATAAACCATTGTGAAATAGTTTGTATCGTTTTAATTATAATGTATACATTTTATATGCCTAAAAGCATTATTCCACAAACAGTTTTTTACTGTTTACTAATGAATCATACCGCTTAAGTGTATTTAAAGGAGTTAGATTTATAGTTCTTATTAAAATAATTGCAATTATTAAGCGAATAATATTTGTTTCCTTACTAAGAATGGAGTTTGGCCACTTCCTAGATGAACAACAAGATTCGTTATAAAATTTGAAAAAAGTCCATTCAACTTATTATTTATGAAATTTAAAACTGTACATTTAATGTGATACAGTTAAATACATGCCATGACAAGGCTTGTAGAGAATCTACCCATTGGTAGCACTCTAATAAAGTTTCTTATTTGTCTTTATTACTATTAAAGTAATGTTACTTTAGATGAATAATTGTTAAAAAATATAAATAATAAATTGTGAACCATTGTGAAATAATTTATATCGTTTTAATTATAATGTATACATTTTATATGCCTAAAAGCATTATTCTACAAACAGTTTTTTAGACAACATAATTGTATATATTTTCTTTTTCTTTCAGAGAAATTACAGTTTTTCTTTAAAAAAAAAAAAATAGATTCATCTATCCCGAATTTTTTTTTTTTCAACTGTATTAGTATGAATACATCAAGTAAATGTGTACAGAGGAATATAATCACATGAAACACGCTTGTTGTGAAACTACCCATTGGTAGCACTCTAATAATTTTTCAATATGAGAAGATCACGAGGCCATCTTCTTTTCAGAAGCCTAGGAGGGTTATCAGGAATTGAAGAGGAAGCAAGTTTAGAAACAAGAGGATTAGGATGGTTCTGAAGTTTATTATGGAAGGACAGGTATCTGGGTCTAAGGTATTGAGTCAAATCGGAAATATGTGGAACATTCAGGTCATTATGGATTAATTTATTTGTTATTAAGTAAGGATCATTAAGGATTTTACGAAGTCCTTTGGATTGTAAAGATTTAATATAAGATGAATTCGATGGCTTAGTAGAGCACCAAAGCTCAACTCCGTAAGTCCAAATTTTGTAATTAATTGAAAGATTATAAGTTTTTCTAGTAAGTGCTGAAGCAGTCGAGCGGTTTCTTGTCGTTTCAGTCTGGTATGAGGATTCCAAGTTAGAAGTTTGTGCAGGTGGAGTCCAAGGTATCCATTAAATTTTTTAAGAAGCTTCTAATTTAAAAAATAATACTTAATTTATTTCATATATCTTTACAATACTTGAAGAAAATAATTTATATGATTCAATACATTTTTTAACTATAGAAACTTTAAATCAATTTGTTGGTCATCTACATTTTCTGTGTTTGAAAAGGATTTGAATAAATCATGATGTTCCAGTATATATCGTAAAATCCAAGCTCTTTATTATTTCATAAATAGAATTATCCATAAAGACCTCAAAATTACTTTTGTTGATAACTTCAAATTAGATATTATTCTTTTAATTATTAACGCTTTGGTGACACCAACCCTATACATCACAACCTTTCATAAAAATCAATTCCTGATAACCCTCTGAGGCACCTTAAAAGAAGATATGCCCTCCTAAATTAATCTAATCTTTGAAGTGTTAGAAATGGGTAGCTTCTTCATTAGTTCTTATCACGTCATATATTCTTAAAGCTATTTTTGTTTATTTATTTATACAGTTAGTTAATATTAATAATTGAAAAAAGTATTAGTTTATATTTTTTTCTGAATATTATTTTCAAAATTAGGTTTATGTTCGGTGTAGATCTAAATTCAAGCAAATTCTAGCTTTTGTTTCTTCTTTTTAATCCTTACTAATTTTTCTAGTATTATCTGAATGCACAAAGTTTTTAAATCAAACCTTTAATGGTAATTTATTCATTAATTCGGTCCTTGACTGCTATAAAATGCTTCCAAGAAGCAACTTTTTTAATTCCCTGTTCATAAGAAGTTTTTTGTTTGAAAGGGGAAATTAATTCCTAGGAGAAATTTCGCATTGCTCAAGGAAAAATTAACTCTTAACTTTTTGGTACTGCATAGACATTTATAATACTTTTAGTACTAATTATGAATTTTTTTTTTAAATAATATTAAATGTGTAGGATGGCCGTCCATAACCCCACTTCCAAACAAAAGGATTATTTTTAAAATTAGAATAACTTAATTTTTAAAATTAAAACTGTTCAGCGATCAATCTCTGAAACAAAAAAAAAAAACGAAGAAAATAATTCTATAATTCTGGACTTCACCACCATTTTATTGACCTCCATTTTGATGCAAAGTTTTTCTACACAGTTAATTCTAGTCATTGGTGAAGTGTGTACACCCTCATTTATTTTCACCAGAAATCGTTACATAAAACAAATGAGCAGCTAAATCCAAAGGAAAGAGCCTGGTGGAGGAAATGTGGGAAGGAAGAAGAGGATGCCAACAAATGAAGCTCAATTTCAGACACCAAGTGAGTCAAAACTAACAATACAATTTTAGCCTGAAGCAAAATATCTTCCATACGACAAAATTGTAGTTTCACCATCAGAAATTAAATGATTAAATATTTACTTCATCTGTCAAGACCAACAAAATTGTACAAGTGCACACATTTTATTTATTTTGTTTGTATTCAATTACGTACAATATAATCAAATTTTAAATCATTTGTTTAATTAAACATGTATTAAATTTCAGTGATCCAACGTCATAGAGTTCACACCAATTATTACAATAACCAGCGCACAATTACTCAATTATAGGTCAATGGGTAATATTTGGCTCACACCAAATTACCGTGCTTTAACTAAAGGATAATTATTTATTGAAGAGAGAGATAGTTGAGGACACAGGTAGATCTACGAGGGAGTTTTCGGGCTGAAGCACTACCTAAAATGGTAAAATATAACCATGTGTTTTGAAAAAAAATTATCTCTAATTATTATTTTTGGTCTAACTACATTTAATAGGACTTAAATTATCGCTTAACACCATTTCGTTTAGGTACTTAGTTTCTTTTTTCTTCTGAAGTAAGTATCGTAATATATACCTACAAAAAAAAAAATCTTTCGGAGTGAAGCACCCCTCCTCGAAATTAAATCCTGGATCCATTAGTGGTTGGAGTGGTCAGTAAAAAAACAAAAATAAATAAGCATATTAATTTATATTTTTGCCGACGTTTCGGCCCAAACCAATCGTAGGTCTTGTGTAATCCATTCGTTTGACTAGGCATGATGAAGGTCTGAACATTGGACCAAAATGTCGGCAAAAACAAAAATAAATATTCTTATTTATTTTTATAATTTGTTTTTTTTTTACTGATCACCCCAACCATTCTCCTCTTCAATTGTTCTCTACACTCAACCATCAATCCGCAACGATAATTTTTTATTTCCGAGAAATATAGAACATGGTTGAATAGCTTTTTTATTGTGATTATTTGATTTATTCCTGAGAACGGCTTATATTATATTTATACTTAGTTGTTTGATTATTCTACTGAAAAATAAATGTTATTGTAAAATTAAAGAGGCATGAAAAAAAAAAACATTTCTATTTGTAATAAATTTTCTTTTCAAAAATAAAACCGCTCCAGGCTCCACGAAATGGTATAATTATGCCACAATGTGGTACCTGTACATATATAGTTGAAAATTTCTTTTAGCCCGCGGTAGATAGTGGCGTCAAATAATTAAAATCTACCTGAACATCGTGAAGATATTCATCTGTAAGAAAAGAAAATTCTCGAGAATGGGACGTTTTGAACCTGCAGATCGGTAAACTTAGTGTATTTAATGATGTGCTGAAATTCATGAAGATCCACCTACTTTCCACTTGAATCATAAAAATATTTGATCATAAAATAGAGTAAAATTTGGCCTAAAAAAATACTGGGCTTTTTTCTTTGTTTGTGGTTCCAGTCGCCGTAAACGCAGAGAGGAAATTGTCCTCATCCGACTCAGAATAGAATATACCAGACTTACCGATGTCTGCTTAATGTTTAAATTTTATGTTGCCTTCCTAATGTTTACCATTATCTACTTATTCGCTTACATTTTCTATAATATTATCAAATTTCAATTGTCTGTCCAGAGTACCTACTCCATTTAATAATAAAGTGTTCGTTAAGGCCCAGCAACTATTGCTATATTGGGAACCATACTAACAGATCAATCCTGAATTTTTAGTTCACTAATAATAAATATCTGATAGATGTAAAAAAATGTAAAAAAAAAAAACTATGCTCTAGGGACGAGGCAGTTTTTGGGAGCGAGATGATCAGGGTTACTTTAGAATATAGACAAAATATTACCTTCACTATGAATGAAATAGTACTGTAATCTGGTCAGTTTATTGGTATTTCGAAGAATGATTTGCTTATGTATTCTTCTAAGTAATACTGCTTGTTAATGCCACAGCGTTAACTTATGTTATTTTTACAGTTAAAAACGCCACAGCGTTAATTAAATTTATTTTACACTTAACTAGTTTGATTAATTGTTGATTTGTTTTATTTTAGCAAAGTGAAATCAATTAATAATATGTATAAGATATGTGTATATTAAGTATTATTAGTATTAAGTAGGCCCATAGCTTATATTGTTTATATTAAATAAATCAATAGTCTATACTTGGACTACTTTGTTATGGATTGTAGTAGCACTAGCTATAAACAAGTGCTAGATTCAAGTCATAAGGCGGTAGAATTGACAATAGGCAGTCTGACTCCGTCCGTCACTGAGTACTGCCAACTTCAACACTGCCCACTGCAGTTCTACTCTGAAGAAACGTACTTCTCTCGTCGTGCTCGCCGCTGCCCATTTGCAGTTCGTTTTGAGCATGCTCATTGAAGAGTTACAATTGGTTCCTGCATAGAGACAGAGGTTTACGAACGTCCTGCTTCGTCCACGTAACGTTGTACAATCTAATTATTTGTTATATATATTTAAATTTGATAGTGGGACTTTAGATAAGTTGTTTTTTTATTGTTATTATAATTTGGGCCATATAAATAGTTTTTATTTATGATCAAGCATGAAAATGTTTCATTAATATTGTCACAATTGTTTGTTCAGCTGGTCTTTATTTTATGCTACAAGTTTGTTATTTTTTTACCTATCTAATAAGTGTAAAATTGATTCATTTTATTTTTATGTTTTCAATATTAGATTTCGTAAATGTTTGAAGATATAGTCCACTTTATTTCTTTTTCTTTTTTCTTTTATTAAATCACAATTAAATAGTTAGGCTTCATTCGAAGTTTGACATAAACTAAGAGGGAGCTAACACTACTAATTAATTACCGTTCTAAATAATAGAATAATAGTTGACGAAAAGTAATTTTCAGGAGTAAAGAGTGAGAAGGTATATGAAGAAGTTGAGGTTTGGAACCGTCTGAGTCCTTATGAATTTTAATAAAGATTCTAGGTCCTGAGGGAGGAGTAAAGACGTCCACCTCAGTGCACACTTTGGGAGGCATCGGGAACTTTGGAAGATCAACTTCAACAAACTGAAGGGTGTATTCTCCCATATCATTCATTTACATTCCTGAGTTCCACCTTATATTCAAATGAGGTTGATGATTTGTTTTTGATAATTATCCCATATTAAAACCGGGCGTATATATACTTTAAAAAATTCCATGTAGTCCCAATAAATGTGCAGTTTAATTTATTAATTAAAACTATAAAAATAAGGTTAACTGTTATAAGAATATTGTATTGAAGAGAAGTGGGTTGGGATGTTCAGTCAAACTAAGAACAAGGTAAAAATAAATAAATGATTGCAGGAAGCTAGTCGACTGTTCTACATTTCATGGGTGATAAATATTCAAGAGGCAGGCATTATAGTTTTTATTATTAGCCCTGGAGCCAGGGACCAAAAATCGACCTGATCGCAGGCGAAGGTTTGATTGTAAATTACGAAAGTGTATGTTATTCTGAGTAAAAAAAACCTTGTCTGCCGTTCCAGAGCAGCTGCTTTCAAAAATGGCGACTGATTTAAAACATATTAGGCCAATAATTTGAGGATCAAAACAAGAAATCCATTGCAAAAATGTGAGAAAAGTTTTTATTTTTTTAACTTGTATATATGGGTTTAGAAATGTAATAAACAAAATTGCTAACGCGGGCCGCCAGACTTTTTTTTTTACAGCCAAAAAAGTCAGATTTTTTCGATATTTTTTGGGTTTTTCACCTATAACTCCTAAACAATGCATTAAAAGGAAAAAAGTTTTCTCTAACAAATTAAAGAACGTTAAATTTTCCGTCAAACGAGTACAGAAACATTAAAAGTTGGTAACGCCGTAAGGTATAAAACTACGGTCAGCCAAAGCTGAGTTTTACCAAATTTGTCAAAAACTGATACAAATTACTATAAATGGTCCTGTTATTTGGAAATGAGTTCCCTAAATGGAAGAACCCATAGAATCAAAGTTATAGAGCATCAAATTTTGCGTCAACTGGCTGTAAAAAGTTTTCCCTTTGGGGCCCGCGTTAGCAATTTTGTTTTTTACATGTCTAAACCCGTATATACAAGTTAAAAAAATAAAAACCTTTCTCACATTTCTCGCAATGGATTTCCCGTTTCGATCCTCAAATTACTGGCCTAATATTCTTTAAATCAGCCACCATTTTTGAAAGCAGCGGCTCTGGAACGCCAGATAAGGTTTTTTTTACTCAGAATAACATACACTTTCGTAATTTACAATCAAACCTTCGCCTGCGATCAGGTCGATTTTTGGGCCCTGGCTCCAGGGCTATATAGGTGCCGACGTTTCAACCCAAACATGTAGGTCATCATCAGGGCGCGGTTCAAGTACTGAAGGTATTCAAATACTGAAAACCGGGTTGAAATGTCGGCACTAATAATAAAAACTTTATAATGACTACGTTCTGAACATTTATCACCTACAAAAATAAATAAATTAGACTGCTACCATTGGGCAGTTACTCAACAAGTGTTTTCACATCATTATATCCATATGTTCTAATTTACTAAATGTATTTCTTTAATACAGTTGTAAATATCATTAAGAAATAATAAAAGAGAAAAATATTTATTTTTTATTTTTTATCTGGAAACGTCTTTAAGCTCATTTTGCACTTTTTAATGGAGGGTAAATTAGATTTAGCCGTCAGATTTCTGATATGTAATTCTCTGTTAAAGTCGACTGACTAATGTTTTTTCATATAGATTAAAATATCTCAAAAACTAAAAATCGGTCCTACATATTGTTAGTGGACTATTGTTCAAAATCTTATCTTAATGCGACGCCCTGTTAGAGAGGCGAAAATGAAAAAAAATATTGTTTAATGCCTAATCCGGTCCGAGGTCTACTATATGAGTGTATGCGGCATTAACACACTTATTATTTAATTTTAACCTATTTGGTTTATTTAAATGAAATTTTCAATAAACAAAATATTTTTTAACATCATTGCTCTAACTTTCTAATTGCTATTTATATAAAGTATTTTATGATTTATTCCATGCAACTATTTGAAATGTCATAATAACTATGCATATATTTAAAAACCGATGATTCAGCGGTCTTATGATTTATAATTCTAGCCAGTACATACCGCCAGAATTGAACAAAAAATACCGGCAAAACAGATCTAGATGGTTTTCATTTCTTCTTGAATGATCCCACATCAGGACATTATTAACGCGATAATTAAGTTACTGGACATGAAGGGGAAACGATATTTGTTTGTCACTAATGCGGTAAAACTTCCAAATTTTAAATTTTCTTTTTTCGCCCAAACCCAATGTCCAACTGTAGAGTAAACTCGTTGCGACCTATGGAATTTGATTGTGGCAATCCCAGACTCAACTTGCAGATCACATTGCATATGATTACATTTATCTAGTTAGATTCTGATATGGTGAGCTAGGATTATAGCTCACCACATCAGAATCTAACTAGCTAAGTTTGATCATATGCAATGTTTATCCCAAAAATTAGTATATTAATGTTCAAATAATTTATAGCAATATCACAAATCAATGCAACAGAATCACGCATTAGTTTAGAATTTTTATTAAATTTATTGAATCAAATATTTATCTAGTTCACTAACAGTTTCTATCTGCTTGGAAAAAAAAAGAGGAAAGGAAAGAGAAGGAAGGTATATAGTTACGTTAAAGTTATGGTATGTATTACTTAATTCAATGTTACCATAACCATTGGAAAGTTGAATTATTCTCCCTAAAATGATATAAACTTATGATATGAACTTTTAGATTTAACGTTTCCTCCAAGTTTTTAATTAGTTTTGTCCAAATGCGAGATCGAGTCGAGTCTTGGTCTTGCAAACTCAGTCTTGTTCATGATCTTGATCTTGTGCAAGAGTATCGAAACGGTCTTGCAGTTACTTATTAGCTTATTACTATAGATATATTATTGTAATTTTTTAGAAAGGAAATACTTAACTAAGCCTGATTGAAAAATTAGAGGAGTTAATTTTTTTTTTTTCCTACCCCCCCAGGAATTTCTTGATTACAAATACAATATATATATATAAATGTTATATATACATAAATTTTCAAATTTCCTTTTATTGGCCAAGGGCATTTTAAGGTAAGAGGCCTATGCACACTGTATGCGTTCTTTGCATCTGTGGCCAGAGGCCTTTTATTATATCACTGGGCTTAGAGGAACCGCTGATCCGCCCTGAATCTCGGAGGAGTTAAATGCAAAAGTATGTTGGTTATACCAATTATATTGTAACTAAAATAGTCGAGTATTAGTAACTATTTTGCCTTATATTTTGTTTAACCAGTCCTGGTCTTGATCTTGCAACAGTTAGACGGCCTTTTGGCAACAATATTTTTAATAAATGAAATGTCTTTACACGTTTTTATTTAATATTTCCATATCTAACAAGTTTCTAGCCATCTTCTGCGTAAAAAATCACATCGTTTCTTTATAAAACTTGAGGTGAATCTCAAAACTTTTATTAATAAACTTCCACTTAATTAATATAGGACTTATTGAACGATGATATTTTTCTTAAAGTAGAGTAACTATAGCACAATTGAAAAGAGATACATTTTTTTTTTTTGCGTTTTTCCACAGCTTAAGGAGTCCTTTCCCCAATACCCAAAAGCCACTGCTCCCTGTCCACCCAATCTCCTTCACGGAGCCCTCTGGCTGCCATGCTTTCCTCTAAGTACTCTATCCATTTCTTCTTTGGCCTTCCACGCTTCCTTCTTTCAGGTGGAATATATTTTCTTTGGCCAATTAGATCCGTCCGGTTTTCTTTCTGTTTTGGGTTTGAAAGCGAAATATTTTTTTTTTTTATGAAGGGGTGCTCTATTATCCTTTTTTTTTTAAACTTCATGGTCAGTGCTTTAATTTTGGGGTTGCCTTCACTATGGCTATGAGTCCTGTCCATCCAGGTCGCATTTTTACGTCATGGCCGGGAAGCTCTTCCTTAAATCAAATATTTTTCAAGTTATCGTTTCATATTCTACAAAAAACGTGGCTCTCTAAAAAAAACACAAATCTAAAATTTCGATAAATTAATGGCTATTATAGTAAAAAATCATGTAAATCGGTACTTAAGGTTCAATTTTATTCTTAATTTGTTGATTTGATATGAAATTCCCCAGAGGCTAAAAAATATACAGAACTGTTATCACTATTTTCTCTATATTTCTCGACTTTCTCTAGATAACGATCCAATTAAAAAACTAAATAATTTCTAATAGCCATTTAGGATCCAGTTCACGCGATGAATAATGTATAATATTTAAATTTGGAATTTTAAATATTTTAGAGAAAGGCCAATAACGTAGTCGGAAAATCAAGAAAGCAATTGCTTATATTAACATAAAGCTTATCATTGGCGAATTCCCTTCCAGCCCTGGTACTACTTAAGTCAAAAGGAAGCCCATTGTTCCATTGGTTATGATATGCTCAAGGTCAAATATGGAATATTCATCAGTTGATCCTGACTGTGCCAGTTTTAGTCCACGAGCAAGAAGTCCTTCCAGAAGATCCTGCTTGAAAGCGAACAGAGGAGAGTCACAGCCGATACAAACAAATATTTAGTGACTAAAGTATTTATTTTTTAAAATATTTTTATTACCTTATATTTTTTTATGAAATCGAGCTCACTTTATTCACGGCTTATCCTCCAAAAATAACACAATTTCAAATACATTGTTAACTAATGTTATTCTCGACATTGTCAGTACTATTTTTTCACAAAATGATATTATGTATGCCTTACAGCATTTCTACTATGGGTGAACATATAAATTAATATATAATCAATTCTATAATATTTTTACTTTCGTCCCAATACTAGACAAGGAAAGTATTGCAATCGGGTCAAATTTACGATATGCGGTTTTCGGCGGATATATACGTTTCAGAGCCCTTGAGTCCGAAAAACATATTTTAGCCATTGATCTGTCTCTCTCTCTGTACCAAGATTTTCTCGGACACTAGTGAACCGATTTTGTTTTTGTTTTCTATTTTGTAGGTTTTGAGTACTGATGCCTGTGACAGAAATTCGGTGCTTCATGTGCAATAGCTTGCGTGCAATAAATGAAAAAAAGTTTTTCTACAGACTGTAGCGCGAAAATAGCTTTAACGATTTTGATGAACCTTTCTTATAATGTTCTAATAATTTTCCTTTCAATTTTCGTATATAGACTAAATTCCCGAGAAAATTTAGGAAAAAAAGTTATAAAGAAAAGAAAAATGCTATGGGGCCTAACACCCTAAGTATATATTATACGGTAAATTTATAACAAAACTTTTGAAAGGTAATTAAATTACCAACAAAACAATATAAAAATCGTTCATTTTGGAAAACTATTAACGAAGTTACAGCTATTCAATTTCCAATGTAAGATTACGGATTCATATCCTGGTGTCAGAAAGGGGTAAATGAGAGAAAAAAGATGACTAAGTGAAAGTAAGAAAATCTGTTGCCCGCATCACACAAGCTTCACTATTTCCCTACTTTTAACAAAAATTATTGTTTGACAATACTAAGCTATGGAAAAAAGTTTTTGATCAGCAATATTAGAGAGAATTGAAATTTTTACACTGATCTACCTTAAGTCGGTTTACATTGCTTTAGTTTATCAAATAAATCGTACTCAAAAGATTTGATCAATTTTCAGGAAAATAAATCTAGTTCAATTTTTTTTTCTTCATGGACATATTTAAAAATATAAAAACTATTCTGAAATAGATAGGAAAGTCATGTGAGTGGACATTCCAGATTTTTTTTCATGTTTTCAAGGACTGAGGAATTATCAAAATGTTTAGCATCATTTCGTTTAATTTAGACTATAGAAGGCATTTAGACAGTTAAAGATGATAGTCAAGGTGAGCTTTTTTATGTTAGTAGTGTTTATGTTATCATATGCCTGCTTGTAGTCAAAGAATAAGAAGTGCAGATCAATATCATATTCGTAGAGTTACGAAATGGACTAAATTAGTAACAAATAATAATATTAATTTAACTTTTATTTTAATAATTGAGGTTGTTAAATATGCCAATTCGTCAATCATGTATTTTATTGACGATTCTCATAACTCAAAGGATAAAAGGACAAAACTATCCCTAGATAGCCAGGTCAAGTTATCTCTGATAGCTTAGAAATAGTTATCTAGAATGTACCGACTAGACACAAGACCCATTATCAAGACTTAGAGAACAATAACAGATTTCAACAAAAGGTCTCTGTCTCGCAGACTTCGTATCAATTCTAAAAGATAAGGATACCAATTCTTAATAATTAATAACTTCTCTCTTAAGCGTCCTTTGCCGTCCTCTTCCGACTTTCCTTCACCCCTTGCTATTCTTGTGTATATAAACCCCAAGATCCTCTGGACTAATTACTCTTGAAGTTACATTCTTTTTTTTTTTTTTATTATTTTAATGAAATTTACTGTATTACATAGAAAATACAATAAGTAAATGTGACATTGGTAACATGACATGTACAACCTGAAGAGAAACTACCCATTGGTAGAACTCAAATTAAAGTTCTATATTAGAAGATCCCGAGGCCATCTTCTTTTCAGACGCCTCGGAGGGTTATCAGGGATCGAGGATCAAGCAAGGTACGAAACGAGAGGATTCGGATGGTTCTGCAGTTTGTTATGGAAGGATAGGTATCTGGATTGGGCCAAATCGGAAACATATGGAACATTAAGGTCTTTATGGATGATTTTATTTGTGACAAGGTAAGGAGCGTTGAGGATTTTACGAAGGATTTTGGATTGTAAGGATTGGATACGAGAGGAATTCGATGGTTTAGTGGAGCTCCAAAGCTCAATTCCGTAAGTCCAAATAGGTCTTATTATTGTCATATATATGAGTCGTTTGCAATTGATTGAAAGCTGAGAGCGTTTGTCTAGTAAGTGCTGCAGCAGTCGAAAACGTCGGACGGTTTCTAGTCATTTCAGTCTGGTATGGGGGTTCCTAGTGAGTCGTTTGTCAAGGTGGAGTCCTAAGTATCGGATTTGTTTGACAGGGATAAGAGGGCTATTGTTGAAGGATACTATAGGACAGGAAGTCATTTACGACGAAGAGTGAAGGTAATTTGATGGGATTTATTGGAATTTATTTGAATCCTCCAGTTTTGACACTATTTTTCAAGTCTTGTGATATGTGATTGAAGAGCTTGGGATGCAATAGATGGATCGTTATTAACTGATAGGATACACGTGTCATCGGAGTGTTGGATTGTTAAAGTCACACTCTTGTAGGAGACCTGAAGTTAACTCTTATAGTCAACCAATATATCCATGATATATTTGAGTATGTTAGATGCCATTTGTAACAGACATTATGAATAAAAATATTACTTATAAACTTTTCACTGTCTCCGATTCGTTAAATGTAGCATTTTTCCATCATTTGTCTTATAACAATTAATAAATATATTAAATTGTCTGACATATAAATTAGACTAAAAATTGTTTGTTTTTTTATATTAAAATTAATAATTTTAATTATTGATAAACAATTAAATCAATTATTTATAAAAATGTATCATAAACATGGAGTTGGAATAGTTTGATAGCTACGATGAAGAACATAGAAAGAACGCTCGCTATAACTTGAGACATATTTCACGAGGCCAGGTAATAAGTTAGGGACTTTATGATATTTTTCATGTAACACTAGTACGTTTACATGAATATATTCGGAACCTAGGAGCTCATATTTTATCGAGGGAGGGGAAAGAGGAAAAAATGGGATCTCGTGCATTTGCTCCATTCATATCACACCTTGGTCTTGTTCGTACGTTCTAATTTTAAACTCAATAAATCTTCTGTATATCGTTTAATAATACTACAACTAAAGTGATATATTATTAACGATTCTAGACTAAGATTTTTTAGATATTTAATAATATATAAGCTTTAAGTTACTTAATTTTATGTTTATTTTATCAACCACAAAAACACCTCTTCAATCAGATGGTACAATTATTTTTTTAAAAAAACAAATGTAAATTTTGAAAAAAAAATGAGGTTAATTTATTTAAATTTATTTCTGTAACCTCTTTTTTTTTTATTAATTAGGATGAATGCACCAGAATGGATCGTAGGTTTAGTGATTAATGTTGTCCGAAATCGGTCTTGATATTGCACTTAGAAAGACCAAGACCAAGGCCGCCTAACTGTTGCAAGACCAAGACCAAGACTGGTAATAAAAATCGTTTTTGTGAATAAAAATGGATACTAATATTTGACAACTTTAGTTACTATATGTAAAGGATTGGTATAAACAAAATACTTTTTCATTTAACTTTTCCAACTTTTCATTTGGGCTTAGTTAGGTTTCTCCTATCTGACAATACTAGAGTAATATCTTTATAGTGATAAGCTAATAGGTAACTGCAAGACTCTTGCGCAAGATCAAGACCAAGATCAAGACTGAGTGCGCAAGACCATGACTTGTCTACCAATAATGGAGAGATAGGACTTTATATGTAAATAATAAGCTTCTTTGTCGATTTAAAGGTTCCAGCTTTTTCTAGATTGAAGAACAATGCCCTCTGTCGACAACTGTATGAACAAAGCTTCCTAAAGAAAATTTTAAAATTTTCTATCATTGTTGTATCTATAGTGCTCTTGAGATCAGTTTGTTTCACACCTTCCTACTAACAGTTTTGCTAAGATTAAGTTGAAAATTTATGTTATCTTAGCTTTATCGTTATCTTTATGGTTAAATAAAGATTTTAGAATTTTTCTGAGATATGTCTATTACTGATACCGACCCCCTGTCAATTACTAAAGGTGCATAAAGGTGTTTTTTTTTTTATATTTAAATACTTTCGTTGTGTGATTTTTTTTTTTTTGTTAGGAATAATTAAGAAATGAAAGTTTTATTATATTACTTAAAAAAGACCGGTTTCCGAAATGAATTTATATTCACACCAATTTTTTAAATATTTAGATTCGTTTTTGAAAAAAAAGTTATTGCATCATCTGATTTGTAGAGCGTTTTCCCATGAGAGTAGATAATTAAATTATCTTTAACAGTTTTTAAGCAATTCATTCTTTAATAAGATTAGATAGGTTTAGACGGAGTCCGGTGGATAGGATAACATGGACATCGATTGGTGGTATCGGCATCGAACCATCGGGTTCGCTAACCTTCTTATTGTTATTTTTAATATCTTTATTATTCATTATATTGTGCTTCCTTTTCAATTTAATTAATAATTATAATTATATAAATAATATTATATATAATATAATAATTAATATATTTTATTCAGAAGAAATTTCTAGATCAAAAAATAACTGCTGTCACTTAGTTAAAGTCAAACTAAAACCTTCAGATGAATAAATACCTTTTCCTCATTCAAACTTTTAGTCTAAAATCTTCATTCTATAATAAGGTAACAGGAGTTTATTGTTTTTTTTTCGGATCATCCCCTTTCTCGTCTTTAAGGCTGTACGGGCTTTTGCCGGCCCAGGGGTTGAGGGCGGGGATTTAAAAGCCATCCTCAGCACCGAGACGCGAATTTGTATCCAGTTATCTTATGTATCAGGTTGCCGGATAATGGCGGCGCTGTGCATACACTTTGGCTGGTTAGATTAATATGAATAGGTATAATATAATAATTAATGTATTGTATTGAAGGGGAAATACAATGCCGCTGTCACCTAGGTAAAATATAATTACCACCTCTAGATGAATACTGGTACTTTAGTACTCAGTGCCCTTAAATGTGGCAAAATGTATTATTTTTCAATAAAAAGATTTTTAAAAAAGAAGAATAAATACTCCGGTACAATTTTTTAGTCTAAAATCTTTATTTTGTATAGGGAAAATATTAGATAACAGAAGCTTAACACTAAATTAAATTACCAGCTGAGGTATTAGTGATGATATAGACCGAACAGGAGAGCTTCGGTAACCTCCTACTCTCCTATTACTAAAATAAAATAAAATATGGCATAAACAAAAACTTATTTATACATTGTGTTTCAGGATTAACTAGCCAAACAGAAAATATGAACTAAGGACCTCAAGACAAGAAAAAAATTCCTCTGATGGTATGTCCACAAACGCTTTGTTTAGGAGATATTCACACCTAAAGATTTTCATTTTTATGAATTATTTAAGTTATATGAAATAAATAAAACCTATTTATTTGTTTTACCTACTTTATAACTAAATTTAAACATTAACATTCATGTTAAATGTTGTTCAAAGCGATTTCCTTGAGCATTAAGACATGCTCGGCATCTTTCTTCAACAGCAGCAGTGGCAGACCCGCACTGGATATGTGTTATTGTTTCACAACATTCAATTATCCTTCTTCGTAAGGAATTAATGTCATTGAATGGGCTAGCATAGACTTTTTCTTTAATGTCACCCCAAACAAAAATATCCAGTGGTGTCCGGTCTGGAGAGCGTGCAGGTCAAGCCACTGGTTCTGCACGGCCAATCCATTGATTGGGATATTTAACATTAAGCGATTGTCGTGGACCTCTTCCGTAATAAGCAGGACAACCATCTAAAGCTTTAAGGTTACGCTAAACAAAGCTTTTGCGGACATACCTTCAGAGGAAATTTTTTTCTTGTTTTGAGATCCTTAGTTCATATTTTCAGTTCGGCCACTGAAACACCCTGTACAATAAAGATAAATAAAATGGAAACTTTTTTATGTTCTCTAAACAATAAGGAAACATCACTGAGTTACAATTTGTAACGTTTTTAAATGACATCTAAATAATTAATAAAGGATACATAACATAATAATATCAATTAAAAGAATATTTGCTTAAAAAGAATATTAAAGAAAGCCTTATTAAATGATGTTATATTTTGAATCGTCTTTGTTTCACAATGGATCGAAGTCGATCTGATAGGAGACACGGCCAGAGGCCAGAAGGACAAATCAATCGTTCCTGTATAAGCTGTATAAAGGGTTTCAGTCTCTTCATTCCACATATATTTACATGGTGTCCTGTAAATAGAAGAAAAAATTTCTGATAGCAGATATCAAGAGCTAAAAATAAAAATGTTTAAATAAACATTGGTCCGATTTTCGGCAGAAAAATTGGAAATTTAAGATTTTTTGTTGAACAGGAAGCAATAACTAAATAAGTACTTAATTTAAGGAATTTACTTCGTACAAAAGTAGAAATTGTCAATGTTGAAACCATTTAAAGAGGACTTTTTGAGCGCCTAAACTAAGTTCTATTTAAAAAAAATTATAAATCATGAGCGATTTTGATATCGTCATCTAACTATACTACAGATACCCCATTTTTAAAAAAACTTTCTCGTGTAATAATCTTCAACTCCATATTAATTATGTTGAAGTTCATTGGGAAAAAATTGAGATTCACTTCAACTTGTATTAAAAGATAATGTAATTTTATTTCCTATCGCCTCAATATACATATGTTTTCAGTAATAATGGCTACAATAAATCAAGCTTTTACTTCTTGATTTTCCATGGCCTGGGATATATCATAATAAACTTTCTAAATACACTTTTTATTTATAAAAAAATATATGTTAATAATAATCCACAATTTTACGGCTTATAACAGAACCTCACTTGGACGTCAACAACAAAACTTTACACAACGACTTACAACCAACTAAAGACGAACACATACGTGATCTCTACTCTCGTTTTCATCTCAAAACTACACACGGACACACAAACTTATAACGACATGGCCACGACTGACATGTCCATCAGGAGGAGACTAAAAAGGAGCTGGATGAGAGATCTACTCACCTAAACAAGGAAGTAAAGTAATGACAAGGAAGTCGATCTACTGGGTACTATTAACCCTGAAGCCAGGACCCAAAAATCGACCTGATCGCCGGCGAAGGTTTGATTGTAAATTACGAAAGTGTATGTTATTCTGAGTAAAAAAAACCTTGTCTGCCGTTCCAGAGCAGCTGCTTTCAAAAATGGCGGCTAATTTAAAGAATATTAGGCCAATAATTTGAGGATCAAAACGGAAAATTCATTGTGGAAAATGTGAGAAAAGCTTTTATTTTTTAAAATTGTATCGTGGTTTTAGACCTTATCACTTATCACTAAATTTTAAAGCTTATGTACTCGTTTGACGCAAAATTTAATCGTAATCTTTATAATTTCTTATTGAATAGAATGCATTTGGTCATGTAAAAAGTTTTCTCATTGGCCCGACAAGTTAATATAAAAAGGTTTTCGCTTTGATTCATCGTTAGGATAGGTGAAACCAAAATATAAACTGCATACGTAAAGCGGTGTCGAGCAATGTTTAAAGCAAACATATAAAACTTTTTTAACTCACATTTTTCGCAATGGACTTTCTCAAATTATTGGCCTAATATTCCTTAAATCAACCGCCATTTTTGAAAGCAGCGGCTACTGAACGGCAGACAAGGTTCTTTTTACTCAGAATAACATACATATTCGTAATTTATAATCAAAAGTTCTCCTGCGATCAGGTCGATTTTTCGGCACTGGCTCCAGGACTGTATCCTTCCTCATGCCAAAAATGTAAATCTTTATCATCACAACACATCTGCTGATTGTCAATTCCATGACAGGTGCGGATAAATATTTAAAGAGAAAAAAAAACGTGTATATATATATATATATATATATATATATATGCTTTCAAGTACTCCTATAAGGACATTGGAAATGAAACAGCTACAACGGGGTGCAATATCCTCGACATAGACAAACTTGTTTGCTACCCCGCGGGAATACCTTACCCTGAGTTCCATCGGAATGCTTTTAAGGAATCCTTTTGTTCTCATCATCATTTCCTCCCCATCCACACCCCCCTCCCGCTAGGCGGCAACCGCTCTCACCATAAATTACTCCATTCTATTTTAAAAAGGCTTTGTTTCCCACAGGCAGGTCTTAAACCCGCCTCCCCAATATCAATGCCGTAATTTATAAGGTATTTGGAATCTTTGAATAATTTATACTTCCGATCTGATATACGTATATTGTAAAATTTTATCTCGAATAACTTAATTGTTAAATAATAAAATTTAAAACTATATATATATATATATATATATTTTTTTTTTCTTTAACTTACCTATATAAGTAATATATAGGAAGGGAAAGTAAGGGAGATTGGGTGCGATTGTGACAATTTGCATTTAACCGTTCTCAATTTTGTTAGTATACCACTTAGATAGAAGAAGTGTTGTTTTATGGCAATGTGTACACTTGATTACTTATAAATTTATAATTTTTGTTCGTAAGTACAATGGTTATCTCATAGGAGCAAATTCGAAACAAAAATAAAAATAAAAAATAAATAAAATAAACCAACCCCACTGCAAGAACAGTTGTGACGGTGATTGAGATCGGTAGGGAAAGATTTTTTATTTTATTGATTTATTGAGTATTTCGAAAATCTTCTTGGACATTGGTTATTGTAAAGTAGGATAACATTCACATATACAAAAAATATAACATAAATAGAAGCAAAATGAAAATCAAAAATATATACAATAAATAATAAAATAAAATAACTAAGACATGCATACATATGAACACTATTTACAATCAGCCGACGGAACTCCAAGAAAATCATGCGCTACTCTCTCAACCACATCACTGGACCTAAAGCCAGTGGAGATTGATCGAGAGCACTTTAGCCACATACACTCATGTCTTGAGTGGAGAATATGGCCATTGCCAGAACTCCAATATTTACAAACTATAAAAGTCGCGGGGCCACTGCTGTTTTAACCTCCTTGGAGAGTTATAGGGATGGGTGGTGCTGGATAGAGATTGTGCAAAGGGATTTGGATGGTACGTAAGGTTCTGGTGAAATTTGGAGATTTTTTTGTGATAAGGTCTAGGACAAATGGGATGTTGAGATCATGATGTAGGATTTTATTGGTTACTTAAAAAGGAGCATCGAATATTGTTCGAAGGACTTTTGACTGGATTGGATGCGCTTGATGTTAGAAAATTTTGCTGATCCCCACAGTTCTAGTCCGTAAGTCCAAATAAGTATCAGTATTGTCTTGTTGATCAGTAGCTTGTTTTCAATGGAAAGTTTAGATTTTCTGTTTAGTAGTCGGTATAGGTGGCCGTATCGTCGGTTTAGTTCCTGTCTTTTAAGTCTAGTGTGAGGCTTCCAGGTTAGTCGTTGGTCTAAAAGATAGCCATGGTACCGGACTGTAAGATTAAAAAAAAAGTGTTTAAAATGCACAGAACTGCACGTTACCAGGCAACCCGGATAATAGATAATGTGGTTAGATAATACTGAGTTCGCATCGCACTGCTAAGGTGAGCTAATAGCTAATAGATTTAATAACTCAAGCATTAATACCTCACAATAGCCTCTGGCCGGGGACACCTGCGTATAGTATATAAAAACGCGAGAAAAGGGAGAACGAAAAATTCTAAAATCATTTTTATTGTATTATATCACAATTTAATCTCTTATAACTAATGAGGCATGAATATTTTTGAAAAAAATCAAGTTTCCGTCTTCTCGAAAGTTCTTGGTATTTTCTAAAATTAACAAATAATAATAATTTCACTTATATCACAACCTTATCAGAAAATATGTGACAATAGTACTAGTTTCGAATACTAGTTTTTCATTAGTTTTCTAGAAGTTTTTCTTAAAAATTGACTAACCAGTATGATACTTAATGGATTTACCCATTTTTTAAATTTTCTCAAATTCTTCTAACGATTTTAATGAAACTCGTCATATCGGTGTAAAAATAAGTGGTCTTTAATATCATGTAGGCATTAAACTCATTGAAGTTGTCTGACACGATGAAATGCCTGATTTTCAAAATCTTTCATCTAAAATAAATTTAATTTTTTTATTAAAAGTAAGTTAATGTGTCTCATTGTTAGTAGTAAAACAAAGTTAGTAAATCTGAACTGAGAAAGAATTTTACAATTAACTAAATCATAAAATAGGAGAAATATTTTCGCAGGTTCAAAACAAAGTTCCGGAAATAAGAGAAGTGATAATACAGTCCTGGTCATAGACATTACATCACTTATATCTTTTGATTATTATATTGATAATGTTGATTCTATTGAGTGATTTTGTTTTTCTTTACTAATTTAAGTTACAAGAAAACTTAAACAACGTTTCGATCCAGTTTTAAGTGAAACTCCTTGATGAACACACCTTATTGAAGAAGAACTGCAAAGTCGGGTAGAAACATTGGCTCCTAATAAAATCGTTTTGCCACCATTTAATCTATTTATGACAGTCACCCCGGACCATCTCCTTCCTTATGAATTATAAATGTTTCAAGGGAAAGACTTTAGTCAATTTTCATTAAAATCGTTACAACCGTTTTAGCGCTACAGTCTAATCACTTTTTTTAGGCCTCCATTTTGAAAGGAAATGCCTGATGATAATGAAACGTATAAAAAAAAAAATTCTAAATATTATTGCGACGTTGTATCAAATTTTAAAACAAATCGGTGAAGAACTTTCGGAGATCAGCTGTTTTGAACAAACTACCACTTATATTTTTATTTAAATACACTATTTCATATATGGTAAGGGAAAGTATTGCTATTGTGAAAATTTCGGAATCTGAGTTTAAATAACCAAGTCCCGTAAAATGGTCTGTATGGCTGTATGTCTATGTGTGTGTATGTTAGCAGTCTAGCTCAAAAACGAAAAGTTTAGTTGTGATTGCAACTTTTTCCTTAAAATCGGCTAACCGGAGGTGCTACTTTATATCAACGCTGAAACACATTTTTACGATTTCCTCGAGAGCGGCTATAACACTTTTGATCAAACTCGGTATATCAGTGTATTATTAAGTGTTTTTTTTTAATATCAGCTAGGTTTTATTCACATTGATGTCATTTTCAGGGCTTAAATGTTCAATGTTCATACACGCTTTCCTCTAAAGTACCTTTAATTAGGTATATTTAAAAAAAAAAAACTGTCTCTTGTTGTTAGAAATTAAATAAGAAGGCTAAATATAACTTTTGAAGGTATTTTATAATTGAACAAAGGAGTAAAAAAGAAAAATGTTTATCTAGCTCGAAAATCTTCAGAAATAATAGTCAGAACGTATACATATTATTATACGTATGGGAAGTTATACTTATTTATTGATAACAATAAAGCTCTCCAATAGCTATTAAACAAAAAATGAAGGAAGAAAATCGGTTGAATAATAGAGGAGAAAAAGGGGCTGAACCGTTTTGTGTTTGCCTATTTATATAATGATTCTCGAAGTTACTTAATATAGTGTACGATATGTACAACATGAAATGTAAGTTAAATTATAAATGTTTTTTAAAATAAAATAGTTACCTCAGTAATAAAAATTTTTAATACTAATAAAATAACATATAACATAATAGAGAAGACCGGATCGGTAAAAGAAGCTTCGAAGTTCTTTTTTTCTTTTAGATCTAGCTCAGTATAAAAAAAAATTGTTATTCGATAGATCCTTTTGTAGAATACAGGATAAATACTTACTTCTAGGTAAAAGTACCTCTGCTACAAAGTAGAATAAGCTGACTGTGAGATCGGGAGCTAGAATAGGCAAAAAGACTTCATATGTTGGGACCAATCCTCTCAGAGACGATTCCTTCAACAGAATTCTCTTCGCAACCATGGGCTTATTGTGTTCCATCTTCTGCTGTTCGAGGATGGGAAATGAGATTGGAATTCATGAAAGGAGAAAATGCCATGATGTAAAGCATTTAGAAAAAAATCATTCATAATTTATTCAAATATAAATTCTCCCAAATCGTCACATGATTATTATTATTAGTTTCGAAGTGAGCCATAATTGAATTTATCAAAGTTGAGATATTTATCAATTGTCAAAAACGAATCTAAATAACAAAAAAAAAAAGAGTTTGAAAATAAATTTATTTCGGAAACCAGTCTTTTTTACGAGGAATATAATTATTCTTAACAAAAAAAATTCACAAGCTTTTTAACAGTTTTATAAAAATTAAAAATAAACCTTATTTTATCGCAAACAAATAGATAGTTTTTTACAGTATAATTTTTAAAACTTTTTTCACTAAATCATACTCCATTTAGAGTAAGCTCACCAATGACGAACATAAATAAGGAATTTGTTGGCTTATGTTGCCGTAATTATTATAGTCACAAACATCTTCGTTGGATATTTAAAATCTTTAGGATCTCCTTTTTTATTATACACATTAAAATCGAAAAAAATACACAATTATTCAGATATAATCTCCAATTAAAAAAAAAAAAAAATTACAAGTGATGAACCTTTCGAAATTCAATTGTTCTAGTAATGGACAGGGGGTAATGGACATACCTCAGAAAAATTCCAAAATCTTTATTTAACTAAAAAACGAAATAACTAAATTAAAATAAATAAATTTCACTTAACTATAATTTTTTTTTCAAAAAGTAACCTAATTATTTAAAAAGTGGTGTGAAAATAAATTTATTTCGGAAACCGGTCTTTTTTAAGAGGAATATAATGAAATATGAATTTCTTAATTATTCCTAACAAAAAAAAATCCGCAACAAAAGTTAATTTTTAAACCTTTTTTTACCAAATCATACATCATTTAGAGTAAGCTATGATGGGCCAATGATGGACATAGCTAAGTATTTTTTTATGGCTTATGCTGCCGTAATTATTATAGTTATTAACTTCTGTGTTGGACATTTAGGGTCTTCAATTTCTATTCAACACATTAAAATTGAAAAAAATATTCAGATATGCAGATATAATCTCCATTAAAAAAAAAAAAACACACACATTTTTACAATACTGATGGACATTCTGAAATTCAATTGTTCTAGTAATGGCCATGGAGCAATAGACATACCTCAGAAATATTCTAAAATCTTTATTTAACTATAAAGATAAGATAACATAGATGTTTAACTTACTCTTAGTAAAACCTTTAGTATGAAGGTATGAAACACACTGTTCTCAAAAGCACAATAAAAACAACAATGATAAGCATTTTAATTTTTTTGGGAGGAACTTTGTCAATAGAGTGCGTTGTTCTTCAATCTAGAAAAAAAATAAACCTTTAAATCTACAAGGAAGCTTATTATTTAAATTTAAAGTCCAACTTATCCATCAATGGACCCCCTGTCCATTACTGGTGATTTCACTATATTTCTCACAAAGAAGAAACTCTAATTAATTTTTTTGTTCAAAACATAACCTTGAAGTTGTAAGGCACCTGCGTACAAACGCGATATTTCTCATCGACCTTTTGCAGGTATCTACAGATTATGGCGCTCTGTGTATCTGCTGTTGTATAATTCAATGAATAATATTACTAAAACTTCGCTATATCGGCGACGACAGAAATATTTCGCCCGAGACATATCGCTCTTTGTGTGTAGGAGACCTAATATTTTCTCAAAGAAACTGATAGTATTCAAGTTTCAATGTTTTTATTACTACTGAAATGATCATTGATTATCGGAAATATGTTCAACAGATAAAAAATTTCTCAGTTTAATTTTTTTTTTAAATATTGGTTTCGATATTTGAAAAATTGTAAATAATGATCAAAGTTCACTTTGAAGATAGACTCAAATGATACATCATATAATTGTGGGTTTGTAGTTAACTGTAGTGAATAATTGCCTCCCTCCCGCTATAATTGCGTTTGTCCGACTTGACTTCTTGTACAGCAGCACTGATCAAAGGCCTGAACTTCGGACCGAAACGTCGGCGTACGTAAAAATAAATACAAATATTTATTTTTTTACCATTTCAATTTGACTGATCACCCCAACCATCCTTCTAAAAAAAAAAAGGAAAAGAATTATATATATATATATATATATATATATATATATATATATATATATATATATATATATATATATTATACTCATATAAATTAACCACTTCTGTATATTTATATGTAGGTTCATTTAATGTCCTAAGGATTAATGAGTATGCTGTGTATTCAGCAACCCAATATAAGCATTTGGGCAGCAATCTTTTATACTTCATATTTTATATGAAAATAAAGTGTTTCTCTCTCTGAAAGAAAATAAATTAAATAACAAAACTCAATCACGATTGTAGCAGATAGCACATTGTGGTAGATCGCTCTTTGGGCATCTATTTAATTTAATAATTTAATAAATTATCAAGTATGGGCCACACAAAAAAAAATAAATAAAAGATGTAAATATACATAAGTCCAAAATGAATTGGAATATAGACAGTACAAACACTGAAGGAAGCCCGGCTCTATCTCTCTGCAAATATGTCCGGCTGTTGTTTGAAAGATGTGTAAATAAGAGCAGGAAATGTGACGAGTACTTTTATCAGGAGAAAATTCTATATATCATTATATTCAACTATATGTATGTGTGTGTGTGTGTTTATATATATAATACTAAATATCACAAGCTGAAAAGTAATTCTTAAAATTTTTATTTTTAATACAAGGTATTAGCATTAATTACAGAGTTTACTCTATAATAAGACTATTTAAAAAACGCTACAAATTATTACTTCCCTTGTAACATATACAAAAAATATTAGCGGATTTCTAATACTGGCCAAAATATTTTTTTATTCGTCACCAGTTCATCAAAAAAACAGAATCAAGGATATAAGCTTTGCAGTTAGGACCTTTAAAAAATTTGGAACCTATTTACAACACCATATGTTTGTACCAAATTGTCCCACATAAACGATTTTTATTTTTGCATTTTTTAGAGAATTTCGTAAATTTTTAAATAACGATTCGCGAAAGGTGAACAGCGGAAGGAAAAAATATTTTCATTCGATTTTCGAATTATATGTACCCTGAAACGTATCACCTCAAATTACGAGTAGTAATTTAGTTTTTTGTAATTTTCTGGCCAATTACAATGGTTCATTAAAAAAAAAATTAAAAACCGCGTTATCTTATCTAATAATGCTCTGATTTCGATGAATCTTGTTTGCGTTTTAAAAAATTTAAATACCTTTAAAATATTATATTATAAAAATCACAAAAACGTGTATATTTTCTGAGTTATTATCAAATTTAGATGATGTAAAATTTAAGTATCTAATAAAAATGTAATTTAAATTACATACAATTTAGATGAAAACCTAATTTTACCACTCCCTAACTTTTCTCATTATTAATTTTAATTTACTTTTTCAAATTTTATAATTGAAAATAATAAACCAAAAATAAAACCTGAAACGATTTACAAGTGGCATGAAAAAAATATATAGATTATCATATAATGGTTTATGACATCCATTGCATTTAATTTATATTAAAGTTTTATTTAACTTATTCACTTTATAAGGATTTTAGGATTCCAAACCACACTATATTTTTTCCTTAAACTATAATAAATGACCAAGATATGAGCACAAACAATTTTTTTTCCTATACAATATTATTTATAGAATGCGTTGGTCGGGAGGTGCTGTCAAATAAATACTAAAAAAATAGTATTTTTAATTATTACTCCGATGTTTCGACCCACCTTGCAGGTCTTCATCAGGGATACAAAAGATGCAAAATTACATATTCAATTTTCAATTTCTTTATTCATCAACACTCATTTTCTTTATTTGTTAAGCTACAGTAATCAAATGTAATCTTTACCAGTTTGTTATACAGTCATTTCTTATCTTTTATCACAATACGTTTACTTTTGACTTATACGCTATATTCTCCTTTATTTTCTATTTTTATTCATACTTATTTTCTATTTTTGTTTGTCTTCCTGCAGAACCTCAGAAATATCCATTAATTGTCGCTCAGAGCCCTTCTTCCTTTTTAACTGTCGTATCTCTACTGCTATTTTTTTCAAACCAACGCAGAGCAGTGCGCTGATCAAGGACATCTTTCCCTCCATATTTAATAATTTCATGAATTGCTTCCGCGGTTGTGAACGTTTTTTTTTTTTTTTTTTTTTTTTTTTTTCAGTAATGCCTTAAACTTTAATTAATAATAATAATAATAATTTAATAATAAATAATAATAATAATAAATAAATTTAATAAATAAATTTAATAATAATAAATAATTTAATTAGGGCTGTCATGTTTCTTCTTTGAAACAAATAACTAAACTGGGGCTTTTATGGAAGACGTCGAATGGGATTAAACGAGCTTATGGAAAGCTCTAAAGGGATTATTAAGTATTAGATAGGATTAAAATATTTATAATCCTTTTAAATCTTAAATTTGATAAAACAGTCATTTTTATTTTTATATACACTATTATTAATGCTTTTTATACGAGTATTTATCTCAAGCATTATTGTGAAAGCCCGAAATGATAATAAAGGCCTCAACATAAAATATAAGGTTTGACACATTTTCTAGAGGATATAGGAAAGATATAAGAGTAGAAAATTGAAAACGAATTTGTAGGTATTGGATAGCGTGCCCGTCTTATACGGGGCTCTTTCGTGCCGGACTTTCGGCTTATCGACCAAACATATTGGTAAGGAAGAATCTCATGCTCGATACCTAACTCATCAAAGATTTATCCTTCAGTATTTCCTGAAATATTATTTTGCTTATTAAATGCAATTTTATTGTATGATGAATTTAGTTGTTTATTAAAACTGAAAGTTAGTTTCTTTATTTACGGAAGAAAATAATATACCATTATCAATTTAATTATTTGATTGATTAAGAATATGAGATATATAGTTATACTTGTTTTAAAATAGCATGTAAAAGATAAGGTTAAATATTTAGAGAAAAAATCATTGACATCCAATACGAGAATTGGATATCTAACCTAGATACTTTTAAAATTTTCTCAAAAATACAATTGAAAACGTCGAGTGAAAACGTGGCTTCAGTGCAATTATTTGTCTTCAAAGAGGAACCAATGAAATTGACTAATGAGAAAATATAGTTTGCTCCAAAGAACATGATTGTTTTTTTGTTTTTTTTTCAGAAATCGAAGCGCGAAATTGTGCTAGTGGAAGATTTTTTTTATACTGTGCGGCACAGTAAATAAAAACGTGGATAAAACACGAAATTTTCAAATCCATATTTTCAGTGTGAATTAACAATAACCACTTTTTATGCATCCTGAGCTATCAGGAACATAAGACAGACGTTTGAAAGGAAAATGAGATGGGATCCACATGTAAAGGAAAGCGATCCACATTATTTCTAAGACTAATATTTTTGCAGTCACTGTTAAGAGGACATTCCAAATTAAAAGCAAAACAAAATTAAATCAATAGAAAACGTGAGGAGGATGCGTCCTTCAATATACCCAGTACATCTTCTTTGTGATAGCTGAGACTTACTGCCATACATATTATATACCATCAAGACATTGATAACAAGAGCGTCATACATTCACAAAATTTACAAAACGGATAATAATCGTGACAGTTACTGTCATGACAGAATCGTAATGTTTAAAACCAAGCTTTACCACGACATCATATTTTGAAGGAGTTATAGAATAAGCGCGTCAGGTCAACATGGCGCGACCATTTTTCACTGCCTCAGGTCGTTAGGCGACATCTCGCGGGGATATTTATCAATTATCAGCTAATTAGGCGGCCATTAGTATCAATTTGCGGAGAGGTGCGCCCTCTATTATCCGCTTCGTTAGTCACTGTCTCAGTCGATTATGTTTTTGTCTTCCCTCGTCTTTATAAAAACAGCCCTCCTTCCCACCGTCTGGCCTAATGTAACACTCCCTTCTTGAGGTAGACATTATAGATATATATTTAATTTTACGTATACAAAGTGAAACGGACCGTAACGAACGCACCACACTTCTTATTCCCAGAATTATTTCTCCCTTATTATGGTCACAAATAGGAAATAAGAATAATTATAATTATATAATAATATAAATTAGAAATAAGGTGTGATAAATAATATTGATTTTTAAAGGAATTAAAAATATGTCCGAAATGTACTTAGGTTCCTTTTATTTTGTCTTCATAAAAAATAATACAACTTTAACTACAGGATACATCTAGATTACTGATATACAATTTGAGCAAACGAGTAGTACAATAAAATGAACTGTTGTATAATTTTTAAAATTTTAATGGCCCACCGACCACTAGGAAGACAGTGTATATATATATATATATATATATATATATATATATATATATATATATACTTTTATTTATTGAATATTCGAATAAAATTTTTCTTCAGCTCGTAAGCCCAGTTAATATTTATTTGGAGATTAAATTATTAGACACAATAATGGATCACTGCGTGAACAGAACAGGTATATCGCATCGCTTAACTAATTTGCAGATTGACTGATTTCCAGAACAACCTTACTTTTAAATGTACTTTTTTTTATTCATTTATTCAGAAATATTACATTCTATCATAATTAAGGACATTTATAATAGTGTTCAGAGAGTACACTCACACTCTATTTACTATAAATAAAAATAAATAATACAGAAACTGATAATAATAAAAGTAAATGTATACAAACAAAAGAACTAAACTAATTAAAATAACAACTAAAACACATGCATACTATACAATATAAATCTACTTTTAAAAAAAATGCATTTATACCCCTTTGCCTCTAGAGGTAGAAATGAATGGTGGTTAATTGGTGAAGTGATTACAATAATTAGAACAGTTCTAGTTCTGATGGGAACCAATAAAGTGCATTATATACTTGGCGAAAACCTGTTGATAATGATTTTTGTCAAAAATATCTGGCAGATAGGGTAAGCAATAGAAAGGGTATGTCGCGTGGGGGGGGGGGCGCACTCTGGGGTCTCAGGTATTCAGTCAGAATCATTATTTATAAAGATCTTTTGAAGAGTATCCTGCGTCTCAGAGTATAAAGTATGCGTTTTCTTTCTGGTTCCGAAATCTCACAATAAGACAGAAAAAAAAAGATTAGCATAGACTCAAAGGACTGGTCTTCTTAAGCATATAGGCATACGTCTACTGAAGCAGTGCAGGTACTTGTAGGGGCGGTGCCTCTCGACCTCCTCGAAGTGACTACTGATTATTTGTTTATTGATAAATATTACAATCTTTCTCAATAGAGTTATATTTTATAATAAAGTTCATAGAGCACATTCACACCATATTTACAAATTAAAAAAATAAATAAGGTAATTTCAAAATAATATACAACGAAATAAGAACAAAATAAGATATCATAGTGAAGGAAGAAAATATAAATAATAGGATAAAAATGGATATGCCAACCTGAGATCAGTGAGCATCTCAATACTTGCATTCGCTGATGACGTTGTTATTTTTTCGGACAGTGACAGGAATCTTCAATACAATATTAATAAATTAAAAGAAGAATTACAGAAGATTTATATGATCATTAACCCTGTAAAAACGAAAGTAATGAGGGTTGGGAAGAAGCCTAGGAGAAATATGCGCGTCATAATACAAAGACAAAATCCTCGAGCAGGTAGAAAACTTCAAATACTTGGGCGCACACCTTAATGAAAATGGATACATCGATTCAGAGGTGACTGAGCGTATCGCTGCTGCGAGCAGGATGTTTGAAGTAGTTAAGAAAGGTTTTCTAAACAGGTGTGAGGTGGAAAAGGAAACAAAAGTAGCTGTTTTCAGATCGACATTTCTTCCCATTTTAACGTACTCTTCAGAATCATAGACGCTCAAAAAATAACATCAATCAAGGATACAAGCGTCAGGAATGCGATTCCTCCGAAAGATTGAGGGGAAAACGAGAAGAGATAAGAGTACGCAACACCACCATCAGGTCGAACCTCAATATTAAGCCGGCCAATGATGTGACAGAAGAGAATCGACTGAGATAGCTAGGACATCTTTTGCGGATGGAACCAAACAGAATAGCTAGCGAAACCTATCAAGCTAAAGTAGACGGCAAGAGAAGAAGAGGACGGCCTAGAAGGAAATGGAAAAATTAGGTGAAGAGCGATTTCCAGAGAAGAGGTCTTCAATGGAGCGATAGAAGGCGTCTTGTGGAAGACCGGTAGAGCTGGAGAAGGCTCTATAAACTTCCTCCTCACTGCTCCACACTCCACACTGCTTAATGCGGTTCAAGAGGATGAATTGTGATGATGATGAATAGGATAAAAATAAATGAATAAAATAGAATTAAAATTTTCTTTAAAAAAAAAAAAAGATTAATAAAAATAAACATCTTAGACGCAGGCATACCTATTTACAGTCGGCCATGGGAATTCTGCACCAAACTTGTCATCCCATTTGTGGAGAGAAAGCGAGGCTTCAGGAGATCTTCTTTCTTAACCACTTCACTGGTATTAAAAGCCAGCGGAGATTACAACCACAAACACCCATGACTTGAGTGGAGAATCCGGCCATTGCCAGAACTCATGTTACAAAAGGTTTCGGGGCCACTGCCGTTTTAACCTGCGAGGAGGACTGTAGGTATGGGTGGTGAAATTTGGAGATTTTTTTTTGGGGATAAGATCAACAATAAATTGAATATTAAGGTCATTATGCAGGATTTTATTGGTGACATAGAAGGGAGCATCGACTATTCTACGGAGTACTTTAGACTGGAAGGATTGAATGCGTTTGATGTTGGTTGCCCTCCACAGAATTCTAATAAATGGAAAAGAATAATATGGGGGAGAAACAATTTAAGAGTGAACCCGACGGTGGGTGTTGACTCCGGACAAGAGCAGGTAACACAAGTTTAACACATATGTAATTAGATCAATAGCTGTGTAATTAGTGTTAAATGTAGGAGAGTTCCTGTAACCTCTTACTCTCCTAATACTAAAATAAAATAAAATATGGCATACACTTAACATTTTTATATTATAGAGAGATAATTTATTCATATTATTAAAATATTATTTTGAAAGTAAAGATATACTATTCTTTACAGGTGATTTAAATATAAAACACTAAGAGAGACAATCTCAACCAAATGTGACCCTTCGAACCCGATCCCTCTACGTAGCTGTCAATCCCTCCATTCGTCTTCGTTCCGAGAAGAGTTTTCTTTCCCTTAACGCCCAACCCAGGGACCTCGAGGAATAATAGAAAATACATCAACCAGCTGTTCAAGTAGGGATTGCTATAAGTTGACGCAGACATATATCTACCGTTAATTTATTTATATTTAACATTGTAGAACGAGAAAAAAAAATCACATTTATACTTCTACTTGTTTATTCAGAAATATCACAATCATTCACAATTAAAGACATATATAATACTGTCCAGAAAGCACAACATTTATACTAACTAGTATTCGCCCAGTGGTCGAAATTCGATCATAGCCATTAAAAATTTGAAGAAAAGATATAATCAAATAAATAAAGAGTAAATCACGATTCAAAAATCCTCATTATTAATACAAACCAAAATTTCAATTTCAATTAAAAATCGAGCTTACGTCATTTAAAATTATTTAAGTTATACAAAATAGATTCATTCAATAATATTTAATTTTCATTTTAATTTATGTGTGTTATTATCACAATAAATTAATGTTATGATTAAGCAAGTAAAAAATAAATTTAAATTAGCAATTTAAATCCATTTTTATTCAGAACTTCAATGTAAATAATATTCTTATTGAATGTTCTGTTATTGTCTAGTGCATAGCCATCCATGCCCTTTGCCATTGAAAATATAAATTTCAATATTTAAATGAACGTGCTCTAATTGCTGCCGCATATAATTGTCCATGCGAAATTACTGGACGTCACAATCATCCACACATTTTTCCGAAACTATTACCCTACGATTTGATTATGGTCATAGCAAATGCAGCTATTAATAGGAACGTTGTTCTTTGAAAGTCGAATGCAAGGACAGTATCAGAAAATGTTGAAAGTTAATTCTTAGAATTAAAATTCTTTGATTTAAAGTAGTCCCCGTTAATACTTCAGTCTCATTCCTGTTCCATTAACTAATGCTTGTGCAGTATTTAAGTTAACAATGAGTATAACTATAGAATATATTTTTAAATTTAATATATTATGTATCATTCAGCTAACATTACATGATATCATCACTACAAATAATAGACCTGATTACCTCAGTAAACGAAAAGTTTTCGATTTATCAAAAAACAAAATAAAGGAAATCGAATTTGCAAAAAAAAAGTACTAAATGTTTAAAATGATACATCTTTGCAACAAATAGTCCGATTTCGATGATTTTTTTTATTTTGTAGGGAATTCAGGAAGCTATCAAATAAATATTGGTATTATCGATAAAAAAATGTGTTATTTTTGAGTTATCCGCAAATAAAATACTGAATTCATCATAAAAATGTATGCAGCTTTTTTTCGAGAAAGTATGTTATATACATAAATTGTAAAGGTTTCAAGAGGAAGACTTTAGCCAACTTTCATTGAAATCGTTGAAACCGTATAGTCTAAAGCTAATCACGCTTTTCGGCCGCCATTTTGAAATGAAAGGCCCTATGATAATGAAGCGTATACAAAAAAACTTCTAAATATTATTGCGACGTTGTGTCAAAATTTAAAAGAAATCGGTGAAGAACTTTCGGAGATAAGCCGCTTTGAACAAAATACCATTTATATTTTTGTTTACATACTATTTCATATTTTTATTTATTGATAACACTAAAGTTCGTCAATATCTATTAAACAAAAAAAGAAGGAAGAAAATCGGTTGAATAATAGAGGAGTAAAAGGGGCTGAACCAATTTGTGTTTGCCTATTTATATAATGATGTGTTAAAAAAATAAATAAAAATAATTCAAGCAACAGAGCTTCATTATATAGTGGTCAGAATAGCATTATTAGAGCAACAAAATAGGGTTGTTGAAAATTTCATTTCATGTTGAAATTATTTTATGTATGAAGGAGAGTTATGTACCTTGACCTTAAGCGACTTGGGGGAGATGGTTTTGAAAAATATAGGCATCGGAAGATGAAATGGAGAATTCTGAGGATGATCCAAGTATAGAAACGGATGATGGTATGAGTGATATATTTGTAGCGGAAGAAAACATGGACGAATCTACAACCCAATATATTGATAAAAAATTTGACTTGAAAACTAACTGAATTTTTGACTCTTAAGAAAGACAGATATTCAAGCCATTTGTGCAAAAAGTGCAATAAATATATATGTGGAGAATACCATACATTTACTGTTTTGGCGGTGACAAACATTATGATTTAAAATTATTTAATCGTTTTTATTTTTTTTTCTGTAATTATTACTTACACGTTTTTGTATTTTTTATACTTTTTTTTATAAAATTCTTCAGTTTTACGTTTTATATTTACAAATTGATATTGAAAAAAACATTCAAGTTCCTGTGAAATTAAATAGTTTCTATAATTATTTATTATTGATTTATATTTAATCTTATTATTTAAATGTCTTTATATAATGTTCTTTTTGTTCTTTTTTATGTTTCCTAATGTCTGCATTCTATATTTGGAAATTGCGAAAGAACGACACTAAAGTTCTAATAATATTTGTCATAATTAAAGATGAAATTATTTCATACTTTCACTGACCTATATATGTAATATATGTAGTAAACTGATATTACTTATTAGGTATATACCTTAGATGCCCTAGTAGCTTTTTCCTTAAAATCGGCTAACCGGAAGAGCCACTTTGTGTCAATGCTGAAACACATTTTTACAATTTTCTCAAAAACGGCTCTAACGATTTTGATTAAACTCGGTGTATCATTGTATAATTAAGTGGTATTTAATACCATTTAGTTCTTACCATTAGGCTTAAATGCCTAATGTTCATATACGTCTTCCTCTAAAGTACCTTTAATATAGTTCATTTCAAATAATTAACTATATCTTAATATTAAAAGTTACAAAAAAATGCTATATATAACTTTTGAAAGATTTTAATATTTAAATAAAGGAGAAAAAAAAAACTTATCCAGGTTGAAAATCAATATTCGGAAATAATAGCAGGAACGTATACGTATAATATAGCGTTGGAAAGCGGAGAATTAAAAAAAAGGTAGAAGAATTATAGAAAGTTGTTGAAGGTAACCGAGAGTGACGAAAACAATATAACTAATAACTTCTAAAAGCTAGAGCATTATTTAAGGTAAATCGTGTGTTTTCAAAGAAATCAAATGATTTTTTCTTACGAAATGTAACCTTTTTTAAGTTTGAAAAAGTATTTAAAATCCACGGATTCAAGGCAATGACATTATTTAAGAAGAAGTGAAATATAAAAATATTTCATGGATACGTTTATAACCTTAAATATATATATGCTGTACTTTAATAACTCTAGATCTGATATTATATTTAAATAATTAAGTATCTATCGTTCGGTTATTCTGAAAATCATTATGTAACCTTTTAGAAAATTAAATTAGTGAATAATTTGATAATTTTTCCCATTGCGATATTCCAACAGAATCCACTTACAATCAGTGTGACAACGTTTGACCTGTCTATGACAGACTATGCAAATCTCTTAATTCCGTTTTAGTAAACTTTGCAATTGAAAATGTAATGCAAAATTGCAATGTAAAATACAATTGTTTATAAATAATAGTCGTACAATCCATAATCAACGGATCGTACAATCAGCGAGAAATTTTATATCTCTTTAGGTCTGCTGTGGTCCTTTCGAATATTTCCCATTACTTACCGATCACCCTGTATATTCAAGGTGTCGTAGTAAACACAAGTATGCGACAAGATACAAAAGTGAATGGCCTGGATTCATGTCCTACGATTTACGAGAAGATTCAGTATACAGCCGACCTGACCAAAGGATTTGCCAACCAATAGGGAAAAGGTGTAAAAGAATACGCAATATGGCGGGGCAGGGGGAAAGCAGGAGTAGCCAGGAGAAGGAAGGATAGGAAGAGAAGGAAGGGCAGCTAGCTCCTGAATATTTATCGAGGGAGCAGGACCTCCGTCCTAGGACTCCTTTTTTATTCTCTGCAGCCACATCATCAGCCTTATTCCTGTCCCCCGACTCCTCGCTGGAATAACAATAATACCCCAAGCATCTTTTAAATTCGTCATATTTTATCCAGCACTGGACTTATATATCAGCTTCTCTGCACTGGCAGATCATAAAATCAATTCAACAAAATAAAATATTGAAAAAAAAACGACAAAAATTACAACAATATGTATAAAATCATTTATTATAAAACCATCAAAGTTTTCGCCATTCAGGAATCTTCAGGGATACATGCAATTAGTATTTTTTAGAACTATTTGATTGGTTTCGTTTTTAACTTTCCTACCTACACTAGGTGAGGAAAGTATTTCAATCTGGTCAAATTTGCGACATGCTGTTTTTGACTGGTGTATACCTTTCAGAGCCCCCTGAGTCCGAAATTTTTTTAGCCTTAGGTCTGTCTGTCTGTGTTAAGATGCTAAGATTTTCTCGGGAACTACTTAACCGATTTTGTTGCTTCTTTTTTTATTTTTGTAGGGTTTTGACTACTCATGCCTGTGACAGAAATCGGGTGCTCCATGTGCAATAGCTGCTACGCACTAAATTAAAAACATGTTTTTCTAAAGACTGTTGCGCAAAAACAGCTCTAACAATTTTGATGAAACTTTCCTATAATAATCTAATCATTGTTCTTTCAATTTTTGTATATCGACTAAATTTCCGAAAAAAATCAGGGAAAAAAGATATAAAGAAAATAAAAACGTTATGTGGCCTAACTCCCTAAGTATATACGGTAAAATTTATAATAAAACTTTTGAAAGGCAATTATATTACCAACAAAACAAAAAAAAACAATCATCGGAATCGAACCAGTATTAGCGATGATAAAGCTTATTCTATTCTATATCCAAAGAATACGAAAAGCCATATAAATATCGTCCATTTTGGACAACTATTAACGAAGTTACAGCTATTCAATTTTCAATGTAAGATTACGGGTTCATATCCTGGTGTCAGAAAGGGGTGAATGAGAGAATAAATATGACTAAGTGAAAGTATGAAATTCTGTTGCCAGCATCACACAATCTTCACTATTTCCTCTACTTTTAACAGGAATTATTGTTTGACAATACTAAGCTATGGCAAAAAGTTTTGGATCAGCAATATTAGGAAGTATTGAAATTTTTACACTGATCAACCTTAAGCCGGTTTACATTGCTTTAGTTTATCAAATAAATCCTACTCAAATCTTTTCTTTGATAAATTTTCAGGAAAATATATCTAGTTCAATTCTTTTTATTTCTTCATGAACATATATAAAGATAAAAAAACTTTTCTGAAATATGTAGGAAAGTCGTGTGAGTGGATACACCAGATATTTTTTTTATAAAATTATGAAAATGCTTGGCAACGCTATACGCAAAAGAACTTTACTGAGATTTTTAAATTTATATTCTATCCTTGAAGATGATTGAACAGCCGAAAATTTAGATGACTTCATAATAAATTATTTTATAAGTGATATTACTAAGGCCTAAATTACATCATATACTTCTAATAAAGTCTATTTACCGTTGTCCACACTAACAACAATAGTTAGAATAGAACAGAAAATTTAACTTAATTCTGGGACTAACTCCCCTTAGAATAACAATGATGAATTAATACAAAAATAAAATACAAATCTAGCCAAAAACTAACTTATATACATTATTTAAAAAGTAGTATGAAACCACTAAAAAATAAAAAAAAAAAAAAAAAAAATATATATATATATATAAATGAGCATAAAATCTTCTCAAAATTACTCATTATTGTGATGGAAAAAAAAGAAAAGAAGTTACATATCCATATATACATAACTACACAATTTATAGAAACTAGGCTATATAATAGAAAAATAACTTAATACAAAATGTAATAATATCTACAGTGATTTATATAATAACATGCAAACACTAAGATAAAATAAAATCTCAGGATCACTTGTGGTGTAATGGAAAAAAAGGAACTATGTATACGTACATACTCATATTGGTACACAGAGAGACAAAAAGTATATAATATAAACATGTATACCCGAAAGAAAAAGCACAACCTGAGGCGAAGAGAAAAACAAATAAATAGTAAAAATAATAGTCAAACTGGGTGACAATGATCATTGTTAATATATTTTAGTTTATAATATATTCTCTGACAAGACGGAAGAGCAATAAATGATCCCATTTTGAAAGATGTAGACTTCCAATTCTTTCAGCCCCAATAGCGTTACAAAAACTTCGTTCCATTTATTGTATAGTCTAGAATATAAGGCATATTTAATTTTTTTCAAGTCAGATTATATTTTTTTCGTGCCGCATTCAACTAATTCGATAAATAGTCGAAGTCGGCATTATCTTGGAAACATACCAGTTCAATAATATTAATAAATTTAATAATAATAATAATAATTGATTTACCTCGTTATAGTTTTAAACGCCTCAACAGCAATATAGGTCTGGTACTTACCTGAAATAAAAATATATAAATAAATTACTTTGCTAGAGATGATAATAATTCAAAAATTTATATTAAGTTAAATAACTTATATAAACCATATCAGGAATAATAGATTTGAATAACTTATTCCTATTTTCATAAAGTGCTTTTCAACATATCATGATGGAATTTTCTAATTAAAAAAAAAAACGTTTTAATATGAAAGCTGCTTAAGTCCACACATTTTTAGAAACTCATTAAAAAAATCATTAATTTTATTTTTTGAAAATCTTAATTGTAATTACTTTGTATTATTTATCGTATATGTGAACTATCTCTTCTCGCACAATCACAGCTGTTTTAATTAAAGGTGTGCCAATTCGCTGATGTAGCGCACACAGACAGTAGCTGTCGTTGACACTTCACCTCGTCGCTTCATAGTGTAAAGGGTATGACAGCAGTATGCATTACACAATAGTTGACCTAGGCTACACCCACCATCCACACCATAGTCCGCGGTACAGATCCCTTTTTATCAAATTATTAATATCCGTTTAAAACCCCGCGATTGGTGTTTTTTAAAGCATTTTCAATCTGAAAATCGCTAAACTTTGCCTAGTTAATAATTTCCTAAAAACTCATGAAATCCCTTTGCTTTCTACAAGGTCTTTGCTTTCTATATGGTCACAAAGCCGAGCAAAAAAGGTAGTAAACAAAAATATTGGGACTTTTAGCATGGTCTCCACCCGTCACATCGTCAAGTAGCGAGATTATATAGGCCATACGGCCCAATATT
Source organism: Nezara viridula (assembly GCA_928085145.1). Classification (NCBI taxonomy): domain Eukaryota; kingdom Metazoa; phylum Arthropoda; class Insecta; order Hemiptera; family Pentatomidae; genus Nezara; species Nezara viridula. Next base: position 167,833,710 of record OV725079.1, read on the forward strand.
TTGGTGGACCATATTTGTTTTTATTTACACTTACCTATATATGTAATATATAGTAAGGGTAAGTATTGCGATCGTAAAAATTTTCGAGTATGAGTTTTCAACGGAAATATACGTTTTGAGGTACCCCGAATCCAAATATTACGTTATATTTAAATAATTAGGTATCTATCGTCCGTTTATTCCGAAAAAATCATGTCACCTTTTAGAAAATTAAATTAGTAAATAATTTGATAAATTTTCCCTTTGCGATATTCGAACAGAATCCACTTACAATCAGTGTGACAACTTTTGAACTGTCCATGAAAAACAATTCCGTTTTAGTAAACTTCTCAATGGAAAATAACTGTTTAATAAATAATAGTCATACAATCCATAATCAACGGGTGATAAGAAATAGGACTTTTGTTATTTTAATAGTATTTATGATTTGTTAGCTGCAATCTTTTAGCTTTAGCTCAGTTGAAAATGCAATTCAAATATTTTATAATAGCCCAACATGACCAGAAAATAATTTCTATTCAAAGTTGAGCGGTAAGCGTTGGCGCACCAGATTTTTTCGAGTTTGTAATCAAATTATATTAAAAAAAAATTTTTTTTATTTCTTTATGACATTTACAACTGTATTACATAAATACATCAAGTAAATTTGGACATAATTGATATAATGACATGAATACACTTGCTGAGTAACTACCCAATGGTAGGACTCTAATGATATGACTACATTAGGAGATCACGGGGCCATCTTCTTTTCAGACGCCTCGGAGGGTTATCAGGAATTGAAGAGGAAGCAAGGTTAGAAACGAGAGGGTTGGGAAGATTCTGAAGTTTATTATGGAAGGATAGGTATCTGGATTGGGCCAGATCTGAAACATAAGGAACATTAAGATCTTTATGGATAATTTTATTAGTGACAAAGTAAGAAGCATTGAGGATTTTACGAAGGATTTTGGATTGTAAGGATTGGATGCGAGAGGAATTCGATGGTTTAGTGGAGCCCCATAGCTCAACTCCGTAAGTTCAAATAGGTCTTATTATAGTCAAGTATATAAGTCTTTTGTAATTAATGGGAAGTTTAGAGCGTTTGTCTAGTAAGTGCTGAAGTAATCGGAAACGTCGAGCGGTTTCTTGTCGTTTCAGTCTAGTATGAGGATTCCAAGTTAGTCGTTTGTCCAGGTGGAGTCCTAGGTTTCGGATTTGCTCAACAGGGATAAGTGGAGTATTGTTAAAGGAAACTGTAGGACAGGAAGTCGTTGGTTTACGACGAAGGGTAAAGGTAATTTGGTGGGATTTATTGGAGTTTATTTTAATTCTCCAGTTTTGACACCATTCTTCTATATTTATGATGTGTGATTGAAGCATTTGGGATGCAATTGCTGGGTCATTGTTTACTGATAATATTACAATTAAAATGGTAAGTGAATGGGTATTCATGAGTTTCAGAACCTCACAATATTAATTAATTTATTGAGAAAACGTCTTACTTTTGAATATTTTCTTAGATAAAAAAGGTTTTTACAAATTCCTTTGAGAAGAAATGAAACGTCTAGATTACATTGTATGTGACCAGCCAGGACAAGGTTGACCAGATAATGTCAAAACCTCATTTTTCATAATAATTATCTTTTGCAGTGTGATTGTTGATATCTTCTTTATAATTTGAATTTAAGGATTATTACTTACATACCTATACTAGGTAAGGAAAGTATTGCGATCGGGTCAAATTTCCGATATGCGGTTTTCGACGGATCTCGTTTCAGAGCTCTCGTTTCGTCTATACGTTTCAGAGCCCCCTGAGTCCGAAATTTTGTTTGCCATCGGTCTGTCTGTCTGTGCTAAGAGTTTTTCAGAAACTAGAGAACTGATTTTGTTGCTTTTTTTTTTTTTTGGTAGAGTTTTGACTACTGATGCCTGTGACAAAAATTGGATGCTCCATGCTCAATAGCTGCTGCGTAATAAATGAAAAACATATTTAGTTAGTTTAGTTGCTTGGCAATAATAACTTCCAATTATTAACAATACGAGTATATTTTTTTAACGTTACATGTTAACAGTCTAGTTTACGTTTCGGGACCTTTTATTCCCATCTTGAGAACTGCAATTCCAATACTCTTGTGGATGCAAGGCTAAATTTTTTTTTTTTTTAAGTTACAATATTGTGCTTGTTTGTATATTAACATATTTGTATTATGTTTGTTACAATAAATTTGTAATTACCTTAATTCTAATAATAAAAATAATAATGTGCTCCATCGTCAATTTCCTAATTTATGTTCTAAAATTTATCATCTAGAGCAACATTCTCCTTTTGACCAATAATTGGGTTTCTGCCATAGTGAAAATTTGACCTTTGGATCTAAATGTTTTATCTGACTATTTTGATTGTTGTTGTTAGTGTTATTTTATGTGTCTGTGATTCCACTTCTATTAAATTTTAATTTTGTTCAATATGTCTGTATAATGGGTTCCTAAATGTTTAGTGTCTGTTTTGTATTTGACTGTAGTTCTGTTGTTTTTTGTAATGTGTATTGCTCCAAGTAATTTTCTGTTGGTGTTCTTTGGTTCTGTGCCAATTATTTGTGGTTTGTTGAAGTTAAATTTATGCTGTAGTTTTATACTGTGATGTGCTAAGGCTGTTGTGTTTATGTTTTTTGGATTTTTACAGTTGGTGATGTGTTGTGCGATTCTAGTTCCTAATTGTTTGGATGTTTCACCAATATAGATTTTGGGGTAGCTTTGACAGTTTAATTTGTATATTGCATTTTTCTTGAAAAAAAAAAAAATTTAGCCTTGCATCCACAAGAGTATTGGAATTGCAGTTCTGAAGATGGGAATAAAAGGTCCCGAAACGTAAACTAGACTGTTAACGTGTAACGTTAAAAATATACTCGTATTGTTAATAATTGGAAGTTATTATTGCCAAGCAACTAAATAAATTGACAACTTACCAGGAAAACATATTTTGCTATAGACTGTAGCTATTTTAGTGAAAATTTAGTATAATGTCCTAATAATTGTCCTTTCAATTTTCTTATATGGAATAAATTCCCGAAAAAAATCCAGGAAAAAAAGTTATATAGAAAAGAAGATGTTTTGAAATGTTTACACTGATCTACCTTAAGGCTGTTTACATTGCTTTAGTTAATCAAATAAATACTACTCAAATGTTTTCTTTGATTAATTTCAAAAAAATAATTCAAATACAATTTTTTTTTGTTTCTTGATGGACATATGTAAAGATATAAAAACTTTTCTGAAATAGACAGAAAAGTCGTGTCAGTGGACACACCACATTTTTGGTTTATTATTTTCAAGAATGAAACCATGTCATCGACCAAAACATTTAAAAACATAACCCTCTCTCAAAATTTGAGGTTTCACGTTTCAAGACGCCTAGAATTCGAAAAACGAATACAAATTTTTTTGTTCGTCCGCCGTCCGCGCATTTTCTCCGAAACTACTGGACCGATTTTTTTCAAATTTTGATATAAAATCAGAGGTCACCCGAGGATGATGATCCTCCTTTATCGACATTACTCTCCGCCTTTAACTTTCAAAATGGCGGCCGAAAAACCTGCGTTGCTATAGACTCCTAAACGAATGTACAGATTTCAAATTTGAAACTTCGCTAAAGTCATTTTTTCGACGCCCTTTAAATTTATCTATATAAATTTAAATAAATCTATATACTTCAACGAAAATAAGCTGGAAAAAAGTTACGGGGGATGGTAAAATTTAATTCCGAATAACTCGAAAAGTTTTTACTTTTTTGTTGATAGTTTTTTAAAAGTTCACGAAATTTCCTAAAAAAAAAAAAAAACTCGTTAAAATCGGACAATTAGGAGCACAGATATGGTCTCCGGTTTTTTTTAATGTGTTCTACTCCAAATGTTATATTCTTGGTTTGGTTTTTAAATTTTAAATGTGTTACTGAACTAATGCTATTTATTTTTTTTTTTTAGCATATTTCTAATGATTAAAGAAAAACAGTTTAGTCCAATAATTGGAATCACCTTTTGTTTTGTTTTTCTTTGTAACTCGGAAGGTAATGTTACTTTAGATGTATGGAGATAATAAAGCATTGTGAAATAATTTGCAGCGTTTTTTTATTCAAGTACACTATTATTAAGTCAAATCTGAGAGTGTGGCAGTAATATTATGGTAGTAATTGCTAGCAACATGCTAATGAGATGTTTCGGAGTGAGATAAGAACAAAAGTGTTCATCAATATACATTCTAAAGGTAACTGTGGATCCGTTGATATTGCTGAAGATCTTTTTTGAATTCTAATCACATACCTTATTAAAGGATCCTGAATCCGAAGTCTATTATCAAGATTCTTCACACCTAGTTCGGCCTATTATCATTGCCTTCACAGGTTTCATTCCATCCAACAATACCAATATAACAAGATGGAGTACTGAAGGTCCGGAGTTGGACAGTTACGTTTAGAACTCCTGCCATCTTCGAGCCTGGGAGGATTAAGAGGATTGTCTTTATGGGACAATAACAGGACTTAGCTGGCTCTATTTACTCCAACTGGCAGGATCAGTTCGTCTCAATTGGAGGCATTAGAGCAATAAGGACCTCGATTATCCTGTATAGAATCACTTCCAGATGAAGAGATAATTGGATCATATGCCTTATTGAGGTCTTTTAATGCTTTATTAAAAAAGATTCTCAAACCAGCAAAGAATCTATATCTATAAAATGGAATGTTGTATTTTTATTATATAGTTGCTAATGTTCGGAAAAATTTAATTTAATTTTGTCTTAAATATAATTAATTAAATAATTGAGAAAACTTAATATTTTTCTTAAGGTTATCTGAATTAAAATACTTTAAAAAAAGAAAAGAAATAGAATAGAATAGAATAGAAAAATAATTTTATTCTGGGACGAAGTCCCTTCAGAATAACAAAAAAGTACAGAAATTAAAATTTTACATCTGGCCAGATAAAAACAAACATAACAAATTAAGATAATGATAGGTCATTACAGAAAAGAAAAGAAAAAATATTGGTTATACATACTATATACAAAAAAAAATAAAAAAATCTATATAAAAAACTCTTGGAACCATACTAAGATACTTAAAACTATGTACAATGTTAAAATATAAATAGACCCTTTTAGAAAAAATAAAAAATGCAGAAAAAATGAATGTATATTCTTCTTAACAGTAAAATCTGATTCTGTTGAAAAAAAAAAAAAAAGATAAAAAGAAAGTCGAATCTATAATAAGTATTCAGGTCATGAGCTATATGTGAATATGGTCTTATAGATAATATGTAATTTTACATAAAAGATTAGCTGGTGCCTGACTGTTTTTGGGACAGGAATTGGAATAGGAGGGTTTTGAATGTAGATAAGGATGAAGAATGTCGAATTTTGATAGGATTCCAGAAACTAACAGAACGTGCAATAAAGGAGTTTTGGAACGAGGCAGATCTGTGAGAAGGAATGTAAAGGTCGGAAGGTCGAGATCTTGTGGAGAGGGAGTGGACTGAGGACTTGAATTGGAGAAGGTTGTAGGCGTAGGAAGGACGATGATTGTTGATGATATGATAGAGGAATGTACCTAGGAAATATTGTCTTCGAATGGAGGGAAAGAGCCACTCTAACTCAGTGTAATGGTGAGAGACATGGTAGTATCTCGGGGCACCAAGAAATAGTAAATTTTAAATAAATTTTAATTGTAGTAAAAGGAACGCGTTATTCACTCCTGTCATACTTTTGATTGCTAGCATTTATTAGAAAATTCTACTTCATATTTTACATACTGACTCCTTCAAGAACCAAGCATTTACAATTTTGACTCATCTCTCCATAAACATTCGTTCCAAGTTTCTTCCGTAAAATTTTCATGTTCTTTGAAAAACTTAATTAGCTTTCGCTTGAAACAAGCTTTAAGGCCAAATGATAAGCGTTTCCTTCTGATCAATTAATACGAAACTTGGGTCCCTGCAGCACCAGATTTTTCCTGAGCTAGTTGATTATTAAGTAATTCTGGATAATTATCCTCAATAATTATCCAGAGGCATTCCGAATAAAATTAAAAACCCCAAAACGTAGCATTTTTAATGTCATCCCATTTTGGGGATTAGACATCGCAATATATCTCCGTGGTTTTCGACTATGCTACTTAAACAACGTCTAACGTTTAGGTAATCACACGATGCAAAATTTAACGTGCTTTAATGTCTCAAAGGTTCAGCTTAACTTGGGTGTAGAGTTATTAGAGTTATAGGCAAACAAAAAGTTTTTAAAAATCTAGCTTTTTTGAGTGTCAAAATTTATTCAAAAGTTGGTTTGTAATAGCATTTTTGATAACATTCGGCTAAAACGTCTAACAATCTTATCGTGACCTACAAAATTTTTACTATCGAAAATTCTAAGAAATGGGACAGAAATAAATAATTTAATTATTTAATTTAATGAGATACTAAAAACTCAAGCAATTCCCATTTGCTTTTCACTTGAATCTTAAGATTGATCACAAAATCGATAACAAAGGTGGCCTACAAAAATATTGGGATGGCCTAAGTGGCCCAATATTTTGTTGACCACTTTTTTTTCTCTATTTGTGATTAAATTACCTTAAGTTTCAAGAGGAATGCAAATGACTGTTCATCAGTTTTAGTACTTAATAAATCAACAACTAATTTAAATAAATTAATTTGCCGATCTTCAGATTGAAAACTCCACAATTCCGATAATTGCCGTAAATAAACGTAGGTTACGATGAGATGAAGCTATTCCTAAAGTTTTTATTATATGTTGGTTAAAAATCCCAGTCTTATTTATAATCCAAGTTCCTTAATTATATTATTATCAAGAAATCATTTACATATCTGCTCCCATTATAATCCGGCGGATGGTGTGTCGCCGGTAATGGGGTACAGATCCAATGTTATTATAATAAATTGGATTTGCTTTCCATGGAATTGGATAGCTCCTTGCATAAATTATAATATTGTATATGCAGCTATGTATATTACATGTGCCATTATAATACATTTTTATCTTTAATATAATTGGTTTGTATTCAATTAAGTAATTTATTAATTTTAAGATATAATTCCACACATAAAGCCTTTAATCTATAACATAGCGGTGCATAAATAATCCAGTCAAAACTTCGACAATTATACCATCAGGAGAGAAAACACAAGATCGTTACCAGCTGTTCACCAATGAATTTTTCAGCAACAGTAAAAAAAATTATGTATCTAGTGAATCGAAACTTTGAGGTTCAGTAGGCGAATCTGTCAAAGCGTTCACCGCTCTACAAAAAAATACATATCTTTACAAAAAGATTATATATATATATATATATATTTATATATAGGGTGTCGCGTAAATAGAGTTAAATATTTATAAGGTGGATAGAAGACATCACGATCTACCCAAAAGTTTATATAAATAATTATAGTTAACTGGGAAGTAGGAAATTTAAGATTTGCGTTATTTTAAGCGAACTACGTTTTTTGGTAAATGAAAAGCGATAACTTTTAAAATATTTTATTTAAATAATTAAACTACTATTATAAATGATCTTTAGACAGATTGTAATATTTTTCAATAAAAAAATAAATAAATAAAATAAAAAATTAAACATTGGTCCATAGTAGTATGTTTTTTTTCCCCAATATTTATCATCTAAAGTGATAATGTAACTGTGTGTTTTTTTTAACCAAAATATCCAATATAGATCTTGATGTCTACTATTAGTCTTTTAAATATTTTCCTTTACTTATGGGACACTCTGTGTATATATATAATGTTCCATCAGAGGGCGACATTTTTCAGGAGTGATAGCATAACTAGAGAGCTGCAAAAAAAGTTAATAGAAACAATGGGCCTACTTTTTAGCAGAAAAATAAATAATAAATAATAGTTATTTATTTATTTGTTTATTTTAAATGATATTTACAACTGTATACAAAAAATACATCTGGTAAATTCGCACATTGGTATAAAGACATGGAACACATGTTGAGAAACTACCCATTGGTAGCACTCTAATAATATGTCTACATTAGAATATCATGTGGCCATCTTCTTTTCAGACGCCTTGGAGGGTTATCAGGAATCGAATAGGAAGCAAGGTTAGAGACAAGAGGGTTGGGATGGTTATGAAGTTTATTATGGAAGAACAGATATCTGGATTGGGCCAAATCTGATACATAAGGAACATTAAGGTCATTATGGATAATTTTATATGTAACAAAGTAAGGAGCATTGAGGATTTTACGAAGGATTTTGGATTGTAAGGATTGTATGCGAGAGGAATTTGAAGGTTTGGTGGAGCCCCATAGCTCAACTCCGTAAGTCCAAATAGGCCTTATTATAGTCATGTAAATCAGTCTTTTATAATTGATTGGAAGGATAGAGCGTTTGTCGAGTTTAAAATAAAGTTTTAAAAAATTGTCACTTATAAATACTGATTAATGACTATAATGGAGAAATGGATACCCACCAAGAATCAGTTTTATAACCATTCCATATGAAAAATCATTATTTTTAATTTTCTTTTATTTATTATGATTGCAATTTTTATGTTGAAAAATTGAACCACATCCAACAGAGAACACTTCACTGTTTAAGTATATTTCACAGGCCAAAGTTGCCTCTAATTAAGAGTAAGTGCTTCCATAATTAATTCAAGTGGTGACCATCCTTGCCAGAAAATAGGGATTTTTAATTAAATCCTCATCATATGACTATACAAGACTTAATGACAGATTGTCTAATAATGAAGTTTTAATTTGTCTAAAATTCGTTAATAATTAAATTTAATTACATGAGATAATTAGTAAATGATCCCCTTCACTTAATTATTAATTACATCTATTTATTATCAAAGAAATATTGATGAGAATATGCCCTTGGAATATGTAAAGTTATAAAAATAAAGGATATGGAAAATGTTTGAGCAAGAAACCACAAGTTTCTAATTATGGGAAAATGGTGTGAATGTGCTCTCATAACTCTATTATAAATGTCTTTTATTGAGACAGATTGTAATATTTATCAATAAACAAATAATCCAAAAGAAAAAATATGGGAAAATTTTAATTCATCTAAATTTGGGCTAATTCCTTACATGAATAAGTTAATAGCTAAAATTATCTATTACAAACAAATTGATTTTCACTTTAGAAGTGTTGTTAACTAAATTCTTAGTAGAGTAAACGAATAAAAATAAAAGACAAGGACTGAGAAAACCCAAATATAAATGCTTTAGAATGATTACTTGTATATATATATATATATATATATATATATATATATATATATATATATATATATATATATATTAATAATCTAATAGAGATAATAGAGTATTAATGTATTTAATGATTATCATTTCCTTCATCAATCTCCACTGGCTTACAATACCAGTGACGCGGCTGGGAGAGAAGCACCGGGATCTCATGGAGTCCTGCTTTGGCTTCCACAATTGGGGGATAAAGCTTGATCCAGAGTCTCCTGGGCCAATGTAAATATTGTAAATAGGTGTGACTGTGTTTAATTTATTTTATTATCATTCGGCTTTAATCCGTTATTTTACTTATCTTGTGTATTACTTTCTTTATCTTTTTATTTATATATGTATATTCTTTTTTTTTTTTTTATTGGTTATTTTTATTTATTTTCCTTTCTTTTGTACATTTTTGTGAATGAATACTATAGTCCTAGTACCAATGCTCTTCTATGTGGTAGACTGTATTAATACTCAATAAAAAAATATATTAGCATCAAAATCATTATTTAATTATTTCTACAATTTACTTGGATTGATTTTTTTTCTAACTCTTTAGCGTTAATTAGTTTTTTATTTTATAAGAATTTAAAAAATAAGTAATTTTTTTCAACGTTTTTTTTTATCAAATGAAAAAATAAATATTAAGAACGAAAATTCCAAATGTATTTTCCTGAAATTATAGTTATGCTGAGAAAACCCCGGCTCTCAAATATATCAGCGTTACTGACAGAGATTGTGGTTTAAGAGAAATAACGATTCAAGTGGTTAAATAAACCCTTCTGTCCCTCCCTTATCCCCTCAAACTCCAATTTTAAGTTTATAAATCGATTTTACATAAAAGAATTTTTAGTTTATTTACATAAATCGATTAAATTTATAGCATTTCATCTAAAGATGGAATAAAGTTATCCTCTTTATGAAGGGAAAATCTAAAGAATAAATCTTAACCAGAATTTTCATTAAGTTTACGTTTATCGGGAAATTAGTTTTAAGCATCTTAAATCAGTAATGATGTTTACCTTTTTTTTTTAATTTTCCCTTCTTGATTTTATTTATTTAAAATCTTTTGATAGTATAATCAAATTAAATTTTCCCTCGATTTATAGTTAATAATTTATAATAATATTCCCTTAAATTAAATAATTTAAAAAGTACATATAATTTAAAAACCCAATTATGGAAATATCTTGTCTACAGTGATAGTTAAAGTCTATGAATATTTATACTTGGTGTAAAAGTCATGTGCCTTAGACCAGAACAAAACTCAAAAATTTCAAATGACATCATGCACTAACGCATGGGACTAAATTTATTTGCACAATATATACACCTAGTTTAAATATTCATAGATGTCAATTTCACAAACTCGTTCATTTTTATTCTCTACAAAGCATTTTATAATAATTTATTATAAAATACTAATAAGTGATATGACTTCAGTTAATGTGCCCATCAATACGTGGAGACTGAATAGGCGCTGGATGATAGATCTCCTTCCTTAACAAATCGTGGTCATTTAAAATCAAGCTAAATTAATGATGAATTACTCCAAGCTACATGTCACGCCCATCTTAACCTCTTTGCTCTCATACCATTAAATACTGATCGATCAATTTTAGTATGCAGTTTTTTATTGGTATTTTTCTTCCATGTGTTAGTATCCTGATCACAGATGATCAGATTATCTTGCGGAGAATTTTTCTCAGAAATCTTTCAATACTTCATTCTATGGTAGTGATTAATCTCCAGGTCTTACAAAATTATATAAGAACATCTTAATCACGGCATTGTACAGCCTGAATTTGACTTTCCTGGATTTCAATACCTTTAAAACAAATGGTGCGCACATCACACGACTTTCACTTTCCCCTCTCTTCTTAGCAGAAATAAGTATTTTCAGACAAAGGGGAAGAGAAATTTAAACTTATAGACGCTATATTTATTTACATTTCATTGTGGGTATTTTTATTTTTTTAAATACCCTTATATAGACAAATATTAATTTCTATATCGCTGTATTCTATATAATTAAATATTAAATAATAACAACGATAGCATTTATGAAAACCACATATGTATATGTACATAATATTGTTGGAGTTTGTATTATATTAAGCTCATGCTATCGGGCGAGCTCGGACGCGCTCGTGTTCCTTTGGTTCTTCCATTACAACTATTATCCGTTACAATATCTTATATCTCCTTTAGTTAATCATCACATTCTTTCTTATTTTATATTTAACTATCTTTTTTATCAATAATTAATGTGAAATAGTTAATTATTTCAAATAGCAAAGGTACTTTAGAGGAAGCCAACATTGAAAATCAGTCATTTAAGTCCTGGTAGAGAACATCAATGAGAATAAAACATACATTATATTAAAAACTGCTAAATTTTCTGGGTCACTTTAATACACTGATATCCTGAGTTTAGTCAAAATCGTAAGAGCCATTTTTGAGAAAATCGTATAATTGCGTAAAATAGATTATATACAGTACCACTTCCGGTTTACCGATTTTGACGAAAATGTTGCTGTAACATCCTAAGGATTGTAAAACCCTCAAATATATAATTTCAGTTTCCCAAGGCTTTTCGTTTTTGAGCTAGACTGTTCACATACATGCACACTCACAGACCATTTTGCGGAACTCAGGGGGCCCCAAAACGTTTATTTCCATTGACGATTCTAAAATTTTCACGATCACAGTACTTACCCTTACTTTATATTACATATATATGTAAGTGAAAGTAATTAATAAAAGTGTTATAATTATAAATCTACTCTTCAATCACACATGAAAAATGGTGTCAAAACAGAAGAATTAAAATAAACTCCAATAAATCCCATCAAATTACCTTTACTCTTCGTCGTAAACCTATGACTTCCTGTCCTACAGTATCCTTTAACAATACCCCACTTATCCCTGTTGACCAAATCCGATACTTAGGACTCCACCTTGACAAACGACTCACTTGGAACCCCCATACCAGACTGAAACGATTAGAAACCGCCCGACGTTTCCGACTACTACAGCACTTACTAGACAAACGCTCTAAACTGCCAACTATTTGCAAAAGACTCACATATATTATTATAATAAGGCCTATTTGGACTTACGGGATCGAGCTTTGGGGCTCTACTAAACCATAAAATTCCTCTCGTATCCAATCCCTACAATCCAAAATCCTTCGTAATCCCTACTTTGTCACAAATAAAATCATCCATAATGACCTTAATGTACCATATGTTTCTGATTTAGCTCAATCCAGATACCTGTGCTTTCATAATAAACTTCTGAACCATCCGAACCCTCTCGTTTCCAACCTTCTCTTCTATTCCTGATAACTCTCCGAGGCGTCTGAAAAGAAGATGGCCTCGGGACCTTCTAATATAGAAATATAATTGGAGTGCTACCAATGGGTAGTTTCTCCTCATGTTGTGCATGTCATATTACTTGTTCATATTTACTTGTTGTGTTTATTATTAATTACAGTTGTAAATTTCGTTGATAAAAAATGAAAAAATTTCAAAAATCTAATCATTTCGTTCATGTAAGACAGAACTAAGGGATTTAGCACTTGAAACCATAAGGGAGGAGTACCCCAGTCCCCCATGGTTACACCTTTACACAGAAGGTTCTACGAATAGAGCAAGAAAGGATGTTTATGCAGAACGTTTTCAAATGCCAGAGCCTGTGGGAAATCTAGCAAGTAACTTTGATAGCGAAGTAAAAGCAGTTTTTCTAGCGTCGGAACTGATAAAAAAATCTAAACCGCAAAAAGTTGTAGTCCTAATTGACTCGCAAGCTGTAATAATTGCCATTTCAGATCCTTCTTGCTGTTTCACAAATCAAATTAGTCTATGCTAGGAATTGATTGAGGAGCTGATTTTAGAAGGCACTATACCGTATTGGAGTTGTCGAATCAGCAACATGTCCACTGTGTCGACAAGGATTCATGACTGCTCTGAATTTACTTACTTATACCTCACTACAGGACCACACTTCGACAATGGCTGTCTGGTGTACGGCGGACTCTCGGAAGAATTCGAGTCCAGACTTAAACGCCTGATGAACTGCGCAATACGTTTTGTTTTCAGAATCTAGAGAGCTACGCATATAACCCAGTATTACACCAACTTGAAGTGGCTCTATTCATCAAACCGCCGTCTGTACTTCCTTGCTACCTTTCTATACCAAGCCATCAGAACTCAGCGACCTATATTTTTCACAGCCTACAATTTAAATATTCCATTCAATCCCATCCCACTAGATCCCATACTTCTGACCTTTATCCATCTCTTCACCGAACTGCTGCGTTTGACAAATCCTTTATAATTCAAGCCGTCTCCACCTGAAATACCATCCCTCCCGATATCCGACATGCGCAATCAGTTTTCTGATTTAAATCCCTCCTTTCTAAGCATCTACTTCTTTCCCAACTCGATTGATCATGAAAAGTAGATAAGAGAACTTTGTAAGTTTCCACACAAATAGTTCTGTTTAGATATGTTATTTTACTTTCACATATTTGTATTGTATATATCTGTATGTATTTAGTGGTTTTGTATTATTTTTCACCCAATATTTCTATTATAATGAACATTATAAATATTTTATTTTATTTTATGGCCACACAGGCATTTCCTCTGTATCGCATGGCCGAAAGAGCTCAAGACGATCTCCTCGTTTATATATTTTACTTACACTTATCGGCTTCTGAACACTATTGATCACTTTAAAGTATTGATGAATATTATCACCATGTAGCAGGCCTAAAATCTATTAACTGATAAGAAAGGTTTTACAAGAATGACTAAACACATTTCATCAAATATATGCATTACGACTCAGCAAAAGATCAAATATTTGTCAATATATATTCCAAAAATTAATCCGATAAAGCTTGTAAATACAACAGACACGAAGAGAAGTTATTTAATTCTATCAGCTCGTGACAATATCAGGATTAATTGAATGGTTTGACATGGACCAATATTTACAGAGCAAGTTGGCTTGAAATATGGCGCGGGGTTCCAAACTCGGCCGATAAATCATAAACTGCGTCGATACAATGGACAGAGGCCCACTCTACAAACACACCGTAGGCCCCCTTCCGTTATCTTGCTGCTTCCACTTTATATATATTCATATTCCCAGCTTTATACTCCATATTTTAACTTATTATCCCTATCTCGTTGGGCGCAAGATCAACATCCACAGCCTCCCAGATACGCTCAAGTTATGGCAGTTTTTAATGGTCCGCAGATAAAGCGCCCTCTAATTTCCTTCCCTGAAAAGGGCTGTGGTTTCAGCGCATGGCAACGAATCAGCCATTTAATCTTTAAAATAATTCAATTATCAATGAAAACTATTCTTTGTTTTTGGCAATAATTATTTCCAATTAAACAACGATTGATTTATTTGTTGTATTTCCAAGTTGCATGTTTACATATTTACGTTTCGGGATATTTACTCCCATCTTCAGGACTACAATCCCAATGTTTTTTTGTTAATTCATGGATGAAGATTGAGTTAAAAAATAATGCATGTTACAATACATTGGGTTGTTACATTAAATTTGTAATTACCTTAAATCTAATGTGTTCCATTGTCAGGTTCTAAATTCATGTTATAATAAATTAAAGTATACAATATCCAGAGCATCGTCATGCTTTTAGACCAATTATTGGGTGTCTGCCATGGTGAATACAATTGACCTTTGAATATGACTATTTATTTTTTTACTATTGTTGTTAAATGTTTATATTTTATGTAGCTGCCTGCAATTTCATTTTTATTAAATTTTAATTTTGTTTAATATTTCAGCATAATGTGTCCCTAAATGTTTGATGTCTGTTTTAGAATTTACTGTTGTTCTATTATTATTTTTTTTATGTTTATGACTTCAAGCGATTTTCTTTTGTTGTTTTTTGGTTCTGTGCCTAATAGACTTAATAAACAAGAAAAATGTAATTTATAAATTAAATTGTCAAAACTGCCCCAAAATCTTCATTGGAGAAACATCCAAACACTTAGGGACCAGAATTTCACAACATACTACTAACTATAAAGCCACAAAAACATAAACACAACAGTAAATGCAATAAAAATAATTACAAAAATGATTATAAAAATAATTGAAAAATACTGGGATACAACAGAACCGCATATCCAAATTGCAAATCTTAAATTGTATTTAGGGGGTGTCAAGTTACGCAGTCAGAATAATAAAACAGTATTATTGATAATGGTTAGATAGAACTGTTAATAAATGTACAGACATCAATAAAACTTGATTATAAATTTCCACCAATTACAAAATGTGAGGTTACAAGAATATATTAAATCTGGATAATATTGCCAATGAATATTCTAATTCAAATAATATAATTATTTAACTTAATAAAATATTATTGATCAAGAATATTACAACAATAATAATAGTCGAAATTCTTAGGCATGATGGTAAATCAAAAAATAGTAAAATTAAAAAAAAAAATCCGACGCTCGGATAAAGTCAGTTGGGTTCGAGTAATTCAAGTGTTTTTGCATATGAATAAAAATATCTCAGAAACTAAAATCAGACTCCATACTGTAAGCGAGGGAATTGTTCAGTATTTTATAATCTCTGTTATGTGTTATTATTCAAAACTAGCTGATGTACCTGCCATTGACGGGTGAATAGTTAACATTTGAGAATCTTGTTTGGATTTTGTACTATGGGAGGGGATCCAAATTTAATTTCATAAAATTGGGTGGAGAGGGGTTGTTTTGCAATTTTTTATAGCGGAGCTTACGGGAGTCAAAGTTTCGCAATAGTCATAATAAAAACTTTGTTATTCGGCTATTTGTTTAGGTGCCACACGACTAAACCGACCACCACCATTAACAGGGTTTAATTTTCATTTATGATGAAGCGAGGAGATTATGGAATCGATTGAAATGATCAAACATAGTTGTAGTCTCTCCACTTCTTTAAACTCTGCTGAGTTTATCGCTGGCAAAATAACATTGGACATTGAGTCACCTACATCCGTATAAAATTAGAACTTGATATGAATATTGTGGCGAGCGGGGTTTAATTTTTGGAAGTTTTTTTTCCCTCGATTTCTGGCTAATCCGTTTAGTTACTCCTAAAAATGTTTAAGACAACATTTGTTAGGCTCGGAAGTTGAATCGAATGAACCCTTGAACGGGAAGATCGGACAAAGTTGTAAAATGTGTGTGTTTTAAGTGACAACGCATTGGAGATGTTCAGTATTTCGGATTTTCCCCGTTGAGTTGTGATCATACTTCCATCAGTTGAATAGTAAAACTTTTAAATGTGGCTCACGGTATAGTAGTTTGGGATGAGAATCGAAGTAACTACCTAACCGGGATCTATAGACAAATTGCTCAAGGATTCATAACTTTGGTTCTACTCAATATTTTGTTTTCATTTAAAACCTATATTTTAAGTAAAACAAACCTAAACATAATGACAATTCTACCATTAGCCATTATGGACAAAAAAAAATTTTAAAGTGGATTTAATGTCTGTAATGTATAAAACGGAAAGATAGCATGAAACGGTTTGATTCTATTCGATGTACAGACAAAACCTTTATTTTATTTATATAAATAGATTGTATCTTAAGCCGTGTTAGAGATGAAAATAAAAATAGTGTCGAAAGCCAAATGATAACGAGTTTTATGAAAGATAAACAAGGATGCAGCTAAGGCTTCTCAGGTACTTCAAGAACACCTAGACGACATAGCTTGTTGTGCTAAAAGGTGGAGAACAAAAATGAACGAGTCTAAGAGCCAATTTGTTTCATTTACACTTAAACATGACTCTTGTCCTCCAGTGTTCTTTAATAATATTGCTCTACCACCTTCAAAAACTGTAAGATATTTTGGTCTCCACTTGGACAAACGACCAAACTAGGCTACTTTTTCTACTAATTTTTTCGACTAATTTTTCTTTCTAGATTCTAGATTTTGACAGACGTTCAAAATTATCTGTGACTAATAAACTAACTATTTACAAAGTCCTCATTAAACCACTTTGGACATATGGGATCAAATAACAAAGGGACAGCAAAGAAATCAAATATAAAAATCATCGAGTCATTCCAGTCAAAAGTCCTTCGGAAAATTATAGACGCACCCTTTTATGTTTCAAACCTCACGTTACACACTGACCTTAACATTCCTTTCATCGTGGCAACTGCCACTGACTGCTTTAATAATTTTCATGACAGACTGACTCTAAATTCCAATCCACTTACTCAAGCTCTTTCTACTGCCACAAATCCATTTAATCCGCCCAGAAGACTGCTGAGGTGCTGGCCAAGAGCTTATTGAATTGAGCTACTTGCTGCATTATCTTTTTTGTGTGTGTGTGTGTGTTTATTATTTTATGTTATTTTCATTTTACTACTGTTTTTTTTTCTTTTTGTTTTGTTATTACTATTATTATTATTTTTTTATGCTATCATGTATTCTTCTTGATATCATATTTGCTGAATACCGAGGTAGATGGCAAATTTATTGTGAGCCAGGAATATGTATAACTAATAAATAAATAAATAAAAATGAAAGATGTGGATTAAAATATTTCAGAAACTAAGAATCGGAACTTCATACTGTAAGCGAAGGAAATTTTTAACATTTCATCCTCTTTATAATGAGGCATTATTTATAATTTATATTTCATATTATTAATGTCCGCTTGTTGATCTCTTCACTTTTATCGTGTGGTCTAAAGCACACACCTTTTTTCATTTCATAAAATAATATATTCCAGAGAGGGGACGAAAGAAGCTGGGGCAGAGAGGAATGGAATATTGAAGAAGATAGAACCTACTTGAAGAATCTTCATTGAGCGCGAAGGCATTCATTAGGTCTTGGCCGTTTTCTCATTTAAAGTTCCATATCGCTCAAGAGAGTGCTGCATCAAGTTCTCTGGAGTCACCAGGGATTCAATTATATAAAATTGAGCTCGAATCATATCATGGAACCTCAAGTATATATATATATATATATATATATATATATATAATATTTAATATAAAATATATCAAACTGAAATTAATTTAACTATCCAAATACAGAAAAAAAGCTAAAAAATGAATTATTATTTCCATGCAATTACTTATAATGAAGTTTCCGCACAAGATACCACAGAAACGAAAATGATAACCTCAATTTTTTGTAGAGAGAGAGGTAAAAATATTTTTCTTGGTCAATTAAAAAGATTTATAATTGAAAATAATAAATGTATAAAAGGTTTTATTTTTTTTAATCCTACACATATTTCAATTTTGTTTATATTTCTTTGGTTGGAGGACTATTTACAAAATCCTTATTAAATCACATTGGAAATGTGTTATGGAGAACAGGAAAGACATCAAATATGTAAAGAATTCAATCAATCCAGTTCTTCAGAAAATTGTAGACGCCTGCTTTTATGTTTCCAATCTTACGTTTCACAGTGACTTATACATTCATTTTATAAGTGAAATACACTACTTTGTACGAAGAAAAAGAAAATCATTGTTTAGGTTCCGGTGGCCGTCTTTGCAGGTCATCTTCAGGGCTTGAACGGACAAGATACAAAAAGATGTAGAGTATTGTAGTACAAATAGTTGAACAAAAATTATAAATAAGTGTATAGAACTTGATAGAATTATACACAACATTGAAATAAAATATAAATAAGTAAACAACGTTATTAAAATTATAAACATAGTAACATAGTTAAATATATAACAAGTAAATAAGATGGTAAAGCATTAAAATTGAAGACAACGCGATAAATAGATAGTAATGGATAGATAAGTAAATATAGAAGTCGCTAATCTAGAAAGATAAATAGAGAATAAATGGTGATAAAGATTTATAATGATGTAAATAATAGAAATAATATACATAGTGAATATGAAGATAAGAATAAGATAGATTGTCAGAAAAGGAATGATATGAAATAATGGACATAAACGAATTGAGAAAAATAAATAAAGAATAATAAATAGAATAATTAAGAAATAGAGACTTACAGGTGTGCTCAGCAAGGAGTTTCACTTATAACTGGAAAACCTTTAGAGAAATTTGCTGACCTGGTTGGGAAATGGTGAGGGGGTAAGTAATAAAAGTAAAACAGAACCTGGAATATTACAGTATATAAAACTTGAAGATATGGATGGATACAAGAAAAAAATACTTGGAATATTACTAATATTTAAATTGAAGATATGGATGGATACAAGAAAAAAACTATTCCTTTTTCCTTTTCTTTCAATCTATCCTGTAGATCTGTAGGAGTATATTCACAATTGCATATATTATATTACTACAACAATTGTTACCATCTATTTACTTCAGTTTAGGATCTTACTACTTAGCTTACTCTGTTTATATTTTAATGTACCTGTTGTTTATAATTTTAATAAGTTTATTCACATTATTTATATTTTTTTGTTCAAATATTGGGTAACTTCTACAATACTCTACATCTTTTTGTATCTTGTCCGTTCAAGCCCTGAAGATGACCTGCAAAGACGGGTCGAAACATTCGCTTTTAATAAGATAGTTTTGCCAATATTTAGTCTATTTATGACCGCCATCCCAGACCATCCCCTTCCTTAATAATATAACGGTCAACTAGTAAGTATTCAATAAAGAAAGTACCTGTTGTTTATAATTTTAATAAGTTTATTCACATTATTTATATTTTTTTGTTCAAATATTGGGTAACTTCTACAATACTCTACATCTTTTTGTATCTTGTCCGTTCAAGCCCTGAAGATGACCTGCAAAGACGGGTCGAAACATTCGCTTTTAATAAGATAGTTTTGCCAATATTTAGTCTATTTATGACCGCCATCCCAGACCATCCCCTTCCTTAATAATATAACGGTCAACTAGTAAGTATTCAATAAAGAAAGTAATGGAATGTGGTAATTATCAAAAATCTATCAGAGCCTTCGTAGAGAAAGAAATATTAGAAAAATTCCACGAGATAGAGAGAGATATTTTGAGAATGGATGACAGAAGGAAAAGAATAAGAAGGAGACCAATCATAGGTTGATGGATGAAGGCAGGGAGGGCTGATTGGGCCCGCCGGGACTCAGGCGCAAATAGGTCAACCTCTGTTTGCTACCTCGTATCTTATCTTTACTTAGTCAACTGTCACTGTCTAGGGCATGTGAAAACATGGCTCGGAATATGACTGATATCATATAGTTTTCTTAGCATGCCTAGGTATACTTCGAAACAATGGCCTGTAGTTGAAATATTAAATGATTACCTGAATACAGCAGGGGCATGTTCTTTGAATTAATCTGCTTCAACAAAAAGACCTGCTCAGATCGACTATCGATGGTTTGAAAGTCAAAGTCCAAAGAAAGAGTTCAACGGAACGGAAGATGTGGAAAAACAATTGAATTCGAAGAAGAGAGAAATAATATTGTATTACAAAAATTTCTGTTACCATTTTACTTAATTAATTTTTGGGATTTCTTCTACTTTAGGCACACCAGTGAATTTTTGAAGTGTTTTTTGCATTTCGATTAAAATATTTCAGAAAGTAAACATCGGACCTGCATACTGTGAGTGAGGGAAATGTTTTTTAATGAATTCAAAGAAGAAAGAAAGATTATTGTATAACACAAATTCCTGTTACCACTTTACTTAATTAATTTCTGAACTTTTTTCCACAGTAAGCACACTAATGAATTTTGAACTATTTTTGCATTTGGATTAAAATATTTCAGAAAGTAAGCATCCGACCTGCATACTGTGAGTGAGGAAAGTGTTCAAAATTCCATCTTCACTGTAATGGGCTATTAATCAAAATTGTCCATCAGCTATTATTCAAAATTGAATCTTAACGCAACACCGTGTTAGAGAGGCGAAAAGTAAAAATAGTGTCGAAAACCAAACGATAACGAGGTTTTTATATGGACTAATATTCTTATTCCAATTCACAAAAAGAATCCGAGGACGGATTTTAATACCTATCGAGGAATTTCACACCTTCTGGTATGTTATAAAATATTCACTTTAATCTTAACTAGTCGAATCACGGAATACGCCGAGGAAATTATCGGAGACTACCAATGAGGATTTAGACCGAACCGTTCGACTATTGATCAAATATTCTCTTTACGGCAAATATCGAAGAAAAAAATAAGAGAACAACGGTGTTTTTCACCAGCTGTATATCGATTCCTAAAATGCTTACGATTCTATTGAATGTCAGAAACTGTATAATATTCTAATTGAGCAGAAGCTTCGAAAAAAATAGTGAATCCAGTCAGGATGTGCTTGATGGAAACACTCAATAAAGTTAGAATCGGTAATAATTTATCCGAAAAGTTTGATGTTAGATCGGATTTAAAACGAGGTGATTCTCTTTCGTCTGTAAAGTTCAATGTGGCATTAGAACATGCCATTATGGAGGTAATGCGTACCAAAAAAGGGTTGGATCTGGGTGAGATAACATCCGTGCTGGGCTATGCTGATGATCTGGTACTGTTAAGCGAAGACGTTGAAACTATAAAACTAAATACGACAACGTTAATGAAAGCCTGTAAATAAGTAGGGCTCGAAATAAACACGGATAAAACAAAATATAGTAAAGCAAAGATCATAGGATCGAATCCCGGCCCTACTTCCCAATACGGCTGGTCCCCGCGGGAAGTTAGACCATTACCCTCTTAATTGGGGAGGCCTACAGGTGTAATACTTGTAAAAACAGGCTATACAAAAAAACAAAATATATGGTTAATAAATAAATAAATAAATTTCCATAGATTTCTTCCTTAAATATCAAAGTTGTGAGAACTCCATGCCTATTTTTATATTCCAGCTTAATTATTTTTGTTCTGACTGAAGAAATGTATTGTTCTCGTTAACTCCGAACAAACAAAAAGTTTATATTTTCAAATGTGTTTTTATTCTATCATCATTTAAAATTTACTAGCCATTTTGACAAAAAAATTAAAACAGTAAGATCTAAGACATACAGACTAAAAAATTTAATTCGGACAACAAACCTATCTTTACGCCTAAAGCTTCTAGTCTATACAAGTATAATACGGCCGGCTCTGTTGTATGGTGCACCTCTGTTCGAACACATCAGCAAAACAACTCTGAAAAGATTACAATATTTTCAAAATGGAATAATAAGAAAAATCGTAAGAGGAACCACGCTGCAGAGAAAGAAGACAGTGGATATACAAGCAACAATTAACTTATCAACAATAAAAGAATTTTTCGCAAAACGAAAAAAATCATTTTTCGAAAAATCCCAACAATTAGAAAACCCTTTTTTTTTTTAACAATTTGTTACCAGCTAAAATTCCAAAACGTTGTCAACAAATCACATGATAGATGTTTTATTAATTTAGTTTTAAGCTCTAGAGGATAAGGTCGACTCAAGCCTAAGGTGAGCCCCATCACCTTTTATATTAAAGATGAAGAATGAACTATTTAGAAACGACAAAAATCTAAAAATGAACCTTACAATGCTTTTAAGCAGTAAAAGGAGTATTATTAAGACAATTCAAGGATTAAAGACAAAAATAAGTAGAAGGGGCTATGAAAAAAAAAAAAAATTCTATCTATCTATATTAAATCTCAACAATTGGCAAATCCTCTTTTCAACAAATTATTACCAGCCCAAATTCCAAAACGTTGGCAACAAATCACATGAGATATATGTTTTGTTAATTTAGTTCTAAGCTCTAGAGTATAAGGTCAACTCAAGCCTGAGGTGAGCCCCATCACCTGTTATATTACAGATAAAGAACAAAGTACTCATAAACGACAAAAAATCAAAAATACACCTTACAATGCTTTTAAGCAGTTAAAGGACTACTATGAAAAAAATGAAAAGGATCCAAGTCAAAAATAAATAAAAAGGGTATATGAAAAAAAAATATTCTATCTATTTACGAGTGAAAACATAGCTATTAAAAATATATCACTACTGATAGTACAGAAGGTCGTATCTAAAAATTTTCAACTTTTGTCCTATTTCTGCTAAAGGTGGCATATATAGTCTGCAACAGATATATTTAGTCTGCTAGGATGAGAAATAGCAGAGAGCAATAAAATATGTTTTTATTTCTTCTGTAAAACGCTAAATTTTTACATACGACCTTTTGCTCTAACAGTAATGATTTTAATGTTCAATATGCACTGGATTTTTTATTAATTCTTTCGCATTTTAGTATTTGCTGATGAACAAAATGCGAGGATATCAAAGCCGTATATGTTGAGGGATTTATGAATTTTCAAAAAAGGCTTCTCCCACAGATTTAATCTCATTTGAAAAAAATATATCTTGTAATATAGATTTTTTTAGCCAATGAAAAAGGTGAGGAAGCTTTACTGATCTAATTTTGCAGTCGTTTTTCCTCTGTATCTAACAGTCCAAAGACAGCGAACTATCACTTGCTTCAATTTTTTTTTCAATACTACTTCTCAAGTTGAGCATAAAAAGTTAAGCCCTTATTATCCGAGAGGACTTTCCCAATTTGATGTTAAATGTCCAGTTTCCTGGGAAATTGGAGAAATCCCAAATTAAATTTTCATCGGAGGACGAGAACTCGCACATGCCAACACTTAAAATGTGAGCTGAAGGGCATGCAATAATATTTACCCTCGTTTTGGAGTCCACTCCCCTACTACCTCAACCAGCTTACCCAATGCCTCTTAAATATTTAACAGCCCAACGGACCGGCATACCTTCAATATTATATGAATTATGAAAGGTGTTCGGACTAAACAAATATCTTAATTTAGATTACATAAAATATTGGTTTATATTTAGAGCCTTAAATATACAAAAAGAGAAATTTCTATCGCTAAAATAAACAATTATTACAATTTATTGGATAGCGAAATGTGAGAAGAATAATACATTTTTAAGGTATTTTCTTTATAATACCGATTCTATGATATATTATGTTAAATAAAATCATATATTTAAATAATAAATTTGTACTAAATTAACTATGTACTAAATTAAATGAAATTTGTACTAAATTAAAAAAAATCAGTGAATCTAGACAGAATGTGCTAGAAGGAAACACTCGATAAAGTTAGAATCGGTAATAATTTATCCGGAAAGTTTGCGGTTGCTTCGGGTTTAAAGCAGGGTGATTCTCTTTGCCTGTCCGGTTCAATTTGGCATTAGAACAAGGCATTGGGGAGGTAATGCGTACCGAAAAAGAGTTCGATCAGGGTGGAACAACAACCGTGCTCGGCTATGCAGATGATCTGGTACTGTTAAACGAAGACACGGAAACTATAAAACTAAATACGACAACGTTAATGAAAGCCGGTAAAGAACTAGGGCTCGAAATAAACGCGGATAAGACAAAATATATGGTTAGCTGCAAAAATGGCGATACTACTCGTGATATCGATATAGATGGTAATATGTTTGAACAGGTAGATAAATTTAGGTATCTAGGTTCTACGATAACTAGAAAGAACGAAATTGAAGAGGAGATTAAGATTAGACTGAAGGCGAGAAATGCTTGTTATTATTCTGTGACAAAACTACTGAGCTCGCGCATCTTGTTCCGGAATTTAATCATATCATCAACAATCATCGTCCTTCTTATGCCTATAACCTTCTCCAATTCAAGCCCTCACTCCATTCCCTTTTCACAAGATCTCGAAACTTTCATATTCCAATTCCTGCCCGAAAAACAGTCAGACACCCGATAACCTTTTATAATGATATATTTACATTTAATTCATTATTTAACTACTCAGACAATTTTTTCACAGAGTTATTTCTACAGATACACAGAGGTTATTTTAAAGAAGAATTTCATGTATTTTTTTTTCTAAAAGTGGATATTTATGTTTTACCACTGTACATAGTTTTAAGTGTCTTGACATAGTTTCAAGTGTTCTGTAAATAGATTTTTTTTGGTTTGTATATAGTAGTATGTTGAACTAATGTTTTCTTTACTTATTTCTTTTTGTTTTTATTTACGCTAGATGTAATATTTTAATTATGTACTTTTCTGTTTTTCTAAATGAAACTTTTTCCCAGAATAAAATTATTTTCTATTCTATTATGTATATTAAGCAACATGCGCAAAGCACGTTTGTTGGTACATACACCTTTTTTTTTTTTTTTTTAATAAATGAAATTTAGAACTGTATACAAATACAACTAGTAAATATGCACAAATTAGAAATAATGACATGAACAGGCTTGAAAAGATACTACCCAGCGGTAGCACTCCCTAAACAATTCTAGGTAAGAAGATCACGAGGCCATCTCCTTTTCAGATGTCTAGGAGAATTATCAGGAATCTAGAAAGAAGCAAGGCTGAAAACAAGGGGATTTAGATGGGACTGGAGTTTATCATGAAAGGATAGATATCTGGCTCGGACTATATCAGCGACATATATACATTAAGTTCTGTATGAATGGTTTTATTTGTGACAAAGTATAGAGCATTAAGGATTTTACGGAGGATTTTGGATTGTAAGGCGAGAAATGCTTGTTATTATTCTGTGACAAAACTACTGAGCTCGCGCATCTTGTCCCGGAATTTAAAGACTAGAATCTATAAAACCATTATCTTACCTACAGTCCTTAATGGATGCGAAACATGACCGCTTACATTAACGGATGAGCAACGTCTTAACGTTTTTGAAAATAAAGTATTGCTTAGAATATACGGACCGAAGAAGGATGAGTTATCGGAGAGTTAAGATGGTCACACAACGCCGAATTGTGTGAACTGTATTCAGTTAATATAATTGAAGTGATTACATCGCGTCGAATCAAATAGGCTTGTAAATATTCTGTAGGCTTGTTGTTAGGCTTCGTATAGAAAGAATTCTTAAAAGGTTAATATTTGCTGAACCGAATAGTAAACATCCGAGGGGTAGACCGAGGCGAAGGTGGGAAGATTGCGTTAAAGCTGATCTCAAAGAACTGGGTTTGGACGACGAACGGTGGAGGGAGATGTGTAATAACGATTGATGGTGTCGGCATCGAACCTTCGTTTTTGCTAAGCCTTATATTATTTATTATTACTAAATGATTTTTAACGTTATTCAAAACCATATTAATTAGAATAAAATTAAAATAAAGTAGACTTTATTAATTATTCTTTACCATAAAAAACGATAGATGAAATTGAAAGATTAAAAAGTAATTATAAATTTTAATACTCCTATAACTTTTTACAGAACAACCATGGAAAATATGAATAAACTTGGCGGATTTTAATTTTACTATAGTTCAATGAACTATAAATCGTTTTTTAGAAAAATGAGATTCCGGATTTCCTTAGGGATTTCCTCCTTAACTGTTTCCTATTTGCTTGATTTTTTTTCGACAAATAGCAAAACATGGAGCTTTGCCAAAGAATAGGGTTAGGGGCAGTAAAAGGAGATATCTGAGAGCTCCCTTTGAAATAATCCGATTCCAGTTGAATCTCTTCCAAGGAGTTAATACGCCTGGAAAATCGTATTCTTTCAAAGAGAATTGTCCCATTAGCAATAGCTGTTTTATATATATGTATACATGTATTATGAAGAAGAAAGGATAGAGTGTATTGTTTCGAGATATTTTAATATGAGTATACTCCCGTGAGTACTCACACAGGATAGTTATATAACAACATATTAATAATAATAATGCTTTATTTATTCTGGGACCAGTTCTTTTAGAATAATACAGAAAAACAAAAATGTGGGCTAATGAGCATTAAATACATATAAACCAAAACATAGAATAATTAAGTAGTCAAAATAAAAAAATAATAAAAGAAATTATAAGTTACTTAATAATTTAAATCAGTTAATAATAAAAAATAAAAAATTTAAAATAAACATGAAATAAAAATAATGAAATACTATCTATCAATTTATACACATATTTAAAGAAGTAACTATTTACAATTTCATGAGGACTAGAGGGATAACAAATGATTGAACAGGCGGGAATCAAAGGTAGGAAGGGTTTTGGATTGACGGATGTGGGAAGGGATGGAGTTCCATAGGGATGAGGATCGGATAATGAACGATCTGTCGAGTAGCGGTTCGGTGGGCCCTTATGTATAAGTCAGAAGACCGGGAACGAGTATTGCGGGAGCGAACAGAGGATTTGAATTGAAGGAGCTCGGAGATGTATGAAGGACGGTGGGATTGGATGATTTGAAAGAGGAAATACTTACGACGGTAGGAAGGATAAAGCCACTTCAACTCTGCATAAAAACGGGAAACAGAGAGGCGTCTCTTGGGGTCCCAAAGATGAATCGTACAAAGCAATTTATCAAACGTTTTAATTTCGCCTCGAGATCCCCAGAGACGCCCCCATATACCGTACAGCAATATTCAAAAATTAAGGAATTTACTAAAAGCCTACGGATTTCAAGGGGAAATAGGTGACGGAAGTAATTTAGAGGTTTTAAGGTGGAAATGGTACAGTGGGAGATGTTGGATATATGATTACGTAGTTATATAACAACATATAACAAGCATGTTATTATAACAACATACGAGGTAACAACATAACAGGTAGAGCTCCGTCATAGACTGAAAATATTAATGAACAGCTGTGTAAGATTTGTAATTGGTGCCCGAGATACTCCCATGTATCTCACTCAACTACACTGAGTTAAGGTGGTTCTTTCTCTCCTTTCCAAGACAATATCTCCTAGGTACGTTCCTCTATCAAATAATCAACAACCATCGTCCTTCTTACGCCTACAACCTTCTCCAATTCAAGCCCTCACTCCATTCCCGTTCCACAAGATCTCGAAACCCTTATATTCCGATTCCTGTCCCAAAAACAGTCAGATACCCGCTAACTTTTTATAATGTAGTTACATATTTACATATAATTCATTATTTAAATACTTAGACACATTTTACACTGAGTTATTTCTACAGATACACAGAGGTTATTTTAAAGAAGAATTTCATGTATTTTTTATTTTATTTTTATCCTAAAAGTAGATATTTATGTTTTATGTTCATAGTTTTAAGTGTCTTGACATAGTTTCAAGTGTTCTGTAAATAGATTTTTTTTGGTTTGTATATAGTATGTTGAACTAATGTTTTCTTTACTTATTTCTTTTTGTTTTTATTTACGCTAGATGTAATATTTTAATTATGTACTTTTCTGTTATTCTAAAAGAAACTTTTTCCCAGAATAAAATTATTTTCCATTCTATTATGACCGGACTGGTAATGCCGGCGACGCGGTTGAGCGAGAAGCGCTGGGATCTCTTAGAGCCTCGCTATGTCCTTCACACGTGGGGGAAAGAGCTGGACTCGGAGATCTCTTACCTAATTGTAAATATTGTATTTAAGTATGAATGTTTTTCTATTTATTTCTATTACTTATAATTTATTTAATTTCTTTACGAATTTCTGTATTTCATTTAATTTTAACTCTAAGTTACATTTCCTTGGTTTATTGTAGTTTTTGCCTTTGTTATATAGATTTTTATATTTTTTATTTATTTTATTTTATTTTATTTTTATTTTTTTTTATTTATTTTTTTTATGTATTGTATATATGGTATGAATGTGCCTCACTCAGCCTTAGTACTCAGTGCCCTTAAGTGTGGCAAAATGTATTATTACTCAATAAACAGATAAAAAAAAAAATTCTATTATGTATATTAAGCAACATGCGCAAAGCACGTTTGTTGGTACATACATCTTTTTTTTTTTGTTTATTTAATGAAATTTAGAACTGTATACAAATACAACTAGTTAATATGCACAAATTAGAAATAATGACATGAACAGGCTTGAAAAGATACTACCCAGTGGTAGCACTCCCTAAACAATTCTAGGTAAGAAGATCACGAGGCCATCTCCTTTTCAGATGTCTAGGACGATTATCAGGAATCTAGAAAGAAGCAAGGCTGAAAACAAGGGGATTTAGATGGGACTGGAGTTTATCATGAAAGGATAGATATCTGGATCGGGCTATATCAGCGACATATGATACATTAAGTTCTGTATGAATGGTTTTATTTGTGACAAAGTATAGAGCATTAAGGATTTTACGGAGGATTTTGGATTGTAAGAATTGGATGCGATAGGAATTCGATGGTTTGATGGAGCCCCAAAGCTTACTCCGTATGCCCATATAGGTCTTCTGTAGATAAATCTTTTGTAATTAATTGAAAGTTTAGAGCATTTAGTAAGTGTTGGAGCAGTCGGAAACATACATCATTGAATGACATTTTAAATGACATTATCATATCATTTCAAATGGCATAAAATAATATTATTAGCTATCGTATATTAAAATATCAATATAATATTTAATTTTGCATCTCCTTATATCCACTTATTGTATAAAGTATTTTGAACAAGATCGTATAATCAACTACTTACATATTGTGAGAAAATTAAATTATAGCTCTGAATAAAACCCCATTAGAAAATTATACTTGAAGTAATTCGCTGGTGAAGTTGCTCTAATTGTACACACCTCATTAGTGTCTTTACATACGGTTTTACGAACATAAACAGCCACAAAGTATTTAAACTGAAAGCATTACAGTCTATATATAAAATGAATATATAGCTTTTATAGTATCATATAAAACAGAACAGTTTAGACTTAATGAGGCACATCAAATGAAATAGTTAACTAGGAAGACTGGAATAAGTTTTTAACGATTTAAAACATTTTTTCGTTATGAAATTGAACAATGAATTTTTTTAACAACGAAAGTTTGTAATTAACAATTATAAAAATTATAGATTTATCAAGACTTGCGGGGTCTTCCTGACCAAAGATAAATATAAAGAGGTAATAATAATAATAAAAGGCTTAGCGAACCCGAAGGTTCGATGCCGACACCACCAATCGCTTGTTACACACCTCCCTCCACCGTTCGCCGTCCAAACCCAGTCCCTTCAGATCGGCTTTAATGCAATCTTCCCACCTTCGCTTCGGTCTACCCCTCGGACGCTTACCATTCGGCACAGCAAATATTAACCTTTTAGGAATTCTCTCGTTACTAAGCCCAACAACTTTACAAGCCCATTTGATTCGCCGCGATGAAATTACCTCAATTATATTACCCGGATACAGCTCACGCAATTCGGCGTTGTGTAACCGTCTGAACTCTCCGGTTAACTCATCCTTCTTCGGTCCGAATATTCTACGCAATACTTTATTTTCAAAAACCTTAAGACGCTGCTCATCCCTTAATGTAAGCGGCCAAGTTTCGCATCCATAAAGAACTGTAGGCAAGATAATTGTTTTATAGATTCTAATTTTTAAGTTTCGGGACAAGAGGCGCGAACTAAGTAGTTTTGTCACAGAAAAATAACAAGCATTTCCCGCCTTCAGTCTAACCTTAATCTCTTCTTCAATTTCGTTTTTTCTAGTTATCGTAGAACCTAGATACCTAAATTTATCTACCTGTTCAAACATATTACCATCTATATCGATATCACCAGTAGTATCGCCATTTTTGCAGCTAACCATATATTTTGTTTTATCCACGTTTATTTCGAGTCCTAGTTCTTTACCGGCTTTCATTAACGTTGTCGTATTTAGTTTTATAGTTTCAACGTCTTCGCTTAACAGTACCAGATCATCAGCATAGCCCAGCACGGATGTTGTCCCGCCCAGATCCAACCCTTTCTCGGTTCGCATTACCTCCCTAATGGCATGTTCTAATGCCAAATTGAACAGGACAGGCGAAAGAGAATCCCCCTGTTTTAAGCCCGAACGAACCTCAAATTTTTCGGACAAATTATTACCGATTCTAACTTTATTGAGTGTCTCCGTCAAGCACATCCTGACTAGATTTACTAGTTTTTTTGGAATCCCCTGCTCGATTAGAATATTATACAGTTTCTGGCGGTCAATAGAATCGTAAGCCTTTTTAAAATCTATATACAGCTGGTGAACAATACCGTTATACTCCAATTTTTTCTCTAATATTTGCCGTAAAGAAAATATTTGATCAATAGTCGAACGATTCCGTCTAAATCCGCATTGGTAGTCTCCGATAATTTCCTCGGCGTATTCCGTGATTCGACTGGTTAAGATTAAAGTGAATATTTTATAACATACCGGAAGGAGTGAAATTCCTCGATAGTTATTACAATCCGTCCTCGGACCCTTTTTGTGAATCGGAATAAGAATAGATTCTTTCCATTCTTCAGGTAATTTCTCGTTCACCCAGATCTTTTTAACCAACCGATGTATTTTAGAAACTCCAGCTTCCCCGCATGCCTTAATTAGTTCAGTAGGAATATTATCGATTCCCGCTGCTTTATATGATTTTAATTTTCCGATAGCTACTTCAACTTCCTCTTTACTTGGTCCTTCTATTAACGGTTCAGCACTCTGGTACTCAGAAGGAGGACACAGATCATAATTTCCCGTATTTAAAATATTGTCAAAGTGGTCCTTAAACTTATTCAATATGTCAACCGGATCGGTCAGAATATTGTTATTATCATCCCTAATTCCAGACGTTACGGGCCCTACATATTTACGTGATCTGTTTATACCTTTGTACATGTCTCTTACGTTATTTTCGATTCTATTAGTTTCTATTTCAATTATTTTATTTTTAAGATACTCCCTTTTTTTATTTTTGAGCAATTTTGTCGTTTCGTTCTTTGAGATTCGGAAGTATTCCAGATTGTCTTCGCTAGGATTATTTAGAGCTTTTAATTTAGCGGCTTTTCTTTTTTCACACATGTTTAAGCAATCTTCATCAAACCACGGTTTGTTATTCTTATTTTCCTTTTTTCCTAGACACGAGTTACCGACCGCTTTAATATTATCCCTGATCTCTACCCATAACTTGTCAATATCCTCGTGGTCCTCGTCAGGAAGCTCTAAAGCTTCAAACCTATTCTTAACATCTAGCTCGAATTGGTTTCTAATTGATGGATTTTTTAATTTTTCCAAATTAAAATTCTCAAAATCGAAACGGTTTTCTTTTCTCTTTTTTATATTAAGTTTTTGTCGAAGTTTCGCGATTACTAATTCATGATCCGACCCACATTCTGCTCCGCGATAAGACCGTACATTAATTATACTGCTTTGCCAGCTATGTTGTATCAAGACATGATCGATTTGATTTCGTGTTTGCGAATCCGGTGATGTCCAAGTATATTTATGAATATCCTTATGTTTAAACGTCGTACTTTTAATTATCAGGTTTTTCGAGATGGCAAAGTTTATCAGACGGATCCCATTATCATTACTATATTCGTGCAAACTTTCTTTACCAATCGTCGGAATATAAACTTCTTCCCTTCCTACCTTTGCGTTCGCGTCACCTACAATTATTTTCATGTAGTTTCGCGGTAGTTTATCATAAACCCATTCGAGTTTATCGTAAAATTCACTTTTGACTTCATCGTCACTGTCTTCGGTCGGACAATGTATGTTTATTAATGCGATTTTAAACCAACGTCCCTGAAATATAGCTACCGAAATTCTATCAATAAAGAATTGTACGTCCCTCAAAGCGGATAGTAATCTATTCCTAAATAGAAACCCGGTACCAAAACAATGATTCCCGCTTCCTCCGTACCAAATAGTGTACTTTCCTTTCCTCATCGAGCCCTCCTCTGGCCAGCGAACCTCTTGCAGAGCCACGACATCCAGATTGTACCCATTTACCTCATTCGCGACCGATTTTAGCCCCCCTGCTGTGTTTAAACTCCTTACGTTCCACGTACCAATATTTAAATCCCTATATTTCAACTTGCGCCATGAATCCCCTAAAGCAGTCCCCACCCGGAGACCCGAACGGGGAACTAGTTTACCTCCGGATAATGAGCGTTTTACCTTAGGGAGATCCATGACTATTTGTGGTGTTTGGTGAACTAAAGATATGTGAGTAGGGCGTTCAATCCTACGTCACACCCTCCAGCAAGTCTGGTGGGCCCCTACCTCCAGCAAGTCTGGAGGTCCCCTCCCTCCAGCAAGTCTGGAGGGCCCCTCTCATTGTTGGTCAGCGAGTCCATCGGACTTAGCCGGGAGGAACTTCCAAGGAATTTCCACCGACCATCCCCACATCCGCCACCCGTGTGACGCTCCCCATACGCGGTAATGAGCCCGCGCGAGGAAATATAAAGAGGTAAGAAAATAAATTATCAAGGCTTATTTCATAGTCATTTCACTAGAATTGTGATATTTGTTCGTAAATACGAAACAGTAATGTCATTTTCATGTATTTTTGTCCATTTTATCGTATAATTTAATAGTTAATAGTATGTATCGTCAACAGAGATGTTCATTTGAAAACTCCGTGGAAAGTAAATATAAAGAGTTATCAACTCTCTTTATACCACTTTTGGGAATTTGGACCCCTTTACAGAACACTCCAGCATTTTAACTGTTGACCTAAGAGAGAAACTTTACAGTCGTAAAATGTATACAATTTTGTTTATTTTAATTTTGTATATAAAAATGGAATTTCTGGTTTCAGTTCGAAAACTTAAAAATCGTTTATAAGCTTGAGTGTACGACAATTTAAGACTACAATAAGACTTTTCCCTATTAACTTCCCTATTAAATTCGTAGTTTGATTCGGTTATTCTAGAATAAAAAATAACGAGTAGGAAGAAACTATGAGTTTAAAATTTTGCTTCTACCTTCACAATTCTAATAATTAAATTTGTAAAAAGTAAAATATTCAAAAATAAAACAATGTAATAAAATTCAAAATTTTAAATCACGTTCGATTTCCTTCGACAAACATGGTTTACATTTTTTTTATTTGAAATTTTTTATTCAAACCAGTCAAAAAGAATAGTGACAATTAGTGAATTCTTTGATAGCTGCAAGATATAATAGAAGTGGAAGGCATGAAGGCAAGCAGTTCCCAGTGGCACCTCATCCTTGCGTGATATCTACATTAGGCGAGGAATTCTCTCACCAAGCTCCTCTTCAGTTTTCTACAGACATTATACGGCATGTGTTTTATGACCATGTCTATTATAAGTATGTTAGGATGTTCCTGTTAGTTGTAATAGAACCATTTGTAATGGGTTTGTATGTGTTCGTTAATAGTAGATAATTGAAGGTCAATATGTAAGGTTATGTAAGGCTAACATACCAAGTTCCACTAACGAATGTTTTTGTAATTGTTCTGAATGTTTTTGCTTGAAAGATTTGAAGTTGTCTTATGTGAGTGTTTTTAGCTATTCAAACATCTGTGATGAGTAAGTCCAAATAGGTTTTAGTAAGTAGCTGTATACACTAGCGGATCCAGGATTTAATTTTGGAGGGGCTTCAGCCCGAAAGATTTTTTTCGTATACATATAAGGATAATTAATTTGAAAAAAAGGAAAGAAATTAACTAACTATAATAAATAATGTTTAAATGGTTCTTGAAGTCTTATTAAATATAATTACATGAACAAGACTACTTTAAGAGATAGTATTTAATATTTTTTTTTTGTGGAAAACATGGTTATATTTTACCATTTTTGGGAGGGAGGGAGCTTCAGCCCCAAAGGCCCTTTCCCCCCCCCCCCCGTAGATCCGCCTGTGGCTGTATGTATTCAATTTCTGTTTATGTTTTAGTTTTAAGTGTTTTCCGAGAAGCGGATTTAAAATCTTAGTCATAGGTTTAGTGTTTTTCTTTATTTGGTGATATTTGAGTTCCATGTCACTTTCGATGTCACGTGTGCGTGCATGTTTGTGTGTATGTATGTGAACAGTTTAGCTCAAAAATGAACTGACATTACGTATTTAAGATAGGTAATGCCATAGATATTACAGAAACTGTTTCTTTAAAATCGGCTAACCGGAAGTGCCACTTTATATGTACGGTGAAAAACAATTTTCTCAAAAACGACTCCCAAGATTTTGATTAAACTCGGTGAAGCATTGTATAATTAAGTCGGCTGTAATATCGTTTAGGTCTTATCTCCATTGATTTTACTTTACAGGGCTTAAATGCCTAATGTTCGTATAAGTCTTCATCTAAGCCAACTTTAATATGGTTTATTTTAAAAAAATAACTATATTTTACTGACAATAACTATAAAAAATGGTCTAATATGAAGTTTTAAAGAATATGATAATTGAAAACTGGAGAAAAATGCTTATCCAGGTTGAACATGAATCTTTGGAAAACAGAGAATTTCATAAAAAATAATATTAAATAAATAAAGTTGTAGAAGGTAATGCAGAGTGCCGAAAAAATATATAAATAATAATTTCAGAAAACTAATATTTTAACGTATTTGTGTCCTCCATTAGTTTCCACTGGTTTCTAATACCAGTGACATGGCTTGGAGAGAAGCAGTGGGATTTCTTGGAGTCCTGCCTTCGCTTCCACATTGGGGGATAAAGCATGACTTAGAGTCCCCTGGGCGAATGTAGAAATTGCATATAGCTGTGAATGTGTTTTATTTATTTTAATTTCATTTAGCTTTTATCTGTGTTTTTTTTCTGTTTTTTTTTTTTTTTTTTTTTTGTACACTGGCATATTAATTTACTTATTTTATGTTTCTTTCTTTATTATATTTATCTTAGTTATTATTTGTATGTACATATTGTGTGAATGATTAATGCATCCTTAATATTAATGCCCTTTAATATGGCAGAATGTATTAATATTCAATAAAAAAATAAATTAAAAAAAAATTAACGTAAATCACATGTTTCCAAGCAAATTAAATGAAATTTTCTTACTATATGTTAACGTATAAATGTTTTTAATACATTCTACCACAGAATTTATTAATATTCAATAAAAAAAAATAAATTAACGTAAATCACATTTTTCAAGCAAATTAAATGAAATTTTCTTACTATATGTTAATTTTTAAACGTTTTTCAAAGTTTGAAAAAAAAGTATTTTAAATCAACCGAATCAAGCCAATTCCATTGCATAAAAAAAACTATTTCGTTGTACTTGTGTGAAAAAAAAGTGAAATATAAAAATATTTCAAACTATATTTACTTCACTCTGGACTAGAGCTGTTTTTACACTGGCAGTGTTTCAACTGCCTCCCGCAGTGCTACATCCTACGCCCTGAAGACGACCTGCAAAGTGGGTCGGAACGTCCGCAAAAAAATAAATAATACTATTTCTATAATTTAGTATTTATTTGACCGTACCTCCCGATCAACTCCTTCTATATATATATATATATATATATATATATATATATTTACTTTAGTTTAATAACTCTAGATAAAATATTATATTAAAATAATTAGATATCTATCGGTCGTTTATTCCAAAAAATCATCAAGTATGCTTTTAGAAAATTAAATTAGATATTTTTCTTTATTCTATTACTTTTTGTTTGATTTTATTATTTCTGAAAGGATAGAGAATAAATATCCTAGGATATAACGAGGATATGCGATACTATAGTTGCGGTTGGGTCATCGTAATGGAGTAAATAAAGTAGAGCAATAAATGTGAAGTGGCTCTTGACAAACAACTTGGCTATATCCTACCACCATCCAAGTGGAGGCGTGGGTGTAAGACATTGCTGCAGATCTCTTCTTTCCTTGAAAAATATATATTTTCCTTCAACTATTACAGGTTCGTTCAAATACAGAAATATATTTTTCTATACAAATGATTTTAAATAAGGGCGATGGTTTGGCCCAACTTACATTTAATTTGGCTCTTGAGACACTTCTAAACAGACTAGTTCATGTGTTTAAATACGCGGATGATTTGGACCTTAGTGGAAGGACACTGAAGACAGTCAGGGAGGCTTCTGAAGCTGTGGAAGTAGCAGCAGCAAGTATGGTGCTAAAGCAAAGTATATCTGTGCGAACCCAAAGCATGGTATTCGGGAAGGCTTTGTTCGAGGGCGGGGTGGCCGAATGGGCTAACGCGTGTGCACTGCACCGCTGTTGACAGGCAACCGGATATATGATTCTATGATATGAAAATAGTCACGAGTTCGCGTCCCGGTGCCAGAGGGGATTTTAAATTCCCCGCCCTCACCCTCTGGTCCGGGAAAATTACGTATAGCCTAAAAGGCGAGGTAGGGAAGAACAGGAAAAAAAAAAGGGAAGGCTTTGTTCAATTTTGTTCGCACAAAACAGAAGTGGTACGAGAATAAGGCTCCCCAATGAACTCCAGAAATAATATTCGAGATGAGATGGGAAGATATATTATGAATGCTAACAGGTGTTTCTTCGCACTTCAGAAGAAACTCCAGTCTAAAAACTTGTCAAAATCCTCAAAGGTCTGAATATATAAAACTCTATAATAAAACCTGTCTAACATATGGCGTCGAAACGTGGATATTTACAAGAACCTAGAAACTGGAACTGTTCAGGTTTGAACGAAAGATCCTGAGGAGAATTCATAGGGCTGCATGTGTTAATGGAGACTGGTGAAGGAGAACTGACATGGAGGTGAAAAGTCTATATAGCTACTTAGTCGTGGTCGATGTGATTAAATTGCGATGGGCAAGCCACGTCGCTTAAGATGAACCCAGGGAAAATCCCATCTAAAGTCCTATCGAAACAGCTATTTGGAGCAGAGAAGGTTGGACGCGATAGGCACTTAGCTAGGATGGTAAGACTGTGTTGCTACCCATGAATTATCGATACTTGGCATTCGCAACTGGAAGGCAGCACCACAAAACAGAGACTGGCGGCCAATGCTGGAGCAGGCCAAGACTCCAGTGGGTCGTAGAGCCGTACAAAAAAAATCTGGTGCGGTGCGTGCATCACACAACTTTCACTTACCATGTTCTGCTCAGTAAGCTTAAAGTAATATTAATAAAAATAAGTATTATCAGACAAAGGGGAAGTGAAAGTAAAAATTACAAACGCTATATTGTATTGATTTATATTTCATTGTCGGTATTTTTATTTGTAAAAGTAAAACTTATATACACAAATTTTAATATGTATATCGATGTAATCTATGCAATTAAATATTAAATAATACTAACAATAGCATTTATGAAAACCGCATATGTATATTTACATAATGTTGTCTTAGTCCTTATTATATTAAGCTCATGTTACGTATGGAAGCGTGTTCTGATATTTCGGACGAACTCGGGTTTGTTCGCATTCCTTTGATTTCTCAATTACAACTATTCTCCGTTACGATCTCTTATTTAACCTTTAGTTAATCATCAAATTCTTTTATATTTAATATTTAATTATCTTAATGTGAAATGGTCAATTGTTTCAAATAAAAAAATTAAAAGTACTTTAGGGGAAGCTCATATTGAAAATTAATCTTTTAAGCCCTTTTAGAGAACACCAATCAGAATAAAAACTATATTTTATGTAAAACTGCATGCTTTTCACTGATATAATGAGTTTAATCAAAATCATTAAAGGGACCCTACACGGTCAATCGGAATTGCACTAATGACGTTCCGAATTGTCGTGTAAGGTAGTGAATGAAGTACTGATGGTGGTGCGCTGCGGATTTCCGAACATCCGGAAATCAAAGGTTCATTCACGAGAAGTGGAGGGGAGACCGACTAAACATATGAGCTGGGGAAACCAACCATACTGCTGGATAGGTTAGGTTACCTAGGCCTCACAACCATTATAAATTTCTGATTTTCATTATATGTAAATAGTTAAATAATTTATCATATCCCTTGTTTATAATTTTAAACCATCTTCAACTATTTCTTTTAAATAGTCAAGTCTTTCAAATTGGTCAGCAACGATCTAACCTAAATCAGCAACGATAAGTAATGATCAGTAATGATTGAACGTGTAAGGGTCTTCATGATCAAAGCGATATCTTGGAACTTCTTGTGACGTTCATTCATGAATTACCGTGTAGGCTCCTCTTTACAGCGGTTTTCGAGAAAACCGCAAACACGTGTTTAGTCCATAATATAAAGTGCCAGATCAGGTTAGCCGATCTGAGGAAAAAGTTTCTGTAAATCCTTAGCATGTAAAAACCGAAAAAAAAAATGCAATTTCACTTGCCTGTAACTTTTCTTTTTTGAGCTAGACTGTTAACACACACAGAGACCATTTTGCGGACTTGGTTATTTAGACTCAGGGGACCTCAAAACGTGTAGTTACGTTGAAAACTCATATTCCAAAATTTTCTTGATCACAATACTTTCCCTTACTAGATATTTCATATATAGGTAAGTGAAATTAATAATATTAATATTTTTTTATATACTTTCGCTATTATATTTATAAATACAAACCTTATAGCAAATAAAAATTATGTAGCCCTTCATATTAGCTTTACGATATACAATGATTAAGCTGTCGTCCCTAATATTCCTTTATTTGGAAATTGACTTATAGGAAAACTGTCACAACTTAACAATGAACAAGTAGAGTTTTTGAGCTATAACTTCATTCAGAATTTATAACTCTGACTCAAGATAAAAAAATAAATTTCATATTTTCAAGATATCACTGATTTAAATATAATTTACACCATCTAAAAAACAAACAAAACACTAAGAGGTGTGCTTTAGACCACACGATAGAAATGAAAACATTAAGAAGGCGAGATTAATAATATGAAATATAAATTATAAATAATAGCTCGTTATAAAGGGAATGAAATGTTGAACATTTCCCTCCCTTTCAGTATGTAGGTCCGATTTTTAGTATCTAAAAGATTTTAATCCATATCTTCAATAAAACTTGTTAACATTTGTTTTTCGACATTATT
The DNA here is from genome assembly GCA_928085145.1 of Nezara viridula. Taxonomy (NCBI): domain Eukaryota; kingdom Metazoa; phylum Arthropoda; class Insecta; order Hemiptera; family Pentatomidae; genus Nezara; species Nezara viridula. The sequence goes on from OV725079.1 coordinate 167,873,625, forward strand.
TTTTCGTTTTTCGGTTCTCTAACACGATGTTGCGATACAATTTGTTTTGTTTTTTTTGTTTTTTTTGTTTCTTTATTTTAGAAATATAATAATCTGTCAAGTGAGCAATAATTAAAGTGATATATGAACACATTCACACCATATATAGAGAAAAAAAAAAAGTAAAATTGTAATAAAAAACTATGTACAATAACTAATAAAATAACCTAAAGATAAGTAAATTAAAAAACATAAAAACACAGTCATACCTATATACAATATATACAATCAGACATTGAAACCCAAGCCAGGCTTCTCCCTCCAACTATAGAAGGAAAAGCAGGACTACAAGAAATCCCTGCGTTACTCTTTCAACCGCGTCACTGATACTAAAGACTATACAATTAATAAAAAAATTAAGATATAATTTTGAAAGATTGTGCATTACAAAGAGGATGAAATAATGAACAAAAAGCTTACAGTATGCGGGTCCGATTTTTATTTTCTGAAATATTTTAATCCGTATCTTCAATATTCAATTTACATTGAAACTTATCTTATTTCTTTTACTGAAGTCTTTTCCACTACTCTTGTTGTCCTTGACCTAAATATCATTTAAGATATACTTCCATTCATAAATTTATCTAAGGCTTCTTCTTCCCTGATAACATGACCCGCCGGGCTTTCTTCCACCGGGTTTTCCAATTTTACCTTTGGTCTTCCTTTTTTTTTCTTTTCTTTTCTACTTCCAATTCCATACTTAACTTATAAATATAAGTTATAAACATATTTATATTTATAAATATATATTGAAAATTATTCATTTTCAAAATGAAAACGTTTAATAGTGTAGTATTAATTATATTTATTTATTCTAGGGCTTATGGATATACGATTTTTTTTTTTTTATGCTGCCTAGTGCGTACAGGAATAAATCAGAAGGTTTTTCGACGCGTAAGCTCGCCACATACAGTTGTCCATGTGAGAAGTACGGATTCTCCAAATCTAGTCCACACACTTTAAGCAATTGTTTTTATGCTTCGTTGACGGTCAGTGCAAAAGCTTTTAAATTTAAGAATTTAAATTGCATATCTATTGCGATCATTGGAGTATGTCGCAACATTACGTCTTCCCTCTCGATTTTCCGATTCGAAATGATTGCTTAAATATCATGTTGATCATCTTTTTTTAAGAAAATGTTGTACCATTGCAAGATCGTGGTGGATTGATTTTTGAAGATTCAAGAAGGCAGATACCTATTTGGTAATTGACCACTTCATCTTGATTCATCGCAGTATCGATGGACACATATGTTGTCACTTCGCCTGGAATTCCGTTTTTAATGCTGATATTAAGGGCATTGTCATCGTTGTTCGTAACTGCTAATATAGCACGTGCACTGAGACGGTTTCTGTAATTTCTTTCTATATGTTTTTAAAATTTCTTTATTGAATATTACAACAATCTGTCTCTTTCTATATTAGGGATAACTTTTTGAATCAATTCTTCCTTGGTTATCATCCTACAAAAGTTTATTAATTATATGATGGAAAAGTTCATAATTACACATATGAAGTTTCATAGCAATTCTTTTTTGGAAAATGTTTATTTTATACAAACGTTTTTAATCTTAAATACCTCAATTAGTTTCTTTAATTCTGTTTTTCATTTTTTTTTCGGTTAAACGTTAAACATTTACTATGCAAATTGTTCGAAATTGAAGTTAAGACTAGATTTAATGACTGAAACCCGATAGTTTCCAAATGAAAATGAATATGACCAAAACTTCTTTACAATTAAAATTATTATTTGTATGAAATGTATCCATAATTTATCTTAAAACCAATAATTTCAATGTATATATACATATATATTTACAAGAGAAAAAATTCAAGATCAACAAAGTTAATAAAGAATTTTCTCATGTTCTCGATGAGAAATTACGTGAAAATGCCAGAAATTGGAAATAAAAATTGGAACAAGTTAGGGAAGAGGTACTGCTGAGTACTTTCTTTCCCCATGCCTGTCATGTCATTATTTCATGTATCGCCATCACATTTGCTGATTGTCAACTTATTGTTGACAGGCACAAATACATATTTTATAGACAAAAAAAATAATAATAATAAACTATAATTCCTTGTATAACAATATTGCAGAATGGTTAATTCAACCTTCTCCTCGCCATAATTTTGAGTAAAATTTTTTTTTTTTTAAATTTATTTATTACCAGATCGGCCTGGTGGGCCTTACATGGTTGTTGTAACAATTTGATGATTTTTAACAATTTGTTCTGGTGGGGTATAGTCTTGCAAAAGACACCCTAACTATTTATACATTATAATTATTGAATAATTACAATTAATAAAGAGAAAATTATTAATTGTTCATAACATGATGTCTTGGATCAGTCTGGGCTTCAGTCTTCGAGATGAGGTTGGGTTTCCTAAGTTGTAGGCCACTGCACCTTTAACTGCTGGTAGCTGCGTATGGAATTTTTTAAATCGTTTTTTGATGAATTCATCTATTGTTTCCAATTTTAGTTCTCGATGTAGTTGAGCGTTTCTTATGAACCAGGGGGCATCTACTGCAATTCTTAATACCTTGTTTTGAAAGGATTGTAGTTTTTTTCTTTTCGTAGCTGAAGCTGCTCCCCAGACTTCACATCCGTACATTAGCAAGGGTCTTAGTATGGTTTTATGAATAAGAACAGTTGTCTCTGGTTTTAAACTAGATTTTCTATTTACTGTGAGATATAACATTGCTAACCTTGCGTATGTTTAGGTCAGTTTATTATTTATATGGTAATTCCACGTAAGGCGGCGGTCCAGATAAACTCCGAGGTATTTTTTTTGCTTCACTAGCTGGGTTCCATTTTAGTTCTTTATTTTTGAAAATCAGTTCAGGTGGGTCTGAGGGACGTCTAAGAGTAAAAATTTTTGCTGTACATTTTTCGGTGTTGAGACAAATCATCCATTTTTTTAAATATTGTTCTAGATTTACTAGGTAAGACTGCAGTGTATTTCTGGCTATTAATATATCATTGTGTTGGGAAAAGACAGCTGTATCGTCGGCAAACATAGCTATGGAGGTGTTTGTGGATTGGATAATGTCGTGAACATAAAAGTTAAAAAGTATGGGAGAAAGAACAGAACCTTGTGGGGTGCCGGCATGGATTTGTCTTAAGGTTGAATTTATATTATTTATTCTAACTGTAAATGTTCTGCCGTTGAGGAGAGTAAAATTTGATGAATATTTTAAAATCCTAATCGCTATTTTCTATTACTCTAAGATTTTTTTTTCCATATCTCCAGTTTCATTGATTCTTCGTTTCTTCTATTTGCTGTTTGATGTTCCTTATACATTATAAAGTCTTTCGCAACAATTCTTCAGTTCTGTTTTTTAATCTTTAGTTTTTGATTGCCAATCAGGGCTTTGGGGCTCACGTTTATGCTCATAATATTCTTATAAAGCATACTTAAAATCTATATTTTGCCTTCGCCGAGGAGCAGGCGGAAATTTAAGCATATTAAATTCATTATTAGCTGAATATTTTAAAGAACCTTAATAAGTTGAATATTTTAAAGTATCCAGGAAGAACTTATTACAGGTATTTTTTTAAACTATATGAAGAAAAAAAATCTGTTTCTTAATTAGTCAATCGAATAAATCAATTTTACAAAAGAATAATATTTATTTCTATATAAAATAGATAAATTACTTTGTGGGTGATAAATACTCATGACGCAGTGACATGTGATTCGAGCACTGAAGATATTCATGTACTATTTTAAAATTACCAAAACCTATTTTCTAAATTTAACATCACAATCCGTTTCAAAAAATCCATCCATAACCTACACATAAATGATTCCAATTTTCTCATAAAGTCAATAAAAAGCAAAATTATTGCTTTCGAAAGTACCATTAAAATCAATTTCTCAAATGAATATATGGTACTTTTTAAAAACTCTATTAATAACATTTACCGCACATCTAGAAAAAGAAAAAAATTCTCAGTAATTGAATATTTTCAGTGATTGAAGCACACATATTATTGGATTGAAACTGCGGCACTAATAAAAACCTAAGGCAGTGTCTTGGGCCCAGTTCTCTACACCCTCTTCACTTTCGATATCCCTTTAAATCCCAATACATTTCTAGCTACATTTGCTGATGAAACTGCCATTCTATCCTCCCACTCAGATCCTCAAATAGCATCTACAATCTCACCTCTCCTTGATTGAGCTGTAGTGCAACAACTGGCGCATCAAAATCAATGAATCAAAATGCAACCATATCACTTTCACCCTGCGACGCAGATCCTGTCAGCCAATCCTTTTTAATTCAATTCCACTTCCCTACTCAGACACAGTCCGTTACCTTGGCTTCCTTCTTGACAAAAGACTAACTTGGAACCCACATACCAGACTCAAAAGACAAGAACTTAACCGACGATATGGCCAGCTGTATAGATTACTAAGTAGGACATCCCATCTTTCGATTGAAAATAAACTTTTAATCTACAAGACCATACTGAAACTTATCTGGACCTACGGACTTAAACTGCGGGGAACTGCTAAACATTCTAATATCAAACGCATCCAATCCTTCCAATCCAAAGTACCCAGAACAATAGTCAATGCCCCATATTATGTCACAAACAAGACCCTACACCATGACCTTAACATCCCATTTGTCCTCGGCATCATCCCATCCAGATTCTCAAACCTTCACCAGAACCTTATCCAATCCATCCAAATCCTCTAGCTCAATCCCTATCCAGCTCCCTTCATCCCTACAATCCTCCACGAAGGTTAAAACGGCAGTGGCCCAGAGATCTCTTGTAAATATGCTTCTGGCAAAGGCCAGCATCTTCACTCATGTCCTGAGCGTCTGTGGCTATAGTGCCCTCTTTCAGTGTGCCACTGGCTTCCAATACTAGTGATGCGGCTGGAAAAGTGGCACTGGGATCTCCTGGAGTCTTGCTTTGCCTTCCACATGTGGGGGAAAAAGCCTGGCTCGGAGATTCCTGGCCGAATGTATATATTTTATATAGGTATGATTGTGTTTAGAAGTTTCTATTTTATGTTATTTGTTTACTTTTTTTTTCTTTTATTTACTTTATTCATCAGTATTATTTATTTACTTTTTATATTTATATATATTTCTCTATTATGTGTATATATTATATGAATGAGAACTCTTAGCCCTAATACTTATAGCCCTCCAGCAGTGGCTGATTGTACTATTATTCAATAAAAACTAAAAAAAAATAAATAAATAAATAAAAACATTTTAACGACTGCGTCCTGAACATTTATCAGCCATGATATGCAGAACAGTCGACTAACTTCCTTCAATAATTCATATTCATATTATAAGAACAAAACACGTATATTAGTTTATCAATATGATTGAACAATAGAAATCGGCCGTATATGAATCCGTAAGGTTTATAAACATAGCTAATTAACATTTAAATCGTTTATTATCATAAAAGCGGGAAGTTGTTTCCAATAAAGGAACAGTTATATCCCCATAAATAATCAATTTAGTTTCCTCATTTATATTCAAACATAGTGAAACAAAGTTAAATCACCGAATATGGCTATTTTAATTTAGTTTACTGATGGCCTGAGTCCATCAGAAGTGTTGAAATAAGGAGCGTCAAAATTAAACTTGTTCACCTCCCCTCTGCTCATCGACTGAAATATTATTTCTGATCCAGGTTTGGTTGAAGGGCAATCCATACAAACTAAGTCAATCTAACGAAAACAGATTTTGCTACTATGACGTAAAACCTAATAGACAGTTACGTCATCAGTTCAGTGACCCAAGGACTTGCCCGACGCGTGGGCACCGCAGTTGTATAAAATAATAAAAATGGTCTGTTCGTTCGACCGTATAATGAAGAGGGCACACGCTACAGTTGTCAAAAAGGGATTTTCGCAAAGCTCATCCTTCTCTATGAGTAATGTTCAAAAGGCAGCTGGCATCAAACGTGTACTTCAATGAGATTAGTTACACGTCACAAGTGAGAGATATATGATTTTGATTTTGCTATATCTATCTATATATGTTTTCTTCTCTACGTTCATTTCATGTTTGTTCTATTCCCACCAGAGTGGGAAAGTCGAGATTCATTATGTGGTTACGCAAAGGAATAAATTTTAAACCACCCAGATTGGATTCTCTATTCGAATTCTAACCTGAAGTTGCAAACATCAAAACAGGGACAATATCAAATTATGCGTAAAATCTTTACCACACGATTCCCAACCTAAGATATACCGTGGTGATACTCAACTCTTAGGTTTAAAAAATAATTAAAAAAACAAGTTCTGTATAGACTAAGCATGTTTGACATAGATAAAAAATTATAATTCCATTAAACACTTATTATTCTTGTATTAAACCTTGATATCGAAGTCAATAAATATATTTTTTGTTCTTGTATTATTATAATGATTGTATTATTCTTTTTATTGTACCGATTTCTGTTATTGGACCATATTCAGGTTTACTTATTTAGTACGATCCTTCTCTCCTGCTCCTTCCATAACAAGAAAGCATTTTTTTTTTAAACAAGTGTCTAAAATAAATTGAAATAAATACTGTGAAGATGGCTGAATATGGGGCACACCCGGCCTCAATAAAGTGGGGACCCTTAATTAAAATAATTAATTCCGGAGAAAAATCTGGCGGTTGAGCGTGATCTTGGTCTATTTACCTCCTTGCACAACCGTAGATCAAGAAACAGTGCTTTACCTAAATAATACTGAACCCAATGACCCTTCATGGGTTGTAGTGGTACAGGATTTTTTTTATATAAATCTGATGCACACACAACATGGTGCTCACTCTACTTTGAATAGAAAATATTTTCTGGCAATTTTGGGTTGTTATAAAATTTTACAAAGTGCATTTTAACTGAAGTAAAGCTTAAAGCTTACAACAAACAATCATTAATGTAATTAAAATAACAAAAATCAACAGTTGATTATGGATTGTACGCATATTAGACATTAAACTATTATTTTCCATTGCAATGTTTACTAAAATGGATTTACGAGATTTACATTGCCTGTCATAGATAACTCTAAAGTCCTAACACTAATTGTAAGTGGATACAGTTGGGATATCACAAACGAAAAATTCATCAAATTATTCACTAATTTAATTTTCTAAAACTTTACATGATGATTTTCGGAATAAACGGACGATAGATACCAAATTATTTTAATATAATATCAGATCTAGAGTTATTAAACTACAGTACAGTAAATATATTTAAGATTATAAACATATCCATGAAATATTTTTATATTTCGCTTCTTTCACACGTGTAGAATGAAATAGTATTTTAAACAATGGCCTGATTCGGTGGTTTTTAAATACATTTTTCAAACTTCAAAAAAAAATTAAAAGTTTACATTTAGTAAGAAAGTTTCATTTAATTTATTTAGAAACATGTGATTTATGTTAAATAATGTTAGTTTTGAAAAATTATTATTTATATATTTTTCGTCACTTTCCGTTATCTTCTACAACTTCATTTATTAGATATTATTTTTCTAAAATTCTTCGCTTTCCAAGAATATATTATACTTAAACCTTCTGACTATTAATTTCTGAGATTCATTTTTGACATGGATAAGCATCTTTCTTTGGGTTACAGTTATGGCACGCTTCAATATAAGGGCCACTTGGTTATGGCACTAGCTACAAAAAGATTGAGCACGTTAGCAATAGACTGATACTGGTACTATTGCTGATAAATTATACTAGTCCTGAAGATAGCCACCGCATACCAAAATGGTGTGTCAAGACATATTTCTCAAAGCCGTCAATAATTAAATAACTGGTGGGAATCGAACTCTCAATGATTAACCAGCCTGAGAATCTTGCCCTAACGTGCTCGACCAATAAGCCCTCGTCTGCTATAGAACATCATTTCAGTTTACTTATTTCATGTTACGTAATATTTCCCGAGGTTAACTCATTTTTACCACGAATAAGATATGGTTTATCATCGATATTGTTTTTCTTTCAAGTGCCCAGAAAACGCTTGTGGAAGACCTAATGTTGATTATCAAATTTCAGAGTGCTGTTATCTGCACAATAAATTTAAATAAATACTGTGAAGATGACAGAATATGGGAAAGGAGTAGAGTAGAGTTATGACGCTTCAATAAAAGAGTCTCTTGGTTATGGCACTAGTTACAAAAAGTTGGTTGGTTATTTTGATTTTATAGGTGCTGTCCTTTTCTCATCTCGAAAATGCATACTGGAATAACAGAGCTGTAATGTAAAACTTCAATATTCAAAATTATATTTATTTATTTATAAAAATTTATATCGACGAATTCAAAATTAAGATTTTAAGAAAATTAATTATTTTATGAAGTTTTATAGGATTTATGGTCAAAAGAATTATGATATTGATAGTAACGATAAAAATGGAACATGGATAACTATAAACCGATTTTATGACATTTGTTAAGGCCACTCACTGTAGCCCATAATTTAAATGGGTCAAATAGCGCACACCAGTGGCGTCATCTATTTGCCATTATGACAGTGCCATCTACTGGCAAGCTGGAGAAGTTTAGCCCTGCCTGGTGACCTGAGACCAGAAGGGCCCAAGTACAACACCAGTGTGAGTCTGAGTCTGAGACTGCCTACAAAACGGTCTCCATGACCAAGCATATTCACAATGTGTGAATTACATGTCTAGCTAGACCATCATCTGGAAGTGGCAGGAAGAGGTGGTATGGATGCCAACACATAATACAACATTAAAAAGAGTCAGCAGGCCAAACACATCATTCAACTAAGATGGCATAGAAGCCAGTCTCTCAATGGAGAATTCATCATCAACCAGCCAGCATCTTCAGTTATCTGGTCAGCCCAAATGTACATCTTAAACCCCATCAACCTCTGTTTATTTCAATTTATTATTTTTCAATATATTTATTTATGTTAAACCTCAATTTACTCTTTTCACATTCCACATGAACACCCCCTTCTGATCAATTATTAGCATCCAGGTTTGATTCCCCTTGCTTCGGGATTAGGGAAGGCCTGATGCTCCAAACAACATTTATACAGCGCGCTCTGACGTCTTAACGGTTGACCGTAGAGATAAACTTATTAATCGTGATTAGGGAAGATTAAGACAAATTTTAAAGGAGAATAAAAATAGCAGACCTCATGTAACATAAAAAATTTCATATATACAATGGGTCAATTCGCAGCAGAAAAGTAGGAAATCCAAGTTTTGTATTTCTTTTAAATGAGTCATGTTTTTTGTGGAATACGAAACGATAACTATAGAAATATTTAATTTAAGTAATTGAAAATTGCTTCACAGTAAACTATATAAAATTTAATTTAAACTAAACCAGTGTTTGTAATTGTTAAAACCATTCAAATAGGAGTTTTGAGCTACTAACTTAAACTAATTTCTGTTTAAAAAAAAAAAAAAAACATCAATTATTCGTGATATTTTTTCTCATCATTCAACTGTATAACTACAGATACCTCACTTCCTCGTTTAATAAGCATTAAGTCCATATTAATTAAGTTGAGGTTTATCAAGTTGAAGTTGAAATTTACTTCAAGTTGTGTAAATAAAATTATATAATTGTTTTATCCTGTCACCTAAAAGTATCCGTGTTTTCAGAAAAATAACTGGTATTAACTGCTGAAAAGCTTATATATCTTGTTTACTTATGCTCTGGGATATAGTATGATAAAAAAAATGGTCTAAATTAATTCTTTATTTAAAAATAATGATTTTTCAAAAACATTTTAATCAAAGTTGTTATGAAACTGTGTTTTTCTCCCAGATCTATGTCATAGGTATCCTTATTTACAAGTCCCAAACGTAATGTTCCTGATCCTAATATTTACGTTTTTATGAAAATACTTTTTAAGCAATTAGAAGGTTTCTTTACTTTAAATGTTTTTTTTTCGAATGGATTATTTGTTTATTGATAAATATTAAAATCTGTCTCAATAAAGGATATTTATAATAGAATTCTGAGAGCTCATTCACACCATAACTTTAAATGTAAAGTTTAGAACTAAAATCATTAAGTTTGTCACTTATAAGTATATATCAATTCCTATGACAGAGATCTGGGAGAAAAACACAGTTTCATAACTACTGTACTAGCAAAATATTTGAAAAATTATTATTAGTAATTTCTTATATTTATAAAATTCGTCGTAAACCTATGGCTTCCTGTCCTACAGTATCCTTTAATAACACCTAACTTATCCCTGTTGAACAAATCCGATACCTAGGGCTCCAGCTGGACAAACGTCTCACTTGGAATCCTCATACCAGACTGAAACGACAAGAAACTGCTCGACGTTTCCGACTACTCCAACACCTACTGGACAAACGCTCTAAACTTTCTATTAATTACAAGAGACTAATATACATGACTATCATAAGACCTATTTGGTCTTACGGAGTTGAGCTATGGGACTCCACCACAGGCAGATTTACGGGGGGAGGGAGCGGCTTTAGGGCTGAAGCCCCCCCCCCCAATACAGTAGAATATAACCACGATTTATAGGAAAAATATTAAAAACTATCTAAGTATTATTGTTCGTGTAATTACATTTAATAGCTTCAAAAATCGCATTAAACACCATCTCATATAGGTAGTTCATTTCTTTCTCTTGTTTTTCAAATTAATTATCTTAATATATATGAAAAAAATCTTTCGGGCTGAAGCGCGCCAAAATTAAATCCTGGATCCGCCAGTGGGCTCCACTAAACTATCAAATTCCTCTCGTATCCAATCCTTACAATCCAAAATCCTTCGTAAAATCCTCAATGCTCCTTACTTTGCCACAAATAGAATAATCCATAATGACCTTAATGTCACCGATTTGGCCCAATCCAGATACCTATCCTTCCATAATAAACTTCATAACCATCCGAATCCTCTCGTTTCTAACCTTGCTTCCTCTCTGAAAAAAAGATGGCCTGGTGATCTCCTTATGTAAACATATTATTAGAGTGCTACCTGTGGGTAGTTTCTCAAAAAGCGTTTTCAAGTTATTATATTCTTGTGTACACATTTACTTGATGTATTTATATTGTAATACAGTTGTAAATATCTTAAATAAATAGTTTAATATATATATATATATATATATATATATATATATATATATATATATATAATATATAAAAGAAATGTGTTTTTAGGCAATTATGTTTATCATAATACACTCCATATCCCAGGAAAACACGAAATAAGATATTTGCAACAGTTAATTGCAGTCAGTTTTGATGAAAACACGGGTAATTTTAGGTGACTGGATAGGAAATAACATCATTTCTTTACACAACTTGAAGTGAATCTAAAAATTTTACTAATAAACTTCAACTTGATTAATATGGGCTTAAAGCATATTAAACTAGCAAGTATTTGTAACAGTGGGTTAAATGTAGTACATTTAAAGGCTTATAAAAAATTACAAGTAACTTATGACTTTTATTTTAACGAAGCTTAGCTGTGTCCGCCCAAAAGTCCTGTTCAAATAGTTTTAATTATGACAAACACTACTTCAATTTAAAGTAAATTTTGTCTACTTCTCTATGGAGCAATGTTTAATTACTTTTTTTTTACTTTTATTTTTTTTTTATTCGTACCTGTCATAATGATAATGACAACCAGCGAATGTGACGATAGAGGCAAAAAAAAACGTAATATAAGGCATGAGAGAGAGTAGGACCCAGCGGCACCTCCTCTTGGCGTGATATCTACATTAGGCGAGGAGGTCCCTCATCCAGCTCCTCTTCAGTCTCCTACAGACGTTACCTGGCATATTCGTAGTGGCCATGTCATTTATAAGTGCATTAGGATGTCCTTGTAAGTTGTCATGGAATCGTTTGTAATGAGTTCGTATATGTTCGTTAACATTCGGTATATAGAGGTCAGTATGTAAGGTTATGTTGCTAACGTACAACGGTTCTTTTGTGATTGTCCTGAATGTTTTTGCTTGAAAGATTTGAAGTTAGTTTATTTGAGTCTTTTCAGCTGTTCCAAATGTAATTGTATGTGTTAAATTTTTCTAATTTAACGTTTCCTATTTAACAAAAAACGTGAATCTTTTAAAAAATCCAAAATTTTCTACTTGTATGCTGGAAATCGGTTAATTTTTTATATAAACATTTTTGTAGATCTTGAGTATTATATCAACTTTTTAAACATTTTCCTCTACTTACGGGACACCCTGTATACAGCAATTTGGGACAACTGAAAAGTGGCACAAACAAAGAATGAGAAAACATCTTTTTACATTTTTTTTTTATCAGTACAGTAATACAATTAAAATTTTCATTTCAATAAACAATGATTGTTAAGTATGCTTCCTAAAGTATGGGTAATGAAAAAAAATATTAATATGGTCCTACTATTATCTGGGAACATAAATGTGCATAAAATTTTAAAATGACCCATATATGTAAGATAAGTGATTCTATCTTCCTATAAAATCTAGGAATCAGATCTGGAGTAAACAAGATATAAACGATCAAACTCTCTGAAGCGAAGTTTAGAAGGAAGTTTTGGGGTTTTGAAAATGTAGAAAACAGAGCAGAAAATAAAAATATAAATACAGAGTTATGATAGCTAGGAAGAGAAAAGAATGGATAAAGTTCACCAAAAAAAAAAAATGAACAAAACAATATTTCTAAGGGAGACAGGAGTATAATTTATGAAATGTGAGAGGGGAAATTAAGTGGGAGAGACGTCTCATTTGGATATTCCTAACTTATGTGGCCTGTCTCTGCCTCATAAATAAATACAGAACACATACTCACTAATTAAAAATTGTTATAAATCGTGTGTTTAGTAACGATTTAAAGATGGGACATCTATATATTTTAATACCTAATTTATTCACATGGATAAAATACCGTAACATCTGTTTCATTCCAATCGTTTTTATCTCACGCGAGTCTTGCATGTTAGTCTTATGTCTAGACAAAAGATAACGACACTTATAATATAAAACGATAATCTTTTATCCAGATTACTTAGCAGATTTTAGAAATTATCTCTAACTAAAAATCTGACCCTGTATAATGTTTTACTAAAGCCAATTTGGACTTACGATATAGAACTTGACCCTCTAACATTAAAAAAAATCATTTTAGCAGAAAGTGTTGCGGAGATAGTAACAACTTTTTATGTCATAAATGAAATTATATATAAGGATTTAAGCATTCTAAAAATTTTAGACTTTAAATTAGAATAACTTAATTAATAACTTAATTTTTTTTTTCACTTACATATATTTATCCGCAGCTGTCAATTATAACTATTGACAATCAGCAGATGTGCTGGCACAGTCATGAGAAAAAAATAAAATAAAAACATAAATAAAATAAAATAAAAAGGCTTGATAGGCATGAGGAAAAAGCAATACCCAGCGGCATCCTTTCCATGGCTTTTACTTACTTACATACAATTACGTAAGTAGGTTCCTCAGCCAGACCCTTTTCAGTCGTCTTCTGGAGTTCTCCGGCATAATAGTAATGGCCATTTCTTTAATTAGCTGGTTGGAGTGTCCATGTAATTTATTATGAAATCGTTTGTAGTAAGTTCGTATGTGTTCATTGATCGTTGGCATGTGTAAGTCAGTGTGTAAAGTGTTATTATTCACGTACCCGGGTGTTTGTTTAATTAGTCGTAGTATTTTAGACTGAAAAGTTTGAAGTCGTTTTATGTGTGTTGGTTTTGCAATTCCATATATTTGTAGTCCATAAGTCCAGAGAGGTTTTAATAGGTATGTATAAATATTTAATTTCTGTCTTGCATTTAATTTCGAATGCCGTCTTAATAATGAATGCAATAGTTTTAATCTGTGATTTAATGATGCACGTTTTTTCTTTACATGTGGACCCCATGTCATTCTTCTGTCAAACGTCAGGCCTAGGTATTGTACACTATCTGTTTGTGGAATCGGCATGTTGTCTAAGTACACAGAAGGGCATGTTTCTAGTCTTAGAGTGAATGTGATGTGTTGTGACTTTTGATAATTTATTTGAGTTTTCCATAGTTTACACCAATCGTTTATTTTTTGTAAGTGATGTTGTAGGTTATATAACTTAATTTAATAAAATTAAAGTAAAATCACAATAACTTTCACCAAAACTGAGTTACAATATGACTGGCAGAAAATCTTTAACGTACGAGACATTCCTACAGCAAACCACGACGATTAAGTAAGCAGTGGCCAAGATTTCTGTTGAGATGATTTATATCCTGTGATGAGACGATGTGACGGTTTCAATAAAATTTGCTCATTGCATGTCGTAAATTTTATTATTTGCTCCAATTTTATTTTAGTTAATAAATGAAATAATTTATTATTTTAATAAATGCTAATTGAGTAATACTAAAAGCATTTTAATATAATTATGTTCAAAATCAGAAGAAAAAAAACAAGGAAATTTTGGAAATTATTACACGTGTCTAAGCAAACGCTTTTTTACTTTCACTTGCGTATATATGTAATATATAGTAAGGATAAATATTGTGAACGAGAAAATTTGAGTTTTCAACGGATATACACGTTTTCGAGTACCCTGAGTCCAAATAACCAAGTCCCGAAAAATGGTCTGCGTGACTATGTGTTTGTATGTTAGCAGTCTAGCTCAAAAACGAAAAGTCGTACGAAACTGATATTACGTATTTAAGATAGGTATATGCCTTGACAGCAACCTTTTTCTCAAAATCGGCTAACCGGAAGTGTCACTTTATATCAACGCTGAAACACATTTTTATAATTTTCTCAAAAACGGCTCTAACGATTTTGATTAAACTCGGTGTATCTGTGGTCTTTAATATCAATTAGGTCTTATCCCCATTGATGTAACTTTACAAGGCTTAAATGTCCAATGTTCATATACGTCTTCCTCTAAAGTACCTTTGATATGGTTTATTTTAAACAATTAATCATCTCACATTATTAAAAGTTACGAAAAAAATGCTTTTTTTTTTTTAACTTTTATTATGATATTTACAACTGTATTAGTATCAATACATCAAGTAAATTTGTACAGAGAAATATTATTACATGAAACACACTTGTTGAGAAACTACCCACTGGTAGCACTCTAATAATTTGTCTACATGAGAAGATCACGAGGCCATCTTCTTTTCAGACGCCTCGGAGGGTTATCAGGAATCGAAGAGGAAGCAAGATTAGAAACAAGAGGATTCGGATGGTTATGAAGTTTATTATGGAAGGATAGGTATCTGGATTTGGCCAAATCGGAAACATATGGAACATTGAGGTCTTTATGGATTATTTTATTAGTGACAAAGTAAGGACCATTGAGGATTTTATGAAGGATTTTGGATTGTAAGGATTGGATGCGAGAGGAATTCGATGGTTTAGTGGAGCCCCATAGCTCAACTCCGTAAGTCCAAATAGGTCTTATTATGGTCAAGTATACGAGTCTTTTGTAATTAAGGGGAAGTTTAGAGCGTTTGTCTAGTAAGTGTTGGAGTAGTCGGAAACGTCGAGCGGTTTCTTGTCGTTTCAGTCTGGTATGAGGATTTCAAGTTAGACGTTTGTCCAAATGAAGTTCAAGGTATCGGATTTGTTCAACAGGGATAACTGGGATATTATTAAAGGATACTGTGGGACATGAGGTCATAGGTTTACGTCGAAGGGTAAAGGTGATTTGATGGGATTTATTAGAATTTATTTTAATCCTCCAGTTTTGACACCATTCTTCAAGGCTTGTGATGTGTGATTGAAGAGTTTGGGATGCAATGGTTGGGTCATTATTAACGGATAGGACACATGTATCATCGGCATACGTGGTAATAACAGTGTTAGGATGGGTTGGGATGTCAGCTGTATAAACTGTGTAAAGGATAGGACCAAGGATACTACCTTGAGGAACTCCGGCAGAAGAAAAAAAAAATAAATAAATAAAAAAAAATGCTAAATATAACTTTTGAAAGTGAAGCATTGGAGTAGTCGAAAACGTCGAGCTGTTTCTTGTCGTTTAAGTCTGGTATGAGGATTCCAAGTGAGTCGTTTGTCCAGATGGAGTCCTAGGTTTCAGAAAGATAAGTTAAATATAACCATATAGCTCAAGTGTGTAATAAACAAGTTCTTGATCGCCTAAGACAACTCGTAACATAACCTAACCAACTGGAGGATTCGAGATTGTTGTCTTCAGTTCTTACTGAATTACTAATGATTAAAAAATATAATCTAGACCAATATTAGGAATTACCTTTGATTTATATTCCTCCAAATGTCAACAAAAGATGTGTTACATATGACGTATAACTAATTGTAAATGATAAACCATTGCATAATAATGTGCAGTAATGTTTGTCATATTGGAGTGTCTAAGAAAATATATGCATCATATACATAACTGAATGTTAATTTCATGAAAGCTATATGAGACTATTTTTTTCAGCTAAAAAGTAAAAATCGTATCGGTCATAATTTAAAATTCATTTTATAAGACTCTGTGATTTAATGTTCAAAAATCCAATTTATAAGATAGTAATAAAGAAAAGATGAGAGTAGAGTTAAGTAGCCACTGATTCATAAGCAATCGATGTAATGCTTGGTTATGTAATAGATAATTTAAGTATCTAAGGGCGGACATAATAAGCAATTTCTCAAACGAGCCATAATCCATTTTCAGCACGCATCGATTATTCTTCTATCCCCAGGTAATTGAACTAACTCTAGGAATTAGGTCGTTTGGATATCCGATTATAGAGGGCTCTGATGGATGGATTGCTACGGGGTAGAGGGGGAGGGAGGATATCTACTGGGTTCAGACCATGATCCTCCCCCCTCATTGGAAAATTCTGAATAAATTAATAAGTCTAAAATCATCAATATTGGAGAAATGGAGGAGGTAATTCGAACGCCATCGTAGTGATGGCTCCGCTTAATATTTGTTCTGCTCTTCACAACGTATATATTTGTATTGGATAGGTATCCATGATGGAGTCTATATTTGGAATCGTTTATAGATAGCAATTATTGAAATCACTATTTACCTACATATGAATGTGCTGTTTGCGTTAGTTAATGAAGGATCTCTAAAGGTCTTCATTAAAACATAATGTACGATGTTAATAAATATTTCAAACCATAAAAATAGTAATATTAATATTTATGTTCATAAGTTCTAAGGAAGATGAATAAAGGTAAGTAACAGTTTACTCTCCCAACATATTTTTTTTATGACGTTTCGGGATATATTTATTATTCCATCTTCAGACTAGAAACAAGAAACATTAGTTATTTGTATTTATATATTTTATATTACATATATTTTTATATATTTATAATATCAATAACAGATTTGCCAATCTTACCAGTATCTCATATTTCTATCATCTAATTTTTATTTTTATCTACTCATCTATATATGAAATATATAGTAAAGGAAAGTATTGCGATCGTGAAAATATTCGAATACGAATTCTGACAATATAATATAAATATACATATGCGGTTTTCATAAATGCTATTGTTGTTATTATTTAATATTTAATTGTATAGATTACAGCCATATAAATGTTAAAATTTGAATATATTAGGGTACTTATACAAATAAGCCCACAATATACAATATACCCACAATGAAATATAAATAAATAAAGCGTCTATAATTTTTACTTTTTCTTCTCCTTTGCCTGAAAATACGTATTTCTTAAATTCAAATTCTTAAAAAAAAAAAATGGTGTGGTGGGCGCATCACACAACTTTCACTTACCACCCTCTTCGTAGCAGAAATAAGTATTTTCAGACAAAGCTAAGTGAAAGTAATAATTAAAGACTCTACATTTATTTATATTTCATTGAGGGTATTTTTATTTGTATAAATACCTTCATATATACAAATTTCAATATTTATATAGCTGTAATCTATACCATTAAATATTAAATAATACCAACAATAGTATTTATGAAAACCAAATATGTATGTTTATATAATATCGTCGGTGTCCGTATTATATTAATGTCGTATTCCTTTGGTTCCTCAATTACAACTATCCTTTATTACGATCTCTTATTTCTCCTTTAGTTATTTATCAATTTGTTTCATATTTTATATTTAACCTTTTTTATATTAGAAATTAATGTGAAATGGTCAATTGTTTCAAATAAAAAAAATTAAAGGTACTTAAGAAGAAGCTAATATTGTAAATTAGCCATTTAAGCCCTGTTAAAGAACATCAATGGACTCAGGGAACCTCAAAAAGTGTATTTCCGTTGAATAGCCAGATTAAAACATTTTCACGATCGCAATAAATAAATAAATAAACACGTAATAAATTAGGTCTAGATTAGAGTTATAATTTGTCTTGAATGAATTACAACTGAAGAAATTATGAATAAAAGTCATTTTTTAGATTGAAATTTTAGTGAAGTCGACAAAATTTTAAAATAAAACTTTTAAAAAAATAAAAGTTCTGTAAAACCTTTACTTGAAAAGTTTCAAGAAAAATGTTCTAGTTCCAAAAGAATTGAAAAACTCTCGATATTAAAAATTCCAGTGATACTGAAACTTTTTTAAAATAATAGACAAGGCGTGCATCGAACTTATGTATGCTATCTAACTTGAATAAAAATAAATAATAATGAATAATCGTGTTGTAGAGATTTCCATCCGAAGACCGCCGATACAATACAACACAATAGTCTAATATCATCGGGAAAAAGAGGACTAAAAATAATAATGCTTGTAATCTTTACGCATGGTTGAATTAAAATGTTTTATAAAGCAGATATCAAGATTAATTTTCATTTTCCTACTAATGTTATGTACCTCTCTCTTATTAAAACTAAATTCAATACTTTTTTCATCAAATATATTGGTATAGATCGATACGTGAATATGTTACAAAAAATTTAGGGTTATATTGTTTAATCCAAACGCTGGTCAGTTACCTTAAATCTCGAACATCTAAAAAACAAAAACAAGCTTGTACACAAAAAAAAAAAAAAAAGCACGCTTGTTTTTCAGAGAAATAAGCATGATGGAAAAAAAAGTTTTTTTATAAGTTTTTTTCCTCTTTATATTATTTTATTTAGGTACTTGTAAATTGAGAATATATTCTATAGTGGTACAAAGAAACCCATTAAAGTTTGAAAAAAAAAATTTTTATTCTGTACGGTAAAAATATTTTTTTCATTTTTATTTAATATTGTCAATAATGAAACCTTGTTAATTTACAGAAAAAAAAGTAAATCTCACTTACAATATGAGGGTTTTTTTCAAGATACGTTGAATTAAAAAATCGAATAAACAAAAGATCCGTCAGTCCTTTGTCCGCTTTTCTCCTAGACTATTATGCCGATTGTTTTTAGATATTTTATCAATGTCAGATGTTACCCGAGGATTCTCTGAAGTCGGCATTATCGATGGCAACCGAAAAAACCTGTGTCGCTATAGACTGTAGCAAAGAACGTAACGACTTTAATGAAACTTGACTAAAGTAGTTTTTCTCGAAGCCCTTTCTTTAACTTTATGTATATATAATATAATTTCTCGAAAAGAATTTGGAAAAAGTTACGAGGAATAAAATTGTAGCGGCTCTGTGAAGAGTCCTGTAGTGGCCTTGCACGGATCACATCACGGGATAATTTTTATATTTTATTTCTTGTACATATAACTTTTATAAAATGTATATATTTTTCATTGTAAAAATATGTTTATTTTACTAAATAAAGATGAAGTAATATAAATCAACTGCTGGAAAAATAAGACCAGAATAATCAGGTACGATTCTCATTACCCATCTTTCGCATGATACTTAATAGTACGCGATGCCTTATTAATACCTCACATTGCCTTGTTCTTCAAGAATTATCCAAAACCTTTTTCCTATTCTCTCTCCATACAAGTCTGGGACGCTGATACGTCCGCTTGTGTTCCTATGTACTAAGTCAGGAGATTGATCCCTCCGTCAGTATCTCATCCTCCCACAAGTCCGGAGTTTGATCCCTCCGGTTGTGGTTACTATCCTTGCGGAGTGTTAAGCTCGATCTCTTACACCGCAGACCGAGAGTTGTCGGTGCTGATTCGCCTGTCACTTAAGGTCATCTTTCTATTCACCTTCCTACATCCACTTAGTCAACTTATCCCTAAATTGAGCAACGCTCTTTCTAGGCCTTCTGGTAACCGTTATATATACATCTCTACATATATACCTCGACAAAATATTAGGTTTATAAAAGTTTTCGTAATTTTCTAAAAAACAAAAACAGAATCATTGAAATCGGAGATTTGATGCAGAAAAATAGCGTTGCAAATTTTAATACATGTTTTACTACAAAGCCGATCTCTCTTGATTAGTCTTTACTTTCACTCACTTTTTTATCAAAAATCTCGACAGCCACACTGCAAAAGCCTATAAGGACAACTACTTTGAAAAGTGAGGTTGAGCTTTTCTGATCAATCCTCCTATCCTGGCGCATATACTGATAAATTGAATCTACGATGTTTCATTTCTTCTCTGTGGCCTCTTGTAAAAACCTGTAACTTAAAAACCACCAAATTGTGTTCTAAAAAAAGTGTAAGTTACAGTGAAGGTTATTGGGCCGAAGGATTAGAATAGCCTTCAAAACGTAACACGTGCTAAATAAAATATGGGCTTTGCTAATATTATATACATACATCTGTACGAGTTTCATAAATACTAGCGTTAGTATGATATAATATTTGAATAAATTACATCTACATAAAAATTAAAATGTATATATATATATATATATATATATATATATATATATATATATATATATATATAGAGAGAGAGAGAGAGAGAGAGAGAGAGAGAGATAGAGAGAGAGAGAGAAAGGGTGGGAGGGAGGGAGAGAGAGAGAATAGAATAGAAAAATAATTTTATTCTGGGTCGAAGTCCCTTCAGAATAACAAAAAAGTGCAGAAATTAAAATTTTATATCTGGCCAGATAAAAACAAACATAAAAAGTTAAGATAAAGACAGATCATTAAAAAAAAGAAAGAAAAAAATATTGGTTATACATACTATATGCAAAATAAAATAAAAAAATCTATATAAAAAGCTCCTGAAACCATACTAAGATACTTAAAACTATGTACAATGTTAAAATATAAATAAACCCTTTTAGGAAAAATAAAAAAGACAGTAAAAATAAATGTAAATTCTTCTTAACGGTAAAATCTGTTTATGTTGAAAAAAAAAAAAGAAAAAAGAAAGTCGAATCTATAATAAGTATTCAGGTCATGAGCTATATGTGAATATGTTCTTATAGATAATATGTAATTTTACATAAAAGGTTAGCTGGTATCTGACTGTTTTTGGGACAGGAATTGGAATAGGAGGGTTTTGAATGTAGATAAGGATGAAGAATGTCGAATTTTGATAGGAAGGAAATTCCAGAAACTAACGGAACGAGCAATAAAGGAGATTTGGAACGAGGCAGATCTGTGAGAAGGAATGTAAAGGTCGGAAGGTCGAGATCTTGTGGAGAGGGAGTGGACTGAGGACTTGAATTGGAGAAGGTTGTAGGCGTAGGAAGGATGATGATTGTTGATGATAGAGGAATGTACCTAGAAATATTGTCTTCGAATGGAGGGGAAGAGCCACTCTAACTCTGTGTAGTGATGAGAGACATGGTAGTATCTCGGGGCACCAATTTCAAATCTCACGCAACTGTTCATCAGTCTTTTCAGATTAATGATGATGCTATATATATCTATCAGTACATAAATAAAAAATATTTTTAAAAAAGTTGCCGTGATTATCAATGGTACTTATCAGTCTTATCAGTCTAAAATATTTCGTTGCACTTAATTATCTATCATAATTATATAAATCATTAAAAGATACATATAAGGAAATAATTTTTAAAAAAACGGATATATTATATACTGCCTGTGAAAAACATATGGTAATTAATTGTTTTATATAATATATTGTACCGTCTGTAATTTTACTTTCACTTCCTTTTGTCTAAAAATACTTATTACTGTTAAAAAAAGAGTGGTAAATGAAAGTTGTGTGGTGCACCGCACCAAATTGCTTTTTTTATAATTATGAATAAAACAGTGAAGGATGACGGTTCCATGAACATCTCATAGAATAAATTAACTTAGGAAAATTTGGAAATGTTTCCATCCCGTTATGCACAAATACCTTCATCCCGTAATGGTGAAGACGTCCTATATAAACCCCGTGCCTCCCCTAATCCAGGACCCTCGTCATCCCCGTGGATAAATCACGGAAGACATCACACCCGAGGATATTTAGCGCCTAGAGGTATTTTATTCATAGTGTTCTACAATGCATATCATCAGCCCTCTCTAATGTTTACATACATCTATGTTCTATCTGCACTGTAGAATATTGCAAAACATTTGCAGCCATAATCCAGAAAAAGAATTATAAATCTGAAGAATATAATTATCAACATAGATCGGTCTAAAGGTCTAATTTAATAAAATTATTTTATTGTAAGGCTAAATCTCTTGAAAATAATAAGATCGTACAAAAATAAAAGATTTACTTTTAGCCTCAGGTTTGAAACAATAATAAAATTTAAAAAAATATATAATATAAGAAAACCTTATGTGAATGCTATATAGAAAGTAGTGTTGCCCAAATGCGAGAACGAGACGAGTCTTGGTCTTGCAAACTCAGTCTTGGTCTAGGTCTTGCGCAAGAATCTCGTAACAGTCTTGCAGTTACCTATTAGCTTATTACTAATAGCTATAAGGTTTTCTTATATTCTTCATTCATATAAGGTTTTCTTATATTATATATTTTTGTAAATGTTATTGTTGTTTCAAATCTGAGTCTAGAAATAATCTCTTATTTTTGTTCGATCTTATTATTCTCAAGGAATTTAAACTTAGAATAAACTTATTTCATTGAATTATACCAATAGACCGATCTATATTGATAATTATATTCTTCAGATTTATAATTCTTTTTCTGGATTATTGCTGCAAATGTTTTGCAATATTCTAGAGACATATTACTGTAATTTTTTAGTATGAGAAACCTAACTAAGTCTGAATGAAAAATTTAAAGAGTTAAATACAAAAATAAATTGGTTACACCAATTCTTTACATATACTAACTATAATTTTCAAGTATTAATAACTATTTTGTCTCAATTTTTATTCAAAAAATCGATTTTTTTTAAAGGTCTTGGGTTGCAACTTAAAGGTCTTGCAACAGATAGGCCGTGTTCGTATTGCAAGACCAAGTCCGATTTTAGGCAACACTAATACAAAGCATATAAAACTATAAAAAAAACACTTACAACTATATACAGTGGTAAAAATCTATAAGGTACACTTCTAAGAAAAAGAAACATAAAAATAAAATTTTTCTTATCAATAGCTCTGAGATTCTACTAAGAAAAAAAATGTCTAATCTGTCCACAGAAAGTGTCCAAGTATGTAAATGTTAACTAGTATGTTAATAATTCTAAATTATATACAATACAAATAAATAATAACATGGAAATACTTAATGAAAAGAGGGTATTCATTTGTTAACATAACGATAAGTAAGAATTTGATTATGTACAAAAAAAAATATTGGTAATAAACAGAAATAGTATTGAATGGCATCAAGAGTATGAAATTCTTGTAATATCGCTAGAACATCACTATGATTTTAACAATAAATGACATTAAATAAATTTATAGTGTCAGCAAGTATCTGACTGTTTCTGTGACAGGAATTGGAACAGGAGAGTTTCGAATGTGGATACGAAGGGGGCATGACGATTTTTTTTCGGGAGGGGATTCTATAAATTGATAAGAGTGTAGAATTCTATAAATTAATACCTTGCAACAAAAGAGATATGGAATAAGTCAAATCTGTTAGAAGAGATATACAGGTCAGAAGGTCTAGATCTTGTAGTAAAGTAATGGACTAAGGACTTGAACTGGAGTAAGTTTTATGCTTTTATTTATAGTTATAACGCTTTTAATTAATTATGTATTTTATTTGGACATTTCGGGAATGCTTTGTGAACTCGGGAAATGCTCTTCAAACTACAAGTGTTTATTAATTTGACTTTAATTTTATTAAATTAGACCTATAAGCAAGTCATGAGGAGGATATGAATTATAAAAGTAAAGAGTATGAACTAATAAACGTTTATAGAAATATATAAAGTATGGAACAGGAAAGGACAGATCTAGAATATACCTTGTTTTCTCATTCTAAGATAATGGAACAGAAATCCAACAAAAGGAGTATTACTATCGAAAAACAGGATAAAGCCACCTTAACTCGGTATACCAGCTAAAAGGGTGGTTTCCTAAGGACACCACAGAAAATCCCAAGGACACCACAGAAAATCCCCTGTCACAAAATAGTGATAATCTGAGGATAGGGGTGAGGATAAAGAAGCAGACTAGGAGGGACTGAAAGGTTCTTGGAGACATGGCACCAAGGAATCTTAAAAAGGTTTTACAGTGATGAGGTTTTATATAGAGATGAGAAAACATGCATAGTAATGGTGAATCTTAAGATTTTAACAAGAAGTGGATTTATCTACTCTAGTTATTATGGTAAATCATAAATAAATATAAATTTACTCGGAAGTTAATAAGGATCAATATTGGTTATCAATATGATTGGTTAACTAAATGACTACAATGAGTTTAAAAATCTTGTAGGGTTACATTAAGTCAAAATCCAAAGTCCAAGTCCAAGCTACCGCAAATAATGTGGGAAAATGAATTCCCAGAAGAAATGCGAATACCGAATAAAAATTATATAAAATATAATTGTGAACATTTATCAACAATGAGTTACAAAATTAAGATCAGTTTACCTTCATCATCGATTCTATTTGTTCCGTTACTGATTTTTTTTTTCGCTTTTTTTAACAACCTTATCTAGATTCTTTAGGATATCTTTTTAATTTTACTTACCTACCTTATAAATGTAATATTTAATAAGGGAAAGTATTGCGATGTTCGAATTTTTCTAATTAAGTTTTCAACGGAAATACACGTTTTGAGGTTCCCTGAGTTCAAATAACCAAGTCCCGCAAAATGGTCTGATTGTGTCAGTGTATTTAATTAAAAATTAATTTTAACTGAATATTTATTTCGAAACACCGAAAATTTATTTTTTTCATCTCAAAGTTTATTTTATGTAAGCTTTTTTTTATATATATTTATAAACTTGACATTACGCTTAAGAAATCCTATATCCTATCCTCCATCCTTGATCATTTTTTTTCGAAAACCCTACTTCCCAACCCTCCAGTCATGACTAATATCCTAAATTCCTGTCACATCAATGAACAATCTCTTACTGCACACTAGAATGAATTTCAGGAACATTTCCTTGATAATTTTTACCACATAATAGCAATATCCGAAACCTAATTAAAACCTTTTATCCCTTACTCCCAGATTTCCCTACCCAATTATTCCTTCCTACTATTGTAATAGTATAGAAAAGTAAAATTGTAAATAGTTACTACTGTAAATATGTATATAAATTATTAGAGCGTTCTTCATTATTTTATTTCATGTTTATTTTCAATTTTTTGTTTTTTATTTTTAACTGATCTAATTAGTAAGTAACTTATAATTTTTTCTATTATTTTTTTTATTTTGACTATTTAATTACTCTATATTTCTGTTTATGTATCTCTGAGGCTCCTTAGCCCATATTATTGTCTCTTTATATTATTCTAAAGGGACTCGTCCCAGAATAAATAAAGCATTATTATTATTATTATTTGTGGGTATATATGTGAACAGTCTAGAGCTTTAATAATAAAAAATCGGACGAAACTTATCTTACGTATTTAAGGTTTGTATACGGCTCAGATGTGTCAGCAACTCGTTAAAATAAATAAAGTTTATTTTTTTATAAAATAAAACATTTATAAAATTATAATGGTGAATAATTTGATGAATTTTCCCTTTGTGATATCCCAAGAGTATCCACTTACAATTAGTGTGATAACTTTTGACCTGTCTATGACAGGCATATATCGTTATTCCATTTTAGAAAACTTTGCTGTCGAAAGTATAATAACTATCAGTTGAATAATTCATAATCAACCGTTGATATAATTAATAGGATTTTGTTTTTTAATGGTGTTAATGATTTGTTAGCTCTAAGCATTAGATCGGTTATAAATGTACCTCATAAATGTCATAATAGCCCAACATTGCCAGAAAATAATTTCTATTCAAAATAGAGCGGTAGGTGAAAGTTGTGTGTTGGCCTCATTGAAGGGTAATAAGTATTAAGATTATGGTTACAATTGTTCATTCATACAGTATATAAAAATAAGAGGAAAATTGGTTTAAATAATTATAAAATAAATTAAATACAAAACATAAATAAGAAAAATTAATCTTCTTAAAAACATTCACATTTATAACATTTACATTTGCTTATGTAACTCCGAGGCAAGCTTTGTCCTTAAAGTAGGGATCAAGAGATCCCAATGATTTTCTTCCAGCCGCGTCCCTGCTGGCCATATTTCTAGGTCTATGATTTGTCTTTTGATATTCAAATAATGAGAAATAAATTTAAATTATATTCTTGTTGCGAACGTAAGCGAACTCTTAGCTGAAGAAGTCGGTAGAATTTGATAAGATTGATCCTGAACCATCATATCAACACACAGTATCACTGAAAATTTCATCAAACCGAATAAACGGTAGTAGATTTATATCCGTCGCATGGATTTACTTGGTTTGACACGGCTTTAACTGTTTTTAACTTCCACGTTCGAACACTTTCCTTTAATTTTTTTCCTAAAATTGGTAGAAATTTAATGCTTGAAGATGCATGTGATAAAATAGACTCGAAACTTTGTTGAGGGTGAAAGGAAAATTATAATGCTGGTACAGGTGGGGAAACTCAGTTCGGAAGGTAGGCCTATTGATTATTTTTGCCGAAAGATGGAAGAAACTTATTTCCATTATTAGATTTTGGAAGAGTGCCCTTTTTACACCGCAAGATTAAAATATCTCGGAATACCCCAGAATATATCAGCATCCCTGAGTAATCAAAAAGAAATCGTTACCAAAGTTATCAAGTTCCTGGATAGTGAAACACTTAAAAATATATATATGACAAGCTATAATTAATGATCCTTTGCAGATTTTTTTTTAGTTATTTATTTATTTTTTTCATTTGTTCATTTCATTTCATTTCAAGTTAATTTGTTTATTAATTTCAATTAATTTATTGTTTTTGCTGCAATTTTTTTAAAAAGTTTATTTATTTATCTATTCTATCTTATTATCTGTAAGTGCCTATTATTATCCTTATTTATTTATTTTATTCTATCAATCCATTTCTTTCTTTTTCTTTTTCTTTTTTCTTATTATTATTTTTTGTACTAACCATCCAAACAGTATAAAAGTAGTGTTATTTAGTTGATTGGACGCTTATGACCTGGATGTTTTGCGCCTAGACATCGAAACAAACAAACAACTTATTTCCAAAGTTTCATGACCATGGGCCTATTGTACTGATTTTATTGCAGTCTTAAAACTCATGGAACACACTGCGTATAGTTAGCTATTTTATGAATTTTCAAATTTTTATTGTAATATTATAACATTAAAATTAATTCACTAAAATAAGTAAACAAAAACAGAACTTTATTTTGGTTCCGTCCTCTCAAACTTATATATCTTCAAGTATCGAAGTGATAAGGCGGAAGATATGTCGCTACAAATTGGTCCACAGCGAGGACTGCTTTGGCACATTCCCAACTCGGTCCTCTGTATTGATAATCTGTGGGCGTCCGAACCTTACCCTAGCATAATCAGCTTTATCTTTTATATTGCATCTATCTTTATTGCATTATATTTGTTTCAATAATATAAATTTATTTATTCCTCATTATTGACGTTAGGACAGCTTAGTATTCATATACGAAGTTCAATAATTCTGGTGCGGCATGCTTCACACAACATCCACTAAATTGTGTGACACTCCCAAGCGTCTGAAAAGTATATGGTCTTGTGATCAGCTAAGGTATACATATTATTTTATTAGAGTGCTACCATTGGTTAGTTTCTCAACGAGTATTTTCATGTAATTATGTAATGTAATTTCTTTTTTTTTTTTTTTTTGTTCTTCCCTATCTCGCCTTTTAGGCTATACGGGATTTTCCCGGGCCGGAGGGTGAGGGCGGGGAATTTTAAATCATCCCCTCCGGCACCGGGACGCGAACTCGTACTTTTTATGTCATCTCAAATCTCTATTATCCGGTTGCCAGGCAACTAGCGGTGCTGTGCACACGCTTTAGCCTATTCGGCCACCCCGCCCCCGTGTAATTATTTGCACAAATTTACTAGATGTATTTTACAGTTGTACATATCATAATAAATAAAAACAAATCTTGTATAAGAGAGGCCCCCCTTCCTATGTTAAATTCTGTATTTGTAGTCAGTCTCTCTGTTACTCTTCACAGAAATTGTTACAATATATTTCGTATATATATATATATATATATATATATATATATATATAATATATATATATATATATATATATATATATAATATATATATATATATATATATATATATATAACCAAAATCGATTCTGGATTACGAATAAAAAAATAAATAATCGAGAATTACTATCTTATCCGTTTTCAAGATGTGTAAACAAATATATTTAAAAAATACCTATTTAAATAATCATAGGTAAAGAATTAAACAGGACGAACCGACAATAAGAACACAGTTACTGAGAGAGATTGGGGATTTAGAGCAGTCACCAGGTATTGTACCTGCGTTAATTAACTGGCATTATCAGGCTATTATCAGGCCCGTCCAGTCCAATCCAACTGGCACACTTCACAGTCCTCTCGCGCTTACTTTATGAATGAAACGGTGGTCGGATTAACGTTTCGATTGTTCCCATTCATACTCTGCTTCATACCCAACTAATATATCTATATACAGGCATTTCTTTCAAAGCACGTGATGAATTTGATTTAATGTTCACATAGGTAGAATATCTTTTGAAAGTAAAAACTTCTTTAAGCGCGTTTTGTACATTTATTGTAAGTAGTGAAGTAGTGAGAGATGTTCGGAGATGTAATGCTCATTCGGGTAAAATCGGCTAGAGTCGACTAATCTGTGTTTTTGCATATGAAAAAAAAAATATTTCAAAAATAAAAAATTGATTTTTTTTGTCTTATTTATTTGGCAATAATTACTTCCAATTAGCAACAATTGAATATATTTCTTGTATTATCAAAGTTACATGTTAACAAGTTTACGTTTCGGGATATTTACTCCCATCTTCAGAACCACAATCCCAATGATCTTGTGGATGCAAGGCTAAACATTTTTTTTTTTTTTTTTTGACTTAGAATATATTGCATGTTACATTACATATCAGAATTTTGTTGTTACAATAAATTTGTAATTACCTTAAAAATAATAATAATGTGTTCCATCGTCAGTTTCTAGCTCATGTTATAAAATGTATGCATATAACATCTAGAGCAACATCTTTCTTTCAGACTGATAATTGGGTGTCTGCCATAGTGAAATACAATTGACCTTTGGATCTGACTGTTTTACCTGACTATTTTTATACTATTGTTGTTAATGTTCATTTTATGTACCTGCAGTTTCTTTTCTATTAAATTTTAATTTTGTTTAATATCTCCGTATAATGGGTTCCTAAATGGTTAACGTCTGTTTCATATTTGACTTTTGTTCTATTGTTTCTTGTGAAAAAAAAAAATTGATTTTTTTGCACTGCATATTTTAAGCAAGAGGGATGTTCAGCATTTCATCCTTTTTGTAATGATCTATTATTATAAATTGTATCTTAACGCGACGCCATGTTAGAGAGTCATATGATAAAAATAAAGTGTTGAAAACCAAATAATAACGAGTTTTATTGAACGTATGAAGTAAAATATCTCAGAATATCTGATCTGCATACTGTAAGCAACAGAAATATCCAGCATTCCTCTTTGTAATAAATTATTATTCAAAATTGTATTTTGACATGACGTCGAATTAGAGAGTTGGAAAAGGAAAAAGATAATGTCAAAAAAAAAATAATAACGATTTTTTTTTAACGTTTCGACAACAATATCTCAAAATTTGAATACCTTGAAGAATTCATAAACCAATTTGCTGAAATCAATGTAGATTTTCTTTTAATTAGCTGTAAAAATAAGAAATTATATGTTTCCATTCGATTTTCTATTTCACACGATAGTTTCTTCAAATTACAGACTGTCTTACAGAAGTTATATTTAAAAAACCAAGGTGTGAGTTTTATACCACTCAATAGAAGTGATAACATAACATTATCTCAATATAAACAGCATAAAATGCTGGACATTTTCCTCATTGTTTTGATTTTTAGTTCTGAGATATTTTAATACATATCTTCAATAAAACTCGTTATCATTGGGTTTTGAACACAATATTTTTCCCTCTCCTACACTCTAACACGTTAAATGTTAGATTAAAATACAATTTTTAATAATAGCTCATTACAAGGAAGATGAAATATTGAATATTTCTCTAGCTTTCAGTATACCGGTTCGATTTTTAGTATTTGAAATATTTTAATCCATATGTTTAACATTTAACTCGTTATTATTTGGTTTTGAAACTATTTTTCCTTTTCCCCTTCTTAACACGACGTCGCATTACGATAAAATTTTGAATTATAGCCTATTACAGAGAGGATGGAATGTTGAACAATTTCCTTGCTTACTCTATGCAGGTCGGATAATTAATTTCTGAGATATTTTAATCCATATGTAAAAAAAATTCAATTAGTCGATTCTAGCCGACTTTACTCGAGCATTAACACTTCAGAAATCTAACGAATCAATCTAATTCACTCTCCACAAAAACTATATTAAACGAATAATAAAATAAATATTTTTTTTTACATCTGATGCGGTGCGCGCATCACACAACTTTCACTTAACAACATTCTTTGACTAGCATGTTTCACACAAAACACCTAACTGACTAGCACCCAAAATAAAGTAATAATATGGTTAAAATATTTAGCTGATAGGGGAAAAAATTTAATTACTATATGTTGTCCTCGTCTAAAATATTAAATGTATAATTTTGTAATTTTAAATTAATTAAAAAGACGTTGTCTTCCTGTATATTCCTTTGTTTTTCACTTTTACGCAGAATTCATCGGGTTAGCCTCTGGTCTGATAAAAGACCGAAACCGATTGAACAAAAGAGAAAAACAAAGGAATATACAGAGAGACAACGTCTTTTTTATTAAATTAAATTTCAATCCTGTAACATTAAGCCACAATTAAAGAATTAAATGTATGCATATTTCGTCACTAGCCATTTCTTTTTACGACTGTATATTTTAATTATTTATTTAACTATAGTAAATAACTAAGTTCCTCGAATTCTTTTTAGTCCGACAAAGTTGTCAGTAAGGAAGTCAGGTATTCATTTTTATTACATTCTGAGTATATTTTTTGCTTAAAAACTGTTATATATATATATATATATATATATATATACAAATTTTAATTTTTATATTGCTGAAATCTATAGAATTGAATATTAAATAATATCAGCACTGACATGAAAACCGTACATGTACATGGCTCGCTCGGATTTCTTCAGTAGTTCTCGGCTCCTCATTATTACCCCTTATTCCGAGCGAGCTCGAGTTTTAATTCTCCATCCCTCGATAACTTCTCTTAAATCTCCATTATCTCATGATCAATTTTTTTTACTGTTTATATTTAACCATTTTTATTAATTATCTGCAGTCTGAAACAGCTAATTTTTTTAAACAAACAAAACCAAAGGTACTTTAGAGGAAGACATTTTTGAAAAATCGACATTTATGCCCTGAGAACATGTATGAAGTGAATGCCACTCTCGAAAATCTGCTGAGACTTATAAATTCACCACAGTTCTCCTGAAGAAATAGAAGGTGGAAGAAAGGGCCAGGAGAGGCCTTTAGCCAGAAAATAAATAATATCTCACGAAGATCAAACATTGTCATTTCCCTCCATGAAGTAATGACTTACGATGGTTCCATGGAGAGAAATGAATAGGAGAAAAAAAAGACACGTACATACCATTTCTTAGAACTTGGTCATTTGGACTAAGGGGACCGCAAAACGTATATATATATATGTTGAAAACTCAGATTCGAAAATGTTGTCTATCGCAATAATTTCTCTTACTATATATTACATATATAGGTAAGTGAAAATAATAGTACTAATAAAATAGATAAGATTATTAGCCCACTTAGCCACCCCTCCGCAATATTTGATGTTTATTTATTCTTGTTAAAAAGTGGAGCATAGTATACAATTATTAAGCAACCAATGGAAATATTGAGAAAATAACTATACATACTGGGTCTTACTTTGCAGGTTTTTATTATCTATATATTTTATTATGCCTTGCTGCCTTAGCCAATTAACCGAAAGTGGAACAAAACCAGAGGTGGCTAACCATCCAACACAGAATGGATATCCAATCAAACAACAGATGTGGAGGGAGTAAGAGTCCAATTAATATGTAATTTGAGAGGACAATGGCTTTGAGTCCGCTATGTTTATTCACTCTTGGGATTAGTATGCTAATGTTTGCCGCTAGGAACCGCCACTGCCGCTCTGTTTTTGTCATATGCGAATTAATTCTTTTCAGTTGGTTATGGTTTATAGTTTTGTCAGCATTGTTTGCATTTCAATGTTTATTCACCTCCCGCTAAGAGGGAATTACACCTGTATTCGAAATATCCACAAATATATTTTCTTTTTTTTTTAACGAATAATAAATACAGTTTTCATTTACAAATTATTATTTTTGTTCCGGTTACTAAAAACAAATATGAGTTCCAGCGTTGGACCGATTATTAAGTTCGACAACTCAAATTATTCAGTGAGTTTTAAAACAATTTGGGCTCAGAATACAGAATACAGATTATTGCTCAAGATGTGTTTCACCTTCATAATTATTAAATTATTAACACCAGCCGAAAACTTCGTGAACAGATTCATCTTATCGTAACCTACAATTTGCTTAAATTAAATTAATTTAATAAGGAACGAAAAACTCATAAATACCCATTTGCTTTCCACTTGAATCATAAGATAATTTGATCACAAAATAAATTTAAAAAAAATTACCCACAAAAATATAACCTTAGACAATATAATCTTGTTATTTTGACATGTTGGGGAGGAAGTCACGCAAACTGGGCCCATATTTTTGTATGTCAGTTATTTTTTTATTTTATTTTTTTGTGATGGAATAATCCTACGCTTTAAGTTGAAAGTAAATGAGTGTTCATGAGTTTTTAGTGCTTAATTAAATCCGCAAAGTTTGCCCATCTCCAAATTGAATAATTAAAAAAAATATTGAACGTACGGTTGGACCGTATTTAACCGTATTGAACCGTTAGATGGTTCAAATTATTCCTACTGCGATTTTTCATCCTATCACCTAAAATTAACCGTGTTTTCACTTAAAATACTAATAATTAACTGTTTCAAAGCTTTTTCCATTACCTGGGATGTATTATGATAAACATAATTGCCTAAATACACAAAATTGGCCTTTACTCCTTTTTCGTTCGAAAACGACTCATGCATCAACTGAACATTTTTGCCCGATCACCTCAATCGCTCTAGTGAAGTCTGCGCCTGTGCTTGTAGATAAGTGACGGCTTTTTAGAAAACGGCTAGACCGTTCTTAAGATTTTCAAGTAAATATGCAAGTATATTTTTTAAAATTAAATTATTTATTACGCCGATGACACATGTTTGCTATCTGTTAATAACGATCCTTTAATTGCATCCCAAACTCTTCAATCACATATCACAAGCCTTGAAGAATGGTGTAAAAATTGGAGGATAAAAATAAATTCCAACAAATCCCATCAAATCACCTTTACCCTCCGTCGTAAACCTATGACTTCTTGTCCTACAGTATCCTTCAATAATACTCCACTTATTCCTGTTGAGCAAATCCGCTACTTAGGACTCCATTTGGATAAACGTCTTACTTGGAATCCTCATACCAGACTGAAACGACAAGAAACTGATCGACGTTTCCGACTGCTCCAACACTTACTAGACAAACGCTCCAAACTTTCTAGTAATTACAAAAGACTTATCTACATAACTATAATAAGGCCTATTTGGACTTACGGAGTTGAGCTTTGGGGCTCCACCAAACCATCGAATTCCTATCGTATCCATAGGTGAGTAGATAAAATTTGTTTTTCTTAAGTTCTAATTTGTTATTCATGAAATGTATTTCAGTGAAAGGTATTTTATTTCTAATTATCTTCAACGTACTTCTCGCTATGTGTATATGTATACTTTATTTTATTTTCTCTTCTCCTAATCTTTACGCATAATCACTTAAATATCTTAGGGAACATATGTATATCATTATTTGTTTTTTTATATTTTTTTTGTTTTAGTTTTTACTATTTCTTTCCCTACATATTAACAGTTATTATTATTTTTTTAATTTTTATATTCCATCACTACAATGCTTTACCTATAAAATAGATTTTACTTTCCTTTCTAATTTCATTCAGTGATTATTATGCAATTATTTTAGCTCCAATATTGTAGTACTGAACCCCTATTACCCAACTGTCCTCGTTAATTTATCCTAAGAGCTTAATTAATACTTAATGTATTACATGTATTTTGTTATTATTCATTGTAATAAGTCTTTTGACCAGATTTATAGTTAATATATATGAACAATACTGTTATTCTAAAGGGACCTAGTCCCAGAATAAAGATGATTTTTCTATTTCTATTTCTATCCAATCCTTACAATCCAAAATCCTCCGTAAAATCCTTAATGCTCCATACTTTGTCACAAATAGAACCATTCATAAAGACCTTAATGTACCATATGTCGCTGATTTAGCTCGAGCCAGATATCTATCCTTTCATGATAAACTTCAGTCCCATCCAAATCCGCTTGTTTCCACTCTTGATTCTTCCTCGATTCCTGATAATCCTCCTAGGCGTCTGAAAATGAGATGGCCTCGTGAAATGAGATCTTCTTACTTAAAATTATTTAGAAAGTGCTACCACTGGGTAGTAACTCTTCAAGCCTGTACATGCCATTATTTATATTTGCGCATATTTACTAGTTGTATTTGTATACTGTTGTAAATTCCATTAAATAAACAACAAAAAAAATTATTTATTTAGATTTTAAAGTCATGAATGCTATCTTGTAACTTATTAATTCAAATTAATGACATCACCATTTGCTTTAGCCGTATAATTATATACTTATAAATATGTATGATTAAAATTTTAAACTATACTGTAATACTGTTTCAATCTTCACTAAATTGTTACTCAATTGTTTTTCAGAGAAAAAAAATTGTTAGTTGAGTCGTGAGTGAGTGCGGTGATAAAGCGATATTTCAAAGAAAAATCCCAAGGGAAATCTGCCGTGAAGCGATGGTACCATTAGCCAAGATAAAAGGTCAAAAATGTATTTTTCAAAAGCGGCGCCACTTCAGCGGTGTGGGACCATTGAAAATCTATAGGCTTACAATTCATTGGCGAAAGTGCGTGATTTTTTATACACATTCATTTGTTTTGGTCTGATTCCATTAACACTTCGTTTTTACTTCAACTTACCTATTATGTAATATTAAGTAAGGGAAAGTATTGCGATCGTGAATATTTTCGAATTTGAGTTTTAAACGGAACTACACGTTTTGAGGTCCTCTGACTCC
Organism: Nezara viridula; assembly: GCA_928085145.1. Taxonomy (NCBI): domain Eukaryota; kingdom Metazoa; phylum Arthropoda; class Insecta; order Hemiptera; family Pentatomidae; genus Nezara; species Nezara viridula. Next base: position 167,909,408 of record OV725079.1, read on the forward strand.
AAAGAACCAAGTTCCTCCAAATGGACTGTGTGTATGTACGTGAACAGTCTAGCTCAAAATCGGAAAACCGTGTAAAAGTAAAATTGCATATTTAAGGTTTTTATATACCTCAGATGTTACAGCGACGTTTTCCTAAAAATTGGCTAACCTGAGGTGCTTTTTTATTTCAACGGTGAAACACATTTTTATAATTTTCTCAAAAAACGACTTAAACGATTTTGATCAAACTCGGTGTATCATTATACAATTAGGTGGCCTTTAATATCACTGAGGTCTTATCTCCATTGACGTCACTTTACAGAGCTTAAATGCCCAAGGTTCATATATGTCTTTCTCTAAAGTACCATATTTTAAATAAATATGGTTTATTTAAAAAAAATAACCCCCTTTTGTTACTGTAAATAAAAATAGCTAAATATGATGTTTGAAAGAATATGATAATAATATGAACTGGAGAAAAAAAGGAAATGGTTATCCAAGTTGAAAATCCGGCAATAACAGTCAGAAGGTATACGTATAATACATAGTAGGAAAGCGGAGAATTTTAGAAAAAATAATAGCATATACATAAATTTGTAGAAGGTAACGGAGATTGGCAAAAAAAAATTTTAATAATTTCAGAAAACTAACATTATTAATGATAAGGATGGTTGGGATGATCAGTCAAAATAAAATAGTAAAAATAAGCAATTATATCTACTTTTACATTCGCCGACGTTTCAGCCATTATATCAGGCCTTTATCAAGGCTACTCTACCGACAAGCATAGACAGACTATAAAGACTATGCTTGTTGGTAGAGAAAACCTGATGAAGGCCTGAACTTCGGGCCGAAACGTCGGCGAATGTAAAAATAAAAACTAATATTTATTTTTACTATTTTATTTTGACTGATCGCACCAACCGTTCTTCTTTCAATTATTCACTACAGTCAACCATCAACCCAGAATGATGAAATTTTCTTACTAAATGTAAACTTTTAAATTTTTTCTAAGTTTGAAAAAGAAGTATGTAAAATCCACCGATTCAAGCCTGTGCCATTGTTAAAAACACTATTTCATTGGACTTATGTAAAATAAGAACTGAAATATAAAAATATTCCATTGATATGTTAAGATGTACTTACAAATCTATAAAAAACATGAGCCTTTCGGTTGACAGAATGACTAACTCAGATTTCAACATTATTATTAATTCTAGTGGCAAAATTTATATCTTTATTCACAGTTCTATATTTCAACACTAAAACCACCTACTCAGAAATCAATTTACTCACTGTCTGCATATATATATATATATATATATATATATATATATATATATATATATATATATATATATATATATATATATATATATATATATAACTTTTATAACTATAAATATCACTAAAATGACATTAATAAAAAATGTTTAAAATTGGAGTTCGTCATTCTGTCAACTGAAAGCCTCAGAGAATGCAGTTATGTGGTTTGCCTACCTTCGATTTAATAAATAGAATTTTTATAATTTTAATGGACTTCATGATGTGTTCTTTTCATTTATTTATTTTAAGTTTAAACTCCAATAAATCCCACCAAATTACCTTTACCCTTCGTCGTAAACCAACGACTTCCTGTCCTACAGTTTCCTTTAACAATACTCCACTTATCCCTGTTGAGCAAATCCGATACCTAGGACTCCACTTGGGCAAACGACTAACTTGGAATCCTCATACTAGACTGAAACGACATGAAACCGCTCGACGTTTCCGATTACTTCAGCACTTACTAGACAAATGCTCTAAACTTCCCATTAATTACAAAAGACTCATATACTTGACTATAATAAGACCTATTTGAACTTACAGAGTTGAGCTATGGGGCTCCACTAAACCATCGAATTCCTCTCGCATCCAATCCTTACAATCCAAAATCCTTCGTAAAATCCTCAATGCTCCTTGCTTTGTAACTAATAAAATTATCCATAAAGATCTTAATGTTCCTTATGTTTCATATCTGGCCCAATCCAGATACATAACCTTTCATAATAAACTTCAGAATCATCCCAACCCTCTCGTTTCTAACCTTGCTTCCTCTTCAATTCCTGATAACCCTCCGAGGCGTCTGAAAAGAAGATGGCCCCGTGATCTCCTAATGTAGTCATATCATTAGAGTGCTACCATTGGGTAGTTACTCAGCAAGTGCATTCATGTCATTATATCAATTATGTCCAAATTTACTTGATGTATTTATGTAATACAGTTGTAAATGTCATAAAGAAATAAAAAAAAAATAAATAAAAAAACTTTTAGGTTATTTTATTCTTATTTATTGTATATATATATATACATATATATTATTTTTCTGTATAATTTATTTTATTTATTGTACATAGAGTGTGAATGTGATCTCTTAACACTATTATAAATGTTGTCCTTTGAGACCGATTGTTATATTTTTCAATAAAAAAATAAATAAAAAAATGGACTGAATGATTTTTTTAGCTGTAAGCGTTAAGCTTTAGCTCCATTTAAAATGCACTTCAAAAATTTTATAATAGTCCAACATGACCAGCAAATAATATTTATTCCAAGTAGAGCGGTAAGTGAAAGTTGTGTGTTGCGTAAAACCACTGAAGAGGGGGCTATGGAGCTGGAGTCCCCCCTCACAAAATGGTAAAATGTAACCATGTTTTATGGATAAAATATTAAAAAATTAACTCTTAAAGTATTATTGTTCCTGTAATTACATTTAAAAGAACTTTAGGAATCACTTAAAAACCATTTCATATAGTTAGTTTCTTTCTTTTTTTCCAAAGTAATTATCGTTATTTTTATGAAAAAAAAAAGCTTTCGGACTTAAGCCCAACCAAAATTAAATCCTGGATCCATTAGTGCTCACATCAGATTTTTTAAGTATGTTTAAAGTGTTTCTGATTAATTTTAATAATATTTTAAAACATATCATCACCTATTTACTATATGAAGGTGTTTTAAAGAAGGGCTTCTCCCCTCCCTAGGTTAGCTGCCGGGGTCAAATCACTCCCCTCAGCCTCCCTCGGTGCTTTTAGTAGTTTCTTTTTTTCTCTTTGCTCCACTTCCATACTTTTCCCCCACTTTCCGAGCACACTCTAAAAACCTTCAGTAGACTGCTGGAGCTGAAAATCTCTTCAAATACTTTTTTTCTTCCTCGGACGGACAAGAAGGATAAGGATAACTTCGACTCAAAAAAAAAGGGATTTTCTCTGTCACCTGGATTTCAACTCCTGTCAGGAAGTCTTGAAAATTAGCTAGAATTTTTCTCATTGACACAAGTCAGAAATTCTAATGAGCTTTACTCAACCTTTTATTCCGTAATCTACTTTATGAAGTGAAAACTTCTTTAGGCTCCTTTCGCATTTTTTTTTTTATGGAAAATGAATTAGAATGATCCGTCAGATTTCGTTCGGTATTAACGCTTGGGTAAAGTCGGCTATAGTCGACTAATTGAAATATTATTACATACGGATTAAAAGATATCAGAAACTATAAATCGGGCCTGCATACTGTATGCGAGGAAATTGTTCAGCATTTATTCCTCTCTGCCATAGGCTATAATTCAAAATTGTATCTTAATGCGACGCTGTGTTAGGGAGGCGAAAAGGAAAAAATAGTGTTGAAAATCAAATGTAATGGTTAGTTGAACAAATAGATTAAAATATTTTAAATACTAAAAATTGGATCTATGTGCTGTAAGCGAGGGAAATGTTCATCATTTCATTTTCTTTGTAATGAGTAATTATTTATAATTTATATTTCATAAAAATTCTAATAAATCCCGTCAAATTACCTTTACTCTTAGTCGTAAACCTATGGCTTCCTGTCCTATAGTATCCTTTTAAGAATACCCCACTTATCCCTGTTGAACAAATCCGATATCTAGAACTCCACCTTGACAAACAACTAACTTGGAACCCCATTCCAGACTGAAACGACTAGAAAACGCCCGACGTTTCCGACTATTCCAGCACTTACTAGACAAACGATCTAAACTTCCAACTATTTACAAAAGACTCATGTATATCACTATAATAAGGCCTAACGGGATCGAGCTTTGGGGCTCCTCGAGACTATCAAATTCCTATAGTATCCAATCCTTACAATCCAAAATCCGTCGTAAAATTCCCAATGCTCCCTACTTTGTCAGAAATAAAATCATCCATAATGACCTTAATGTACCATATGTTTCCGAATTAGCACAATCCAGATAAATGTCCTTCCATAATAAAATTCTGAACCAACCGAACCCTCTTGTTTCCAACCTTGCTTCCTCTTCTATCCCTGATAACCCTCTCAGACGGCTGAAAATAAGATGGCCTCGGGACCTTTTAATATAGAAATATAATTGGAGTGCTACCAATCTATATTCATGTTGTACATGTCATGTTACTTGTTCATATTTACTCGTTGTATTTATCATTTAATACAGTCGTAAATTTCTATAATGATAAAAAAAAAAATAATATTTCATATTATTAGTCTTGCCTTGTTGATGTTTTCATAAATATCATGTGGCCTAAAGCACATACTAGTTATTTTTTTTATTTATACCAAATCGTCGATTTATGCTGCGAAAACTCATTAAGTACATTTCAATCAATCACTGAAAACTTTAATGAATTTTCCATTCCATAAATCCCGAAATTTTTACCTTTTACAAAACTTTTTGATACATAAAAGTGTTATTTTAATGCAATTACTGTGGTTTTTTATCTAAAAATAAGATAGAAAAACGTTCTTAAAGGTTCAGTTTCATTAAAAATGTACTTAAGTACTTTTTGCGATAAACAGACGATAATGAAAAGAAATAATTCAAAATGAACCTAAATATTTTTTAAAAACATGCCGTGAAAACATTTACGAATTCAAAAAAATTTTCGGAAGGTTAACACTCCTAAAATCCCACAAAAGATGAAAAAAAAATGTATGGAATTAGATACCTACTGAATCGTAAAATTTGGAAGCAGAAATAAATGTAGATTGAAAGTAAATTGAATACAAATATGTAAAGTAAATTGAAAGATAACAACACTGAAAAGGTCACAGTTAGTGGGTCACCGATTTCGACCAATATTTTTTTTTTTTTTTGGTGATTGTACACATCGGAAAATATTTCCTGGCGTTCGTTCCAATTCGCCTTAGGAGCTGACAAAAGCTATATATATATATACAATGATAGTTATTTTTTCTCTTTGCTTTTCCCAGCTTTCTAGGCAATTTAATAAAAAATATAACTACCCATTGGTAGCACTCCAACTATATTTCTATGTTAGAAGATCCCGAGGCCATCTTCTTTTCAGACACCTCGGAGGGTTATCAGAAAAAAATAGGAAGTAATGTTGGAAATAAGTGGGTTCGGTTGGTTCAGAAGTTTGTTATGGAAGCATAGGTATCTGGATTGAGCTAAATAGGAATAATATGGAACATCAGGGTCGTTATGAATGATTTTATTGGTGACACAAGTTGTTGAGAATGTTATGAAGGATTTTGGATTGTAAGGGTTGGATACGAGCGGAATTTGATGATTTAGTAGAGCCACAAAGCTCGATTCCGTAAGTCCAAATCAGCCTTATTACAGTAATATATATGAGTCTTTTGTAAATAGTTGGAAGTTTAGAGCTTTTGTCTAGTAAGTGCTGCAGTAGTCGAAAACGTCGGGCGGTTTCTAGTCGTTTCAGTCTGGTATAAGTGAGTCGTGTGTCCAGATGGAGTCCTAGGTATCGGATTTAAAAAAAAAATTGAATTTTTATTGTGTAGATTGATAATAAAATATAGCCTATGGTAATAAATTCCAAAAATCAAAATAGACTTCCAGTTAAATAGAGAAAGCAAATTAATCTAATGAAGTAAGTTAATTTCGTTTTTAGTGTCCTTTAAAACTCTTAAATACAAATTTTAACAGAAATCAAAAATTGCCAATTTTAGTACTTTTTTCCGCTTGTTAACTATTGAAGCATTCATAGCTTATCAGAATTTTCTTCAAATTCTACGTTAGAACAACCGCTACAAAGCTGAAAATTGATTTTTCCAACCCATATCAATAACTTTTAGATTTTATTATTATAATTAAAGATAAATATGAAGAAAATTCTTGAATTTTTTAACTTTGGTTCTAATTTTTTTTACGAAAGTCAGGTTGGTACCATTTCGTGAATCATATACAGTATGATCCGTGCAGTCTCCATAAGGTTGTTACAATTATTGAGCTTGTCAAAAAAATTTCGAAGCCTAGGCTAAAATTTTGTGTAAAAAATTATAGTTGTCCAATTGACCTAAAAACTCGTTTCCAAGGGCTTTCCGAGGTGGAAACAATGAAATTCAATTTTGTTTCACCCTAAAAATGTCTTTTCTCAAGAGCCAGAGCCGGTTAAGAAAAAATATGTTTGGCAGATAACGACAGTATAAGTACAATACTAAAACAAATCAGAGGGATTTAATTTTTTTCGAGGAGATACGCTATAATAATAACATAAGAAAATACACACTCATTATATCCTCCATGATACATTCAATAATAATCGGGTCTATAAACTAGCAGTAAACAGCACATTAACAATTAAAACAGCTGATTTCATTTTTCTTTTGTTTTTTTTTAATAATTAAACTTTGAAATTTATTGGAAAAAATTAACTATTAACAAATATTAATTTTATAAAATATCTAACACTGTGGGCGTTATGATGATATAAAATGTATTTCAATAAATATTTTGAATATTTCATTTACTTGGGGCGTGGTGTTTTCTCCAGGCGCATGTAAATTCTGAGGATGTGCTGGAAGATTAAGATATATAATTTATTAATGTTTATTTGTTTGCACATTCATGATAATAAGTTCCAAACTGAACAAAATACTAATTAAATTTAAATTATAGAAGACAGAAAATATTCATTTTTTTTCTTCTTCTTAGGAAACAACCGTTATTCTGGGTATCTTGGTCGCATATTCTAATTCCGATCTGGTAGATTAGTATCTAGATCACGTAGGGCTCGTCCCAGGCTCACTCCATTATTTCTTCCAAGTACACAAGTGCGTGATCGCATTTGTTGCTTTGGGTCTAACATATAATGAATACAGAAAAATTTATCCTCCAAATGTAAGAATTTTATTTATTCATTTGCATTAAAAGAGAGTAATCTTTTTCAAATGATTCCTATTTATGTAGATGGTCATACATGATATATACATAACATCATATATCCTGATAAACGTGAAATTCATATCAATTATAAAATAAAATATGTTACACACGGAGACAAAATTTTTCTTTATTTACTTATTTATATGACATTTACAACTGTATACAAAAAATACATCTGGTAAATTCGCCCATGGATATAATGACATGAAACACATGTTGAGAAACTACCCATAGATAGTACTCTAATAATATGTCTATATTAGAAGATCACGTCGCCATCTTCTTTTCAGACGCCTCGGAGGGTTATCAGGAATTGAATAGGAAGCAAGGTTAGAAACAAGAGGGTTGGGATGGTTATGAAGTTTATTATGGAAGGACAGATATCTGGATTGAGCCAAATCTGATACATAAGGAACATTAAGGTCATTATGGATAATTTTGTTTGTAACAAAGTAAGGAGCATTGAGGATTTTACGAAGGATTTGGATTGTAAGGATTGGATACGAGAGGAATTTGAAGGTTTGGGGGAGCCCCATAGCTCAACTCTGTAAGTCCAAATAGGCTTTATTATAGTCATGTAAATGACTCTTTTATAATTAATTGGAAGGTTAGAGCGTTTGTCTAGTAAGTGTTGAAGCAGTCGGAAACGTCGAGCTGTTTCTTGTCGTTTCAGTCTGGTATGAGGATTCCAAGTAAGACGTTTATCCAAATGGAGTCCTAAGTAGCGGATTTGCTCAACAGGAATAAGTGGAGTATTATTGAAGGATACTGTAGGACAAGAAGTCATAGGTTTACGACGGAGGGTAAAGGTGATTTGATGGGATTTGTTGGAATTTATTTTTTTCTCCAATTTTTACACCACCTAGGACCTAGGATACAACCTTGAGGAACACGTGCAGACTGGGAAAAGCGGGATGTATAGACATTGTTGTGATTTACCTTAAAGTATCTATCAGTAAGGTAGGAACGGATAATGAGGAAGTATGGGAGTCTAGCTCTGTACTTGCTTGTGACCAGTCGCATTTGCGGTATAGTGTGTTTTCTGATTGCTGTCTTTGTGTTGTTTATGTTGTTGTTGTTTTTTATGTTTGTTTACTGTTAATTAACTTTTTTAGACATGGTTTGTTAATTGTAGTGTTTTTTTTATAAGTGTAAATAGTTTTGAATATTGAGGTTAGAAAGCCTCGCATGGTTTTCCACGAAATTTTGACGTTAGTACATAAAGACTATTAATATCTAGAGATATTAGAGATAGAGAAAGACTAAACATTAATATCTAATTAGAGTATCATAATTAGAATAATTAAAGTTTATCAGAAAAGACTCTTTTTGAAATCTGGTTGAGGTAAGTTATTCATAACCTATCCAAATTCGTTTAATAAATTGTATTATTGTATTGAGTTATCAAGGACTACCAAAAGAAAAAATTTAGAATCCTTTATTAGCAAATATAATAGGAAGTTCCCATTGGAACTACAAAAGAATTATACAAACAATTGCTGATAACTGTTATTAAACTATTTTAAATTAGATAGGTTAGAACTGTTATCACTGCAGTAATTAGTGTTAAAATACTATTTACTATGGACGATAGTGTTATAGAAATGGAAGAAGAGATAGAAGATGAGAAAAAACCTAAAAGATCAAGACCTGTAGCCAAGAGAGCCAGGAATGGATCGCCTGATATAACAGACCAAAAAGAGAGTAAAACGGATCCGTTGTTAGTAGAGGCGAAGGCCATTCAAGAAAACTTAAGAGTTTACCTTACGAACGTGGATAAAAGATTAAGTGTGAAAACACAAAAAGATATAAACGGTAAAGTGAGTCATCTTATCGATATCATGGAAACCGTCATCGATAGATCGAAAGAACAGAGAGCATTAATTGAACGAGTTGTCAAGGAGACACTATCATCTCCTAGCGTGTTTGACAAAATCACGGACATTCTCGTTGAACGATCTCTACCTAGAATTTTCGAGAGGCTTCCAGCAGCGGAAACACAAAACCACAACCCACCGCCTAAAGCTGGAACATCTGGGATCAATTCATTAAACAATGAATTAATAATTAAACCTTCAGAAGAAGTTTTAGAATCAGAAGATTTTGCTATAGTTCAAAGTCGAAGAAAAAAGAAAAACGTTAAAATGATAGCCAAAAAGAACGAGGAAGTAAATGAGCAACTGAAAGGAGTACAGAACAGTTCTAATGCCTCAATTTTACCCCCGGCAAAGAAAACTATGGCGGACATAGTTAAAACGCTACCGATTAAACCTAAGGAAAATGCACCGCGGCATGCGTTTGTTACAATGGCTAGAGGAGGGAAATCTGCTCTAGAAATTGTTAGCGAATTACCATCTCCGAATGAACTAGGAGTACAGGCAAAAGTGATCCGTACAACCAAGGCTGGTGCTGTTCTCGTACGCGTAGAAGATGAAAATCAAGCCATCAAGCTTTTACAGTGCCAAAAGTTACTAGAGAAAGGGATAGAAACTAAGATGGCATTGAGGAGAAAGCCTAGACTGCAGGTAAGGGGAGCACCTCACTCTTGGACCGCATCTGAATTGGAAATGGTAATATGGGGAAGATTGCCTCAGGGGACAATACCCATTGGGCTAGAAAGAAAGGAGTGTGTCCAGGCATGTTTCTCTTCAATAGCAAGAGGAGGCCTTACAAGGAATTGGGTGATAGAGGTTCATCGGATGATAAGATTTGGCCTAATACAAACATCAGTTATTGATGGAGGATGGTGGTCCTTGAACTTTAAAGATTATATAGATCCTCCTTGCTGCATGAAGTGTCTGGGATATGACCACTCTAAGGCGTCCTGCACAGCAGACTCTCTGGTTTGCAAATGGTGTGCCTGCCCAGGTCACATAGCTAAGGAGTGCCCAAGAAAGAAGGAAAGGGCAGAACCGATTTGTGCGAATTGTGTACGAGAAGGGAAACAGAAACACCTGGCCAAGCACCAAGCGGGCTGTCAAACTTGCCCAGTCCATTTAAAGAAGACCCAAGAACTAGCGAAGAGAACCAAGTATGAGTAACAAGATTACTATCCTACAACTTAATATGGGCCGACGGCGTCTTGTGTCTGATGAGCTACGAGCTCTAGCGCATCGCTATGACATTTTCGCGGTTCAAGAACCAGGTTGCTATAGGAACATGGTCACGGGGTTTGGCCTCACGTCAAGGGTTATAGCCTTGAGCAGTGGAGAGGGGAGGCCCAGGGCTGCTATAGTTATCAATAACCCCAACCTTGACGTGATGGAACTGAGGCAGTATACCATGGCGGACCGTGCTGTATGTTACGTAAGATGGGGCAGGATTGCTTTTACACTGATATCTGCCTACATGCACGATAGAAGAGATGTTGAAGAGGATATATCCGCCATGGAAACGATCTTACAAGGTACAAGAAACGTAATCGTCTGCTCAGATGCCAACTCCTGGAACACGGTCGGGGGGTCCAATCGAACAGACAGAAGAGGCGTCAAGCTGGGTGAATTTATTGCTAGAAACCAATTGGTGGTGATAAATGATCCATCTGCTACACCTACCTTCTCTGGAGGTAGAGGGCAGAGCTGGATAGATATCACTCTAGCTTCACCAACGCTATCTAGATACATCTTCGATTGGACACTCAGATCAGAAACGAGTTCGGACCACAATGCGATTGCATTTGGCCTGGTAGATGATCCAGGATGTTCCTATGGCAACGTTAAGGGCTATTTGACCAGAAGAAGTGAATGGAATGTCTTTCGGTGCATGATGGAGGGTGAAATGGTCGACGAAGAGTGGGAAGTTGAGGTTTCAGAAAACACCGATGACCTAGACTACAGGGTGTCAAGGATTACTGATGCCATCCGTGATGCTGCCGAGAACTCCCTCCAGCACCGGAAGACGAGGGCTCGACCTGTCCCGTGGTGGACGCCGGCCTTAACAGCTATGAAGAGAGACCTCTACAAGGCACGGCGGTCGTACCAGAGGTGCACATGCGACGAGAGGCGCACTGCACTTCGTAACGAGTATAAGTCCATGGCCAGGGTATACCGAAATGAGGTTCGTTCACGAAAGCGGAAGTCTTGGGACGATTTTATCGTCGAAGAATCTTCAAAGAATCCTTGGGGTATTCCGTATAAGGTGGCTCTGGGCAAGTTGACTCCGCTGCAAACGATAGCGGCGATGAGGCATGAAGATGTCCATGCTACTACCTTAGAAGAGACCGCTAATTTCTTCGTCAAAGCGACTTACCCCAAGGACGACCCATCTCAAGACACCCAAGAGGAACATTTTGTGAGACATACCACGGTATACCCGCCAGGCACTGACTTTTGCTCACCATGGGACGCAGATGATATTCGTATTGCCGTGGGTAGGCAAAAGAATGGCCGCGCTCCAGGACTTGATGATATAGATGCAGCGATCCTAAAGAACAGTATCTCCTATATTGAAGAGCGACTTTTAGGAATCTTTAATGATTGTTTAGATAGGGGATACTTCCCAAGGAAATGGAAGATCGCTGATTTGAGACTCCTCTACAAGGGAGGAGGCAGGGATAAACAACTTCCTAAGTCATATAGACCAATTTGTCTCCTCCCTGTGATGAGTAAGGTCCTGGAGAACCTCATGATGACCAGGTTACGGCCAGTTCTCAATCAAGCAAGCCATCCACGGCAATACGGCTCTACCAGAGGCAGAGGAACCGCTGATGCTCTGCTGAGAGTTCGCAGAGATGTTGAAGAAAGGGCGGAGCGATACGTCATGCTGCTCCTTTTTGATATATCCTCCGCCTTTGATAGTTTATGGTGGCCCTGCGTACTCCAGCAGCTGCAAAAATATGACGCTCCCAGCAACCTATATGCCCTCGTAAGGAGCTATCTTCAGGACAGGCGAGTGAAGATCAAAGGCAGCTATTACGAGGTAGAAGCTTCCGTAGAGAGGGGATGCCCTCAGGGATCAGTACTTGGTCCTGCTCTATGGAAGCTGGTTTTTGATGAGTTGCTGGGAGTGCTTGAAAATGAGCGGTTCTCTGCCACTGCCTATGTTGACGATCTAGCTGCTGTGGTGGCATCCAACAGCAGGGCGGGGATCAAACTAGCAGCAGAGCGATGTGCCAACCTTGTAGCCAGATGGTGTGAGGGAAAGAAAATGCGTATGGCTGCTGAAAAGACGCAAGCCATCCTCTTGAAAGGCACGACTGATAGAGCACACCCCATTAGCATGGATATAGAAGGTCAAATAATACGCCCAAGTGAGGTGGTAACATATCTTGGTGTAAGGTTAGGAAAAGGCCTAAATATAACACCTCACTTGGATTATCTAGCAACTAAGGTGACCCAAGCCTTGAACGGACTCAGTCGTGTTGGGGGTGCATTCTGGGGCCTCAGATACCCCGCAACGATGACGATCTATAAAGGTGTTGTGCTGGGTATCTTGAGGTATGCATCTCCCTCCTGGTATAGGAACCTCACACAGCGACAGCGAAAAAGGTTGGCGTCGATCCAGAGGATGGCCCTGTTGCGTGTCACCAGAGCATTTAGGACAACGTCACATGAAGCAGTGCAGGTCCTAGCGGGGGCGGTACCTCTCGACCTCCTCCTGCGAGAAGATGTGACCAAGCATAAATACAAGAAAGAAGGCTTGGCTGGAGTTCCAGAAAATCTGCGGGTGAGGATTGTGGAAAGTCCCAACAAATGGAAGAAGATAATCCGGGAGGATACGATTGAGGAATGGAGCCGTCGGTGGGTTGCTACCCCGAAAGGGAGTACTCTCAGAAAATACTTCCCCACCGTACAGTCGCGGTTAGATGCACAATGGATCCTCCCGGACTATTGGATTTCACAGTTTCTCACGGGGCATGGGGGTTTTCGAGCTAAGCTACATGGCTTTGGCCAGGACATAGATCCCCAATGCCCCACTTGTGGAGTTCTGGAGACTGTCGAGCACGTGGTCACGGCCTGCACTGCATTTGAAGGAATAAGGGCAACGATGATGAGAACCGCAGGAATTTACGTCCTAACAGAGGATGAACTTCCTCAGTTGGTAAGTAAGGAGAACTTCCCTCGGTTCAAGAAATTTATTTATGACTGGAAGGAGGCAGTGGGTCCAGCCCACTTCAACATCGGAGCACGGAGAAGAGGACCACCACCAAGAAGACCGCCGGAAGACGGACACCCTTGATAAGACGTCACCGAAGATATATTTTAAACTGTTTCACTTGCAGTAGTATGCTGTTATGCAGTCATGCATAACAGCCCACTATTGCAAACGCCCATATGGCCCATTAGGCAAGGTAGGTTGGAATGTAAATAAATAAATATAAATAATAATGAGGAAGTATGTAGATGGTAGGAATTTTCGGAATTCGTACAGCAGTCCCGAGTGAGAGACAAAATTAAATTTAATATAGAAAATATCATATAAATAAATATAATAATTACAGAAGAAAGATTTCGGAGAGTATTACAATGACGGAAAACATAAAATTGGTCTATACAATATAAATAAATCATATGCTAAATTAATTACAGAAATATTGTAAACTAACACAATCGTTCATTATTTCTAAATAGTTATATATTAAATGTAAAACAAATTTCCTTGCACTATAGAGAAAAATAAACGTAATTCCTTATTTCTCAATTGAGATTTTTGCCGTTTTTATGCTTTTTCAGACCACTGTACGCACGGACGGACGAATTTTTGTTTATTCTATTTCGGATTTTACTTATCTTGAAGCGTAAAATCTCAACCTTTGAGGGAGGGTGGTTGACTTTATTTTTAATTTTTTTATTGTGTTGGAAATAATAAACTAAAAAAAAAATTATTTTTCTTAATTTTTATTAGTATATTTTTAAAATTCTTAAAGTTTTTCTAACTTTAAGTGTAGAAAAATAGCTTCTCCTAAAATTTCACTCAAAGAGTGGAGGTGAGAAATTGAGTGCTGCAGTTTAAATTAAAAAAAAAAAAAGGTAAACAATTTATATGAAATTAAAGATTTTTAAAACAATAAAAAATGAATTTTGTTTAAGAAGACCTAAATATAGAATGAGAATGAGATATACAACTATTTTATTCTGAAAATGCTTATTGTTATTTAGTTTTGCTTTTTAATTTAATTTAATTTTTAGAATATGTATTTGGTGCTAATATATTTTCCTATTTTTCAAAATAAAAATACAATCATGGTGTGACGTAGTAAATAACATTTTCTCTAATCAAAAACTGGTATGTATATTTAAAAATTATACAAAACAAAATATATATAATTTTTTTTTATATACTATAGTTGGTAAACGGTTTATAAAGACATTTTATAAAACAGCCAAAAACAGCACAATGTTACATATTTAGACGTATAATGTAACAAACAACTTTTTATTCTTAAAAAGAATTATATTGATTTTGTATCATTTCAGGGTTAATTAATGCGAAATGACGACATAAATCCGAAATAATTTCTACTCGCCATAAAGTAATAAATTAATAAATCTATGATAGAATGCCATCATATTTAAAATGTTAACGTTATGAGTATTTGGAATCAGTGAAAACTTCGTTATTCGTATGACCCTTTTTTTGTCTGACGTTTGCAACAGTTAGAAAATAAATTCTTATTTTACGAAGGGAAGAGATATAATTTGATGTTGGACGTACATTTAGAACTTCCTAAGATAATAATTCAGAGTAAATCTTGAATGGCATTTAACTTCTTTCAGGAGTACCTACTTCAGGAGAAAGCTTTTTAGAAATTCAGATAAAAGACCTCTCTCCTAAATGGAGAACTGGATATTTTGTTGAAACATAAAAATATCATTTGAGCATTAAACTTTTTTTTCTATTATCGAAACCAATTTTTAAAAAATTAATGAATGGTGAAAATGAATTATATGTCTTGTTTTACTTCATTAATTTTTAGTTCTATAAATCTATTTCTTTATTTTTTCACGATCCATTTCTTGGTAAATTTAGATTTACAGGGCCCAAGTAATAACATCGAATTCTATGAACAATAAACCTCTGGAATTCCATTTTTTTCTTCTTAGTTAACAATCCTTGCCACCGCTTTATTTTATTTTTAAATTAAAATCTCTATCTTTGATAAACATTTGTGCAAAATTAGAAATCGAAAATCGAACCCGTTCCCGGTATGAGGTGGTTTCTATGGTGAGATGGGGATGTGAAGCATGAGAAGAATTTTGGGAAGGTGGAACTTGAGGGGGGGAGATCTAAGCGAGCTCCCTTCTACTACAGGCAAACTCATTTTGAATGCACTATACTGTTATATATTATACATAACATTTTTGGAAATACGAATTCGCGTCCCGGTGCCGAGGGTGGCTTTTAACTGGGGTATCAACCCCTCAACCCCTGGTCTGGGAAAATCTTAACAGCCTAAAAGGTGAGGAAGGGGAACAAAGAAAATTTTAAAAATAATTTGCAGTGTTTTTTAATCTAAATAATTTGATACTTTAAATTATATATTACTATGTTTTTTTGTTGTTTTTTTTTTTTATAAATTATTAGGCCAAAGATCACCAATTTTACACAGCTTTTACATACTGTATTATTTATTCGACGTTTCGGCTTCAGGAGCCATTTTCAAGATCCTGCAAAACATGCACCGCTTCATAAAATTTCTAAAATCTATCATTATATTATAGTTCGTCTTTTAGTCATTCTTTTATTTCATCGAATGTCGTTTTTTTACTTCACTTTCACAGATGATTTTAAAAATGTTCCTCCTCACTAACGCATTCATACAGGACTCCTGTATGAACTCTCCTGATGTAAAACTGCCTAATATTTTATAAAAAATGGCACCGAACCTGAATGATATGACTAGAAAATCTATATTACTTTTGTTTTGATTTTTTTATACCAACTCAAAACATTATAATTAGTCTTTATTCCCGTTTTACTGAAACGGTGTTTTCCAGCAATAAATTAAGAGATGAAAATAGACCTGAGGCAGTAATTGGCTAATTAAAAGAAATGACGAGTCCTCCCCAATCTGCATAAATCAAACAAACATTTAACTCATCTTAAAATCAGTCCCATGATTTTACTTCTTCACTATCTTCTCCGAAAGAGAAAGAAAATTCCTCCAAGTTCGGTCCAGTCTTTTCATTAGGGCAATTTATCAAAATCAAAAGTTGCTTCGTCGACTTTCCATTTATCAAAGGTGATGGGAGGGAGGGAAGGAAGAGGAAAAGGGAGGAGGATGGGCCTAATGAATTGAAGAACCCTCCTCCCCTCCCCCTCTTGGAGAAAAAATTGTATTTAAATTTATGAATAACAGAGGCTTAAGTAATTTGGCTTTTTAAGGATCTGCCTCGCATTAACTCAGAAGTTTTTTTTTTCTACATATGAGTAAAAAATATTAAAAGAATCAACCTCTGCTTCACCTCAAAATAAAAGGAGTAATTAGAAAAAGGATTAATTGTTCCATGGTAAAAAGGATTAAATGAAACACGCAAAGAAAGGATAGGGGTTCATTACTTGATGTCATCTTCCTCACCACCTGTTGTACTCAGGATATCACCATCAGCCTTTATTGTCTGTTTTTTGTTTTATATTCTCTTTTTTACAAAGAAAAAACTGAATTTATAAGGACTAATTCAATATCACACAAGAGAAATTTAAAAAAATGTATACCACTGAATGAGCTCAAGAAATAACTTATTTAATATTTATTATTCTTTGAATATTTAATAGTTGACCGTTGCATTACAAAGGAAGGAGATGGTCCGGGGTGGCGGTCATAAATAGGCTAAATAGTGGTACAACTATTTTATTAAAAGCCAACGTTTCGACCCAGTGAAACTCGGTTTCAGTTCCAAGTGAAACTCCTAGCTGAACACACTTCTCAGAAGAAGACCTACAAAGTCGGGTCGAAACGTTGGCTTTTAATAAAATAGCTTTGCCATTATTTACCCTGTTTATGACCGCCACCCCGGACCATCTCCTTCCTTTTTTTATTATTCTTAAATAAAAGGCCATTTGATCACCGATTTCTGTATTTAAATTATAATTTTAAATACGACGTTTCGGCTAAACCAATAGGCATTCTCAAGTTTTATTTATTTATTCTTTGACATTCGTCATGTCAATATTTTTCTTCATTTGCTATATTTATTCATTTATAACATTGCGGGCTTACCAACTACTTGAGGGTCATTTTAGTCCTTGCAAAATATTTTAAGTTGAAAGAATTAAATTTTAAACAATGTGCATTTCGAAGTTATCAATCAATTTAAAGATACAAAACAACTTAATAAAAGGAGTAAATGATTTCACAATGGTTTATTATTTCCAAACAATTATACATCTGAAGTAACATTACCTTCCTAGTTACAAAGAAAAATAAATAAAAGGTGATTCCAATTATTGGACTAAACTTTTTTTTTTTAATCAGTAGTAATATGCTAAAAAAGTTAGCATTACTTCCGTAACACATTCAAAATTCAATCACCAAAACAAAGGATATAACCTTTGCAGTAGAACATATTAAAAAAAACTAGAGTCCATATCGTTGCTCCTAATTGTTCGATTTTAAAGAATTTTATTTTGTTTTTTTAGGAAATTCCGTATACTTTTAAAAAGCCATATGCAATATCAACAACAACTTTTTGAGTTGTTCCAAATCTAATTTTACCATACCTCGTAACTTTTTTTCTAGCTCCTTTTCGTTGAAGTATGTTATATAGATAAATTTAATGGGCGTCGTGAAAATGACTATAGCGAAGTTTCATTAAAATCGGTACTTTCGTTTAATTGCTACTGTCTATAGCAATGCAGGTTTTACGGCCGCCATTTCGAAAGTAAAATCCGGATAGTAATGTCGATGAAGGAGGATCATCCTCGGGTGCCCTCTGATTTTATATCCAAATTTGAAAAAAAAAATGGTCCAGTAGTTTCGGAAAAAATCCGCGGACGGCGGATGGACAAAAAAAATTTATTCGTTTTTCGAATTCTACGTAATACCTGAAACGTAATACCTCAAATTTTGAGAGTTGAGTTTTTGAATTTTTCGGTCGATCATAATGGTTCATTATTGAAAAAAATAATACACATTTTTTTTTTTTATTTCTTTATGACATTTACAACTGTATTACATAAATACATCAAGTAAATTTGGACATAATTGATATAATGACATGAATACACTTGCTGAGTAACTACCCAATGGTAGCACTCTAATGATATGACTAAATTAGAAGATCACGGGGCCATCTTCTTTTCAGACGCCTCGGAGGGTTATCAGGAATTGAAGAGGAAGCAAGGTTAGAAACGAGAGGTTTGGGATGATTCTGAAGTTTATTATGGAAGGATAGGTATCTGGATTGGGCCAGATCTGAAACATAAAGAACATTAAGATCTTTATGGATACTTTTATTAGTGACAAAGTAAGGAGCATTGAGGATTTTACGAAGGATTTTGGATTGTAAGGATTGGATGCGAGAGGAATTCGATGGTTTAGTGGAGCCCCATAGCTCAACTCTGTAAGTCCAATAGGTGACTACATATGAACGTCAAGCATGGTAATTAATTGTATAGGTGATCGTCCCTCTTAAGTGACTTTCCAACGAGAAAGCCATGTTGCTCGATTACCTTCCTCCAACTCCCCCGGAGAATGTGAAACCCGTCAGCTTTCTGGAGGCAATTAATGGTCACTGTCCTTAAATACGAGTGAAACAATAAGAAGGACACTTACACCAGATTGTAAGGATGCTGTACTATGGAGAGCATGGTTCCTAATAAAGATATTGGATTGGAAACCCGGTTCCGGGAATAACATTTACAACAATTAAATAATTAAACAAACAAATGGAAAGATTTATATATGCCGCTCTCATATGAATGTATAATAAATTGATATATCCTTTCCTCGGGTATGACTCTACAGGATACTGGAGGCAACTCACACCGACTGGGCGTTTGATTGATTAGAACTCTTAAGGTGGTTTTCCAAGATGTCTTTAACACCTCAAAGGTTTGATCCATGGACGATCTGTTGAAGGGAAAGAAATGCAAGTCCTCGTGAGCCCACTGACTGAGCAGCCACAATATCAAGACTGCTTTGCCCATTTCCTTGAACCTGAATGAATCAGTAAGAAGGACACATCCAGATTGACCACACAGGTATCAGCTATGAAGCTATCCGTGGTCTGCTGCTGCACTTTGCAGACCATGGGTCCTAGCAGCGTAAGGTTGGGTAATCCCCTCTAGGCTATCTATGCTACCACAAGCGTCTATTTCTGTAAGAAGATCACATCGCGTTGTCAAACATTTATATTTTCTATACCATTGACAGAAAATAAACATCATAAAAATAAACAACCTCTATGAGTGTGTGTTTATACATACATATAAATGCCTGATAGGATATGAAACCCATTATCATTTCATTAACAACAACTTATTGGGATTAACAATTAAAAAAAAAACAATAAAACAATTGATTACCTTACAGTCGCCTAGAAGAAAATAGGAGATAACAGTTGACTGGTACTTACCTAAAACAGAAAAACTATGTTAGACAACTAAATGAGACATATATAATTGAAATAAAAAAATTATAAAAATAAATTTGAATAGAGATAGTTTTGTCAATAATATTAAAATTTCATAAAGCTGTTGTTTCAGTAAGAGTAATGTTAAGCATAGTAATACAAGCGAACATAGACAAGCTTATGAAGTGTTTGCAATAATGAGTAGACCATCTGGAAAATCAAACAGGATCCGTTTAAATATATTCAATTCCGTTTTCAATCCATTTTTTCGAGTTTGGCCTAAAGGAAGATCGTCATCAAAATCAAAAAAGTTTGAAAATTTGATATTTGATGAGTTAACATATTTTTTCAAGGAAATAATCTTGACAAAAAATGTCCGGTACTATAATGTATGTACGGTAATGTATTGTATTATTACAGACGAAGATGAAAATGGATCTTCCAAGAAATTTAATGAACAAAGACAGCAGACGTGGTAGGAAACCAAAATTATCATCTTGCTTCAACAACTTCTTCCTCATTTACTTTACTGCAAGGAAAACTTTGAATTATTTCAAAGAGGGTATGCGGTTTTAATTCAACCCACTTCTGAAAGTAATGTAGGTCACAGAGAAGGCGGATTTGAGTTAAGTATGGAGGTTAAATAATGTACGTTATAACCAGAAAATAAATAAATGTAATTTTGAACAAAGTTATTCAAGTTTCCCCAACTTGTCTGAAGTGAGGAACATTTGCGAGAGCAAACAGATATATTTACGGCCATAAAATTTATCACTCACATACTTATGAAGGTACACTTTAAAGTACGAAGTTTAAAACTTAATTTAAAAACTAAACTGAGTAAATATCTAAGCCCTTTCGGCTAAAGAAAATTCTTTCTATTAGTTGAAGAATAAGATTCTATTTATTTGTGATTCCACTAATATTGGCGGGAGTATCTCAAGGATCAATACTGGTTACTTTACATTTAAGTTACAATTTTAGCAAAATTTGACATGGCTTATTTTTTTTTCTTCAGTCTTTAGAACTTAATCATCTGCATCTATAATGGGCAGATATAATCAGCAGATATGATGGGATTGTTGATGATAACAGCATTATAAGCATGAGCGAGGATAGTAACCCAGCAGCACCTAGCAATACTATATCACCTTAAATGAGGTGGGGAGATCTCTCATCCAGCGCCTATTCATGATCCTCTTGATGACTATGTTAACCGTGGCCATGTTGTTGATAAGTCTCTTGTTGTGTCTATGTTAATATGAAATCAGGAGTAAAGAGCGCGTATGTGTCGGTCGATTTGTAGGTTGCTCTGAGTCGGTAAGTAAAGTTTTGTTGTTTACGTACCAGAGAACTGCTGTTATTAATCGTAAAATTTTTAGACAGGAAACATTTGACAATTGCGTTTTTTAGCTGAACAGTATATCTATAAGGCGTACGTCCATATCAGTTCCAAGGCCGCCATTTCGGCGTTCGACCAGGCTCTTGTGCTAGTAGGACATTCATTGAAATTTAATCTCACTCTGCCAGTAAAAAGCAACAAGCAATCAATGGCAGACTGCATTTTTATTTAACAAGAAATATTTAATAATTGATATAGTGAAATTTCAAAACACCTGATATTGGTGAATTTTTACAGTTAAAATTAAAATGTTTTAATTTGAGTCTGCCAGTGGATTTCTGTGGCTTTATATGGGTAGACAACGTTATTCGTTTGTTATAAACCAAATATTTTCTTATCTTAAACTTTCAAGCCTCATAAAATTGGTGAATTTTTACATTGAAAATTAAGTGTGCCAAATGATAGCAGTGGCAAAGAATCGACAGCCCACTCAAATATCTTTTGGTAAAAAGATTCATCCGTCAAAGTTTCATCTAGCCTGCACGGCCGCCATTTCTGAACGAAGCGGCGAATCGCAGACAAAGATTATTTTAGTTAAGATGTTATACACTTTCATTATTTACAATCAAACCTTCGCCTGCGATGAGGTCCGTTTTTTTGGCCCTGACTCTAGGGCTAAAACGTTAATTCACTGATCCCAGATCGCTACGGTTATCGGCAGATCTCACTCTGCCAGTACAAAGCATCGGCCAATCAATGGCAGAGAGCATTTTTAAATGACAAGAAATATTGAATAAGTGATATAGTAAAATTTCAAACCGACTGATATTGGTGAATTTTTACAATTAAAATTGCAATTTTTCAATTTGAGTCTGCCAATGGATTTCTGCGGCTTAATATCGATAGACAACGTTATTCGTTTATTATAAACCAAATATTTTGTTATCTTAAACTTTCAAGCCTCATAAAATTGGTGAATTTTTAAACTGAAAATTAAGTGTGCCAAATGATAGCAGAGGCACAGAATCGGCAGCCCGCTTCGGGAAGAATCGGTAAAAAGATTCATCTTCGACGTTTCATGAGGACTATTTTTAGCAAATTTGGACCTCTTTACGTGAATGCCATTTCTGAAAGCAGCGGCGTTAGAATGGCAGACAAAGCTTATTTTAGTTAAGATATTATAGACTTCCATAATTTACAATCAAACCTTCGCCTGCGATGAGGTCCGTTTTTGGCCCTGACTCTATGGCTAAAACGTTAGTTCACTGATCCTAGATCTCTCCAAATATCGTGTGGAGAATTTTTTTTTCAAACCTTTAAAAACCTCTTTCCAAGGAGATGGTTACTGTCCAGGCCTCGCAACTATATATCAGACATTATCATAGCATTGTACAACCTTAATTTAAGATTTTTTGATATTTTATTTCCTTTGAAAAATATAAAAAACCTCTTTTTTCGCTTGTAATAGTAGAGACAAAATATATGACTTTGTGTACTACAGGTCCTTCCCATTATCTCATTTCGGTTCAAGGACAGTGGCAGATCGGTCTAGATCCATGGATTATAGCTGCTCAGAGTCAGCTGACGCATGAAGAGCTATGTGGAGGAGAAAGACCAAAGAACTGGTTACAGATAATTAATTCATTCATTCATTCATTATTGGCACAACAGACGTATATGGCGGTCTTGGCCTACTCAATTTCTCTGGTCATTCATCCCTGTTTGCTGCGCACCTGATGGATATGCCATTTTTTCTCAATTCTTCTTTTACATTATCTATCCATCCTGCCTTCGGTCTTCCCCTGGAACTAACTCCCTCTGGCTTATCTTGATAAAGCCTTCTCGCTGTCCTGGCTTCACCCATTATCAGGACATTTCTTAACCATTTCATTCGCTGCACTCGAGCAAATTGGGAGATAGACAGATCACCGTACATTGGTTATACCTCCTTGTTTTTCTCAAGCGGAGAACTCCTTCCTCCAAACCGATCTATTCGTTGAGCAGATGCCTTAGTTAGAATCCATGTTTCACACGCATATGTTGCAACTGGCCGAATAATCGTTTTGTATATCCTAAACTTCGTTGTACGACTTAACAATCTACTTTTCAGAAGGCTCGCTAGAGAAAAGTACACTCTGTTGACAGCTCTTATCTCCTCTTCTTCGTTATTGCTATTGTTAATTATGTACCCGAGGTAGGTGAAGCTTGATACAGCTATACTGTACAGTATGGTTTTCCAAGACATAGTGCTGTAATGGATAGACAAGCTTTTTCTTCCTGAAAACGAGGACCTTGGTTTTACTTTAGTTGATGCATAGCCCCATTTTCCCTACCCGATTCTCAAGCCTACTGAATGCACTCTTCACTACTTGAAGTGATCGCCCCGGAATGGCGAAAATGGTTACAGAAAATGGTCGATCAATATCCCACGATATCAAGGGAAAGAGATTAAGATGGGCGGGATGTACAGCTCGAAACAATTAAAAAAATAAATAGCTCAAGATAGACTGAGATAGAGAAGTATTGCATTAATCATAATTATTATATATATATAAGTGTGTATTGGGGGCGGGATGGCCGAATGGGCTAAAGCGTGTGCACTGCACCGCGAGTTGCCTGGCAACTGGATAAGAGATTTGAGAAGATTAAAAAAGTATGAGTTCGCATCCCGGTGTCGGAGGGGATTTTAAATTCCCTTCCCTCACTCTCCAGCCCAGGAAAATCCCGTATAGCCTAAAAGGCGAGGTAGAAAAAAAAAATTGTGTGTGTATTTGTACTTAATTTCAGCCAATATAGATAAATAGATCCAGTCAGTGTATCGTAGAGAAAAAAGCGCGACCCTGGCCAAAATATAGCTTTTCCGAAGTCCCCTACTTCAATAAATCAACAGTTAAGCGTTGGCCATCTGGCGGGGACTAACTGCTCGGAAAATCTTTAAGAGAAGGAGCTGAAAGAGGGGGGGAGGGTCTTCTTGAAAAACCGATCTTCTTTCATTTGGAAAATTAACGGCACCCGTTGTGTTTATGTGTTTTCCAAACATCTAATAGCCAAACATCCTAAATTACAAGTTATCACGATGTATCTCTCTCTATCTTATGGAAAACTTTTGAAATATATTAGTATAGGAACTAGCAATTTTTTCCTTAGTTAATAAGCAACAGACATTTAGACGAAACAATATGGAAGATCGCATCATTTAGTTCAAAGAAAACATTAATCTAGCGATTTGGCGTCAAAAATAAAATATAATAAGAATTACAAAAATAAACATAATATTTTTAAAAACGCAAAAATTATTTCGTAAACACACGCTTGGGGAACAGTCTATATCAACCTTTAGACTTCCCAGACAAGTTTATCATAAAAAATTTACAAATATCTTGATGCGTTCTAACAAACGAACATAAAAAAATTACCTTATAGAGCCACGAAAAAAAAATTCATGACAATGTTCTTATGATAAAGAACATGCACGAAATACCAGATAATTTTTTTTTAATTATTTACCCCTTTCAAATAATAAATTTTAAAAAAAATTTCAAGATACCTCTTAAGCGGCTCGCTTAAAAATAATTTATAATAATCTTACTTTTGATTTATCTTAGTTACCATAAAAATGATCTTACTGCCTGAAGATGGTTCTACAACTGAAACGTTTGAAAATATTTTTAAGACGCGAAGTTAGTTTTTTTTACGTCTCAGAAACTCCCTTTTTTTTTTTTAACAGTATTTATCTTGTAAGAAAAAAAACTACCGATACAATTTTTTTTATTTAAAGATAATATATTGTGATTGTTTAAGTATTTAACCCCTAAATCCACTAATGCTTTCATATATGTATAAAGAGTTAATGTATATTGTAAGTTGATGTTGATATTTATATTTACATATAGTGACTTCTTATCAAAGACGGACATCTATAACTTTCAGAAAGAGGAGAAAAGATCGATTTCTGTTTTATATGTTTCTACTCAAACTGTTTCAGAACATAAAAATAATTTTCATTCGGGAAGAAATCCGTCACGAATAACCAAGCTACCGAAAACAAATTACTTCTGGCTTGAAGATGTATTACATTAAATAAAAAAATTATAATAATAAATTATAATAAAAAAAAACAGTGAGTAAACTAACAATACATACAACACAAAAGAAATGAAAAGAAGTATAAAATACATTCAAATGTATGCAAAACCAATGATAAATGAAACAAAACAATCGCTAGTTAAAAAAAAATAAAGGGAAACTAAAAAATAAAATTCCTCTAATAGACGAACTCGACGTATCAATTAAAAAAATATGTGATTTAAAAGATATTTAAGTAAATATATATATATATATATATATATATATATATAATATATATATATATATATATACATATATAATATGTTGTATAACACGTATAAGGATGATTCCCAGATTATGGGCAATTTTTATTATAAAATTTTAATAATTATGACGGTATTTAAATACAATTTTCTAAATACTTACACCTTCTATTGCCGCTCAGCTTTATCTGAACAAATGGCTTTGTTTTCAACTTGGTAATAACATTTTCACGTATTTTATTTGGCCAAAACCACTGTGTAAAGTATAGTAGTTAGACTTAACTAATCACGTAAAAGCTGTGATGGGCTGAAACTTGCCCCTAAAATGAGAATAACCCATAGACCAGTCAATGAATGGCAAAAAATTGCTTGTAGAGTGCATGGATGAAGGACAAGCATTTGATTTTGGCAGTTTGTTTTCAGTACTTATGAGGCAAACATAGTAAAAGTCCCTGTCCCTAACTCTTCCGCTTCATGGTGGAAAGGCGCATTATGAAGGTATCTTTTTCCAGATTTTCTCATATACCTTGAAAACGTCATATACGAAACATTGTTGTATACATAATTTAAGCTGATAAAATTTCCTTCAAGATTATTTTATAGTATTCGAAAAATTTACTTTCTTCCCGATGATCTTGTATAACAAAAGTTTGTGATGTTAAAAAGGCAAGTTTGAAAAAAAACCTGACGCGAAAATAATTTTTTCGAAAATTGACTATTTAAGTTAATAAATATCTCTAAAACTACAACAGATACTTAAAACTCATGAAGGAAATTTACTCATCTTTAATTTTAAATGTAACAATGTTTTGTTTATGACGAAGCAGAAAAAGTACGAGCGGGGACTTTTAGTATGTTTACCTCCTAAGTACCCACCAAAAATTCCCAAAGTAAAATGCCTGTCTATCCTCCATGCACTCTACATCCAGTATAAATTTTACAACGTTGACTTGACTAGTATGCATATGCTGTATAACATATATGCATCTATTCTAGATTTTTATAATATTTTAAATTCTAATTAACGGAGACTAATTCAAAATTGTTTGTTTTTGTAACAATTATTGGGCCATTTCTTATTTATTCATTGTTGTTGACCCGAAAATTATTTAATATAGCAAATTATGTAAAAAAAAATGTTTATTTTGTTGATTATGTGATAAAATCCAATACAAATTCACATTTATTATTCTATCGCGAGCAACTTAGTCCTGGCGGTAAATACATTGTGGTATCTCTAGGATTCCGTAAATCCAATTTGGAATACAATAGAGTGTAGAGCTGAGAATGAGTTATGGGGGGACCGTATATCTACCAACTCGCACTCCTTCCATTTCAAACTGTTTCAGCAATTCGTTACTTTACACTTCTTTAATAAATTTAACGTTACTTTTTTTACTTACGTTTTATTAATAAAAAAAAAGAAAAATAAGATAAACGAGTCTGCCTGATATCAATTCACTAATAACAATAAATGATGAAGAGCTAAACTTTTTAGAAATAGAAAATAACTTTATTCTGGGACAAAGTCCCTTTAGAATAACAAAATAGAACATAATTAAAAAACTACATCTGGTCAAAATAAAACAATAATAAAAAAAGAGAAAATATTAGTTAAACAAGCTATATACAAAAAAACTATATACAAAACATTTAAAACTATGATAAAACACTTAAAACTATGTACAGTAGGAAAAATTATAATTATACACTTTTGAAAAATAAAATAATAAAAAATACATTGAGTTCTTCTTTAAAATGAGCTGTTTTTCTGCTAACACAGGAAAGACAAAGCTGACAATATAAAATGTCAGAGTATTTAAATAATGAATAATATGTATACTCATCATTGTCTAATTCTAGCTATAGGTACAGATTTAATTATATAAGAATAAAAAAAAATAAACAATATTTGTATTCAGTGGCATTAAGAGCAGGAAGATACTGTAATATCCCTAGTGAAGTTTACAGCATATAATAGTATTATCGTTTGATGATGAATGATATAATAGAAATGTATAATATCAAAAGTTTGGCAAGCATCTGACTGTTTTTAGGATATGAATTGGAATAGGAGGGATTTGAATGTCGATATGGAGGGGAATGCAGAATTTTGATAGGTAGAGAATTTCAGAAATTGACAGCGCCAGCTATAAATGAGTTTTGAAAGGAGGCAGATCTGTGAGAAGGGATGTAGAGATCAGAAGGTCGGGATCTTGCTGAAAGGGAATGGACTGAGGACTTGAATTGCAGAAGGTTGTAGGCGTAAGAAGGACGATGGTTGTTAATGATTTGATAGAGGAACGTACCCAGGAAATATTGTCTTCTAAAGGAGGGGAAGAGCCACCTTAACTCAGTGTAGTGGTGGGAGACGCAATATGTTACAAATAAAATATATTACATGTATTGTAAAAAACAAAAACCCATGGGTAATAAAACCAATACTATTTACAATAAAATATAGGCTATTTTAGAACAGAATATGTTTCGTTATCCTATGTTTATAATAGGGAGTATAAACAAAAATAAAATGACTGTTTTCAACCAAATATTATTATTTGTTTGATATAAAATACAATTAATATTCAAAGTATAGTCCATTGTTGTCTACCATCATTAGCCATCTACTAGCTAATTGCTCGATCCTAGGCTGATACCATTTTTTGGGATGGCTATCAAAGAACTCTTGGACCCCAATGTCAACTACCGCAAAATTATGAAATTCTTTCTCATGAAGATAATGGACCGTGGATCTAAATAAGCAGTAATCCGATGGTACGAGATCTGGAATATATGGTGGCACTATGAAATCACAAATCAGAACGGTTTTCAATAACTTTTCACGACTTTCTAAACTGTTAGATGCAGAAGTTCGTGAGGGACCAGTCTACTGCTCTTTTTCACCTTCCCCATGGAGAGCAGAGAGCGACGAACAGTATCTTTCGACACACCACACTCCCTGGCAAGTTCACGAGTACTATCGGACGGATTTGACTCAACAGTTTCCAGCAGAATCTCATCAATATCCATTAATGGTCGCCCGGTGCCCTTCTACCTTTCTAACGTCGTATCACTGCTAAATATTTCAAACCAACGCCGTGCAGTGCGCTGGTCAAGGACACCCCCTCTTCATATTTGATAATTTCACGAGTTGCTTCAGTGGCTGTGAAATGTTTTTTCCTGTAATGCCTTAAACTTACGAGAATTTCGTAGGACACTGTTTCTTCTTTGAAACAAATAACTAAACTGAGGCTTTTTTTCTTTAAAGTTGAATAAAATTAAACAAGCTTAAATAATGCTCTAAAGGGATTATTAAGTATTGGTAAATATTAAATAGGATTAAAATATTTACAATCCTTTGAAATTTTGAATTTGATAAAACGGTAATTTTTTTCTTATACACTCTATTATTTGGGTGTTGTTTTTTTTTTTTTATAATTACCTATTTCAGCTATAAATGGATTCAACAAGTGTTCTTGAGATTTAAAGAAGGCTAGGGTTGTTTTGTAAATATGATCTTGTATATAGGGCATGTCTAATTCTGAGTGCATCTCAGTTATTTTGGTAATATAGGGATAATTATTGACGATTTTATATATATTTTTATATATATATATATATATATATATATATATATATATATATATATATATATATATATATATATATATAAATAGAAAATCGTCAATAATTATCCCTTATTGTTTAGGGAACACATCAAACTTCATATTTGAATTAAATCAAGTAAGCACAACACAGCTGTTATCTCGAGCATACTGCATATATACCTCAGTTGTTATTGTGACGCCGCCATTGTTGAAGCGTAGACGCTCACGTAGCGTGAGAGATTCACGAGACTGGCCAGTTAGAAAATTCGTTATTCCACTGATTTGATGAAAATGGAGTAAAAAACTACAGCGGCCGGCAAGGGGCCAAGAAAGGAAGAGAGAGAAGATGAACAAGAAGACTGGCAAATAGAAGAAAAGAGAAAATGCAAGTATCCCAACCCACCTATATTTAACCTCCGTATAAAATTACATGTAATAAAATAAAGCAATCAATTTTACATATTCACTTCTTTAATCCATTAACTCCTCTAATTTTACAGTCCACAGCAATAAATTATCACCAGCTCTTAAAGCAGAATTATTATGACAATATCCCTGACAGTCTTGGAAGGGATTGGCATAGTAAATTAAACACTTATATATATATATATATATATATATATATATATATATATATATATATATATATATATATATATATATATATATATATATATATATATATATATATGAACATATATATATATATATATATATATATATATATTATATATATATATATATATATATATATATACATATATATATATATATATATATATATATATATATATATATATATATATAAAATATATGTCTATATATATGTGTGTGTGTGTATTGTACAAGAGTACAGATCCACAGCAATTCCTAATTCGCAGTAATAAATCACAAACACACACACACACATATATATATATATAAAGAAAAAACTATAAAGATAAGATACGTAGAAAGCAATACCATCCTATTAGAAACATTACTTTCAATTCGTTTTTTCTAATGCCGCTAAAATAGTGTATTCGAAACAGCTATGGCGTATCTAGGACAACTGGGGACAAACTTGAAGATTGCCCCCTGCATATAATATCCGCTTCTCTCCGTCCCCATTTCTCCCATTTTAAAGTATTTCAACTTTTAAGAAGCGTCTGGACAGCTGTCTCCTTTGCCTCTTCACCTACGAGAAAGAATGACTTTTTTTTATAATAACGTATTCCTAATACATCTTTACGTTTCAACAAATTATTTATACATCTAATTATAATATTATTTTATATTATTAATTTAGTTCTTATTTTTTTTCTATTTATGGTTTTTAAAACTGTATTAAAATAAAAATACATTCAGAAAATATGAACAAAGGAATATAGTGAAATGAAAATACTTGTTGAGAAACTATCCACTGATAGCACTCTAGTAATATGTCTACATTAGGAGATCATGGGGCTTCAGAGATCTTTTCAGAAGCTAGCAGAAATCGACGATTATGAGGACCAGAAAGCAAGATTAGAAACGAGAGGATTCGAATGTTTTTTATTATGGAAGGATAGGGATCTGGATTGGGGTAAATCGTAAACATATGCAACATCAAGGTTGTTATGGGTGATTTCATCTGTGACAAAGTAAGGAGTATTGAGGATTTTATGATGGATTTTGGATTTTTTAGGAAATGAATTCGATGGTTTAGTGTAACATCAACTTCTCTTAACATCAACTCTTTCTGTCCGAATAGGCCTTATCACCATATTAATTAATTATTAGATATTGAAAAAGATATATGAAATATATTGCAGAGATTTAAAATACATTAAATACTCGCCGGAAGGACGTGAGTCCTAACGTGCTCGGTCTGAATGTTGTGGGTTCGATTCCCACATGGGTCGGTTAATATTTATTTCTGTGTGGTCCGAGAAAATTAATCTTAACACCCTCACTGTGGTAAGTACGCCGCAGCAACCTCAAGGTAGCTGCCAGGGGATTGGCAAAAAGGACCAAGATACCCACTTGCCGGACTAGATCCAGTTCCAATACCCGACCATTTATAGGTTATGTCAGGCGGGCAGATAGTCCAAATGAACCGAGTCCAATTTTTTTTTTACTTAATTGAAGAAAAAAAAAATTGAAGAAAACGTTTAACCATGGTATTGTAAAGTAGACAACAAGCTTAAATAAAGTGTTTTATTTTATTTATTGTACATAGAGTGTGAATGTGATTTCTGAGCACTATTATAAATGTCCTTGAGACAGATTGTAATATTTTTCAATAAATAAGTTTTAAAAAAAAATTGAAGAAAACGTTTAATCATACACTGTTACGATTTACGATCTCACCATTCCATTTGCTCTATTATTCAGAGGTGTTTCAAAATGGCTTTCGTTTAAAAGCCAGTACCAAATATGAAAAAGTAATGTTTAATTTGAACATGTAATTTCAAGTCAAGATACAACTTCATAAACCCAAGATACCAAAAAAGTAAGCAGAAGAAGATGGAAGGAGGCCATGGAATATATCTTAGCATGTGTTATAAAGCTTCTTTAATTTTTTTTTTTTTAATACAGCATTCTGTCACAATATGAGCAATTATAAAGCCTCAGGCATTTCCCTTTAAACGTCCTATTTAAAGCAATTATCGTGTTGAAAAAAAAAACTATTAAACTTTGTTTGCTAGAATAGTTTAATTGATAGCAGGCTGTTTTTTAGCATTCACCAAGGAAATTAGTGTCTCTTTCAACCGAAACAATTTATCCAATTAAACGGCGCAGATGCACTAATGATGATGCCATAGTGCATTATTTCAATTATAGCCTATTGTTCTAATCCTTCATCCAGAGCGTTATTACAAGTGCGAGGCCGTTTTAGGGTCTTAGGGCTTAACTTTCATTTTAGGTACGTGTTCTGTTGGGATGGTTAGGTTTATATAACAGTTTAAATATGTTTTTTTTTTATCAAAGTGAGTTTTTTTAAGACTTTAATTATGACTCTTAACCACTAAGCATTTTTTACAAAGGCTATCTGTATAAAGGTTGAGAAACATACGCCTGCACCGGACCCCAGTCGCTTTACAGCCATTTGAAATACCTTCTCGATAAAAACACACATTTAGGTTAGGTTAGAACAACCATAAGGGGAATAGCTACCACGTTTGGTTTTATCGTGAAGGTACTTCACACGGCCGCTTACTTCATGTCTGCCATAACCTTTAACCGACCTTTATAAAAAAAAAAAAAAAGATCTGCCAAGTAAGGTCAGTATAGCTTCCTCGCCGGTTTCATTGGCTAAGAAATATCTATTGAAATGTTAAGTTAGTAAATGAAATAATTTATTATTTTAATAAATGCTAATTGAGTAATACAATAAGCATTTTAATATAATTATGTTCAAAATCAGAAGAAAAAAAAACAAAGATTTTGGAAATTATTGCACGTGTCTAAGCAAACGCTTTTTTACTTTCACTTGCGTATATATGTAATATATAGTAAGGGTAAGTATTGCGAACGAGAAAATTTGAGTTTTCAACGGATATACACGTTTTCGGGTACCCTGAGTCCAAATAACCAAGTCCCGAAAAATGGTCTGTATGACTGTGTGTTTGTATGTTAGCAGTCTAGCTGAAAAACGAAAAGTCGTACGAAACTGATATTACGTATTTAAGATAGGTATATGCCTTGACAGCAACTTTTTCCTCAAAATCGGCTAACCGGAAGTGTCACTTTATATCAACGCTGAAACACATTTTATAATTTTCTCAAAAACGGCTCTAACGATTTTGATTAAACTCGGTGTATCAGTGGTCTTTAATATCAATTAGGTCTTATCCCCATTGATGTCACTTTACAGGCCTTAAATGTCCAATGTTCATATACGTCTTCCTCTAAAGTACCTTTAATATGGTTTATTTTAAACAATTAATCATCTCACATTATTAAAAGTTACGAAAAAGATGATAATTATAACTTTTGAAAGGGAAACAAGATTGGAAACAATAAGGGTTCGGATGGTTCAGAAGTTAATTATGAAAGGATAGGTATCTGGATTGGGCTAAATCGGATACATATGGTACGTTAAGGTCTTTATGGATGATTTTATTAGTGACAAAGTAAGAAGCATTGAGGATTTTATGAAGGATTTCGGATTGTAAGGATTGAATATGAGAGGAATTCGATGGTTTAGTAGAGCCCTAAAGCTCGATTTCGTAAGTCCAAATAGGCCTTATTATAGTCATAGATATAAGTCTTTTGTAAGTAATTGGAATTTTATAGCGTTTGTCTAATAGGTACTGGAGTAGTCGAAAACGTCGAGCTGTTTCTTGTCGTTTCAGTCTGGTATGACGATTCCAAGTTAGACGTTTGTCCAAATGAAGTCTCAAGGTATCGGATTTGTTCAACAGGGATAACTGGGATATTATTAAAGGATACTGTGGGACATGAGGTCATAGGTTTACGTCGAAGGGTAAAGGTGATTTGATGGGATTTATTAGAATTTTATTTTAATCCTCCAGTTTTGACACCATTCTTCAAGGCTTGTGATGTGTGATTGAAGAGTTTGGGATGCAATGGTTGGGTCATTATTAACGGATAGGACACATGTATCATCGGCATACGTGGTAATAACAGTGTTAGGATGGGTTGGGATGTCAGCTGTATAAACTGTGTAAAGGATAGGACCAAGGATACTACCTTGAGGAACTCCGGCAGAAGAAAAAAAAAATAAATAAATAAAAAAAAATGCTAAATATAACTTTTGAAAGTGAAGCATTGGAGTAGTCGAAAACGTCGAGCTGTTTCTTGTCGTTTCAGTCTGGTATGACGATTCCAAGTGAGTCGTTTGTTCATATGGTGTCCTAGATTTCAGAAAGATAAATTAAAAATAACCATATAGCTCAAGTGTGTAATAAACAAGTTCTTGATCGCCTAAGACAACTCGTAACATAACCTAACCTTGGAGGAATCGAGATTTTTGTCTTCTCTTCTCAGCGAATTACTAATGTTGAAAAAATAAAATCTAGACCAATATTAGGAATCACCTATAATTTCTATTCCTCCAAGTGAAAAGGAAAGAAATATTACATATGATGTATGACTATCTGTAAATGATAAACCATTGTGTAATAATGTGCAGCAGTTTTTGTCATATTGGAGTGTCTTATAATTATTTTAGCTAGGAAGTAAATATCGTATCGGTCATAATTTAAAATTCATTTTATAAGACTCTGTGATTTAATGTTCAAAAATCCAATTTATAAGATAGTAATAAAGAAAAGATGAGAGTGGAGTTAAGTAGCCACTGATTCATAAGCAATCGATGTAATGCTTGGTTATGTAATAGATAATTTAAGTATCTAAGGGCGGACATAATAAGCAATTTCTCAAACGAGCCATAATCCATTTTCAGCACGCATCGATTATTCTTCTATCCCCAGGTAATTGAACTAACTCTAGGAATTAGGTCGTTTGGAGATCCGATTATAGAGGGCTCTGATGGATGGATTGCTACGGGAGAGAGGGGGGGAGGGAGGATATCTGCTGGGTTCAGACCATGATCCTCCCCCCTCATTGGAAAATTCTGAATAAATTAATAAGTCTAAAATCATCAATATTGGAGAAATGGAGGAGGTAATTCGAACGCCATCGTAGTGATGGCTCCGCTTAATATTTGTTCTGCTCTTCACAACGTATATATTTGTATTGGATAGGTATCCATGATGGAGTCTATATTTGGAATCGTTTATAGATAGCAATTATTGAAATCACTATTTACCTACACATATGAATGTGCTGTTTGCGTTAGTTAATGAAGGATCTCTAAAGGTCTTCATTAAAACATAATGTACGATGTTAATAAATATTTCAAACCATAAAAATAGTAATATTAATATTTATGTTCATAAGTAATAAGGGAGATATTTATTTATCTAAGGTAATGAATAAAGTTAAGTAACAGTTTACTATCCCAACATATTTTTTTTATGACGTTTCGGGATACATTTATTATCCCAACTTCAGACTAGAAACAAGAAACATTAGTTATTTGTATTTATATATTTTATATTACATATATTTTTATATATTTATAATATCAATAACAGATTTGCCAATCTTACCAGTATCTCATATTTCTATCATCTAATTTTTATTTTTATCTACTCATCTATATATGAAATATATAGTAAAGGAAAGTATTGCGATCGTGAAAATATTCGAATACGAATTCTGACAATATAATATAAATATACATATGCGGTTTTCATAAATGCTATTGTTGTTATTATTTAATATTTAATTGTATAGATTACAGCCATATAAATGTTAAAATTTGAATATATAAGGGTACTTATACAAATAAGCCCACAATATACAATATACCCACAATGAAATATAAATAAATAAAGCGTCTATAATTTTTACTTTTTCTTCTCCTTTGCCTGAAAATACTTATTTCTTAAATTCAAATTCTTAAAAAAAAAAATGGTGTGGTGGGCGCATCACACAACTTTCACTTACCACCCTCTTCGTAGCAGAAATAAGTATTTTCAGACAAAGCTAAGTGAAAGTAATAATTAAAGACTCTACATTTATTTATATTTCATTGAGGGTATTTTTATTTGTATAAATACCTTCATATATACAAATTTCAATATTTATATAGCTGTAATCTATACCATTAAATATTAAATAATACCAACAATAGTATTTAT
This sequence comes from Nezara viridula, assembly GCA_928085145.1. Lineage (NCBI taxonomy): Eukaryota > Metazoa > Arthropoda > Insecta > Hemiptera > Pentatomidae > Nezara > Nezara viridula. The sequence goes on from OV725079.1 coordinate 167,945,055, forward strand.
GAAAACCAAATATGTATGTTTATATAATATCGTCGGTGTCCGTATTATATTAATGTCGTAATGGCGTAGCTCGGATGCGTCGTATTCCTTTGGTTCCTCAATTACAACTATCCTCCGTTACGATCTCTCATTTCTCCTTTAGTTATTTATCAATTTGTTTCATATTTTATATTTAACCTTTTTTATATTAGAAATTAATGTGAAATGGTCAATTGTTTCAAATAAAAAAATTAAAGGTACTTAAGAAGAAGCTAATATTGTAAATTAGCCATTTAAGCCCTGTTAGAGAACATCAATGGACTCAGGGAGCCTCAAAAAGTGTATTTCCGTTGAATAGCCAGATTAAAACATTTTCACGATCGCAATAAATAAACACGTAATAAATTAGGTCTAGATTAGAGTTATAATTTGTCTTGAATGAATTACAACTGATGAAATTATGAATAAAAGTCATTTTTTAGATTGAAATTTTAGTGAAGTCGACAAAATTTTAAAATAAAACTTTTAAAAAAATAAAAGTTCTGTAAAACCTTTACTTGAAAAGTTTCAAGAAAAAATGTTCTAGTTCCAAAATAATTGAAAAACTATCGATATTAAAAATTCCAGTGATACTGAAACTTTTTTAAAATAATAGACAAGGCGGGCATCGAACTTATGTATGCTATCTAACTTGAATAAAAATAAATAATAATGAATAATCGTGTTGTAGGGATTTCCATCCGAAGACAGCCGATACAATACAACACGATAGTCTATTATTATCGGGAAAAACAGGACTAAAAATAATAATACATGTAATCTTTACGCATGGTTGAATTAAAATGTTTTATAAAGCAGATATCAAGATTAATTTTCATTTCCCTACTAATGTTATATACCTCTCTCATATTAAAACTAAATCCAATACTTTTTTCATCAAATATATTGGTATATATCGATACGTGAATATGTTAAAAAATATTTAGGGTTATATTGTTTAATCCAAACGCTGGTCAGTTACCTTAAATCTCGAACACCTAAAAAACAAAAACAAGCTTGTACACAAAAAAAAAAAAAAAAAACACGCTTGTTTTTCAGAGAAATAAGCATGACGGAAAAAGAACTTTTTTTATAAGTTTTTTTTTCCTCTTGGTATTAATTTGTTTAGGTACTTGTAAATTGAGAATATATTCTATAAGTAGTACAAAGAAACCCATTAAAAGTTGAAAAAAAAAAATTTTATTCTGTACGGTAAAAATATTTTTTTCATTTTTATTTATTATTTTCAATAATGAAACCTTGTTAATTGACAGAAAAAAAAGTAAACCTCACTCACAATATGAGGATTTTTTTCAAGATACGTTAAATTAAAAAATCGAATAAACAAAAGATCCGTCAGTCCTTTGTTCGCTTTTCTCCTAGACCATTATGCCGATTGTTTTTAGATATGTTATCAATGTCAGATGTTACCCGAGGATTCTCTGAAGTCGGCATTATCGATGGCGACCGAAAAAACCTGTGTCGCTATAGACTGTAGCAAAGAACGTAACGACTTTAATGAAACTTGCCTAAAGTAGTTTTTCTCGAAGCCCTTTAACTTTATGTATATATAATATAATTTCTCGAAAAGAATTTGGAAAAAGTTACGAGGAATGAAATTGTAGCGGCTCTGTGAGGAGTCCTGTAGTGGCCTTGCACGTAGTTCTTACGCCCGCTTCAAGATTGCGCCATCACAAGACGCTCACATCACGGGATGATTTTTATATTTTATTTCTTGTACATATAACTTTTATAAAATTTATATATTTTTCATTGTAAAAATATGTTTATTTTACTAAATAAAGATGAAGTAATATAAATCAACTGCTAGAAAAATAAGACCAGAATAATCAGGTACGATTCTCATTACCCATCTTTCGCATGATACTTAATAGTACGCGATGCCTTATTAATGCCTCACATTGCCTTGTTCTTCGAGAATTATCCAAAACCTTTTTCCTATTCTCTCTCCATACAAGTCTGGATACTGATCCGTCCACTTGTGTTCCTATATACTAAGTCAGGAGATTGATCCCTCCGGTAGTATTTCATCCTCCAAGTCCGGAGTTTGATCCCTCCGGTTGTGGTTACCATCCTTGCGGAGTGTTAAGCTCGATCTCTTACACCGCAGACCGAGAGTTGTCGGTGCTGATCCGCCTGTCACTTAAGGTCATCTTTCTATTCACCTTCCTACATCCACTTAGTCAACTTATCCCTAAATTGAGCAAGGCTCTGTCGAGGCCTTCTGGTAACTGTTATATATACATCTCTGCATATATACCTCGACAAAATATTAGGTTTATAAAAGTTTTCGTAATTTTCTAAAAAACAAAAACAGAATCATTGAAATCGGAGATTTGATGCAGAAAAATAGCGTTGCAAATTTTAATACATGTTTTACTACAAAGCCGACCTCTTTTGATTATTTTTTACTTTCACTCATTTTTATATCAAAAATATCGACAGCCACACTGCAAAAACCTGTAAGGCTAATTTCTTTGAAAATTGAGGTTGAGCTTTTCTGATCAATCCTCCTATCCTGGCGCATATACTGATAAAACAAAATTGAATCTACGATGTTTCATTTCTTCTCTGTGGCCTCTTGTAAATACCTGTAACTTAAAAACCACCAAATTGTGTTCTAAAAAAAGTGTAAGTGACAGTGAAGGTTATTGGGCCGAAGTATTAGAATAGGTTTCCAAACGTTACACATGCTAAATAAAATATGGGCTCCGCTAATATTATATACATACATCTGTACGGGTTTCATAAATACTAGCGTTAGTATAATATAATATTTGAATAAATTACAGCTATATAAAAATTAAAATGTAAATATATATATCAGTACATAAATAAAAAATATGAAAAAAAAAAAGTGGCCGTGATTATCAATGGTACTCTTATCAGTCTAAAATATTTCGTGGCACCTAATTATCTATCATAATTATATAAATAATTAAAATATACATATAAGGAAATCATTTTAAAAAAACAAAGCAGATATATTATATACTAGATGCCTGTGAAAAATATATGGTAATTGTTTTAAATAATATATTGTACCGTCTGTAATTTTACTTTCACTTCCTTTTGTCTAAAAATACTTATTACTGTTAAAAAAAGAGTGGTAAATGAAAGTTGTGTGGTGCACCGCACCAAATTGCTTTTTTTATAATTATGAATACAACTCTGAAGGATGACGGTTCCATGAACATCTCATAGAATAAATTAACTTAGGAAAATTTGGAAATGTTTCCATCCCGTTATGCACAAATACTTTCATCCCGTAATGGTGAAGACGTCCTATATAAACCCCGTGCCTCCCCTAATCCAGGACCCTCGTCATCCCCGTGGATAAATCACGGAAGACATCACACCCGAGGATATTTAGCGCCTAGAGGTATTTTATTCATAGTGTTCTATAATGCATATCATCAGCCCTCTCTAATGTTTACATACATCTATGTTCTCTCTGCATTGTAGAATATTGCAAAATATTTGCAGCCATAATCCAGAAAAAGAATTCTAAATCTGAAGAATATAATTATCAACATAGATCGGTCCAAAGGTCTAATTTAATAAAATTATTTTATTCTAAGGCTAAATCTCTTGAAAATAATAAGATCGTACAAAAATAAAAGATTTACTTTTAGCCTCAGGTTTGAAACAATAATAAAATTTAAAAAAATATATAATATAAGAAAACCTTATGTGAATGCTATATAGAAAGTAGTGTTGCCCAAATGCGAGAACGAGACGAGTCTTGGTCTTGCAAACTCAGTCTTGGTCTAGGTCTTGCGCAAGAATCTCGTAACAGTCTTGCAGTTACCTATTAGCTTATTACTAATAGCTATAAGGTTTTCTTATATTCTTCATTCACATAAGGTTTTCTTATATTATATATTTTTGTAAATTTTATTGTTGTTTCAAATCTGAGTCTAGAAATAATCTCTTATTTTTGTACGATCTTATTATTCTCAAGGAATTTAAACTTAGAATAAACTTATTTCATTGAATTAGACCAATAGACCGATCTATGTTGATAATTATATTCTTCAGATTTATAATTCTTTTTCTGGATTATTGCTGCAAATGTTTTGCAATATTCTAGAGACATATTACTGTAATTTTTTAGATATGAGAAACCTAAGTAAGTCTGAATGAAAAATTAAAAGAGTTAAATACAAAAGTAAATTGGTTACACCAATTCTTTACATATAGTAACTATAATTGTCAAGTATTAGTAACTATTTTGTCTCAATTTTTATTCAAAAAATCGATTTTTTTTAAAGGTCTTGGTCTTGGTCTTGCAACAGATAGGCCGTGTTCGTATTGCAAGACCAAGTCCGATTTTAGGCAACACTAATACAAAGCATATAAAACTATAAAAAAACACTTACAACTATATACAGTGGTAAAAATATATAAGGTACACTTCTAAGAAAAAGAACATAAAAATAAAATTTTTCTTATCAATAGCTCTGAGATTCTAAGAAAACTAAGAAAAAAAAGTCGAATCTGTCCACAGAAAGTGTCCAAGTATGTAAATGTTAACTAGTATGTTAATAATTCTAAATTATATACAATACAAATAAATAATAGCATGGAAATACTTAATGAAAACAGGGTATTCATTTGTTAACATAACGATAAGTAAGAATTTGATTATGTACAAAAAAAAAATAATGGTAATAAACAGAAATGGTATTGAATGGCATCAAGAGTATGAAATTCTTGTAATATCGCTAGAACATCACTATGATTTTAACTATAAATGACATTAAATAAATTTATAGTGTCAGCAAGTATCTGACTGTTTCTGTGACAGGAATTGGAACAGGAGAGTTTCGAATGTGGATACGAAGGGCGCATGACGAATTTTTTTAGGGAGGGAATTCTATAAATTGATAAGAGTGTAGAATTCTATAAATTAATACCTTGCAACAAAAGGGATATGGAATAAGTCAAATCTGTTAGAAGAGATATACAGGTCAGAAGGTTACTACAAGATCTTGTAGTAAAGTAAGAGACTGAGGACTTGAACTGGAGTAAGTTTTATGCTTTTATTTATAGTTATAACGCTTTTAATTAATTATGTATTTTATTTGGACGTTTCGGGGATGCTTTGTATCCCTCTTCAAACTACAAGTGTTTATTAATTAGACTTTAGTTTTATTAAATTAGACCTATAAGCAAGACGTGAGAAGGATATGAATTATAAAAGTGAAGAGTATGAACTAATAAACGTTTATATACATATATAAAGTACGGAACAGGGAAGGACAGATCTAGAATATACCTTGTTTTCTCATTCTAAGATAATGGAACAGAAATCCAACAAAAGGAGTATCACTATCGAAAAACAGGATAAAGCCACCTTAACTCGGTATACCAGCTAAAAGGGTGGTTTCCTAAGGACAGCACAGAAAATCCCAAGGACACCACAGAAAATCCCCTGTCACAAAATAGTGATAATCTGAGGATAGGGGTGAGGATAAAGAAGCAGACTAGGAGGGACTGAAAGGTTCTTGGAGACATGGCACCAAGGAATCTTAAAAAGGTTTTACAGTGATGAGGTTTTATATAGAGATGAGAAAACATGCATAGTAATGGTGTATCTTAAGTTTTTAACATGGAAGTGGATTTATCTACTCTAGTTATTATGGTAAATCATAAATAAATATAAATTTACTCGGAAGTTAATAAGGATCAATATTGGTTATCAATATGATTGGTTAACTAAATGGCTACAATGAGTTTAAAAATCTTGCAGGGTTACATTAATTCAAAATCCAAAGTCCAAGTCCAAGCTACCACAAATAATGTGGGAAAATGGATTCCCAGAAGAAATGCGAATACCGAATAAAAATTATATAAAATATAATTGTGAACATTTATCAACAATAAGTTACAAAATTAAGATCAGTTTAGCTTCATCACCGATTCTATTTGTTTTGTTACTGTTTTTTTTTTTTCTTTTTTTTTAACAACCTTATCTAGATTCTTTAGGATATCTTTTTAATTTTACTTACCTACCTTATAAATTTAATATTTAATAAGGGAAAGTATTGCGATGTTCGATTTTTTCTAATTAAATTTTCAACGGAAATACACGTTTAGAGGTTCCCTGAGTTCAAATAACCAAGTCCCGCAAAATGGTCTGATTGTGTCAGTGTATTTAATTAAAAATTAATTTTAACTGAATATTTATTTCGAAACACCGAAAATTGATTTTTTTCATCTCAAAGTTTATTTTATGTAAGCTTTTTTTTTTTATATTTATAAACTTGACATTACGCTTAAAAAATGCTATATCCTATCCTCCATCCTTGATCATTTTTTTTCCAAAATCCTACTTCCCAACCCTCCAGTCATGACTAATATCCTGAATTCCTGTCACATCAATGCACAATCCCTTACTGCACACTAGAATGAATTCGAGGAACATTTCCTTGATAATTTTTACCACATAATAGCAATATCCGAAACCTAGTTAAAACCTTTTATCCCTTACTCCCAGATTTCCCTACCCAATTATTCCTTCCTACTATTGTAATAGTATAGAAAAGTAAAATTGTAAATAGTTACTACTGTAAATATGTATATAAATTATTAGAGCGTTATCATTATTTTTATTTCATGTTTATTTTCAATTTTTTGTTTTTTATTTTGAACTGATCTAATTAGTAAGTAACTTATAACTTTTTCTATTATTTTTTTTATTTTGACTATTTAATTACTCTATATTTCTGTTTATGTATCTCTGAGGCTCCTTTGCCCATATTATTGTCTTTTTATATTATTCTAAAGGAACTCGTCCCAGAATAAATAAAGCATTATTATTATTATTATTATTTGTGGGTATATATGTGAACAGTCTAGAGCTTTAATAATAAAAAATCGGACGAAACTTATCTTACGTATTTAAGGTTTGTATACGGCTCAGATGTGTAGGCAACTCGTTAAAATAAATAAAGTTTATTTTTTTATAAAATAAAACTTTTATAAAATTATAATGGTGAATAATTTGATGAATTTTCCCTTTATGATATCCCAAGAGTATCCACTTACAATTAGTGTGATAACTTTTGACCTGTCTATGAGAGGCATATCTCGTTATTCCATTTTAGTAAACTTTCCCGTCGAAAATAACAGTTTAGTAACTAATAGTTTTATAATTCATAATCAACCGTTGATATAATTAATAGGATTTTTGTTTTTTAATGGTGATAATGATTTGTTAGCTCAAAGCATTAGATCGGTTACAAATTCACTTCAAAAATTTTATAATAGCCCAACATTGCCAGAAAATAATTTCTATTCAAAATAGAGCGGTAGGTGAAAGTTGTGTGTTTGCCTCATTGAAAGGTAATAAGTATTAAGATTATGGTTACAATTGTTCATTCATACAGTATATAAAAATAAGAGGAAAATCCGCATAAATAATTATAAAATAAAAAACATAAATAAGAAAAATTAATCTTCTTAAAAACATTCACATTTATAATATTTACATTTGCTTATGTAACTCCGAGGCAAGCTTTGTCCTTAAAGTAGGGATCAAGAAATCCCAATGATTTTCTTCCAGCCGCGTCACTGCAGGCCATATTTCTAGGTGTATGATTTGTCTTTCGATATTCAAATAATGAGAAATAAATTTAAATTATATTCTTGCTGAGAACGTAAGCGAACTCTTAGCTGAAGAAGTCGGCAGAATTTGATAAGATTGACGCTGAACCATCATATTAACACACAGTATCACTGAAAATTTCATCAAACCGAATAAACGGTAGTAGATTTATATCTGTCGCATGGATTTACTTGGTTTGACACGGCTTTAACTGTTTTTAACTTCCAAATTCGAATACTGTCCTTTTATTTTTTTTCTCAAATTTTTACATGGTAGAAATTTAATGCTTGAAGATGCATGTGATCAAATACACTCGAAACTTTGTTCGGGGTGAAAGGAAAATTATAATACTGGTACAGGTGGGGAAACTTAGTTCGGAAGGTAGGCCTATTGATTATTTTTGCCGAAAGATGGTAGAAACTTATTTCCATTATTACATTTTGGAAGAGTGCCCTTTTTACACCGCAAGATTAAAAGATCTCGGAATACCCCAGAATATATCAGCATCCCTGAGTAATCAAGAAGAAATCGTTATCAAGTTCCTGGATAGTGAAACACTTTAAAAAAATATATGACAAGCTATAATTAATGTTCCTTTGCAGATTTTTTTTTCATTTGTTTACTTCATTTCATTTCAAGTTCATTTGTTTATTAATTTCAATTCATTTATTGATTTTACTACTATTTTTTTAAAAAGTTTATTTATTTATCTATTCTATCTTATTATCTATAAGTGTCTATTATTATCCTTATTTATTTATTTTATTCTATCAATCCATTTCTTAATTTTTCTTTTTTGTACCAACCATCCAAACAGTATTAAGTGGTGTTATTTAGTTGATCGGAAGTTTATGACCTGGATATTTTGCACCTAGACATCAAAACAAACAAACAACTTATTTCCAAAGTTTCATGACCATGGGCCTATTGTACTGATTTTATTGCAGTCTTAAAACTCATGGAACACACTGCGTATAGTTAGCTATTTTATGAATTTTCAAGTTTTTGTTGTCGTATTATAATATTAAAATTAATTCACTAAAATAAGTAAACGAAAACAGAACTTTATTTTGGTTCCGTCCTCTCAAACATATATATCTTCAAGTATCGAAGTGATAAGGCGGAAGATATGTCGCTACAAATTGGTCCAGAGCGAGGACTGCTTTGGCACATTCCCAACTCGGTCCTCTGTATTGATAATCTGTGGGCGTCCGAACCTTACCCTAGCATAATCAGCTTTATCTTTTATATTGCATCAATCTTTATTGCATTATATTTGTTTCAATACTATAAATTTATTTATTCCTCATTATTGACGTTAAGACAGCTTAGTATTCATATACGAAGTTCAATAATTCTGGTGCGGCATGCTTCACACAACATCCACTAAATTGTGTGACACTCCCAAGCGTCTGAAAAGGAGATGGTCTTGTGATCAGCTAAGGTATACATATTATTTTATTAGAGTGCTGCCATTGGTTAGTTTCTCGACGAGTATTTTCATGTAATTATGTAATGTATTTTTTTTTTTTTTTTTTGTTTTGTTTTGTTCTTCCCTATCTCGCCTTTTAGGCTATACGGGATTTTCCCGGGCCGGAGGATGAGGGCGGGGAATTTTAAATCCCCTCCGGCACTCTTACTTTTTATATCATCTCAAATCTCTGTTATCCGGTTGCCAGGTAACTAGCGGTGCTGTGCACACGCTTTAGCCTATTCGGCCACCCCGCCCCCGTGTAATTATTAGCCCAAGTTTACTAGATGTATTTTACAGTTGTACATATCATGAATACATAATAAATAAAAACAAATGTTGTATAAGAGAGGCCCCCCTTCCTATGTTAAATTCTGTATTTGTTGTCAGTCTCTCTTTTACTCATCACAGAAATTGTTACAATATATTTCGTATATATATATTCGTAACCACAATCGATTCTGGATTTCGAATAAAAAAATAAATAATCGAGAATTACTATGTTATTCACATCTTATCCGTTTTCAAGATGTTTAAACAAATATATTTAAAAAATACCTATTTAAATAATCATAGGTAAAGAATTAAACAGGACGAACCGACAATAAGAACACAGTTACTGAGAGAGATTGGGGATTTAGAGCAGTCACCAGGTATTGTACCTGCGTTAATTAACGGGCATTATCAGGCTATTATCAGGCCCGTCCAGTCCAATCCAACTGGCACACTTCACAGTCCTCTCGCGCTTACTTTATGAATGAAACGGTGGTCGGATTAACGTTTCGATTGTTCCCATTCATACTCTGCTTCATACCCAACTAATATATCTATATACAGGCATTTCTTTCAAAACACGGGATGAATTTGATTTAATATTCACATAGGTAGAATATCTTTTGGAAGTAAAAACTTGTTTAAGCGCGTTTTGTACATCCATCCGTACATAGTACATCCATCCTACTATAATTATATATGTGTTAAAAAAATATCGCTATAGACTTGGCTAAAGTCTTCCCATTGAAACCTTTTTAATTTATGTATATAACATACTTTCCCAAAAATAAGCTGCAAAAAATGTTACGATGAATTCAAAATTGTATTTGCCAATAACTAAAAAAGTAAACAATTTTCTATTGATAATACCCATATTTATTTATTGTAAGTAGTGAAGTAGTGAGAGACCGAGTCTTCACATTCGGAGATGTAATGCTCATTCAGGTAAAGTCGGCTAGAGTCAAATAATCTAAAAAAAATATTTCAAAAATAAAAAATTGATTTCTTTTGTAGTCTTATTTATTTGGCAATAATTACTTCCAATTAGCAACAATTGAATATATTTCTTGTATTATCGAAGTTACATGTTAACAAGTTTACGTTTCGGGATATTTACTCCCATCTACAGAACCACAATCCCAATGATCTTGTGGATGCAAAGCTAAACATTTTTTTTTTTCTTTTTGACTTAGAATATATTGCATGTTACATTACATATCAGAATTTTGTTGTTACAATAAATTTGTAATTACCTTAAAAATAATAATAATGTGCTCCATCGTAAGTTTCTAGCTCATGTTATAAAATGTATGCATATAACATCTAGAGCAACATCTTTCTTTCAAACTGATAATTGGGTGTATGCCATAGTGAAATACAATTGACCTTTGGATCTGACTGTTTTACCTGACTATTTTTATACTATTGTTGTTAATGTTCATTTTATGTACCTGCAGTTTCTTTTCTATTAAATTTTAATTTTGTTTAATATGTCCGTGGGTTTAATATGTTTAATATAATGGGTTCCTAAATGGTTAACGTCTGCTTTATATTTTACTGTTGTTCTATTGTTTCTTGTGAAAAAAAAATTGATTTTTTTGCACTGCATATTTTAAGCAAGAGGGATGTTCAGCATTTCATCCTTTTTGTAATAATCTATTATTATAAATTGTATCTTAACGCGACGCCATGTTAGAGAGTCATATGAGAAAAATAAAGTGTTGAAAACCGAATAATAACGAGTTTTATTGAACGTATGAAGTAAAATATCTCAGAAACTAAAAATTGAATCTACATACTTTGAGCAAGAAAAATTTCCTGCATTTCTCTTTGTAATAAATTATTATTCAAAATTGTATTTTGACATGACGTCGAATTAGAGAGTTGAAAAGGAAAAAGATAATGTCAAAAAAAAATAATAACGATTTTTTTTAACGTTTCGACAACAATATCTCAAAATTTGAATACCATGAAGAATTCATAAACCAATTTGCTGAAATCAATGTAGATTTTCTTTTAATTAGCTTTAAAAATAAGAAATTATATGTTTCCATTCAATTTTCTATTTCACACGATAGTTTCTTCAAATTACTGACTCTCTTACACATGTTATATTTAAAAAACCAAGGTGTGAGTTTTAGACCACTCAATAGAAGTGAAAACAAAACATTAGCTCAATATAAACAGCATAAAATGCTGTACATTTTCCTCATTGTTTTGATTTTTAGTTTCTGAGATATTTTAATCCATATCTTCAATAAAACTCGCTATAATTTGGTTTTGAATACAATATTTTTCCTTCTCCTACACTCTTACACGTTAAATGTTAGATTAAAATACAATTTTGAATAATAGCTCATTACAAGGAAGATGAAATACTGAAGATTTCTCTAGCTTACAGTATACCGGTTCGATTTTAAGTATCTGAAATATTTTAATCCATATGTTCAACACTAAACTCGTTATTATTTGGCTTTAAAACTATTTTTCCTTTTCGCTTTCCTAACACGGCGTGGCATTAAGATAATTTAAGATAGTGGCATCTTAATTATTTATTTTAACTATAGTAAATAATTAAGTACCTCGAATTCTTTTTAGTCCGACAAAGTTGTCAGTAAGGAAGTCAGATATTAATTTTTATTACGTTGTGAGTATATTTTTATTTAAAAACTGTTTTATATATATATATATATATATATATATATATATATATATATGCGAATTTTAATTTTTATATATATATATATTAATTTTTATATTTATATATATATATATATATATATATATATATATATATATATATATATATATATATTATATATATATATATATATATATATATATACATGCGAATTTTAATTTTTATATTGCTGAAATCTAAAGAATTGAATAATAAATAATATCAGCACTACCTACCATCTATGAAAACCTTACATGTACATGGCTCGCTCGGATTTCTTCGGTAGTTCTTCGCTCCTTATTATCACCCCTTATTCCGAGAGAGCGCGAGTTTCAATTCTACATCCCTCGATACCTTCTCTTAAATCTTCATTAGCTCATGATCAATTTTTTTTACTGTTTATATTTAACCATTTTTATTAATTATCTGCAGTCTGAAAAAGTTATTTTTTTTAAACAAACAAAACCAAAGATACACGGTTAGAAGAAGACATATTTGAAAAATTGACATTTATGCCCTGAGAATGTCTATGAAGTGAATGCCACTCTCGAAAACCTGCTGAGGCTTATAAATTCACCACAGTTCTCCTGAAGAAATAGAAAGCGGAAGAAAGTGTCAGGAGAGGCCTTTAGCCAGAAAATAAATAATATCTCACGAAGATCAAACATTGTCATTTCCCTCCATGAAGTAAATGTCTTACGATGGTTTCATGGAGAGAAATGAATAGGAGAAAAAAAAAGACACGTGCATACCATTTTGTAGAACTTGGTCATATGGACTGAGGGGACCGCAAAACGTATATATATGTTGAAAACTCAGAATCGCAATAATTTCTCTTACTATATATTACATATAGTAAGTGAAAATAATAGCACTAGTAAAATAGATAAAATTATTAGCCGGCTTAGCCACCCCTCCCCAATATTTGAGTGTTTATTTATTCTTTGTTAAAAAGTGGAGCATAGTATAAGCAACCAATGGAAATATTGAGTAAACTATGCATACTGAGCCTTACTTTGCAGACTTTTATTCTCTATATATTTTATCATGCTTTGCTTCCTTAATCAATTTACCAGGAGTGGACCAAAGCCAGAGGTGGCTAACCACCCAACACAGAATGGATATCCAATCAAACAACAGATATAGGAGGAGCAAGAGTCCAATTAATATGTAATTTGAGGAGACAATGGCTTTGAGTCCGCTATGTTTATTCACTCTTGGGATTAGTATGCTAATGTTTGCCGCTAGGAACCGCCACTGCCGCTCTGTTTTTGTCATATGCGAATTAATTCTTTTCAGTTGGTTATGGTTTATAGTTTTGTCATCATTGTTTGCATTTCAATGTTTATTCGCCGCCCGCTAAGAGGGAATTACACCTGTATTCGAAAGATCCACAAATATATTTTCTTTTTTTGTTTAACGAATAATGAATACAGTTTTCATTTACAAATTATTATTTTTGTTCCGGTTACTAAAAACAAATATGAGTTCCAGCGTTGGACCAATTATTAAGTTCGATAACTCAAATAATTCAGTGAGTTTTAAAACAATTTGGGCTCAGAATACAGAATACAGATTATTGCTCAAGATATGTTTCATCTTATTATTAAATTATTAACACCAGCCGAAAACTTCGTGAACAGATTCATCTTATCGTAACTACAATTTGTTTAAATTAAATTAATTTAATAAGGAACTAAAATCTCATAATAAACATTTGCTTTCCACTTGAATCATAAGATAATTTGATCACAAAATAAATTTTAAAAAAGTGGTCCACAAAATATAACCTTGGACGATATAATCTTGTTATTTTGACATGTTGGGGAGGAAGTCACGCAAACTGGGCCCATATTTTAGTATGTCACTTTTTTTTTTTTTGTGATGGGATAATCCTACGCTTTAAGTTGAAAGTAAATGAGTGTTCATGAGTTTTTAGTACTTAATTAAATCCGCAAAGTTTGCCCATCTCCAAATTTAATAATTAAAAAAAATATTGAACGTACGGTTGGACCGTATTTAAGTTAGATGTTTCAAATTATTCCTACTGCGATTTTTCATCCTGTCACCTAAAATTACCCTTGTTTTCACTCAAAATACTAATAATTAACTGTTTAAAAGCTTTTTCCATTACCTGGGAGTTATTATCATAAACATAATTGCCTAAGTACACAAAATTGGCCTTTACTCCTTTTTCGTTCGGAATCGACTCATGCATCAACTGAACATTTTTGTCCGATCGCCTCCATCGCTCTCGTAAAGTCTGCGCCTGTGCTTGTAGATAAGTGACAGCTTTTTAGAAAACGGCTAGGCCGTTCTTAAGATTTTCAAGTAGATACGCAAGTATATCTTTAAAATTAAATTATTTATTACGCCGATGACACATGTTTGCTATCTGTTAATAACGATCCTTTAATTGCATCCCAAACTCTTCAATCACATATCACAAGCCTTGAAGAATGGTGTAAAAATTGGAGAATAAAACTAAATTCCAACAAATCCCATCAAATCATCTTTACCCTCCGTCGTAAACCTATGACTTCTTGTCCTACAGTATCATTCAATAATACTCCACTTATTCCTGTTGAGCGAATCAGCTATTTAGGACTCCATTTGGATAAACGTCTTACTTGGAATCCTCATACTAGACTGAAACGACAAGAAACTGATCGACGTTTCCGACTGCTCCAACACTTACTAGACAAACGCTCCAAACTTTCTAGTAATTACAAAAGACTTATCTACATAACTATAATAAGGCCTATTTGGACTTACGGAGTTGAGCTTTGGGGCTCCACCAAACCATCGAATTCCTATCGTATCCATAGGTGAGTAGATAAAATTTGTTTTTCTTAAGTTCTAATTTGTTATTCATGAAATGTATTTCAGTGAAAGGTATTTTATTTCTAATTATCTTCAACGTACTTCTCGCTATGTGTATATGTATACTTTATTTTATTTTCTCTTCTCCTAATCTTTACGCATAATCACTTAAATATCTTAGGGAACATATGTATATCATTATTTGTTTTTTTATATTTTTTTTGTTTTAGTTTTTACTATTTCTTTCCCTACATATTAACAGTTATTATTATTTTTTTAATTTTTATATTCCATCACTACAATGCTTTACCTATAAAATAGATTTTACTTTCCTTTCTAATTTCATTCAGTGATTATTATGCAATTATTTTAGCTCCAATATTGTAGTACTGAACCCCTATTACCCAACTGTCCTCGTTAATTTATCCTAAGAGCTTAATTAATACTTAATGTATTACATGTATTTTGTTATTATTCATTGTAATAAGTCTTTTGACCAGATTTATAGTTAATATATATGAACAATACTGTTATTCTAAAGGGACCTAGTCCCAGAATAAAGATGATTTTTCTATTTCTATTTCTATCCAATCCTTACAATCCAAAATCCTCCGTAAAATCCTTAATGCTCCATACTTTGTCACAAATAGAACCATTCATAAAGACCTTAATGTACCATATGTCGCTGATTTAGCTCGAGCCAGATATCTATCCTTTCATGATAAACTTCAGTCCCATCCAAATCCGCTTGTTTCCACTCTTGCTTCTTCCTCGATTCCTGATAATCCTTCTAGGCGTCTGAAAATGAGATGGCCTCGTGAAATGAGATCTTCTTACTTAAAATTATTTAGAAAGTGCTACCACTGGGTAGTAACTCTTCAAGCCTGTACATGCCATTATTTATATTTGCGCATATTTACTAGTTGTATTTGTATACTGTTGTAAATTCCATTAAATAAACAACAAAAAAAATTATTTATTTAGATTTTAAAGTCATGAATGCTATCTTGTAACTTATTAATTCAAATTAATGACATCACCATTTGCTTTAGCCGTATAATTATATACTTATAAATATGTATGATTAAAATTTTAAACTATACTGTAATACTGTTTCAATCTTCACTAAATTGTTACTCAATTGTTTTTCAGAGAAAAAAAATTGTTAGTTGAGTCGTGAGTGAGTGCGGTGATAAAGCGATATTTCAAAGAAAAATCCCAAGGGAAATCTGCCGTGAAGCGATGGTACCATTAGCCAAGATAAAAGGTCAAAAATGTATTTTTCAAAAGCGGCGCCACTTCAGCGGTGTGGGACCATTGAAAATCTATAGGCTTACAATTCATTGGCGAAAGTGCGTGATTTTTTATACACATTCATTTGTTTTGGTCTGATTCCATTAACACTTCGTTTTTACTTCAACTTACCTATTATGTAATATTAAGTAAGGGAAAGTATTGCGATCGTGAATATTTTCGAATTTGAGTTTTAAACGGAACTACACGTTTTGAGGTCCTCCGACTCCAAAGAACCAAGTTCCGCCAAATGGACTGTGCGTATCTACGTGAACAGTACTAGCTCAAAATCGGAAAACCGTGTAAAAGTAAAATTGCATATTTAAGGTTTTTATATACCTCAGATGTTACAGCGACTTTTTCCTTGAAATTGGCTAACCGGAGGTGCCTTTTTATTTCAACGGTGAAACACATTTTTATAATTTTCTCAAAAAACGGCTTAAACGATTTTGATCAAACTCGGTGTATCATTATACTGGTCTTTAATATCACTGAGGTCTTATCTCCATTGACGTCAGTTTACAGAGCTTAAATGCCCAAGGTTCATATATGTCTTTCTCTAAAGTACCTTTAATATGGTTTATTTAAAAAAAATAACTCCCTTTTGTTACTGTAAATAAAAAATAGCTAAATATGATGTTTGAAAGAATAAGATAATAATACGAACTGGAGAAAAAAAGAAAATGGTTATCCAAGTTGAAAATCCGGCAATAACAGTCAGAAGGTATACCTATAGTACATAGTAGGAAAGCGGAGAATTTTAGAAAAAAATAATAGCATATACATAAATTCGTAGAAGGTAACGGAGATTGGCAAAAAAAAATTTTAATAATTTCAGAAAACTAACATTATTTAACGTAAATCACATGTTTCCAAGGAAATTAAATGAATGATTAATGATATAGATGGTTGGGATGATCAGTCAAAATAAAATAGTAAAAATAAACAATTGTATTTACTTTTACATTCGCCGACGTTTCAGCCATTAGATCAAGCCTTCATCAAGACTACTCTACCAACAAGCATAGACAGACTATAAAGTCTATGCTTGTTGGTAGAGAAATTCTGATGAAGGCCTGAACTTCGGACTGAAACGTCGGTGAATGTAAAAATAAAAACAATTATTTATTTTTACTATTTTATTTTGACTGATCGCACCAACCGTTCTTCTTTCAATAATTCACTACAGTGAACCATAAACCCAGAATTATGAAATTTTCTTACTAAATGTAATCTTTTAAATTTTTTCTATGTTTGAAAAAAGAAGTATTTAAAATCCACCGATTCAAGCCTGTGCCATTGTTAAACACACTATTTCATTAGACTTATGTAAAATAAGAACTGAAATATAAAAATATTCCATTGATATGTTCATATGAACTTTCAAATCTTAATAAAAATATAAGCCTTTTTCGGTTCACAGAATGACTAACTCGGATTTCAACATTATTATTAATTCTAGTGGCAAAATTTATATCTTCATTCACAGTTCTATATTTCAACACTAAAACCACCTACTCAGAAATCAATTTACTCACTGTCTGCATATATAAAATAACTTTTATAACTATAAATATCACTACAATGACATTAATAAAAACTGTTTAAAATTGGACTTAGTCATTCTGTCAATTGAAAAGCACAGAGACTGAAGTTATGTGATTCGCCTTTGCCTAGCATCGATTTAATAAATAGATTTTTTGTAATCTTAATGGACTTAATGATGTGTTCTTTTCATTTATTTATTTTAAGTTTAAACTCCAATAAATCCCACCAAATTACCTTTACCCTTCGTCGTAAACCAACGACTTCCTGTCCTACAGTTTTCTTCAACAATACTCCACTTATCCCTGTTGAGCAAATCCGATACCTAGGACTCCACTTGGACAAACGACTAACTTGGAATCCTCATACTAGACTGAAACGACAAGAAACCGCTCGACGTTTCCGATTACTTCAGCACTTACTAGACAAATGCTCTAAACTTCCCATTAATTACAAAAGACTCATATATTTGACTATAATAAGACCTATTTGAACTTACAGAGTTGAGCTATGGGGCTCCACTAAACCATCGAATTCCTCTCGCATCCAATCCTTACAATCCAAAATCCTTCGTAAAATCCTCAATGCTCCTTGCTTTGTAACTAATAAAATTATCCATAAAGATCTTAATGTTCCTTATGTTTCAGATCTGGCCCAATCCAGATACATAACCTTTCATAATAAACTTCAGAATCATCCCAACCCTCTCGTTTCTAACCTTGCTTCCTCTTCAATTCCTGATAACCCTCCGTCTGAGGCGTCTGAAAAGAAGATGGCCCCGTGATCTCCTAATGTAGTCATATCATTAGAGTGCTACCATTGGGTAGTTACTCAGCAAGTGTATTCATGTCATTATATCAATTATGTCCAAATTTACTTGATGTATTTATGTAATACAGTTGTAAATGTCATAAAGAAATAAAAAAAAAAAAAAAACTTTTAGGTTATTTTATTCTTATTTGTTGTATATATATATATATATATTATTTTTCTGTATAATTTATTTTATTTATTGTACATAGAGTGTGAATATGATCTCTTAACACTATTATAAATGTCCTTTGAGACAGATTGTAATATTTTCCAATAAATAAAATTGGACTGAATGATTTGTTAGCTGTAAGCTTTAAGCTTTAGCTCCATTTAAAATGCACTTCAAAAATTTTATAATAGTCCAACATGACCAGCAAATAATATTTATTCCAAGTAGAGCGGTAAGTGAAAGTTGTATGTTGCGTAAAACCACTGAAGAGGGGGCTATGGAACTGGAGTCCCCCCTCACAAAATGGTAAAATATAACCATGTTTATGGAAACAAATATTAAAAAATTAACTCTTAAAGTATTATTGTTCCTGTAATTACATTTAAAAGAACTTTAGGAATCACTTAAAAACCATTTCATATAGTTAGTTTCTTTCTTTTTTTCCAAAGTAATTATCGTTATTTTTATGAAAAATAAAGCTTTCGGACTTAAGCCCAACCAAAATTAAATCCTGAATCCATTAGTGCTCACATCAGATTTTTTAAGTATGTTTAAAGTGTTTCTGATTAATTTTAATAATATTTTAAAACATGTCATCACCTATTTACTATATGAAGGTATTTTAAAGAAGGGCTTCTCCCCTCCCAAGGTTAGCTGCCGGGGTCAAATCACTCCCTTCAGCCTCCCTCGGTGCTTTTAGTAGTTTCTTTTTTTCTCTTTGCTCCACTTCCATACTTTTCCCCCACTTTCCGAGCACACTCTAAAAACCTTCAGTAGACTACTGGAGCTGAAAATCTCTTCAAATACTTTTTTTCTTTCCCGGACGGACAAGAAGGATAAGGATAACTTCGACTCAAAAAAAGGGATTTTCCCTGTCACCTGGATTTTCAACTCCTGTCAGGAAGTCTTGAAAATTAGCTAGAATTTTTCTCATTGACACAAGTCAGAAATTCTAATGAGCTTTACTCAACCTTTTATTCCGTAATCTACTTTATGAAGTAAAAACTTCTTTGGGTTCCTTTTGCCTTTTTTTTTTTTATGGAAAATGAATTAGAATGATCCGTCAGATTTCGTTCGGTATTAACGCTTGGGTAAAGTCGGCTAGAGTCGCCTAATTAAAATATTATTACATACGGATTAAAAGATATCAGAAACTATAAATCGGGCCTGCATACTGTATGCGAGGAAATTGTTCAGCATTTCTTCCTCTCTATTATAGGCTATAATTCAAAATTGTATCTTAATGCGACGCTGTGTTAGGGAGGCGAAAAGGAAAAAACAGTGTTGAAAATCAAATGATGTGGTTAGTTGAACAAATGGATTAAAATATTTTAGATACTAAAAACCGCATCTGTATACTGTAAGCGAGGGAAATGTTCATCATTTCATTTTCTTTGTAATGAGTTATCATTTATAATTTATATTTCATAAAAATTCTAATAAATCCCATCAAATTACCTTTACTCCTCGTCGTAAACCTATGGCTTCCTGTCCTATAGTATCCTTTTAAGAATACCCCACTTATCCCTGTTGAACAAATCCGATATCTAGGACTCCACCTTGACAAACGACTAACTTGGAACCCCCATACCAGGCTGAAACGACTAGAAAACGCCCGACGTTTCCGACTATTCCAGCACTTACTAGACAAACGCTCCCAACTTCCAACTATTTACAAAAGACTCATGTATATCACTATAATAAGGCCTTACGGGATCGAGCGTTGGGGCTCTACGAAACTATCAAATTCCTATAGTATCCAATCCTTACAATCCAAAATCCGTTGTAAAATCCTCAATGCTCCCTAATTTCTCAAATTAAATCATCCATAATGACCTTAATGTACCATATGTTTCCGAATTAGCACAATCCAGATACCTGTCCTTCCATTATAAACTTCTGAACCACCCGAACCCTCTTGCTCCTCTATCCCTGATAACACTCCGAGGCGTCTGAAAAGAAGATGGCCTCGGGACTTTTTAATATAGAAATATAATTGGAGTGCTGCCAATGGGTAGTCTCTTCATGATGTACATGTAATATTAGTTGTTCATATTTACTCGTTGTATTTATCATTTAATACAACAGTTGTAAATTTCTATAATAATAAAAAAAAATATTTCATATTATTAATCTTGCCTTTTTGATGTTTTCATTTATATAGTGTGGCCGAAAGCACACACCTTAGTTTTTTTTATTTTATTTATAGCAAATCTTCGATTTATACTACAAAAAGCCATTAAGTTACATTCGGTAACCTTGAATCACTGAGAACTTGAATGAATTTTCCATTCCATAAATCTGGAAATTTTGTCCTTTTACATTCCTATTACATTCCTTTTTGATACATAAAAGTGATATTTTTATGCAATTACTGTGATTTTTTATATACGAATAAGATAGAAAAACGTTCCTAAAGGTTCAGTTCCATTAAAATGTACATAACTACTTTTTGCGATAAACAGACGATAATAAAGAAAATAATTAAAAATTAACCTAAATATTTTTTAAAACATTTATTTATTAAAACGTGCCGTGAAAACATTTACGAATTCCAAAAAGAGTTTCCAGCGAAAGGTTAATACTCCTAAAATCCTACAAAAAATGAAAAATTAAAAAAATATGTAAGGAATTAGATAACTACTGAATCGTAAAATTTGGAAGCAGAAATAAATGTAGATTGAAAGTAAACTGAATACAAATATGTAAAATAAATTGAAAGATAACAACACTGAAAAGGTCACGGTTAGTGGGTCACCGATTTCGACCAATATTTTTTTTTTGGTGATTCTACACATCGGAAAATATTTCCGTTCGTTCCAATTCGCCTTAGGAGCTGACAAAAACTTATTATATACATACATATTATATTATATTTTATATATATAAAATATATATATAAATATATATATAAAATGATAGTTATTTTTTCTCTTTGCTTTTCTCAGCTTTCTAGGCAATTTAAAAAAAAATTATTATTGAAATTTATAACTGCATTAAATGATAAATAGAACAAGTAAATACAAAATTATATGTAAAACATGAAGAGAAACTACCCACTCCAACTATATTTCTATGTTAGAAGATCCCGAGGCCATCTTCTTTTCAGACACCTCAGAGGGTTATCAGAAAAAAATAGGAAGTAATGTTGGAAATAAGTGGGTTCGGTTGGTTCAGAAGTTTGTTACGGAAGGATAGGTATTTGTATTGAGCTAAATTGGAAACATATGGAACATCAGGATCGTTATAGATGATTTTACTAGTGACGAAGTAAGGAGTATTGAGGATTTTGGATTGTAGAGGTTGGATACGAGTGGAATTTGATGATTTAGTAGAGCCCCAATTGTCGATCCCGTGAGTCCAAATCGGCCTTACTATAGTAATATATATGAATCTTTTGTAAATAGTTGGAAGCTTAGAACGTTTGTCTAGTAAGTGCTGCAGTAGTTGAAAACTTCGGGCAGTTTCTAGTCATTTCAGTCTAGTGTGAGAGTTATAAGTGAGTCGTTTGTCCACGTGGAGAACTAGGCAGCAGATTTTTAAATAAATAGAATTTTTATTGTGTAGATTGAGAATAAAATATTGCCTATGGTATTAAATGAGTTTGCCTATGGTACAGCAGGGAAAGTAAATTAATGTAATGAAATAAGTTAATTTCGTTTTTAGCGTTCTTAAACTCTTAAATACAAATTTTAACATAAATCAAAAATTGCAAATTTTAGTACTTTTTTCCGCATGTTAACTATTAAAGCATTCATAGCTTATCAGATTTTTTTTTCCAAATTCTACGTTAGAACAATCGCTGCAAAGCAGAAAATTGCTTTTTCCAAACCATATCAATAACTTTTAGATTTTATTATTATAATTAAAGATAAATATAAAGAAAATTCTTGAATTTTTTTTATTTTTTAACTTTGGTTCTAATTTATCTATAAAAGTCAGGTTGGCACCATTTAGTGAATCATATACAGTCCTAAATCCCGCATAATTTTCGTGTTTATCGGTGCAGTCTCCATAAGGTTGTTACAATTTTTGAGCTTTCAACAAAATTTCGAATTGTGCAGCCTAGGCTAAAATTTTGTGTAAACAATTATAGTTATCCGATTGACCTTAAAACTCGTTTCCAAGGGCTTTCTGAGGTGAAAACAACGAAATTCAATTTTGTTTCACCCTAAAAATGTCTTTTCTCAAGAGCCAGAGCCGGTTAAGAAAAAATATGTTTGGCAGATAACGACAGTATAAGTACAATACTAAAACAAATCAGAGGGATTTAATTTTTTTCGAGGAGATACGCTATAATAATAACATAAGAAAATACACACTCATTATATCCTCCATGATACATTCAATAATAATCGGGTCTATAAACTAGCAGTAAACAGCACATTAACAATTAAAACAGCTGATTTCATTTTTCTTTTGTTTTTTTTTAATAATTAAACTTTGAAATTTATTGGAAAAAATTAACTATTAACAAATATTAATTTTATAAAATATCTAACACTGTGGGCGTTATGATGATATAAAATGTATTTCAATAAATATTTTGAATATTTCATTTACTTGGGGCGTGGTGTTTTCTCCAGGCGCATGTAAATTCTGAGGATGTGCTGGAAGATTAAGATATATAATTTATTAATGTTTATTTGTTTGCACATTCATGATAATAAGTTCCAAACTGAACAAAATACTAATTAAATTTAAATTATAGAAGACAGAAAATATTCATTTTTTTTCTTCTTCTTAGGAAACAACCGTTATTCTGGGTATCTTGGTCGCATATTCTAATTCCGATTCTGGTAGATTAGTATCTAGATCACGTAGGGCTCGTCCCAGGCTCACTCCATTATTTCTTCCAAGTACACAAGTGCGTGATCGCATTTGTTGCTTTGGGTCTAACATATAATGAATACAGAAAAATTTATCCTCCAAATGTAAGAATTTTATTTATTCATTTGCATTAAAAGAGAGTAATCTTTTTCAAATGATTCCTATTTATGTAGATGATCATACATGATATATACATAACATCATATATCCTGATAAGCGTGAAATTCATATCAATTACCATAAAAGAAAATATGTTACACCCTGAGATAAAATTAAATTTTAAGTAGGAAATAGAATATAGATATAATAATGACAGAAGAACCCTTATTTTACGAAGGGAAGAGATATAATTTGATGTTGGACGTACATTTAGAACTTCCTAAGATAATAATTCAGAGTAAATCTTGAATGGCATTTAACTTCTTTCAGGAGTACCTACTTCAGGAGAAAGCTTTTTAGAAATTCAGATAAAAGACCTCTCTCCTAAATGGAGAACTGGATATTTTGTTGAAACATAAAAATATCATTTGAGCATTAAACTTTTTTTTTCTATTATCGAAACAAATTAAAAAAAATTAATGAATGGTGAAAATTAATTAAATGTCTTGTTTTTCTTTATTAATTTTTAGTTTTATAAATCTATTTCTTTATTTTTTCACGATCCATTTCTTGATAAATTTAGATTTACAAGGCCCAAGTAATAACATGAATTCTGTGAACAATAAACCTCTGGAATTCCATTTTTTTTCTTCTTATTTAACCATCCTTGCCACCGCTTTATTTTATTTTTAAATTAAAATCTCTATCTTTGATAAACATTTGTGCGAAATTAGAAATCGAAAATCGAACACGTTCTCGGTATGAGGTGGTTTCTATGGTGAGATGGGGATGTGAAGCATGAGAAGAATTTTGGGAAGGTGGAACTTCAGGGGGGGGGGGAGATCTAAGCGAGCTCCCTTCTACTACAGGCAAACTCATTTTGAATGCACTATACTGTTATATATGATACATAACATTTTTGGAAATAATTACGAGTTCGCGTCCCGGTGCCGAGGGTGGCTTTTAACTGGGGTATCAATCCCCCGCCCTCAACCCCTGGTCTGGGAAAATCTTAACAGCCTAAAAGGTGAGGAAGGGGAAGGAACAAAGAAAATTTTAAAAATAATTTGCAGTGTTTTTAATCTAAATAGTTTGATACTTTAAATTATATATTACTATGTTTTTTTTCTTGTTTTTTTTTATAAATTATTAGGCCAAAGATCACCAATTTTACACAGCTTTTACATACTGTATTATTTATCCGACGTTTCGGCTTCGGGAGCCATTTTCAAGATCCTGCAAAACAGGCACCGCTTCATAAAATTTCTAAAATCTATCATTATATTATAGTTCGTCTTTTAGTCATTCTTTTATTTCATCGAATGTCGTTTTTTTACTTCACTTTCGCAGATGATTTTAAAAATGTTCCTCCTCACTAACGCATTCATACAGGACTCCTGTATGAACTCTCCTTATGTAAAACTGCCTAATATTTTATAAAAAATGGCACCGAACCTGAATGATATGACTAGAAAATCTATATTACTTTTGTTTTGATTTTTTTATACAAACTCAAAACATTATAATTAGTCTTTATTCCCGTTTTACTGAAACGGTGTTTTCCAGGAATAAATTAAGAGATGAAAATAGACCTGAGGCAGTAATTGGCTAATTAAAAGAAATGACGAGTCCTCCCCAATCTGCATAAATCAAACAAACATTTAACTCATCTTGAAATCAGTCCCATGATTTTACTTCTTCACTATCTTCTCCGAAAGAGAAAGAAAATTCCTCCAAGTTCGGTCCAGTCTTTTCATTAGGGCAATTTATCAAAATCAAAAGTTGCTTTGTCGACTTTCCATTTATCAAAGGTGATGGGAGGGAGGGAAGGAAGAGGAAAAGGGGGGAGGATGGGCGTAATGAATTGAAGAACCCTCCTCCTCCCCCCCTCTTGGAGAAAAAATTGTATTTAAATTTATGAATAACAGAGGCTTAAGTAATTTGGCTTTTTAAGGATCTGCCTCGCATTAACTCAGAAGTTTTTGTTTTTTTCTATATATGGGTAAAAAAATATTAAAAAATCAACCTCTGCGTTACCTCAAAATAAAAGGAGTAATTAGGAAAAGGATTAATTGTTCCATGGTAAAAAGGATTAAATGAAACACGCAAAGAAAGGATAGGGGTTCATTACTTGATGTCATCTTCCTCACCACCTGTTGTACTCAGGATATCACCATCAGCCTTTATTGTCTGTTTTTGTTTTATATTCTCTTTTTTACAAAGAAAAAACTGAATTTATAAGGGCTAATTCAATATCATACAAGAGAGATTTAAAAAAATGTATACCACTGAATGAGCTCAAGAAATAACTTATTTAGTATTTATTATTCTTTGAATATTTAATAGTTGACCGTTGCACTACAAAGGAAGGAGATGGTCCGGGGTGGCGGTCATAAATAGGCTAAATAGTGGTACAACTATTTTATTAAAAGCCAATGTTTCGACTCAGTTTCAGTTCCAAGTGAAACTCCTAGCTGAACACACTTCCCAGAAGAAGAACTACAAAGTCGGGTCGAAACGTTGGCTTTTAATAAAATAGCTTTGCCACTATTTAGCCTATTTATGACCTTCACCCCGGACCATCTGCTTCCTTTCTTTATTATTCTTAAATAAAAGGTCATTTGATCACCGGTTTCTATATTTATTTTATAATATTAATTAAGTCGTTTCGGCTAAACCAATAGCCATTCTCAAGTTTTATTTATTTATTCTTTGACATTCGTCATGTCAATATTTTTCTTCATTTGCTATATTTATTCATTTATAACATTGCGGGCTTACCAACTACTTGAGTGTCATTTTAGTCCTTGCAAAATATTTTAAGTTAAAA
This sequence comes from Nezara viridula, assembly GCA_928085145.1. NCBI lineage: Eukaryota > Metazoa > Arthropoda > Insecta > Hemiptera > Pentatomidae > Nezara > Nezara viridula. The sequence continues at coordinate 167,971,532 of OV725079.1, forward strand.
GAATTAAATTTTAAACAATGTGCATTTCGAAGTTATCAATACATTTAAAGATACAAAACAACTTAAAAAACGCTGAAAATTATTTCACAAGGGTTTATTATTTTCAAACAATTATACATCTGAAGTAACATTACCTTCCTAGTTACAAAGAAAAATAAATAAAAGGTGATTCCAATTATTGGACTAAACTTTTTTTTTAATCATTAGTAATATGCTAAAATTAGGATTACTTCTGTAACATATTCAAAATTCAATAACCAAAATAAAGGATATAACCTTTGCAGTAGAACATATTAAAAAAAACTAGAGTCCATATCGTTGCTCCTAGTTGTCCGATTTTAAAGAATTTTATTTTGTTTTTTAGGAAATTTCGTATACTTTTAAAAACCCATATGCGATATCAACAACAACTTTTTGAGTTGTTCCGAATCTAATTTGACCATCCCTCGTAACTTTTTTTCTAGCTCCTTTTCGTTGAAGTATGTTATATAGATAAATTTAATGGGCGTCGAGAAAATGACTTTAGCGAAGTTTCATTAAAATCGGTACTTTCGTTTAATTGCTACTGTCTATAGCAATGCAGGTTTTACGATCGTTTCGCAAGTAAAATGCGGATAGTAATGTCGATGAAGGAGGATCATCCTCGGGTGACCTCTGATTTTATATCCAAATTTGAAGAAAAAAAAATGGTCCAGTAGTTTCGGAGAAAATGCACGGACGGCGGATGGACAAAAAAATTTTATTCGTTTTTCGAATTCTATGTAATACCTGAAACGTAATACCTCAAATTTTGAGAGTTAAGTTTTTTTAATTTTTCGGTCGATCATAATGGTTCATTATTGAAAAAAATAATACACATTTTTTTTTTATTTCTTTATGACATTTACAACTGTATTACATAAATACATCAAGTAAATTTGGACATAATTGATATAATGACATGAATACACTTGCTGAGTAACTTCCCAATGGTAGCACTCTAATGATATGACTACATTACGAGATCACGGGGCCATCTTCTTTTCAGACGCCTCGGAGGGTTATCAGGAATTGAAGAGGAAGCAAGGTTAGAAACGAGAGGGTTGGGATGATTCTGAAGTTTATTATGGAAGGATAGGTATCTGGATTGGGCCAGATCTGAAACATAAGGAACATTAAGATCTTTATGGATAATTTTATTACTGACAAAGTAAGGAGCATTGAGGATTTTACGAAGGATTTTGGATTGTAAGGATTGGATGCGAGAGGAATTCGATGGTTTAGTGGAGCCCCATAGCTCAACTCCGTAAGTCCAAATAGGTCTTATTATAGTCAAGTATATGAGTCTTTTGTAATTAATGGGAAGTTTAGAGCGTTTGTCTAGTAAGTGCTGAAGTAATCGGAAACGTCGAGCGGTTTCTTGTCGTTTCAGTCTAGTATGAGGATTCCAAGTTAGTCGTTTGTCCAGGTGGAGTCCTAGGTATCGGATTTGCTCAACAGGGATAAGTGGAGTGTTGTTAAAGGAAACTGTAGGACAGAAAGTCGTTGGTTTACGAAATACAAATATTAAATTTTGGAATAAAGTTGAGTTTTTTTTAATACACAACAATATTTTTGCCATCTTCATATTATTTTCCAATATTTTCCAAATATTATTTTCCAACTCAACTTCATCCTGGTGAGCTTCACATGCATAATGTACACCGCATGAAATACATTGAGGAAGTGTACCCTATGTCATAAGGTACTCATGTGTTATCCTTGAGAGTCTGATTCTTCTTTTTAACGATTTGACACTACAGTAGGTTTTACTATTCTGTATTTGCCATAATAAAAAAAAATGTTGGGTACATAACCGTCTACTTAGGTTTACATGGAGAGACTGTCCAATAGGTGACTACAGATGAACGTCAAGCATGGTAATTACTTGTATAGGTGATCGTCCCTCTTGAGCGACTTTCCAACGAGAAAGCCATATTGCTCGATTACCTTCCTCCAACTCCCCCGGTGAATGTGAAACCCGTCAGCTTTCTGGAGGCAATTAATGGTCACTGTCCTTAAATAGGAGTGAAACAATAAGAAGGACACTGCCAGATTGTAAGGACGCTGTACTATGGAGAGCTTGGTTCCTAATAAAGATATTGGATTGGAAACCCGGTTCCGGGCATAACATTTACAATAATTAAATAAATGGAAAGATTTATATATGCTGCTCTCATATGAATGTATAATAAATTGATATATCCTTTCCTCGGGCATGACTCTACAGGATACTGGAGGCAACTCACACCGACTGGGCGTATGATTGATTAGAACTCTTAAGGTGGTTTTCCAAGATGTCTTTAACACCTCAAAGGTTTGATCCATGGACGATCTGTTGAAGGGAAAGAAATGTAAGTCCTCGTGAGCCCACTGACTGAGCAGCCACAATGCATGGATCAAGACTGCTTTGCCCATGTCCTTGAACCTGAATGGATCAGTAAGAAGGACACATCCAGATTGACAACACAGGTATCAGCTATGAAGCTATCCGTGGTCTGCTGCTGCACCATGCAGACCATGGTTCCTAGCAGCGTAAGGTTGGGTAATCCCCTCTAGGCTATGTATGCTACCCCAAGCATCTATTTCTGTCAAACATTTATATTTTCTATACCATTGACAGAAAATAAACATCATAAAAATAAACAACCTCTATGAGTGTGTGTTTATACATACATATAAATGCCAGATAGGATATGAAACCCATTACCATTTCATTAACAACAACTTATTGGGATTAACAATAAAAAAAAAACAATAAAAGAATTGATTACCTTACAGTCGCCTAGAAGAAAATAGGAGATAACAGTTGACTGGTACTTACCTAAAACAGAAAATCTATGTTAGACAACTAAATGAGACATTTGAATAGAGATAGTTTTGTCAATAATATTAAAATTTCATAAAGCTGTTGTTTCCGTAAGAGTAATGTTAAGCATAGTAATACAAGCGAACATAGACAAGCTTATGAAGTGTTTGCAATAGTGAGTAGACCATCTGAAAACTCAACCATGATCCAGTTTTACACATTCACTTCCGTTTTCAATACATTTTTTCGAGTTTGGCCTAAAGGAAGATCGTCATAAAAATCAAAAAAGTTTGAAAATTTGATATTTGATGAGTTAACATTTTTTTTCAAGGAAATAATCTTGACAAAAAATGTCCGGTACTATAATGTATGTACGGTAATGTATTGTATTATTACAGACGAAGATGAAAATGGATCTTCCAAGAAATTTAATGAACAAAGACAGCAGACGTGGTAGGAAACCAAAATTATCATCTTGCTTCAACAACTTCTTCCTCATTTACTTTACTGCAAGGAAAACTTTGAATTATTTCAAAGAGGGTATGCGGTTTTAATTCAACCCACTTCTGAAAGTAATGTAGGTCACAGAGAAGGCGGATTTGAGTTAAGTATGGAGGTTAAATAATGTACGTTATAACCAGATAATAAATAAATATAATTTTGAACAAAGTTATTCAAGTTCCCCCAACTTATCTGAAGTGAGGAACATTTTCGAGAGAAAACAGATATATTTACGGCCATAAAATTTATCACTCACATACTTATGAAGGTACACTTTAAAGTACGAAGTTTAAAACTTAATTTAAAAACTAAACTGAGTAAATATCTAAGCCCTTTCGCCTAAAGAAAATTCTTTCTATTAGGTGAAGAATAAGATTCTATTTATTTGTGATTCCATTAATATTGGCGAGGGTATCTCAAGGATCAATAATGGTTACTTTTATGTTAATATGAAATTAGGAGTAAAGAGCGCGTGTCGGTCGATTTGTAGGTTGCTCTGAGTCGGTAATACATTAAATACACTATTTCCAAATCGCTCCGGTTATCGTGTTATTTATTTTTTCATATCTTTAAAAACTTCTTTCCAAGGAGCTGGTTAGTATTCAGGCCTCGCAAATATATATAAGAACAGGCTTTATCATAGCATTGTGCACACTTAATTTAAGATTTTTCAGGTTTTAATTCCCTTTGAAAGAGATAAGAATGCTCTTTTTGGAGCTTATTATAGCGGAGATGAGATATATGACTTTGTGTACAACAGGTCCTTCCCATTACCTCATTTTGGTTCAAGGACAGTGACAGATCGGTCTAGATCCATGGATTATGGCTGCTAAGAGTCAGCTGCTGCATGAAGACTTATGTGGAAGAGAAAGACCAAAGAACAGCTAACAGAAAATCATTCATTCATTATTGGCACAACAGACGCATATGGCGGTCTTGGCGTATTCAATTTCTCTGCTCATTCATCCCTGTTTGCTGCGCACCTGATGGATATGCCAGTTTTTCTCAATTGATTTTTACATTATCTATCCATCTTGCCTTCGGTCTTCCCCTGGATCTAACTCCCTCTGGCTTATCTTTATAAAGCCTTCTCGCTGTCCTGGCTTCACCCATTATCAGGACATTTCTTAACCATTTCATTCGCTGCACTCGAGCAAATTGGGAGATAGACAGATCGCCGTACATTGGTTATACCCTCTTGTTTTTTCTCAAGCGGAGAACTCCTTCCTCCAAACCGATCTATTCGTTGAGCAGATGCCTTTGTTAGAGTCCATGTTTCACATGCATATGTTGCAACTGGCCGAATAATCGTTTTGTATATCCTAAACTTCGTTGTACGACTTAACAATCTACTTTGCAGAAGGCTCGCTAGAGAAAAGTACACTGTTGACAGCCATTATTCTAGCTCTTATCTCCTCTTCTTCGTTATTGCTATTGTTAATTATGTACCCGAGGTAGGTGAAGCTTGATACAGCTGTACTGTACAGTATGGTTTTCCAAGACATAGTGCTGCAATGGATAGACCAGCTTTTTCTTCCTGAAAACAAGGATCTTGGTTTTACTTTCGTTGATGCTTAGCCCCGTTTTCCCTACCCGATTCTCCAGCCTACTGAATGCACTCTTCATTACTTGAAGTGATCGCCCCGGAATGGCCACATGTTACAGAAAAAGGTCGATCAATATCCCACGATATCTAGGGAAGTAGATTAAGATGGGCGGGATGTATAGCTCTAAGCAATTAAAAAAATAAATATCTCAAGATAGACTGAGATGGAGAAGTATTGCATTAATCATAATTATTATATATAAGTGTGTATTGGGGGCGGGATGGCCGAATGGGCTAAAGCGTGTGCACTGCACCGCGAGTTGCGTGACAACTGGATAAGAGATTTGAGAAGATTAAAAAAGTATGAGTTCGCATCCCGGTGTCGGAGGGGATTTTAAATTCACTTCCCTCACTCTCCAGCCCAGGAAAATCCCGTATAGCCTAAAAGGCGAGGTCGAAAAAAAAAAAATTGTGTGTGTATTTGTTCTTAATTTCAGCCAATATAGATAAATAGATCCAGTCAGTGTATCGTAGAGAAAAAAGCGCGACCCTGGCCAAGATATAGCTTTTCCGAAGTCCCCTACTTCAATAAATCAACAGTTAAGCGTTGGCCATCTGGCGGGGACTAACTGCTCGGAAAATCTTTAAGAGAAGGAGCTGAAAGGGAGGGGGGTCTTCTTGAAAAACCGATCTTCTTTCATTTGGAAAATTAACGGCACTCGTTGTGTTTATGTGTTTTCCAAACATCTAATAGCCAAACATCCTAAATTACAAGTTATCAAGACATGTATCTCTATTTTATGGAAAACTTTTCGAAATCTATTAGTCCAGGAACTAGCAATTGTTTTCTTATCTAATATGCAACAGACATTTAGACGAGAGAATATGGAAGATCTCATCATTTAGTTCAAAGAAAATATTCGTCTGGCAATTTCTCGAGGCGATTTTCAAAAATAAAATATAATAAGAACTACATAAATAAATAAAATATTTTTTAAAAAACGCAAAAATTATCTCATAAACGTACGCTTGAGAAACAGTCTATATCAACCTTTAGACTTCCCAGACGTGTTTATCATAAAAATTATACAAAATATCTTGATGCAGTAAAAAAAAAATACCTAATAGAGCCACGAGAAAAAAAATGCATTACAATGATTCTTATGATAGATAACATGCACGAAATACCAGATAGAATTTTTTTTAGTTATTTATCCCTTTCAAATAATAAATTTAAGAAAATTTGGTCCAAATACCTCTTAAGTGGATCGCTTAAAAATAATTTATATTAATCTTACTTTAGATTTATCTTAGTTACCATAAAAATGACCTTATCGCCTGAAGATGGTTGTACAATTGAATGAATTGAAACTATTTTTAAGTGGCGAAGTTAGTTTTTTTTTAGCATCAGAAACTGCTTTTTCTTTTTTTACCGATAAACTACCTATAAAAAATACTGTTTAAGTGGTCTTACATAACAAACTGCAGAATCATCCGAATCCTCTCGTTTCAAACCTTGCTTCCTCCTCGATCCCTGATAACCCTCCGAGGCGTCTGAAAAGAAGATGGCCTCGGGATCTTCTAATATAGAACTTTAATTTGAGTTCTATCAATGGGTAGTTTCTCTTCATGTTGTACATGCCATGTTACAAATTTCGCATTTACTTATTGTATTCTCTATGTAATACAGTTGTAAATTCCATTGAAATAATAAAAAAAAAAAAAAAAAAGTGGTCTTACAAGGCTAGTTCAGAAAAATAAAATAAATTTATTATATTTTTTCTTTAACAGGTCCTTACATTAAGTTATAATTATAATTATGTCCTGCATTATAATTTAAAAAGATAATATATTGTGATTGTTTAAGTATTTGGCCCCCATATCCACTAGTACTTTCATTTATGTATAAGAGTTATATGTAAAATATTAACACCAATATACAATATATATTGACAGCTGGTGTTAATATTTATATTTACATATGAGTGGCTTCATATCAAAGCCAGACATCTATAACTTTCAGAAAGAGTAGAAAAGATCAATTTCTGTTTTATATATTTCTACTCAAACTGTTTCAGAACATAAAAATAATTTTAATCCGAGAAGAAATCCGTCACGAATAACCAAGCTACCGAAAAAAAAATATTACTTCTGACTTAAAGATGAATTACATTAAATAAAAATTTAAAAAACAACAGTGAGTAAACTAACAATATATACAACACAAAACAAATAAAAATATGTATAAAATACATTAAAATGTATGAAAAACAAATGATAAATGAAACAAAACAATCGCTACTTAAAAAAAAAATAAAGGAAAATAAAAAAATCAAATTCCTCTGAGCACAAAGTATCAATTTAAAAAAATCCGTTATTTAAAACATATTTAAATAAATGCATGTATAATGTGTTGCATAACACGTATAAAGGTGATTCTCAGATTATGGTTAATTTTCATGATAAATTTTAATAATTTTGAAGGCATTTAAATACAATTTTCTAAATACCTACACCTTCTATTGCCGCTCAGCTTTATCTGAGCAAATGGCCAAGATAAAAAATTTTTGCTCAGTAATTAAAGTAAGTAATTCGGTTGTGGTAATGAAACGAGTTTATAACTTGCTAATGACATTTTAACGTATTTTATTCGGCCAAAATCGCTGTGCAACTAGTATTATAATTTTTTTTTATTTTCCAACTGATTTGCTACAAAACATTATCAAACGTGAATTATAAATGAAATAATTTGAACTGGTAGCGAGATAATATCTGCTGTAATGACAACAATAATGGTACGTGTTCAATATATATGAAACGAATGCGTAGAGGAGGTTTCCCAACTGGTCTGTCTATCCGCTGGTGGCTGTCCTTTAACTCCGTGGTGACTACTATATTCTGAAGAAATTTCCCCACTGTTCCCTCTTTTCAACGCTTAAAATTGTTCGCTTGGTAATGACATCAAAGTGATGGGACAATGTTTGAAAATAGATGAACATATTTCACTGTTTACAAAACTTTAAAAATATACATATCTTATTTAAAATGCCTCAATTATTCTTTGGGCGTGGAAATATATTTCACTGTCATTTTACATATGTTTCAAAGGAAAAAAAAAATTGTTTACTAGAAAACTGAGAGTGCGACAATACGTGGTAATGATATTTCAGTAGCTTAAGTAATTATAAAATCACACTATTCTTTAATATTTTAATCTTTAATATTTTATTGTGAAGAAATATTTCTTTACCGTATAGCAGTGTGGGAAAAAAATCTAGTTAAGACTTAACTAATCACGTAAAAGCTGTGATGGACTAAAACTTGCCCCTAGAATCACCCATAGATCAGTCAATGAATGCCAAAAAAAATTGCTTGAAGAGTGTATGGATGATGGACAAGCATTTGATTTTGGCAGTTTGTTTTCAGTACTTATGAGGCAAACATAGTAAAAGTCCCTGTCCCTAACTCTTCCGCTTCATGGTGGAAAGGCGCACTATGAAGGTATCTTTTTCCAGATTTTCTCATATACCTTGAAAACGTCATATACGAAACATTGTTGTATACATAATTTAAGCTGATAAAATTTCCTTCAAGATTATTTTATAGTAGTATTCGAAAAATTTACTTTCTTCCCGATGATCTTGTATAACAAAAGTTTGTGATGTTAAAAAAGCAAGTTTAAAAAAAAACCTGACGCGAAAATAAATTTTTCGAAAATTGACCAGTTAAATTAGTAAATATCTCTAAAACTACAACAGATACTTAAAATTTATGAAGGAAATTTAATCATCTTTAATTTTGTATGCAACAATTGTTTGTCTATGACGAAGCAGAAAAAGTACGAGCGGGGACTTTTAGTATGTTTACCTCCTGAGTACCCACCAAAAATTTCCAAAGTAAAATGCCTGTCTATCCTCCATGCACTCTACATCCAGTATAAATTTTACAACGTTGACTTGACTAGTATGCATATGCTGTATAACATATATGCATCTATTCTAGATTTTTATAATATTTTAAATTCTAATTAACGGAGACTAATTCAAAATTGTTTGTTTTTGTAACAATTATTGGGCCATTTCTTATTTATTCATTGTTGTTGACCCGAAAATTATTTAATATAGCAAATTATGTAAAAAAAAATGCTTATTTTGTTGATTATGTGATAAAATCCAATACAAATTCACATTTATTATTCTATCGCGAGCAACTTGGTCCTGGCGGTAAATACATTGTGGTATCTCTAGGATTCCGTAAATCCAATTTGGAATACAATAGAGTGTAGAGCTGAGAATGAGTTATGGGGGGACCGTATATCTACCAACTCGCACTCCTTCCATTTCAAACTGTTTCAGCAATTCGTTACTTTACACTTCTTTAATAAATTTAACGTTACTTTTTTTACTTACGTTTTATTAATAAAAAAAAAGAAAAATAAGATAAACGAGTCTGCCTGATATCAATTCACTAATAACAATAAATGATGAAGAGCTAAACTTTTTAGAAATAGAAAATAATTTTATTCTGGGACAAAGTCCCTTTAGAATAACAAAATAGAACATAAAAAAAGAGAAAATATTAGTTAAACAAGCTATATACAAAAAAAATATATACAAAACATTTAAAACTATGATAAAACACTTAAAACTATGTACAGTAGGAAAAATTATAATTATACACTTTTGAAAAATAAAATAATAAAAAATACATTGAGTTCTTCTTTAAAATGAGCTGTTTTTCTGCTAACACAGGAAAGACAAAGCTGACAATATAAAATGTCAGAGTATTTAAATAATGAATAATATGTATACTCATCATTGTCTAATTCTAGCTATAGGTACAGATTTAATTATATAAGAATAAAAAAAATAAAAAACAACAATATTTGTATTCAGTGGCATTAAGAGCAGGAAGATACTGTAATATCCCTAGTGAAGTTTACAGTATATAATAGTATTATCGTTTGATGATGAATGATATAATAGAAATGTATAATATCAAAAGTTTGGCAAGCATCTGACTGTTTTTAGGATATGAATTGGAATAGGAGGGATTTGAATGTCGATATGGAGGGGAATGCAGAATTTTGATAGGTAGAGAATTTCAGAAATTGACAGCGCCAGCTATAAATGAGTTTTGAAAGGAGGCAGATCTGTGAGAAGGGATGTAGAGATCAGAAGGTCGGGATCTTGCTGAAAGGGAATGGAGTGAGGACTTAAATTGCAGAAGGTTGTAGGCGTAAGAAGGATGATGGTTGTTAATGATTTGATAGAGGAACGTACCCAGGAAATATTGTCTTCTAAAGGAGGGGAAGAGCCACCTTAACTCAGTGTAGTGGCTACATACATATATGTACATAAAAGCAGTATGGACCGTTACGAAGACACAACACTTCTTATTTCCAGAATTATTTCTGCCTTATCATATAATGCTTACAGATTTGCAATAAGGTAACATGTATATTTAATAATGTATTTATATATAGCTCATCACTGTAATACTTATTATCAGATTCAACTTTCTTTTTTTTTCAACAGAAACCCAGAGTTTACTGCTAAGAAGAATGTAATGTATTTTTTTTATTTTTTCTAAAAGTGTATATTTATATTTAACCATTGTACATAGTTCTAAGTGTCTTGGCAAGGTTTCAAGAGTTTTTTGTATATAGATTTTTTTTTTATATACATAGTATGTATAACTAATATTTTTTTTACTGATTTATCTTTATCTTTACTTTTTATGTTTGTTTTTATTTGGCCAGATATAACATTTTAATTTTGTACTTTTTCGTTATTCTGGAGAAACTTCGTCCCAGAATAAAATTATTTTCTAATCTATATTATAGATTTTAAAGAAATTAAAAATTTGTCCAGACGGTGGTTTCGTTTCGATTATTTTATAATATAAAAATAATACAATCTGGACTACATAATACATGTTAATTACAGTTATGCAATTTTTACAGTAGTACAATTAGTATTTTAATTACAGTAGTACAATTAAATGAACAGTTCTATAATTTCTAAATTGTGAGTTGATGCGTAAGGCGGACAGGCACTAGTATATCGTAATTTTATACTTAGCTTACATCAATAAAACTTGTAGAGGATATTTTTTTGTTATAATTTGTTGATTTTTTATTATAATTTTAAAATAATTTAAAGAGTGAATTTATTGTGTTAATTGGACTATCTTAATAATATTAAATTGTAATGGGTAGTTTCTTGAGAACTGTCAATTTTCACAGTCAATTGTATAACGGTGTTCTTCACCAGCTAGCTGTATATTGATTTCAAAAAGGCATACGATTCTATTGACCGCCAGAAACTATATAATATTCTAATCGAGCAGCGGATCCCCAAAAAATAAGTGAATTTAGTTAGGATGTGCTTAACGGAAACACTCATTAAAGTTAGGATCGGTTATTATTTATCCGAGAAATTTGAGGTTAGTTCGGGCTTTAAATCCTGGGAGGAACAATATGGGTGCTTGGGTATACTGATGGTTTGGTACTGTTAAGTGAAGGCATGGAAACAATAAAAGTAAATACAACAACGTTGATAGAAGCTGTTAAAGAACTAGAACTCGAGATAAACATGGATAAGACAAAATATATGCTTAGCTGAAAAACAACGACAATTTCGATGATATCATATGAATTCAATGGCAGTACTACAATTAACGTAAGGTTGTGTGGATGCGAACCCAATGCCTTGCGTTATCTCGAAAAGAGTACATATTGGGCTTAAAAACGTTGGACTATCCTTGCTGTACGCATCAAAATCTTCAAGGTCCAACTTGTCCCGTATCGGTCTACAGACCTACCACCGTTCCAATATCGAAGCCTGGCAAAATGTTTTGACTTTATTTATTTTAGAAAGAAAAACAAAATTGGAGAATACGATTCGCTAACCCCCCCTTTCCCGTTAAAATTCTGAATCCAATGGTACCCCATTCATGGTATTTGAGCATGACAGGAGCTTATATTTGGTAAAAAACCGATTTCGAGCCTTACTGTAATAATATGTGGGGATGCGGATGCAGGGATAATTATTTCCCTTTTTCTTTACATTTAGTTAAGCTTTATTCTAAGTTTTCACCTAAAACCACAAGGGAGCTTAATAACTAACTTACAGAATGGCTTAAGTTAATCTCATTATTTTATTTGTATATATACAATAAAGAAATAAAAAAAAAATGCGCCTTGAATTTAAAAGGCAGAAGACAGACAGAGGGTTATTGTAAAGGGGCCTGAGAGGCAATTTAGCTGAGGAGGGGAGTATAAAGTTGGGAACAACTAATGTCCCTCCCCCCCTCCTAGGGGCCGCACACACTAGAAGCCGTGATTAATCGAAATTTTTGATTAATTAGGAGTGAAATAGAGCTGCTAAACCTAAACCGTCAGTCCCAGCTTCGCGCCTCATTCACTTTCCATCATTTGTTACCCGCCATCATCGCTGCTCCCGCTATAATCTACTGTGTCGTCCGATCCTGGGGCAGGATATATTTCCTGGGTGTCACTAAATTATATTAAATAATTACTAATATATACATAATATAAATAACTTTATATAAAGACCTCAACAGCTGATGACAACGTAAGGACACACTATGAACGATTTCATGATAATCTACACGGAGATACTAACACACTCATACAAGATATGGCCTGCTACGTTTGGTGGAGTTTAAATATATTCGGGATGCCACTGGATAATTATTGATAATTGCCCAGAAATTATATAATAAAAATTGATGATAAAAAAACCGTTTTCAAGAAATTACCCATTACAATTTAATATTATTAAGATAGTCCAATTAAAACAATAAATTCACTCTTTAAATTATTTTAAAATTATAATAAAAAATCTGGCGAACAAAAAAATATCCTCTACAAGTTTTATTGATGTAAGCGAAGTATAAAATTACGATATAACTAGTGGAGTACCGCCTGTCCGCATTACGCATCAACTCACAATTTAGAAATTGTACTACTGTTAGCTCAAATTGCATAACTGTAATTAACATGTATTATGTAGTCCAGATTGTATTATTTTTATAATATAAAATAATCGAAACGAAACCACCGTCTGGACAAATTTTTAATTTATTTAAAATCTCTAATATAGAATAGAATAGAATAGAAAATAATTTTATTCTGGGACGAAGTCCCTCTAGAATAACAAAAAAGTACAAAATTAAAATGTTATATCTGGCCAAATAAAAACAAACATAAAAAGTAAAGATAAAGATAAATCAGTAAAGAAAATATTAGTTATACATACTATATACAAAAAAAAAAATCTATATACAAAACTCTTGAAACCTTGCCAAGACACTTAAAACTATGTACAATGGTAAAATATAAATATACTCTTTTAGAAAAAATAAAAAATACATTACATTCTTCTTAGCAGTAAACTCTGTGTTTCTGTTGAAAAAAAAAGAAAGTTGAATCTGATAATAAGTATTAAAGTGATGAGTTATATATAAATACATTATTAAATATACATGTTACCTTATTGCCAATCTGTAAGCATTATATGACAAGGGAGAAATAATTCTGGAAATAAGAAGTGTTGTGTCTTCGTAACGGTCCATACTGTTTTTATGTTCATATATGTATGTATATATATAAATAAATTTGGATCTATAATATATTTATTGGTCCAGAATTAATGAATTGTATTTCTTTTCTTAAAGGCTGGTTTGTGTTTATCATGCTTTCTAATAACTAACATTACCTGTGATCATCATGATTAATGACAGGACTAATTTGCTTTTATATCATACTGCAACTCTCTTCATAGGAGAAGAAGAAATGTAAATTATGAAGAGAAGGGTGGTTGGGTAATCAGTCAAAATAAAATGGTAAAAATAAATAAATACAATTATTTATTTTATTATTTTATTTTGAATGATCACCACAATCATCCTTCTCTTTAATTATTCACTATAGTCAACCATCAACCCACAATTAAAAAACTGAAAAACTAAAATTAAAAAAAATTGAATTGAAAAAGTTACTATAGAAATCGAGAAATCTCATCCATTCTAACATAATGTACTACCGTATTTACTTATTACCATAGTAAATTGTCCCAGAAATTGATAAATATGTATTTTTAAACTTGGTGTAATAGTCGGATCCCTTTTATTACACATTACAGCTTCTGGGAAATATATTTTGTTCAATGTTGTGGTAGGCACCCGAATACTACACCAATTTTAAATATTTTTAGATGTCAATTTCATCAATCTACCTTTCATCAATCTCAAGTTGTTAAGTAGATCTGGAAGTACGTTTCCTTAGGATCGATAGGTCTTCCCAATTTCTGTAGTCTTTTTGAAGTGAAAACCTCTTCAGGCGCGTTTTGAACTTTTTTGTGGAGAATGAATCAGATTGAGCCGTCAAATTTCTGATGTGCAACGCTCGAGTAAAGTCGGTTGGAGTCGACTAATTGAAGTGTTTTTGCATATGAAATAAAATTTCTCAAAAACGAAAAATTGGACCCGCATATTGTTAGCGAAATGTTCATGATTTCATCCTCTTTGTGATGAGTAGTGTTGCCCAAAATCGGTCTTGGTCTTGCACTTTGCAAGACCAAGACCAAGAACGCCTAACTGTTGCAAGACCAAGACCAGGATTGGTAAAAAAAAAAATCGATGTTTTTAATAAAAAATTAAAGCAAAATAGTTACTAATACTCGACAATCTTAGTTACTGTATGTAAATAATTGGTGTAACCAATATAGTTTTGCATTTAATTCCTCTAATTTCTCATTCAGGCTTAGTTAGGTTTCTCCTATCTACAAAATACAATACTGTAAGACTGTTGCGAGACTCTCGTGCAAGACCAGGACCATGACCAAACTGAGTTTGCAAGACCAAGACTTGTCTGGGTCTCGCATTTGGGCAACACAATTGATGAGCTATTATTCAAAATTGTACCTTAACACAACACCGTGTTAGGAAGGCGAAAAGAAAAAATAGTGCCGAAATCCAAATAGTAACGAGTTTTATTGAAGATATGGATTAAAATATCTTAGAACTAAAAATCGGACTTGCCTACTGTAAGCAAGGGAAATGTTCAGCATTTGACCCTCTTTATAATGAGCTATTATTTATAATTTATATTAATATTATTAATTTCGCCTTGTTGGTGTTTTCACTTCTATTGTGTGGTCTAAAGCACATACCTTAGTTTTTTTTATTTTAATATTTTGTTTATTTATAAATATATTATTGATTTAGTAAATATAAATATTTTTTATTTTCATTATTTTTTTGTTTAAATTTAATCTTCCTCTATTGAGATACTGGTTTTCTGTTGACAGTATGTGTTTGGGTATGATATACTGTTTCCGTTCGTTGAGTTTTATTTATTTATTAAAGCAGAATATTTATAGTCAGAAATACAAAGAATTAATTTAGTATTATCAAAACATAAATAGCAATGCAATCACGAAATCAAACATTCACAATTCAATCTAATTTTGCATTTTACTGTTTGATAAAAATAAATCCAGACTCCTGCAGCAGAATGCTTATTCATCCGCAGTCGAGTGTTAATAAATCAACTTGTTTGCCTGAGGGAAAAAAGTGGAAAATGGTTTCCATCATTCTGAGATAAAAAAAATTAAAAACAAAACAAAAAAAAAAAACTGGTAACAATGAAAGAACACAGCATCCAACTTTAAAATGAAATTTTAAAGAGTTCTCATTGTTTCAGGCAAATGTAAAACTCAGAACAACACTACTGACGCTTAGAAAAGAATTTCGCGCACAATATACGGCGAAATTAGGCATCAACTATACAACAGGCTAGTAAAATACTGCTTAGTAGAGAGAAAGAGAATACTTTTTATTAAAAAATATATGAGAAATATATTTTAGAAATTAATTCCTATGTTGTACATTTTTACATGAAGCTAGGTATTTTGATATGTACATAAAAACATAATATTAGTTTTTACACTAACAAGTGGAGGTTACGGACATGGGGTTACCGATTTCTACGAAACTTTTTTTGGTGATACTAGGTCTAAAGAAAATATTCAACACACATCCGAGGGTCCTTACCAATAACATCCTAAGAGACGAGAAAACAAATATTTTATTATTTTTTATATTTGCATTTTCTTTCTTTGCTCTTCATGGATTTCTAAGTTATTATTTATAAATCAATTTTATTTTTTGTTTAAAATAAGAAAAAAATATTTCTCATTTTATTAAACGAATTGTAATTTATAATGAATTACAAAAACCCAAAGAGGTTCCAGTAAAGTAGATTAAGTAGTTTTCTCATAAAAAAAAATGCATATTCGTTTTTAGAGTCTACTTGAAATAAATAACTCACATCTTTTGGACTAAAGATTTCCAATCGATTTACAAAACAAGCGACTAATAAACACCACAATACTAAGACCTATTTGGACATATGGAACAGAACTTTGGGATTCCGCAAAACACGTCCATATAAACAAAATTCAAACCGCACAATCCAAAATGCTTCGTAAAATATTAAATACGAGTTTGTTTTGAAATCAATAAATATAAATTTTAGGACTTAATTTTATGAAAGGAGAAGTAGGTATTTTTACATATAGAGAAATCAAAATCTAAATTATAGACGGTATCCATTATCCATTTAATATATATTTTTAAAATAATTATTTACTATATTTTTTCTATTCTTCGAATCCGTTAAATTTATACGTTTGCATCATTTTCTATTTCTTCTTGCGACTGTATATCATATCTAACAATCATATATCTAATTATTCTAAAATAAATATACATTTCATAAAACGTCCTTATATGCTACATATCTTATTCATACACGTAACACCATTTTTAAAATATGTATTTGCTTCTGGAGGCAATGGCCAGCTTCTCCACTCAAGTCCTGAGCATCTGTGGCTCTAGTGCCCTCCTTCAGCCTCCACTGGCTTTTAATACTAGTGATGCGGCTGGAAAAGTGGCACTGGGATCTCTAGAGTCCTGCTTTGGCTTCCACATGTGGGGAGAAAAGCCTGGCTCGGAGATTCCTGGGCGAATGTATATATTGTATATAGATATGAATGTGTTTAGAAGTTTTTATTTTATTTTGTTTGTTCATTTTTTTTCCTATTGATTTACATTTTTTTATAAGTATTATTTATTTACTTTTTATATGTATAGTGACTTCATTATTACTTGTATATACTGTATGAATGAGAACTTCTAGCCTTAATACTTATAGCCCTCCAACAGTGGCTGATTGTATAATTATTCAATAAAATAAAAATAAATAAATAAAAAATATGTATATCATTTAAAGATAACCAATTCGGTTTAAGCAAAAAGAAATATGAAGAAGACTAATCAAATAAATTATCAATGTAAACAATTTAAGATAATAACAAATACAATGGCGTTGTATTAAAAATAACTTCTATTTTTATATAATTAATAGAAAATGAAAACTGATGAAGAACTCAATAGTGTAAAACAGTGCGTAACATTAATTTATTCCAAAGGAATCAGGAAAAACTGTCAGTATTCTAAGTAACGACATTACAGCGTCACTTTGACCTGCCTTTAAATTGAATAGTGGGCGTGACCATGATGAATTTTAGATGCCTTGTCGCTACTACAAAATTCCATTTGTGCTTTACGAGGTTCACCTCAACATTTGCAACGTCCATAATGGTAAGATCCGAATTTTGGCTGAGAATTATATTTATTTAATTAAAATATATTAAAGAACCTAAACATGCTAAATTATATTAATTGATATTAATTATATACATTTTTAAATATTCTAAAACTGGCAATACTTTAAAGACTTATAATTATTTACTTTTTTTATTTCAGAATAGAACGAATTAAACTTCAAATGAAAATTCAAATACTTTGATTAGATGTACTGTGGCTTTATTTAACATTTGAGCAATTTATTTCCAAAATTAATCATAATCATAATTGACAAAATAGGATTTTTGAAGAAATACGAAAAGCTATATTTTATATTGTAATAGAAATATCAAAACCATTATAAAAAATAATTTAATAAAGTATATATTTCCAAAAACTTTTGATAATTTTAATAGTTATTTAAGATAAAAATATTGAAACTTAAATTGGAATAAATTAAATATCAAGGTGTCTTTTGGAACAAAATTGAAAAGTCGTACGAAACTGATATTACGTATTTAAGATAGGTAATATGACTGAGATGTTACGGCATCTTTTTCCTTAAATTCAGCATACCGTAAGTGCCACATTATATCAACGGTTATACAAATTTCTACAAGTTTCTCATTAACGATTTTAATTAAACTCGGTGTATCATTGTATAATTAAGCGGTCTTTAATATCACTGAGGTCTTGTTCCCCATGATGTCACTTTACAGGGCTAATATGCATAAATGTTCAACTCAATTCACAAATGTCTTCCTCTAAGTACCTTTAATTTCGTTTATTTTACATAATTAATTAAGGAGTTAAGAAGAAATGCTAAATATGACTTTTGAAAAATTTCGATAATTGAAAAACAGATAAAAAAAGGGAAAATGTTTATTTAGGTCGAAAATGAATTGCCGGAAATACTAGTCAGAAAGTAAATGTATAATATATCGGTGGTAAGCCGAGAATTTTAGAAAAAAACAATCTCAAAATCGTAAAAAGTAATAGAGAGTGGCAAAAAATTACAAATAATAATTTTTGAAAAATAATATTATTTAACTGAGATCACATGTTTTGAAGGAAATTAAATACAATTTACTAACTAAATGTAAACTTTTAAAACTTTTTTAACTTTGAAAAAAATATTTAAAATCTACCTATTCAAGGCAATGAGATAGATAAATAAAAATGTATTTGTTTCTCCATGCAAATAGAGCCTAGCTTGGCTATTGTAGAATAATATGGTTTTACAAATTACATACATAGCATTGAAATATAAATAAAATTTACAATATTTTACTTTAAGAATGGGTTTTACAAAACATGATTAACAATAAAAATTAAAAAGATAAAACGATTACTGCATAATAATTGTTATATGAACCTTTTACTACGATATAAACAATAAAAAATAAAAATATTTATATATATAAACAAAAAATTACTTTTAAGGTAAAATAAAAACAAACACTTAATAGAACATGGACTATGATCAACAATTTTGTGTATGCACTTTGTGTACTCTCATCATATAATAGTAAACTTATTTAACTTATCTATACAGTCGATATTCAATATGGCTTCGATGTTGTTATGATCAGAAGATTCTGAGATGAAGTTTTGAAAGAATTTTTGTCTATAGTCATTGTATGCAGGGCAGTGAAGGAGGATGTGATGTAGACTATTGTAGATAAATTGACTGCATGATATACAAATTTCCTATTACTCAATCGGAAAAGTTGTGTTTTTTGCATAGATTCTGAAATGTTCTAGGTTTGCAACTCTTAATTGACAAACACATCTCAATGTCTTTATATGGACTTTGAATGTAAGGCAATAAAATTGTTTAATAAACTATTTCATAGTATTTATTTTAAAGAAGAAGTGAAATATAAAAATATTTCACGGATGTATAAAGCATATGTTTATAACCTCAAATACATTTAATGTAGTTTAATAATTCTAGATCTGATATTATATTTAAATAATTAGATATCAATGTCCGTTTATTCCGAAAAATCGTCATGTAACCCATTAGAAAACTAAATTAGTGAATAATTTGATGAGTGTTTCTTTTGGGAAAAACAAACTTTATCCGCTTAAAATTAGTGTGACAACTTTTGACATATTCTTGGTAGGCAATGAAAATCTCTTAATTTCATTTTAGTAAACATTACAATGAAAAATAACAGTTTAATAACTAATAAGTGAACAATTCAAAATCATTTATAAGTTGACTATAGAGAAACACATTCAAATCTCTCTTGCCATAGCTCAGAGACTGGAGTTGGGTGGTTTATAAAAAGAGATGGAGTACCGAGATTTTTAATGTCTACCGTCTATATAATTAATAGAACTTGTTATTTAAGTGGAGTTAATGATTAATGATAAGCGGAGTAAACTTTAAGCTATAGCTTCATTAGAAGTTCACTTCACAAATTTTATAATTGCTCAAAATTGCCAGAAAATAATTTCTGTTCAAAGTAGAGAGGTAAGAGAAAGTTGTGTGTTACGTGCATCAATTTTTTTAAATAAATAGTTGTATAAAACACAACTATATGCAATTTATAGAGATGTTCGGGAGGGATGAAAGGGGGTAGGGAGGTGCACGGTAGGCCGGCCATCTAAAAGACATAAGATATCAGCCTATAAGATATTTAACATCGATATTGCCAGTAGTATATTTTTGTTTTTTTTTTCCGAAAACGAGTACTTCGGCTTCATACATAAGATATTAAAGGCAGTGGATGGAAGCTATTATCCGATTGGTCACCTGTTACAGCTTCTATATTGGATTCTCTTCTGCCTCTCTTTGTTCGTAGAAAATAATTGATAAGTATTGTCCCCTTTTTGTTGTTCTTTAAATATTAGGTCGTTTCAGATGAAACGTCAATTTCCAAAGGACCGATTATTTCTTAAAACAACTTTATGATATCAAAACATTTTTATTCAAAACATATACACTAATTTTCAATACATTTTTTGCCAATGTGCTATTAAGATTTTAATTCTAGAACTGAAAATACAGGGTTTCGTGAATAAATGAAGTCAGAAAGGGCGTTTTTGGCCTGACAATCAGTTTCTTTTTTCCTTATTAAAAATATTAATTAAGAACTTCAAAATGGAAAAAAGTTCCTATAAAGATATGTCCGTTAATTTTTTAAGAGTTTTTCGGGATCTCGTCGAGCCCTATCCTGTTAACATGGTCTTTCTGGCGCGGATTCAAAATCGACTTTGACTTCATTTAGTTTTTCGGTCACTGAGATTAACTATTTGGATTAGTTTCGTCATAACTAGCCTTTTATTTAAGTGTAGTTATAAAGTAATAAAAGATGAAAAAATATTTAAAAACAATTCGTCTTGGCAATAAAAAAACACCTGTAAAGTCAATTTTTGAAGTCGTTCAATTTAAAGTTGAAAATCAAGTGTCGTTTGTAATTAAACGGTCTACAATTAAGAAAAACGCATTCTCCTGAAACATCAATAGAATACATTCCTCTTTCTAAATCAGTGATTAATTTTTAAAATATTTGAAACGGTACATAAGAAAATGCACTTCATCGGCGGAAAAAAAGTGGTGCTGCCATAAGCGCCTACTGTCTTCTTCCATTCAGTAAATGGCATAGTTGTAGAGCTATAATAACGTTTTTGGTGTATTATTTTGGTTGTATTAAAGAAAAAATATTAATGCAATAATTTATTGTAGACAACAATTTTTTTTTTTTTACTACTTCAAATATTCTACAATGAGGACGCTTAAGACGGCGTCTATTGTGAAAAAATATATAATTATAATAATAAAACTTAATTTCGTAATACTTAGCTATTACAGATTTTTTGTATATTTTTTGATTCTTAGAGGATTTATAAATTTCATCTACTTTCCAAAAATGAATCTGTTTTATAAACTAAGATATATACTTCATCTGAATGCCAAATGATTAATTTTACCGGACTGTTTTGGAAAAATGATATATCAATAATGAAAAAAATAATTTAACTTTTATTCCTTTAGGTTAGGCCAAATTATAAACAATTATATAATTTTCATATTAAAGGCTGCACAAAGAAAGATGAAAAGAGGCGAGGTTAAATATTCTTCTAGGTATCCGAAAATCGTTGAAGGTATTTGGTCTCAAAATGGGAAAACAAAACGTGAAAGTGAAATAGAAAATTGGAAATATACATGAACAGGACGAAGAAAGAATTGCCAAAATCTCTGAGAAGAAAACAAGTATAATGTTGGAAACATTATTTGTAGTGTTGCCCAAATTCGGTTTTGGTCTTGGTCCAAAACCGCTTAACTGTTGCAAGACTGGTAAAAAAAATGATTTTTTTAATTAAAATTAAGGCAAAATAGTGACTAAATACTTGACAATTTTAGTTATTATATGTAATGATTTGGTATAAACAATATACTTTTGCATTTAAAAAAAAAAAAAAAAAAAACCTGTACCACTACAACCCATGGAGTGTCTTGGGTTCCGTACTATTGAGGGAAAGGGGATTCCGTACTGTTTCTAGGTCAACGATTGTGCAAGGAGGTGATTTGACTGAGATCACGCTCAACCGCCAGGTTTTATCCCTTAATCAATTATTTAATTAAAGATACCCACATTTTAGACACCCCAGCTGGATGCTCAAAGATGAAGGTATATGGCACATCCTGGAGATATGTTCGTTGTAGTGGAGGAACCCCGGGTTCATGCAAGACCATAGTGCCATAATAATAATGACAATAATTGCTTGAGTCTTTTTAATTTATACCAGACTGAAACGACAAGAAACCGCTCGACGATTCCGATTACTTCGGTACTTACTAGACAAACGATCTAAACTTCCAAATAATTACAAAAGACTCATATACATGACTATAATAAGGCCTATTTGACGGAGTTGAGCTGTGGGGCTCCAATAAACCATCGAATTCCTCTCGTATCCCATCCTTACAATCCAAAAACCTTCGTAAAATCCCCAATGCTCCCTACTTTGTTACAAATAAAACCATACATAATGAATTTAATGTTTCAGATCTGGACCAATCCAGATATCAGACATTAATAAAAAATGTTTAAAATTGGAGTTCGTCATTCTGTCAACTGAAAGCCTCAGAGAATGTAGTTATGTGGTTTGCCTACCTTCGATTTAATAAATAGAATTTTTATAATTTTAATGGACTTCATGATGTGTTCTTTTCATTTATTTATTTTAAGTTTAAACTCCAATAAATCCCACCAAATTACCTTTACCCTTCGTCGTAAACCAACGACTTCCTGTCCTACAGTTTCCTTTAACAATACTCCACTTATCCCTGTTGAGCAAATCCGATACCTAGGACTCCACTTGGGCAAACGACTAACTTGGAATCCTCATACTAGACTGAAACGACAAGAAACCGCTCGACGTTTCCGATTACTTCAGCACTTACTAGACAAATGCTCTAAACTTCCCATTAATTACAAAAGACTCATATACTTGACTATAATAAGACCTATTTGAACTTACAGAGTTGAGCTATGGGGCTCCACTAAACCATCGAATTCCTCTCGCATCCAATCCTTACAATCCAAAATCCTTCGTAAAATCCTCAATGCTCCTTGCTTTGTAACTAATAAAATTATCCATAAAGATCTTAATGTTCCTTATGTTTCAGATCTGGCCCAATCCAGATACATAACCTTTCATAATAAACTTCAGAATCATCCCAACCCTCTCGTTTCTAACCTTGCTTCCTCTTCAATTCCTGATTACCCGCCGAGGCGTCTGAAAAGAAGATGGCCCCGTGATCTCCTAATGTAGACATATCAGTAAAGTGCATCCATTGGGTAGTTACTCAGCAAGTGATTTCATGTCATTATATCCATATGTTCAAATTTACTAGATGTATTTATATAATACAGTTGTAAATATCATTAAGAAATAATAAAAAAAAATAATAATAATAATTTAGCTTTCTCAGTTGAAACCACCCAGACATGAGCTATTCCCGCTACAATATATTCTTGTAAGATTTGATTTTATCCAAAATACGGCCTATGGCCTTCTGGTCTATTTTTTATCAGTTATATTTTTCCTTCAGGAAAGGATCTTTCATCTCGAGGGCAACAAGGAAGACACAGGATATCACTTTAAGTGGACCAGAAGAGCTGTAGAGAAGAGAATGGCGAAGAGATACTAAGAGACTACTTGGTATGTGAACTGAGTAGCGGCACCGAGCCTAAACCTTAATGGAGCTGTGACACATGTCTTGTAGCTAGAAGCTAAGTGTATTGGACATGGAACCTCATGCTCAATGTCTATTTTGGTTCTTAAGCGTTTCTACTTCTGCATATGCAACGTACATATTATTGCTTTCATTGACACACAGGTAAGGAAACTATTGTAATCGGAGGCCCTTGACTCCGAAAAACACATTTTTAGCCACTGGTCTGTCTGTCTGTATCGATATTTTCTCGGAAACTACTCAACCTATTTTGTTTTTTTATTTTGTAGAGTTTTGACTACTGATGCCTGTGACACAAATTGGATGCCTCCTGCGAAATAGCGGCTGTAGCACAAAAAACAATTTCGATGAAACTTATAATGTTCTGATAATTGTCGTTATTTTCGTATATGTACTAAATTCCGGAGAAAATTCAGAGAAAAAAGTTATAAAGAAAAGAAAAATGTTTTGGAGCAAACCTCGCTGAGTAGAAAATTTATAATATAACTTTTGAAAGATAATTAAATTACCAACAAAACAAATAATCGGAATCGAACCATTATTAGCGATGATACAGCGTATTCTATTTTCTACACATGTTTTAATTTATTACTTTCCTAGCTATATGTAAGGTAAGGAAAGTATTACGATCGTATCAAATTTCTACGATATACGGTTTTTATGAATCTATAGGTAAACTACAACACATTTTAGTTTTTTTTTGTTTTTTTAAAGGAATTGAAATTCCCTACAAAACTGTATAAAAATTGTTCATTTATTACAACTGGAAGAAGATAATCCAGAGGGATTTTACCTTGGATGCTCCATGCGCAGTTGCTGCTGCGCAGTAAATGAAAAAAATGTTTTTCTATAGACTGTAGAACGAAAACGGCTCCAACGATTTTGATGAAAGTTTCTTATAATGTTCTAATAATTGTCCTTTCAATTTTCGTATATGTACTAAATTCTCGAGAAAATTCAGTGAAAAAATTTATAAAGAAAAGATAATGTTTTGGAGCATAACTCGCTTATTATATAGTAAAATTTATGATTATTTATGAAGATAATTTATAAATTTATGAAGATAATTAAATTTCCAACAAAATAAAAAAAAATATCGGTATCAAACCAGTATTAGCGATGATACAGCGTATTCTATTTTCTACACATGTTTTAATTTATTACTTTCCTACCTATACGAAGTAAGGTAAGGAAACTATTGCGATCGAATCAAATTTCAGATACACGGTTTTTACGGATCTATAGGTAAAATATTACACACTTTAGCCTGTTTTTTTACTTTCCTGCATATACTAGGTAAGGAAAGTATTGCAATCGGGTCAAATTTCCGATATACGGTTTTCGAAACATCTATACGTTTCAGAGTCCCCTGAGTCCGAAAAACACATTTTTAGCCATTGGTCTGTCTGTCTGTCTGTGCCAAGATTTTCTCGTTAACTACTGAACCGATTTTGTTGCTTCTTTTTTTATTTTGTAGGGATTTGACTACTTAAGCCTGCGACTGAAATTAGATGCTCAATGCAATAGCTTGCGCACAATAAATGAAAAATATGTTTTTCTACAGACCTGTGGCGCGAAAACGGTTCTAACGATTTTGATGAAACTTTTCTATAATTTTCCTTTCAATTTTCGGATTTGGACTAAATTCCCGAGAAAATTCAGGAAAAAAAGTTATAAAGAAAAGAAAAATGGTATGGACCCTAACTCCCTAAATATATATTATACGGTAAAATTTATAATAAAATTTTTGAAAGGTAATTAAATTATCAACAAAACAAAAAAAAATCATCGGAATCGAATCAGTATTAGCGATGATAAAGCTTATCCTTTTTTTACACATGTTGTAACTTATTACTTTCCTACATATATTAGGTCAAATTATTCTTATACTATACTTAAATCGCGTCAAATTTTCGATATGCGGTTTTCGAAAGAGGCTCCCTGAGTCCGAAAAACACATTTTTAGCCACTGGTATGTCTATCTGTCGTTTTCCTATAATACTATACAAAAATCGTTCATTTTGGATATTTATTAACGAAGTTACAGCTATTCAATATCTAATGTGAGATTACGGGTTCATATCCTGGTGTTAGATAGTGGTGACTGGGAGAAAAAAGATGACTAAGTGAAAGTAAGAATATCACAAGCTTCACTATTTCCTCTACTTTTAAAAGAAATTATTGTTTGACAATACTAAGCTATGGCAAAAAGTTTTTGATCAGCAATATTATTGAAATTTTTACACTGATCTACCTTAAGCCGGTTTATATTGCTTTAGTTTATTAAATAAATTGTACTCAAATCTTTTCTTTGATCAATTTTCAGGAAAATAAATCTAGTTCATTTTTTTTTTGTTTCTTCATGAACATATGTAAAGATATAAAAACTTTCCTGAAATAGGTAGGAAAGTCGTGTGAGTGGACACACCAGATATTTTTGAAAGGTAATGAAATTTCCTACGAAACTGTATAAAAATCGTTCATTTAGGACAACTGGAAGAAGATAATCCAGGGGGATATTACCAAATAGTGGTACGTCCGATGGGTGACAAACACGAAAGTTTCTACAACGAGAAAGTATGTGTATGAAACAATGTCTATTCTGAGCACAAACAATGTTGAAATTTTCGGCATGAATAACGTTTCCCTCCATACTTGAGGAATTAAGACGACACTAAAATTTCTTTTCGTTCGATTATATATCAAAATATGAAGAAGCCATATACCATATACCAACGTGTGACGAAAACCGTTCGGGAAAATTAACACTAACTATTAACAAAACACACTAACATAATAAAAAAAAACATTTGGGTGAGTTATTCCGTTAATTTCGTTAGCAACAATTGGGGCACTGTGGTCGCAATGCAGCTTACATAGGCGATTCATCAGGGTCCCGCATTCTACATCGTCCCATCGATAAATCACCTTCTCGAATTAAAGTTTTTTTTCACTTTAATTATATTAAATTTATCGTAGAAGAGGATATTTAGTAAAATTTACAAAATATTAGTAGGCATGTTCGAATAATCTCTATAACATAGTGGTCAGTAAAAAAATTGAAATATAATATGGAAATAATTTCATTTTATGTAGAATTTAAAAAAAATTCAAAATTGTTTACTTTCATTTACCTCGATATGTAATATATAGTAAGTGAAAGTATTGTGATCGTGAAAATTTTCGAATCTTAGTTTTCAACGGAAATACACGTGAACAGCATAGCTCGAAAACGAAAAGTCGTAGATAACTGAAATTGCGTACATGAAGTTTTTATAAAAATGGGAGGTTGCAGCAACATTTTCGTCAAAATCGGAAACCGGCATTAGTGTACTTTATATCATCGATTATACATTTTATTAATTATTCATAAAAATAAGAAATTGTATATTCCTATTAGATTAGATAAGTGCCTTACATATGATTTTTTTTTTTAAATTAACTATCTTTTATTGACAGTAACTATAAAAAATGGCTAAATATGAAGCATGAAAGAATGTGATAATTAGAAACGGGAGAAAAAAAAAATGTTCATCCAGATCGAAAATGAATCTCAGGAAATAATACGTATAATATTATTGTTGAAAAACAATATCTAATATAGAAAATCGTAGAAGGTAATGGAGAGTGACGAAAACTTATAAATAATAATTTGTGAGATCTATTATTTAACGAAAATCGCATGTTTTTAAGAAAATGAAATGAAATTTACTAACTAAATGTAAATTTTTAAAAATGTTTCAAAAAAATATTTATAATCCACCTAATCAAGGCAACGACATTGTTTAAAAACTATTTCATTGCACTAGTGTGAAAGAAGAAGTGATATATAAAAATATTTCATGTATAAAGCATATGTTTATAACCTTAAATAAATTTACTGTAGTTTAATAATTCTATATTTGACGTTATATTTAAATAATTAGATATCAACATTCGTTTTTTCGAAAAAATCGTCATGTAACCTTTAGAAAATTAAATTAGTGAATAATTTTATGAATTTTTCCTTTGTGATAAACAAACATTAAAACAAACTTAAAATTAATGTGACAATAATAGCCTAATATTGCCATAAAATGATTTCTAATCAAAGTAGAGCGGTAAGTGAAAGGTATGTGTTGGGCTCATCAATTTTTTTTTTCAATTTTACTGTATTTGTACTAAGATTTCAAGTATGGAAAATATGATTCGAATCTATGAATTTCATTTTGCACGAAGATAAAATATTAAGTATAAAATAATGAAAAATGCGTCTATGTTAAATAAAGCAGTTGAAAAATGCATATCTATATCTATAAACATTGCTATATTAACATCAAAATAGCTTTTATGACAACTCTTGGTTATAAATTAAAATATAAAAATTAATTAACATTAAATATATATATATTATCGAACTAACTTTAAAATTATCAAATATATAAATAAATATCAACTACCTAAAATATATATACACTAGTCATCTTATAAAATGATGTCAACGTTATAAAATCATGAAACAATATTAAAAAATGCTCAACTATAGTTCCCATTTTCTAATTGTATTTTAACCCCTATGAAACAGATGAGAGATTTCGTTTGACTTTTGGCCTGGTTATCTGTTGATATTATATTTGTTTGATAAAGGATAAAATACAATAAGAGAATGGGAACTATAATTGAGTTTTTTAAAATATTTTTCATGATTTTATAATGTTGACAACTTTGTGACTAGCATAAATATATTTTAAGTAGTTGATATTTATTTATACTTTTAACAATTTAAAAGTTAGTTCGATAATATATATATATATATATATATTATAAATTAATGTTAATTAATTTTGATACTTTAATTTATAACCAAGAAGTGTTATACAAGGGAGGGCAGACGCTTAGCGATCCAGTAGCTTAATATATGTGGTAGTGGACGGTGCTGAGACTGTCGGTGTGTTCCTGGCCTGAGATATCGAAGCTCTATTTTTAAAAGTAGGTTAAACATTTTTAAATAATTGTTATTAAAGACATATGGAAGCATAATTGTGTACCAATTGAGCTATTTGTTGTTCTAGCATTGAAGAGGATCCCATTGTTAACTATTAAAAAACGCCGAATAAACAGCAGGATAAATGAACATTTTGTAGTTTATTGAATAATTATTAAGTGACCTAATCCCCAATTAAATAATTATTTTCAAATATAATACTCATGTGTCGATTAAAGAAATTTTGTAAAAATTTAGAATTAAGGTATAAGTTATTGTATATATAATCTCTCGAGTTTCAGGCCACAGAATAGATAGCAAGGCTCACTCAAGATGACACAGGTGGAAGGAAGAAGACCTAGGAAATCAAAATGAAGGAAGCCTTTGACAGGAGAGGTGTAGATTGGATAAGAAGAAAATTACTGGCCCAAGATAAGGACTTATAAGCTCTATAAGCGGAAGCCTTACACGGCTTAGCGGTAGATGAGGATGGATTTAGAATTTTTTTTTTATTTAAAAATTTATTTTCACCTGTCAACTGTATGTTGATAATCAGCAAATGAACTAATTATTCAGGAAATACCAACATGTCAGGCATGAGGATTACAGTAATCAAAACCACTTCTTCCATACTCGATTCAATTGGTAGTTAAAGAAAAGAGATCTCTCATCCAGCATCTTTTTAGTCTTCTCCTCATATTCAGGAGTATGAATGGCAGTATGTATCTTATTAATCTGTTGCTATGCCAGTTTAAATTTTCTATATAAATTAAATTATTCTAGAAACACCAACAACCAAACATGGTTTAGACAGATATTCAGTCGGTGAGCAATTACCACCTAACCGCAGAGATAGTTAAATAGGAACAAACACCCCTGAATGTTAATTGCCAACTGACCGCTGTGGTCGTTAGGTCTCAATTAACAATCGAAATTGACCAAACTGACAGATTCAATTGACAGTTGTACCTTTCTGTTCTAAGCTTGTTTCTCAAGGTTAACCTCAAAAGTTATACAAGTATTTTTACGTATATTTATACAAAAATAAATAAATGCAGGTTTTGAAATCGATAATTATTTTTTCCATAAAATCATGTTATAATTATTATATCCTATTTGTAACCTGAAACTCATGGCTGATTTATAGATAACATTTTATATAGATCTTTAATCTTCATTGATTCCATTAAAAATAATGATCACTCACAAGTGATACAGTATTAAATAAATAATAATGATAAATGATAAAAAAAGGTATTGATCGGAAAATAAAAATCACGTTTTACACACAAATTAGTACATTAATATGATTTAAACGTTATCGACATTTATTAATATTAAATTTCTGAAATCTCTTAAATTGTGCTTTAGAAATTTCTAATGAATTTCGGAAATAAACGTATTCTGTTTGCTCATAGTTTACATTAATATTCTCCACCTACTTCTCCAGACACAATAGAGATTATACAAAAATATTAAATTTCTGATTTAAAAAAGTATTCCTCAAAAACTATTAACAAAAAGTTTGTTGAAAAATAATGACCAGGATATGACTTTAATCACTCATGTCCTTTAATCCAACAGTGCACTTTAATTCCATCCAGCTTCCTTTCTCAGACAAAGTCCGTTATCTTGGCTTTCTCTTAGACAGACGACTAACGTGGAACCCACATACTAGACATAAAAGACAGGAACTTAACCGACGATACGGCCAACTATACAGACTAATAATTAGAAAATCTAAACTTTCTATTGAAAAATAAAATACTTATCTACAAGACAATACTGAAACCTACTTGGACTTACGGACTTGAACTGTGGGGAACTGTTAAAGTTTTCTAACATCAAACGTATCCAATCCTTCCAGTCCAAAGTCCTTCGAACAATAGTTGATGCTCCTTTCTAAGTAACCAACAAAACCTTACACCAGGACCTTAATATCCCATTTGTCCTAGACCTTATCCCAGCAAATTTCTCTAAATTTCACCAGGACCTTACGTATCATCCGATTCCCTATCCAGCACAACCCATCCCTATCATCTCCCAAGAAGGTTAAAACGGCAGTGACCCCGCAACCGTTTATAGTTTGTAAATATTGGAGTTCTGGCAATGGCTAGATTCTACACTCAAGACATGAGTGTATGTGGCTAAAGCGCTCTCGCTCAATCTCCACTATGTTTAACCCCATTGACGCGAGAGAGGAGTACAGGGATCTCCTGGAGTCATACTTTTCCCTCCACAGTTGGAGGGACAAGTTTGGTTCGGAATTACGTCGCCTGATTGTAAATAGTGTATATAGGTATGTGTGTTCTTTTTTATTTATTTATTTTTTTGGTTATTTTATACCTATTTATTGCATATATATTATTATTATTATTGTACATAGAATGTGAATGTGATCTCTGAACACTATTATAAATGTCGTTTGAGACAGATTTTAATATTTTCAATAAACAAAAAAAAAAAATCACTCAGGATAAAAAAAAAAATCGTTCTATCTGGCTCGGGCTAAATCAGTGGCATGTGGAACATTAAGCTCTTTATTAATGGTTTCATTTACATAGGATTTTGAATTGTGAGGATTGGAACTCGATGGTTTGGTAGAGCCCAAAGATCTTTAAGTATATTGATATGAATATTTTCTTGTAATATTATTTAATTAGCAATATAATTAAATAGTTGAATAAATGAGATAATATATTAAATACTGTTAAAAATATTTTATCCATTTTTGAAAAATGTTTAAGAAGGAACAAAAGAAGTTGAATTAACCCTTGGGAGTGCAGGATGCTTCTACAAGTCGATTCCTCAAAGTCAAACCATTTCTTGTATTCCATAGATCTCCCTCCTCACGTCTTATGCATTTATTATTAATGTATTCATACATATCCTCGAGAGCCACAGAGAACCCCACAAGCAGCTGATCCTGCAGATTTGTTCAGATAAAAGACATTAGATAGCGCTGATCCGCATTTAATGCTGATGGTATAGGTTAGCGTTTAACATTCGCCGTGAGTGATGCGAATCGATGAAGGCCATTTTGTATTAAAACGCGATACGGCGATTCGGTTATATTTCAAGCGAGTCGTGTCCGGCCGTCGCTGCCGATAGGATGCGTCGTAAATCATCTGCTCCTACCGACAGATGGCGGATTAGTAGCACTGGGTCAGGATGATCCCCGTGCATTTATTACTAGAATTTTGTGGTCCGATGTCTTCGAACCTATGCTGTTAATTATCATGACATCCCTTGATGAAATTAAAAATTATAATAAAAAACATCATGGAAGGTTCGTTACTGATAACACCAATTTCTATCCATCCACGCATGCCCAAACGCATTTCTGCTAGAACAACTTTGATATATAAAATACAATCCTCTATTTTCGGCAATGAAAACTTCCAGATATACAAACAATTGGTTTATTTGTTGGTGTATATGTTAAATTGACTTTTCGGGAAAATTATTCCCATCTTCAAAACTTAAAATTCCATATTTTCATAGCGATTTATGGGTAAAGTCTGATGTGCTCCTTTGTCATGATTTGAAATTTATGTTATAAATAAAATAAAATTATATTCTTATTTTTCTTTTTTATTAGGAAGCTTACGTTTATAATTTTTTCATATTTTAGGCAATGAAACTTCCAATCTTCTTCATATTTTTTTTTAAATTTAAATTTTCTAACATCAAACGCATTCAATCCTTCCAGTCCAATGTCCTCCGTACAATAGTCGATGCTCCCTTCTATGTCTCTAATAAAACTCTGCACAATGACCTTAATATTCCATTTATTCTTGATCTTATCATAGACAAATTCTCCAAATTTCATCAGAACCTTACCCATCACCCTAATCCCGTAGCACAATCCCTATCTAGCAGCACTCATCCCTACAATCCTCCTCGCAGGCTGAAACGGCAATGGCCCCGTGACCTTTTGTAACATGTATATATTGGAGTTCTGGAAATGGCCAGATTCTCCACTCAAGTCATGAGTGTCCGTGGTTGTAGCGTCCTTACTCAATCTCCGCTGGCTTTCAATGCCAGTGAAATGGTTGAGGAAGAAGCGCAGGGATCTCCTGAAGCCTTGCTTTCCCTCCACGTGTGCGGGGATAAGTATGGTTCGGAGTTCCTATGGCCGACTGTAAATAGTGTAAATAGGTATGCCTATTTTATTTATTTTTTTTTGTAAATATACTGTGAATGTGCTCTCAGAACTCTATTATAAATGTCCTTTGTTGAGACAGATTGTAATATTTATCAATAAACAAATAATTTCCAGTAATGTAAACTTTTTTTATTTATGCTTTTTGGTTCTTACGTATCGGAACAATTTTCCCATGAATCAGAGTAATATTTTTATTTTTACTGAAATTATGAACATTTTCTATATTAATTTCTATTCAACAATATCATTCCAATTTATGTATTTAACAATTATTTACCATTCTTTTTTTGTTGATGTGGCATCATTTGTCAAAAATTAAATATTTGTCACATTTTTAAAAAAATTATTTGGTGTTACACATATTCATTCATATACTAATACACTGGTTGTTTGTTGTGTTGTTTTTTTTTTGGCTATTGTTTTTTTAAATTTTAATATTTTATATTATGTCCGAATAGTGTGTACCTAAATGTTTTGTATCTGTTTTATAGTTTACTGTTCTATTATTGTTTCCTGTTATATGTATAGCTTCCAGCAGTTTCCTATTATTTGTTTTAGGTTTTATTGCCAGTATTTCCGGGTTTTTGAAATCAAAAGTGTGTAATGATTTAATACTGTGGTTTGCTAGGGCTGTTATGTTAATATTTTTACTATTTTTGCAGTTTGGTGTATGTTGTGCTATTCTGGTTTTTATTTTTTTTGAAGTTTCACCTATATATATTTGTTGGCAATGTTGGCAGTCTAGCTTATAAACAACATTTTTCTTGTCCAGTGGTTCTACCAGTGTCAAGATAGACAAGATAGAACCACTAGACAAGAAACATGTTGTTTATAAGTTAGACTGCCAACATTGCCAAAAAATGTATATAGATGAAACTTCAAAAAAACTAAAAACCAGAATAGCACAAATACATCAAACAGCAAAAATAGTAAAAATATTAACATAACAATCCTAGCAAACCACAGTATTCAAAAACCCAGAAATACTGGCAATAGAACCTAAAACAAATAATAGGAAACTGCTGGAAGCTATACATGTAACAAAAAACAATAAAAGAACAGTAAAGTATAAAACAGATACAAAACATTTGTAAACATAGATGTTATTAGTGTATGACTGAATATGTGTAACACCAAATAATTTTAAAAAAAATGTGACAAATATTTAATTTTTGACAAATGGTGCCACATCAACAAAAAAAGAATGGTAAATAATTGTTAAATAGATAAATTGGAATGATATTGTTGAATAGAAATTAATATAGAAAATGTTAATAATTTCAGTAAAAATAAAAATATTACTCTGATGATGGGAAAATTGTCCGGAAACGTAAGAGACAAAAAGCATAAATAAAAAAATATGAAGAAGATTGGAAGTTTCAGGCAATGAAATATTTGTCACATTTTTTTAAAAATTATTTGGTGTTACACATATTCATTCATACACTAATACACTGAAACATACACTAATAAAAAACATAATGAGCCTAATATTGGTGATAAAATTATATATTTATATTTTTACTGTTGGTGTGAATCAAATGAGTCCTCCAATTTTTTTCCATAACCAAACATCCTCTCAGGATATTTGGAATAAAATCATTCCATTTAATTATTTAGGAATAAATTATTTGTTCCCTTTTGGTCGCAGTGCAGTCAGGTTCTGTGTGGGCTATTCATCAGGAAGCCGCAGTATAAATTGTCAGCTACAAATTAAACTTTATTCAATTTAATTATATTAAATTTACTGTGGCAAAAGAAAAAAACTAACATAAAAGTTCAGCAGTAGATTTACTCTGGATGGGTATGCGGAGAGGTTCGGACAGACAGCTCTACATTTTTTTTTTAAAGCTATAAATATTTTTCGTTGAAGAATAATAATATAATTAAGGGCAATATTGAACAAAGTCAAAATATTTTCAAGGAAACTAAGTGGAGCTTTAGAAACAAATTGAAAAGTCCACCAATATTTTTTTTTAATATTGTTGTTAAGGAATTTACTGAAAAAATAATTAATAACAAGGAAACATATTTGATCTTTTAGTTTTATTTTATTTTATCTTTAAATCAATTTTTCAGTCCTTAAAACCATTTTCAAGGGAAGAAAGTTTTTAAAAAACATATATCACAGACTTATAATTGTTTTAAATTATTTTTATAATCTATTATTTATATACCTTACTTAATAAAATTAAGATTAAATAATTTGGACTAATTTGTCTTTATTGGATACTTTTATGTGATACTGAAACTCTCTTCATAGAAGAAGAAGAAAAGTAAATTTTGAAAAGAAGGATGGTTGAGTGATCAGTCAAAATAAAATGATAAAAATAAATACATTTATTTATTTGTACCATTTTATTTTGACTGATCACCCCGACCATCCTTCTCTTCAATTATTCATCACAGTCAACTGTAAACCCACAATTACAAAAGTAAATTTTATTCTATTCTATTCTGAGATGTTTATTTACCTTTGATTATTATTATTTTATTTATGATATTTACAACTGTATAAAAACAATATATATATATATATTCGGCCGCCATTTTGAAAGTAAAAGGTGGATAGTAATGTCGATGAAAGAGGATCATCCTCGGGTGACCTCTGATTTTATATCAAAATTTGAAAAAAAAATCGGTCCAGTAGTTTCGGAGAAAAAACGCGGACGGCGGATAGACAAAAAAATTTGTATTCATTTTTCGAATTCTACCCATCCTGAAACGTGAAACCTCAAATTTTGAAAGGGGGTTAAGTTTTTGAATTTTTTGGTCTATCACAATGGTTCATTATTGAAAATAATAAACCAATAATAATTAATACCATCTGTTTAAAAACATTATAAACTAATCATCCTTATTTATCATGATATTCTTAAATTAATGTTACTTAGCGTAATTTTGACCCAATTGCTTTGAATCAGCCTCATCAAATTTCCAAATACATTAAAAACACTATGTAACATAGAGTTTTCATACTTTACATTATTTGTCGTACGTTTATATTAATGCATAAAACAATACTTCTTCTTTTTTTTTTTATTACATAATATATAATTATATAATAATCTGTCACGTGGACAATAATTATAGTGATAAAAAACATATAAAGCAATGTTCATAAATTTTATTAATTTATTACGATTAATTTCTACTGAAAATAATGAATAATGAAAATTTTGTGATCCTCATACCACTCTAAAGTTATTTTAAAATTTATAATTTCGTTTAAAAGCGAACATTTTATAAAGTTCACGAAATATTATAATAATCTAATATGAAACAAACTTTCGTAATGGCTAAAATAAAATACTCATTTTTTTAATATTACAAAACAAACCTAAAACTTGGCGACAGTTTTATTCATTTTCGAATATTCAAAATATAAATAAATTATTTTTCTCAAATAAGTATTATCGTCTTACCCGATAAAAAAACTAAGCATTTTCAGATTTATTAAACAGTAAGAGCATGCATTAATTTAAATTTTTTTCCCCTCTCCGTCGTGAGCCAATATTTTTAAAAAAATAAGTTGCTTTGCACAAGATGAGAACTTTATAAATTTTAATTAAGAAAATTTAGTTTCTGTATCTGCTAATTTTCAATAGTTTATCGAGAAGTGTAGATAAATATTTAAAGATAAAAAAATGTTTTCTTCGCTTTCTCGGATATCTGGAATAACATCCACTAAATCGAAATGTTTGTCTCTTACATATGAGAATATTATTGGATAATAGGTCAGAAGAAGTAAAATTTTAAATTTATTCTCCTCAAAAATTGTTCAAAATGGACTTAACGTACCCTTACCAATGACTTTACCACCAAAATCAATACGTCCTTACTAAGTTCATACTTTTATTCAGAGCTTGTCTAACAATAAAACTCCGGAATTTGATTTAATTACAAATTGCATCATAACAAATTTACCTTGGAAGACAATTCAATTTCTGACAAATATATACAATTTTATATCGTGGAATATTCCAAAGTTGTTATGGTAATAAAAGTGAATAAAAAATTCAGACTCTCGGTAATTGCACCGTCTAATTTTCCTTTTTCCTTTCTTTCTGAAGTATTTAACAAAAATACTTTTCTAATATACCGATTTTCTTGATATATTTAAATTTACTCCAAATATAAATAATAAATAATGAAATATATAATTTATTCCAAACCATCAATTGAGAATAAACATCATTTAAATGTTCAATAATGGCATCGATTAGTTGATTATATTTCTAATTCTTTAGAATCTGAACTTTTTTGTCCAAGCATTTTCGTTCACATTGGTCAAGATTTTGATTAAGTTAGGCTAAGCATAAAGGATTATTTTCCAAATTTAAAATTTGATTACAAAAATTAACGAAATTAAAAGTTACATAAAAATAATTTATAAATATTATAATACGCAAGGCTTTCAACATGCTGAAAATGTTTGTGATTTTCGCCGGAATAATTAACATTAAGCAAATATTTTTGTTTACTATTTTTAATAATGAATCATTGTAATCGACCAAGAAAAACAAAAAGTAAGCCCCTCTTCTCTCAAAATATAAATCTTTGCGTTTCGCTATACGTAGAATCACCATACTTCTCGTATCTCCCCACGGGCGGATCTGCAGGAGGGAGGGGGCTTTGGGGTTGGAGCCTTCCCCACCCCCACAAAATGTCAAAATATAACTATGTTTTATGGAAAAAATATTTAAAAAATTATCTCTTAAAGTATTATTGTTCATGTAATTACATTTAAAAGGACTTTAGGAATCACTTAAACACAATTTCATATAGGTAGTTATTTTCTTCCTTTTTTTCCAAAGTAATTATCATTATTTTTATGAGAAATAAAGCTCTCGGGCTGAAGCTCCCCCCCCCCAAAAAATTAAATCCTGGATCCGTTAGTGTATCTCCCGACGGACAATTTCTACCCTCCAACTATTCCATCGCTTCCGTCATCTCCTACCTCAACATTACTAGTTTCCTCCTCACCTTCCCTCACTTTTACTACAGCTCTGTGGTGTATGATGGCCTCTCGGTGGAACATCGTAATAGACTAAAAAGACTAAAAGCTGCGTATAATTTGTAATTGGTGCCTCGAGATACTCCAATATCTCTCACCACTACACTGAGTTTAAGAGGCTCTTCCCCTCCTTTCAAAGACAATATTTCCTAGGTATTTTGCTCTACCAAAGCACCATTCTTCATACACCTGCAACCTTCATCAATTCAAGGACTCAGTCCATTAATTTTTCACCAGATCTCGGTGTTCTGACCTTTACATCCCTTCTCACAGATCTGCCTCATTCCAAAACTCCTTTATTGCTCGCTCAGTTAATGTCTGTAATTCCCTATCAAAATTCGGCATTCCCTCTACACATCTACATTTAAAAATCCTCCTATTCCAATTCCTGTCCTAAAAACAGTCAGATACCTCCTAACCATTTATAATATTATTACATGTTATTCATAATGCTGTATTTACATACTATTCATCATTTAAATACTCAGACAATTTTTACTATCAGATTCGTCTTTCTTTTTTTTTTTTTGCACAGAGTTTATTTTGCAGAAGAAGTTATTAAAGTTATTAATTTAAAGTTCATAGTTTCAAATATTTTGTATACAAATTTATTTGTTTTTATACAGTATGTTTAACTGATGTTTTCTTTACTTTTTCTCTATCTCTTTATTTTTTGTTCTTGTTTTTATTTAGTGCAGATGTAATATTTTAATTTTGTACTATTCTTTTATTCTACAGAGACTTTGTCCCAGGATAAAAATATTTTCTATTCCATTCTATTCTAGAATACGTAAATCAAATAATAACAATTTTGTCCTTTCGCCATCTATGGCTTTCCTCCGGATCTACTGGACCAATTATTTAGAAATTCATTAATAAAGGCATAGACTACTCAATAAAAATCCTCCAAACCTTACATTACCATGCACCCTGTCGTTTTAAAATGGTGACCGAAAAACCAGTACCGCTCTAGACTGTAGCGCTAAAACAGTTGTAAGGATTTTAATGAAACTTGCCATAAGTCTTTTATTTTTATGTGTTTTAATCTTGTACCAAGTGTCCTCGTGCGGGAACTGATATAAACCGTCTTCTATTAAATAACACTTCTATTGAATAAAGTTTTTCAGTTCAGAACTTTTCAATAGAGTATTTTGTAAAGGAGGGATTTTATCTTTACCAATAGTAGTGAAGGTTGTCGTGGTATTGAATATTCATGCTCAAAAATCGAGATTTCTGAAGTGGTCTAATTTTATTTAACTGAATTAACATAAACAAAACAATCCTTCGCAGTCAAATAACCAACGTAAAAAATAAATTCAACCAAACGGGCATTCCATTGAGAATCAGTTGAGTGA
This sequence comes from Nezara viridula, assembly GCA_928085145.1. Classification (NCBI taxonomy): domain Eukaryota; kingdom Metazoa; phylum Arthropoda; class Insecta; order Hemiptera; family Pentatomidae; genus Nezara; species Nezara viridula. The sequence continues at coordinate 168,010,801 of OV725079.1, forward strand.
AGCCCTGAAGGTCTTTGAATTCCTCCGAGTACCGCCTTGTGTTCTTTGAATTCCTCTGAGTACTTCCTTGTGTTCTTTGAATTCCTCTGAGTACCGCTGAGTACATTATAAGTCCTAGAGCCAGGTCGGGTGATTAAGCTCAAATTCAGGAGCAATTAAGAGCCTACACGGAATGCCGTTTAGAATTTCATCACACGCTCATGTTGCTCCTGAATTATTTCGTTAAATCATCCAGTTTAAAGGGGAAAAAAAAGAAAAAACAAACCCTAAGAATTACCTACAACAGAAAATGAAATTGTATACAGTACGAAAACAATTTCAAATTCTTAAAACTCTCGGCCTAACGAGAAATGCCATTCAGACTATGAGCGTTAAGGTAAAAAACAACAAAAAAGGATAAAATGTTGAAAGTATCTTTGACCGTAAAACTAATTTCAAGAAAAGTTAGCTAAGGGCGGGCGGTCAGTAATGAAAAAAGAACACCAATGAATAAATGTATTATAAGATGTTCTGACGCACAGTGGAGCTTTCTAAGCAATCTAGCTGGACAAAAGTCAATACAAAGGAAATATATATGTATATTTTTTAAAGTTATTGCTATAGTGCTTAATTTGAAAAAGGAAATTATATTTTTAGAATGTTTTGTACTTAATAAATAAAAAATTTCAGAAGTTATTTTGCATCGTAAGGCAAAGTAACATTACCTTCCAAGTGACAGAGAAAAGCAAATATAAGGTGATTCCAATTATTGGACTCAACATTTGTTTTTTAATCATTAGTAATATGCTAAAAAAATTAACAATACTTCTGTAACACATTCAAAAATCAAAATTAAGGATATAACCCTTTGCATTAAACATATAAAAAACATCTAGAGACCATATCTTTGCTACTAATGGGCCGATTTTTATTTGTTTTATAGGAAATTCCGTAATCTTTTAAATAACAATATACAATATCCATAAAAAAGTTTATACTTTTTAAGTTATTCGGAATCTAATTTACCCATACCTCTTAACTTTTTTTTTCAGTTTCTATTCGTTGATGTATCTTAGACAGATAAATCTAAAAGGCATCGAGAAGAAGATTTTAGCGAAGTTTCATTGATATCGGTACATTCGTTTAAGCGCTACAGTCTATAGCAACGCGGGTTCATCTTGAAAGGAAAAGCCTGATAGAAATGTTGATTAAGGAGAATCATCCTCGGGTGACCTCTAATTTTAAATCGAAATTTGAAAAAAAAATGGGTCCAGTAGTTTCGAAGAAAATGCGCGGACGGTGGACAGACAAAAAAAATTCATTCGTTTTTCGAACTCTATGTATCCTGAAACGTAAAACCTCAAATTTTGAGAGGAGGTTAAGTTTTTTAATTTTTCGTTCGATCACAATGGTTTATTATTGAAAATAATAAACCGAAATCACATTTTCTTTATTTTAATGATTGTTCAACGTTTTTTGAAACGCAAAGATTCAAATTTTGAGGGAAGAAGGGTTGACATATTGTTTTTCTTGGTCGATTACAATGTTTCATTATTGAAAATAGTAAACCAAAAATATTTGCTCAATGTTAGTTATTCCAACGAAAACTATAAACATTTTCATCATCTTAGATGTCTTACGTATTATAATTTTTTATAAATTATTTGTATGTATTTTTAATTTCAATAATTTTTATAAATTAAATTTTCAGTTTGGGAAACAATCCTTCATGTCTAACTTTATCATAACCTTGACTGATCTGAAGGAAAACGCTTGGACAATAATGTTTAGATTCTAAAGCATTAAAAATATTATCGACTAATCGATGGTATTATTAAACAGTTGAATGATATTTATATTTCCAGTTGATGGTTTGAAATAAATTTAAATGTATCAAGATATTCGGTGAGATAGAGAAGTATTCTTTTCAAATACTTTAGAAAGGAAAGGAAAAAAGCAGATTGGAATATAGTATTTTGGAGATTGTGAGGATTTATTTATTTTTGTGAAAATAACAAATTTTAGTCCGGGAGCCAGAGGCAAAAAAATTTCCAAATTTAACACTAACCTTTGCCCTTATAAATTGATCGTATTCACAGACCTGATGAGAAAAATGCACGTCTCCCAGTATATAGGCGCTGAAATAAAAAATGGCGGCTGTGAAAATAGATAGAGACTTACATAGGTTGTAAGCGTAAATACCTAATAGAAAGTCCTTATAAATATATAAAGCTACCAACCCTTTCAATTTGTAGTATCTGCAGTCTTAAGACATGAAATAATAATCAGTTACTTTTTTGATTTTTCTCTTATATCAGTGAAACTATCTATTCTAATGTTATAAGTGAAATTAAAGCTGACAAAATGTTCAATATAATTAGTTATATTAGTTTTTTCGCTATATTCTATAGTTTCCGTGATATCCGTCATCGTAATTCACTAATTTCGTGAAAAAAAAAAATTTGCATCGCATCTTTATCATTATTTGACTCAACTCATCATATCTCTTTGGAAAGAGCATAAGATGCTGGAAATTTCTGTTGCTTATAGTATGCAGGTCCGAATTATAGTTTTTGAGATATTTAGATGCAAATGCAAAAACAATTAAGTCGAATCTTGCCGACTTTAGCCGAATGAGTGTTACATATCCGAGCGTGACGGCTTATTCTCATTCACTACCCAAAAAAAAACTGCAAAGCTCCCCTGTTTTTATTTTTTTAAAAATAAATTAACCACCATAGTTTAGAAAGATCAATAAAACATTTCATTTAACAAAGGTAATTTTTGGAATAAACTTTGATACCTATGAATGTAAATTGGAAAGAAAAGTACGAAAAAGGATCTGAGGAACATAACAGAAGGAGTTCTAATCCTGAGGAAGCTGTTGGAACTTTAATTTTGGCTCCTTCTTTTAATTTAGAATCCTGAAGGAGAGGTCCTCGACCCAACCTCCGACAAATTACAGTTGGATATTTCTCTCTAATATCGAACCCTCCTTCAATATTCTATTCCAACTCTCCGATCGTCTTGATTAAATTCAATCCACAATTCGTCTCACGAACTTGTCAAGGAATTAACTTCTTCCATTTAAACGTAGAATTAGATGTTACTTAATGATCATTATTTTTAAAATACTAATAAAAAAATACCAGCAATGTGGCTCGGAGATATTGAGTGAATGAATATTGTAAATGTTGTATAAAAGCATGCCTGTATTTAAGTAGTTATTTTGATTAGTTTAGTTTCTTTTAGTTTATATACATTTACTTTTGGTATTATTTTTTTCTGAATATTTGTTTTAAATAATGTGAATGAGCTAATCTTTTATCACTATTAATATTGTCCTTAGATGTGACAGATTGTACTATATCTATAATATATATTTTTTTTTGTCTATAAAAAATGTATTTGCGCCTGTCAACTTATTGTTGATAATCAGCAAATGTGATGGCGATACATGAAATAATGACATGACAGGCATGGGGAAGAAAAGTTCTCAGCAGTACCTTTTCCCTAACTTGCTCCAATTACTTAGACTGTTTAATGACGGAGATCTCTCATCCAACGCCTTTTTAGTCTCCTCCTAATGTTCTGAGGTATGTTAGCTGTGGCCATGTCTCTTATTAGTTTGTTATTATGTCCACTTAAATTTGTGTAAAATCGTTGATAAAGGGTCCTTATATGTTGGTCATCTGTTGGAAAGTGGAGGTCAGTATGTAGAGTTTTGTTAGTCACTTACCAAGGTGCTTTTGTTATGAGTCGCAATAATTTTGATTGGAACGTTTGAAGTGTTTGTAGGTGGGTCTTTTTAGAGATACCGTATATTTGTGATGATTACGTCCATATTAAGTAAGTATGTATATTTATTCAGTTTCTGTTTTAGTTTTAGAGAGTAAAGTAGTTTGAGTCGTTTGCTAAGTGTCTTACGTTTCATTTTAACATGCGAACCCCATGTCATCCTTCTGTCGAAAGTGAATCCAAGGTAAAGTACCGTGTCCGTTTGAGGAATTTGATTGTTGTCAATATAAACTGAAGAGCAGATGTTTTTTTCGAAGAATAAATGTTGTATGTTTGGATTTGTCATGATTCAGTTGAATTTTCCATAGTGTGAACCAATATTGTAATTTCAGTAAGTGATGTTGTAGTATTAGTGGCCCCTGTGTAGAGACTTGAAGTTTTGTGAGGATTGTTGTGTCGTCTGCATAAGTATCTGTCAAGATCTCATCGTTAATAGGTATATCGTAAGTGTTATAACGTAAAGTAGGGAAATTTTGCTGTTTCCCACAGTTCTAGTCCATAGGTCCAAAATCAATCATGAAAATATGAATTCACTTTCATTATGTAATTTTACCATGTATTTAAAAACATGATCTAAATTAGTTGGAGACCAATGAAGTGGTAGAATTCATAAACTCATAACGCGATTCTAAAATCAACATGGGATCCCGAAACAGCATCCTTTAACCTTCAAAGTCACCTCTCCCTTATTGAACACTGGTGTAATAAGTGGCGCATCCAAGTAAATGAATCTAAATCCAAACACACCACCTTCACCCTTCGGCGCAAGTCGTGTCCACCAGTTAATTTCAACTCCATACCACTTCCCCTCTCCGACACAGTTCGGTACCTTGGCTTCCTTCTAGACAAAAGACTAACATGAAACCAACATACCAGACTTAAAAGACAACAGCTTAACCGACGATATGGCCAACTATATAGACTACTCAACAGAAAATCTCAGCTTTCAGTGGAGAACAAACTATTAATCTACAAGACAATCCAGAAACCTATCTGGACCTACGGACTCCAACTGTGGGGGAGTGCAAAACTTTTTAGCATTAAACGCATTCAATCCTTCCAATCTAAAGTTCTTCGAACAATAGTCGATGCTCCCTTCTATGTAACCAATAAAACCCTACCTAATGACCTAATCCCAGACAAATTTCACTCATCATCCTAATCCTGTAGCATAGTCTCTATCTACCTCCAGTCATCCCTACAATCCTCCTCGGAGGATAAAACGGCAGTGGCTCCGCGACCTTTTGTAAAAATTTATATATTTGAGTACTGACACTGGCCAGATTCTTCACTCATGTCCTGAGCGTCTGTTGCTCTAGTCCTGGAGTGCCTGCTTTGTCTTCAACATTTGGGGGACAAAGCTTGATTCGGAGTCTCCTGGGCCAATGTAAATATAGTACATAGGTGTGAATGTGTTTTATTAATCTTGTTATTATTCCGCTAATCTGTTATTTTACTTATCTTGTATATTACTTAATCTTTTTATTTTTTCCTTTCTTATGTACATATTGTGTGAAGGAATACTATAGCCCTAGTACCAATGCCCTTCAGTGTGGCAGACTGTATTAATATTCATTAAAAAAAAAATGAAATAAAAAAAAAATCAACATGGAACAATCCGTATTTATTAGTGGGTGCAGTAATGAGGTGAAGTACCGGCTTTTAGCCCCAGCTCGATGACATAACTCATCTTCAGCACCACCTCACTACAGCCCAGTCGCCTCCCCCCCCCCCCTCACACCCCAGTGGAAATTTAAATATTTCTCTTCTGATTTATTGCGCTAATATTTCATTTTTATCGTGTACAAAAAAAAACAAAAATAAAACCACACACAATGGAGCAAATGACCTTAAAATAAAAAAAGTAATTCCATTTATTGAGTATGAATTAATCCATTTTTTTGTTTTTTATTATCACATAAAATAACATCATATTTTGCGCCGAGACTTGTTTGTGTATGGGTTTAATTTTAAATACTCAATCCTCCTTTTATCTTTGTTTGTTTTTTAATGTATTATCGCTGAAGTCCTTCAAATTTTAATTTTATAGCGTACTAATGATTTCAGTAAACTCTTATAAATTATATATTTATGGATTACTCCCTACAAGTTAAATGCAACTAAATATATTAACATTTCTAATATTATTTTTAAACAAAAAAAAATCTTTTCTTTTGTCAAGTGTTAGCCCAGTGGTCGAAATTCGATCATAATCATTATTTAAAATTATTGGAAAAGAAATAGAAATTTTTATGTTTTCAACATATTTTTATCTACTCATACATACATCCTTACATTAATTGTTGTAAGTATTTAATGCAAAAAAAATCAGTACCATTTGTGTACTATTCGCAAATAAAATTCTGGGGAACCCAAAAGTGACCAGAATTGGGTTGCGTTGGGGAGATTGTTGAGTGGGGTTACCCATTGTCTGACTTCGTTAGAGAAACGTCTTCTGAGTTATTGTGCGAAGTTGTGTCGCTGTGAGTGCATCTGTTCGCTCGTGAGAACTTTTTCCATTTCGCCAAAATTCGGACCGATTTTTTTTCAAATTTTGATATAAAATCAGAGGTCACCCAAGGATGATCCTCCTTAATTGACATTACTATCCGCCTTTTACTTTCAAAATGGCGGCCGAAAAACCTTCGTTGCTATAGACTGTAGCTCCTAAACGAATGTACCGATTTCAATGAAACTTGGCTAAAGTCATTTTATCGACGTCCTTTAGATTTATCTATATAGCATACTTCAACGAAAAGAAGCTGGAAAAAAAGTTACGAGGGATGGTAAAATTAAATTCTAAATAATTCAAAACGTTGAACATTTTTTGTAGATATTGGTTTTTTAAAAGTTTACGAAATTTAATAAAAAACAAAAAAAAATCGGACAATTAGGAGCAAAGATATAGTCTCCGGTTTTTTTTTTATATGTTCTACTCCAAATGTTATATCCTTTGTTTGGCTTTTAAATTTTGAATGTGTTACTGAAGTAATGCTTTTTTTTGCATATTACTAATGATTAAAAAAGTTTAGTCCAATAATTGGAATCACCTTTTATTTATTATTCTTTGTAACTATAAGGTAATGTTACTTTAGATGTATAATTGTTTGGAAATAATAAACCATTGTGTAATAATTTGCATTGAGTAGAGAAATAATTTTCCTAGTTTTAATCATTATTTTCTAAAATTATTTTTATATTTCTAGTTCCTCTCTATAAGCAGGGAAAGAATACATACCGACCTAATACCTACAGACTTTGAATGAAGTAGCTTTTATTTAATTTCAATAGTTACCTTTCATCTCAAAATTTAAATCATGTGAGATTAAGAATTGAATGTATTTTGAACACAATTTTTAAAAAAATTCTTTAGTCCAGACGACCGTATATTCTATTTACCAAAATTCTAAAGTCACTTTTCCATGGTTACAGTTAACACAACAATAACTATTATTACAACTACCGCAATTGCTTCCATAGTGTAGATCAGAGGTCTCAAATATTTTTGGCTATGGGTCTCCACTAAGTTCCGTGGGCCACATTGCGATCTCGCCCAATTTACGCGGGTCATGGCTTGTGATGAAAAAAAAAAAAAGTTTATTTTATAAATGAAACTTTATTTATGAAATGAGTTATTTAATAGAAACAACGTATGCAACAAATGTTGTCCTAACCTTATATTTGAGTGATTTACAAAATTTTATATTTTTAAGTAGTTTTTAAAATTTTATCATATAACCAAGAAAACTTTCGCGGACCGTAGTTTGGAGAACCCTGATGTAGATATCAAAACATTTTGGAACGCGGACTACATTGAGATTTAATTTAAGTTCCGCGGGCCATGGCGGTGATGACAAAAATATCAATATACCGATTTTGATAGATCAAAAGTCAAACATCAATACATTTTAGCGATATGTTAGCATAAAAAATCGATATTTTTTGTTTATTTAGTTTCTACTACTACAAAAACTAAATAAAAAAAGAACTTTTTATAATAGATTTTTAAATATCATAACATCGACATTTTTGTGGACAAAGAAGAGAAGGAAGAGAAAGGAAAGTAACATGTTGATGAATGAATAACAGAAATTGTTTAAAAAAAAGAAAAAAATAATATTAAAAAAATATATTGTATATCATGCTCATGTATATTATTAATACTATATATTTTTATATTAGTTTTAAAAAATTGTCCATAATGATCTATTGCTATGCTATCTTTGGAGCAATCCAGTATAATTGTACAGCACCCGTTTTATGGAAATAAAATGATTTTCTCCTCTAACAATATTTTTTTTTTAAATACCGACAATTTTCATATTATACTATGACCTTCCTTTAAATTCTCTAAAACACAGCAAAATGTAGAAGAAGTGCTAAAAAAGGCATATTTTTAGCAGGATTAAATGTTAACTCGATAGGGTATGTTATAATACTTAAAATGAACATTTTCGCCAAATCCACAACAGCAGCCCATTTAAAAATTATTAGGCCAGATAGTTGATGTGCAAAACAGTGTTAACGTTTCGAAAAATGTATTTTAAGTTTAATTTTTTTTTTATATCATTGCAAATAATAACAGTTTCAAAATTTCAAATAAACTTTCGTGGTTCGGATTGGAAGTATTCAATAGCCATAGTTTAGCAACTTAAATGTCACCCCTCTCGTGGGTAAAAAACATAGCAGTCAGTATCTGTATTTTCAGAAAAAAATAACAACCAAGAAATTATTTAAAAGTTTCAATTCCTCATTTTACTTAGGTATTTGTAGTACAGTCGTAGGATAATCAAAATAAATCTAGAAGAATCCATGATTTAATGAAAAACACAACTTAGCGTATTTCGGCAGACTCGCCTTTAAATAGTTTTCACAAAGACAAACTCTGCTTGTATTTGAAGGAAATTTGGTCTAGTTTACTACAAAGAAATTTTAATTACGTGAATTAAATTATTTTTTGTTATCACTTCCTATGAAGGATAAAACGATACCATCCTTAATAGACAAAATTGGACATAAATCCTTTTCCGTTCGAGATCAGCCGATACATCAAATAAAGTTTTTTATGTTTATGTAAATTTTATGTTTAGAATCACCTCCCAGAGTGTCACCGTTAAGAACTAATACAGTCTGTATAACAATAAGCACGAATATATGCTAAAAAAAGAGAAACTATTTGTCTCTAGCAAAAAGGATATGCAATTGTTTAGACTGACTTTTATTTCTAAACGAACTAGACACTTGATTTTCTATTTCTCAACTCTTGACTGGAAAATCTTTGAACATTTTCCGTACAGCAATATTCCGAGAACATTTCTGTATAGCACATACTTAAGGAAACATTTTCCCGTGAACTATTTAATTAAACTTGAAGAGTCTTAAAATCTTCTATATTTTCTAACTAAATACTATATTAAGAATCAAACGAGGGGTGCAAATAAGTATACGATTATATACTCTTAATATTTTACTACAAATAATTATATTAGTAAGATCTTCTTATATATATATATATATATATAAGATCTTTTTTTTTATATTTTACTTTATAAAGTTCGAAGATACTTCTACTTTTTTATTATTTATTATGTCTATTTGTTTTATTTTATTTTTTGTAGTTATTCTCTAAGGCTCCAAAGTACACATATCTATTTCTGTATATTATTCTAAAGGATTATACTTAATTGTTAATGAAGTATTAACAAATTATTAAAGAAATAAAGTATTATTGTTAAATTTTCGATGATAATTGATATGATCATTTAAAAAATGATCAAGAAACCAATAACTAGGAGTAAATAAAGCCAGCACAGTTATTAACGAAGACAGCCGGAACAATAGATCCTCCTCCAAAGATATATTGCCTAATTTTCTTCAACCACTTTCTCCCCTTTCCCTTATTTCGGCTGGGTTTCCCTTTTACAATATGTTTATTTGTATTGTTGTTATCCAAATATATTTAACAAAAGTTAATATTTTAAATACATACATAAAAAAGTAGTTTTTTTTTTTTTTTGTCTCCTCACTGTCGATCAGAAAGGCGATTGGTGCGGAAGATTGTTAGGCAATATAAATGTTGTCCTTCATTGTGTTAAATTCAAATAGTAGAAATAATATTATTGTGACTATGAAAACAAACCAACAAAATAGAAAAGAATTTGACAAATTCTCTAGGTTGTTCTGATCAGTGGAAATAGATTTCCTAAACATTAACATGTAATAATAAGTGAAAAACAAAGTAAAAATATAAGTCACAACGGAAGTTATATTTGTCGACTATATTTACAGTTATATTTATTATAATCTAAAACCTCTTAACAAAGAAGAAATAAAAATATATATTTATTTATATCAGACTGCACCGCCTTTGAAGAACTAAGGGCTAAATTATTGAAGGAAACCGATGTTTACATTCTAACTGTTAGTCACTGCGGAAAACTACCCGAATTAAAAAGATTTTGTGTAAGGGTGGAAAGCCGCGATGGGCCCCGCCCACTTTAATCTAAGAAGAAGAGAAACAACGAGGCCATTGGTTTGACTAAAGACTAACTAAAGACAAATTAATCAATAAATCCAGAAGCTGATGAAGCTTTACTTGCGGTAGGGAGATGTTAGGCTGGCATGATTAAATATTGTTAATCAACGCAAAGAGGAAGTTATCCTTAAGCGACTAAAAATAGGTCATACCAGGCTTACGCACCTTCGCTTAGTTACGAAAGAAAACCCGCCCATTTGTCGGAAGTGTGGAGAGAGAATGACAGTAGTCCATATCCTCGAGAGATGTGTATTTTACATCAGAGAATTAAACATAATGGGAATACCAGCAAATACACCGGCTGCTTTGGGAAATGATGGAAAAATCTGAGGCAAAATCATATGTTTTCTCTCCGAAGAAGGAATCTTAAAAAATCTCTGAGCCTCTCACGCAGCACTCCCCACCTCTTTTTTTTCCTTTTACCTTTTTTTCTTTTTTTCTTTTACCTAAAGTGCTAACTCTAAATAACTAATCTTTAATAACCGTAAACAATTTTAACTAACCTTATGTGCATTTTACATATTTTTAATTTTATCCAATTCTTAATATTGACAATCCCCACATATATTATTACAGTAAGGCTCAAAATAGGTTTTATACCAAATATAAACTCCTGTCATGCTCAAATACGATGAATGGGGTACCGTTGGATTCAGAATTTCACGGGGAGTTAGCAAATCGTATTATCCACTTTTGTTTTTCTTTCTAAAATAAATAAAGTCGATGTAAACATTTTGCTAGGCTTCGATAATGGAACGGTGATAGTTCTGTAGATCGATACGGTACAAATTGGATCTTGAAGACTTTGATGCGTAAAGCAAGACCCGGATATTTCCTCCGGAACTATCGGATCATACGTTTTTAAGCCCAAAAACGTACTATTTTCGAGATAACGCAAGGCATAGGGTTCGCATACACACAACCTTACACTAATTGTAGTACTGCCATTGAATACATGTCTCATTTCGTCGACTTGAGTTCTCTATGATCGAGAGAGGAGGAGTTTATATTATTTATCGATGGTGATTTTGATCGGCAAGCCATATCATCGTTAATTCTGCACCATTCAGCTCAAAATTGAACCTTAAATTTCGAAGGCTTCATTCTCCTTCAGGCGGGTAAAATAGTCCAATCACCCCGAAAATTCAGGCAAACAAGTTATGAAAGAAAACAAACTTCATTTACGAATAACTAAAAAATTACACTGTTCCCTGGGTTATACCCATAATTATATAAAAGATTACTAAATTGTCTACAAAAGGAAATTAAATCATCGAAATCATACAATTTTTATCTAAGATACACTGATTTACTGATATTTGTAAACATGTTGGTTCCAAACTAAAATAAAGATTTAAATTAATTTTTGTTTTCTTTGTCGATTATATTTATTATAGATACGTTGCATTATTTTATTTTCTTATTAATTTGGAATTTTTTCGCACAGGCCTACTAGTAATATATAATTTTAATTAACGGCGTAACAGGTTTTACGCCTTTATTATACATCAGCCAACCAACCATACTGCTATTGAAGACCGTGGCTGGGTTTTAATAAATAAATACATAATAATTACAGGCTTAAAATTAAAATTAATTATATTCAAGATCGTGTGTTGGGAGATTTATAATTTGTTAACTTACATTCTACAAAAAAAAAAAAATGAAATAAACAACGAAGATTACTAATCTTCGTATAAATCAAATAAACTTTTTAGTATATTTGGGCTCAGGAGACCTTGAAACATGTATTTCCGTTGAAAATTCGAATTCAAACTTCTTTCTGACTGAAATTCTTTCTCTTATTATATTTCATATATGTGTGAGAGAAAATAAAAAATGGTTCAACAATATAAACGCATAAAGAGAGATAAAATAAAATTGTACGGTTGCTCAACTATTTGAGTTGCTAAATCACTCAATCAGTCATAATCGATACCATTTAATAAAAATAAACAAATAGGAGAAAGTATTATGGGACCATCATCCAACGTACCGAAGATTATATTTTGTTCATTCATTGTTTCAATTTTCTTCCCTCTCATTATTGTCCGCAAAGTCCACAATAAAGAACCTAAAATTAAGCCAAGTGGCTTATTCTTAGCTATTCTTGTAACAAATAATATATTTATGTATTTATAAAAAAAAAAATACAGCTAAAAGTTCTTTTATTTGAAATAGTTTGTTAAGTCCATGACAGGTTTTCTCGTTGTAACATCTGGAACAGAATACGGTCCCAAGTGAAGTGTTTGTTGGGGCTGGATATCTGGATGTTAGTGCCTACGTCTCTATTGACTTGGGCTGCACTCGAGAGGAAATTGGTACGCTTTTGGTCATAGATGTTCTGGCAATCTAATTATTACTAAAAGCAATTAGGTTGTACGTTCAAGTAGCCATTACAACAAAATATATGAATCATGTCCAATGACTGAAGTTCAATCTTGAAAGCGGTATTGCTCATGAAATTTAAATTGAACAAGCTTTAAATGTTAATTAGTAAACCAACGACTACCTGTCCTACAGTTTCCTTTAACAATACTCCACTTATCCCTGTTGAGCGAATCCGATACCTAGGACTCCACCTGGAGAAACGACTAACTTGCAATCCCCATAGTAGACTGAAACGACAAGAAACCGCTCGACGTTTCCGATTACTTCAGCACTTACTAGACAAACGCTCGAAACTTCCAATTAATTACAAAAGACTCATATACATGACTATAATAAGGCCTATTTGGACTTACGGAGTTGAGCTATGGGGCTCCACTAAACCATCGAATACCTGTCGTATCCAATCCTTACAATCCAAAATCCTTCGTAAAATCCTCAATGCTCCCTACTTAGTTACAAATAAAACCATCCATAATGGCCTTGTTTCATGTTTCAGATCTGGCCCAATCCAGATACCTATTCTTCCATAATAAACTTCAGAATCATCCCAACCCTCTTGTTTCTAACCTTGCTTCTTCGTCAATTCCTGATAACCCTCCAAGGCGTATGAAAAGAAGATGGCCCCGTGATCTCCTAATGTAGACATATCATTAGAGTGCTACAATCGGGTAGTTACTCAGCAAGTGTTTTCATGTCATTATATCCATTATGTTCAAATTTACTAGATGAAGATGTATTTATTCAATACAGTAGTAAATATCATTAAGAAATGATAAAAAAAAATTTTAATTAAGCATATGCTCGCAATGCTGCCAAAAAGAAATAGGTATAGAATTCCTATGTAAAGGAAAGTATTGGTAGTTATTACCAATACTTTCCTTTACTATATATTTCATATTTAGGTAAGTGAAAATAAAAATTACGGACCAATTAAAATCGTCGCATATTCATATCAACTTCCTATTTCTTTTTGGCAGCATTGCGAGCATATGCTTAATTAAAACTTTTTTTTATCATTTCTTAATAATATTTACTACTGAATTGAATAAATACATCTTCATCTAGTAAATTTGAACATAATGGATATAATGACATGAAAACACTTGCTGAGTAACTACCCGATTGTAGCACTCTAATGGTATGTCTACATTAGGAGATCACGGGGCCATCTTCTTTTCATACGCCTTGGAGGGTTATCAGGAATTGACGAAGAAGCAAGGTTAGAAACAAGAGGGTTGGGATGATTCTGAGGTTTATTATGGAAGAATAGGTATCTGGATTGGGCCAGATCTGAAACATGAAACAAGGCCATTATGGATGGTTTTATTTGTAACTAAGTAGGGAGCATTGAGGATTTTACGAAGGATTTTGGATTGTAAGGATTGGATACGAGAGGAATTCGATGGTTTAGTGGAGCCCCATAGCTCAACTCCGTAAGTCCAAATAGGCCTTATTATAGTCATGTATATGAGCCTTTTGTAATTAATTGGAAGTTTCGAGCGTTTGTCTAGTAACAACCTAGAGTATTTGTCAAATTCTTTTCTATTTTACATTTATTTTTCTGTATTTTTTATTTTTTCTAAAAGGGTGTTTGCTTTTAACTGGCCAGATATAAAATTTTAATTTCTGTGCTTTTTTGTTATTCTGAAGGGACTTCGTCACAGAATAAAATTATTTTTCTATTCTATTCTATTCTATATATTCATTTGGAGGGGCTGGGGTAGCCGTACGGGCTAAGGCGCTACCAATAGGTAATCAAAGCCAAGCAACGTCGAGCTTGGTTAGTACTTGGATGGGTGACCGTCCACCAGGGAAAGCCAACCTACCCGAGTCTCTCCCCCCTCCGGGTGGGTATGTGAGACCTCTACATTATTATATGTTTTCCACTATGCCTAGGAATTTTTGGTTTTACTATCATTTACTATATTATTATTATTATTATTACTATATTTTTACTATATTATTATTATTATTATTATTATCGTTTACTATATTATCATTTACTATATCATTTACTATACTATCATTTTACTATATTATTTCTCATCTTGTTTTTTATATATTGTTAATAATGTTGTCAAAATTAAAATTCAATGTTGTAATAGTATTAGCATTTGTACTATATATTATCATTTGATTTTGGACATTAAAGTGTATGTAAAAATAAATAAAAAATAAGCATTAATTATAAAAGATAGTTCATTAGATTACAAAAAATGTCTGCCAAGTAAGATCAGTGTTCGGGAATTTGTTAACCAAATAAGTTAATGTTGAATTTGTTTGTGAATGTTTGATTTTTTTTACATTTAAATACAATGTGAAATGTATTATTTTAATTCCAGGCAAAACAGCTGTTCTAATTAAAAACAGCTGTTCAAAAAGATAAAAAGAAACAGATGTTACTTAAGTTTTATTGTTATTTAGAAAGAATTGTGTTCTTAAAAAACTCTGCTTTGTAAGATTTGAAAAATATAAATTTGTGTTTGTTTTAGTTAGAAAGTGCACTCAATCACTACTTTATTTACAAGTTCCCATTGTTGTTCATTTTTTGTATTACGAAAAAATCAGTATAGCTTTCTCACCGTTTTCCTTTGATAAACAATATCTATCTATATTTGAAGGTTTATAATTTTTCCTATGAGAATAAAATCTCCGGAAAAAGCCATTTTCGGAAGTACAATAATCTCTTAACATTTGCAGGTTTGTTATTGACAAATTTTGTTCACCAGCGAATATAAAAATGAGAAAAAGTTCCACATTTTCAAACTGCCAATTTGATGATTTGTTATTAAATAAAAAAATCCCAGCACATACTAAACATGCATACCGTTGTTATTGTTAATGTTGATTGTTTTATTAAAGAGTATAAAAACTATTTATTCCTTTGTGATTAATTAATATAATTTCATATTTTTTTTTCTCTACTATATAAAATTGTAGGAGACTACCTACATTAATTGAGGACTACAAAATTTACTAGGATATTTTAAACCATATGTAAAAATATCTCAATTAATCAAGTATAGCCGACGTTACCCGAGCGTTAAAATCTGACAGATCAATCTAATTCAATCTCCACAAAAAAAGTGCTAAACGCGCCTAAAGTAGTTTTCATTATAAAAAAAAAAAAAAAAAGATAACAAAGAAGAAGACATTTTGAAACCTTTGAAAATTAACCAAGAAGAATTATTTCCCTATGAAGTATTGAACCAAGACATGCTCAAGGATGTGACATACTACCATATTATCATAAAATATATAAGTTCAATTTCATTAATCATAAAGCTATTAGAAAATAGAATTTTTCCTTGTTTCGGTAGTTCGGGCCCTTCATATTTTAAAACGGCTCCTTATATATATAAAAGGAAACGGGGGAGGGGAGGGTACTTGAAAAATGGACACGCAGATACAGCCTAAAAGGGACCCAAGGAAAGAGGACTTGGAGAAGAGAAACGAAGAGAGACAGTCGGTCTGGCAACTTCGTCATCTTCATCTTGACATCCAGGATCCATCACTCTTCTTCTTTGCATCGAATTCCTCCAAACCAACCGGAGATAAATTTTGAAATAAGTTTGGTTGTTATCATAAAACATTACCGTAGAATTAATAATGGCTTTAATAAACGATGTTCTCTGAACACTATTATAAATGTCCTTTGAGAAAGATTGTAATATTTTTCAATAAAGAAGTTAAATAAAAAAATATCTGGTGTGTCCACTCACACGACTTTCCTACCTATTTCAGAAAAGTTTTTATATCTTTACATATGTTCATGAAGAAATAAAAAAGAATTGAACTAAATTTATTTTCCTGAAAATTGATCAAACAAAAGATTTGAGTAAGATTTATTTGATAAACTAAAGCAATGAAACCGGCTCAAAGTAGATCAGTGTAAAAATTTCAATACTCACTAATATTGCTGATCAAAAACTGTTTGCCATAGCTTAGTATTGTCAAACAATAACTTCTGTTAAAAGTAGAGGAAATAGTGAAGATTGTGTGATGCGGGCAACAGTAAACTCTCAACAGTAATCTTTCATTAGAAATTGAATAGCTGTAATTTCGTTAATAGTTGTCCAAAATGAACGATTTTTATATAGTATTGTAGGGAATTTTGTTACCTTTCAAACAAAACACGGCGTGTTTTCGTGGTTCGATTCCGATGATTTTTTTTGTTTTGTTGGTAATTTAATTAACTTTCAAAAATTTTACTATAAATTTTATCGTATAATATATACTTAGGGAGTTAGGCCCCATAACATTTTCTTTTCTTTATAACGTTTTTACCTGATTTTTTTCGGGAATTTAGTCTATATACGAAAGTTGAAAGGACATCATAGAAAAGTTTGATCAAAATCGTTAGAGCCGTTTTCGCGCTACAGTCTATAGAAAAAAATGTTTTTCATTTATTGCGCGCAAGCTATTGCGCGCAGTAGTCAAAACCCTACAAAATAAAAAAAGGAGCAACAAATTCGGTTCAGTAGTTCCCGATAAAATCTTGGCACAGACAGACAGACCAATGGCTAAAAATGTGTTTTTCGGACTCAGGGGGCTGTGAAACGTATAGATCCGTCTAAAACAGCATGTCGGAAATTTGACCCGATTGCAATACTTTCCTTACCTATTATAGGTAGGAAAGTATTGCAATCGGGTCAAACTTCCGACATCCGAAGTCTTGTTTAAAATTATATTTATTTCTATTGAAATAAAACAAGCACGTCGTGGTCTATATTTCCTTCTTAAATATCAAAGTATACCAGACTTAAACGACAAGAAACCGCTCGACGATTCTCATTACTTCAGTACTTACTAGACAAACGCTCTAAACTTCCAATTAATTACAAAAGACTCATATACTTGACTATAATAAGGCCTATTTGGACTTACGGAGTTAAGCTATAGGGCTCCACTAAACCATCGAATTTCTCTCGTATCCAATCCTTACAATCCAAAATCCTTCGTAAAATCCTCAATGCTTCCTACTTTGTTACAAATAAAACCATCCATAATGACCTAAATGTTTCAGATCTGGCCCAATCCAGATACCTATCCTTCCATAATAAACTTCAGAATCATCCCAAACCTCTCGTTTCTAACCTTGCTTCCTCTTCAATTCCTGATAACTCTCCGAGGCGTTTCAAAGAAGATGGCAGTGTAATCTCCAAATGTAGACATATCATTAGAGTGCTACCATTGGGTAGTTTACTCATCAAGTGTTTTCATGTCATTATATCCATATGTTCAAATTTACTAGATGTATTTATATAATATAGTTGTGAATACCATTAAGAAATAATAAAAAAATATCAAAGTTGTATGAACTTCTCGCATATTTTTATATTCCAGCTTAATTAAATTTATTCTGACTGAAGAAAAATATTGATCTCCTTAACTCCGTACAAACAAAAAGTGGAATTTTTCCTGGATTATTTGTTCTATCCATTTTACGAGTGAAAACATACTATATTAAATTTTTAACGACACTGTTGGTGTAAGAGATCATATATAAAACTTTATCGTTTATATACAATTTTCGCTAAAGATGACATTTTGTAGTCCGCAACTGATGTAGGTACAAATTGATCTGGAGTTTCTAAAACAATATAAATGGTGTTCCGTAAGAAAAGGGCATTATCAAACGAGTGATAGGAGATCTTAAGAGATACAAACAAGTTGAGATAAACACTGGGCCAATTTTTAACAAATAAGTAGGAAATCCAAGGATTTATAATTGAAGCATAAAAATAATTGAAGCAATCACCAGATTTCTTTATTTTAAATGTAAATTTTAGAACTGGAGACATTAATTTTGTCCCTTATAAACACGGATCAAATCCTATGACAGATTTTAGAGAAAAGCACAGTTCATTATCATTTTACATAAAAAATTATTTATTTTTTTTATGAATAAAAAGTGTGTTCAGGCAATTATTTTTATTTCAATACATCCTAGATCATGGAAAAACAAGGAATAAAAGCTTTTTAACAGTTAATTGTATTAATTTTTACTGAAAACATGCATATTAGGAGACAGGATAAAAAAATCATATAATATTTGTAAACAACTTGAGGTGAATTTCAGGCTTTTGCATAATTAATCTCAACTTAATTAATATGTACTTAAATGTGTTTGAATGAGGAAGTTTTTCTGAAAGGGAGCTGGACTATCTTTTAGTTAGATAATGGATAATTATATAGTTGGAAGATGAAAAAGAAAAAAAAAATCAAGAATAATTTATGATTTTTATTTAAAACAGAACTGAGTTAAGTTTAGCCACGCGTAAGCCCTCTTTAATTGATTTTAACAATGACAAACTCTATTTTAATTTTGAAGTAAATTTTGCCTAGTATAATATGAAACAACTATTAATTACTTAAATGAAATAATTCTTTAGTTATTGCTTCCTACTTAACGAAAAACTTGAAGCTTTAAAAAAACAACACAAAAACTGGATTTTCTACTTTTCTGCTAGAAATCGGGACATTGTTTATATAAATTTATTTTTAAAAAAATGTTTATCTCTTGAGGTCTGCTATCACTTCTATAAAATATTCTCTCTGCTTACCGGACTTGCTGTGTACTACCAGAGCAAACTGTGCAAAATAAATCACCCCATATATCCGGATCAGGCGGAAAATGAAAATAAAATATGAAATTATACTAATTAATCACAAAGGAATAATAGTTTTACACTCTCTCGTAAAACAATCAACATTAACACTAACAACGATATGCATGTTCAGTATGTGCTGGGATTCTTTATCTAATCACGAATCATCAAATTGCCAATTTGAAAATGTGGAACTCTTCCTTATTTTAATATTCGCTGGAAAACAAAATTTGTGAATAACAAAGCTGTAAATGTTAAGAGATTATTTTACTTCCGAAAACGGCTTCTTTCGGAGATTTTATTCTCATAGGAAAAATTATAAACCCTCAAATATAGACAGACATTGTTTATCCAATGGAAAGTGAGAAAGCTACACTGATCTTACTAGGCAGACATTTTTTGTAATCTAATGAACTATCTTTTACAATTAATGCTTACTTTGGATTTATTTTTACATACACTTTTTACTACAGAGTCCCTCTTTTCTCGACATAAATATATATATATATATAAATCAATAATTTTTTTAAAATGAAAACCTTCTTTAAGCGCGTTTAGCACTTTTTTGTGGAGAGTGAATTAGATTAAAGCGTCGAATTTTAACGCTCGGGTAAAGTCGGCTATAGTCGATTTAATTGAGATGTTTTTCCATATGGATTAAAATATCCCGGAAACTAAAATTCGGGCCTCCGTGCGAGGGGAATTTATCAGCAGTTCATCTTCTGTGTAATAAGCTAAAATTCAAAATTGTATCTTAACGAGACGCCATGTTAGAAAAGCGAAAAGGAAAAAATAAAAGATCGAAAACCAAAAGATAACGAGGTTGGTTGAATATATGGATTAAAATATTTCAGATACTAAAAATCGGACCTATAAACTGTAAAAGAGAGAAATGTTCAGCATTTTGTCTTCTTTGTTATGAGCTGTTACTTATAATTGTATCTTCACCCAACACCGTGTTAGAGAGTAGAGGACGAGAAAAGATAGTGTCCAAAACCAAATAATGATATATAGTACAAATGCTACATTGAATTCTAATGCTACATTGTACTATTACAACATTGAAATTTTATTTTGACAACGTTATTAACAATGTGTACAAAAAAAGAAGAGGAATAATATAAATGATAATAATGGCAGAAATTCATAGGCATAATGGAAAATATATAATAATATAACATTACATAACCTTTCAACTAGAGATTTCCACATACATATTATACAGTCATTGGATACATCATAAACCAGTAAATATCACTAATTTAAATAAGTAATTATAAATCATTAATGGCATTTTTAGATTGACCTTGCTTTGATGTTTATATTTTATGCAATAGAACTTTCTAATTTTATTAGAATATACTTTTTTATTTTATTAACTTTAAAAATTTCTTATTAAACAAAATTTAACTAATTAATCCTGACTACAATACACCTAGAATACTTTATATATTAATAAAGTTACATAAAAGTGGCGCTCTACTTAGTGCTATTATCAGTAATATCAAAGGAGAAACTGAAAAAATTGGCTAACTGTCTCAATTCCACACTCAATAGCCTAAAATCAGATAGTAACAATGATGTGAAATACTCAATGGAGGTGGATCAAATGCTTGAAAGAATAAATAAAATAGACAATTGCTAAATATTATTTGTTCTGTTTTGATATAGAAAATTTATTAACCAATATCAACTGGAAAGATGTAATAAAAATAATTGAAAAATACTGGAATACAATAGAATACCCAAATTAAAGGGTTTTACGGAAGATATGGATTAACATACCTCAGAAGCTGAAAATCGGACTTGCATACTGTAAGCAAGGGTAATGTTCAGCATTTTACCCTATTTATAAGGGCTATTATTTATAATTTATATTTCATATTATTAATCTTGCCTTGTTGCGGTTTTCCCTTCTATCGGGTGGTCTAAAGCACACACCGCAGTTTTTATTTAATATTATTGTTATAAAGGCGGCCACTACGGTCATTATAATGATATGGATAATTATCGCCTTGCGTCTATATTTAATATATGTATATATATGGTATCTCTGTCCACCTTATGTTTAATTTGGTATATCTTATATAATTAACTGTCTCTTATTGTTAGACGTTGTAAAAAATTGCTAAGTATAAACTATCAAAGGATTTGATAATTGACTAAAAGAAAAATGAAGAAACATTTCTTTTTAATGTTGAAAATGAATTTCCGGAAATAATAGTCAGAATATATATAAAAAATATATCGTTGGAAAGCCGAGGATTAAAAAAAACAAAAATTTAATGTACATCTATGGTTTCTAGCTTTGACTAGTAAAGTCGAAAAATGGTCCTCACGAGTTCTATAAATTGAGATCATCTTGAAATTGAGATCCCGTGAGAAAAAATCGACATTATTTGATGAAAACTTAGAAGACATTTTTATTTTAATATTTATTACTTTTATATTTAAAAAATATTGTTTGATCTGTTTCGATGAGGAACAATTACTTATCAATATCAACTGGAAAGATGTTATCAAAATAATTAAATAATACTGGGATAAAACAGAGACGCATACCCAAATAAAAGGGTTTTATGGAAGATATGGATTAAAATATTTCAGAAGCTAAAAATCGGACTTGCCTACTGTAAGCAAGGGAAATGTTCAGCATTTGACCCTCTTTGTAATGAGCTATTATTTATAATTTATATTTCATATTAATAATCTCGCCTTGCTCACTTCTATCGTGTGGTCTAAAGCACACACCTTAGTTTTTTTTTTTATGATATAACTATATTGGTTAAATGTGATATACAAAATAATCTGTAAGAATCAAGGTTATATTGCTGCATCAGTGGACACTTATTCGGTAAAATAAATTATAGTGAAGATGATTTCTACCATATGACTTTACTACACCAAAATTTCCGAAGAAATAAATACATATTCGTCCGGTAATATTTTCATTCACAAAGTTCCTGCATCTCTTTACTCTATCAAAAATTATAATTTAATTTAGTTAGAAATAAAAGAAAAATAATTAATAATATTATGCTCTTATTATTTAGCCATCATATGTTCTGGTTGTTTATAAATGGAATTAACAAGTTCGGATTGAAAAAATATTTTCTGTAATATACAAATAAGGAAAAAAACGAAATCGAAGAGGAGATTAAGGTTAGGCTGAAGGTGGGAAATGGTTGTTATTTGTATGTGAGAAAACTACTTAACTCGCGCATCTTGTACCGGAATTTAAAGACTAGAATCTATAAACCATTATCCTACCTGCAGTTCTTTATGGGAGCGAAACGTGGCCGCTTACATTAAGGGATGAGCATCGTCTTAAGGTTTTTAAAAATAAAGTATTGCGTAGAATATTCGGACCGAAGAAAGATGAGTTAACCGGAGAGTTCAGAAGGCCACACTACGCTGAATTGTGTGAAATGTATTCGGTTAATATAACTGAGATGATTACATCTCAAGAATCTCTTTACATGATTACGTGAAAGAATTCCTAAAAGGTTGGTATTTGCTGTACCGAATGTTAGACCGAAGCGAAGGTGGGAAGATTGCGTTAAAGCTGATCTGAAGGGACTGGGTTTGGACAGCGAACGGTAGAGAGAGATGTGTAATGAGGGAGTGGTTTTGTCGGCATCGAACCTCCGGCTTCGTTAAGCCTTTTATTTATACATATAAGAAATTTCAGTGATTCGGTTGTTGATGATTGTTTGCCAAATGACGAATTTTCGTCATTTAGACAAATATGTGTTAATTAAACAAATAGCTGAATGAAAATATTTAACAGAAACCAAAATAAAGTCTTATCGTGAGGATTTGAAAAATTAGGTGATAGAGCAAGGGTACCTAGGGGTAGGTAGCTATCTAGTTACTTTCTGCAGACTCAGTGGTGGCTATTCCTGTGATAATCAAAACCCACTTCAGCGAAAACCTACAGGCCCTTATCAGCTACACCAGGCACACTCTATAACTATAACTATCAAAATAACTATTATTTTCATTACTTTAATTATTATCCGTCAAATTATTCTAGGAAATATTATACGACCATATTAATTTTGTAACAAAATATTACTAATTGTGAGTCAATATTTCAAAAAAATAATCCAGAATGATCCATTACAGTTATTATCCTACTTTCAGCAGAAATCTATTTTTTTTTTTTTTTTAATGCTTCACTAAACCGTCAAATTCCTCTCTTATCTGTTGAACAAATCCGATATCTAGGATTCCACCTGGACAAACGTCTCACTTGGAATCCTCTTACAGGACTGAAACGACAAGAAACTGTTCGACGTTTTCGCTTACTAGACAATAGTTCTAAACTTTCAATTAAATACAAAAGAGTAATACACATAACTATAATACGACCTATTTGGACTTACGGATTTGAGCTATGGAGCTCCACTAAACCATCAAATTCCTCTCGTATCCAATCCTTACAATCCAAAATCCTCAATGCTCCCTAATTTGTAACAAATAAAACCATCCATAATGACCTTAATGTTTCAGATCTGGCCTAATCCAGATACCTATCCTTCCATAATAAACTTCAAAATCATCCCAACCCTCTCGTTTCTAACCTTGCTTCCTCTTCAATTCCTGATAACCCTCCGAGGCACCTGAAAATATGGTGACCTCGTGATCTCTTGTGTAAATTTTTTATTTTAGTGCAACCAGTGAGATTTCATGTTGTTATATTTCTGAATGCACATTTACTAGTAGTATTTTTTTATAATAGAGTTGTAAATATCAATGAATAAAAAATAAATAAATAAAATAAAAAAAGTCTTGTTTTAAACCCGAAGGAACCTCAAACGTTTCAGATAAATTATCACCAAATCTAACTTTATAGAGTGGCACCCTCGCCATACGCAGCAATGAATACCGCGTTAGGATTGTTCACATTAATGTAGAAAAAATCTCTCAAAGTGACTATTACTGGTATATTTACCTATTTAAAAATTATAAACCACTGTGTAATAATTTACAGCGTTTTAGAAATTATATACGTCTCTCATATGCTGTTATTAACGATGATCGTCGAACCCCGGAAAAAATTAGTAATATTTCTTATTGTAGATACGTTTTATTATTTTTTGTGTATTTATGTATTATATAATATATACCTTTCATATTTGTTGAAGCTTATTATACAATATTATTTGTAAACCGGAGTTCCATAAATACCTGCCATTGCTAGAGCCCTAGACTGATGGGTACAGAAGATGGCCCCGTGATTTTTATTGAGTGGTAATCAATTATTATTAAAATATTCAGATGATAAATATCGTAAAATCCTTTTGCAGGCTGGAGAAAACGTCGAAAATTCGTTGGTCTACATTGTTCATAACTAATTTACAACAGTAAATAAGTGACAAATTTAAATTATATTTTTCCTAAATTTAAATTTTGTTAACTTATCGTCAGAATATTGTCAACTTGAGAGGATATTGCAACAAAAACTTGACATGATCATTACTAAGACTTGATGAGATGGAAATTTTAATACTCCATTGTGCTATGAACCGCTGAGGGAATGGAAAAAACTGATTGAGGGAACGAAAATAAAGTAATAAAAAGAAGCTTGCAAATGAATAGGAGTTGAAATTGATAATGGATCCCTTTATAGCCAATGTTCGCTGATGAACTGGTCATCAATGCAAATAATGGCGGCGAAGCGTAGGTTTGCCTCCATTGTGAAAGGGAAATTAATACACACCTGCGCGAATTGGAACCTGAAAATCGGGATATTAAAGGTTAGAATCATATGATTAAAATATTTTCGTTGCACTGGTGATGATTTCAAGAATTCAGAAACAATGTCAATAAGCAAAAAATTGCAATATATAATTTAGTCTAATCGAAGAAGAAATTGAATTATGAGAAATATAAAATTCTGGTGTAATGCGTTCAACATACCACTTTTATTTACCGCTCTACGTTGAGTATAAATGAGTATAGGATAATGAAAGTAAAAATTATAGACGGTACATCACATTGATACAAAACGATTAAACAATTATTGTCTTATATTTTTCCATATATTTAATGAAATGTTAATTATGTAAGTACGCGGTGGTCACATCAAGATAGCTGCTAGGGTTTTATAATAAAACCCTATAAATGTAATTATAATAAAATATTACATAAGTCTTACATAAACTGGTACATAAGTCTTAGAAGAATAAAAATCTATTGAAAATGTAAATGGATGTATTCGGAAGAAGTTAGTGGGGGTGCGGTCAAAAAATATACTGTATTACATAATAGTATATTTTATTATATTGTCCAACGTTTCGACCTACGTTGTAGGTCTTCCCCAGGGCATTCCGTCAGGCATCGTTGAAGGCCATACAGCCTCTATATGGCAATCGCCATACAGCCTTCAATAATGCCTGACGGAATGAACTTTTTTTTTTTCG
This sequence comes from Nezara viridula, assembly GCA_928085145.1. NCBI lineage: Eukaryota > Metazoa > Arthropoda > Insecta > Hemiptera > Pentatomidae > Nezara > Nezara viridula. The sequence continues at coordinate 168,036,543 of OV725079.1, forward strand.
CCTTTTAGACTACACGGGATTTTCTCGGGCCGGAGGATGAGGGCGGAGAATTTAAAATCCCCTACGGCACCGGGACTTGAACTCTTTTTTTTTTTTAATTTCATAACTTCGGTTTTCTGGTTGCCGGGCAACTCGCGGTGCTGTGCATTAGCATAAGCGTTAGCCCATTCGGCCACCTGACGGATTGCTGGACTAAATCCCCCCACCAGTACCAGTACCAGTAACACCTGACGGAATTCTCTGAGGAAGACCTACAAGTAGGTCGAACCGTTGGACAATGTAAATATAATTATACTATTATATAATATAGGATTTTTTTAAAGCACCCTCGTCTAACTTCTTCCGAAAATTGAATCCACGGTCAACCATTTTCAGAACATTGTAAATGGAAGACAATAGATCTAAATCCCGATGGATATAATATAGAAAGAGGCTATTTTATATAATTAATATATAAATTTTTAAAAAATCCAGGCATGGCTTTCAGTAATAGACTTTGATACTTTTAGTGAGAAACTTGCAATACAAAACTACAAACAAGTCTTTTCTGCATTTAACAAGTAGTCTTAAGTGAATGCAATAATAGAATTATATAAATTGGGAGAGGAGTAGCTCAGTGGTAGAGTGCTGACTTCTAGTGTTGTGAAGCACCTAGGTGCGTATCCCGGCTGATGAACGATAAATTATTTACTCCGTCTCGTTGGCTATGGGTCGACTCTAGGGTCAGGCGAATCTTCTGGGGCACATTCAGCCTCTATAAATTGGGTACCCTTAATTAAATAATTGATTGAAGATGAAAACAAATATGGCGATTAAACTATGATCTCCGTCAGATAATCTATCTTCTTACATTCAAAACCCGTCAACTTCTGGTTTCATCTCTTGTTTTCCCCCACTTCGACTATGGCTGTATGGTGTAGTGGATTCTCCGAAGAATTCGAAACTAAACTTAAACGTCCAATGAATTGCTCAATGCGCTTTATCTTCGATATTTAAATGGATACGCATATTACCTACCGCCGTCAGTATTTCCTTGCTACCTTCCTATACCAGGCTGTGAGAACTCGGCGATCCTCCTATATTCTACAGGTCCTACAATTCAAATCCTCCATTCAATCCCACCTCGCCAGATTTCGTTAGTCCAACTTCTATCCTCCTCCTCACCGAACTACTGCATTTAACAAATCCTTTTTAAATCATCAAGCCGTCTTCCTATGGAATTCTATCCCTTCTGATATTCGACACGCAAAGTCAGTATCCTCTTTCAAATCTCTCCTCTTCAACAACACCATTCCTAATAGGATAGATCATGAAATTTACTTAAAAATCTAAGTCGTGAGGCTCTCAAAGTACCCCAAGATACTTTGTGAATTATCGATATTTGGTTTATTTATTTTACTTTTCTCTGCTTATTTTATATTTATGTACGTTTTTATATTTTTTCACTATCTTTACTTTTATTTTATTACCAATCATTCTGTAAATATTTAATTGTGTTATATGGCCAAACCAGAATGTTAATATATATTCTATATTTATAACTTGTTCTAAAGGTACACTATTCTCAGAATAATAAAATTATTTTCTTGCATTCATTCATTTAGACATTTCAAAATTATTTAACTTAACTAACAGCGACATTATTGGACCGACAGCAGATAGAAAATATGAAAAACAAGAAACAAAAATCATAGTGAAATAATCATTAGTAAATTTGGTGGTCCAACAGTTTGTGAAATGTTTAAACGAACCTTTATTTTTAGTATAAAACCCAGACGAGCGTCACATTTTTTTGTTTTATTTTCTCTTCAGAGTGGTCATGGGAACTGAGCCGGAAAAGAACAGCGAGCCAGGTTCCTCATGTTAAACAACAGCGGACATGACAAGAACAGACCCGACATCCTGTGACAGGACTTGAGGACGAAGATCGTTGGCAAAGGGCCAGGATACTAACAGCATCTGTGACGCTAAGGATACGATAATTATATTTTACTCCTTGTCATGGATGCTATACTTTACAATGAAATAGTTTCTGATGGCTGTTAATCTGTATTTAGAATTAAAATACAACAAAAAAATAAACATACGTATACTTAGTTCAGTATCTTAACAATAAATGCAACTACCTTAAAGTACTGACAGATTATTGTGTAAAATATGTTTATCCTATCTATTAAAAGGTTTTAAAATTACTGAGGAAGATCACGCGAATGTTTTATCTAAGTATTCTCAGTGTTTTTTGTTGGTTTTATATCAAATGTATAGGTTCGTGAACATATTTCCTAATTATAAATTGTCAATACTTTAAAAGCTAAAAAAAGTTAAAATAAAATATCATTTAACTAAAAAAACAAAAACCTACTACAGAAATAATCGTATCCACCCTAATGACATGTAGCTGCATATCTACTTTAAAAGCTTGGTAGAGTGTTAGGGAAATTGGAGTATAAGAATATTTAAATAGGAAATAGTATTACCGGATGCCATCCACAGCACATTACCGGTTCCTGTCAAATACACTTCATCTATTGGTGCACATCAACATTCCAAAGAGTTTAGATATCGTTCGGGAATGTGCCGTCACTACAATTATACTAACTTTAAATATTAATATAATCTCATTTTCCTCTACATTTAAAATTCCCAGTGTCTATTATTGGTACATAATCATGTGTCAGAATTTTCCAATTTTTATATGAAAAATGATACAAACTGCCTATCTAGCGCACATATTTCGATAAAAGACTAAATTTGCTTTAATTTTTTTTTTTTTTTTTTTTTTTTATTTAGTAAGACATAATAATCTGTCACGTGGACAATAATTATAGTGAGATATTATTGTGAACACATTCACACCATATATACAGAAAACATAAAATTAACAAAAGTAAAATTATAATCAAACAACTATGTACAAAAAAAAATAAAATAATCTAAAGATAAGTAAATTAAAGACATAAAAACTCAGTTAAAATATTAAAAATTAAATCCATTCGTGAAGATCCACTATCAGAACTAAAGTTGTTGTTTATATATATAGCATTTCCAAGTCAATTTCAACCTTTTCCAAATCAAATTCAACCTTTTCCAAGTCAAATTAAACCTTTTCCATTTCAAATTCAACCTTTTCCAAGTCAAATTCAACCTTTTCCATTTCAAATTCAACTTTAGAATTTTTGTCAATTTTCGATTTTTTTCGAAATGAAGGCCACTTACTATATTATAGACGGCATAGCTTTTAAAAAATACAAAAAAAAATTTGATTATGCAGTTGCATATCCATTTATTTTAACATTTTAGATTTTTTCAGTGTGATATTTCTATGTAATATTCAATTATTTCCAAGTCAAATTCAACCTTTTCCAAGTCAAATTCAACCTTTTCCAGATCAAATCAAACTTTTTCCAAGTCAATTCAACCATTTCCATGTCAAATTAAACCTTTTCCAATTCAAATTCAACCGTTTTCATTTCAAATTAATGTTTTAAGCATTTGTAAATTCTATATATTTTTTTTAAATAATGGCCTTCCCCTCCCCCCTCCAATATGAAAGTCTATTATTATGCTCTCCTAAGTAGAATTTTCACTTACGGATATCGATTTATTGTACCTATTCGGATTTCTTATGGACTAGTATTATGCTGTCGTGTACCTAGTTTTGAAAATAACCTCCATTTTAAGATTGCGTGACTGCGTTTCGAATCATTTAAGTTTTTTTGACAAATTCGATATGTGGGTGTATTTTTATGTTTCCCGATCAGTAAATTTTGAAAATGACATCCATTCTATGTTTACGCCACCGTGTTTTGACTTATTTAAGTTTTTAGAATTTATCCAATATAAAGGTCTACTTTTATGTTTCCGGAGCCGTAGATTTTGAAAACGACCTTCATTTTAAGATTAGGCCACCGCGTTTCGACTTATTTGAGTTTTTCTGATATTTTTCATATGAGGGTGTATTTTTATGTTTCCGGAGCTGTAGATTTTGAAAATGACCTCCATTTTAAGATTAGGCCACCGCGTTTCGACTTATTTGAGTTTTTCGGATTTTTTTCATATGAGGATGTATTCTTATGTTTCCGGAGCCGCAGATTTTGAAAACGACCTCCATTTTAAGATTAGGCCACCGCATTTCAATTTCTTTGAGTTTTTCGGATTTTTTTCATATGAGGATGTATTCTTATGTTTCCGGAGCCGTAGATTTTGAAAACGACCTCCATTTTAAGATTAGGCCACCGCATTTCGATTTCTTTAAGTGTTTCGAATTTTTATCATAATAGAGTGTATTCTTATGTTTCCGGAGTCGTAGATTTTGAAAATGACCTCCATTTTATGATTACGCCACTGCGTTTCGGCTTATTCAAGTTTTTCGAATTTATCCAATTTAAAGGTGTATTTTTATGATGCCGGAGCCTTAGTTTTTAAAACGACTTACATTTTAAGATTATGCCACTGTGTTTCGGTTTTGTTAAGTGTTTTTGATTTTTCCTTCGAATAAAAAACATAATACGAAGGATTAATTTATTTTTCAATAAATAAATAAAAATATCTAATCAAAATAAATAAAATATATATTGTCTCATTTTTAATTTAATTTTAGTTATCTTTTTTAATGTTGCGGTCTCCTATCACAAAATTATAAGATTTCGAACAATTAGCTGAAAAATCTGAATACGGAAGGTTAAATTTATTACCAGTTGCTTTTCGGCTTTTTAGTTTGTATTCTGTGGTTAATTTTACTTTAGCTTCATAATATTTATTTATTTATTCATACTCGAAAACATATTGATGAAACTTTGTATTGAAAAAATCCAAAATGAAGCCTAATTAATCAAGATGCAGCGGCTTAATCAAAAAATGGAGCTTAAATATTAGATAAATTTAAATATTAAAGATTAGAAAAATTTCAATACGTCTCAGATAACATATAAGTAGATCCTTATACCGAAAAAGTAAAAAAAAAACTTTTATAATCCAAAACAGTGGCATTGGGTCATTTACAAAATGGGGGAAATCTACTGCTCCAGAAACATAAAATTAGACCTTTATACTTGTTAAATTCTAAAAATTTAAATAAGTTGAAACGCAGTTGCGTAATCATAAAATGGAGGTCATTTTCAGAATCTACGGTTCCGAAAACATAAAAGTAGACCTTTAAATCGGATAAATTCGAAAAACTTAAATAAGTCAAAATGCAATGACGTCATCATTAAATGGATGTCATTTTCAAAATCTACGGCTCAAGAAACATAAAAGTAGACCTTAATATTGGATAAATTCGAAAAACTCAAATAAGTCGAAACGCGGTGGCCTAATCTTAAAATGGAGGTCATTTTCAAAATCTACAGCTCCGGAAACATAAAAATACACCCTCATATGAAAAATATCCGAAAAACTCAAATAAGTCGAAACGCGGTGGCCTAATCTTAAAATGGAGGTCATTTTCAAAATCTACAGCTCCGGATACATAAAAATACACCCTCATATGAAAAATATCCGAAAAACTCAAATAAGTCGAAAAAAGGTGGCCTAATCTTAAAATGGAGGTCGTTTTCAAAATCTACGGCTCCGGAAACAAAAAAGTAGACCTTTATATTGGATAAATTCTAAAAACTTAAATAAATCAAAACACAGTGGCGTAAACATAAAATAGATGTCATTTTAAAAATCTACAGCTCCGGAAACATAAAAATACACCCTCATATGAAAAATATCCGAAAAACTCAAATAAGTCGAAACGCGGTGGCCTAATCTTAAAATGGAGGTCATTTTCAAAATCTACAGCTCCGGATACATAAAAATACACCCTCATATGAAAAATATCCGAAAAACTCAAATAAGTCGAAACGAGGTGGCCTAATCTTAAAATGGAGGTCGTTTTCAAAATCTACGGCTCCGGAAACAAAAAAGTAGACCTTTATATTGGATAAATTCTAAAAACTTAAATAAATCAAAACACAGTGGCGTAAACATAAAATAGATGTCATTTTAAAAATCTACAGCTCCGGAAACATAAAAATACACCCTTATATCGAATAAGTCAAAAAAACTTAAATAATTCGAAACGCAGTCACGTAATCTTAAAAAGGAGGTTATTTTAAAAAACTACTCATACGATAACAGACCCACGCATCGAAAAATTAAAGATAATTAAATAAATAAAAAAAGGTTGAATTTGAAATGGAAAAGGTTTAATTTGAAATGGAAAAGGTTGAATTTGACTTGGAAAAAGTTTAATTTGATTTGGAAAAGGTTGAATTTGACTTGGAAAAGGTTGAAATTGACTTGGAAATGCTATATTATTTATTAAATATTAAAAGCCTTAGCGAACCCGAAGGTTCGATGCCGACAACACCAATCGTATATTACACACCTCTCTCCATCGTTCGCAGTCCAAACTCAGTCAATTTAGGTCGCATTTAACGCAATCTTCCCACCTCCGCTTCAGTCAACACCTCGGACGTTTACTATTCGTTACAGTAAATATTGACGTTATAGGAATTCTTTCGTTACTAAGCCCCACAATTTTAAAAGCTCATATGATTCGCCGCGATGTAATCTCCTCAATTATATTAACCGGATACAGTTCACGCAATTCAGCGTTGTGTAACCGTCTGAATTCTCCGCTTAACCCAGTCCTTCTTCGATCGAAATTTTCTACACAAAACTTTATTTTCAATTCGTTCCTTAATATAAGTAGCCACGTTTCGCATCCATAAAGAACTGTTGGTAAGATAATCGGTTTATAGATTAAGTTTCGCAACAAGAGCAGCGCAGCTAAGTAGTTTTGTCACAGAAAAATAACAAGCATTTCCCGCCTTCAGCTTAACCGTAATTTCCTTTTCAAACGTCTCTACCTGTTCAAACATCTTACCTTCTATATCGATATCACCGGTAATATCGCCATTTTTGCAACTGGCCATATATTTTATCATATCATTGTTTGTTTCAACCCCTAGTCCTTTACAGGCTTTCATTAATGTTGTCGTATTTAGTTTTATCCGTATTTCCGTGTCTTCGCTCAACAGGACCAGATCATCCGCATAGCCAAGTGTTATCGCATCCAGATCAAATCCTTTTTCGGTACGCATCACCTTTCTAATGGCATGTTCTAATGCCAAATTGAACAAAAGATACAAAAGGGATTCCGCTTGTTTTAAATCTGTTAATAATGATCCATCAACTGTATCCCAAACTCTTTAATCACATATCACAAATCTTGAAAAATCTTTAACAACTGGAAAATTAAAATAAACTCCAACAAATCCTATCAAATTACCTTTACCCTGCGTTGCAAGCCTATGACCTCGCTGTCCTACAGAATCCTTTAACAATTCCCCACTTATCCCAGTTGAACAAATCCGATACTTAGGACTCCACCTGGACAAACGACTCACATGGAATCCTCATACCAGATTGAAACGACTATAAACAGCCCGACGTTTCCGACTACTCCAACATTTATTAGACAAACGCTATTAGCTTTCAATCAATTACAAACGACTCATATATGTGACAATATTAAGACCTATTCGGACTTATAAAATTGATCTTGGGGCTCCACTAAAACATCGATTTCCTCTCGTATCCAATCCTTACAATCCAAAATCCTTCGTAAAATCTTCAACGCTCCTTACTTTGTCACAAATAAAATCACCCATAAAGACCTTAATATTCCATATGTTTCCGATGTGGTCCAATCCAGATACCTTCTCTTCCATAACAAAGTGCAGAATCATCCGAACCCTCTCGTTTCAAACCTTGCTTCCTCCTCGATCCCTGATAACTCTCCGAGGCGCCTGAAAAGAAGGTGGCCTCGTGATCTTTTGTGTAAATTTTTTATTTTAGTGCAATCAGTGGGTAGTTTCTCAACAAGAGATTTCATTTTATTATATTCCTGAGTGCACATTTACTAGTTGTATTTTTTTTTTATAATACTGTTGTAAACATCAATTAATAAAAAATAAAAAAAGTCTTGTTTTAAATCCGAACGAACCTCAAACCTTTAGGATAAATTATTACCGAATCTAACTTTATTAAGTGGCACCCTCCCCATACGCGGTAATGAGCCCGCGTGAGGATTGTTTACATTAATGTAGAAAAAATCTCTTAAAGTGACTATTACTGCTACACTTGCCTATTTAAAAATTATAAACCACGGTGTAATAATTTACAGCGTTTTAGAAATTATTTACCTCTCTCATATGCTGTTATTAACGATGATTTTCGTAAACCGGAAAAAAACAATAATATTTCTTATTGTTGATAGGTTTTATTATTTTTTGTATTTATGTACTATATAATATATACACTTCATATTTGTTGAAGCTTATTATATAATATTATTTGTAAACCCGAGTTCCATAAATACCTGCCATTTCTAGAGCCCTAGACTGATGGATACAGAAGATGCCTGCCCCTTTAAGATACACACCGCGGTCTATCAATGCTACCTCCTTCCAGATCCTCTTAACTGCCTCTCTCCTTCCTCTTTATATCACTCCATCCCTCCCATCTCTCTCGTCCATTTCGTCTAGTCTATCTCTCCCGGAATATTATAAATATATATATATATATATATATATATGTATATATATATATATATATATATATATATTATATTATATTATATATATATACATTTATAGGGTGTCCCGTATGTAGAGGGAAATATTCGAACAAGTAATATTAGACCTCAAGAGCTACAAAAAAGTTAGTATTAACAATGGGCCAATTTCAAACAGAAAAATGGAAAATCCAAGTATTGTGTGTTTTTAAGGGTCATGTTTTTTTTTATGAATACAAAGCGTTAACGAAAGAAATATTTGATTTAAACAAACAACAATTGCTTCACTATAAACTAGACAAATTTTTCTTCATACGAAGATAGAGTTTGTCATCGTTAAAATCATTTATAATTTATTATAAGAACTTTTGGAATTCCCTCCCGCTCAAAATTCGGCATGCCCCCTCCCTATACACATTCAAAAACCTCCTATTCCAATTCCTGTTCCAAAAACAGTCAGATACCAGCTAACTATTAATACTATATATGCATTGTGTAGCAATCATATAATCATAATACTTGGTAAGAGATAGTACATGCATTTCCTACTATCGACGTAGGAATTTCAATACATACATTTTTATTTTTATTCAATTATAATTAACTGTTTATTAATATATATATATATATATATATATATATATACAAGTAAAGTTTTTTTTATGAAATGAACTTATTCTATCTCTTTTTCGTTCTTCATTTCTCAAAGTGTATGTTTATGTAGTTCAACCTTTATAAATAGTTTTGTTCATAGTTCAAGTGATTCGTTCATAGTTTTAATTGTTTCGTTCATAGTTTTAATTGTTTAGTTCGTCGTTTTAAATGCTCTGTACATAGTTTTATCTGTATAGTATATAGCTTGTGCACCTAAGGTTTTCTTTACTTTTTAGTTTATTTTATCAATTTTATTTATTGTTTCAATAAATTCTTTTGTACAATATTGTTATTGTAAAGGTACTTAGTCCCAGAATAAAGTTTTTTTTTTCTATCTATCTATCTATCTATCTAAAGGATATTTAAGGCGACTAAACTATGTTCCATTTTTTAAATAAATAATAAATTATTTGCGGTTTTTTTTTTTCACACTTCTATTATACTAGAGTTGTTCCCTTTTAGGAAAACTTTCTCGTTTGATAAGCTATAAGTCCGCTTATTAATTAAGTTGAGATTTATAAGGGAAAAAGTTAATATTTCCCTCAAGTTGTGAAAAAAAGTCTGCCAAGTAAGGTATAGCTATAAAATCTCTGAGAGAAGCCGTTTTCGAAATTCAGTAATCCCTCAACATATACGGGCTTGATATCCACGACTTTAGTTTATCAGCAAATACTAAAATGCGAAAAACTTCCGCATTTGCAGATTGAGTATTTCATAATTCGTAATTTAACAAAAAAAATCAAGTGGATACTGAATATGTATCTTGCTACTGTTAGTGCAAATGACGTATGTAAAAATTGAGTGTTTTATAAGATAGCATAAAAACTAATTATTTCTTTATGATTCTTTAGTATAATTTTATATTTTATTGCCCTCAGCTATTTTTCATAGTACTAGACTACTTATATCAATTGCAGACTACATAATGTCAAAAATAGAATAAAAATTGAAAACTTATACTCACGAAATTGCACTAACAATATTTTGGAATCAACTTAATAATACATTATAAATTGAATTTTCTAATATTTTAAACCTAAATCTTATAACTCCATAACAATATTGTAATAACCTAACTCCCACTCCATATGATCAGTGCCTTCCACATTGCACTGCCATCATATTGTTAACAATTATTCATATTAATTTTAATTAGTAAATGGAATTCAATAAAATTGATACTAAGTAATTTCTATAATGTTCTTCAAATATCCTCCAAGTATGGGTAAAATTGAATGCGCCGTTTTCACACTATAGGCATATCAAATAACACATTTCCTGATCTAAAAGCGGAAGTTTTTTTTTTCTTTTTGAAGTATTAGATAGAACTTGATAAAATTGATGCCTATTTCATTTTACGTTCATCAATCCCTAAATTTCCTCCAAGTTTGAGCCAAATCGAACTTGCGTTTTAGAGATTTAGAAGTATCAAGGAAAACACGTTTGCGCATATATAAGAGAAAGCAATGGATAGAAATCAATCAAATTGATCCTACATTATTTTACACGAATAACTAACTTTTATCCAACTTTGAGCCAAATTGAACAAGTCGTTTCTGAAATATTATAAAAATATTATATATTAATATTTGAATATTATATATTAATATTTGAATATTATATATTATAAAAATATTCTACTAAAATTTGTTTGCGCGTGGGTAAGCAGAAATAGTAGGTGATATGAATACCGCGAATAAGCGGGAGTATGTGATTTGAACGTCATATCATGCACAGCATCGCACATTTCTCGGCAACCTGATAAACGAATTTCTAAAGATAAAATAAGTACGAGTTATATCCCGGTGCAGAGGGAGGGGAGGGGGCTTTTAACTCTGATATTAATCTCTCGCCCTCACCGCTAGGCCCAAGAAGACCCCGTATAAAAGGCTAGATAGGAGAGAACAAAAGAAAAAAACCTCCAATATTCTGACGAAGTTCAGATATAGAAGAGAACGGACGGAACAGATTTATTTCATTTTTTCTGTTTATTTTTTAACTGTTTAATATACATCTGAGTATTTCGTTATTATTGAATATAGTTTTTTTTCTATTTTAAAGTAACATTTGAGCTACATTTTACAAAAAATATGTAAAAGTTCCCGGTATTTCAAACTTTTATTAATTTAAATTTGCTCTTCGTAGGCCTCTGGTTCAATTCGAACTAACTAAATACAGGCTTCATTACGTGGCGCGAATAAGCCCGCATTCCAACCATCAAAGCCTCATTCCTAGTCTCAGTTCTAGCCTCGCATAGGGCGCCAAGGGAAAACTAATTTCCACCACCACCCTTCAGCCCCACCTAAATAGGAAAAGTTGGCGGGAAATAAGTAAAGGGGTTTTCTCCCGCCAACTTTCCATAAATTATCAGCTGTTAACTGCGCGCGGGAACAGACACGCGCACTCTGACAAACGGCAGTGCTAAGTCTCCCTTTATTGCTGCTTCTTCAACGGGTGTACACTCTGCTTTAAATTATTCCAGGACTGTACTAACGAGTACAGTTTAGATGATTATTGTCGTAACAGGAAAATCACAGTTTTTAAATTCACATGTAAATTTCATTACTGTACAACTTTTATTACAAAAAAATGTTCTGTAATTTAATATAAGGTTTTTATTTAAATGTATCTAAAGTAAAACCTCGACAGATATTGAAAACTTAAACTTATTTCTTAAATCCATTCAAAATTACTTTTCACAGACAAACGGGAAAGCCAAAAAGGGCCAACATACAAATACACCCAAATTAGCCAGCAAGTTTTCATATACAGACAGATAGGAAATAAAATAATCAATAAAAAAAACGGTTGAAAACATTGCAAATTATTTCCCAATGGTTTATTATATCCAAAAAATTATACATCTAAAGTAACATTACCTTCCTAGTGACAAAGAAAAATAAATAAAAGGTGATTCTAATTATTGGACTAAACTTTTTTTTTAATAATTAGTAATATGCTAAAAAAAAAATAGCATTACTTCATTAACACATTCAAAATTTAAAAACCAAACAAAGAATGTAACATTTGGAGTAGAACATATAAAAACATCTGGTGTGTCCGCTTACACGACTTTATAACCTATTTCAGAAAAGTTTTTATATCTTTGTATATGTTTATGAAGAAACAAGAAAAATTGAATTATCACAGGCATCAGTAGTCAAAACCCCACAAAATAAAAAAAGAAGCAACAAAATCGGTTCAGTAGTTCCCGAGAAAATCTTGGCACAGACCAATGGCTAAAACTGTGTTTTTCGGAATCAGGGGGCTCTGAAACAAAAAAATTTTTATTCATTTTTCGAATTACGTATCCTGAAATTTAAAACATCAAATGTTGAGAGGGGGTTAAGCTTTTGAATTTTCAGATCGATCACAATGGTTCATAATTGAAAATAATAAACCAAAAAAGAAAGAAAAATTAAAGTTGTCCATGACATTGAAGGATGTTTTGTGAGACAGGGAGGAAGATGTCACCATTCTCTTCCAATATTTAATGGAAACAAATTATTACAAGAGAGTATAAAAATTAATAATTACCGCCAATAACCCTCTAGGATAGAGGCGAATACAAATAAAAAATAAAAATTGATTTAAATATATAGATCAAAAAATCACATCAAAAAAATTCTTCTCAAAAACTATTCCTAAAAACTGTCCTCCATGATTAGTTGTAGTACAAGTCGGATAACACAGACAATTTTCGTCATTATCTAGATAACAAAGTAGAATTCAAAACTCCTTTAAAAACAAAATTACAGATTTATTCCGCTGTTGGGAAATTCGAAAGATCAATACAAACGACCATCAATAACATATCACACATCGAAATTAAAAATTTCCATGAAACGATCAAAGTGGCATAGAATCCATTTGTCGATACTTATTATAATAAACTGATGACTAAACTAAAAATATTAATTAGAAAATTCAAACTTCTAAACTTTCAGAATATTAAAGGAACTACGTCCGATAAATAGTTACAGATAACAAATGTAACATAAAAATTCCTTTAGAAACAAAATCATAATTTGATTCCGCTATTAAGGAATTCAAATGATCAATAGAAACCTTCATAACAACATTTCACATCAAAATAAAAAAAAAATGTGTATTTAATATATCGACGACAGACAATAACAATCTAGTCACTCCATCAGCTTTTATAAACCATACAACATTCTTTGCTTTTATAAACCACAGAATGGCTAACTCCAATTTCAGCATTTTTGAGTGATGTCATTTTAGTGATATTTTTAGTTGAAAAAGTTATCTATGCAGACAATGAGCAAGTTGATTCCGGATGTGGTGATTACAGTGTTGAAATATAGAACTGAGAATAAAGGTATAAATTTAGGTACTTATTTCTTATGAAAGATGTTCTCAAGAAAGATACATTATTAAATATCTGTAGGAAAGGGGTGTTTTTAGTCTCAACAATTAGAAAAGTATATTTTAAATCTATCCAAATTTTCGACTCTTCAGGGAAAAAAACTAGAGACCATATCATTCCTTCTATTTGATTTTAACGATTTTTTTAGGAAATTCCATAAACTTTAAAAAACCATATACAATATCCCAAAAAAAGTATATATATTTTGAGTTTTTTGGAATTTAATTTTACCATCCCTCGTTACTTTTTTCCAGCTTCTTTTCGTTGAAGTATGTTATATAGATAAATTTAAAGGGTGTCGAGAAAATGACTTTAGCGAAGTTTCATTGAAATCGGTACATTCGTTTAGGCGCTACGCAGGGTTTTCTGCATTTTTTTTTCCTCCTTTATTAACTTATCAAATTCTTTCAAAAGTTATATGTAGCATTTTTTATAACTCTGAATAATGCGAGATGGTTAACTTTTTAAAATAAACCATATTAAAGGTATTTTAGAGGAAGACATATATGAACAGTGGGCATTTAAGCCCTGTAAAGTGATTTCAACGGGGATAAGACTTAAATGATATTAATGACCACTTAATTATACAATGATACACCGAGTTTAATCAAAATCGTTAGAGCCGTTTTTGAGAAAATTGTAAAAATGTGTTTCAGCGTTCATATAAAGTGGCCCTTCCGGTTAGCCGATTTTAACAAAAAAGTTGCTGTCACATCCGGCCCATATACAAACCTTAAATACTTAATATCAGTTTCGTACTACTTTTCGTTTATGAGCTAGACTGTTAACACACACACACACAGACCATTTTGCGACACTTGGTTATTTGGACTCAGGGGATTTCAAAATATGTATTTCCGTTGAAAACTGAAATTCTAAAATTTTCACGATCGCAATACTTACTCTTACTACATATTACATATTACGTAAGTGAAAGTAAAAATCTCTGAAACCAACATGCATCATCATTTTCACATCTCATTAATATAAACACGCAGTGCAAGATAGAAATGACATAGAAACAGATATAAACCAGAAATAACTCACTACAATAAACTGATAAACAAACTAAAACATAAATAAAAAAATACTAACTTCAAAACCTCCAGAGCATTACAGAATATCATTATGGATAACAACTGAAAAGTTATTAATATACATAACATTTAACCATATCTCAGTTGACACTTCGGGGAGGTAACATAACACATAAGTAATGATTTAAAAAATATTAAGAAACATCTACTGAGTTTTTAAATTTCAAAATACAAATATATATTTAAATGAAAAAAATTGAGAAATAACAACAATTAGGTTACATCCAGCGGATCCGTAATAGTCAATGGAACCGCTGAATTCCATCGATGAATTTAGAAACGGTCTAATATATTTCCATTGCCATTCATGAACTCAGTGCTGAGTTATATAACCATCATTCATTATTTAATAAATATTTGATTTCTTAGTTAATGTGCCCATTTCATGATTTGACAAAGAGGAATAAAAGAAAAAATAGCTCTTGACAGAGAAAAATATACAGAGAAGAGAAGCATTTCTTTCACAAGGAGTATTAAAAATGGCCCCTGTTGCATTCTTATTTTCTAACAGCTAATTCTTTACATTTTTTTTTTCTTTCTTTCTTGTAAAAATGAACGTCGACATTCATCACAGCTAAATCTGAAGATTTTCTTTCTCTTTTTTTATTCAGGTTCTTTAAACTTTAAACATCTGCAATAATAATAAACGTCTATAATTTATAATTATAACTAAATTAACAAACATCCAGTCAACTTCAGGCTTATTATTAACCATATTTAATTTTTAAAATCGACTCAACTATTAATAGTCCGTGGTACAGACCCCATTTTATCAATTTATTAACAAAAGGCTGAAACTTCGTAAATAGATCATCTCATTGTAATCTACAAATATTATATTTATGAAAATTCTCGGTATTGGGGCATTTTCAATCTGGAGGTCGGCAAACTTCGTCTATTTAATTAGATACTAAAGTAAATACCAATTTCCTTTCAACTTGAATCATAAGATAACTTGAGCACAAAATCAAGAAAAAATGAGGCCTTCAAAAATATTGAACCGTTTGGCCTGTGTAACCTCGTTATTTTGACAATTTGGCGGTCAGGATCACGCCAAACGGCTCAATATTGTTTAGGGGCGCCATTTTTCTTGACTTTGTGCTTACGTTATCTTACGATTCAAGTTGAAATCAAGTGGGCTTTCGAGTTTTCAGTCCTAATTAAATAGAAAAAGTTAGCCGACCTTCAGATTTAATACGCCCCAGTTCCAAGAATTTCAGTGTCGAGACTAAATCATAATGATTTTCATAAGAAATCATATTAAATAATGAAAATATACGACCATCACATATTTTAGTTATCATGAACCTAATGTTCCATTTTTAGAATAGGATACAAATATTACTTTTTTTTTTTTTTTTGTATCTGTTTATTGAGTAATAATACATTTTGCCACACTTAAGGGCACTGAGTACTAAGGCTGAGTGAGGCACATTCATACCATATATACAATACATAAAAAAATAAAAAATAAATAAATAAAAAATATAAAAAAATATAAAAACCTATATAACAAAGACAAAAACTATAATAAACCAAGGAAATGTAACTTAGAGTTAAAATTAAATGAAATACAGAAATTCGTAGCAAAATTAAATAAATTATAAGTAATAGAAATAAATAGAAAAACATTCATACTTTTTTTTTTTTTTAACTTTTATTATGATATTTACAACTGTATTAGTATGAATACATCAAGTAAATGTGTACATAGGAATATTATCACATGAAACACGCTTGTTGAGAAACTACCCATTGGTAGCACTCTAATTATTTGTCTAAATGAGGAGATCACGAGGCCATCTCCTTTTCAGACGCCTCGGAGGCTTATAAGGAATCGAAGAGGAAGCAAGGTTAGAAACAAGAGGATTCGGATGGTTATGAAGTTTATTATGGAAGGATAGGTATCTGGATTTGGCCAAATCGGAAACATATGGAACATTGAGGTCTTTATGGATTATTTTATTTGTGACAAAGTAAGGAGCATTGAGGATTTTACGAAGGATTTTGGATTGTAAAGATTGGATACGAGAGGAATTTGATGGTTTAGTGGAGCCCCACAGCTCAACTCCATAAGTCCAAATAGGTCTTATTATAGTCATGTATATGAGTCGTTTGTAATTCATTGAAAGTTTAGAGCGTTTGTCTCATTCATACTTAAATACAATATTTACAATTAGGTAAGAGATCTCCGATTCCAGCCCTTTCCCCCACGTGTGAAGGACAAAGCGAGACTCTAAGAGATCCCAGCGCTTTTCTCTCAACCGCGTCGCCGGCATTACCAGTCCGGTGGAGACTGAGAGAGGGCACTAAAACCACAAACACTCATGATACAAATATAACACTAAAGTTTGCCAGAGTAATTTATAAACAATTAGAATTGTATCTATTGTGTTATTACTTTATAAAAATATTAAAAAATTGTACATATTCACAATTCTAAATGTTATTTATTACTTTGTGAATATAGAATAAATAAAAAATTATATTTCGTATTAAATCCTTTTTGATATTTTCACTTCTATCGTGTGGTCTTAAACACACACCGTAATTTTTTTTTTTTTTAATATCTCATCTAGACACTAAGGATTCTTTTTATTTATACTTTTTTTCAACGACTTTTCGGTTACCAACATTCATTTCCAGCCTAGCATGCACTTTTCTTTTATCACTCTCGTTTTAAATTAAAATCGTTTTTAGTAAAATCATTATAAGTGAATCAGGACTTCTGGCTCCTTCATTTGTTTCTTCTCAGCTGGTCCATTTCCTGTAATGCCAACATGAGAAGTTGCCCATAATATTGTCATTTCTTGGCCATTTTGATGGAGTTTCAAGTTCATTAGTTGGTAATTCACGGCTATCAAAATTTTGACAACTGAATATTATGTCAATGACAGGCGTGAAGGAGATTAGTTAAGAGATCACTCATCCAGATTTCATTACAAATTATCGGTTGTACAATTTGTAAAATGGTGGTTTGTAATGGCAAATCCAATTAATTTCCAGAGGTCAAGGAAAACAATAAAATTCAAACAACTTGAATCAGAACTGTCCCTCCTTCATTTTCTTTTTTTACTGAACCCGAGCAAATAAAAGTTCAAATATATAAAGCCACTTTACGACCTCCCTCGTAGATGGCGCCACTGTCCATCGTATTATCCATAAAACTGGGAGGTTCTCAGAATAAAAACTTTTGCGCCTGTCCTTCTTACATACAAGTTAGTGAGTTGAAAAGTAAATTCGGGTCTTGTACGGAATATTTGAATGTCTTTACAAGGCATTATCAAGTTCAAGAAACAACAAAGGAGTAGGGACAATGTAGGGCGGAAAAAGACTTAAAACAAAAGGATACACGCATACAGTTTGGAGAAAGTTTATATTTAAGCAATGGGCAATCAAGAAATTAATCGTTCATGTTTTAACATTATTGGAATACTTATTTGGCGTTAAATTTGAAAAAGAAATTTTTATCAAGTAGTGAGCGTAATTATGTATAATATAGATATATATACTATTATTACATAATCTTCTCTGTATCGTTCTAATTTTAGTGTATGTACCGCCGAAGTATATGTACCTTACGTATCATCCAAATCCCCTCTTACACAATCCCTATCTAGCACCACCCACCCCTATAATCCTCCTTAGTACTTTGAGTTTGGCTATTACCAGATTCTCCCCTCAAGACCTGAGTGTATGTTGCTAAACCGCTGTTGAGAGTGTAGCGCAGGGATCTACAAGAGTCCTGCTTTTCGCTTTATAGTTGAAATGGCAAGCCTGGCTCGGAGTTCCCTTGCATACACATAAATAGATTTATTTATTGTACCTTTTCATTATTATTTAGTTGCTATTTTATTTCGGTATAGATGATATTTTCTGTACATATAGTATGAATGTAATCTTACCTCCCCATAATTATTGTCCAAGTGACATAATGTTATATTACTTAATAAATAAATAAATAAATTCTATAATAATATTTGGCCCGTGTGAATAATTCGCATTGGTCAGTGTAACAATAAGCAAAAACAAAACAGTTTAGTACTTCTTCTTTTCTTTTTATAAATATTTTTACAAATATTTTCATCAGTGACAAATTTAATGTTTCTTAATAAAATTTGCGTTTAAAATAAAGAAATCTACTCATTGCTTCAATTGTTCATGAATACATATACAAATCCAATACGTGAAATATTATTGTTAGGAACATTATGTTTCTCACATATAAATACCCATAAATTCCTATGATATAAACCTGGGAGAAAAAACACAATTTTAAAACACCTTACATGAAAAGTATTTGAAAATCATTATTTTTAAATTATTATTTTTTATAAATCAAATGTGTTTTTAGCAATATAAAATGATCTTGGGAAATAGACATAATAAGTATTAGTAGAAAAAAGCCTTTTCAGTCTCAATAAATAATTACTTTATTTCAAATTTATCCAAATTTTAGCCTCTTCAGGGATAATCTGATTTTACATATAATTTAAATTTTCATCTGAAAAAAACATATACATAAATCTTTCATAGGATTTACTATCAGACATTAGCCAATGTATAAAATCAATATAACCTTAAAAACAATATTTCCCTGTCAACAATATTTATATATATATAGCCAACATTAAAATATTTATATATTTCTTGATTAAAATTGAAAACCAGAATATATTATTATTTTATTATAAATTATTTAAATCTATCACTTACCGAACATTATTTTATTTACAATTAAAAAATATAGTTACATACACACACACACCCACACACACGCACATACCTATATACATTTCATAATATATATTTTTCAAAAATACATTATTTTTTTAAATTCTGTAACAGTAAAATTTTTATTTTTGTTTTATCAGCTGATAGATTAAGATATACTCTAATCAGAATTTTATTAATATCATTGTTTATTCACGATATTTATAGTTTCAGAAAAAAAAAATTTAATTCTTTAAATTAGTTTTAAAATTTACCACCTTATCAAGGCACTGTGATATATAAAGTGCCTCCAAGTATTTTAATTTTTGTTCAGAATTATCTCGATGGAGGATCACCGGTTTATCAAAGTCAACTTTATGTTTTAAGACAGATGCATGTTAGCCTAAAGCTGTTTTAGACTCTTTTTTCCCTTTATATTTGTCTATATAATTAATACATGAATTTTTATGTTTGTAAAGTCTACCGTTGAGGTTTTGAGCTGTCATGCCTATAATAAGAATTCGGACAATGTAGACATTTTATTTCATAGATTAAAATATAATTTTGAGTAACAATTATTTTGTCTTTAAGATCTGTCAAATTGTTTTGAAGTTTATTTGAGATTCGGTATACTATTTTGATTTCATCAATATTATATTCCAAAAATGCTTTTGTGAAGTATTCTGAAAGGTGTTTTATATATGTTAAAGATTTATATTTAGGAAACAGTAGACTGTCTTTATTTTGATAGTTAAGTTTTATGGATTTATCTATTTCCTTTAATATTTTATATCACGCAGTAGTAACTTATATCGAGTCAGGGCATAAATTATTTTTGAGAATTTTTAAGATTTGCTCTGTCACATTATTCAAATAATCCCTATCAGTAAGTTTTATAGCATTACAGAATTTTAGGCAATCATTTTTATTTTATTATCACTGGAAAAAAAGCAATAAGCATCACAACAGTTAATAGTAGTCATTTTTGCAGAAAATATGGGTACTTTTAGGTGACTGGATAAAAAATCGCTTTACACTAATTGAGATGAATCTCAAAATATTTCCTAATAAACATCAACTTAATTAATATAGACTTGAAGCTAATTAAACAAATAAGTTTTTCTAAAAGTGGGGTAACTATCGTACAGTTTAAAAATTATTTTTAAAAAAATTTTAAACGGAACTGAGTTTGTGATCTCAATAGTCCACTTTAGATGCTTTTAACAATGATAAACTATACTTTTGTTTGAATTAAATTTTGTCTAGTTTACTATGAAGCAATGTTTAATCCCTTAAACATCTTTTTACTTATCGCTTTCTATTCAACTAAAAACTTGACTTTCTTAAAAAAATATATATCTCAAATTAACTACTTTTCTGATGAAAATTGGGCAATTGTTGAAATGAACTCTTTTGTAGCTCTTGAGGTGTGCTATCATTCTTATTAAAAAATCTTATAAAAAAAAAAATTAACTGTAGTTGAAGGGTGATAAAAATAAAATCACAAATAATTTATGATTTTTTTAACCTGAACTTAGCTGAGTTTAGTCACTCAATAGTTGTATTTGAATGGTTTTAAGAATGACAAACACTACTTTCCTTTGTAGCAAATTTAGTTAAGAATTTAAATAATAGCTACCAAGAAAATATATTCAATGAAAAATCTTCAAGGTTTCTATAGACCAAAAAATCATTTTTTGATTTGTGTCCGTCTGTTATGAGTGATATGTACTTTAATTTTAATTTTTTTTTTTCATAGAAATATTGATAGATTTAAATTTTGTTTTCAATCATTGTTTTCTTTCTTAGTATTTACTATATTTTTCGAATAAATTATAAATAAACATTTGTGGGCTGTTTTCAGATTTCCCGCATTGCGGGGACCAACTTAATGCCGAATTTCAAAGGGGGGAAGGGTGGAGCACCTTAGAGAATTGATCTACCGCCTAGGGGCTTTCAAGATTTAATATAAATGATTTTTTTAAATAATTATTATATTATTGTATTACTTATTATTATCATTAATAATTCGAATTTTATAATAATATGACGTACTTTTATGGATTGTATCAAGAATTAATACATGGTTTACTAACTTAAGAAATTAAAAAAAAAAAATTTCAATATTCGTGAATTACTCTTGCTTTCAAATCTCTAATACTCTCTAGTAACACAATTTTTATAATTGTTTTATTTTATTAAATATACCTAAAATAGGGTTCAATTTTTGTATTTAATTTGTATTACCATATAATATAGGAATAAAATTCCTCAGATGATTATAATTATGCCTTGATTCAATGTTAATTATTGATTTATTTTCTATATTTATACTCTAGTCTTGAGTTCATTTAACAACAATAAATAAAAATCTACCCAATTTCAACTCAAAATATTTCAATTAAGTTATGTAATTGAGAATTATAATTTTGAATTGGCTTAATCACAAAATATCAATGAATGTAAAAATTAAAAGTTAAAGTTAAGGAAATGAAGATTTTTTTGATTTTTTTATTTAATCTTAAATGAGGAAATCAAGTTTATAAATTTAGAGTCATTCAAAATTATTATTATTACTATAAAAAATATAAATTTATATATATATATATATATATATTTTAACTTTCTATTTATTATTTTATTTTATTTTTTGGATTGAATAAATTTTAGGATATTCACTGATTTTCATAAATGACGCTATTAATCCCAAAACAGCTAACTCCATGTTCCAATTTTTTTTTTTTAACTAACAGTTATTTTTAATGAATTATAGTGAGATCAAAACCAGTTTATTAAATTTTATTATTGTTTTAAAAATTTAACTTATTAAAATTTCTCTTTTCGTCGACACCCCTGTAAGCCGTTCGTTAAGCACATTTCAACTCCGTCGTTTTAAACTCGGACTAAATTGCTGTGTGGTGTTGAATTTGAAATGATTTGGTATTCCACTGGTTATGCGACAAAATCCCAACTGTCCACAACATTACTTATTTTGCGATTTATAGAGGGAGAGATGAAATTGCTATAATCTCTTTGGTAATCTTTGGGTTTTGTTGAAATTTTAATTTATGTCAATAATTTTTTTTTATCTTTGTTACTCAATGCGACCAAGTTTATAAACAGAAGAATCTATGTAATCATTTATATAAAATATAATTTAATCATTAGCTGTTTTAATTTTTTTTTAAATTCGATTCAGTCTCCTATTAAAGATATTGAGGATATCTTTTATTTAAAAAATAAATAAAGTATTATTTAATTAATCAATTTCTCTCCTTTTTTATTTTTATTATTCTATTTGATTTTTAAAATCAATTTTTTTTTTTAATATTTAAACTATATTTTTATACATTATTATAGAATTAAATTTTAAAGATTAAAGGATTTTATATTTTTTAATCCCTAAGCTTAGAAGAAATTAATTTTATTTTTCCGTGAAGCAACTAATGGAGATTATTCTTACATTATTAAGATATTTCAATAAAACATTAAATTATTTTAAAATTAAATTACATCCGTAAGATATTTATAAATTTAATAAAAATATTCTTCTTCTGTGTTCTGATACTAATCCTTTGTTTCTATTATGTATTATTCTTCATTTTATTATAATGTATAATTTATTGTTTGTTTTTTTGCAATAATTTAAATTATATCATGGACTTTTTAATATTTTTATTTAAATGTTTGATTAAAATATTCTTTGTGGTGATACCAGTCTTTTGTTTTTTCCAATTTTTTCCATTATTTATAAAAGGAATTTTTTATAAAATTCATAAAATATTAACATAATTTTTTTGTAGTTAACTATATTTTTTTAAAAGAACCCATAATTTTCAGAAACGGTCGAGAGTAAATTATGTTTTGTATGTTTTAAATTGTGTTTATTTATTTAACTCATCAATTATTAAAAAAAAAAAAAATTAAGTATAACTCAGTACTGTCCTCTTTTCAAATTTTTTTTTGTAAATTTATTTTTTTTTTTTTGTAATTTTTGGAGGGTTAAACCCTAACTATAAAGTCTAAATAAACACCCTTCATTGTGTCCTTTCTTCTCCTAAAAGACCTGGAGGACATTTTGTAGATACTCACGTAAGCAGAAGAGTGCGAAAATTACGTAGACTAGAGCCGACATGACTGCTACATGGGTCCTCGTTCGGCGGCAGACTGAGGATTCGAGTCGGTGGAGTCAACTGCGCGCGCATGCATCAACATCATCAACTAGTGTCTAATGTATCAAAAGTAACTGTTACGTAGCGTTATTATTATTATTATTTAAACAAATAATATTAATGTGAACCACAACTTTAGTTCTGTCAGTGGATCTTTGCAAATTTGTTAAATTGGCAGCAAATTTACTCCATCTTATAGATATTTTTTTATACAATCATTAGTTTATTGTTAATGATAAACTTAGGAAATTCTAACAGCATATTTTGTACCAGTAATAGACACTCAGATTTTGGAGTCAACAGAATTTCTATATAATTAAAAAAAAAAATCTCCAGTTTAAAATATAAAATCTGTTCAGTCCAATCACACGACTTTCATTTCAGAAAAAATTTTATATCTTTTAATATGTCCATTAAGAAAAAAAAATTGAATTAAATTCATTTTCCTGTATATTTGTCAAAGAAAAGATTTAAGTACGATTTCTTTAATAAACCAAAGCAATGTAAACAGGCTTGATGGTAGATCAGTGTAAAAATATTCATACCCTCTAATATTGCTAATCAAAAACATTTTGCTATATCCTAATTTTGTCACACAATAATTTCTGTTAAAAGTATAAGAAATAGTAAAGCTTGTGTAATGCGGGCAACAGATTCTCTTACTTTCACTTAGTCATCTTTATTCTCTCATTCAGCCCTTTCTGACACCAGGATATAAACCCGTAATCTTATATACGAAATAAATAGTTGTAACTTCGTCATTAGTTGCAGTTACAGCTATTCAATTTTCAATGTAAGATTACAGTTTCATATTCTGGTGTCAGAAAGGGCTGAATGAGAGAATAAAGATGACTAAGTGAAAGTAAGGAATTCTGTGGCCCGCATCACACAAAGCTTCACTATTTCCTCTACTTTTAACAAAAATTATTGTTTGACAATACTAAGCTATGGTAAGAAGTTTTTGATCAGCAATATTAGTGAGTAATGATCAGCAAGAGTAGTGAAATTTGTACACTGATCTACCTTAAGCCGGTTTACATTGCTTTAGTTGATCAAATAAATCGTACTCAAATCTTATGTTTGATCAATTTTCCGGGAAATTTATGTAGTTCAATTCTTTTTTGTTTCTTCATGAACATATGTAAAGATATAAAAACTTTTCTGAAATAGGAAGGAAAGACGTGTGAGTGGACACACCAGATATTTTTTTGTTTTATTGGTAATTTAATTAACTTTCAAATGTTTTATTATAAATTTTACCATAGAATATATATTTAGCGAGTTAGACACCAAAATATTTTCCTTTTCTTTATAACATTTTTCAATCTAGTACATTGGGGAATCTAGTACAAAAATTGAAAGGATAATTATTAGAATATTATAGAAAAGTTTCATCAAAATCGTTAGAGCCAATTTTATCGCTACAGTTTATAGAAAAATATGTTTTTCACTTATTACACCCAAGTAATAATGTCACAGGCATAGGTAGTCAAAACCCTACAAAATAAAAAAAACAAAATAGGTTCAGTAGTTTCCGAGAAAATCTTGGCACAGACAGACAGACCAATGGTTAAAAGTGTGTTTTTCGGACTCAGGAGGCTCTGAAACGTAAAGATCCGTCGAAAACCGAATGTCGGAAATTTGAACCGATCCCAATACTTTCCTTACCTAGTATTGGTAGGAAAGCAAAAAAATGGCCAACTACAGGTGAATGAATCAAAAATTCAAATATATTTTCAAAAGAAAAGTTATAAGCAAATATCCCTGAAACAAAGCTCCATTAAAACATCAAGCAATCAGCTATCGTGGCATGATACCACTACAGGTTCAGGCATCACTCTCTTAAGTGTTCTAGTTTCAAATCTACTGGTATTTGTACTCTCTTCCGGGCGTATGAAGCTTATTATTATTATGAAGCTTATTATTAGTGAACGAGTTGAACACTGTCCATTACTGGTACATTTAAGCAAGATTAATCGAATTTATTAATACCCTTATTCTAAGCATTTTGATTTATGTTTTTGTAAATTTGTCTTACCTTTTTTTAATTTTTTTTTTTAAATTAGTAATTCTTTTATCCTTTATTTTTATTATTTTATGAAAACGACAGCATATTTTCATTTAAAACAATTAATTATCGTGTTTTTTTCGTCCGTTTTATCTATAAAATTTGTACGTTTGCATCACATTCCATTTCTTTTAATGACTATGTATGGTAACATATAAAATAACCATATAAGCAAATTATATACAAAACAATTTTACCCATTAACCTACATTGTTAAAATGCTTAATTTCTTGCTTAATTTTACAATTAAATGATGAATCAAAATTGTGAGAGCCTTTTTTGAAAAATTTATAAAAATTAATAAAATCTATAATATAAAGTGGCACTTTTGGTCAACCGATTTTGGCGAAAAAGTTACTGTTACATCCCAAGCATGTATAAATCACAATTACGCAATTTCAGTTCCGTTTAACTTATCTAACAATAAATATGATTGTGGGGAAAAAAAGGTCTTTTGGAAAAATTCTGAGTTTTGTCGGAAACATTTATCAACCAGCTTGTAGAAAAAATAACTTAAAGGTAGTAAATATTGTATATTATTAGGTTTATATTATCTGATCCTCAATATTTCGATTGAAAACCTGTTTTAAAAATTATGGATAAATGATATATAAAAGTTAAACTAACAATATGTGAAAATCTCATACAGAGAGGTATCGGATATCTGTAAAGATAGAGGATCGGCAAAGGTCGGAAGCTCTCGGTTGTTTCCGTATACTTTCCAATTCTTACTTTTTTCATTCATTATATTTAACCATTTTTTATATCAGTTTACAATGTGAAATGGTTAATTATTTCACATAAAAAAATTAAAGGTACTTAAAAGAAAGAAATTATGAAAATTAAATCCCGTTAGAGAACATGAATGAGAATACGACCTACATTGTTAAAATGCTTAATTTCTTGCTTAATTTTACACTTAAATGATGAATCAAAATTGTAAGAGCCTTTTTTGAAAAAGTTGTAAAAAATTAATAAAATCGATAATATAAAGTGGCACTTTTGGTCAACCGATTTTGGCGAAAAAGTTGCTGTTACATCCCAAGCATGTATAAATCACAATTACGCAATTTCAGTTCCGTTCAACTTTTCGTTTTTGAGCAGGTCTGTTCACATACATACACACACGCAGAACATTTGTAGGACTTGGTAATTTGGACTCAGAGGATCTAAAAACATGTATTTCGCTTGAAAACTCAGATTTAAAAATTTTCACTATCGCAATACTTCCCCTTACTATATATTACATATATAGGTAAGTGAAACTAAAAATAAAAACAAAACGGACCCAAGTTTGTTCCACGAGCGGATCAACGGGGGAGCTTTCGGGCTGAAGCCCTCCTCCCCTCCCCCAAATGGTAAATATAATCATGTTTTATGAAAAAAATATTAAGAAATTATCTCTTAAAGTATAATTGTTCGTGCAATTACATTTAAAAGGCCTTTAGGAATCAGCTAAACACCAGTTCATATAGGTAGTTAGTTTCTTTTTTACTTTCCAAAGTAATTGTCGTTTTTTTTATGAAAAAAAAAGCTTTCGGGCTGAATACCCTCCCCCCAAAATTAACCCTGGATCCGCTGGTGGTTTGTTCTATAAACCATGAGAAATTCCGGGTGCCATCCGTAAGATGTCGCAGTAGTAGTTGATGCGACGGCCATTTGTTAGAATGTATCAGTTCCACTTTAAATCACTGCATGGTAACATATGAAATAACTATATAACCAAATATATTATATATATATAAAACAATTTTACCCAGTAACCTTTGAAAATCAGAACCAAATCCCAATAATGATGTTTAAACGCTTCCATAAAGTCACTAAAATAAACAATATTCATCTCTCTTGTCTATAAATACATTTTACAATAGATTATTTGAAACCAGTTATAGAATAAGTATCTGTGAAATAAGAGGCGCAGTTATATTTTATCATCCTGCCGGTGACAACCCGTTACTATATGTAACTAAACTTTATACGAAACCCAATCGCCTAATTAGGCTTAAAATTAAAAACAATACAGTAAATAAAGTCATATCAATCTTAAAAGTTAGAACTGTAAACTAATAAAAATTATATCTGTAATAATTGAAAAAAAAAGCTGTAATTATTTATATTATTAATTTAGTAATTAGACCTATCTCCATTTATCCAGTTAATATGTTGTTATTTTAAAAATTTAAATAATTTTCATATTTATTAATCTTCCGAAAATTATAGGATTCAGGAATTAGCTTATAATTTCAAATTTTAATATTTCAGCAATTTTATTTCTGACCATAATTTTTAAACAATTTAATCATCAACGGTTATAACAAATATTTTCACCATATTTATTATTTTTACTAGTAAAATTAGCCACTTAACTTCTGATTTAAATACTTACAATAAAAAATAAAATTTTTAATAATTTTATGTTATTTTTACACAAAATGTAAAACCCTTTCTCTCTCTCCTCTGTGGATCCACTAATGATTATAAATGATAAGATATTCCCGAAGCTTAAACTATGATTTTTTTTTTCAGTTAATCAATTGCAGTTGTAAAATCATATGAAAATATAAATAAACCGTTTTTTATATAACTTTTAATACATAGCAAACCTAAACAATTATATTTAATTTTAAAAAATCATTAAATACTTACTCGTTCAGCAGAAATATCCAAAGGATTGGTGATTTCCATATTGAAGTTAATTATTCACTGTACACTTACAAAAAAAGTTCAAAATAAATCACTAACTGCTCGAAATGTAAAAAAAAAACAATAATAACTGAAAAAAAAATGAAATGATTCCTCTTAATCGCACTTTAAAACGTCTAACACAACTCCGAATTATTAAGAGACTGAACTGTGAGAAAGAACTGAGGTAGAGAAACCAGAAGCTTGGCCAATAATTAAGTTATAGACAATGCCTTCCTTAATGTGATTGGTGGAGAGGCATTGCGTTCTAACCGCCAATAAAGTCTAGAACGTTCTACGCCTGATTGAAATAATATTTTCATTAAAATAATATTTAATGTGGCGAATTAATTTTTTATATTAATATATAGCCGTTTCATTCTAATATATATTTTTATCTTGATTCCTTGTGGTTAATTTTCACTAGTTCTATATAGGCACTAAAGGTTTTCAATAATTAAACCTTTTTATTATTATGATCGTTCTAAAAACATTAAATTATAGATAATATTTTTCTTAATATTTCATTTAAATTTATTGTTGTATTTTTTATAAATTGCCCTTATATATTTATATTATGAGAGAGAGAGAAAAATCGATTATTTTCCCACCTTTTTTTCTACAACCAATAAGGCGCGTTTAGACATTTATCAAACTACGGGAAACATAAATATTTAAATGAATGTTTCCACTAGCAATCCGGTGCAGGTCCAGGTAAGAAAAACTTATTTCATGGCATGATCTTGTTAAAATTTTAGTTATCTCATTTTATATAGGCAATAAATTATAGCAATGAAAAATAGTAGATAATATTTATAAAATTTACAATAGATACATAATCACTGTAGTTTTAATTTTAAAAAATACATTAAGATATTCAGGTAAAAATATTCAATTTTCTTTATAAATTATACTCATTTATGCAGTCTAAATCTGAAAAGATGAAGCTATTCTCGAAGTTTTAGACGAATGTTAGTAGTTTAATAAAAAGGGTCTGTACAGCGGCTGTTTTATATAATCTAATAGAAGATAAACGTTTTTCCATACCTGGAAAATTAATAAATAAAATTTCAAAGGAAAATACTAGTAACACTATTTTTTTGTTTCAGTTTGATAATCCAAAAACATATAGTGCACCTAGCTAATTTTCAAAATTACTATTAATTTTTTTAAGCTTGTATTTTAAATTAAATTAATATTTCTGAAAATAGAACAAAAAGAGTTTACCTCAATGAATAAACTGATTTGCTAACATTTTTTTTTCTTAACAACAATCAAAAATCGACACTGTGTTCATAACTGAATTTACAAATTCTTTTTTTCATCCCCACATCGAAATCGGTTTTATACCGAATATAAGTTCCTGTCATGCTGAAATACCATGAATGGGGTACCGTTGGATTCAGAATTTCACGGGAGGTTACCGAATAGTATTCTCCACTTTTAATTTTTCTTACTAAAATAAATAAAGCCGATAAAAACATTTTGCTAAGCTTCAATACTGGAACGGTGGTAGATCTGTAGATCGATAGGGGGCAAATTGGACCTTAAAGATTTTGATGCGTACAGCAAGACCCGGATGTTACGTTTTTAAACCCCAAAACGTACTATTTTCGAGATAACGCAAGGCATAGGGTTCGCACCCACACAACCTAACGTTAATTGTAGTACTGTCATTGAATACATGTCTCATTTCGTCGACTTGAGGTCTCTATGATCGAGAGAGGAGGAATTTATATTACTTATCGATGGTGTTTTTGATCGTCAAGTCAAATCATCGTTAATTCTTCACCAAATCTCAAGATTTAGCGACCAATTTCCTTCTCCTTCAGGCTGGCAAAATAGTCCGATCACCCCGAGAATTCAGGCAAACAAGTTATGAAAGAAAACCAACTTTATTTGTGAATAACTAAAAAATTACAAACTTTTTCCTTGGTTATGCCAATGATTATATAAAAGATTACTAAATTCCCTAATAAAGAGAAAAAAAACATCGAAATCGAACAATTTATAGAAAAGATACAGCTACAATTTGTAAACATGTTGGTTAATGAAGATTTAAATTAATTTTTGTTTTCTTAGTCGATTATATTTATCGATAAAGTAACAATTGATTTGTTAATCTTTTGATACGTTGCATTATTTTATTTTCTTATTAATTTGGCATTTGATAACAATATGCTGTGCGAATTTTTCGCACGGACCTACTAATTTTAAATAGTTAGTTTATGATGAGAAGAATTCAAATATTGTGAGCATGTTAAAAGTCTGATAAGTTCCCAAAGTTTTCCCTTATTCATAATTCATGATAAAAAAAGGTCTCAGGACACAAGATACTTTAAATGGTATCCATAAATTGGGCCATTTTGAATATTCCGCAGAAGCCCGGTTACTTGCATATGTTCAGAGGGTAATAACACCTCAGAATCTAGAAGTGGGGTCGCCTTCTTAACTATTTATTCCGAAGATACTGTATTCTGTTTTCGCCTGTGTTCTGCTGAGTTTTTAGAAATGCGCTAGATATAAAATCGATTCCTCTGGGAGTTAATAGAGAGAGAAGAAATATTAAACTTTAACAAAACTGGTTCGATTTTAAGAATTCTGTTGCCTTTTGAACGTCACGTATCAACTCACTTACTATTCCCGACTCAATACTCGAAACGATGAAATATAAAATCTAACTTATGACAGAGATACGAACGTTTTGGAATAAAACGTTATTCAATAAACATGGTTGCCATCCTTTGGAGGATTCTCGTATTTAGACGAAGTTTTCATGGTAGGTTTATTTAATTCACCAACTGAATGTACTATTGCGCTGCTCAATGTGGTTGTTATAACCTGGCTATAGCCTTCGAATATTTCGCTATAACTCGGAAGATATAAAAATTTACTTACTACAGCTTTTTATTAGAAGACGGAGACGGAATATCAGCAATATATTCCGAACAAGAAAGCGGGAGTAGTTTTATACGAAATAAATACCCATTAGAAATTTCTTTAGATTTAATAAATGTCAATTCAAGTTTGATTTGAGTATGATAGAAAATGATATAGCTGGAACTATTGCAGCTATATAATGGAACAATGCAGTTCAGGGCACTAGCGGATCCAGGATTTAATTTGGGGGGGGGACTTCAGCCCGAAAGCTTTTTTTTTCATATACGTATAACGATAATTAATTTTAAAAAAAAGAAAGAAATTAACGACCTATATGAAATGGTATTTAAGTGGTTCCTGAATTCCTATTAAATATAATTAGAGGAACAAGAATACTTTAAGAGACAGTTTTTAATATTTTTTTCTGTAAAACAAGATTATATTTTACCATTTGGGGGGGGGGGGCTTCAGCCCGAAAGCCCCTGCCCCCCGTAGATCCGCCTGTGGGTCAGGGCACTAGCGGATCCAGGATTTAATTTTGGGGGGAGGGCTTCAGCCCGAAAGCTTTTTTTTTTCATAAAAATAACGATAATTACTGTGGAAAAAAACTAACTACCTACACAAAATTTTGTTTAAGTGATTCCTAACGTCCTTTTAAATGTAGTTACACGAACAATAATACTTTAAGAGATAATTTTTAAATATTTTTTTACATAAAACATGGTTATATTTTACCATTTGGGGGAAGGGTTTCAGCCCCAAAGCCTCCCCCATTCGTAGATCCATCGTGGTTCAGAGTATTTATGAATCTTCTGGTCTCTTTGGACTGCTATCTGCCAATGTTTATAACCTGAACACTGATAATTGTGATAAGGCACTGATAATCCCTATCTTCACTAGTGGATCCAGGATTTAATTTTGGGTGGAGCTTTAGCCCGAAAGATTTTTTTTTTTCGTATACATATAACGCTAATTAATTTGAAAAAAAAAATAAAGAAATTAACTACCTATATGAAATGGTGTTTAAGTGGTTCTTGAAGTCCTATTAAATGTAATTACACGAACAAGAATACTTTAAGAGATTGTTTATCATATTTTTTTCTGTAAAACATGGTTATATTTTACCATTTTGGGGGGCTTCAGCCCGAAAGCTCCCCTCCCCGTAGATCCGCCTGTGCCTATCTTTATATGAAATTCAAAAATGAAATGAAATGTGTTCAACGATCCGATTAAACCTAAAGGAAAATTATCAGTCATATTAAGATAATAATATAAAGACTACAACTAAGTTAACTCATGAAATAAAAGTTGTATCATTTCAATGAGATGTTCATCATCTAGATCATCAAATCCCTTCTTCAACATTGTTTACTATTATCAAGCTGAGGAACAATAAAAAAAAAAAAAAAAATGGTAGGAAACGCCTTACTAACAACAATAGTACCTCTGATTTTAAATATATTACTGATTATTAGTATGCAAAATAATAGTGATTATTACATAATTGATTAGTAATTAATATCATATATTTATTATGAAATCACAGCAGGCAATGTTTTATCCTTATATCAATAGTAATCAGTAAATCAGCACTTTAATTTAAAAATACAAATCGATTTTTCAATGTGTGGATTTTAATAATAAATAATCTTATTACTTCAACCTTAAAAAAATAATTTACTATTGCATTGTTTAAATTTTAACCAATATTTATTATAATTTTGCCAGATTTGAAAGAAACATTGGGGGAAAAAGGTAGCAAGTGACTGTTATCAGCAAAACAATGCTCTGATATGATCAGTAGCAACATTAACGCTGAACCAAACTTTTTTAAAAATTTATTTCTCCTTTTACCAACATCCAAAAAGCTGAAAACAAAACACGATCGGAACCCAATTTTTTATCGTGTTGCCCCGCACATAATAAGTGCTACATTCTCGAAAAGCTTCAAAATATTGGTCAGATTTTATTAAATAAAATACCTACAAAGTTGTCTGAAACTATTTGCTTCTCAGATTCGGGAAAATTTTCCAAAATTTTGTCAGATTTGATCAAATTTGTTACCTATTAAGTGGCCCAAAACAATTCCAACCATTTTCGCCTGCTGTGATCGCATACTTTTTGGTACATTTTTCAAATTTGTATGTCAAAGTCGTGAAAAGCTTCAAAGATTTATTCAGATTTTATAAAATTAACAATAATAGAATTACTGTGCTCTGAAAGTATTCTAACCGTTTTTTTTTTTTTTTTCCTATTGCTGATCAGGGAATTTCTGGAAATTTTTAGGATTTTTAATAGTGTAAGATTCGTATAAAGCTTCCAAAATTGTATCTTACTTTATTAAATCTATCATCTACTAAGTGGTCTGAAAATATTTAAAATAAAAAAATAGAAGGATTTTTTCCTGCTGCTAATCAGGTAATTTTTGGCACTTTTTGAGATTTTTTAAATTTGACCATAACCAAATGCTTCCACTTAGCTGTCTGACTGGAGGGTTTTTGGAATTAGTGTTGTCATTTCTACTCAATTTTCAAACCTTCTGCCGCTGATCATATGATTAAATTTTTGGTATATCCCGGACTAATGTGAAAGATAGAAGACCTAGGAAAGCAGATTGAAGGAAGCCTTGACAGAAGACGTGTAGATTGGAGGAGAAGAAAATTACTGGTCCAAGATTGAGACTTATGGATCAGATGGAAGCCTTACACTGCTTAGCTATAGATAAGGATTGATAAAGTAAGTAAGTATTGAAAATATCTAGTGGAACAATTTAATGTTATTAAATATTTGAATTTAGTTTATAAATATGAAACATAATTTCTTCATCAATGTT
The DNA here is from genome assembly GCA_928085145.1 of Nezara viridula. NCBI lineage: Eukaryota > Metazoa > Arthropoda > Insecta > Hemiptera > Pentatomidae > Nezara > Nezara viridula. The sequence goes on from OV725079.1 coordinate 168,070,598, forward strand.
TTTAGAATTGTCATTGATCATGTAAAGATTTTTATAATCATTATGAAAAAGTTTCTAAATTAATATATTATACATTTTAATTATTGATATATTATGAAATTTTATATTATATATTTTAATTAATATATTACATGTTATTTTCTAGGTTCTTACATATCTATAAAATATTTTTTTCGATTTAAATGTGAAGGAAATCACGTCTATTTTTTAATTTCAGCCTTATTCCATTATTCCTTATTCCATCATCATGGACGATTTCTTGCATGGACTCATTACATTTACCATTAAGAAGCTCTATTATATCCTTTCTCGAAATGTTCATTTTCGAAATTTTTAAAAGCTTTAAGGTATTATAAAAGATATTATTTTGACCAGTAGCTGATCCAGGATTTAATTTTGGGGATTTTTTTTTTAATAACAGTAATTATTCTAGACAAAAAAAAAATACTTTTATGATACTTGTTAGGGGAAAAAAACGAAATTACAGGAACAATAATGCTTTTTAAGATAAATTTGTTTATTATTAAAGCCTACATTTAGTAATTGCATATGCATTATAATCATCATTTAATTTAATTGCATTATAATTATACTGTCTATATGTTGAAGCTGACGAACCTCCTCTCTGTTAAGGTTATTTCTATCAGTAAAGTATGGGTTCAAAATTATGACAATCCCAAAACATATATTAAATAAAATATTATTCTTTAGAGAGGAAGCGAGTGGTAGAAATGATAAAAACTTCATAGAAGCATTTTCCAATAATATTTCAAAACTAAAATAAGAAACTATTTTGGATATGCTGAATATAATAATCTCCCTCCATTCATATCTAGTTGTCTAAAAGATATGTTACTCCCAGTTGAAGTACTTATTTTTTGAAATTTTGGAGAAACACTAAGAATTTGATGTGATATATAAACAATGAAGTAGGATACACTGTTGTAAATTTTCAAGCTCAAGAGATATTTAAACTTCCAGAGATTTGTTCTGTGTTCAGTGGTGAGATGGTAACAATAAGGGAAGCTCTAATATACATAGAGATAATAGGAATAATCACAATTTGGCATTCATAATGGACTCAATGAGTGCATTAGTAGCAATCCAAAACATCTGCCCAATAACTACACTGGCAAGAATAATAAGAAATTTTGGTGGACATTGAGAGAGAAATGATGTTCAATCCCTTCAAACTGTGGGATCGCCAGAAATAAACAAGCAGATCAAGCAGCTAATGTTGTTAGAAAGGAAAGAACAACGCCGGTTGTAATACTTAATATAGCCCCAGTAGAAGATTTCTTATAACATACAAAGAAGGAAAATGTAGCAGAACAGATGGCAGCAAAAATAATCTAAATTAGAGTAATTAAAAACCAGATTTTGGCAAAAAAGTATTTTAAACTCCTTTGCTTAAAATACCATGTATTTTGTGTTTCTAAAATACAATTTTAATCATCAAATATTTAAATTGCTTACATAAAAAGTATTTTGTGTTTGAAATTTAAATACTTATTAAATTAAATAATTAAGTGAAGTAATTTAAAAATATGTATTATTTGAAATACTAGGTGAAATACTTAGCACCAAGTATAAAAGAAAATCTGAACTACAATAAAAAAGTAGTGAAAAAAAGTTTAAGTTTTGAAAATAGAAAACTCTATAACAGAGTCTAACATAAGTTAAAGGTGTTTCCAATGACCCAAGAGGATAGAGGCCACAAAAAAAAATCAATAAATTTAAAAAGAGAATATAATGTAATTGTTTAAGTATAATATTTTGCTTAGACTATTCACATAAATACATATGAACGAATGTAAAAAAAAAACAAGAATCTTTGCATTTTAAGGGAGCTTTAAGAAAGCCTGAAAGCCCTCTTTCCCAAAAAACAAGATAGGGGATACTGGTACTGGTACCGGTACTGGGTGAGGGAACTAGTCCGGCAAGTGGGCCTATAGTAGTCCTTTTTGCCAATCCCTGACGGCTTCCTTTAAGGTTGCCTCTGCGTACTTGCCAGAGTGGGAATGTCACGATCCATTTCTCGGGGCCGCCGAGAAATGAAAAGTAACGGAAGCAGGTGGGAATCGAACCCGCAACATTCAGAACCAGGCACTCTGGGACCCACACCCCAACGTGCTCGGCCATCCCGTTCTCTGAGATAGGGGATAAATAATATATTCATTTATGATTTTAGTTTGTGCTTAGTAATGTTGTGTAAGTATCCAATCATCTCATTAAATAAAAACACTGAGATTATATAAGCTGCCATTTTCCTGAACTCTTTCCTCTTCTTTCTCTTCCACCCATTTGCCTATCAGCATGGGGTTGTCTCCAGTCAACGGCGTTAGGTGACGTGCTCCCTCATATCTCCAGCAGTTATTTGTTTTCATCTACCAATCCCTTCAATTTGACCCTAGTAAGAATTCTTTTCCTGATCATGAACCCAAAACATCAATGTTTCACAAATCAGCCATAAGATTATGCAAAAGGTGGTGACGTATAGCAAATTTTGAAAAAAATCAATGTCAACTTGTTGATTAAGGCAAATCTTTCAATTTATGGTGTATACTTGTAAGGTTAATTTACCAACAGACTTGTTTTTAGTTCATTTAATTTTAATTTTTGCAGTAAGAGATTCTTCAGAAGCTGTTCATCAAAACTCTTCGTAACTTAGATTTTTTTTCACTCTATTTTATTTTTTAGTAATAGGGTAAATGCAACAGTAGCTGACATTCTTTAGGAAATTTGTTTGAACTTTTAAGTGTAAAAACATAAATATTTAACAAATTCTCACCTTGTCAAGACACATTTAAAATCCATGAAACATATACATAAATTTTTAAAAATTGCAAATTTAGAGAATAGTTTTGTTACACCAGTAGCCAACAGTGTTAGATTTTGAATGTTCCTGTAGCTGACAGGGATGAAAACATTGATGTAATAATCCAAAATAAAATGTCAACATTTTATATCTTTCATATGAAAATAAATATTAACAAAATTAATTTTAACTATTATATTAAATACTTACTTGGGTTTCCCAACTTAAATTTATTGGCAAATGCTGGACACTGTCAAAAACCTATTTTTGTTTTGTATTTAATCCAAACTATTAGCAATTTTTATTTTAACGACAGAATAATGGATGGAAAAACCGTTATGTTAATTATATCTTTGAAATTATACGAGCACTAGTATGTCAGCTACAGGCAAAAGGCCCAAGTAGTTATAACTATAAGGCTCCAATAGCTGACATCCATTAAATTTCCTATTCCTTTAGCAAAATGAGTTTAAAAAACAGATAAAACATAATCCAAAAACACTCTAAAAATGGCTGTTCCTAGGACACTAAAGTGGACCATGAGGGAAACTTCCTGATTTACTACCCATTATTTCGGTAATAGTTTCTGGCAAGACTAATGCAAAACAGACAAATGATACAAGATGAAATATAGAATATAAACATTTAAGCAATAGAGGTAGAGGAAGTCCTACAACTTTATTATTACCAAGATTTATTATTAATAGAGGATGTCAGGTATTGGTACATTTTCAGCAATTGTGACTTTTATCCTAGTCCACAAGGCACTGGTAAAACATAATATGAAGTAAGAAAGTAAAGTTCAATATATTTATTCAATTATGTTCCACATCCCACTTTCATGACTCACTAAACATAGTAAAATGTAAATTTCAAACAAGTTTTAACTTTTTTGATGATTGAATTAGTAAAATAATCCTTTAGGAAACATCTGTTTGAAAATTAATTACTTAACTTACACCTTCATAGTTTGTCCAATCTAATTTTTTTTTTTTTTTTTTTTTTTTTTTTTTTTATTTCTTTATGACATTTACAACTGTATTACATAAATACATCAAGTAAATTTGAACATAATTGATATAATGACATGAATACACTTGCTGAGTAACTACCCAATGGTAGCACTCTAATGATATGACTACATTAGGAGATCACGGGGCCATCTTCTTTTCAGACGCCTCGGAGGGTTATCAGGAATTGAAGAGGAAGCAAGGTTAGAAACGAGAGAGTTGGGATGATTCTGAAGTTTATTATGGAAGGATAGGTATCTGGATTGGGCCAGATCTGAAACATAAGGAACATTAAGATCTTTATGGATAATTTTATTAGTGACAAAGTAAGGAGCATTGAGGATTTTACGAAGGATTTTGGATTGTAAGGATTGGATGCGAGAGGAATTCGATGGTTTAGTGGAGCCCCATAGCTCAACTCCGTAAGTCCAAATAGGTCTTATTATAGTCAAGTATATGAGTCTTTTGTAATTAATGGGAAGTTTAGAGCGTTTGTCTAGTAAGTGCTGAAGTAATCGGAAACGTCGAGCGGTTTCTTGTCGTTTCAGTCTAGTATGAGGATTCCAAGTTAGTCGTTTGTCCAGGTGGAGTCCTAGGTATCGGATTTGCTCAACAGGGATAAGTGGAGTATTGTTAAAGGAAACTGTAGGACAGGAAGTCGTTGGTTTACGACGAAGGGTAAAGGTAATTTGGTGGGATTTATTGGAGTTTATTTTAATTCTCCAGTTTTGACACCATTCTTCTAGATTTATGATGTGTGATTGAAGCATTTGGGATGCAATTGCTGGGTCATTGTTTACTGATAGGATACATGTGTCATCGGCATATGTGGTGATGACAGTGTTGGGATGGGTTGGGATGTCAGCTGTATAAACTGTATAGAGGATAGGACCTAGGATACTACCTTGAGGAACACCAGCGGACTGGGAAAAAAGGGATGAATAGGCGTTATTGTGATTTACTTTAAAGTATCTATCAGTAAGGTAAGAACGGATAATGAGGAAGTATGTAGGTGGTAGGAATTTTCGGAGTTTGTACAGCAGTCCCGGGTGCCAAACTCTATCAAACGCCTGTTCAACGTCGAGAAAGACTCCCGTACAGTACATTCCGCGCTCCAATGCAGAGGATACTACGTCTACCACACGATGACATTGCTGTATAGTGGAATGGGAAGTTTGGAAACCAAATTGGTGATCTGGGATTATGTGTTTAGAATTTAGGATAGGGTACAGGCGTTTTAAGATGAGTTTTTCTAGGATCTTGCCCATGATGGGTAAAAGAGAGATAGGACGGTAAGAGGATGGGTATTCTGGTGGTTTTTTGGGTTTGTGGATCATTTTAACAATAGATCGTTTCCAAGGATCAGGAAAATATGTAGAACGGAGTACAGCATTATATATGTAAGTAAGGAATAGGATGGCTTTTCGAGGAAGAAGTTTTAGGATCTGGGATGTAATTAGATCATGTCCAGGAGCTTTACGGGAAGGCAATTTTTGAATGATGTTGGATATTTCTATGGGATGAAATGCTTTGGGTGGCAGAGACATTTGGAGAGGAATATCCAGTTCTGCCTCAATACAATTGATGTGAGTCAAATTAAGGATATCGGGATGTGGGTTAAAAGTTTGGAAGAGATGTTGACCAAATAGTTGGGCTTTTTCTTCGTCGGATTTGGACCAGGTTTGGGAATCAGTAAGTAGTGGGTGATTAAAGTCTTGAAACTTAAGAAGTTTTTTGGTGGTCATCCATAATGATTTGTCAGTGGTTGAAAGTTTTTCAGTAAAATTTAGTAAATTTTGAATTTTGTATTTTCTTATTTCTGATTTCAGTTTGTTAGTCAGTTGGGTGTAATGCGATTTATCTGTTGGTATCTAGTCCTATGCCACTTCGATCTTGCTCTGCGTTTTTCCTGTAATAAGATACGAATATGCTGTGGCAAGTTAGTATTTTGTGGGAAGTTAATCTTATTGATAAATGTGTTATTATTTATACTGTCTGTTATTGATGATGTCAGTTTTTCTATGGCACAATTAATGTCTTCTTTTGTCTTTAGCGGGATTTTGAGGTCGAGTTTGTTTTCCAAATCATCACGAAATTTGTCCCAGTTTACTCGTCCAGTGATCAGTTTAGGAAGTGATGGTTTAGGAGCAAAGTCAGAATGTAGTGAAAGCAGAACTGGACTATGGTCTGAAGAAAGGTCATCCAGGGATTTGATTATAGTTTGGGAGGAGGAAATCTGGGAGGTGATAAATATGTCCAGGATATCGGGACGTTTTTTGAGGGATGTTGGAAAATAAGTAGGATTCATGGGCGAGAGGATGGAATAATTGTTGGAAGAAGAAACTTGTGAAAGGGTATTACCACGGGAGTTGGATGATCGACAACCCCATCGTTGGTGTTTAGCATTGTAGTCTCCTCCAGCAATAAAGCGCGATCCGAGGGATTGTAATAAGGATTCAAGTAGGCTGTACGAGAGGGAATTGCCAGGAGGACAGTATACAGCTGAAAGTGTTAGATGGAAAGGACGAGTTGAGAGGATTACAGAAGTTGACTGAATGGCATCTGTTGGAATAGAAGGAATAAGTGAATGGGGTAAAGATTTGTGGATAAGGATGCAAGAACCGGCGTGGGCAGTGTTGTCTGGGTGGTCAGATCTATAGGTGATGTAGTCACGTATGTAGAAATGTGTCCGTTGGGTGAAGTGAGTTTCTGTCAGGAAAGCAATGTCAATATAATTGTCATGGAGAAATATGTCTAGTTCGTCACGGTGGTTTTGCAGTCCATTAGCGTTCCATAAGAGAATAGCTAGGGACTTCGTGTTCATCGAGGGAAGCTAAGCGGGATTTCGGAAAGGATTCTGGTTAGAAGGGTTATGAGCGGTTTGATAGTCTGTTGAAGATCTATCAGGAATTCAATCTAATTTATTAATAAAATCTGTTATTACTGTTGAAGTGATAAAGTATAATTTATTACCTACTTAATTAAAATTTATGAAATAGATGTATCGATAGAATTAAATAATGTTATTACTTATTTTCTTGTAGTTTGCGACTTATGATTTTAAGGTTCATTTAAAGATACCAGTTCCAAACAGATGCTCCAAGATGGCTGGTTTCAAGATGAGCATAATAATGGAATAACAAGTGTATTCAAAAGTAGATATAGAGGAATGTTTATGTTTGCTTAGGTTGTCCTCCTGACAAATACATATTGAAATAAATATAATTTTTATAGTTTCCTCGAACGATAATTAACATCTCTGTATTCATTCGAATTTCGAAGCACATTATATCATGATAGGAAATAAATAATATTGATTAAATTGAAACACTGTTGTATAACAATAGCATTTGAATTTTTAATGCTTATCTCACATTGTATAATAAATAATGAAAATAATAATTTTATATATTATTTATAAAACACTATTTTTAGTTTTCCATCAGTAAATCATTATTTATTTTAGACAAAAATATGTTATCATAAAACATCTATCATTGTCAATAAATCTCTACATTCAGCATTCTATCTATACGAATATTGTTCAATGTGATCTTAAGAACAGCAGCTATCTTGAACTAGTACCAAAAATAATATGGAACTATAATGTCAAATAATAATTAATTGTTTTTGGAATTTAATGATCAAAAGAATTCGATCGGGCAGAACTCAAATTGTTTGTTTTTTTCTTTTCTCCTCCCAATTCCTTTCTTTCGCTCCATGGTGCTATTTTTTATTTATTTTTTTCAGATCTGTGACTACCGCACCATTGATTGGTGGGCACCCTACCATCATTACTGTTTTGCATGAAAATTCCTTCACTTTATGTAACATCATAATTTCAATATTATCTGAAGAGGAAAGTTTTTTTAAACTGGTCATAATTACAGATTTTATCTTAGCATCAGTCAAAAATGAACTAAGAAATATTGTTAAAGTTTTCTGGTAACCTAAATTAGTAAAGAAAAACAAATTCATTCAATAGAATCAACATAAGAATCAAAAGAAATAGGTGATGCAATTTCTATGACCACGACTGTATTATCACTTCTCTTATTTCTGGAACTAATAAAAGTTTTTAGTTATATAATTTTTTCTAAGTTTAGATTTATTAACTTTGTATTACTACTAACAATGAGAGACCTTTACTTACTTTTAATAAAATAATTAAAGTTATTTCAGAGGAAAGATTTTGAAAATCAGGCATTTTGTTGTGTCTGACAACTTCAATGAATTAAATGCCTACATGATATTAAATACCACTTAATTTTACACCGATATGAAGAGTTTCATTAAAATCGTAAGAGGAATTTGAGAAAATTTGAAAAATGGGTGAAATTCATAAAGTATCATACTGGTTAGTCAATTTTTAAGAAAAAGTTTCTGTAAAATTCCAGATTTTAATCTACCATAAATACCTAATTTCAGTTTCTTAGGACTTTTAGTTTTTTCCAGTGGTTTAAAATGTGAGTTAACTTTTATTTATAAAACATTTAAGTTAAACTTATACTTTTTTTATCTTACATGAAGTTTTTATTAAACTTGAACTTTTTCACCATGATAACTTTTTGATGAAATTATTTTAAAACTTTTATACCAATAACTTTTTAAATAAAAGTTTACAACAAACAGTAATTCTGAAACTTATTCATAAAAGGTTTTTAGGCAAAAAAAAAAAAAAAAATGATTTCAGCAACATATCTTTTATATATAATATATTAGAGGGAATGAGGTAGCTCAGTGGTAGGGCACTAAGCTACCAATGCTGAACGTCTCAGGTTTGAATTCCGGCAAATGGCAGAAAATTTATTTATTCTGTTTCATTGGTCATGGGGTAACCAATGAAACACTGTTAAAAACACTGATAGGGAGACCCTCATGGCGCAAACCCAGCCTCTACAAAGTGGGTACCCTTAATTAAAATAATTGATTAAGGTTGAAAACCTGGCGGTTGAGCGTGATCCTTGCCCGATCCTCTCTTTGCACAACTGTTGGCCTTCGAACAGTATTTTCCCTAAATAGTACTGAACCCAAGACCCCTCATGGGTCGTAGTGGTACAGGTAGGTATATTTTATATAATGATATAAAAAAAATTTAAGAAATGCTAAAATTTAAAGTTCACTGTTGTTATCAAAATAAACACCAGTATGTGCAAACATTCACTCACTCATTTCCTACTAAACCAACTTTTATAATCCCAACCAAAAACAAAAGATTGTTGTTAAATTCACTCTTTTATTTTAGTTGTTCAAAAACTTTGGGTGAACCTTGAACTCTGAAGAAAAATTTTTATCATAAAGATATAAGAATAACTTTATCTTAATAAGTCTGCTAAATACTTTTAAAATCATACTTATTTAAAAAAAGTATATGATTCTTTCAATCCCTGTTTTTTTTTGGGTTTTTTTCCTCTAAACTGTTCACATACATACAAACCTTTTTATGAGACTTGGTTCTTAAGATTCAGAGGATCTTGAAACATGTATTTTCATTGAATCCTCGGATTCAACATTTATCACAACCACGATACACTCCAACTTATATTTCATATATGGGTAAGTGAAAGTTATCTTCAAAAATAAAGATATTGTTATTTAAATTCAAACTTCATCTAATTTAGTGCACACTTGCAACACTTTGCTCTATTCTGTTTGCAGGATATGTTTTCCAGGACATAAATTTAGTTCATCAAATATTTTAATACTATTATGTTTAATTATTCTTGTATTATGTTTTCATATCCGTAAGGTTGATAATGTAGTTGCCTATATATTTGCCCATTATTTAAAACATTCATTAATAAAACAGTAAAATATAATTTACTGTATGTTTTATTTCTGATCATCACAACCTGTTATTTATCAGCGGTCAAAAATATCTCAATAATAAAAATTAAATTAAATAAATAGGAAATTGTATTAAAAACTTAATAATAGCATCTAGGATTTTATTTACATAAATACATATTTCAAGTACATAATAACATTATAACAATCATTTTATCAAGGTAAGAGAATTTAATGAAATAATGAAACCACATATACAAAGACATAAAACATGATTGAATATTTAAATAGAGAAACATTTTATTTGAGTCAAAAACTTTTTTCTCATAATTTTGAAAATAATTTTCCAAGTGAGTTACCTTTTAAAAATGGTCTATGGTTCATAAATTATAACTATGGGTTAAAAATACAATAAATGATTTTTTTTTTTAATCAAGTAGCTTTATTTTACAAAAACTGATCCATACTTGAGTAATGTCTAAAATAATTGGAAATCTATAATTCATAAAAATAGAAACAATTAAATAAGAATTGAAGAATTGACAGCAAATACTTCTAAAATCCATTCCAAAAATTAGTAGCTGTCTGAGAGGAACAAACGGAAAAAACATTTTTTTGTTCCTCCATCTAAATCAGTGTCTACAACTATTCTTAAGCTATCCTGTCCGTTATATCAGATAATCTGCTTATCATCCGTACAAGCTGAAACGTGTCGAAAAAATTGACAACAAATATTCGATGTAAAGTTAATGAGTTAGGCCTAGTTCACACACAGTGCCTAATTTTCTTAAATAACCCTAAAAATATGTAAATTGGACAGCTCCAAGAGATATACATATATATATAGTGAGTACAATAAAATTTATACAAATAAATTTCAAGCAATTTCTTCTCCAAACATTATGTGCCCTTTTTTTTACAATTCCAACAATTAGAAAAAATACTCTGAATTGCTTTAAGAATAAATATAAATTATCTTTAGATACATTTAAAAATTCTTTTGATCATTAAATTCCAAAAACAATTAATTATAAGTTCAATTATTATTTGACATTATAGTTCCATATTATTTTTGGTACTAGTTCAAGATGGCTGCTGGTCTTAAGATCACATTGAACAATATTCGTATATATAGAATGTTGAATGTAGATAATTATTGACTATCTTGTTCATAAACAAATGACAGATGTTTCATGATAACATATTTTTTTCTAAAATAAACAATGATTTACTGATGTAAAACTGAAAATAATATTTTATAAATAATATATAAAATTATTATTTTCATTATTAATTATACAATGTAAGATAGGCATTACAAATTCAAATGTTATTGTTATACAGCAGTGTTTCAATTTAATCCATATTATTTATTTCCTATCATGATATACTGTGCTTAATAATTCGAATGAATACAGAGATGTTAATTATCATTCGACGAAACCATAAAAATTATGTTTATTTCAATATTTATTTGTCAGGACAACCTACGCGAACTTAAACATTCCTCTATGTCTACTTTTGAATACACTTGTTATTCCATTATTATGCTCATCTTGAAACCAGCCATCTTGGAGCATCTGTTTGGAACTGGTATCTTTAAATGAACCTTAAACTCTTAAGAAGCAAACTACAAGAAAATAAGTAATTACATCATTTAATTCTATCGATACATCTATTTCATAAATTGTAATTAAATAGGTAATAAATTAAACTTTATCACTTCAACAGTAATAACAGATTTTATTAATAAATTATATTCGACAAACTATGAAGGCAATTTTGATGAAAGAAACATTGAAGTATCTGAAGAAGAAAAAAATTGGAAGACTCATAACACCAATTATTGCTGAAGTAATTTATTTTTTAATAATTATTCTTTATTACTTTCAATGTTATTATATTCCAGTTTGATTTGTGCTTATATAAATAATAGATTCAAGAACCAATGTAAACTTGGCAATAAATATTATGAGACGAATATCAACATATAATCAATTAAAGTAACAACAACATCAAGTTCAACTTATTTAGAAATTCAGATGAGATAAAACTTGATCTGTTTATTCCTACTTAATTGATTTGAATATTGAAGATAGCTATTGAAAGAAAAAAAATATTTGTATAATTTATTTAATCATCACAGAATTCATACATGAAACTGTTTTTAGTCGAATGTATCTAAAATTAAATTTGGATAAACAGAAGGAAATCTGTGAATTACACTAATCTCTTATGCCAATAATTTGGTTCTGGTTAGGAAATCTTGTACTATGAATAATGTGGTTGAGAATTTAGAGTGATCAGCTGCAATTTAATGAACAATTGTATATTTAAAAATACTTTTAAATTTTACAAATCCTCAACTATGATTAATTTTTTAATTCTAGAAATTTTTGGGAAGATTTTGAGAGAAAAGTGCTCTAATATATACTGTAGTTGCTTGAATCTAGGTTGAGGTATTTTTCTGAAATTTTCTCACATAAAATTAGCATTTGAACAATATTCAGGGTCGGCAATATACGAATGTGAATTCGGATTCAATATATGACAATTGGACTTCAACCAAACCTAAGTCACTTCATGGTTTACTTTTGATATGGAGAACATCACGTGTACTTTAATCGGGAATCTCAATATGGTTTTCCAAGATATTAGTAGCTTACAAGAGGCTGACTATGAACAGCCATATATCTAAATTTTGCCACTGTCCCTGAACCCAAGGAAGTAGTGGAAAGAGCAATGCCAAATTGGCCCCAAAGTGATCTGCTATGGAGCTCTTGGTGGAGTGCTACTGCAACATGGAGACTGATCCATAGCAATGTGAGGATTGGTGAACCTCTCCAGGTTATATATGCTTTCGCAACAATAAGAAGACTACATTCTGCGGCCTAAGATGGTCTATAGTCTCAGCTGCTAAAAAACAAAAAAGTAGGAACATTAAATAGTTTATATAGCATTGTGTTAACAATAAGTTATCACTTGTTAACTGATTATCAAACATTTTGGAGTATGGTTGAAAACAGAATCAGGGATAAACCATATGTTGGTTCAAAGGAAATGGTATGTTAAACTGAAAGAGTACATGGCATAAATGGTACTTAGAATTGAGAATATTAACTTAATTAGAGGGAATGGGGTGGCCGAGCAGGCTAACGCATGTTCACAACACCGTGCGTTGAACGGCAACCTGATAACTGATGTTAAACATAAAAAAACAATTACGAGTTGAAATCCTGGTGCCCGATGGAACTTTTAACTTGGCAGAATTCATCCGCCCTCTCCCACGGTCTGGGAAAAACCCCATGTAGTCTAAAAGCAAGGAAGGGGAGACCAAAAACTAACCTAGTTAAGTGAATTCAAGAAAAAGTAAAGGTAAATTGAAAATAGTCAAGTAAGAACTTAGTATACTAAAATAAATTATTTTAAATTTAAACCATTCCACAATTTGAAAAATTATTAATATAAATCATTTCACAGAAATCGACATATCAATAACTTGTTTGCATTCAACTGGTTATCAGCCAATTTCTTTAAAAGTTTGAAAACACAATTCTATAATTTCAATTTAGGTACCTCTGCTCTAAATTCAAAGCTCTATCCCAATTATTTTAAGATGGTATTTATTTATGTTGTACTAAATTTATATATATATAATAAATTTATATAAATTTATATAAATTTATATATATATATATATATATATATATATATATATATATATATATATATATATATATATATATATATATATATAAAGATTAATTTTTAGTTATTTCTATTAAATTTGTAAATTTATTTCATATAAATAGTTTAATTTTTCTTCTCCCCTATCTTAGCCCTGAAAATTATTTTGAAAATGGAGGGTTCGACTTATATTCATGGTTGACCTACATTCAAGCAAATACGGGTATATGATAGTATCGGCAACAATGATATTAAGAGAAGACAATTGGGAAGCTTAAGCCATTATTTATAAGGATATTGGTACTTGTATCTTTATTAAGGATTAACAACACCAGCAGAGTTTGGAGAAGGCTAAATGATGGTGTAACTGAAAGGGGTCCACACTTAAAAATGAGTATACTTTGACCAGTTAGTGAAGGCTGTCACCCACTCCTTTACTCTTCCACTTTATTCTTATTCCCCCACTCTTCCTCTGCTCAGCCTTCAATAACTAGTCAAAGTATAATAATAATGTGATAAATAGGAAGGTCAAAGTTGAAAAATTCCTTCTTCCTACTGAATTCAGGAGAAAATCATCAGGATTACGCATACATTTTGAAATTATTTAATTTGGCCATTTACTATTTCAGTTAATTCTACTACAATGTTAATAATACAAAATTTGCTATCTCTAATTATTAGTTAATTTTTTCTATTTCTGAAGTAATTACCCTTTATCAGCAGGATGAGCAGTTTTTTTTTAACTTCATATTTTTGATAATAACTACTTAGAATCTTTGTTACCTTTTTTTTTTTATTCTAGTTAACTTTTCATCTTAAATACATAAAAATATTTAAGAAATAAAACATTAAGAACTTATATATATATTTTTACATAATTACAATGGCTTAGTAATTATTTAAATTAACACAGGAGTAACCCCATAGCACTTTACACCATCAAAATTCTATTTATTATCTAAAAATAGTCAATTTTATTCAAAATAGCATCAACAATTATTTCTATATTCTTCATAATTATTTCTGTTGTCCTATTACTGTTATATGTTTTCAATACATTAATTGATATTATTATTATGTTTGTAAGATACTACAGAAGAATCTTAATGCACTTTATGAGATTAAGGTTGAAAACCATTTTAAATGGAAAGAGGCACCTTGCAGCAATATTAAAATTGCTTATATTTAACATTGCTTATATTTAGATACAAGTAGAGTTAATCAGCATTGATAATAACTTAAACATTTCCTAAAAACATTATTTTTAAAACATCATATATTGTTACTTTATATACATGAAAGTCGACTGACTTTTACATGAAACAATCTTATTGCAATTATTTTATTTTTATTGTTTCTATTAGTTAATGTTTTCTAGTTTCAATGCTTTCAAAGGTTCATAAATTATTATGAGAATAATTAAACGGATAACATTATTGTTAAGAATTTTATTTTTAAAATAAAATAAAACATTTGACCCAAAGCACACTTCAATAATTATTGCTTAGATAACTGATCCAAGTAAATCATAATTTAAATTTAGTAAAACACCAAAATGAAAATAATGGCATTTACACTTCTTAGTTAATGTAAATACTTCTTTTAATTAAAAACAAATAACTTGTGCTATTTTTCAATGCTACCAATAATGTTATCCTTGCTAAAGTAAATTACTGATTGTAAAATCTACACAAGATGTGATGTTTAATTGAACTCCTGTATTTTCAAGGATTGGTGACAGTTCTATCAACAGTTTCAATAATATTATCTTGCAACAATGATAGGTTAGTAATGTTTATACTCATGTTCGTGGGGCTTGAATGCCTTTGCTCTTTTCTGAAGAATGATAAGAAAAATTTCCTAATTATACAAATGTTTTATACAAATTAATGTTTAGGTTTTATTTAAGGAATAATTTAAAAACCAAATTAATTTTCAAATCATGAGTTTTATTGAATTTAATATAAATATAATGTTACTCTTCAAAACCATTTGTTTAAGTTTGAAAAGTAGTTTAACAAATGAGCAAAATTAAAAGACTCACATTAGGTTTTCCTAAGTAAAAGCTTCATTGGCTAAACATTCATACAAAATTTAAAAAACAAAAACCGATTATACAACAAAGCCAACTGTCACATCTATACAATAGATCCTCGCTTAGCGTTAAAAAACATGACTAATGTTTACCATCACACTTCTACTTCATTAGATATATGTTGCATGAACTTTGGGGTTCAGGAATTCTTCTAAAAATTGTAAAGTTACCATGGTTTGTTTAGACTCATACCATACAATATGATCATTCCAACAAATTACACAATTATAAGGAAAAAATGTGATGTCATCAATTTCATTTATAGTCTTTTTTATAATTTAACTGACATCAAAAGACCTTACGATCTTATTGATAGAATTATCATACTATCACCAACCCTAGTATTTTCTGCTAAGCTAATTTTTATTTTATAGGATGATAATGATTGTATTAAACTTCTATCTAATATTATTTGTGACATGTTGACAGAAATTTATGATTATCTTCACTCATTAATTATAACCCCACGTAATATCTTGACTTTTATAACAGCAAAAATAATTTCTATCAATATGGCAAGTATACATCATGCTGTATGTATATCGGAACATTAATCGAGCTTTTTAACCAAACTATAAATTTACTTTGAAGTAAACAATTATTTTTAAGCATATAAAAATGCACTAGATTTAATTAAATTAATTAGAATAATTTACAATTATTTATTGTAAATATTAAAACATTTATTAATAAGATTTCTATAATTAATTTTTTACTGAATTTCAATCAGTACGATTCAGATAAAATATAAACGACGAAGAATGGCGTTCCGAAATAGAATGTAGCAATAAACAAGATAATACTCATAGAAACAGTTTATACTACTACATCTAGCTGTTTACTCACTGCTATAAAAAGTATTTTATTTTTATTCTTAAATTAAATTTTAAAATTACTTCATACTGTTCAAAAAGTTCAAGTTAAGATTGACAGTAGTGTAACTCATTTTCTAGTTTCAGTCGTTCTAAAAACACATTATTTGGTGAGCAACTGACACTATCGTAAAACTTGGTCTGCTATTGAACAATTAAAAACCAGTCATTAAAAAAAATAAATGTAAAATAACTTGTAGCAAACTCTATATAAAATTTAACAAAACTGTCAGATTAAAACTGATATAGGATTACAAATATATCACAATATTTTTTCCTTTCTTTTAACTTTATAAAAAAAAAAATTGATTATATAGAAAGTTTTTAAAATTAAGTTCGAAAGAAACAAGTTTGATATTTTATACATTTCTATCTTCAATATATTATTAAATTTAAAGTAGGCAAGAGAATCCAGGTGGTCTCAGTTAATCTACAATTATATTAAATTAGAATGTATTATCTTGATCTGGTGCAAGGAGTGGAGAGCTTTCAAAAGAAGAAGCTGGAGCCAACTGTGTCGAAGGTGTAGTAGGTGCGGACCTGCTTAACCAACCTTTTCCCAAATATTTGCTTCTTCCGTTCCCCTAGAAATAGATAAATTGTCTGTTCCATAATGATATAAGAAATACTATATGATATAATTATATGTTTATAAAGTTATCTAATATTATATGGATCAATCCATTTAAAATCACACAGACCATGCTGCTCGGCATTTTTAATTTTTATAAATTTTTTACCAGTAAGTTTCCCAATTAATTGCGAGTTCAAAACTATTATAAAATGAAGAAATTTTCAAGGCTCATACTTTTTTCTTGGTGACCATTATGAATTTTGCTTTTTGACTGAAAACATATTTCAGAAACTGTCCCTAACTCTCGTAATTTTATAGATATAAAATCGAAATAAAAATGAAAATACTGTCGATGATTTTTTCTACATTATTTGTTCGTTTTGTGGTATTCAACTTCAAAAATCGCCAAAAACGACTTTTGACCATTTTTTGAAAATTCATATTTGTAAAAAAAATTTAAGATTGGAATTTTTTCAGCATTTAGTACTGATAGATCTATACAAGAAAAAAAATCAAAGGTAAGTCTTTCATTAAAGCACTTTTTAACCAGTTTGCTTCTTTACTAGGTGAAGTTTTGAAAGAAAAAATGAAAAAAAATCACCATTATGATTATTTATTTATTTTTTTTGTTTATTATTATATGGCTCTACAATCACATTTTCATTCTTAGCCCACTCCAGGATTGACCGACAGTCATTTGTGTTTTGTGCTGCTCCCTTCCAGTTGCGAATGTCAAGTATCGATAATGCATCGGTAGCAACGCAAGTCTTCACATCGGAGCCTAAGGTGTCCAATCTTTGTTGCTCCAAATAGCTTTTCCAATACGACTTTAGATGGGATTCCCTCTAGATTCATCCTAGCGACATGGCATGCTCATCACAATTGAGAAAATTTAATCACAACGACCACGTCTAAATCCTTGTATAGATTTCTCAGTTTCAGGTTTGTCCTTCTTCTCCAGTCTCGATTAACATATGTGGCCCCATAAATTCTCCTCAAGATCTTTTGTTCAAACCTGGAGTTTCAGTTCTTGATTTCTAGTGAGTATTCCAGGTTTCGGAGCCATATGTTAAAATAATTCGAATCAAAGTTTTGTATATTTTGACATTTGTGTTTCTAGCTTCTTTTGAAGTGCAAAAGAACATCTATTAGCAGCCAGAATACGTCTATCTATCTCTACCTCAATGTCATTCCAGGAATTCATTTGGGAGCGTAAGTAGATAAATCCTCTTAAAACTTCTTTCCTGTGTGAATCCAACTGATCAAAAGCTTCCCGGATATCATGCTTTGGGTTTACTCACATGCACTTAGTTTTATCTGAGTTTATTATGAGTCCCATATGTGTTTCTGCTACTTCCAGATCATCTGCATATCCAATTTATTTTGGTTTGATATTTTAAAAATAACCCAAGCTAGAAACATTTTCCCAAATCATGTTCCCAAACAACTTCAAAATGGCCATCAAGAAAAAGGCATGAGCTTAAATTTTTTTAAAGTACAGTTTTGAAGTCATCATTAAATAGGAAATAACTGGTAAAACATTTATAAAAATCAAAAATGTCAAGCAACAAAATTAATTTAAATGGATTAATCCACACTAAAAAAATCTTAAAATTCAATGTTCTTGCTAACCTAGACTCAACAATTCTTTTTACTTTAAATTATAAACGACATACATATTTAGAAATAAGGCAACATCATCAGAGTATAAAACAGTACACAATATTATTTATTACAAATAGAAATATTTTTTATATGTACATATTTGTTCAAAAAACTTTTTAACTATTTATATTTTTCTTATCAGGCTCTCAAAAGTCCATACTCTTTAGTTTTTGTTCCTCTGCTTCTCTCCCTCGGCAGGGCTTGTTACGATGAAAGGATGTCTATACCATCGGGGGTAATAAATATTATTCTGAAAGGGTGTCAAACATTGTTCTCAGTATACATTCTAGGCAAATAATTTTTAAATTTGTTTTTTCTGGGTGCTTTAATGATCTTGTAGAATTCCATAGGGATGAGGAATGAATAATGAAAGATCTGTTGAAAGAAGCGATTTGGTAGGTCCTTGTATATAAATCTAAAGACCCGAAACGGGTTTTATGGGTGTTGGCAGAAGATTTGAAATATATACTTTAATTAAAAATTGTTAAAAATTATGAAATAAATTAATGTAACAGTTAAAAAGCAAGCTAATCTAGTTTCACTAGTTCAGGGAAAAGAAAATATCTGCTCTGTAGTTTTCTCAGAAAGGAAAATCCCAAAGAGGAGAGGGGATGGACAAATGATTTTGTTTTGGCAAGCAGTTGGTGTTTGGCTGGGGTGAAGAAAGGATGGGAGAAAGGATCCTGACTCCAGTGGGTAAAACATAGGAACAGTATTTACCATCTTGGAAGTTGTTGTTTGACACAGTCACTAGTGGTTTGGAATCACAAGAGAGAGGATCTCCCAGGGAGCTTGAGTTGAGTAGAAGAAAGTGTCACTATTTTGGAAGATATGTTTGGCAGAACATAGGAAAATGTTAGAAAACAAATGATTTAGTGCAACAAAAGAAGAAACAGTATGTATAGAAAAAAGGTTAGCTTGCCAATTTATACTTGACTTTATTTTTAAATCGAACAGTGTTTAGTCTAGTTAATGTTAGTTTGATCTGATTGTCAGTAACCCACACCTGAGATAAAATAATTATATATTTCAATTTAATATATTAATACTCTTATATTTTTTTTTATTATTTACTACCTCTTATTTCTTTTGGGAGTATCCCAACAGTACAAAGTGATCTTCTAAGGCATTATTACTAGTTTAAATTATAAGAGAAATGTTATAATAATGTCGTGTAAAAAGTTCTTTATTGGTATTTCTTCTCTATGCATTAATGCTCTGATCCTATACAGTCCTATATGCACCTGTTACATGCTATTCTGTGAGATAGTTGATCATTTAGTGAGTTATTTGAAGTGATCTATTCTCGAAGAGAATATTCTATCTATGCAGATCCTGTTATTAGAATGGGCGTTTGACTTACTACCAAATATTTGGTTTCATTTTAATTTTTCTGTAGACTCATTTCATCTTCTAATTCTCTTATTAAAGTTTTAGGAAATCACTCAATGTCCTCTTCATCGCTTCCAAGGGCAGCTATGTTATTTGTATATACAAAGGTTTTATTATTCATTCCAACGTGTATCCCTCCATTTTCCAGTGGTAAATTGAACAGTATTAGTGAGAGCGCTTCTCTCTGACTAAAACCTGTTTGTACTTTGAAGGCTTCAGATACTTGCACCAGGACTTGATCTTTATGATAACTTATAAATGCTTCTATCAATCTCACCAATAACCCTAGAAATTTCCACCTCAATCATAATCTTTAAAGACAGTTTCTGTCCGCAGAATCATAGGTTAGGTTGCTTTTAAATCAACAAATAAGGTTTGTAAATCCTGTGCTACTTCCCATTGTTTTCCGAACACCTTTTCTAATAAAGAACTGGTCTGGCATGCTTCTTCGACTTTCCACTCAGCCCAGATCAATGAGCTTATGCACGTTATCTCACTCTCCAACGTTATTCGTTCTTTTAACGAAGTCCTCCTGAATGACATGGTACATTTGTGAAAACATATTTCCAGGTATGAAGTTTCCTGTTGCTCGTTTTTTATTAATATTACTTATGCTTGCTGAGTCAAGTATTTTATAGAAGCTGATCCTTCTATTGTATTTTCTCATTCATCCTAACTAAATCCATTCCATTCATATTAACAAAAAGATCGAGATTACATTTTTGGTATCCCTTGTGGAAAAATCACAATATATTCGGCTTTACAGGATAATGGTCATTATCTTTCTTAATCTTTAGATAATAAATTATATAAGAAAACTTTGATGTGCATTTCACTAGGTGAATAATTTGTTGATAAAATCAGTAGTTAAAGGTATAAAATGAAAACTATTAAAACTATTTTTAATTTATTAATAACTTTTGTTCTTAATTTAAAATTAATAAAAATAAGATAAATAAATTACATGGTGTAAGAGCTTGCCAAGTGTCGGCGTAGTGGCTTGAGGAGGAGAATCGAGGGGTGCTATCGTCACGGAACTAACGTTGGAGAGACCACACAGCGAAGGCCTGGCTTGCCGTCGCTCACTCTC
This sequence comes from Nezara viridula, assembly GCA_928085145.1. NCBI lineage: Eukaryota > Metazoa > Arthropoda > Insecta > Hemiptera > Pentatomidae > Nezara > Nezara viridula. The sequence continues at coordinate 168,091,588 of OV725079.1, forward strand.
CAATCTCACCATGCAAGAATCGGCATCCTTAGGACAGGAAAATATCTACACCATGTATACGATGCTACATTATCAAGCACTAATTTTATGTTAATACTGATATATCTAGTTTTCTGTGGTTTTATTTAAATGATTAAGGTGTCAGATGAAAAATTAGGAGTCACTTTAAAAAAAATTGAGGTTTTGTTATCAAGGGATTGAAAATGAAAAAAATCATCCTGCAAAGAGTTAAAATACTAATGTTTGTTTTTCATTCTAACAATTTGAAAGGATGCACCTTTTAATTCTGAATTGTTTTATTCCAATAAATATTCTTTTTTAAAATATGACACAAATTTCATATTTAATATCACAGAATTGTCCTAAACATGAGAATGACGCCTGGAAACGTAAATATTTTAATATTTAGGAAGGAAATCTAGTGTCCAAAAAATGTAATTAAACCTTACTGAAAAAGCCTTTCCGTAAAATTCAAAAGAGATATTTGTATTACTTAGACAAATTTCTAAAGAGTGAGTATGCACAGAGCAATTCTTAAGGTACATAATTTTTAAAAATATTAGATTTAAAGATCTATTCCTGAAGATGAGGAATGAATTCTTAAAATTCTGAAAAAGCTATATTTAATTTAAAAACTATAATGAATGAATGAATGAACAAAGCATTTAATTGACAAAATAATTATTAAGGAAGAAAATATTTAAAAAATAACTTATATAATGAAAATAATTTACTAAAATTAATTATTAAAAAAGTTACTATTAAACAAGAGCTTAAACTATTACATGTATTTTACCTCGTGGCTGGGTGCAGTTTGTGCGTTAATTTGTTCAACACTACCAGGGGCACTTGAGTAAGGCGGAGGTATTAAACTGTTGGCCTGTAAATGATAAAATATTTTGAAATGAAATGAAAAATATTTTTATTCTGGGACTTTAGTCCCCTAAAAATAATGACAAGGTTCAAGAAACATTTACATTAGTGTGGCATGTAGAAATGAACGAAATACGCAAAAAATATAACAAAAAATAAAATGGTACTTGTCAATCAATTGTTGATAAGAAATTTTAATTAGAAAATTCTTATATGATTGCAGTAGATTGAATATGGAGGTGGTGGAATAGGAGTTGTTAAAAGGAATTTGTAGATGAGGATTGACATATGGCGATAGGGAAGGAGTTCCAAAACGAGGTAGTATGAATGACGAAGGATGTTCTGCATGAAGTGGTTTTATGGGAAGGGATATATAGAAGTGTGGGTTGGGATCTGGTATTAAGTGAGTGAATAGAGTAAGAAGTTATAGAATGTAGAAAGGATATTTGGTTCTGAGGACTTGAAATAGGAAAACACTAAGAAGAAACTACTGTCAGAAAGTAGCGTAGAGCCACTTTAACTCGATGTACCTGCAGGAGACATGAGAACACCTGGGTATCCCAAAGATGAATCTGATAAAGTAACAAAAAGACGGATAAAGTAATCTCTCTTCAGTCCCGCCACCAGCCCTGCAGACAACCTTCCATACACCAGGCAATGATAGTTGTTATGGAGGAAAATGAGGAAAGTTACAAGGAGCTGTCTGGTTTTTAGAGGAATAAAATTATGGAATCTAGTGAGTTGTTTAAGGATAGTTATGGATTTTCGGGTAATTTGGGAAATATGACTGTTCCAGAACAGCTTCTGATCAAAGGTAACCCCTAAGGTTTTTGACTGCGAGGAAATAGATGTGGCAGATATTGAAGTAAAGTAAAGGAGAGTAAGAAAGGGAGTTAATAAGATGCCTGAAACCAGTGAGAATAGCCTCAGTTTTATCTACATTCAGCTTTTGAGTAGCCTCAGGCGTCTCTGAAGGTTGGAAGGATTGGTAAATTTGAAAACGGGAGTGATTAATGTAAATAGAGAAAAGGATAGGAGAGAGTGAGGAACACCCCGTGTTAATTGAAGGACGAAAAAGGTGAATTGTTAGGAATAACAACTGTCTGGAAGCGATGGGATCAAAAGGATAGGAATCGGTTTTAGAATGCTATTTGATAGTGAAGTTCGGAAAGGAGGATATAATTCACAGAATCAAAGGCTTTAGAAAAGTCAAAAAGGATTAGGATAGAGATTTTATTTTTATCTATGGATAATTGAAGTTTTTGGGTAATTTTTAACAAGGTAGATTGAGAACAAAAACCGGATTCAGGAGACTGTTTTGCTCTAGAAAATTATTCAGCTGAGAGCTAACAAATCTTTCCAATGGCTTGGATAAAATGGAGATGGGTCTGAAGTCGGAAACTGATGAAGGAGCAGGAACTTTTTTCCAATTTTTGAGAATGCAGGTGTAAAAATGCAGGACATAAGAATGGAAGGCATAGTTTGATTATTTTACCTGGTATTTGGTCAGGAACATGTTCGTTGGTTTGGGATTTAAGGATGGTAAATATCAGGTCTGCTGAATCAGTTTTTATCCCAGTGCTACTATACGGATCGGAGAGCTGGACACACTCTTGGACCGCCATGCCAACAATGTTGTATCTGCACAAATGAGATTCGTACGGAAGATATTAGGAAAAACAAGACGAGATCGAATAAGGAATGAAAGGGTGTGAGATGAACTAGGAGTTAGATCCATCCTAGAGACGATTGAAGAAAGGCAATTCAAGTGGTACAATGTATTTTAACAGAATGGGAGATAACCGTAAGGCAGGTGGCTTCTAGAAGCAAGACGGGGGGAAGGCGACCTCAAGGCAGGCCAAGGCTTATGTATGCATACTTGATAGAGAGAATTGGCGCAGCGAGAGGAAGCACCATGCCGGAGATGAGAAGGCTTGCACAGGACAGGGACCGTTGGACAAGATGGTCAGAGGCAACTACTCCACGCTTAGCAGCACACAGGAGATAAGGAGAGAAGAAGAAGAGAAGAGAAGAAATAGCAGGTCAGTAGGAGAAATATTTTCATAATAACATTGTTATATGCATATATATTATAAATGTCTATTATTAATTTATTTTTTATGTTCGCATTGATTAACTATGTTAGTTTATATTTACCTCATTTGCTGCACTGCAAAATAAGCTTGAGCTCAAAGAGTCGGCTGTGCTTGTTGCCGAAAGAGAACCTGAAATATTGATGAAAATTGGTATTCTAAACAATTGAGAAAATACGATCAAATAAAAAGTAATCATTTGTAGGACAATTGAAATGCATTAATAACATATTAACTATAGGGAACCAGGGAAACTAATTAATAAAATTCATCCATTTTTTCTGGGAAGTTGTATGATATTCTTTGTTGTTTGGCAATGATTACTTCCAATTAACAACAATTGAATTTATTTGTTGTATTATCAAATTGCATGTTTACAAGTTAACGTTTCGGGATAAGATCATTGGGATTGGTGGTTCTGAAGATGGGAGTAAATATCCCGAAGCGTTAACTTGTAAACATGCAATTTGATAATACGACAAATAAATTCAGTTGTTTATTGGAAGTAATCATTGCCAAATAACAAAGAATAACACTCCTTATTTTAAAAAATGTCCTTATATTAACCAACTTACCAACAGGTCTCATTATGTAATTTCTAAAATATTGGACCATCAAGTAATTCCCTCCTGTTTTGCCATTCTCTGAGTAGCTTATCACTAGTGGATACAGGTCAGGCTTTGATGTCACCTGAAATAGGAAAGATATAATAACAATCACAAAATAAATATAATCATCACAAGTAATTACATTATAAAGTATATCTTTTGCTTAAAGAAATCTTGTAATACCTATTTTGTTCAAATATTCATTTATTTTTTGCTTTCCTACCTATACTATGTAAGGAAAGTATTGCAATCAGGTAAAATTTCTGACATGCGATTTTCGATGGATCTATACGTTTCAGAGCCTCCTGAGTCCGAAAAACACACTTTCAGCCATTGGTCTGTCTGTGCCAATATTATCTCGGGAACTAGTGGACCGATTGTGATAATTCTTTTTTTATTTTATAGGGTTTTGACTACTGATGCCTGTGACTCAAATTGGTTGCTCCATGCGCAATAGCGACTGCGAAAAGTGAAAAAAATATTTTTCTCTGGACTGTAAAACTAAAACAGCTCTAACGATTTTGATGCAACTTTCCTATAATTTTTTATTAATCTTCATGTACATGTTCTCGAGAAAATGCAGGAAAAAAAGTTATAAAGAAAAGAAAAAACATACATTTGTACGAAATTGTTCAATTTCAACTCCTTTTTTTTTTTTTTTTTTTTTGAAAATTTTATGAACTTTCAGGAAATTTATGAACTTTCAGATAATTCTATGCAAAAACCACTAAACAGTGAATAGTTGAGTTATTCGAATATCTAATTTTACCATCCATCATTACTTTTTTTCCAGCTTCTTTTCGGTGAAGTACATTATATAGATAAATTTAAAGGGCTTCTAAGGAGGAGAATTTAGCCAACTTAAATCGAAATCGGTACATTCATTTAGGCGCTGCAGTCTTGATGGTACAAGTTTTTCGGCCGCCATCTTGATAGGAAAGTATTTTTTGGTGAAGTATGGTAAATTTAAAGGGCTTCGAGGAGAACACTTTGACCAAGTTTCAATAAAATTGGTACATTATTTTATGCGCTACAGTCTATAGCGACACAGGTTTTTCGGGCGCCATCTTGAAAGGAAAGGGCGGATGGTGATGCCGGGTTCCGAGGATCATCCTCGGCTGACCGTTAACATTGATACCGAATCTCAAAATCATCAGTCAAGTTGTCTCGGAGAAAAGCAGCGGACGGACGGATTTTTTTTTCTATATTCAGATTCTATGTATCTTTGTATCTTGAAACGTAAACCTCAAAAATTTGAGGAAAGTTAACTTTCTTTTTTTCTTGGTTGACTACAAAGGTTGGTTATTGGTACATTTACTAATATATCAGATATCCTCTTGGAAAACCCCTTAATCGTGTTCTAGGAGCTCTAGTATAGACATCATGGACGTAAAAAGCTTGGCGACCGATGTCCTTTTATACAGATCAAAAGTACGTTATTTTCGGCGAAAAAATACGCCTAAAACAAGTTTACATACTGATTTTTTTTCAACAATTATGTGTAACGCTGAAAAGATATAAATATTCGATGATCACGTGACAACAAACAACTATTATCTAATGGAATTTCAATGCCAGACGGCTTACGGAGCTCTCACATGCAAGTCACGTTATTTTGTAATAAGCAGGGATCGAATAATTACATTCCTGTGAACTGTTGTTCATACGATAAGGAAAGATTTTTTGAATATAATAATTCCAAAAACAACACCATAAGTCTCTAAAATACCTGTTAATACCTAGCCAGTTAACGTTTCGCCAGTCAGGAAAGCATAATTATCTAATTAATGAGTTGCCATAATTGTAGCCGAAAAAAATTACGACACAGTGATATACTATTTCTAAACATATATATATATATATATATATATATATATATATATATATATATATATATATATATATATATATATATCAAATATTATTTTAATTTGCTTGTTACATAGAGGAAAATAAGCAAAAGGTTTATTTAGCCTTACAGTGGCATAATATTTTTTATTTTCATCTTTAGTAATTTGATAAGAAATATAAACAACAATCTCGATTGTTTCGGTTGATGAAAGACTTTCGAAAAGTAAAAAAAATAGCAGAGCGCATGTAAAATATTTATAACAAGATATCTATGCACTAAATGGTCCCATTTCAATGATTCTTTTTTTGTTTTTTAGAAAATGTTGTAAACTATTGCTATGTATTGAACATAGCAAGTAACCTTTTTAACTTAAGGGAAAGAAAACAAAGTTAAAATCTGCTGACATCACTAGCGGATCCAGGATTTAATTTTTTGGGGGGGGGACTTCAGCCCGAAGGATTTTGTTTATACACACATATATATATATATATATATATATATATATATAACGATAATTAATTTGAAAAAAAAGAAAGAAACTAACTACTCATATGACATGGTGTTTATTCATTCTTGAAGTCCTATTAAATGTAATTACACTAACAATAAGAGACTGTTTTTAATATTTTTTCCTATAAAACATGGTTATATTTTACCATTTTTGGGAGGGGAGCTTCAGCCCGAAAGCCCCCTCCCTCCCCCACGTAAATCCGCCTGTGGCTGACATCAAAGACAGAGTCAAAAGGTGGAGATGAGGTACTTAAAGACCGAGGGCTCGGAGGAAGGCCTTTACTTAGAGTAACTGGTAACTAGTAATTAACGAGTTAAGTAACTGGTAACTAGTAATTAACGAGTTAAGTAACTGGTTCCCCTTAGGGCGTGGCCAGTTAAAATAATTGTACACCCGCCGAAGTTAAGAACCAATCAAAACCATTCTTTTCTCACCCTGAATATTTGTATAAAATCTCTTGGATAAAAAATCTCGAGGTCTTATGTCTTTTTTCGGCCTTGGGGACTGAAGAGGCAGCTTGGCCTACACAGACCGGGGAGATGGTCGTCTTGACAGAGTTTGGACCTGGGCACTGACCGGACTAGAGGAGATTCCATCAGCAGATGCAGCGATGAACCATAGCTAAGTTTTAATTCTCAAGAATAGATTTACTAATGTTAAAATATTTCATGGCAAAATTCTCAAAACAGTCCATTTGAAATTATATCTTCACAAGGTCATTACTGAATTCATCGAACCATGTTTTTATTTATTGTAAATAGTATTTGTACATCAAGATTTTCACATAATTTGTATATCTTCCCATATTGGACATGTTTTAAATGAATGAAGTAATAAGTTTTTTTAAAACATTCTATTTTAATTCTGCCATCTATTTATATCATGATGATCACAGGTAATGTTGGGTAATTAGAAAGCATGATAATTAATCCTGGACCAATCAATATATTATAGATTCAAATTTCTTTTACTATTTTTTTATTATTTATTTTTATTAAACATTTCTGGATAATTATCCTCAATGGGTGATTATCTAGTGGCATCCCGAGTAATTTCATCCCCAAAAGATAGCATTATAAATGTATATATAAAACATCAATAAAGATCAACAAAAAAGTTTATATTTTTTGTTATCGGAAATTATACCACCCCTCATATATAATTATAGCACCCCTTGTAACTTTTTTTACAGCTTCTTTTCGGTGATGTATGTTACATAGATAAATTTAAATGGATTCGAAGCAGAAGTCTTTTACCAAGTTTCATTGGCAATGGTACATTGGTTTAGGTGCAGATCTGCACGGTACAGGTTTTTCGGCCGCCATCTTGAAAGAACTTTTCGGAGAAGTTTGTTATATACATAAATTTAAAGAGCTTCGAGTAGAAGACTTTGCCCAAGTTTCATATAAATTAGTACAACAGCGAAGCCGCTTTCGCTGTCTAGAGCGAAATAGATTTTTCGAACCTCATTTTCAAAGAAAAGTGCAGATGGTTGAGCCCGAGTTTCGAGGATTCTTCTTGGGTACTCTTTGACATTGATACCAAATCTCAAAAATATCGGTCCGGTAGTCTTGGAAAAAAACGCGGACGGCGTACGCGGGGTAGGAAGGGAGTGGCCTAGCGGGCTAATGTGCACAGCACCGCGGGTTGCCCGATAACCTTATAACCGAAGTTACAGAAGACAAAATAAGTACGAGTTCACGTCCCGGTGCCGGTAGGGGTCTTTTAACTGTGGCATCAATCCCCCGCTCTCACCCTCTAGTCTGGTAAAACCCCGTATAGCATAAAGGCGAGCAAGGGGTAACAAAAAAAAAATTGCTCCGAGCTACATGCCCCTGCCATCTTAACCTCCTTGTCTTCATATCATAATAATAATAATAATGCTTTATTTATTCTGGGACGAGTCCCTTTAGAATAATACAGAGAGACAAAAATGTGGGCTAAGGAGCATCAGAGATACATAAACAAGAATATAGTTTGATTAAACAGTAAAAAAAAGAAATAACTAAAAAAATATTTAGAGAAATTATAAGTTACTTTCTAATTTACATCAGTTAATAATAAAAAATAAAAAATTGAAAATAAACATGAAGTAAAAATAATAAAGAACGATCTAATAATTTATATACATATTTACAGTAGTAACTATTTACAATTTTATGATGAGGACTGGATGGATAAGAAATGATTAAACAGTTGGGATTTAAAGGTAGGAAGGGTTTTGGATTGACGGATGTGGGGAGGGATGGAGTTCCATAGGGATGAGGATCGAATAATAAATGATTTATCGAAAGCAGCGGTTCGGTAGGGCCATTATATATAGATCTGAGGACCGGGAACGGGTATTGCGGGAGTGGACAGAGGATTTAAATTGAAGGAGCTCGGCGATGTATGAAGGACGGCGGGAGTGAATTACTTGGAAGAGGAAGGATGCCAGGAAATACTTACGGCGGTTGGAAGGATAAAGCCACTTCAACTCTTCATAGAAACAGGAAACAGGGGCGTCCCTTGGGATCCCGAAGATGAATCGTACAAAGCAATTTATCAAACGTTTTAGTTTCGCCTCGAGATCCCCAGAGACGCCCCCATATACCATGCAGCAATAGTAGAAATGGGGAAATATTAAAGAAGTGACCAGGAGCCTACGGATTTCAAAAGGAAAAAGGTGTCGCAGGCTATTTAAGTGTTTTAGGGTGGAAAAGGTACGTCGGGAGATATTAGATACATAAGATATTTATTGACCAGTTTTTGTGAGCAGCTTTTTATTGGTCTTTCTCCTCCTAGTGGCCGGCTTCTCCACTCAAGTCGTGAGCATCTGTGGCTCCAGTGCCCTCTTTAAGTTTCCACTGGCTTCTAATACCAGTGACGCGGCTGGAAGAGAAGCACTGGGAACTTTTGAGTCTTGCTTTGTTTTCCACATGTGGAGGACAAGGTTTGGCTCGGAGTTCCCTGGGTGAATGTAGATATTGTATATGAATGTGTATAAGAAGATTACTTGTATTTATTTATGTATATTTCTTTATTATTATTTATATTCGCTTCCTGCTTTTTGTTTTGTTTTTCGTATATATTGTATGAATGAACTCTTGTAGTACTTAAACTTGTTGTCCTTAATGAGGTAGATTGTATTATCGTTAGTAGTAGTAGTCCGTGGTACAGAGCCCTTTTTATCAAATTATTAACATTCACCTAAAATTTCATCTTATTGTAACCTATAAATTTTTTATCTACGAAAATTATCAGAAATAGAGCATTTTCTCATTAAATTAATTAATTTAATGAGGTACTAAGAACTCATAAATACTATCAATAATCATATAAAGTTTTGAAATCTCCAGATTGAAAACGTCCCAAAATCGATAATTTTCATATATAAAAAAGTTATAGATTACGATTAGATGAAGCTATTCACTAAGTTCTTGGTGGGTGTTAATAATTTAATGAAAAGAGGTCTGTACTACGGGCTATAGCGAGCTCTGAGTGTACTTGAATCTTGTAACAATTTTTTTTTTTTTAAATATTTCTTTGTATATTTTTGAGTTTTTACTCTTTTCTGTTTTCCAAAATAATTTTGACTTACCTCTGCGTAGGGAGGCGGTTGGTGGAAGGAGGAGCACCTGCTGTAGTTGGGAGGGTGGTAGAAGGAGTCGGGGGTGGGGGGCTCAGACTGGGGGCGGTTCGGCCGCGATTTGCGCTTCCACAGGCCGCAACCGCAGCCGCACATGACTGCAACCGCAACTGCGCACCTGCAACATCAACATCATCTTTACTACATCATTACATCATTACTACATTCCCTCGGTGATGTATATATATAATATATAAAATAAAAATTACCAAAAATTACTCAATAATTTATATTTTGTATTTTAATAAAATACCATAAATAATATATCAAAAAATCTGGTGTGTCCACTCACACGACTTTCCTACCTATTTCAGAAAAGTGTTTATATCTTTACATATGTCCATGAAGAAACAAAATAGAATTGAACTACATTTATTTTCCTGAAGATTGATCAAATAAAAGATTTGTGTGCGATTTATTTGATAAACTGAAGCAATGAAACCGGCTTAAGGTAGATCAGTGTAAACATTTCAATACTCACTAATATTGCTGATCAAAAACTTTTTGCCGTAGCTTAGTATTGTCAAACAATAATTTCTGTTAAAAGTAGAGGAATTAGTGAAGGTTGTGTGATGCGGACTACAGTAAACTCGTAATCTTTCATTAGAAATTGAATAGCTGTAACTTCGTTAATAGTTGTCCAAAATGAACGATTTTTATATGGCTTTGTAGGTAATTTTATTACCTTTCAAACGATAGGCCTTCAATACTTTCAATACCTAGTATAGGTAGGAAAGTAATAAAATAAGTTTAAAAAATGTGTGAAAAATAGAATAAGCTGTATCATCGCTAATACTGGTTCGATTTCGATGATTTTTTTTTGTTTCGTTGGTAATTTAATTACCTTTCAAAAGTTTTATTATGAATTTCACCGTATAATATATACTTAGGGAGTTAGGCCCCATAACATTTTTCTTTTCTTTATAACTCTTTTTTCTGATTATTTCGGGAATTTAGTCTATATACGAAAATTGAAAGGACGATGATTAGAACATCATAGAAAAGTTTCATCAAAATCGTTAGAGCCGTTTTTCTATCCGCCAGAACATTCTATAGAAAAACATGTTTTTCATTTATTGCGCGCAAGCTATTGCGCATGGATCACCGAATTTCCGTCACAGCCATCAGTTGTCAAAACCCTACAAAATAAAAAAAGAAGCAACAAAATCGGTTCATTAGTTCCCGAGAATATCTTGGAACAGACAGAGAGACAGACCAATGGCTAAAAATGTGTTTTTCGGACTTTTGGGGCTGTGAAACGTATAGATCCGTCGAAAACCGCATGTCGAAAATTTGACCCGATTGCAATACTTTCCTTACCTAGTATAGGTAGGAAAGTAAAAAGATAATGGCAGATAAGCAATGAAGAATATTGCTGACTTTAACCACCAAGGAGCTCATGACATTTTGCTTCAAACGCTCTAAACTTGCAGTATTCAACTAAAAACTCTTATGTACAACTTTTTTTGTTTTTTATTGAATTACCTTATACCTCACCATTTTCACGGTGTTGGTGTTATTCTAGAAGTGAAACCAAACATATTATAACCGGAGTGGGATGTTCATCTGTGGGTCCGCCAGGTAATAAATTTTAACTCGACCAAGCCGGATTCGAACCGGCGCACACCGGGACGGGTAAGGAATCTATCTATCAGTTAAAAATATAGTATTTTTTTTAGAATTCCTAAAAATGGATTAAATATTTTATTCATAGCTTCTGAAAACTTTTTTTTTTATTTATTTAATGAAGTTTACAATTGTCTAAACAATACAACTAGTAAAAATGCACACATTAGAAATAATGACATGAACAGACTTGAAGAGATACTGCCCAGTGGTAACACTCCCTATTCAATTCTAGATGAGAAGATCACGAAGCCATCTTCTTTTCAGACGCCTAGGGGGATTATCAGGAATCGAGGAAGAAGGATGGCTGGATACAAGTGGATTCGGATGGGATTGGAGTTTATCATGAAAGGATAGGTATCTGGCTCGGGCTAAATCAACGGAATATGGAACATTAAGGTCTTTATGAATGGTATTATTTGTGACATAAAGTATTTTACGAAGAAGTTTGGATTGTAAGGAATGGATACGATAGGAATTCGATGGTTTGGTAGAGCCACAAAGCTCATCCCCGTATGTCGTATAGGTCTTATTATGGTTAAGTAGACGAGTCTTTTGTAATTAATTGAAAGTTTAGAGTGTTTGTCTAGTATGCGGATTCCAAGTGAGACGTTTATCCAAGTGGAGTCTTAGGTAACGGATATGTTCAACAGGAACAAGTGGAATATCATTGAAGAATATTGTAGGACAAGAAGATGTAGGTTTACGACGAAGGGTGAAGGTAATTTGATGGGATTTTTTGGAATTTATTTTTATTCTCATCAAACCAGACTGAAACGACAAGAAACCGCTCTACGTTTCCGATTACTTCAGCACTTACTCGACAAACGCTCTAAACTTCCAATTAATTACAAAAGACTCATATACATGACTATAATAAGGCCTATTTGGACTTACGGATTTGAGCTATGGGGTTCCACTAAATCATCGAATTCCTCTCTTATCCAATCCTTACAATCCAAAATCCTACTTTGTTACAAATAAAACAATCCATAATGACCTTAATGTTTCTTTTGTTTCAGATCTGGCCCAACCCAGATACCTATCCTTCCATAATAAACTTCAGAATCATCCCAACCCTCTCGTTTCTAACATTGCTTCCTCTTCAATTCCTGATAACCCTCCGAGGCGTCTGAAAAGAATATGGCCTCGTGATCTCCTAATGTAGACATATCGTTAGAATGCTACCACTGGGTAGTTACTCAGCAATTGTTTTCATGTCATTATATCCATTATGTTCAAATTTACTAGATGTATTTATATAATACAGTTATAAACATCATTAAGAAATAATAATAGAAAAAAAAATGTATTCTTCAGTTATGACACCATTCTTCAAGGCTTGTGATATGTGATTGAAGAGTTTGGGATGCAATCAAAGGGGTCATTATTAACCAATAGGATACAAGTGTCATCGGCATAGGTGGTGATGACCGTGTTGTCTGAATACCTGAAATATTTTCAGTTCGCTTAATGTACATTTTTCACTGTTTTATTGAATAGTATAATTGAAAGAAAAATAATAGATTTAGCCAATATCGCGAGTTTTCCCTTATTCGTCCCAGTGGGCGGCTTCGCTTGACACGATAATGTTAGAAGGAGCAACACTCTAACAAGCTCGGTCATAACGACCTTTGATGTACACTACCATCGTTGGGTCCTTTGGAAATTGAGCTTTTCAGCTCAGCTAAATCATCTAATCCTTCCCGTTTTCAATCATTTCCATACAGAATCTTTAAAGCTCCTTGTATCACAAATAAAGCCAACTATTAAGACCTCGATATTCTCTTTGCCTGGATTTGGCCTGGATTTGATATTTCTCTCTCTAGTTCATAACAGAAAGTCTCTACACATTATGAATGCCACAAAAGACCACAAAGCAGAAGGATGCATCTAATAAACAAGGATACAATGGAGCCTCATTAAGAAAACTAGAAAAAAAAACTCAAGATAGAAAGTGATGGAGAATACTAGAAAAGGTCTGTAATGCCAGCAGAAAGTAATATTCTTAAGCTTTAATATTTTTTTTAAACATTAAGTTCTATTGATAATTGAAATTCGTAAGATGTATCGCAAGCTATATTTTTCCAAATAAAAATAATCTTCATGTCGATAAATTTTTAAAAAGAAAAATCAAAATACGGTATTCTGCCCTGCAAAGTTCTATTGCAAAAGTTGCGGACGCACGTACGTTAGAAGAAAGGAGCAGGTTTTTTTGTTGTTGTTTTTTTCAATGAGAAACAAGTTTATTTGTCCGAGTGGGGTAGGAGTCGGGGGTTGCGGAGTTGATGATGAATCGGTGGTTTTTATTGTGCCAAAGAAGTAGAGAACGAACCGCAAAACAACTTCACTCTCTCGTCCTCCTTCAGTTCGTGTGACACCTAAAGAACTTTTTCACCCTTTCAAGTTCTCCCGAATGACGTACGATGGGGGAATAATTTATACCTAGGTCCCTATCCCCTCACTCCCGCCACTTGTATACTTTTCAGGAATGTTATAGATTCTTCTTCTCTGAGGGAAAAAAATCAGGTGTGGTGCGCGCATCTCACAACGTTCACTTACTTCCATTTCTTTTTTTCTTTTTTTTCGAAGTAGAAATAGGTATTTTCAGTCAGGAGGAAGAGAAAGTAAAAACGCTGCAAATTATTTCACAATGGTTTATTATTTCCAAACAATTATACATCTAAAGTAACATTACCTTCCTAGTTATAAATAAAAATAAATAAAAGGTGATTCCAATTATTGGACTAAACTTTGTTTTTAAGCATTAGTAATATGCTTAAAAAATAGCATTACTTCAGTAACACATTCAAAATTTAAAAATCAAACAAAGAATATAACATTTGGAGTAGAACATATTAAAAAAACTGGAGACCATATCTTTCCTCTTAATTGTCCGATTTTAACGATTTTTTTAGGAAATTCCGTAAACTTTTTGAGTTATTCAGAATTTAATTTTACCATCCCTCATACCTTTTTTTCAGCTTCTTTTCTTTGAAGTATGTTATATAGATAAATTTAAACGGCGTTGAGAAAATGACTTTAGCGAAGTTTCATTGAAATCGGTACATTTGTTTAGGAGCTACAGTTTATCGCAACGCAGGTTTTTCGATCACCATTTTGAAAGTAAAAGGTGGATAGTAATGTCGATGAAGGAGGATCATCCTCGGGTGATCTCTCTGATTTTATATCCGAATTTGAAAAAAAAAATCCCGTAATTTCGAAGAAAATGCGCGGGCGGCGGACGTACAAAAAAAAATTTCGTTTTTCGAATTCTACGCATATCTGAAACGTGAAACATCAAATTTTGAGAGGGGGTTAAGTTTTTGAATTTTTTGGTCGATCACAATGGTTGATTATTGAAAATAATAAACTAAAATTACAGAGGGTACAAAATATTATTTAAAACAATTAATTACCATATGTTTTGTCATAGTCTCCTAATGTATTATATTTATGTTTTTTTAGCACTAACTATTTCCTCTTACGACTATATTTTAATTATTTATTTGATTATGATAAATAATTAAGTTAAATATTTTTAGTCCGACAAGAGTGTCACTGATAAAGAAGGCCGCTAGTATGTATTCTAGTATGTATGTATGTTCTTATGTATTCTATATGTAGTATGTATTTTTTCATTGGTATATTCACATTTTATTTCTTATATTGCTGTAATTTATACAGTTAAAATATTAAATTATATCAACGCTGGCATTTATGAAAACCACACATTTATATGTATATGTAATAATAATAATAATATCGGATCACGTATTTTATTAAACACGTATTATGTATTAAAACCTATTCTAACCATTCAACTAATCCCGAACCCTGAGCACATTTCCTTTCGTTAATTCATCACGATGGAATTTTCGAAACCAACGTTGAACGACTCGTTCATTAGCGACCCTTCACTACAAACTTCATTAATTTTCCGAGGGTTACAAGCCGCACTGTGGTCGATTTTAAATTCATAAAAGGATATTTTTGTATTTAATATAATCTTTATTTATAAACTCAATATTAGGAGCTTGTCGTATTTATGGTAGTTCCGTCATAAAAATATTAATTTAGGTCTTAATCAATTTGAATTTTTTTATTTTACTTTCGCTCACATCGATATGAAAAGTAGGTAAGAGGAAGTATAGTGATTGCGAAAATTTTCGAGTCGGAGATTTCAATGAAAATATTCTTTTTTGAAGTTAACTGGGTCAAAATAACCAAGTCTCACAAAACTTCTTTTGCCATTCGGCTTCTCATGCAGCATCTTCTTTGGTCTGGCATTCTTTCCACATGACCTAACCATCTGATTCTGGCTCATTTTATCAATGCTACAATATCAGGTTCACCATAAAGTCCCCACAGCTCCCCATTCTTTCTTCTTTTCCAAATTCCATAATTAAAGATAAGTAAATTTAAAAAAAAAACACAGACATACTATTTATAAGTAGGCGAGGAAATTCTAAGCAGGCATGTCCCTCCAACTATAGTGGGAAAAGCAAGATTCCAGGGGATCTCTGCGCTAGTCTCTCAACCGCGTCATTGGTACTAAAACCAGTGGAGATTAATTGAGAGGACTTTATCCACTCATGTCTTGAGTGGAGGATCTGGTCATTAACAGAACTCCAATACTACCATACAAAAGGTCGTGGGACCACTGCCATTTTAATCTTCATGGAAGATTATACAGATGGGTGGTGCCAGATAGGGATTGTGGCAAAGGGATTTGGATTAAGATCGAGGACAATTGGGAAGTTGGAGTCATGGTGTAGGATTTTATTGGTTACATAAAACGGATCATCGACTTTTGTTCGAAGGACTTTGGACTGGAAGGATTGGATGCGTTTGATGTTAGAAAATTTTTCTATCCCCCCATAATTCTAGTCTGTAGGTTCAAATTGGTTTCAGGATTATCTTGTAGATCAGTAGTTTGTTCTCCATTTAAAGTTGAGATTTTCTAGTCACTAATCTGTATAGTTGGTCAAGTACTTGTGTTTTGAGTCTAGTAGTCCTCTGGTTTCTCGTTAGTGCTCTGTCTGAAGATAATATTGCCGGACAGGATTAGCGTCGGAGTGAGAAAATGATATACTTGCATACGTCAATTATTAACTGAATAATACTAATAAATTAGAAGCTGGAAAGAATAATTTCTTGGACACGAATACATTTTTCATAAACAAAATATAAATCTATATATATAAAAATGAATGTATGTCTGTCTGTCCGTCTGTTTGTCCTTAGTGCATTACTAAACCATTCAACCGATCGCCATGAAACTTTGGGAAGTTGTTCCGTACACTCCTGGGAAGGTTTCTGGCATAGTACTTCTGTCTTACGATAATTTTATATATGTAAAAAAAATAAAAATGTAAATGTTTTTTCTGTTCAAAGCCGCAAAAAATGTGTCGCTATAAACTGTAGTGCCAAAACGGCTTTACCGATTTTAACGAAACTTGGCTAAAGTCTTCCCCTTGAAACCCTTTTAATTTATGTGTATAACATACTTTCCCGAAAACAAGCTAAACAAATTTTACGATGAATTCAATATTTTATTTGACGATAACTAAAAAAGTACACAAGTTTTGTTTTTGTTATGAAAGATTTCTGAATTGCTGACAAAAAAAAAAAAAATCATCGAAATCGGACGGTTCGTTGCAGAGTTATTGAGTTTTAATCATTTACTGCTTTCTCTTCAGAAAAGGTCGTTTCCTTTTGCTTCCTCACTACCGAACATTGGCAAGCATTTTTTTTTTTATTGATTAATCGAAAATTTTATAATAACTACAGTAATTGAAATTATCATTTGAAGAATTTATATGATTCTCCTTATGTAGGTCAATACTATTATACGTGTTTTAAATTAATTTTTTTGGTTTAGTTTTATAAGTTCAACTCAGACTGTTTCTGATGATTATGAATGACCGCGTATTTACTCAGATGATTATGAATGTTCAATTTGAATCATGAGAAAAAAAAACAATTAGAATTAGTTTCAATTGAAGCCATTTTACAGACAAATTTGTTTCCCAACTTTTTAAAAATGACAGATGTCCTTTGCTACTATTCTACTCATATGTGCTTTCTATTTTTTTTCTTTTTCATTTTGCCAGGCTAAGCCACAGCAGCGCGTGGCCGGGTAAAGCTAGTTGTTTATAAAATATAGATTCGTATTTTTTTATTACACTATTAAGGTGTTTTACCTTGTTCAATATTGCACATAGGATTGGTTACACATGACAAATAATATTGCCAATTAGAACCACTTTGATTAAACTTCCAGAATATTTGATAGCAAATATTGGATACACAATCAATACAATTAATTTCGGTAACATTCATGTTGCTATTGCACGACTCTGAGTGATCTTCTGAGGTGCGGTGTGTTAATAGAGAGTGTAATTAAGGATAAAACGTATTTCATGTCACAGAATTAATTAATGCAATGTCTATAGAGCTGCTAATACATTACGACGTAGAAGTTACACCATATAATTATTAACTAAGGACTAGTTATCAATTTAAATTCTTCATTGTTTTTAAATTCCACTGGCATAGATATGAAATAAACAGTAAGAGATTGTGAAAAATTTAGAATCCGAATTTTCAACGAAGATATACGTTTCAAGATCCTCCCAAATAACAAACTCCCGCAAATTGCCTCTTGTATGTGCTTTCTATGTGAACTGTCTCGCTCAAAAATAAAAATTCACACGGAACTGGATTTATGTATTTAAGAAAGTTTTTTTTTTTTGTTATTTTGCTTCTGTATATTTTATATTATTTGTATATGTAGTGTGAATGTAGTCTTAACTCACTACAACCGTAGCCCAAGCAATATAATATTTTTTTTTTATTTAGCCTCTACCCCTAAGCTTAATGTTTCCATTTTATATTCGTTGATAAAAGTGAATATTCTTTAAATATTTGAACAGTTTTTCTATTTCATTCTCCCCATCTTGCAGAATTGTTTTCATTTCCGTTCCCATTTGAAATTTTTTCCTTATATTAGTGTACCTTCTACAATCTAATAATATACGTTTTACTGTTCTGGGTACTAGGCAACGTGTGCAAGTTGGAGCTACTAATCCTCGCAGGAGGTATCCATGGGAAAACTCACAGTGAACAATTCTTAGGCGACATAGTATCACTTCTTCTCGTCTAGACTTTCTGTTTGATGTGTTCCATTTGGTACATGTTGTCTTTATTTCCTGGAGTTTTGCCGAACTCATTTCCCATTCAATGTTCCATTTATTTTGAAAGGAGCAGGCAAGTTGGTGTGTCCAATCTTCTCGAGGAATAGCATCAATTATTGTGGTTTGAGCAGTTCCTTGACACCGGGCAGAGTTGGCTGCAGCATCGGCTCTCTTTTACCCAGGATACCACAATGTGATGGTGCCCAGATAAGGACTATGTTTTTATTTTCTTCCTTTAGTTCACCATATATGTTAAAAATTTCTTTTATAACAGGATGCTGGTTCGTTGATTGTTATATGGCTTCTATTACGGACATTGAATCGGTTACGATAGCATGGTTTTTGAAGTGGTTTGTGCGGATGTGCAAGAGTGCTTCTTTTATAGCCGTGGCTTCTCCCGTAAAAATAGAACATTCTCCTGAAAGTTTGTACAAGAATTCTTCACTGTCTGTAACGACTGAACATCCCACTTGGTTTTCGGCTTTTGATGCATCTGTGTACAATATTTTGTAATTGTAGTATTTGTTTAATAATTCTAAAAAATAAGATTTTTTTTCATCCGAAACTAGAGGTTCTTTTTAGATGTGGGACATATATTTTTCTGTAGGAATATTCGGAGGACTCCACTTTGGAAAGTTTTTATCGGGAGCTTTTGGATGCAATTTAGGTTCATATTGAATGCTAACGTTGTTTGGATTATATTTCGCTTGAAACTGCTATTGATTGAAACTGTTTGTGGATCAAATATGATGTCTCGTAAGGGGTGTCGTGGAAATGACATTATTTTGATTAATAATATAATATTTAATTATTATTTTAATTATATTATTTTAGTTAATAATATAATATTATATTATATTAGTCAATAAATACATTTTTTAAATAATTTAGATTATAGTGTCTTAAAATTTAAAATCTCAAATATTTAGGCGAAGGGATTAATTTTTTTTTCGACTAATTATATGGTTGATTTTTGAAAATATGTATTATAGTAAAATAAATCAAATATGTAACTACCCAGCGCCGAACCATTTTTATTAATATTTAAAATATTTATTATCTTTTTTAAAATATTAATATCGTTATTATTTTTTTTAACTTTATTTTTCAGCGACTAATTATCAATTACAAAATTGAATGACTTCATTCCAACGGCACCAGAGCAGAAATTGTATACAACAAGAGTATTTCTGGATGTCGCTCAAACATTAATAACATAAATAATACCCATGGTTGGTGGAACTGTAATAAACATAGGTAGATAAAATATGACTTTCTTAAAGCTATAAAAATAACCGGAGTGTAGGGCTGCCGTAAATATAGAGTATATATATTGATGTTCCACTCGAGCGTAAAAATAGAAGCTCCAGATATTAACTTTCATATTGATTGCGCGGACTATCTTATTCGCTTCCATTTAAGTAATTCACGAAAAGAAATCGATCACTAATCTCAATTGAAATTACTACGTTTGCTATTTATAGACCCATTCATTAACAATGCAGTCGATTGTCAATAACTTGAATTTTCTATTGGCCTATTTATGACCGTTGGTCATTCATTAAGTTTACTGCTGAGGAAAGATATTTGAGTTTGTCCCTTTAACACATATCATCGTAGCATCTTATTGTGCATATAAAATACATAAAGTTAATAAAATATAATTATTAATTATTCATTATTATTTTATATTGCATATTAAATCTGTGCAAGGGGTGTTTATTAGCAAAGGCATGCAAACTCCATTTCAATTCTCAAATTATATTTATAACTGTTTAATTTACATGTTTAATTAATTATTGCTTTGTACAATGTGAAACATAGTTGATAGTTTATTAATAATAGTTATTAAAAAAGAATATTTTAAAACTCATATCGTAGAAGTTATAAAAAATAAACAATTTATCTTAATCAAACGTAAGCCTAAATAAAAAAATATCTCTATTGGTAAATATTTAAAATTCTATCAGACGTAGTTTTACGATAAAAAAACGTATCATTTATGATTGGTAATGTAAATTATATGTTTTAGATTTTGAAACACAAAACATTATTTAGTATATCCTCGGGCTCACACATATTACCATAACAATACATGTAACTACCCAATTAAAATACTTTAATACTCTTTATCGAAATGAAGTACTCAGCAAGTGGATATTGCGATGCAGTTGACGTCTCCCAGAATGCTGCTTTTCGAGCTTTAGCCAAATTCAGAGAAATCGGAAGAACTAATAGGAGTACTTATAGTGGATCTCAGCGCATTACGGCACCTGATCTCAGCACATTACGGCAGCTGACAAGGGATGACAAAAATATTGTCATAATTGCAAGCCGCAATTGTTTCATCTTTCCTTCTCAAATGTTTTGCCAAGGCTCATATTAACAGAAATCATTCGTAATCGTTTATGGGAAGTTGGTCTAAGACCTTATGCCCTTTTAAGGCTAAGATGCTTTTATTCTTACAGATGAGTCACGTTTTTGTATTTACAGCGACATTAGGTGTCGACGAGTCTGCCGAGAACAGACCATGGGCACATTTCCTTCAAACAGTGTGATGGTATGGATCTACTCCTACTCAGGAGGACGGATTCTACTCCATATAACGGAGGATAATCTCACTACAGTTCATCATCAAGAAATTATAGAGGAATACATCCCTCAAAAAAGAGCCATATCTTATCTTGACACCAATAGGCGACTTCATAGGGGGTTGTTCATCAATATCTTGAAAATCTAGGTATTTCACATCTGATCCTTCTAGCATTGTCTCC
Source organism: Nezara viridula (assembly GCA_928085145.1). NCBI lineage: Eukaryota > Metazoa > Arthropoda > Insecta > Hemiptera > Pentatomidae > Nezara > Nezara viridula. The sequence continues at coordinate 168,112,752 of OV725079.1, forward strand.
ACATTTCAGTTCCATTGAGCACAAATGGGATGTAATGAACAGGAGGCTTTTATCCGTGTAATCTTAACCTTCAGCAAATGAGAGCAACTGTTACCACGTTTCTTGTTACCAGCAATACGTTTCTTGTGAAATCAGCAACATTACAAACAGTAAGGCCAAAATAAACAATAATTATGTCGCACACAATAATAAACAGTAAGAAAAAAAATAAACAAATTATTGGGTTTTGTAAATTTCTTAAAATTCGTAACAAAAAAAAAACAAGATTACAAAAAAACATTTAATCACATAAATTGTGATCTCTGAACACTATTATAAATGTCCTTTGAGACAGATTGTAATATTTTCAATAAACAAGTTAAAAAAATAAAATAAAAAATGATCACATAAAATATACAATTTCTCGAGGACAAATACAATCTTATTTATATTCATTCTTAATGTATTTCATAATATAAATTCTATAGAAGATAGATTTTCTGGGAAAAAATACATAACTTATAATATAATATCCCTATTCATTATAATTATGTCCTAAACGGTCTAGAATTGCGCCTGGACTTAACCTGCCTGGGAGGCATTTGCGTATTGCGGGTACTGTAGGCACCCGCCGCCGGCCCTTATCCTTAGTCCTCACTAGTTTCTTATTCTTGTTGGAATAAACAAATATTTAATGAGAGTCAGAAATAGTATTTTATTTGATATCTACTAATATTCATTTAATTTGTTTGTACTGTATACCTTTTATATTTTGTATTTTTTTTTTTATCTTTTATCTATTTTGTACATTATTTTTGTGACATGAATGAACTTTGTGATGAAATATTAATTTAATTGGTCACGTGGACCGTGATTATAATTGGTCCGGGGTGCGGTCAAATAAATATTATATATTAAAATAACATTTTATTGTTTACGCTTCTAATGTTTACTGTGTAAGCTTTTATACAAAATATAAAAGGTATACAGTAAAAATAAATAAAAATGAATATTAGTAGATATTGAACAAGAAACAGTTGTCTGATAAAAGAACTAATAAGAAGACATCAATGATATAGTGGGTGATAATATAATTAAAATATAAAGTATTACATATATAGAAGATACAAAATTCTTTGTTTGTTAACCTTCAATTGCTTTATCTGATAACCTACAGTTATCAAGTATAACCTTTGCTAGTTTGTTATCCGCTCATATCTTATATTTTTATCACAATCTGCTTACTTTCTACTTCCAGCCTATATTCACCTTTGTTTTTAATTTTGTTTGTTTCTTCTCTCTCTCTCTCTCTCTCTCTCTCTATATATATATATATATATATATATATATATATATATATATATATATATATATATATATAATACTTTATATTTTAACTATATTATCACCCACTATATCACTGAGGTCTTCTTATTAGTTCTTTTATTTATTTATCAGACAACTGTCTGTTATTTAAAATACTATTTTAATAAAGTATTTATTTGATCGCACCCCTCGACCAACTCCTTCTCATGATGTTATTTATTGGTAATAATTATTACCCTACGACAATCAGCAGATGAGATCTGAATTTTATAGCCGTAGGGAAGGGCGGAGCTAAAAGTTCCGAGTTTTAAGCAACGTCACATATTATTTGGAAAATGACCTATGAACAAACTTTATGATAGTTTGTAATTTGTACCCATATTATTCTTTATAGATCTGAAGGACTTTTGGGGGTACCTTAAACAAATGTTGTATATGAAATTTAGTTATAGGAAAACAAAAAGTAACTACTTAATCCGAACTGGGGTAAGTTGTTACTAGGTCTATCGAGAACACAGGTGATTAAAAAAATAAAGATTTGAATATATAATTATTTATTTAAATATTAACTAACAATACCTTAAGATTATTCAGTCAAATAAGTCTGATAATTTTAACAAAATTATGAAACAAAAGAAATAATTTTCAAAAGGTTATTTTTTTTATAATAGTAATAACTTATAATTACTTCACATCTCAAAGTTGTACTTTCAGGTTATAAATTATCTCACTTTGAAATTAACAGCTGATGTAGCTAATCGGTCTTTGTAATTAGGAGCATATAACATAATTTAGATAATAATCAGTGTTGTAAGAATGACAGGAAATATATGAATTTAGGTTATATTAAAAGACTAATATTCTGGCAAAATAGGATTTTTTTTTTTTAATTTTAACGCTATAAAAAATAACAAAAAAATATTTATCCCTTTTCGTTTTGGCTATTTCACTCGGAACAACTTACCCAGGAAACTTTTGGTCCCGTCCTTCGCTACTTATATAAATTTTTTTCTGATATTTAAATAAATTCTCACTAATATAATATAAATTGTAATGTAGATATGATATACTAGCTCACCAAAGGTACCAATGGTTCCAGAAGATGAGTGAGAGGAGGTTCGGAGAGGGGGGTGCATAGAGGTAGCAACATCCCAAAGTGCAACATTGTTTGGGGGGGTCACAACTGAAAAATAAAATAAATAATATTTTAGTAATATTAAAGCTGTAAATACATAAAATTATTTAGTATTCATATAAAATAAGTAATGATATAATATGTTGTACACCTCTCCGATAACAGATGAGCAAGCTTAAGATTAATTGTTTTGAGTCGGCGTACAATGAACTGACTTACTATCTATTATCTGAAATATTATGACTTATGTGTTTCTAAATTATTTTGATTTAAGTTCTGGACCAATAACTCCCTCTTAGCTCAATTTAGTAAGTATTAATACATTGTAAGAACAACTCAGTCATTAGATTGCTTTTAAGTAATTTAGTTATAATATCTCGATATTCGATTTATTGTTTGTTTAGATGGTTTATTGTTTAATATATTTACAACTACAAATTTAACAATTGCTGAGGGTGTGTACTCCTGTATAATACATTTTTTATATTCCGTTAGTTCGTAATTTTATCATTAATAATTATTATTTGAAAAATTCTCAAACCTATTTTGTTCTTGTTATTTTTTTTTTTTTTACTGTAGGGTATGCCTATAAGAATAACAAATTATAGTGGATTAAAAATGACAACTTAGATTGTATAAAATAGACTTTGACCTATTGAATGATGAATATAAGATGTCATCTTAAGTGAAAGTTAATCTGCGTGGTGTAACTAATTTTATGTTCTATTGTCTTTCACTTTTCATTTTATACTTATTTTCGTGATTTTGGTTATTTTTATATTTTTGTAATTATATGATAAAACTAATATCGAAAAAATTAACTACATTGTGCACAGTAATTTGTAAAACTCTATCCAGTGCTACAGAATACCTAACAGTATTATATAATTTCTTATTTTCATGGCTAATTAATAAAATGTGTTAAATCGATTATATAAAGTATCCTTCCCGGTTTGCCGATTTTAAAGAAAATGTTTCTGTAGCATCCCATGTTTGTAAATACCTTATACACGCAATTTCAGTTTCGTACGACTTTTCGTTTTCGAGCTAGGCTGTTCACACGCAAACACACACACACCATTTTGTGGGAATTGGTTATTTGAACTCAGGAGACCTCACAACTTTTATTTCCTTTGAAAACTCAGATTCGAAAATTTTCAATATGTAAGTGAAAGTACATAAATATAAATATCGACTTCCGTAAATTGGTTTTTGAATTCTCCTTGGTATTTAAAATTCTAAGGGAGCGGGGTATCTCAGTGGGTGAGTACTGTCTTCCAGAGCTGAAGGTCCCAGGTTCGAATTCGGCTGATGACTACTAGTAATTTTTCATTAGTCATGGATCGAACCTGGGATCCAGCAGACCCTTCTAGAGCACATCCAACCTCTATAAAGTGGATACTATTAATTGAATAATTAATTAAGAGGAAAAATCTGGCGGTTGAGCGAGATATCGCCCTAACTACCGTCCTGCATGACCGTAAACCAAGAAACGGTACTTTCCCTAAATAGTATTGAACCGAAGAAACCCTTTATGGGTTGTATAGTGGTATAGTTTTTTTTTTCTATTTAAAATTTTGGAATATTTTAGTTCAAATGTTCAAGCAGTCGTTATCATTTGGTTTTCGACACTATATATTTCCCTTCCCGGCTCTCCAACTCAGCGTCACTCATGCAGGTTAAAATTATTTTTTGAAATATTTTAATCGATATGCTCAAAAAAACGCGTTATTAATTGGTATTCGAAACTAACACGGCGTTTCTCTCGCTTACAGTGTGCAGGTTCAATTTTTTCAAATTTACAATTATACATCTAAAGTAACATTACCTTTCTGTTTACAAAAAAAATAAATAAAAGGCGATTCCAATTATTTGACTAAACTTTTTTTTAATAATTAGTAATATGCTGAAAAGAACAGCATTACTTCAGTAACACATTCAAAATTTAAAAACCAAAACAAAGAATATACTGGAGACCATATCTTCGCTCCTCATTGTCCGATTTTAAGGAATTTTTTTTTGTAAAATTGTAAACTTTTTGAGTTATTCGGAATTTAATTTTACCACCCCTCGTAACATTTTTTTCCAGCTTCTTTTCGTTGAAGTATGTCATATAGATAAATTAAAGGGCGTCAAGGAAATTACTATAGCGAAGTTTCATTAAAATCGGTAAATTCGATTAGGCACTACAGCACTATAGCAGCGCAGGTTTTTCGGGCGCCATTTTGAAAGTAAAAGGCGGATAGTAATGTCGATGAAGGAGGATCATCCTCGGATGACCTCTGATTTTATATCCAAATTTGAAAAAAAAAATCGGTCCAGTAGTTACGGAGAAAATGAGCGGACGGTGGACGGACAAAAAAATTTTTATTCGTTTTTCGAATTCTACGCATCTTGAAACGTGAAACCTCAAATTTTGAGAGGGGGTTAAGTTTTTGAACTTTTTGGTCGATCACAATGTTTCATTATTGAAAATAATGAACCGAAAACACTTCAATTAGTCGAGTCGAGCCGACTTTACACGAGTGAAAGTTACATACTCCAGTGTGACGGCTCGGTTTCATTTACTACCCATAAAAAACTTGCATCCATAAATGCGAGAACACCGGGCAAAAGTTCTGATCAAATCATCCTAAATCACAAGAAGGACTTCTATCGATAAAGTGAGAAAATATCGCAAGAACAGAGAGGTTTATTTAAAGCACTTTTATTTAAAATAGATCCTTTGAAGAACCTGCATAATGAGGTAGCCCTAAACTTCAACCGGAATACACTACCTCGACGGCACTGATATCGATCGATCGATTGCTAAAAGGCCTTTGATGTCGTCTGACCTGCCACTGATTGATTTATACTGAATGGCCTGAGCAACTTTATTCGATTTTGATATCATTTCTCAATCGATATAGTAATGGTTGGAAAGAAATATCTAAAACAAGTATCCCTTACTTGCAGAGTTCCACAAGAAGAACGATTCTGTTACCAATATATTTCTAGTTATATTATTATGGTATGATATTTTTTGAAATGAGTTTATATATAGTTAACTAATATAAGCCACACTATAATGAAAACATTGTAAATATATTAGTTTTGATAATAATTCATTTATTAGATGTAAGATGTATAGCAGGGGTCCCCAACCTAGAGCTCGCGGGCACCACTATGTCCACGTGACGTCACTCGTGTCCATGAGCAAACTTGTGTCCGTCATCTAACATCACCTTTATCGGCGATCACCATGGCAACAGATAAACGAGTTTTCAATTCGTTTATTTAATTTATAATTTTTTTGCTGTTTTTTTAACGTCGCATCGACTGCCAAAGTCATTAGCGATGATATTTCTTCTTAGACATAACTTATTAATTTTATTTGTTGAATATACTTTAGCGTTTTTTCTAAACCATTGTTTTCTTTGTACGGTGCTTTCTCATCTATTTGTTGTTATTGAATTTTTTACACTGGAATATGTGTACAACGGTCAGATTATCATTTTCACATGCCTCACATGTTGGTCGATGTAAGCCAAGAAGTAGGTGGAGATGGGTCAGTTTGGTATGTCCAATTCTGAGCCTGCTAATTATAGAGCATTCTTTTGATGTTAAGTGTTTTGGAGGATACCAAGATCGATTTTCTTCTTTGGTCAGACGAAGCTGATTGAATGGCAATGATCTCCACTGTACAATTACAATTACAATTATCGTTCTCTTTTTTTCTAATTTCCCTTGTCCAATCGTTGAGAATTATCGATTCCACAACAGGTGATTCTTTGCTGCTGTCGACTTCCTTTGCTCCCTCAACGGCTTGTTCATTGCCAGTTATGCTAATGGATAAAGGAACCCATAACAATGTTTACAATTTGTTTCTTAAATAAATCTATAATAGTTGGGCCGTGCGAAAAATTCGCAGACAATTTTGTTTAGTGACGAAATAATAAAACAATAAGGAAATAAGTAGTTCCTATGTATTATGTAAGGAAGGAATTAATATTTTTTCCTTGGTCGATTACAATATTCCATTAAACATAATAGACCATCATATTTATACAAATTGCTTTGCTAGGACCTATTTTTAAACGCTGACTGGAAAGATAGTAAAAGTAATAAAGAAAAAATAATGTCAGGTTCATAGGATATTCTAAATTGTTAAAAAAATAAAATGTAAGACCAACCAAATGTCTTTAAGAAATAATAAAGTCAATATAAAAGGCCAGGAAAAAAATGTAGTTGACTATTCTACTTCTAAATGCAATATCTTTAAACAGGAAGACATTATTAAGTATACCCAAACAAATAGATTATAATATTTTGTTAATAATTGTCCGAATTTTACGACTTTTTTTTTGTTTTGTAGGTAATTTAGCAATCTTTATAATTATCATGGGTACAATCCAAGAAGAATCCAATGCTTACTTTTTGAGTTATTCGCAAATAAAGTTTCTTTTCCTCCTTAACTTTTTTTCCAGAACTTTCGGAGGGATGGGACTATTTTTCACATATGAAGGAAAAGAATATCTTCTAAAGGAGTGGTCAATCATTGGATTTGAGGAAGAATTGACGAAGTTATGGCGTACCCACAAAAAAACACCTTTTAAAAATGATATATAGCATTAAAAAAAAAATACAAGATATTATAGATATAAAATTTAGAAGTATAAATTAATTATTTAAATCTTTACGAATTTAAATATTTAAATATTTTAATTATTTAAATTAATTATTCTATTTTACGAATTTTCTAACTGGCCAGTCTTGTCAATCTCTCACGCTACGTGAGCGTCTACGCTTCAACAATGGCCGCGTCACAATAACAACTGAGGTATATATACACTATAACAGCTGTGTTGTGCTTACTTTATTTAATTCAAATATGAAGTTTAATGTGTTCCCTAAACAATAATAATTCATTTATGAAAATAATATTGTCAATATTATTTTGATTAATCTCTTTCTTTGACAGTGAACAAAAAAAATGAATGGCATTGTAGGTAACACTGCGTTAAATTTCTTTCATGGCCATCTATAATCCATATCGCTTTTGATTAATTTTTAATTCTAATTTCAAAATGTATTGGGATGAACACACCAGTTGTGGATGGGGGGGGGGCAGTGATGGACCGGTTGGACTTTGAAGCTTCCTTTAAAGATTTAAAGTTTTCCAGTCCTTTCTATATTGAAGAACAATACCCTCTATCGATAACTGTATGAACAAAGTTCCCAAAAGATAATTTTAAAATGCCAATCATTATTGTTTCTATAGTGCTATTGTGATCAGTATGTTTCATACCTTCCTACTAACAGTTTTGCTAAGAGTAAGTTGAACATTTATGTTATATTTTCTTTATCGTTATCTTTATAGTTAAAAAAAAAATAGAATTTTTCTAAGATATGTCCATTACTGGTACCGACCACCTCTTCGTTACTAGAACAATTGAAGTTCGGGGTGTCTATCACTAGTGCAAAAAGATGTTTTTTTTTAATGGAGATTATGCCTGCATAACTGGATATTATTTTCAATTTGAAAGTGCTAAATAGAAAAGGAGGCCCTAGAGATGTCCAACGGAGAAGTTCATAATTATAATTATTACGGCGGCATAAGCCAAAAATACAAAAATTTCCTTATCTACGTCCATCCCTAATCTAATATAAGAAAACTATATAAAATTAATAATATTCATTACACTTGATGTTTCCGACTTTTCTGTAGAAATATATTCTATTAGTGTTAGAAATAATAAAAGAGTCTATTGCTATACGTATATATTTCTTTTTATTGATACTTTTACATTTCATTTTTAAATATTACAAACAGTAACCTACATACAATTCACATTGAATAAAAACATGTTGAAAAAAATCTGCCCGCAGGTTGGGGACCTTTATGTATAGCATTATTACAAACTAAAGAAGAAATTAGCGGAAGAATTATGTTGCTTAAATGGATCAAGATGAGAAGTATAGGAAATGGCAGCAAGGAATAGCTTTGAAAGGAGACAAAGCAACAAGAATACATAGGCAAGAAATGTAGCAGCAATCTGATTCACGATAAAAGAAACAGTAATACTAGAGATCACAGAAGGCAAGTTTCTCTATTATTCCTATAGAAGGCGAACACTCAAATTTGAAAATGTTAGATAAGGATGGAGTAAAAAAAACTCTCATACTCTAAAGGGCCCCTTACTCGGTCAATATTATTGAAGCAATATAATTGAAGGCAATATATTGAAGGGGTACCTCACACGGGTCAATTATATTGAGTCAATATTATATCAGATAAGATCTAGCTTCCACTAAAGAAGGAGGTTTCCAAAGACGTAATCTTCCTTTTTTGTGGAAATGAACAATAATGAATTTCCTACAACTTTAAATGCTTTCGCTTTAGCATTAAAAAAAAATCTTTGCGCTGTTTATTTTATTCCTAGACATTACATTTTTTTCTTGTTTCAAATTGGTTCTGCTATTTTTTTCTAATTATTTAATGTTTAAAAAAAAGTTTTGAACAAAAAAGTAACTTCGAAATAGTTAAATGACATAAAATACTATCATTTTGCATTTTTTTTTTTAAATTAAAGGAGTTCTTCCCATAAAAAAGTATTCCCCACCTACCAAAACATATTTTCATTTTATCTTTTAAAAAAACATGGGGGTAGAATCCCCCTCCCTTACCTTTCATCCCCATCTCCCCTAAAAAAACTAAGGTGTGTGCTTTATACCACACGATGGAAGTGAATTCATTCAAGGCGAGATTAATAATGGGAAATATAATCTTCCGTAAAACTCGTTTATCATTTGGTTTTCGAAACTATTTTTTCCTTTTCGCCTCTCTAACACGGCATCTCGTTAAGATAAAATTTTGAATAATAGCCCATTACAGAGAGGATGAAATGCTGAACAATTTTCTCGCTTATAGTATGCAGGCCCAATTTTTAATTTCTGAGCTATTTTAAACTATAAGTAAAAACATTCAAATTAGTCGACTCTAGCCGACTTTACCCGAGCGTTAAAACTTCAGAAATCTGACGGATCAATCTAATTCACTATCCACAAAAAAATTCAAAATGCGCCTAAACAAGTTTTCATTAAAAAAAAATAATAATAAAAAAGGAAGTGAAACAAAGTATCGCCCACGTGCTCAAACATATTGCCATCTTTTCTTTAAAAATATTCAATTGGCATTTTAAGAGGAGTTAAACCTCCTTCTTTCTCCCCATCTTCCCGCGAAAAAAACATACATAGTTTCCCTGATCAAGAGAGGCACCGGCATTTTGTATCATCCAGAGCTTCTCGAGATCCGTATATATCGTTTAATACTGCTCAATATAGCCCTTACACGTGTAATTATATTGACACTGTTTCAATAATAAGCTTCAATAAAATATTTTTAAAATTGTGATATTAATCACTTTGATTACACGTTCAATATATTGACGAAACTCGATATTGACTCAATAATATTGACCGTGTAAGGGGCCCTTAAGTTTCAGACCTTCAATACCTACCAAGTATACCGGAACTCCCAATAACTCTTTATATTGACTCCACATTATCAGAGCTGATTCACTACTCCATAGAGAACAAAAATTATTCATATATAGCATTATTAAATTAAATGTATACTGTATTGTTAAATTATATGTATACAGTATTCTGCAGAGTATAAATGGAAATTTAATTTTAAGCTCAACAATTATAATTAAAGATTAAAGAATTTAATTTTTGATTTAAACTTAATGGCAATTTTTATAATAAAATTCATAATTAACTAAAAGTAATTATGGAAGTTATTATTATTAATAAATGCGTGTCAACTTTTATTAGTTATTTCAAACTTAATTAATTTTGTGATTTTCTAGTTGGAAAATAAATAATATTTGCACAGACAGTAACTTGATTCAAATGTAGCTGATGGCAGTGTTGAAATATAAAACTTTGAATAAAGGTATGCATTTTCCTGGGTATCATTGAAATTAATTATAAAAAATGTTGAAAATGGAGTTAGTCATTCTATTAACTGAAAGCCTCAAGGTGTAGTTCGCAGTGTAATGTATAAATTCCGTCGAAGGATTTCGTCAATCGATTAAATCTTGCAAGATGGACAACTATTTATGCTGAGTTTAGTATCGACCTGATCGATTCCCGCTGAAAATTAACACTCCTGGAAGGTTAACAAAAAAATTAAAAATAACTACCTACTGCATTGCTTTGATTTTGATATTCTTTATTTAGAAAGTACATAATAATAATAATAAAAGGCTTAGCGAACCCGAAGGTTCGATGCCGACACCACTAATCGCTTATTTCACACAACCCTCCACCGTTCGCCGCCCAAACCTAATCCCTTCAGATCGGCTTCAATGCAATCTTCTCCCATCTTCGCTTCGGTTTATCCCTCGAACGTTTACCATTCGGTACAGCAAATATTAACTTTTTATGGATTCTCTCCTTACTAAGCCCAACAATTTTACAGCACCATTTGATTCGCCGGGATCAAATCACCTCAATTATATTACCCGGATATAGTTCACGCAATTAGGCGTTGTGTAACCATCTGAACTCTCCGGTTAATTCATCCTTCTTCGGTCCGAATATTCTACGCAATACTTTATTTTCAAAAACCATAAGACGTTGATCTCATCGCTTAATGTAAGCGGCCACATATATATATATATATAATGAGGAGTTGGTCGGGGGGTGCGGTCAAATAAATAATAAATTTTTAAAAAATAGTATTTTTAATTGTTTCGATCCACTTTTTAGGTCTTCAAAAGATACAAAATATAAAAGGTATACAGTACAAACAAATTAAATGAATATTAGTAGATATCAAATAAAATACTATTTCTGACTCTCATTAAATATTTGTTCATTCCAACAATAATGCCCAAGAATAAGAAACTATGGAGGACTAAGGGCCGGCGCCGGGTGCCTACAGTACCCGCAATACGCAAATGCCGCCCAGGCAGGTTAAGTCCAGGCGCAATTCAGGACCATTTAGCATATAACTAAAATAAGGTTAAATCCAATGGATCCACCGAACCCGAAAGACGATGAAACGCTGAGACCTACCTCATAGTTTCTATCGACGAGTTTACGAATAGTATGATGGATTTCTGACGTCATCGATGAGCTTATCGAACCGCCATGATCCGTCTAAATGTTGTTAAAAAGTATTTAAACTTATTTTTATATTTATGAATTTACGAACAATTTCTAAACATGTATTAATAACTCCTATAACTGGACATGCACTCAAATTGAATTTTGAATTTAATTTAATTTTCAATTTAAATTATCGTATTGAACATAAAGAAAAACATATTCTATAGTTATTTGATTCGAAACATATTTCAAACCAAATTAATAAAAAACGCCGCAAATTATTTGACAGTGGTTTCAAACTTTCAAGCAATTATATATCTAAAGTAACATTACCTCCTTAGTGACAAAGAAAAAGTTATTCCAATTATTGGACAATTTTTATTTTGAGAGGGTTTTTTTGAATTTTTGTTCGATCACAATGGTTCATTATTGAAAATAATAAACCAATAATATTTTAAAATCGCGATTTCTTGACTAATAGTGCTTTGATTTCGATGAAACTTAAATTAACATTTTTTAGGAAATTTAAATATCGTTGAAACATCTCATCACAATATCCACAAAAAAAATTGTATACTTTTTGAGTTATTCGGAATATAATTTTACGATCCCTCGTAACTTTTTTTTTAGCTCCTTTTCGTTAAAGTATGTTATATAGATAAATTTAAAGTGCATCGAGAATAAGACTTTAGCGAAGTTTCATCGGTACATTCGTTTAGGCGCTAGTCTATAGCAACGCAGGCTTTTCCGGTCCAGTAGTTTCGCAGAAAATGCGCGGACGGCTAACGGACAAAAAAATTTGTATTCCTTTTTCGAGTTCTACGTATCCTGAAACGTAAAACCTCAAATTATAAGAGGGGGTTAAGTTTTTGAATTTTTCATTCGATCACAATGGTTCATTATTGAAAATAATAAATCGAAAATTACATTAAATATTAAATCTTCGTTTTCATTGTTTTAAAATTTTAATTTTGTCTACCTAGATAAGAAATAAATATTTGTATTATTCATTAACTGTATATAATCATAATTTAATTTCGCTCTAATTTAAATAAATAAACAAACACATCAACGTTAAAGGTCCATGGGTACCCGTATAAGACCAGTTCAAGTGAAAAAAAATTTGTATTCATTTCATCTTCTAATATGACTGTTTGTTAGTAATAAAATATAATATTTTTAATCTCTAATCGTAATTCTCTTTTTAAATTTCATTATAATTCCATAACGATAAATTGAATCTGAGAGTATTTGGTTGAACCTATGATTTGATTTGTATCAATTATTCTTAATATAATCTTTAAAATTAATTTTTTCTGATTTTAGGAACACCCTCTAAACATTTTTAGTCATAGTTATGTGTTTTATGATAATTATATATTTTAGGAATTTCAAATTTTGTTAATGATCCAGCTATTTAACAATAATAATAAAGTAGGATTCTACAAGCTTCTCTTCAATAAAGATATATGAAACTTCCTTAGATTGAAAGGGGAAAATAAGAAATGAATTATTTCTTTCACAGAATTGGTTCCTTTCGAAGAGAAATGGCTATGGTAGGCTTGAGTAAGAATTCAATCCCCAGGAGAGTATTGAGGGGGTAGCTCTTTTCTAAATTATATTTTTAGATTGTGACATTTATATTGATCAGCATTCGCCGAAAAATTGCCCTCACGTTCTCTTTTTAGAACGATTGGTTTTTCCATTATTAATTTTACAAACACGATTGGGCAATAATTTAACGTGAAAAACATAATGGACTTTAAACAATGAAGGAGAGTGGGATTACTCAACAAAGCCTCGAATCTCAAAAAAATAAAACAATGTTTCCATTATTCATGCACCACTAACATTAAACCACATAAGATGACATTAATAAATAATAATAACCACTTTTAGTAAATTTCACACCAGTGTAAATACTTTAAAAAAATAATAAACCATTTCACACTACTAATTAAAGTAATTCGATTATACAAACATTTTTTTAAAGCCCAAATATGAAATAAACAAAACATGTCTTTCAAGTAGGGCCAGTGTACCTTCCATTTCTATTATACATATATAATCATAATGTATAATTACGTATGTTAAAAAGTCAATGATTGTTCCTATAAAAATGAAATATACGAAAGCAACCGTTTTTTTAAATATAGGCCTATCAAAGAAAATATATTATACAAAGTTTGATAAAATTGATGCTGGATCATTTGCACATCAATCCATTATTTTTGAGCTGTTTTCGAAATATTAACATGTCTAAGAATAAACCGTTAATATAAAAATAAGAGCCCAGAACTAGCAAATCTTCCAACAAGTCGGTACATGTAAGCATCCAAGTCTAGTTTGTTTCGAGGGAGGTATAGGTACCCGAATAGTAAATGAAGTTCAAATATTAGTAGATGTCAATTTTCCTATCAATCTACCAAAATGTTTAAGTAAATATGGAATTACATTTCCTTAGCGTGGATAGAATTTCCCAATTTCAATATTCGGTTTTTTTTTTTTTTTTAATTTTTTAGAATTTCAATATTAACAATTTATTTTCATAACATATGAACACATGATATCAATTTCAAATCAATTAAGGGGCATAATACCAGACTTATAAGAGTCATGGCCACAGCTGACATAGCTCAGAACATGAGGAGGAGACTAAAAATGCGTTGGATGAGAGATCTCCTTCCTTAAACAACTTAAGTAACTGTAACAAGTTAGGGAAGAGGTACTGCTGAGTACTTTCCTTCCCCATGCCTGTCATGTCATTATTTAATGTATCGCCATCACATTTGCTGATTGTCAACAATAAGTTGACAGGCCCAAATAAATATTTTATGAACAAAAAAAAAATCAATTAATAATCGAAATTTAATAAACCAAGACTAGGAAGAGGTGCTGCTGGCTACCATTCTTCCTCATGCCTAAAATGTCGATTTTCTTGCTTATTCTCAAGATTATGGACAGGTGTGGATGAAAATATAAAGAGAGAAAAAAATATATTTAAATTATTGGGTTGGCAAATAAGTCCTTTCAGTTTTTCAGGGTGAAATAAAACTCAATTTATTATAAACAAGACATACAATTTATTATAATCTTCAATATATTGACCATTACTTAATATGACTTTATCCCATCTTTCCACTAATTGTATAATCCCATGTTCTTAAAATGTCTGGAGTTTATTGTTAAAAAACTGATTCAATTGGTTTTTGAAGTCCTCTTCCTTTTGGAATATCTTTCCATTCATGGAGTTCACACAACACCCTTCCGACCATTCATAATTCTTCAGGATGTTCTTCAAATTCGATGTTATTATATCCGTTGGAAAGCTGAATTATTGCTCTTCAAAGCCGTATGAATGTTTTTTTTTATTTAATGGCTATATAAGGAATAAATAAACAAAAACTGCTTATAGGTTTTTATTTTTTATATCTATTTGTAGTTTGTTTACGAAGGTCCTGTTGATGTCATTTTGTGTAGTTTATGTGACTATAAATTCCTGCTAAATTTCTTGTAGGTAGCTAGAGTCGTATTGAAGGTGAATGGGGATGGTGGGGCAAAAGACCCATCCAAGGCTCAATAATTTATTGCGAATGACCTAGTGTGGGGCTTAGCGTTGTCTTGAGGGCACACAACACCCTTACGACATCATTCATAACTCTTCAGGATGTTCCCCGAATTCGATGTTACTATATCCTTTGGAAAGCTGAATTATTGCTCTTCAAACCCGTATCAATGGTTTTTGATTTATGCCTAAATTATATTGATTTATTGGAATTAATAAACAAAAACTCCTAATAGGTTTTTTTTATCTCCATCTGTAAGTTGTTTACGAAGGTTCTGTTGATTTTATACTGTGTAGTTTATAGGACTCTAAATTCCTGATAAATTTCTTGTTGATAGATAAAGTTATATTGAAGTTGTAATATTTTTAGTGATTTTCGAGAAAAAAAATCATGTGAAGGACCCAAACATTAAGCCTGGAAACATAGCCCAGCTTATGCCAATTGTTTTCTACGCTTGTGTGCGACACATTCAGGACACTCTCGCTGATGGGTGTGATTATGATCAACTATGGCCTTTACATTGCTTGCTTTAATTCCATGTGGGCGACCAGACCGTTGAGCATCATAGATGTCAAAATTTCCTGAATGAAATTCGGAAACCCAATTTCGACAGGTGCGTTCGCTACATCATCCTCGTAAACACTGCAACATTTTCTATGAGCTTCTGCAGCACTCTTACCTTTTTAAAAATAATACACCAAAATATGCCGATAATGAATGATATTTTCTTCCATATTCCCAGTCCAATAGCAAACACATTACTCGGCTAATTTCAACAAGAGTTGACAGATATATTTGTTAACATATTATAAACAGGTTAAACAATACAGCTTAGGGGTTAACTCATCAGATAAGAAGTGTATCAAGTGTAGTGACAACAAAATTAACATACAAACAGAAAGGACGTATTTGCCAACCCAATATATTAAGAATGTTTTGTAGTATTTTTTGCTCAAATCGTTTTAAAACATTCACGAGATCTCACTGGTTGTGTGTAATTACAGCCGTCAAAGCTAAAAATTGGTCAAACTATCCGCTCAAAACATTATTACGTACTTTTTAAGCGGATTGATTAAACTCATTTTATACAATAATTCGCCGGAATTTTATTCTCAAATTCGTACAAAACACTCACGGTATCGCACCGAATAATTTATGATATCTAACTTAAAAATTCCCTCCCTATCAAAATTCGACATTCCCCATCCATATCCACATTCAAAACCCTTCTATTCCAATTCCTATCCCAAAAACAGTCAGATAGTTGCTAACCATTTTAATATTTATTATAGAGCTGATTTTAATAGAGAATTTGATATATTTTTATTTTTTTAATTCTTTATTATTTTCTTAAGAGTGTATATTAAAAATGAAATGAAATGAATGAAAAAAATGTTTTATTATTCTGGGACTGTTGTCCCTTAAGAACAAAATATGAATACAGATTATATGTCTGTGTGGCTACAATTGAATTGTATATTTACAATGAAAGTTGACTTACGATAAAAATACAGAAAAGAGAAAAAAAAGAACAAGTAAATTGTACATATGTATGAGAAACTAAAATAACCTTAATAAATTGAGGTAGTCTCTGGTGGTGCTCAGATATTTCTCTGAGATATATTTCACAATCATTCGGATTGAGAAAGGAGTAGGTGCTTAAAGAGGAGTGGTTTAAACGAGGAAACTGATTGAGCGTGTCGAATATCAGGTGGGATGGAATTCCAGAGGGAGGCGGCTTGTATTGCAAAGGATTTGTCAAACGCAGCAGTTCGGTGAGGAGGAGGATAGAGGTCGGAAGTACGAGATCTGGTGGGACGGGATTGGATGGAATATTTGAATTGTAAGCTGTGAAAAATGTAGGAGGGTCGATGGGTTCTAATAATTTGGTACAGAAAGGTGGCTAGGAAGTACTGACGGCGATAGGATGGGTAGAGCCACCTCAACTCAGTGTAATACTGGGTAATATGCGTATCCCTTGAGATTCCGAAAACAAATCGTAGTGCGCAATTCATTAGGCGTTTAAGTTTGGCCTCGGAATCTCCCGGGAGTCCACCGTACACCATACAGCCGTAGTCGAAGTGGGGGAAAACAAGGGAGGAAACTAGGAGTTGACGGGACTTATATGGAAGGAGATATCGTAGACGATTGAACTGTTTTAGGGTGGAGATAGTGCGACGGGAAATTTGGGAGATGTGAGGTTTCCAGGATAGGGATTGATCGAAAGTAACACCTAGGTTTTTAACGGTGGTGTAGAATAAGATAGGTGAGTTGTTCAGGAAGAGATTGGGAGATACTGGGGAGGATTTGAGGAGTGAAGGGGATCCGATCAAGATGGCTTTTGTCTTCTCGGCGTTCAGAGTGAGCCTATTGAGGTTTGCCCAAGCACTTATTCTGTCAATATCTTCCTGAAGTTTTTGAGTGGCATCTGAGATATCTGTCGGATTAAAGGAGAGGTAAATTTGAATGTCGTCGGCATACAGGTGGTAATGACAGTGCAGGATAGAGGATGGGAGGTCATTTATATAGATGGAGAAAAGGGTGGGGGATAAGGAAGAGCCTTGTGGGACGCCTCTGGTCAGAGGTAGAGATTCTGATGGTGGGTTATTAGGAATTACAACGTACTGGGAGCGACCGGTTAGGAAGGATTGGAACCAATTAAGGGAACTAGAAGAAAAAGAGATATTTTTAAGTTTGGTTAGGAGGATGTTGTGGTCTACTGAATCAAAAGCTTTGGAGAAGTCTAGGAGAATAAGGATGGTTAGTTTCTGCTGATCTATGGCTGTGTGAAGGTCTTGGGAAATTTTGATTAGGGCAGACTGAGTAGAATAACCAGGCCTGAATCCAGACTGGTAGGGATTTAGGAGATTATTGTCCTCTAAAAAATGGGATAGCTGGGATTGGACTAACCGCTCTAATGGTTTTGAGAGGTTTGAAAGGAGGGAAATCGGTCGGAAATCATTAGGAACTGATGGGTTTGAAGTCTTCTTCAATGGGCGTACTAGGGCGGTTTTCCAGGATGTAGGGAAGGTAGCATTTTGAAGAGAATAATTGTATATATGATAAAGGATCGGAAGAATGGATGGCAATGCGGCTTTAATCAGTCTGACTGGGATGTTGTCGGGACCGTAATCATTGGTATGGGACTTCTGAATGGATTTAAGGAGCTCATCTGGTGTAATATGGGAAAGAAAGAAGTGATCAGGATTAAAGGAAGAGAACATAGGAGCCAGACTGGACGTGGGAGATGTGGATGCAAGAGGACAGGAGACAAAGTGAGCGTTGAGGTTATCAGCAGAAACGGAATTGGACTGAGACTGGGGTGTATTACCAATGGTCAGTTTTCTAAGAATAGCCCACGTAGCCTTGGTATTGGGAGAGTTGGATAGGGAATGATGGTAGTAACGGGATTTAGCACGGCGTACTGCTGATTGAGTGCTATTTCGAAGCTGTTTGTAGGAGAGAAAATCATCAGGAAGTCGAGTTCGTTTAAACCGTCGCCTTGCAGCATCTCTTTCTCTCATACACTCCCTCAAAGCAGGGGTAAGCCAAGGAGCTGGAGGATATCGGATGGTTTTTGTGATAAGAGGAGCATGTCGGTCGAGGATAGAGTGAAGTTGAGTGGTTAGGATTTCTACCATGGTGTCTATGGATTTTGAGGAGTAGATGGGATCCCACTGGATATCGTCAAGACCTTCTGACAATGTTTCGTGAGTGAGATAATCTAGGTTTCGGAAGGATATTGTTCGGGGAGAAAAGGATGGAACAGGGACATTGTAAGAGATCTGGACAAGATCGTGGGAAGATAGAAACGGAACCGGGTGCTGAGATGCGGCAAGGAGTTTGTCTGAGGAATCCAGGATAATTAGATCGAGCCAGGACTCTGAATACTGAGTATGATGGGTTGGATTGTAGGGTACTATGTAAAGGCTGAGAGAATTAAAGAGGTTTGTTAGGTAGGAATAATCAGAGGATGGTGCCAGTAAATTGGTGTTAAAGTCACCGGAGAGGATGATGTTTGAGTAGGAAGGGATTAAGTTGTACAATAAAGTCTCAAGTGATTCATCGAAAGGAATTCTAGGAGGGCGATATATGACAGCAAACAGAATGGCAGATGAGGTGGTGAGGATTTCGGCGAAAAGGTATTCAACGTGCGGAGAATCGGTTATGGAAGAGCAGTGAAGAATTTTGGATTTGAGACTGTCATGGACAAAGAGACCTACTCCACCACCCGTGCGATCTACTCTGTCATGACGAAGGAGAGTATAGTTAGGTAGAAGGATCTGGGAGGACGGGATTGTGGGTTTCAACCAGGTTTCGGATACGGCAATTAAATGGTAGAAGTTATGGAGAAAAAAGTCGTAAAATTCATCAAAATGGGCTAAGAGTGACTGAGCGTTGACGTGGCAGGTTAGAAGGATATTAGTCATGGAAGAAGGAGGGGTGGCTTGGTAAACGGACAGAAGGAGTTAAGGATAGGAATATTTCTACAGCAGCTAGAGCCAATTGTGTGCAAGATCTCCTAGATATTAATAAGGATGGTAAACAAAAAATATAAAATTTAGTTAACGAAAAGCATATTCCTATTGTGCAAAAGAAAAAAAATACACAAATTAGAGTTTCTGGACAGATCAGACCTAAAATATTCTCATAAACAAAAATGAAATTATTATCATAGTCTATTATTAAAACAAACGCAACAAAAACATAAAACTGGGGATATAAAAAAGTAAAAACAAAATTGTTCAAAGTGTTGTAACATGTATATGCATGTCAAGCAAACGTTTCTAAATCTGATGGTGAGTTGATGACGACGACCTGCTGTCCATCGTCTCGTCGACATTTCACCTTGCCTGCGCTAAACCAACTGTACCTGATTTTTCCTGCAGACCTCTTTTGCCGGGCCAGCCAGTACAGGTGTCTGTTGGTTACGGACATAGCTTCGCTCAGGTAGATCTTGTGGGCGTCATTTTCTTGCCATCCGAGGTGACGTGTTGAAAAATCCCTAATGACTTTTCGCCTCTGGATCAACTCATCCCTAAGCGACTGCCGGACGAACCTTACCACAAGCGGCCCAGGTGTATCGTCTTGCCTGTTTCTTATCCGTTCTGCATAGTCAATGTCCTCCACCTTTAGACTAAGGCCCAGGCCCGCCCCCACGCTCATAACCAGGCCCATCGGGGTCTCTCCAGATCTCACTGGGACTCCTCTTATTTCTATTGACCTGGAAAGGTGCAGTTGCTCACTTTTATTGAGCCTGATTTCGAGCTCCGAGACCCGAGACTTGAGAGTCGTGTTTTCCAAGACCAGTCCGTCAATCTTGGAATTTTGAGCCTCCAGTAGTGACTCTATAGAGTCTAATTTCGCCGCATTCTCAAAAGTTATGGATGCTTGCTTTTCGAGAGATATTTTTAATTCTTTCACCTCGTTAGCATTGGCATCGAGGGAGAATTTTAATCCCTTGACCTCTTCTGTTAAATTTTTAATGGCAGCAAGTAACAGTTGTGACGTGCTGTCGACAGTTTGTTGTTGTGGCGCCGATCTTGGCGGGCTGAGACACTTGTCTGTCGGTTGGATATTTTTCCGTGCCTTTTCACATTTCGGGCATTCCCAATTTTTTCGTAATGCCCTCAGTGCTTCAAACTCACTCTCGTCTGCGTTTAGACATTTTCCATGGAAAATGGCTTGACATGTTGGGACAGTGCATGCCATTGTTTTTTTTTCTTCTCTTGCTATGGTCTGTTTACAGATTGGGCATAAAACCATCTTGATAAGCGAGAGAAAAGAAGAAAGAGAAAAAAAAAATTACGTAAGTAACGTGGTAAAAAAATTGACGTTACCCAACCTCGTCACTGGAAACACTGAGATATCTAGTACCTAGTCCTATTTATGCGCATGCGCTCCCCACCTATATTCTTATCTAGAATGCCTGCAATAAATACCTTAAGCCGACTAAAATTATGATTTTTCCTTTCTTCTTCTGACGTGAAACGGCGTTGTATTGAAGAATCTTTCCTGTCTGTGGATATAACACGATTAATAGTTGGTTCTAACCAAAAATTATGACCGAACTCCTTCTAAAAACTGCGAAAATCACTAACTATAAACTGACTGAACTTTTATCATACGCTCTGAACTGAGGTCTAGACCACACTGATATATTGGTCTATCAGTGTAAATAGCTTTAAGTGTCTTTTCATAGTATTAATTGTTTTGTATATAGTTTCGTTTGTTTTGTATGTAGAATGTTTACCTTATATTTTCTTTACATTATTTCTTTTTTTCGATTGATTTTATTTTGGCCAGATGTAATCTTTTTATTTTGTTCTATTTTGTTATTCTCAAGGGACTGTGTTCCAGAATAAAATTATTTTTCTATTCTATTCTATTCTAAATATCACTCAAGTTTAAAAATCAGAAAAATTATGTTTTCATTAGTTTTTTTATTTTTATCGTTTACAAAAACAGTCTAAGCTTAAAAATTGAAATATAATTTGAAAATTGAAACTGTTGGTTAGCCAAATTCAGTCAACTATTTACACATCCAATACTTTAATTTTGCCGATAAACAATTTACTTTTTTATTTTTTTGGTCTTGGAGATCTTGGATTTTTCAGATCTACAATAAATAATTAACGCAGGTAGCGTCACTCTTGCGAAATATAGAAAAAAAATATTATTTTAATATTCGAGCTAAATTGTTTATAAAAGGTGAGATGAAATCTGATAGTTAAGCGAGATTTCAAGACCATTGGCCTTGAAATAATATTTCCTTATTCAGTTCTTACTTTTGTATTTATATTTATTTTTATTAATATATTCGTTAGTGAATAAATATATTAAAGTATAAAAAAAACATGCAGTTACAAAATTTCAGTTTTATACTTACAAATATTTACCATCACAATATTTGGACGTTGCCTGCAAAAATATAAAAAATTGCATTAATTCGCAAAATATATATATCAACATATATATTACCAACTGTTAAGCACACTAATTTTAAAGCAAATTTTTATTAAGTCCAAGACAATTATATATAATATGATGCAAAACTGCCGTAAAAATAATATGCCGTTTTATCGTTCAATAGCAGCGATTAGGCTAATTTTGAAGCTTGTAGAAATCTACGAAAGATGGCGTCAATCAAAATAACAATATTCCCCTTCATATTATATTTCTTAGGCGATAGTATCGATAGTTGTCAATATCGAAGATTCTGTCGGTTATCGTTAAAAAAAACTAAGAAGACCAACAAAACATTAACTACAGACAAAGAAACTTTTTATTCAACGTTGAAATGGATTTTTTTTTTAACTTGTAGTCTTTATTCACATCTTTAAATTATAATATTAACAACGAATGGATTAGTTTATGGTGATATAACTCAATGGCATGAAGGCAGCTATATCCAGCGGCACCTCCTCCTGGCCTGATATCTACATTAATTGTTAGGAGAGCAGGTCACTCATCCAACTCATTTTCAGCCCTGTCCGTGAATGATACTTGGCATGCGTTTTGCGGCAATGTAATTTATGAATATACTTGAGTATCCTTGCAATTTGCGATGAAATAATCTGTGAGTGGTTCCTATGTGTTCGCTGTCGGTATGTAACTATTATGTTGCTAACACAATAGGATTCTTTCGTAATTGTCATGAATGTTTTTGGCTTGAATGATTTGAACATTATTATTATGAGTTTTTGTAGCTGTGCCGAAGTCCAAAAAAAAGATTCAGTAAGTAAATGTATGTATATCTGACTAAGTTTTAGTTTGGAGTTTTTCCAAAGAAGTGAATGCAGATTTAAGATTTTTCTTTTCTCTGTGATATCTAGGCAACTATGTTATTACACAATGTCAGACCAAGGTAGTGGAAAGAAATTTTCTATGAACTCTGAGTATTGTAAAGGAAAACTGCAGGACACGTTTCGTGTTGAAGTTTAAAAGTGTTATGATTTTTCGTGATTTAATCACATTTTCTTAAATCAAAAATAAAATTGTGTAAAATACAGTTGTAAGGTTTGTGAGGCGTATGTTTGATTTTTGTGAACTAAAATAGCTATGTTCTCTCCATATTCCGCTGTGAACATGTTGCAATAGTTGTGTGTAATGTAGAGTAATGGAGCGAGTACTGAACCTTGAGGTTCTTCTGCTTTGTTCTGACCCGAAAAGTAAATCAAATGACAACAAATCAAGCCACATAAGTATTCCTATAAGAAAAGTTTCATGTCCATCGAAAATAAACGACAACCCCCATTTGTTCTATGTCGTAGGTATGCATAGGGGAGATCAGGTTCTCCATCAACCTTCAAATGAATATCGTTCCGATTCATCGTCAAATCATTTCTTAAGTTTGCTGGTGTTATTTTTTTTATTTCTTTGGCCCCTTTTGTTTTTCTCTAACTATACTAAGGCAAAAGATTTAAAAAGACAAGAACTGATAAGACAATATATATAAAAAAACCTCTCACATCTTCTGATCTACAGATCCTCACATAACGTACGAAACAAGCGATAGATGTATAGTACTATACTGAGACCAATGTAGACATACGGAGCAGAACTTTGATATTCGGAAAAACATGTAAAGAAAATATAAACTACACAATCATAAACTAATTTTCCAACAGTAAATTCTTACATGCACGAAAAATGCATCTCATTTCACTCTTCAACTAGAAATTAATCCCAATCGATCCGTTCAATCTTTCCTGCTACTTGGTCGACGCAAGAAAAAAAAATATGTCCAAAGATCTCGGATTTCACAAATAATACATTATTTAAATATTATCTATGAAACAAATCACTGAGAAGATTTTCTAAATGCTCTACAGCGTAATCTATACTCAGTTGTAAATATCATAAAAAAATAAATTTACAATTTCTATATTATTTTCAGGCTAACCTTCCTTAACCACTGTTGAATGCGAGTTTTAGGACAAATATCTGAAATTTTTTTATAACTATTAAGAAAAGGCAATTTTTTTCCAAATGTTATACTTACAAGATCGATGGGCAATCTTTATCTATATTAAATTATCGATATTCAGAGCTATCGAACTATCGCCAAATGTATAAGCGCTAGTAGCTTTCAAATAATAAAATCCTCATTGAGCAGGCAATATTGAAAACTAATGCAAGCTGATATTCAAAAGCCATATTTAACAAACTTAGTAATTTACTAGCTGAGTTTCCTTTACTTTTTTTTTCATCAATGCACAATCGATCCATCGTATTCTTCTTTATAGATCAAGTAGGCATTTGAAAAGTTATGGCCATCTATATTTAAAGAAAAATTCACTTTCAGACTACAGAAAAAAACAAAACAATATTCAAAACAGCTGACAACCGAATGCTACCTAGAGGCAGAGCGCAAGCCAAAAGCTCTCTCTTTAAGAAAAAAAATCAAAATGTTTCCAAATATTGACCTGGGATATATCTTTTTGTCGCGCGCTGGAAAAATACCAGCCTTCCATTTCACTATAGCTTCGTTTTTGTAACTCTGCTATCTTTTCTGCAAATTAATCTCTTCTAAAAAAGTACTATTTTTCTTCTTCATAACTAGAATCTGCCTGTTGTAAAGATAAAGAATAATTCAATTACAAATAGTAATCAAATAAATCGATTTTGTAATGATTTTAAAAACATAAATTGTTCAATTTCGGAGGAAAGTTAGAAGCTTGAGCGTTAATTGTTAAAACGTATAACAACACGTTTTGTTGACAGTTGGGCCAAGATTAAATAGATAACTGTCTACATAGGATATCAAAACTATCCGAGTGTGTCCGAAAGGAGAAGGAGATAACTGATCTCAAAACTTTAATATTAATGAGATAAATAACAGGATGAACTGGGGATGACTATTATTTAAAAGTAACAGGTTGTCGGTTCCTCCCAATTTTTTACCTTCGGTTTAATAGGCCGGTTGTAACTTCTCAAAATAACTGGTTATTTAAACAACATATTTTTACAACTTTCTTTTTTTTCTTAATAGTCTTTGAATTTAATTTAAATAAATATGGTATTTTTCATTTTCACATAATAATATATTAATCGTTTATTTTATAACAATGTTCTAATATACTCTAAACAAGAAGATTCAGGCTGGCAATAATTCAAAGCTGGAAATGCATGGATTATATGATGGGAGAAAAAAATACTACCCATTCAATACTGATTTAAATACTTTTTTAGATTTTTTTATATATTGTTAATAAAAAAAGACATCAATTTTGGAGGACAGGATGGGCAAGTACGTTGTGGGTTCAATTCCCATCAGAGTCAGTTACTTTTCATTTCAGACGGACCAGAAATTATGTAACTGTCCAATGCTGGTAAGTACGCGGCGGTAATAAACATCACGAAAGGGCCCACTTAATAGACTAGTTCCTCCCACCAGTACCAGCATGACATCAATTTTGTTTTCCAAGTACGATTATTTTTTCCACTTATTGGACTAATAAAAAAATAACCGACTACAATCGGAGAACTAAAATAACTCCAAAAAATAACGATTAACCGAAAACAAATAAAGAGCTTTTTGGTTAAACCGTTCGGTTCTTCCTATTTGCAGAGTGAAACAACTTAATTATAACCGTTAGTTTATATTAAGAGCCTAATATGTTAATCAATACAAATTATATTTTTTGAACGACGATAACAGTGATCCGCAAAAAAAAAAAAAATGTTTCACTCCTTTAAGAAATGTTTCCTGATTTTTATACTTTCACCTTTGACTAAGTTCAAATCTTTTTTTTATTCATTTATTTTAATTAAATTTACTACCGTATTACATGAAAAATACAACAAGTAAATGTGACATTGGTAACATGACATGTACAACTTGAAGAGAAACAACCCATTGGTAGAATTCAAATTAAAGTTCTATATTAGAAGGTCCCGAGACCATCTTCTTTTCAGACGGCTCGGAGGGTTATCAGGGATCGAGGAGGAAGCAAGGTTTGAAACGAGAGGGTTCGGATGGTTCTGCAGTTTGTTATGGAAGGATAGGTATCTGGATTGGGCCTAATCCAATTCCGTAAATCCAAATAGATCTTATTATTGTCATATATATGAGTCGTTTGTAATTGATTGTGAGCTTAGAGCGTTTGTACAGTAAGTGCTGCAGTATTCGAAAACGTCGGGCGGTTTCTAGTCGTTTCAGTCTGATATGGGGGTTCGAATCTGAAATTCGAAAAATTATATCTGGCACCAATTTTTCAGAAAATGGAGGTTGTTTTTTAAATAAACACACGTTTTTTGTTGTTTACACATGTTTACAAACGTAGACCATTCTCTTTTTTCATTTTCATTTATTTTTTCTTTGAATTTCAGATCCTTACATAGAGTGTGGTTTTGTGGTCAAAAATATTGTCAACGGATATGTCTTCTCTCCACTAATATATTCACTTCAGACGCCATTTTTTTTTTCATATCTCATTCATCAAAATCCATAGCTCCTGAGAAACGGAAAAAAGATCTTTACTACCTTATTATATAGAGTGTTGATAAATTGGAAGTAAATTATTTTTCTTAAAGTTGAGATACAAAGGATTGAAAAAGTGAGGAGTTAATAAGACGAGGGGGATCGAAGAAGGCAATAAGGGTCGAAGTGAAGGAGCGAGGGCAAGGATACTTGAGTAGGTCCTTGGGAGCGAGCTGCCGTGTTAGCAAATGAACTGTAGCCACCAGCAGGATCCTTCCTGCACCGCGGCCATCCTTAAGAGCCATTAAGGATTCTATGTCCTTGTGCTCGCACCCATCAACATAATTCCATGGAAACTTAATCCATTTATTTTTTTCGATTTTCCTATCGGCTTAATATACTTATATTTGGACTGTATCGTAGGTTGTCAATGGAATTCAATCATTTTAGAAACCCTAGAACATGATTACGCTATTTGTATATATATAAAACATTTTTCTCCACTACATTTCAGCGGAATAATACTATTAAACTTTTAATAAATTTCGTCTTTATTTCTCCATGTAATAACATTTTTTTCACGTTTCTGGTTTTAAGGTAATGCGCATTTACAGCTCCTCCTAATAAAGTTGGAAGATTTAAATTTTAAACCTTGAAAAAAAAGGCCGCAGTAAAGTTTGGCAGT
This sequence comes from Nezara viridula, assembly GCA_928085145.1. Classification (NCBI taxonomy): domain Eukaryota; kingdom Metazoa; phylum Arthropoda; class Insecta; order Hemiptera; family Pentatomidae; genus Nezara; species Nezara viridula. The sequence goes on from OV725079.1 coordinate 168,139,967, forward strand.
GCTAAAGGAGGGCGCAACAATTCTTTATAGTTTAAAGTTGCTATTTTTATTAATAAGTAAATATATCCAAAATGGGCCCAAATTAAAAAAAATTCCGCTTTCAGATAAGTAAACGTACTATTTGACACGCCTATATTTTGAAAACTGCTGATTTGACCCAAACTTAGAGGAAATATGGAGAATGGTTTAGCAATTGTCTAGTAACAATTGAATTCCATTTAATAATTAAAATTAATATAAATAACTATTAGGGCCAGTTGTACAATTGGCCCTTAGAAATATGAAGGCTGTGCAATTTGGAAGACATTGATCATATGGAGTGGGAGGTAGGTTAATACAATATTGTTATGGGATTATAAAATTTTAAGTTTTATTCAAAAAGTTAATTGATACTGTATTGTTTGGTCGATTCCAAACGTTACTGGCATGACACTTACTTCCGTTACTTCAATTTCGTGTAATTTTAAATTAATTTTTACAAATTTTAAATTAATTTGAGTTTGTAAAAAAAAAAGTCTTATTTGTGATTGAAGTTCAGACAGCTCGTAGCGGTCTCGAATTTCTCTTTAAATATCAGAATTCTCTGAATTTCACGCATATTTTCATTAGTTAAAAATTTAGTTTGGTTTTGTTCTGATTTAAAAAAAGTATTGGTCTCGGTAACTCCAAACAATCGTTGGATTTTTCCTATAGATTTTTTGTTCCATCTATTTTAAGAGTGAAAACATACCCGTTAAGTATATGTCACTAATGTTAGTGCAAGATTTAGTATGTATAATTTTCAACTTTTATTCTATTTGTGCTAAAGGTGACATTTTGTAGTGTGCAACTGACATAAGCAATCTACTACAATAGAAAATAGCAAAGAGCAATCAAATAGGGAATTATATTAATAAATCATAAAGAAACAATTACTTTTTATGATTTTCTGTAAAACACTTAATTTTTATTAACGACCTTTTGCACTAACAGTACCGATATTCTAACAACTGAATTTTACTTTAATTTTGTTTTTATTTTTTTTACCTACACTACTTATGTTTCTCATACTTTGTTATCTGGTTCGTTTCTTAGCCCTGATGATGGCCTGAACTTCAGGTCGAAACGTCGGCAAATGACAAAATAAATATTATCATTTATTTTTGCCTTCTTATTTGACTGATCACCCCAACTATTCTTCCCTTCATTATTCACGACAGTCAACCATTTACCCACAATTACCGATATGCTTGTTCAGTGTCCACTGGATTTTTTTTTTCACGAATCATCAAATATACAATCTGCAAATGCTGAACTCTTTCGCATTTTAGTATTCGCTGATAAACAAAACTCGCGGACCTTGTAATAGTGCTATATTGAACATAGCCAATTAGTTTTTAAAATTATTAAGTGCTGTGGAAGACAGAGTTGAATGGAACCGACTTCTGACGTCAAAAACAGCGTCAAGGGTAGAGAGCAGGTAAATTAAGGACAAGGGGCTCTAGGGAAGGCTCAGAGTAAAAACTAGTACGGGGCTAAGTAACTGATTCCTCTTAGGGTGTTACCAGTTATTGTGAAGTAATAGGCTGAAGTTGAGAACCAATGGAAACCATCCTTGCCCCACCCTGAATATTTGTATGTAATACGCCGAGAACTAACAAAATAGGTCTTATGTCGATCTCCGGCCTGGAAGAAAGGTCTTATGTTTATTTCCGGCATTGAGGAAAGGTCTTATGTTGATTTCCAGCCTTGAGGATGGGGCTATGTTTTTCTTCCGGTTTGGAGACTGTAGCCTTGGCACTACATAGAGCATGAGGATTCTGGCAGAGTTTTGGACCTGGCCTTGACAGATGAGCTCGAATCTCCAGATACAGCGATGAAATCTACTACCTACACTACTTCACATACCATAATAGCTACGTTGTAATTCCCAACCATAATGTTAAAATATTTCATGGCAAAATAATTCTCAAAACAATCCATCTGAAATCATACCTTCACAGTTAATTATTAAATTCATTGAAACTTAGTTTCTTGTAAATATAATTTGTATATATTCTTTATTTAACATCGAAATAAATTAAGTTTTTTTGTAAAAGTCATTTTAATCCTGCCACCTATTCATGTCTTGATGATCACAGGTAATGTAGATAATAAGAAAGCATGATAAACACAAACCAGTCTTTGAGAAAAGAAATCTATTAATTAAGCATGGACCAAATATATTATAGATTCATATTTAGTTTACTAATTTTTTATAATTAATTTTTATTAAACATTTCTGGGTAATTATCATCAATAATAAAATTCAAACATCCCAAAACGTAACATTTCAATAGATATTTTTTAGCCAATGAAAACGGCGAGGAACCTATACTGACCTTACTTGGCAGACTTCTTTTTTTTTTATAAAGGTCGGTTAAAGGTTGGGGCAGACATGAAGTAAGCGGCCGTGTGAAGTACCTTCACGATAAAAACAAACGTGGTGGTAGCTATTCCCCTTATGGTTGTTCTAACCTAACCTAAATGTGTTTTATTTTTAAAACTCACTTTGATAAAAAAAAAAAAAATATGGAAACGGTCATATAAACCTAACCATCCCAATAGAACACGTACCTAAAATGAAAGTTAAGCCCTAAGACCCTAAAATGGCCTCGCACTTGTAATAACGCTCTGGATGAAGCGTTATTGGAACAATAGGCTATAATTGAAATAATGCACTATGGCATCATCATTAGTGCATCTGCGCCGTTTAATTGGATAAATTGTTTCGATTGAAAGAGACACTAATTTCCTTGGTGAATGCAAAAAAACAGCCTGCTATCAATTAAACTATTCTAGCAAACAAAGTTTCATAGTTTTTTTTTTTCAACACGATAATTGCTTTAAATAGGACGTTTATAGGGAAATGCCTGAGGCTTTATAATTGCTCATATTGTGACAGAATGCTGTATTAAAAAAAAAAAATTAAGAAGCTTTATAACATGCTAAGATATATTCGATGGCCTCCTTCCTTCTTCTTCTGCTTAATTTATTGGTATCTTGGGTTTATGAAGTTGTATCTTGACTTGAAATTACATGTTCAAATTATACATTATTTTTTCATATTTGTTGCTGGCTTTTAAATGAAAGCCATTTTGAAACACCTCTGAATAATAGTGCAAATGGAATGGTGAGATCGAAAATCGTAACGGTGTATGATTAAACGTTTTCTTCATTTTTTTTTTTCTTTTAACTTATTTATTGAAAAATATTACAATCTGTCTCAAGGACATTTATAATCGTGCTCAGAGATCACATTCACACTCTATGTACAATAAATAAAATAAAACACTTTATTTAAGTTTGTTGTTTACTTTACGATACCATGATTAAACGTTTTCTATATATTTTTTTTCTTCAATTAATTAAAAAAACAAATTGGACTCGATTCATTTGGACTATCTGCCCGCCTGACATAACCTATAAATGGTCGGGTATTGGCACTGGATCTAGTCCGGCAAATGGGTATCTTGATCATTTTTGCCAATCCCTGGCAGCTACCTTGAGGTTGCTGCGGCGTACTTACCAGAGTGGGAGTGGTAAGATTCATTTTCTCAGACCACACAGAAATAAATATTAACCGACCCATGTGGGAATCGAACCCACAACATTCAGACCGAGCACGTTAGGACTCACGTCCTTCCGGCGAGTATTTAATATATAAATCTCTGCAATATATTTCACAATATTGGGGGCGGGTGGCCGAATGGGCTAAAGCGTTTGCACAGCACCGCGAGTTGCCCGGCAACCAGATATATGAAGTTTTGAGAGACAAGAAAAGTACGAGTTCGCGTCCCGGTGCCAGAGGGGATTTTAAATTCCCCGCTCTCACCCTCCGGCCCGGGAAAATCCCGTATAGCCTAAACGGCGAGGTAAGGAAGAAAAAAAAAATTTCATAATATATCTTTTTCAATATCTAATAATTAATTTATATGATAAATAAGGCCTATTTCGACAGGAGTTGAGGTTTAGAGATACACTAAACCATCGAATTCATTTCCTAAAAAATTGAAAATCTTACATAAAATCCTCAATACTCCTTACTTTGTCACAGATGAAATCACCCATAACAACCTTGATGTTGCATATGTTTACACGATTTGCCGCAATCCAGATCCCTATCCTTCCTTAATAAAAAACATCCGAATCCTCTCGTTTCTAATCTTGCTTCCTGATCCTCATAATCATCGATTTCTGCTGGCTTCTCAAAAGATCTTTGAAGCCCCGTGATCTCCTAATGTAGACATATTATTAGAGTGCTATCAGTGGATAGTTTCTCAACAAGTGTTTTCATTTCACCATATTCCTTTGCTCATATTTTCTGAATGTATTTTTATTTTAATACAGTTTTAAACATCATAAATAGAAAAAAAAAAAAAAGAACAAAATTGATACGCTAAAATAATATTATAATTAGAAGTATAAATAATTTGTTGGAACGTAAAGATGTATTAGGAATACGTTATTATAAAAAAAAGTCGTTCTTTCTCGTAGGCGAAGAGGCAAAGGAGACAGCTGTCCAGACGCTTCTTAAAAGTTGAAATACTTTAAAATGGGAGGAATGGGGACGGAGGGAAGCGGATATTATATGCAGGGGGCAATCTTCAAGTTTGTCCCCAGCGCCAGTTGTCCTAGATACGCCATCGCTGTTTTGAATAAACTATTTTAGCGGCATTAGAAAAAACGAATTGAAAGTAATGTTTCCAATAGGATGGTATTGCTTTCTACGTATCTTATCTTTATAGTTTTTTCTTTATATATATATATATATATATATATATATATATATATATATATATATATATATATATGTTGAGATGCACTCAGAATTAGACATGCCCTATATACAAGATCATATTTACAAAACAACCCTAGCCTTCTTTAAATCTCAAGAACACTTGTTGAATCCATTTATAGCTGAAATAGGTAATCATAAAAAAAAAAAAAAAACTAAAAAACAACACCCAAATAATAGAGTGTATAAGAAAAAAATTACCGTTTTATCAAATTCAAGATTTCAAAGGACTGTAAATATTTTAATCCTATTTAATATTTACCAATACTTAATAATCCCTTTAGAGCATTATTTAAGCTTGTTTAATTTCATTCAACTTTTTTCCAAAAAAAAAAGCCTCAATTTAGTTATTTGTTTCAAAGAAGAAACATGACAGTGTCCTACGAAATTCTCGTAAGTTTAAGGCATTATAGGAAAAAACATTTCACAGCCACTGAAGCAACTCGTGAAATTATTAAATATGAAGAGGGGGGTGTCCTTGACCAGCGCACTGCACGGCGTTGGTTTGAAATATTTAGCAGTGATAAGACGTTGGAAAGGAAGAAGGGCACCTGGCGACCATTAATGGATATTGATGAGATTCTGCAGGAAACTGTTGAGTCAAATCCGTCCGTTAGTACTCGCGAACTTGCCAGGGAGCGTGTTGTGTCGAAAGATACTGTTCTTCGCTCTCTATTCTCCATGGGGAAGGTGAAAAAGAGCAGTAGACTGGTCCCTCACGAACTTCTGCCTCAACGACTATCTAACAGTTTAGAAAGTCGTGAAAAGTTATTGAAAACCGTTCTGATTTGTGATTTCATAGTGCCACCATATATTCCAGATCTCGTACCGTCGCATTACTTCTTATTTAGATCCACGGCCCATTATCTTCATGAGAAAGAATTTCATAATTTTGCGGTAGTTGACATTGGGGTCCAAGAGTTCTTCGATAGCCATCCCAAAAAATGGTATCAGCCTGGGATCGAGCAATTAGCTAGTAGATGGCTAATGACGGTAGATAACAATGGACTATACTTTGTATAGTACTAATTGTATTTTATATCAAACAAATAATAATACAAATCTTTGGCTGAAAAACAGTCATTTTATTTTTGTTTATACTCCCTATTATAAACATAGGATAACGAAACATATTCTGTTCTAAAATAGCCTATATTTTATTGTAAATAGTATTGGTTTTATTACCCATGGGTTTTTGTTTTTTACAATACATGTAATATATTTTATTTGTAACATATTGCATATATTGCGTCTCCCACCACTACACTGAGTTAGGGTGGCTCTTCCCCTCCTTAAGAAGACAATATTTCCTAGGCACTTTCCTTTATCAAATCATTACCGATTATCGTCCTTCTTATGCCTACAACCTTCTCCAATTTAAGTCCTCAATCCATTCCCTCACTACAAGATCCCGACCCTCTGACCTATAGATCCCTTCTCATAGATCTGCCTCATTCCAAAATTCCTTTATAGCCCGCTCTGTCAACTTTTGGAATTCCCTCCCGATCAAAATTCGACATGCCCCTTCCCTGTACACATTCAAAAACCTCCTATTCCAATTCCTGTTCCAAAAACAGTCAGATACCAGATAACTATTAATATTATATATGTATTGTGTAGCAATCATATAATCATAATACTTGGTAAGAGATAGTACATGCATTTCCTACTATCAACGTAGGAATTTCAATACATACTTTTTTTTTTTTTTATTCAATTATAATTAACTGTTTATTTTTATATATTTATTCTAGTAAAGTTTTTTATTTTATGAAATGAACTCATTGTATCTCTTTTTTGTTCTTGATTTCTCAAAGGGTATGTTTATGTTGTTCAACCCTTAAATATAATTTTGTTCATAGTTTTAATTGTTTTGTTCATAATTTTAAATGCTCTGTACATAGTTTTATCTGTATTGTGTATAGCTTGTGCACCTAAGGTTTTCTTTACTTTTTATTTTATTTTATCAAATTTATTTATTGTTTCAACGTTCAGGCCAGTAATATTCTATTATTTTGTACATTATTGTTATTCTGAAGGGACTTAGTCCCAGAATAAAGTTTTTTTTTTTCTATCTATCTATCTATCTATATATAAATTATTTTATATATATATTGATCTCTTTTCCAGTTCTCAGGAGCGGAGTTTTTTGATAAATGGGGTATAAAATTATATTAGGGTCTCTATTTAAATACCCGAAATGCACCTTCTTCGAGAAAAAACATAACTTTTGCTGAAAGGCCATTAGCTGTTATTCTTGGCATGGGATACTTATCATGTGTTAAGATTTTAAAAATTAAAATATTGCTACTTCTGATATTCTTAGACAAACCACAAATCTATTGAAAAGTTAAATGGAGAAAAATAGCTCAATGATCACTTGGGCACTTCGGATGGTATGGAGAGAAATTCTTTGATATTTAAAAAAAATAAAAATGATATCTAGGTATAGAAGGAAATGGCTGTGACACAATTTTTGTCTTTGGGGTATTGTTTGGGCTATTAAGGAGGTAAACAAACTAAAAGTCCCCACTCCTAGATGTTGAGCCAGATCTGGGTGGACGCATAGGTTAATTTGTTCCACTTTTAGCTAATATCATGAAAACTATCCATCGCATTGACAGAGGTGTTCTATACAAAATTAAAGTTAATAAAATTTACAAGATTATTGATTACTTACCTTTTTCGCTAGCTCGCTTAGTTTCCAATGTATCCGTCCTCAACTACCGCTAATTGAAAAAAAAAAAATGATCTCGTGTTTTTTACTGTATATGACTAGATAACTCCTGATTGCTTTTCTCTACGATTAAGCCGTGGGAAAAAATATTTTAAAAGTAAATTTTATTCAAGAATATATATTATTTTACTAGTTTATCTCTTACGGTTCTAAAACTAGATCAATTATAACTTTATATGTCAATTTGGAGATTTCGCAGAAAAAAATAATTTTAATAACATACGTTATTGTAAGTATGTAAGTGTATATATACATAGATATTTATATGCATAGAGAGTTAGAGCAATATAATAACAACGAATATTATAAAAATTAACTACGAACAAATTCTTAAACTCTGTGGTGAATTCATCTACGACATCGGAAATCCATAAAACCGTTCCTAAACTCATTGATGACATGTTTTTGCTCTACAACTCTTCCATTCTAAGATGGGAGGCTATCAATTTCATTCTTGACAATGCCTTTAGTGTATTTACAAGTTATTTTAATTAATTTGATTGGACTTTACTATGGTTGTGTCAATAAAACATATAAATGTACCTATTCTGTACTGTGTAAACTAACATGTTTAATAAATTGTAATAAGCTATTAGGTATTCGCAAGACACTTACGAGACTCTTGTTCTTGCACTTGGGCAACACTATGAGTAAGGCTCTGTTATTCCACGCTAAACGGCCCAAGCTCTGGCTGTGGTAGGTGGTAATTCATTATTCTGTTACATCAGTCGTGGATCGAGTTTGGGATCGGGAGACCATCGTGTGACATACCCAGACTCCATGAAGTTGGTGCTTTTAATTAAATAATTAATAATGCGATTTATTTTTTTTTATTCATATTTATTTCTGTTTTGAAATTGATCAATCCAATATAAAGGTATTTCCATACATTTTTTTTTTCATGTGGTTTGTAACCTTCCGCTTGAATCCAGAAGATCGTTCCTAAACTCACCATAAATCAAATTTATATCATTCTGAGACGAATCTTCAGATCCTATAACGAATCTCAAGCGGACAATTAGCATAAAGTTAATTCATAAAATTATAACTATACATTATTCAGAGATAAAATACAGAGGAAATCTGAAATACTGTATTATTTTTATACAAGCTAATAATGACCGGGATGTTCAATAACCATGAAGGTTATAAATGTCATTGGTCCTTAATATAGAACGAACCCGCCTTAACAGACAAGAACACGCGAATCATTATAACACGAAACTAATTAAGTTAAAAGGTTCATGGTTTAATACAAAGAGTGCTCGATAATGAAAAGCAAACAATGAAGCAAATATCCTCCTAGTTAAAAATCTTAAATTTACTCCGGCAGAGTTAGTCAATATGGACAGTAGGGTAAAATAGGGAGTGTTAAGGTGGCAAATGTAACATGCCTCGAATCGGAGTCGGGGACTTTTTCTAAGTTGATTTTAAGTAACTTATCTGATTCCTAATTTAGAAAAATAACTTATAAAAATACTGACAAGTTAAATAACGTTATTTACCATGGAACAGAACACATAATGGTAAGTGGAACAGAACCCCTTTTTTTTAATAAATTATTAACATCTGTCTAATACTCCGTGAATGGCTTCATATTATCGTAACCTACAAATTATTTTATCTACGAAAATTCTCAGAAATAGGACGTTTTATCATTAAATTAATTAATTTACTAAGGTACTAAAACTCATGATTAAAATTTTAAAAAACTAAGGTATGAAATGAAATGAAAATAGATTTTTATTATCTAGGACTTTTGTTCCTTAAGGACAAATTATAGATACAGAGGAAATGCCTGTGTGGCCATAAAAGTAATTTAAATATTTACAATTCTCATTGAAATTACAATATTAGAAGAAAAATAAAACAAAAACACTAAATACATAAAGATATATATAATACAAACATGTGAAAATAAAATAACATAATTAAACAAAATCATTTCTGAGGGAACTTAAAAAGTTCTCTTATCTACTTTTCATGATCAATCGGGTTGAGAAAGAACTAGGTGCTTAGAAAGGAGAGATTTTAAATGAGGGAACTGATTGCGCATGTCGGATATCGGGAGGGATGGTATTCCAGATGGAGACGGCTTGAATTATAAAGGATTTGTAAAACGCAGCAGTTCGGTGAGGAGGTGGATAGAGGTCAGAAGTACGGGATCTAGTGAGACGCGATTGAATGGAATATTTAAATTGTAGGCTGTGAAAAATATAGGAAGGCCGCTGAGTTCTGATGGCTTGGTATAGAAAGGTAGCAAGGAAGTATAGACGGCGGTTGGATGGATAGAGCCACTTCAACTTGGTGTAATACTGGGTTATATGCGTATCTCTTTTTAGCAGCCATTGCTAAAGATAAATTCTTATTAATCTAAACCGTCATGATCCGCCCGAAGGTAGTTAAAATATATTTAAAATTATTTTTGTATGTATAAATGTTCGAACAGTTTCTAAGTCTGTACTAATATTTCCTATAACATGCTCTCAAATTTAATTTAAGAATTGTATAGAACATAAAGAAAATGAGGTTCTGTAGTTATTTGTTTCCGAAAATTACCTCAAATCAAAACAATGAAAAAAAATTCACATTCAATATTAAATCTTCGTTTTCATTGTATTAAAATTTTAATGTTGTCTCTCTAGATAAGAAATAAACTTTTATATTAGTCTTTTAACTGTATATAACTATCCTTTATTTTCACTCTAACCTAAATATATAAACAAACACAACACCATTAGTAAAGTTTAAAGTTAATAAAAAAATTACATATTTTTTTCATCGGAAAATGTGAGCTAGTATCAATGGTGTTCAAAATATCATCGCCGATGGTTTTCAAATAAAAAAAATGGCTTTTAAGTAATAAAAATAAAATAAAATGTTTATTATTTCATAAAAACTATTATAAAATGAATATTTATAATTAATAGACGATACTTTTAAGTTATTACATATACATATATTATAATTATATTTTGTGATTTATTGTGTTTTCAAAATTAAAATAACGGTTATATATAGTAATATAGACAGTAGTTATTAATAGGTATCTAAAATTATTCGTTTTATGAAGTCTGTCATTTTCGAAATTAATTTATTGTCAAATTTAAAAAGTCTCAGGTTTAAACAATCAAATCGGGATTTTTCTAGTTTTGACGTCGTATTCGTGTTCCTTTGCTTTGAAAACATAAGTGTACTAAATATCAAGTTAATCCGACATCACTTACGAGTTCTATGAACATGTCCACGAAAACCCGTATTTCGTCTCACTGTGCGCCGCGTTAAGAATTTTGAATAATAGCCCATTACATAGAGGACGAAATGCTGAAAAATTCCGTCGCTTAGACGGATGTTAATAATTTGATAAAAAGGAGTCTGTACCAAGGACTATAAGGAACGGAAGGTGCTTAAAAGCCTACTTGATCGTCAAACTTTTATTTAAAAATGTCAACTTTACCGAGGATAAATATAATATGCTTAAGTAGACATGGAAGTATATTTCGTTCCTTAGGGTGTATGGGATTTGTGTGTTTTTTAATTTAACTTTTTAATATTTAACGGTTTTAGTTCTTAAAGTATTGCTCTTCATATTCATCGCACATGAAATCGTACTAACGAACAGACTAAAAAAGATGTAATACAATAATTTTTCCTCAAATTGTTTCAAAATATTCACCAGATATCTTGTAACATACTACAAAACGGACAGAATTTCCAATAAAGCTTAACCCAGCTTGTGTTATGTAATTTCGCGTTCAAGTAATTATTTAAAAATTTAAATAAAATTTAAAAATTCGCACATCATTTTGTTCTCAAATGGCAAATTATTAAGAAATGAAAATAATGCAACGTATCAAAAGATAAAGAAATCAATTGTTACTTTATCGATAAATATAATATACAAAGGAAACAAAAATTAATTCAAATCTTCATTAATGTTTAGAACCAACATGTTTAAAAATTTCAATAAGCTGTATCTTTGCTAAAAATTGTCCGATTCGATGATTTTTTTTTTTTTCTTTGAAGGATACTTAGTAATATTTTATATCATCATGGGTATAACCAAGGAAAAAGTGTGTAATTTTGTAGTTATTCGCAAATAAAGTTTGTTTTCTTTCATAACTTGTATGCTTGAATGTTCGGGATGATTGGACTATTCAATCTCGATATGAATTGCCGATCAAAAACACCATCGATAAATAATATAAACTCCTTCTCTCTCGATCATAGAGACCTCATGTCGACGAAATGAGACATGTATCCAATGACAGTACTACAATTAACGTCAGGCTGTGTGGATGCGAACTCTATGCCTTGCGTTATCTCGAAAATGGTACGTTTTTGGCCTTAAGAACGCAGAATCCGATAGTTCCGAGAGAACTATCCGGGTCTTGCTGTACGCATAAAAATCTTCAAGATCCAATTTGTCCCGTATCGATCTACAGACCTACCACCGTTCCAGTATTGAAGCCTAGAAAAATGTTTCTTTCGACTTTATTTATTCTAGAAAGAAAAACAAAAGTTGAGAATACGATTCGCTAACCCCCCGTGAAATTCTGAATCCAACGGTACCCCATTCATGGTATTTGAGCATGATAGGAGCTTATATTTGGTACAAACCCGATTTTGAGCCTTACTGTAATAATATATGAGGGACTAGGGATGGGAATGTGGAGATTGTACCTGAAGGTACTTGCTACAGTGCTCTGATCCCTTGAAAACTATTTTTAATTGTATTTGTGAGAAATATTTCATGTTTTAGATTCATAGGCATCAATTATCCATTTAAGGAATTTTTACCGCCATTTTATGGCAAGATACTAGACGAAAAAATACACATTTCTTTTCATATATGTGTAAATACGTACATGCAGGCACACCTTTGGTGTATGGAATTAACCTGTTTCTTGTTAAAGTGAAAACATAATTTATTATAAAATCGATTATTTTTGAACCTCTGTGTGTTAACTATTATAACCTGTGGGTGTGTTATGAGAGATTGAGTTTGACCTTATGTGGATTGCTGTACAATGTGGTACTTACTGCCTTTGTTGATTATAATGTAATGTGTTTTGGTAATTAAAAGTGTAAAAATGATCAGTGAGTGTTTTATTAGGAAATACCGAAACATTTCTCTAGTGCGCCCCCTCCCCCTCAAAACATTCCTGAATCACTGGAAGCCACTCGAATGTGTTTGTATGTCAAGCACGAATACTGCAATCATTCTATATATAGAATCATCTTCAAGGATATTTCAAGTTCAACATAAAAAGAATCGACTATTTGATGTAGAGTTATAATATAATACTTGATCAATGTTAGTTCTTAACTCCCCAAATTTTTTCATAAATTTAATTAAATTATCATAAATTCATATAACAAATTTCTGACAGAAACATATTCAACGCAGAACGAATTTAAAATACAGAATCCAAAAATTATACAAATCCATTCCTATACTTGATAATTTAAAACATAAATAGATTTTTTATCATAAAAATTAAATAATGATGTAGAGATGGTTGACCGTTGATATGATATGAGAAGGAATTAGTCGAGGGTGCGGTCAAAAAAAATAAAAAAATTAAAATATATAAATAATTTTAATTTTTGCCGACGTTTCGACCCACTTTGCAGGTCGTCTTCAGGGCTACAAAAGATACAAACATGTTGAAAATATAAAAATAAAATAATAAAATAAAAATACTTATATTATATTACTTATACTTATATTTATTTTTTATTTTATTATTTTATTTTTATATTTTCAACATGTTTGTATCTTTTGTAGCCCTGAAGACGACCTGCAAAGTGGGTCGAAACGTCGGCAAAAATTAAAATTATTTATATATTTTAATTTTTTTATTTTTTTTGACCGCACCCTCGACTAATTCCTTCTCATAAAAATTAAATATTCCTTTTTTTGTTCAAAATAAATTATTCAATTATATTACAGAAAGAAAAGATATTTTTTCTTTTCAATTATAAAGAGAGAGCCTGCTGCATTGCAGCCTGACATTTAAGAATATTGACTTCAGAATGAAAGTCGTATCTTTTCTTATGAATGTAATATGAACCTGCTACATATGATTGTACTTACACAATCTACAAAGGTTACAAAATATCAACAAAGCTTAATTGGCTTATCTATGAAATGGTTCAAGATGATTGAAAGATTGTTCATTCCTTGTATATAAAATTCAATAAATGCATTGAAATAGACAATTACCTTCTTTTTTTTTTTAAATCGATTAAATTGGTCAAACTTTCTGATAATACCAAGCCTGACGTTATCAATCGTAAATATTTCAGTGCCATCACACTGTTGTAAAATCGATAGGATTTTTTTTCTTTTTATTATGAGATTTCGATGGCATTAAACAGAAGCAAGTCAACTCACGTTGTACATATTTTGGTAAACTCTAGTTAAAATTGGCATTGAAAATCTCGAAGCTTTCAAATAAATATATTTTTTTTTTTTTCACAATAATAGTTATAATTTCCAATCGATTCAAATCTAACTTTGTATCGCAATATATTTTTATTTTTTTTCAACTTCGATTTTTCATTGAAGATGCCTGAACCAAAAGATGGTTCTTTTCTTTTGAAAATATCAAGCTCTAATTCCATTAAAACCATATTTAAACCATTTTTGTATATTTTTTCGATAGGTTCTCTTCTGTTGATTGCCATACAAATTTAATACTTGAAAATTAAAATTAAGAAAAATTTATTTTATACAAAAAATACTGTTTTTCTAATAACAAAAACACATAATTTTTTTTAAATACATCGATTCAAATATTATACACAAAATTCACTTTGCAGTATTAATAGTAATTACATAAATTCATTTCATTCCTTGTCAATAATGGGAGTAAATATATAATGGCCTCATGATATTTTTCCATGCACTTTCTCGATAAATAAAGATAAATCAGCTGTTAACATAAAATCTTCAACCAATAATATCCATATATATATATAGGTTTGTTACTAAATGTTGTAATATTTTAATAACAATTAATTTTTAAAAATTTTAATAATATACCGGAGTAAACTTATGCAAATTAGATGTGTTTTATAATGTTTGTTGATAACGATAAACAACTTTATTTTTTAATAAAGACATAAATAAAATTAAAAAATCGTTACTTAAAAGTTTTTAATGGTAAAAACTATGATAAAATAAGAGAGAAATACAGAAAGTTATGTGGAAAAGGTTGTAGGTTCGGGTGGACAGCTCGCTCGCTGTATTGATCGAACTCGGGAACTGGGTTAGACCTAACATATACACAAATAAACACCTAACCAACTGGCAAACAACCGTTTAAATTTTATCAATTTCATATTAATAATATATTCAAACATTGCACTACACTTCACTTTTCTTTATTTATTATACTTAAATTTAAAATTTTAAGTATTTGCTGTATAAACAACATACATAATAATCCAGTTGTTCCATAAGAACAAAACAAATGTAGACAATTAATCAAAATCAGCTGATTTAATATCGATTTTTGAACGAAGAAAAAAAAATTGAGATCAAAAGTGATTTTGTAATAATTCTTCATTTTTGAACAATATTTTAATAATAAAAAAATATACGATATCCGTGACAATTATAAATATAAACATAGATTTAAAATTATGTAAAGACATCAATAAAAAATTAACATAAAATAACAACACAATTTTACAAACCACGTGACCTAAAGCCTAGAAAAAAATTATGGCATGAGGGCAGAAAAACTTTTTAAATGAAAGTAAACTCACTTTTCCAGTCAGTACGACGAAAACAGCCAGTGCTCCTGCTATGTGGTGCATTGCCCTAACATGGTAATGTTCATCCTCAGGGTCGCTTCTTCAGCCACACGAGCGGCGTCCTAGCCGCTTCTGGCCCATCGCCGAGTGTTGCCAACATCGCCGCAGTGGATGTACCCTCGCTTGAAACATCTACCAACCTCGCAAAACTAATATCCCTACTTTGATATTTCCCTTCTGCATTGACCGATAAAGGAATTCGAATTGAGTAAATAATTCGTATTTAAAATAGTTTTGTACATATTTCTTACGTAAACATCATTAGTGGTAATAAAAGCAGATAATAATTGTGATTGAAGAGGCCTTGATTCGTGTACTGACTGCGGCAAATTGATTCGATGAGAGCTTTCTATGCCAAGTGCTAATGTGGAACATCCGTGTAAAGGTAAAAAATAATCAATAATCACATGTATTATATGTATATAATTTAAACATAATTATTTTCCAACACTGTCATCACCACCTATGCCGATGACACGTGTATCCTATCAGTTAATCCATCTGTATCCATCTATTGCATCCCGAATACTTCAATCACACATCACAAGTCTTGAAAAATAGTGTCAAAACTGGAGGAATAAAATAAATTCCAATAAATCCCATCAAATTACCTTCACTCTTCGTCGTAAACCTATGACTTCAGTATCCTTCAACAATAGCCCTCTTATCCCTGTCGAACAAATCCCTATGACTCCACCTGGACAAACGACTCACTTGGAACCCATATCAGACTGAAATGACTAGGAACCGCCCGACGTTTTCGACTACTGCAGCACTTACTAGACAAACGCTCTAAGCTTTCAATCAATTACAAACTATCACAATAATAAGACCTATTTGGACTTACGAAATTGAGCTTTGGGCCTCCACTAAACCATCGAATTCCTCTCGTATCCAATCCTTACAATCCATAATCCTGAGCTTGGATAATAATGAAAGACTGAGCAAGAAAATTTTTGACAAAGTTTGCAGCTATAAATGTATGGAGGGATATGTAAAACAAATAAAAGAGGAACTAGACAGGCTAAATATCACGGATAAAGATTGCTTGGATAGAGAGCTTTTTAGGGAAAAACTGAAAGGAGTTGGGGTTCTTGTAGGTGGGAGGGAGAGCTGAGAGAGAAAATGGACTAAGGAAGAGCGAGAGGAACAGTCCAGGAGGATGAGAGAGTATTGGAGTAAGAGGAAGGCTGAGGGAGTGAAGAGGAAACGGAAATGATATTCGGGTGATCCTTGCTGGCCGGTACGTGGAAAAAAAAATAATAATAACTACTAAATTTTCATTGCTTCCGGGTTTATTCGACGTTTCGATCCCGGTTTTTTTTTTTTTTTTTTTTAAAGTTAACAATGGGATCATCTTCAAAGTTTTAAAATAGAGCTTCGATACCTCACGCCAGGGACACACCCACCGACAGTCTCAGCAACGTCCACCAGCACATATATTAAGGTATTGGCTATATATATATATATATATATATATAGCCAATAGCTTAATATATATATATATATATATATATTATATATATTATATATATATATATATATATATATATATATATAATATATATATATATATATATATATATATATATATATATATATATCAAAAGAAATTTTGATATGAAAGATAGTAGATCTCAATACTTACAAAAAAGTTCATATAAATAATGGAGCAATTTTCAGCAGAAAAGTAGGAAATTCAAGTTTTGTGTATTTTTAGAGAGTCGTATTTTTTGTTGAATAGGAAGCGATAACTAAAGAATTTAATTTAAGTAATTAACAATCACTTCACTGTAAACTAGACAAAACTTACTTTAATTGAAAAGAGAGTTTGTCATTATTAAAATTATTTAAAGAGGACATTTGAGCGGCTAAACTAAGCTAAGTTCTGCTTTCATAAATTATTTCCTATTTTTTTTTTATCATCATCCAACTAAACTACAGTTATCCCACTTTTAGAAAAACTACCTAGTTAATTAAGGTTTTAATTTACATTAATTAATTGAGGTTTATTAGGCAAAAAATTGGGATTCACCTCAAGTTGTGTAAAAAAAATATGTGATTTTCTATCCAGTCTTCTAAAAGTACATATTTTCAGCAAACATTAATATAATTTACTGTTGCAAAGAATTTGTTTCTTGTTTTTTCATGAACTGGGATGTATTGAAATAAAGACAATTGCCTAAATACACATTTTATTCACAAAAAAAAAAAAATGACTTTAACGAAGTTTCATTGAAATCGGTACATTCGTTTAGGCACTTACAGTCTATAGCAACGCAGGTTTTTCTGATTTTTTTTTTTTTTTTTTTTATCCTTTATTAATTTATCAAACTCTTTTAAAAGTTATATTTAGCATTTTTTCGTAACTTTAAATAATGTGAAATGATTAACTTTTTAAAATAAACCATATTAAAGGTACTTTAGAGGAATACGTATATGAACATTGGGCATTTAAGCCCTGCAAAGTGACATCAACGGGGATGAGACTAAAATGGTATTAAAGAACACTTAATTATACAATCATACATTGAGTTTAATCAAAATCGTTAGAGCCGTTTTTGTTAGCCGATTTTAACAAAAAAGTTGCTGTCACATCCAGCCCTTATACAAACCTTAAATACTTAATATCAGTTTTGTACTACTTTTCGTTTATGAGCTAAACTGTTAACACACACACACACACAGACACACAGACCATTTTGCGACACGGTTATTTGGACTCAGGGGACCTCAAAACCTATCTTATAGGCATATACCTATCTTAAATACGTGATATCAGTTTCGTACGACTTTTCGTTTTTTAGCTAGACAGCTAACATACAAACACACAAACCATTTTTCGGAACTTGGTCATTTCGACTCAGGGTACCTCAAAACGTGTATTTCCGTTGAAAACTCAGATTCAAAAATTTTCTCGATCGCAATAATTATCCTTACTATATATTACATATAAACACGTAAGTGAAAGTAAAAAGTCTAAATATTCTGATATTTCAAACATTTTACTTGTAAAGTGGTTAAGAAATTGTATTTTCTATCACAGGAATTGATCCGCATTTATCAGTGACAAACATGATGTTTCTAGTCCTAAAATTCACGTTTAAAATAAAGACACCTACCGATTGCTTCAATTATTTTCATAATTAATTCAAACGTAAATATTAGGGCTAGAAACATTAAGGTTGTCACTTATAAATCGTGATCAACTTCTATGACAGAAATCTAGAAGAAAAACGCAATGTCATAACCACCTTACTTGAAAACTACTTAAAAAATTGTTATTTTAAATTTTATTATTTTTATAAATAAAACATTTATTTAGATTATTATTTTTTTAACAATTCATACCAGATAATAAAAAAACAAGTAATAAAAGCTTTGTAACAGTTAATTGTAGTCTTTTTTGCTAAAAACAAAGGTTCTTTTAAGAGAATGGATAGAAAATCACATATTTCCTTTACACAACTTGAGATGAATCTCAACTTTTTACCTTATAAACCTCAATTTAATTAATGTAAACTTAAACCTTATTAAATGAGGTAGTTTTTTTTCTAAAATTGGGGTAACTGTAGTATAGTCGGATGATGATAAAAAAAAAAAGAATAATTTATGATTGTTTTAAAAACAGAATTTAGCTTAGTTTAGCCGATCAAATCTCTTTAAATGGTTTTAATAATAACAAACTCTTTTTACAATTAAAGTAAATTTTGTCTATTTTACATTGAAGTAATTTTTAATTACTTAAATTAAATATTTCTTTAGTTATCGCTTCCTATTGAAAAAAAAAAACATGGTTATCACAAATAACCACAAAACTTGGATTTCTTACTTTTCTGCTGAAAATCGGCCCAATGTTTATGTGAACTTTTTTGTAAGTCTTGAGATCTGCTTTCATTCCTATCAAAATTCCCCTCTACTTACGATACACCCAGTAGACCACATTGAGTGGCTCACAGTGGAATTGATATTCCACATAGAATAAAACACTTCAGCGGTTGCAGTAAATAAATAAAGTCAGAAACTCTTTAACAGATTTATTTATAATCTCATTTTACATATGCACAAACTCACTAAAATTAAAATATTCAAACGATTTAAAAAAAAAAAATTAAAAAACTGGATAATTTTACCTTACAATCAAAATGATACAGCTCATTTCTTATTAACTTTTAAATACTAATTATTTATTTCAACAACTAGTAAACAAGCCATTATTTTCTACCACTCCTTTCAGTCTGTTAGTAATGGAGTCTTGTTTTAGTGATTCCGGGCTTAGCCTGTTTCATTCTTCGAAAATATATTTTTTAAAGTCTTCTTCACTAAATAATTCATGTTTTCTAATTTCTACCTCCAATTTTTCCCACATGTGTTCATTCACATTATGATCTGGTGAATGTAGTAATTTTTTTTCAAAACATGTGATTTACGTTAAATAATATTACTTTTCAAATATTATTATCCCTAAACCTAAACCCAAAATATTATTATTTATAATTTTTTCGCCACCCTCCGTTACCTTCTACAACTTTCTATATTAGATATTATTTTTTCTAAAATTCTCCGCTTTCCAACGATATATTATACGTATACCTCCTGACTAGTATTTCCGGAGATTCATTTTCGACCTGGATAAGCATTTTTATTTGTTTTCTCTTTATTCAATTATCAAATTCTTTCAAAAGTTATATTTATCATTTTTTGGTAACTCTTAATGATGAGAGATAGTTAATTATTTAAAATAAACCATATTACAGGTGCTTTAGAGGAAGACGTATATGAACATTGGGCATTTCAGCCCAGTAAAGTGACATCAATGAGGATAAGGCCTAATTGATATTAAAGATCACTTCATTATACAATGATACACCGAGTTTAATCAAAATCGTTAGAGCTATTTTTGAGAAAATTATAAAAATGTGTTTAAGCGTTGATATAAAGTGGCACTTCCGGTGAGCTGATTTTAAGGAAAAAGTTGCTGTCACATCTAAGGCATATACCTATTTTAAATACGTAATATCAGTTTCGAACGACTTTTCGTTTTAGAATTAGACTATTCACATACACACAGACCAGATTTGGTTATTTGGATTCAGGAGATCTCAAAGCGTATATTTCCGTGGAAACTCAGATTCAAAAATTTTCACGATCGCAATACTTTATCTTACTGTGGATTACATATATAGGTAAGTGAAAGTAAAAATATATCTATTAGAAGTCTTTCAGCTATTGATGCTATGTGGTGATACGTATTGGACATGGCGAATAAGTTTTTAAAATTATACAAGTTGAATGAAACCGACTTCTGAAATCAAAACCAGCGTCAACGGGTAGGAGCAAGTAGATAAGGATCGACCTGTACCTGGACCCTGGGAAGGCTTACAGTAAAAACTAGTAACGGGCTAAGTAACTGGTTCCTCTTAGGGTGTTACCAGTTATTGTGAAGTAATAGGCTGAAGTTGAGAACCAATGGAAACCATCCTTGCCTCACCCTGAATATTTGTATATAATACGCCGAGAAGTAAGAAAAGAGGTCTTATGTTGATGTACGGTCTTGAGGATGGGTCTTATGTTTTTTTCCCGCTTAAGGACTGAAGCCTTAGCCCAACATAGACCATGAAGATGCACAAAGACCTCGGATCTCGAGATGCAGCGTTGAAATCTATCAACCACACCATTTCATAGACAATAGATAAGTTGTAATTCCCAATCCTTATGTTATATTTCATAGCGAAAATTCAAAACAGTCCATCTGAAATCATGCCTTCACAGTTAATTATCAAATTCATTGAATCACGTATTTTGTTCTTGTAAATATAATTTGTACATATTCTTTATTAAACATAGAAATAAATTAAGTTTTTTAGTAAAAGATAATTTAATTCTGCCACCTATTTATATCATGATGATCACAGCTAATGTGTGTAATTAGAAAGCATGATAAACACAAACCAGCCTTTGAGAAAAGAAATCCAATTAATTAATTCTGGACCAATCAATATATTACAGATCCAAATTTAATTTACTATTTTTTTATTGAACATTTCTGGGTAATTATCATCAGTAATTATCCAGTGGCATCCCGAATAAAATTAAACACCCCAAAATGTAGAATCTTTAATGTCATCCCTTTTGCGGGGATAAAACATTGCAGTGGGAGGCATTAGTCAGACCTATGAACCAAATCTCCAATCCTACTTCTCTTAAAGACTACTGTACCATCTCCATTCTCTCTAACATTTTGAAACATCAGGAAAGAATAACTCGATATAAATTTCCGAATTCCTTAAAGACTCCAAACCACTCAATCCTCCAATCTGGTTTTTGATCTGTCTTCTCCATACAATCCGCTCTACTAAAAATACCAATGATGTATACTGCAATGGACGAAAAAAAGCTAACTATATTAATACTTCTCGACTTTTCTAAATCCTTCAACTCCTTAGAATACTCAGTCCTCTACACTAGATTAAAATCTCCATCCTTATTCGAGTTCTTTTCTTTGGTTTCAGTCTTTCCTTTCAGACCAGACTCAAGCAGTTAGTATTCAGAACAATCCTTATTTTCTTTCCTTACACTGTCCTCCAGAGTAGCGCATGGTTCAAGCATTTCCCCTTTCTTTTTTAATACCTCTATAAATGACCATTGTTCACACCATCTATACGCTGATGATTTCCAAATCTATTTATCCTTTTACCCTTCTGAAATATTAGTTGTGTTCGCTAATATTTAAGCAGGCCTAGAAGGGATCAGCGCCAGGGCAATGATATAAGACATAGAAAACTCAGGCCATTGTTGTAGGTTCCAGTTCTCTCCTTAAATCCAACTTCTTCCTTCCTCCTTTAGTCATCAATCAGCTCCTCCATTAAAAACCTAGGAATTTTCATTGATGAAAACCTCTCCTGGAATCTCCATATCACTATCATCTCCCAAAGCCCAATAGGTACCCTTAAACTATTTCATCACTTCCTTCATCTATCCCACAACCTATCCAGAAGCTCCTTGCATCCTCTCATATTTTCCCCCACTTTAATTTCGGCTGTGAGGTGTAGGGAGGCATCAAACCTGATGGTACTTGAAGGCAGATTAAAGCGACTCATCAACTCCTTCTTAAAATATTTTTCCGGTACTTTGAGGATCTCGTGTGCCCCACCATTACGAGTTAAAGTGGCTCTTCCCTTCTTTGTGCCAACAATATTTCCTTGGAACTTACCTATTCCAAACAATCAACTTATGGCACTCTTGATAGATCTACAGTCCTCTGCAGTTCAAACCAAGTAGTCCACTCCCAGAATACAAGATCCCATGTTCCTGACCTTTATACCTCTTCCCATAGAACTATTAATCCATTTGAACATTCCTTAATTACCAGATCCACTGTGCTTTCTAGTATTCCTTGCCATCTGATGTCCCGCCATGCCTCTTCCTTGTCCTCTTTCAAATATCATCTATACCAGTTCTTTCTCACATCCCAATATGTCGCAGATTGTGAATTTTGATAGAAGAGAATAGTTGTCTAAAATTGTTTGTGTTAATTTTAAGAATCAACTCATAGAGTTTATAACATTTTTTTCTTTTTCTGTATTTCTTTTTACTTAAATTATGTTTTATTTTTTTTTTCAAAATGTTTTTACTTTCTTTTGTTAATTTATTATCACTGAAGATATTGTAGGTACTGCTTAATTTTTATTAGTGTAGTTTTTGGCCAGATATGGTTTTTATTTTTTGGTCATAATTGTTATTCTAAAGAGACTTTGTTTCAGAATAAAGTTTATTTTCTATCTATCTATATAAATATATATTGAGAGAAATAGTCAAATAACAAAGTATTTTTTATTCTAATCGATTCCATCATTTAAACATCTGAAGTAAATATTTGTAGGTTCAATCTATAAAACACAGTAATAGGATATAGAGCACAATAAAACATTGTCAATATAAACAAATACATTTTATTATAAACTTTATAAAAAATAAATATAATTCATATTTTAATATCAGTATATTCATTAACTATTTATATTTTAATATACAATAAAATTACAACATAAAATGTTATTTACAGCACATTACAAGTGATCTTTGTCATTGTCTCTAGGGCAACGTATGGAGACGTAAAGTTTCTTCTGTCTACATTCTTCAGTATCAGGGAATATAGGGTTCCAATAGTCTTGAACAGAGGAATAAAATATAAAATTTATATCATACAAAGAATTCATGATAAAAGAAATATATGAAATTAAACAAAAATACCTGCAGGTGTCTGATTTAATTTATCAAATTTATCTCGATGTCTGGAACATTTATTCATCCTCGCTTTGATTTTAGACGGGCTCAGACCAATTGCTCCATAATACTAATAACAAAAGAAAATATGAATTTTCAATTCAAAGAGCCAATCAAGTTCAATAATTAGTAATATAAAAACAGATAAATAAATTTTAATGTTACAATAAATACAATAGTAACAAAAATAAATATTGGGACATATCTACTGATGGATTATAACAATTGGTTGGTTTTCGCATATGTCAAGGTATCCATTGGAACATCAGTGTCCATCCGCCACAGGCGGATCTACGGAGGGGGACGGCTTTCGGGCTGAAGCCCTTCCCCCCAAAATGGTAAAATATAACCATGTTTTACAGAAAAAAATATTAATAACTATCTCTGAAAGTATTCTTGTTCGTATAGTTACATTTAATAGGACTTCAGGAACCACTTAAACATCATTTCATATAGGTAGTTAATTTCTTTTTTTTTTTAATTATTTTTATGAAGATTTATAAAAAAAATTCAGGTGAAGTCCTTCCCCCAAAATTAAATCCTGGATCCGCTAGTGCCATCCGCGATATCTCAGGTTTTACAGTTTTTTTCTGCACTCAACTGTCCTCTGGTAGTCTGTTTGGACGTTGTGTAATAGATAGTGAATAGCCACTTGTGAAGCCAACTTCTTTATCTTGGGGCACAGAAAAACATCTGCAGTTAAATGCCCTTAAAAAAGTCGGGAATTTTGCTACCAATCCAAGAACATGAGGAGAAAGGGTCTCAGAATACTCTGAAGCACTGAGTTAATATTCCTACTTGTTAATATTAAATATTAACTTAATAGTAATATTAAATATTAACTAATATTAGCTGCCTCATTGCTCACGGATACCAGTACCAGAAGCTGCCAGTTTAGATAGACAAGAATTGACAGTAGGCCACTCCATTTAATTCATAAGAGAAATAAAAACCAAATTAAAAAAACTCCTTTTCTAGCTTATGTTTATTCGAAATCGGTATTTAAAATGTTAAACGATGAAAATGATCAATAACAATAAGCAATGGTTGATTCAATGTTACCTTTGCACACTGTTCACAATCCCAACCATCTAGTTTCATTCGTTCTTCTTTTTTTCGTACTGCATCTCTTTTATATTTATAATTTGGACTTCGAGAAGATTTTGAGCTGCATAAACATATACAAAACAAACACACAATTATAACTTGAACAATTTAAAAAAATAATTAATTAATATAAATGAGTCTTAAATAAAATATTACGTTATAACTGGAAATATTCAAACTCAAAGTCTGAAGTCTCTAAAATGTCAGTAAAAACAAACTAACCTGCCAACATTTTATCAACTCAGACATTATCAGGCTGGGAAAAAAATTTTGTAACATATACAATAAGTTTTTGTATGACGACATACATATATAAATATTTTAATTTTTTGTTAACTTATGTGACTTTTTTCTTAAATATGTCAGTTTTTTTTTTCTATTAAATTTCAAAATTTCTATTCTTAAGACTCTTTTACACAGTTATACCTCAACCAGTTTCTTAGATGAACTCACTTTGGTCGAGAATCATAGCTGTGTAAAAGGATTTTGTTAAGTTGCGGAGACCATACTGAGATGTTGGCAATTTTTGACCAACCTATAGCAGAAACCCTTGTATTCAGAAAGCATAAAACATACTGATTATCCCACTATTTTTACTTTCACTTACGTATATATGTAATATATAGTAAGGGTAAGTATTGCGATCGTGAAAATTTTCGAATCTCAGTTTTCAATGGAAATACATGTTTTGAGGTCCCCTGAGTCCAAATAACCAAGTGTCGCAAAATGGTCTGTGTGTCTGTGTGTGTGTGTGTGTTAACAGTTTAGCTCATAAACGAAAAGTAGTACAAAACTGATATTAAGTATTTAAGGTTTGTATATGGGCTGGATGTGACAGCAACTTTTTTGTTAAAATCGGCTAACAAAAACGGCTCTAACGATTTTGATTAAACTCAGTGTATGATTGTATAATTAAGTGTTCTTTAATACCATTTTAGTCTTATCCCCGTTGATGTCACTTTGCAGGGCTTCAATGCCCAATGTTCATATATGTCTTCCTCTAGTTATATAGTTATAAACCTTTAATATGGTTTATTTTAAAAAGTTAATCATTTTGCATTATTCAGAGTTATAAAAAAAATGCTACATATAACCTTTAAAAGAATTTGATAAGTTAATAAAGGAGGAAAAAAATAAAAATGCAGAAAAACCTGCGTTACTATAGACTGTAGCGCCTAAACGAATGTATCGATTTCAATGAAACTTCGCAAAGTCATTTTCTCGACACCCTTTAAATTTATCTACATAACATACTTCAACGAAAAGAAGCTGGAAAAAAAGTTCCGAAAAACTCAAAAAGTATACACTTTTTTGTCGATATTGTATTATGGTTTTTTAAAAGTTTATGGAATTTCCTAAAAAAAAAAAAAAATCGTTAAAATTGGACAATTAGGAGGAAAGATATGGTCTCTACTTTTTTTTCCCCTGAAGAGGCTAAAATTTGGATAAATTTAAAATATATATTTTTTTTTTTTTTTTTTTTTACATAGAGTGCTACCAGTGGGTAGTTTCTCACCAAATGATTTCATGTTATTATATTCTATTGTACACATTTACTGAATGTATTTTTACTTGTAATACAGTTGTAAATATCATTAATAAATAAATAAATAAAAATATTTTTTTTATTATGTAATTGTCAGTGTGAATATGCATTTTGTTACATTATTTTTATAATATAAATGATTCAACCAAGTTTTAAAATTATTTGAAACGATAAGGGACAGAGGAAAGGATTCCAACAGCTTGGAATAAGACAGTTTTATGTCCTATTAATAAATATCTGTTGGAATGCAATTATTATCAAGGCATATCTCTTCTGCCAGGCGTCTACAAGATTTATTCAAATATATTGAACCAAAAATTGCTACCTCATGTTGAGAGTGTCCTATACAGAGAAGTCTACTACAGATAAAATATTCATCTTATAAACCATTCTAGAACGAGGAAGAGAATATCAAATCCAAACAAACTTCTGTTTGTTGACTTTAAGCCCACCAAGGACACCATCCAACGTGAACTTCTGTATATGTATCAATGAAAGATCTCATTATACCTACTAAACTTATCTTCCTAGTAAAACTTATGGTGGGCAATATAGAGTGTGTGGTGCATGTTGAAGGGGATTTATCTGAAAGATTTACTTCTAATAATAGTCTTCGACAAGGAGATTCACTCGCCTGCTACTCTTCAATGTTGGATTGGAAAAATCTATAAGAGAATCAAAGATCCAGAACAGCAGAATAATCTTTAATCGAATGGTACAAATACTAGGATAAGCGGATGACCTCAATATAGTTGGGAAATCAAAAGCTGGAGTGAAAGAAGTGGATTTCTCTCGAGGATGCTGCCAAAAAGCTAGGACTCGCTGTAAATACATATAAAACCAATTATATAATTGCTGGCCAAGCTAGAGATCCTAACCAAGATTTTTTTTTCGGAAGGGCCCTTACACATTTGAACAAGCTGTTTACCTAGGTTCACAAGTTAATACTAATAATGACATCTCTGCTGCGATAAGGAGGTGAATAGTATCAGCTAATAGATACAATTTTGGACTGCATCAGCATCTGGGAAATGGCGTATTATCAAGAATCACAAAAACAAGGTTGTATAAGACACTGATCAGACCAGTGCTTATTTACGGAACAGAAACAAGGGCCTTCTCAAAGACTGATGAAAGGGAACTCCTAATTTTTGAGAAGAAAAGGCGATCTATGGCCCAGTAAGAATTGTCCAATCTGGAGAAGGTGCACAATCAGCGAAATATATCATTTACTTAATGAGTCTGATGTAACAAGAACTGTTTTTTTTTTTCTTCATTACTAGCCATGGCCCGCAGAACTTAGTCGAGGTGTCAATGTGGCCCGTGGTCCGAAAAGTTTGGCGACCACTGGAGTAGAGTAATAGATAAGGGAGAGACATCTCTGTCCATTACATTGCTTAAGTATATTTTTTTGGTGCTCGTAAGGCTTACTATCACTTCTTTAAAAATTTTCCATTATTTATTGGACTTTCGCATAAGGAGTTGAATTGATGGAAATGGTAAAAGTAATGTTGCAATATAGGGTTACTTTTTTGGCACATGTTTTGGGAAAAAAATTATTCAAACTTTTTTCGAGAAAAGTAGCACAATAAAATTTGTGGTGATTTCCCCTAGTGGTTGAAAACCAATCTTTTTAACTACAATTTCTAGGAAAAACTTTTGGTCTAAAAAGACCCTTAAATATTTCTCATACTTCATCACATATTTTTTTAAATATAATTACAAATATATGTACATTTTTTTTTTATTTAACATGTACATCGGTTCGTCCTTAATTATGATATCAGCATAATCAGTGAATGTGGTACAATATTCATAAAAGGTTAGCAGGTGAGGCATGAGGGTGCTGGCATAGTTTTTGCCCACAACTATTCTTTATTAACTGATTGTTATAAAATTATTACAATAAGAACATTCAATAAATTAATTAATTAAATAAGGATTTTAATAAAAATTAATAATAAAATAAATACCCTTGTAAAGGCAACTTTGTGTTCTTTGCTTTCTCTTCATTCTTCTGAGTACTTGTACTCGCAGGTTTAAAATCTGCTGAGTAAGGTGTATCAATATCATCAGACTCTAAACCAGCACCTCTAATAAACAAAAACAATAAAAATTTAATAAAAACAAAACAAAAAAAGATGCATGAAATAATATAAAAATAATTACTCACTTAACATTTCCTACTTGAGTACTAGTACTTGGGGGTTTAAAATCTGCCGAGTATGGCGTATCAATATCATCACACCCTACATTGACATGTCTAATCAAATTGAAGAAAATAATCAATATAAAAAAATATATAAATGAATCATTATATTAAAAAAAAACTCACTTGACATTACCATCATTAGATTCCACATTAGGTTTACCAATATTAGAAGAACCTCCATCATAGCCATCCAGTGAACTCAAATCTACATCTTTATTCTTCACACTGAGGTTTAATCTCAATTGACGCAACTTTTTGTTTCCCGAAATTTCAGCAGGTCCTCTTAATTCTTTCATCTTCCATACACTCTTCTTGGTAACTTTCTGTTCAGGAGTCTCACTAAAAACTTCATCGCTAGAATTGAACAGGACGGTGCTTTTTGCTTTATCCTTTTTCGAGTTGGAAGCATCATTATTAAACCAAATCTTGTCGAGTTCCGAATGACCTTCTTTTACATAATCAATCAATGATCCGTTGAGCGACAACTGATCATTACATTGCTTGATAGCTCTTGACTTTTTCTTTGGAGAAACATTTAAAATATTTTGCTCCTGAAAGTCAGCACTTAAATTTTTTTTAACACTTCGAGGAGTCCTCCGGGTAATAGACGAAACAGGAAGATTGATACTCTTTGACGTTCGATCCTTCAGAATATTAAAGACTCCAAAGCCACCTGGGGAGCCAGGGACATTTTCATCTCCAGGAGATGTAATAATTTCAGTCTTTTCCACATTCTATAAAATAAAAATTAAAATTAAAACATATCGACAGCTAAGTTGTAAAATCAGAACAATATTATTGTGATATAAAAATTTGACTTTTTCTAGTTAAGCTTGGCTTCATGATCTTTCTGAAATACAAACTAAAAATGCTAAATTAAAAAATTACCTCTTTGCCTTAAGAAAGCAATAAATATTGACAGAAAATTCATTTTTTTCCATCGACTAAATATTTTTAGTTTTTTTACTTTTAGAGTTTTTGCAAATGTGTGAGTGTTTGGGTATATGGTGATAGAACTAACTCCTACTAATATTTGTACTAATAAACACACGAAGCTGAAGATCGTCAAAATTCTGATGATCTGTCAATGAATAGTGACCAAAATCATGAATCAGAAATGAGAATGGGAAACAAAATAAATATTATACCTTAGATATTTAAATTAAAATTGTGAAGATTGGTTCAAATAATAAAAAAATAATTCAGATATTAAAAAAAAATAAAAGTCTACTTATCTTATATAATGAAAAATATAACAATGCTCTTACAAACTAGAATTAACCAGTGGATTTCTTCATATTCATCAAACCAATACCAATGTTTTGGAAATCATAGAAACATTAAAAGAAAATCGAAGTGACAGGATTTTTTTTTTAGAAACACTGTCTTTTATAAATATAGAGGAAAAAACACTCATAATACAGTGAAAACCAAGTGAACACCCGATAATATTGAATAAAACCTTTGGTTAAATTATTGTGAAATAAATAAAATTTGATTTATTCAGAAATAATTAAAACCTCTTTAAAATATAAAATTACAACAAAACCACTGCCTAACTGAATAAAATCACAACTTAAGAATTAAAAAAATAATTAAAACCATATATTTAATTATATCAATTATATGCAGCTTTTTTACAAAATTGTAAGATAGAATAACAATAGGCAATAAAATTTATTTTAAAAAACGCTGCAAATTATTCCACAATGGTTTATTATTTCCAGAAAATTATACATCTAAAGTAACATTACCTTCATAGTTACAAAGAAAAATAAATAAAAGATGATTCCAATTATTGGACTAAACTTTTTTTTTTTTAATCATTGGTAATATGCTAAAAAAAATAGCATTACATCAGTAACATATTAAAAATTTAAAAACCAAACAAAAGATATAACATTTGGAGTGGAACATATTTTAAAAACCCGGAGAGACCATATCTTTGCTCCTAATTTGAATGATTTTTTTTTTTGGTATTCAGGAAATTTCGTAAACTTTTAAAAAACCATGCATTATCGACAAAAAAGTGTAA
The DNA here is from genome assembly GCA_928085145.1 of Nezara viridula. NCBI lineage: Eukaryota > Metazoa > Arthropoda > Insecta > Hemiptera > Pentatomidae > Nezara > Nezara viridula. Next base: position 168,170,533 of record OV725079.1, read on the forward strand.
ACTTTTTGAGTTATTCGGAATTTAATTTTACCATCCCTCGTAACTTTTTTTTCCAGCTTCTTTTCGATGAAGTATGTTATATAGATAAATTTAAAGGGCGTCAAGAAAATGACTTTGGCGAAGATTCATTGAAATCGGTACATTCGTTTAGGAGCTACAGTCTATAGCAATGTAGGTTTTTCGGCCGCTATTTTGAAAGTAATAGGCGAATGGTAATGTCGATGAAGGAGGATCATCCTCGGGTGACTTCTGATATTATATCTAAATTTGAAAAAAATCGGTCCAGTAGTTTCGGAGAAAATGTGCGGACAGCGGACGGACAAAAAAATTTTTATTCGTTTTTCGAAATCTACGCATCCTGAAACGTCAAACCTCAAATTTTGAGAGGGAGTTAAGTTTTGAATTTTTTGACCGATCACAATGGTTGATTATTGAAAATAATAAACCAAAATTAAATACAAGACGATCAAACTTTGTTTAGATACTCTAAATAAAGGTATTACTTGTAGAGAGGCGAGGAAAATACTTCATCTGGCAGGACTAGCTTTATCAGGATCAATTTCGAAACAATTCACTCAATTTCATTTGAACTTTTAATCAGTAAATAATTTTTAATACTAAAAATTAAAATAAAAGCAGCTTACTTTTGCAGGTGAAGTGAGATCAGGGTAATTTTGAACATCGGTCTCTGGGATAATACCATCACATGTATCAGCCATATATATTTTTCTCTACATAAACATAAGGGATTAGTAAGACCATATAATATACATATAACGTTATATGTAACATTACTTTCCAACATACTGGAGACGGTGATTTACTATATGTACGCCTCTTTTTACGTTTAGGTGACTCTTCGAACAGCATTTGTGATACTAATGTCATAGCTGAATTCTTCCTTTGTCCCTGAAAATCATCAATGTTGTCACCAAGCTTCAAAATATTAGCTAAAAAAAAAAAATAACAAACAGATAACAAAATTATTTTTATTTTTAAAATTAAAAATAATAAAAAAAATCATTTTTTTCAAAAGATTTTTCTAAATTACAACAGGATCATTGGATTTTTAACTAAAAGGAAAAAATGGACAAGAAATATTTCTCTTGAAAAATATTGAATCAGTTAAATTAAAACATGCGAAATTATTCATTAACTTAATTTGAATAATGAAAAGTATTTAGAACAAAAATAAATTTTAAAAACAAAGCCGAATTAAAATTGATAAAATCATAAAATCATCAGGCCAAAAATGTGATGTTTTAAACATAAATAACATAATAATAATGGTATAGTATAAATTTCAGAAAGAGTAATAAACAAACTGTAATACATAGTAAAACTTCTTTTGGTTTATTATTTTCAATATTATATATATCATTATCTTTTCATTTCAATGCAGTAATCGTCCAAAAAGATTACTCCCTCTCAAAATTTGAGATTTTACGTTTCATGAATCCTCCTACCTCGACTGCCCTTCCTTTCAAGATGGTGGCTGAAAAACCTGTGTTGGTATAGATTGTAGCGCCTAAACGAATGTACCGATTTCAATGAAATTTTCCTAAAGTATTCTCCTCGATGTCCTTTAAATTTATTTACCTAGTCCTGTCATAAATATTGTTGCAAAGATATATATACAGATTTCAACAGAAAAATAATTTTTTTTCAAAAACTTTATTAGAAAATGAAATGTATATCTATAGAGAGTAAAACAAAAAAGAAATTACTCAAAATGTCCCACTTTTGCCTGTCTCAAAATGCCTCAATAGCAGCACGCAGCACTTCTTGAGGAAAGTGACTGACCTGCTATGACCACAAATTGTTTGAGGCTTTCCAAGTTAGGGTGTGCTCTGTGGCATGCCATCCTCTCCAGTTCGGACCAAAGCCGATAATCTAGTGGGTTGTGATCAGGGCTTCCTGAGGGCCAATCCGAGGCAGAGATGAACTCTGGAATGTTCTTTTGAAGCCACTGCTGAGTTGACCTGGCCTTGTTAGCAACAGCGGAATCCTGCTGAATAACCCACTGGCTTCCAGCAAAAAGAGTATTATTTAGAGGCTTGACAAGAGGTTCCAAAATATCATCCTAATAGTTTTTAATGGGTTTTTTAACTCCTGTTTCACAAAAATGAAGCTTTGTCCACACTAAACCATCACTGAGGGAGGGTGATGACCTCTTTCCACTCTTCCAATGACTTCCTGGGCTTCTTTAGAGATAAATTTTTCTTCAATTGTAAAAATTTTCTCATCGCTAAACAAAATCTTTCGATGAAGACCATTGGTGTAACGGCAAAGGAGCACTTTGCATCTATCCACTCTAACGTTTTTAGGGAAGTGGTTAGCCTTTGTCTTGTCATTCATCGAAATGCACACATCCTAAAGTCACTTTTTATTATGCGAGACATTGATGTGACAGAGATTCCCATTTCCCGAGACATGATTTGTTGTTTTGGAATGGAATTTCTTCTGATTCGAGCAGCCACTGCTCTCACTGCATTTGCCATTCTCACATTGCAGGCGGTCGAGATCTGTCACATACACATAGGGTCTCATTATATCTATTTATAGTGCTGTACACGAACATATGGCTGATACCCAAAGGTTTCAAAGTGTTGAAAATCTCTGACCTACATTTTCCAACTTTGTGTACGGTGATCACAGCTATTCGGTTTTCTTTATCACCCCGCTCCATGTTAATTGAGCGAAAGAAAAATACAAACTAATTGGGATTATTATCCTGTATTAATATGTAAAGAAAATAACTTAATAGAGATAAGGATTATCTAAATAATACCCAAGGATGTAAACAAAGTTCAACTTTTGTAGTATTTATGGCAGAACCAGGTATATAACATACTTCACCGATAACAAGATGGAAAAAAAATATGAGGTGGTAAAATTAGAATTCTGAAATATTCAAAAAGTATACACTTTTTTGTTGATATTGCATGCTTTTTTTAATTCACTAAATTTCTAAAAAAATCTTTGAAATCGGACAATTTGGTGCAAATATATGGTATTCTAAATAATTTTTATTTGTTTTATTGCAAAGTTTATATTGTTTGTTTTGGTTTTTGATTTTTTGAAAGTTATATCAACTGAAGTAGTGTTGTCTATTTTTCTTAGGAAATTACTGACGATAAAGAAAAAAATTATTTAGGACAATATTAGGAACCACCTTTTATTTATGTTACAAAGGAAGTAATGTTACTTTTTGGGATTAATAAACTACTTAATAAATAAATACTTTTGTTTTTTAAACTGACTTCATAATATGTTATCACTAAATAATAAAATCATTATACCTATAGATTTAATACGATTCTGAGCTTCTAAAGATTGTTTCTTATAATGGAGTAATTCCGTTTCTAATGCAGAACATTTATGACATTTGGTAGTTTCCAATCTGAGAAAAAAACAACAGATTAATTCTTCACAATATGAACTTTGTTAAACATTATTATTAACACCTTATCTATACTAAAATATTAAGGCAAAGAATTTTTTTGAATGCGCTAATTATGAAAATAACCTTCAATTTATTGAGGAAGGGTTTAGAGGCTTAATATTAATACATTTCTACGACCCATAGAAATGGAACAGTAGTCATTAACACAAATCAATCTTGAAAAAAATAGGCAACTACATTAACACAGCTTCCCGACCATACTAAGAAGCCTCTTACCAGTTGCAAATGTTCAAATGACCTGCTTCTTCCCCTGACCACATAAAGTCTCTTATCCAGCAACTTCTTTGGAATCTCCTCTATTGGCCCTCATGCGACATGGCCAGAATAAAGTAGTCTGCCTAATATTACATACATCATCACATAGCGCCTCCTAGAAGCTCATAAATCTCTGCTTCTTCTTCTTCTCCAATGGTTACCGTCCTTCACAGGTCCAAATAAACAGGACATGATTTTTCTCTAAAAAGTAAGAAGAGCCTCTTGTTCTGAACTTGTGAGTCCTGGAAATCTAAGCCTTAGGTTAGGACAGGTCTGATGAGGGTCCTATATAACTTAGATTTTGTTAAGCAGGATAATGAAGGGTTATTAAGAAGTGTCTGTTCAGGCCAGAATAACATCTATGAGCATTGACTGATTTCTATAAAAATTCTATTTTCAGATGTTATCATATACCCAAGATATTTAAATTGATAAACATGATGTAAAGTGAATGAACATGTCTCAACTGGTTCTTATCCTGCTGCAACTGCTCCATTTGTTATAATTGTTATAGTCCAGCTAGCAAATAATATAATCATTCTCAATTCTTCAGCAGTTTAAGTTAACTTAAGAAACACTTTTGAGCTACTTGAAAAATCTTGCAAGAAGATTCAGATCATCTGGAAGTCAACTATGCAGACACCATAAATCAAGCACAGAAACAATTTTGTAAACATATTGGAGTTAACTAAGAAAAGACTCTTTTCTTCTCACGGACAACTGTATATTATCTTGTATAGATCACATTGCACAGAAAGTCAGTATATAATTATACCATAAGGCGAATTAAAAATATCATTTAAACTGTAGCACTGTATATTTTCCTTAAATGTTTCAGAATTTACCGTCTTCATTAAAAACTCACTACAAAGCTATCAAACTTTATGCTTTCAGTAAATAAGTTTCACATTGATAAGATGCACTTGGTTGTGTTACTCATCATGTGTGTGTGAAACAGGCATGTATAATTCAAATTTAAAGCAGGCGTGTAAAACCGCAGGAGGCTAGTAATTAATAAATTTATATTGATTTAACCACATTTTTTTCAATTATCGCAGTACTAAACTTTTGGTTATGCGCTTGTAGCTGTACCATCACATTGGTGAATTCAACACAATCAGTCATTATGTAAAGAAACCAAAAACTGATAAAATTCTATCAGAAAATATTTAAGCTTTAAAGGTTTTTAAATTTTATATTTCAAAAGTTTTTAAAAAAGAAATACTTTAAATGAGGGTATAACATTGTTCTAACTACTAATTGGTCCATTCAATTAATTCGCATAGTTACATTGGTGATTCACCTAATGGTATACATTGCGAAAATATATAACTACAGTTATTTGTTAATGAAAGTCGAATTTTTAAAAGAAACATTTTTTTTTACTTTTATAATTAACAGTAACCATCAAAATAAAGGGTCAATTCAAATTAAGGGGGATATGGCATACTAACCAAAAATACCCTTGAGAAATAATTTATAATATTGTTTAAAAGAGTCTATTTTTATATTGTGGTTTTCATTCGATATTTAAGTTATAAATAATAAAGAAGCTTTCTCTACATGGTCTGTTTTAAAAAGCACAAAATCAGTGCAATGAACACTCGAAACCAACATTTTGGAAGTAGCTACTTATTAAACAATTTGAGGCATAGTAAATAATTCAAAACAAAAATCAATTAAGAAGTACCAACAATTTTGTACTTGATTCATTAGATTATCAACAATGTCAAAACTTCCAAGAAACTAATTAATATTAAGTGATTGTCACCTATAAATTCAAAACAGTTCAGAGAAAATTTACAGAGGAAAATTTAACTCCTAAAATCAAATAAACAATGTAATTTAAAAAATTTCAGTGTTAATTGTATGAGTTCAAAAAATAAGTCACCCTTCTTGTTTGAGCTGGTTAGATAAGCAATTGTGGAAACAGTTTCATAATCATGATAATAAAGTCAGAATGACCACTGTTAATGATCAATTTTAATTTATAATGCTTTCATCGAAGAGAAAAATTTTGGCAGATTATAAAAAAGGGCCCAAAATTCAAATTTAACAACAATTGGTTTAATTTTAATATCATTTCAAGCCTGCCTAGTAGTCTTACTTAGTTTTATGGTGCATGGGTCAATTTAAAAAAAGCTTTGATAATGGGAATTAAAAGAAACAACCATGAAATATTCATGGCATTTACTTTAAACTATGTATCACTATAATCCTCCAAGTTTCTTGCATTCAGTTTTAGGTATGGATGTGCTGTTTCTTGCCAACGGTTATGAACGAAGATGATGTAGACTACACATTATATTACCAAATTGCATATTTATTTAAGAGTCAAATTAAAATTTTGTTGACTATCAAAAAATTTGTTTTTTAACTAAATCATAAACAATAATGTATAAGTGATATAATTTCATTGAGATGACATAATTGATGGAACCTATACATACAATCAAAACCCAACAAAAGTATCTTGAGAAGAAATTTGTGAATCTCGCTAGTAAAGGGTAAAAACAAAAATAAATCAGTACCTAGTAACTTCAGCCTTTAATCTATTGCATTCTTGTGCTTTCCATTCCAGTTCAGCTAAATGCTTTTCACAAGTCGACTTCGAACTTGAATGACTAGAACTTATATCTGAAATTAACATAAACCATACCATAATCACAAGGATACCAAAATAAAACAAAACTAAAGTCAAGAGAACAAATTGTTTATACAAGAATTAATAATTCATTATCATGTGTGAAGATCTTATGACCAGATCTTTAAAAAACTTACACTTTGTTTTAGATAAAGCAGTTTCTAGTAACATCAATAACCCAAGATATTCATTATCCGGATCTGTTAAATGGGAACAGTTTTCATCAAACATATCAGCCCATATTTGCTTTAGTTCACACACCGATCTATTTTTTTCCTTCATTTTAAAAAATACATATACCGGACCATAACAGACGAACAGAAACAAACATAACCTAAACCTAAGATAACAGTCGGACAAGAATTAATCAACGCTGGCGCTATCTATGTAATATTTACTTTAATTTTAAATCTAAGATAACTTTCATTAAATTTAAATAACAAAAGCTTAAAAAAATAAATACGTAGATTATTAAGGATAACTAAATATAAAAACATGCAAGATGAAATTATTTATTTTATTAAATACAAGGATCAATAGGAAAAGAACAATTAAATAAAAACAATTTAATATAAAGTTCTCAAATGCAGTTTCATTTTTATAATGTATTTACATAGTATATCATAAATATTAAACAAATATATTACAATGGTTCTTAACCTGGTAATGGTTTAAAATAAAAATAACTTTGTACAATGTGAGTAACCATCACATAGACTGGATAAAAACCTAAAACATTATCACAATTGCTTTATGTTTAAAAAAACATAGTAGTACTTTAAGGAATTTATGGAATACTTCATTCACGTACCATTAAAAAAAAAAAGCGTGTAGTTAAGTATTCACAGAGCAATGCAGCACTACAAGTCAGTCAGCCGGGAGCATTTCTGAAGCCTGAAAATAAAATAAATGTGATAAACCACTCAACATAGTTTTCCCAAAACAAGAATTCAACTATAAACAGAAAATATAATTTGTAAAAAGGAAATAGAAAAATAAAATTATTTTATCAGACATTTGAAGATTTTATCTCATAATATCCATCAAACAGAATTTTAAATTTTTTAGGTATTCTTTCGCTGGTATTACCAATCATGCCAACTATAAGTAGTTAAGCACTGCTTTAGCAGAATTAACGTATTATTTCACTGGTTCTACCCATCACAGCGAAATAGACTTCTGTCTATTTCACTAAAGCAGTGTTTAACTGCAAGCAGTCAACGCGGTGGGCAGTAGCAGCGAAATAGTACTTCAAGCAATGTAATTTTGGTCATATATTTTTTTTGAATTATACAAATAAATAATTATAATTCCTAATCTGTTTACAGAGGCAAAAACTGATACTATCATACACACCTATACACAATTATTTTCATAAATTACTATCATATTGATGCAACATTGCATTAATTAAAAAATAACAACTTAAATTTTATTAATATATGATAATGTTAAGGGTTTACACCTCAAAAACAAAATCAAATTAACTTTAATTCATCACTTACATTCCAACTCATAGCTCATACATACCAACTTTTTTAAATCTCTATTAAAATAACACAATAGTTTTTTTTTTATTAAAATGATACAATATCAAATTAATTAATATAACAGTTTTTGAAATCGAAATAAAATAAATTTATGAAGTATTTTCACAATTTTAAGCAAGTAATTAAAAAACAACAGGAAACTTCATAACTCTTACAACATTTAATCATATAACATTACGTTTATTAGGAAATAAAATGAATACATATCTTTAAATGTTACTTGTTAATATAAACTTTAATACATATCACTAAAAGATGGTATATGTCATACATTATCACTAAAGCCCACAGTAGGGTTAGGCAATGCTAATGGAGCCCTGTTTATATTTTACCATTGCAATTTTAATTTATCACTAACAAAGGTAAGTTAAGAATGTGGAGTCACTGATTTCAATTAAACTTTTTTTGATGATACTAGGTCAAAAAATATTATACCCATGTCCAAGAGGCTTCTTGAGAATGCCTTCTAAGAGGCAAAATATATATAATATATATTTTATACAATTTTATTATTGTTTTTTGTTACTGTTTTCTGACTTTGCCCTGAATGGATTTCTAAGTTATTATATATCAATATATTTTTTGTTTTTTTGCGTAAAATGAGAAAAACATATTGCTAATTGAATTTAAAAAATTGTAAAGTATTATAAATTACAAAAACCCAAAGGTGCTTCTTGTAAGGTAGGCCAAGTAAATTTTTGTCATAAAAAAAAAATATTGAAATTCGTTTTTAGGGTCCGCTAAAACTCTTAAATACAACTTTATTTTGAAATAAAAAAATTCTGGGAGAATTTATTTTCATGCTGTTTACTACTACTATAATTATTATCAAGCCCACAAATTTATATTTTTTATTTCAAAACAAACTCGTATTTAAGAGTTTTATGAACGCTAAAAACGAATCTGAATTGTCTTTACATTACAAAAATTTATTGGACCTACTTTACAAGAATCGTCTTTGGGTTTTTGTAATTCATCATACATTAGAATTTTTTAAATTCAATAAGCAATATATTTTTCTTATTTTACATTTTAAAAACCAAATAAATAGATTGATCATAGTAACTTAGAAATCCATAAAGGGCAAAGTTAGAAAACAGTAACATAAAAAATTATAAAATTATATTTTTCTCGGCTCCTAGGGGATACTGGCAAGAAACCTAGCCTCGGACATGGGTCTAATATTTTTCTATCTAGTATCATTAAAAAAAGTTTCATTAAAATCTGTGACCCCATGTTCGTAAACTCCCCTTGTAAATAAACACATCCACATAACATACATTCAAATTAATTCTATAAATTTCCAAATGTCATTACTTAAATAATTAAATATTTAATAATTCTAGCACTAGATGAATACATATCGCACAAAAACGTTTGGAGGCCACATGTGGCCTCTGAGGCAGCGGTTTCTCATATTTGGTATATGTAGAAAAACATGCATCCATTGCAGGGTTACGGTAAAAAAATATATGTTTATTGATACTTAGACATTTTGTGAACAGGATTGTTATAAAATTGAAATGTGAAGGTAGATATTCCTAAATAAGTGAAAGGAATTCTAAAATAAATAGCGATTAAATATTAACAAGCAGAATTGCATTATTTAAGCAGAAGTCTGATAAGATGATATTAAAAAATCAAACAAAATATAGTATTGAACTACTAGATAAATTCCAACATCCATATCCATGATCATTTCATTCAGCTTTTCTTCACGATAGAAGGGGAAAGACAGAGCCAAGGAAGAATGAAGGATGGATTAAAAGAGACTGCCGAAATAATAGTCATTTTATTAAAAACGCATAAACTCTCATTTGAAAATAAACATTATATGTATCTCATACTATACTATTGGAAGAATATTTTACTGTTGTTGTATTTCAAAAACCATTTTTAGGCCTTCATATTTTACAGCTATTCTTAAAACTAACGAAATAATTATCTCTCTCTGGTTATTCTCCATAATACTCAAAAATTATTAATAAAAAACTATACAATTAAAACAAATTTTTTATTTGAGTTGTGATCTGATTGTTGTGACCTAATTTTTTAAGAATAAGTCCAGCCATAGGTGAGCGCCAAAATGTAATATTTCTCTTATATTTTACAAATAATAATATAACCTCGGAAGATCACTTTACATGGGATACTTCATTGATTGATTCATTTGTCTTCAAATACTTTCCATCTTCTGCCAAAACACATCTTCAAAAATTTTGATACTTTCTTCTACTCATACTCTAGCACTCTGGGAGATCCTCTCTCTTGTAATTCCAAACAACTAGTGACTCTGTCAAACAACAACTTCCAAGATGGTAATATTATCACTGGGTTTTACCCACTGGAGCCAGGATCCCTTCTCCTATCCTCTCTTCACTACAGCCAAAACAAAATTCTTTGGGATTTTCCTTTCTTGGGAAACCACAGAGCAGCCATTTTCTTTTCCCTGAACTAGTGAAACTAGCTTGCCTTTTAAATATTCAACATTAATTTATTAAACCCTTTTTACCCACTTCCAACAAATGTGTACATTGCACTATATCGTAATTGGATATGATTAAAGCAGATTCAAAAATAAGAGATAGTACTAGAATGGATAATAACTTATAAAGAAATTTTTTTAGAAAAAAAATTTTAAAAATTGAGCAAGCATGACTGAAAGCTTTGAGACAAGGGTATAAATGGGAGTAGTGAATGTTCAATTCTCATATGAAATTTTATTTCATGGCGACCCTTTAAAATAAGTCTTCCTAATCCCTTTCTGGTTAGAAAATGCAACAACCATAAGATAAAAACCATAAGCTGTCTGGGCAAAGCAAAAAGAAAAAACAGGGCACTAACTGGACAAAACGTCATAAAAAATAAATAAATAAAAAAAAACCATGTTGTATGCTTAAGATCACACAATAAAAATGAAAACGACAAGGCAGGATTGATAATATGAAATATAAATTTTCCTTCTGTTCTGTATTCACTAAGTAATAACTTTTAAATTATATAAAATTATAATTATGTTTAAAATATTTTTTGTTCTGTATTCACTAAGTAATAACATTTACATATATACAATTATAATTGTGTATAAATATTTACACATTTGTAAACAATGAGAAGTAGTCAATTAGTATAAGAAAATTAGGCAGTACCGGTGCTTTTTTTAAATAAAACTTCTGTAATGGAGATCAGTAATTTGTTGAAAAACTATCAAGCGCAACATAGAATCGAATAGAAACACTTAATTTTTAATTTATACGGTTAATTAAAAAAAATATTTAAATTTACTTCTGCAAATTGATTTCTCAATTTTCCATGTTATTTAAATTTTTATATATTTTGGTCCAAATGTTCAATACAGTAGTTATTATTATTTTGTTTTTTGGCGCTATCTTATTCTCTTTCCAACTCTAACTCGGCATCACATCAAAATACAGTTTTTAATTATAACTTATTACAAAGAGTATGAAATGCTGGAAATTTCCCTTACGGTATATAGATCCGAATTTTAGTTTTTGAGATATTTTAATTAAATGGCAAAAGTAGTAGAATCGTGCCGACTTTACCTAAACTAAATTAAATGAAACATAGCCGAACATGATGGCTCAGTCTCATTCGATACTCACAAAATAAAGTTACTAAGCATGCCTAAAGAAGTTTTCACTTCAAAAAAAATACAAGATAACTAGTGAAGTAGGAATTATGCCTGCAAGCTTGACTAATTTTATTAAAATTATGTTTTTCCTATCACTAATTGAATGTTCCATACAGAGAGTAAAAATCATCATTGTAAATAAAAGAAAATCATACTCTAAAAGCAAATAAAAATGCCACAGAAACTTTCTCTATTTACAGAAATAAATTTTAGATTATTCATAGAAAGTTTCGTACTATTTTATTGAAAATGGAAGATGCATTTGGTTTTTTAATCATTGTTTAAACTATTAGTCATACAACTTAACCCTCTTATCAATAACCATCAGCTAATCACTACAGAATATAATCACTAACCACAATATCATGATAACAAGTGACTAATATGGAATCTTAAAGCATACAAAAAACTTTAAAAATGTTTAATTGAATAACACTTGTAAACATCCTTATAGATATAGGCATGGTACTTAACGAAACTATTCTTACCGTATTCAAATTTATCAAAATAAAACTTGTCTTAAATAATCATAATTTAGCCCTAATTCTAGAAAGCCAGTTTAATATACATATATTAATTATGAACTGCAGAAAGCCAACATTTTTACTGTAAACCCTCAACTTAAAATAATATGGCGCATTGAAAAAAATAATCTCGTACGAGCAACACACAACTTTCACTTACTGCTCTAGTTTGAATAAAAATTATTTTCAGGCAATGTTATGCTATTATAAAATTTTTGAAGTGCATTTTTAACCGAGCTAAAGCTTAAACCTTACAGCTAACAAATCATTAAAATAACAAAAATCCTATTTATTGCATTAACGGTTGATTATGGATTGTACGATACGTTAATTATGTATTGAACAACTATTAGTTATTAAACTGTTGTTTTCCATTGCAAAGTCTACTAAAATGGAATGACAAGATTTGCATTGCCTGTAAAAAAATAGACAGGTCAAAAGTTGTCACACTAATTTAAGTGGATACTGTTGGGATATCACAAAGGGAAAATTCATGAAATTATTCACTAAATTAGTTTTCTAATAGGTTTCATGATCATTTTTCGGAATAAACGGAGGATAGATATCTAATTATTTAAATATATTTAAGGTTATAAACATAATTTTTTTTTTATCCATGAAATATTTTTATATATTTCACTTCTTCCATACAAATACAATAAAATTGTAATTTAAACAATGTCATTGCCTTGATTCGGTGGATTTTAAACACTTCTTTTTTTTTCAAACTTAAAAAAATTTTAAAAGTTTACATTTAGTAAGAAAATTTAAGTTAATTTCCTTGAAAACATGTGATTAATGTTAAATAATGTTAGTTTTCCGAAATTATTATTTATATTTTTTCGTCACTCTCCGTTAGCTTCTGCAACTTTATTTATTAGATAACATTTTTTCACAAGTTCTCCGCTCTTCAACAATATATTATACGTATATCTTCTGACTATTATTTCCAGAGATTTATCTTCGACCTCAATAAGCATTTTTTTCTCCTTTATTCAATTATCAAATTCTTTCAAAACTTATATTGGGTATTTTTTCGTAACTCCAAACAATGAGAGATAATTAATTATTTAAAATAAACTAAATTAAAAGAACTTTAGAAGAAGACATTTTCAAAATTGGGCATTTAAGCCCTGTTAAGTGACACCATAGGGATAAGAGCTAAATGGTATAAAAGATTACTTAATTACACATTAATACACCGAGTTTAATCAAAATCGTTTTCGAGAAAATTGTAAAAATGTGCAAAATAGATGATATAAAGTGGCACTTCCAGTTAGCCGATTTTAATGGAAAATTTGCTGTTACGTCTGGGGCAAATACAAACTAATTTCAGTTTCGTATGACTTTTCATTTTTGAGCTAGGCTTTTCACACACATACTGACCATTTTGCAGGACTTGGTTATTTCGACTCAGTGGACCTTAAACCTATATTTCCGTTGAAAAATGAGATTCGAAAATTTTTACGATCACAATACTTTCCCTTCATATATGGGTGCTTCTCAGATTATGGGCAATTTCCAGAAGAAATTCAAACTTTTAGTAATTTTGACGGAATTTAAATACAATTTTTTAAGTACCTACGTTACAAAGTACCTACACCTTCTATTGCCGCTCAGCTTTATCTGAGCAAATGGCCAAGATCAAAAGTGCTTTTTGCTCAGGAATTAAAGTAAGTAAAGCTAATAATTAGGTTGTGGGAATGAAATGAGTTTTCAACTTTGTAATGACATTTTCCCGTATTTTATTCGGGCAAGCCCGCTGTGTAAATAGGTGTGCCACTTCATAGAGGCTAGGTGTGCCTAGGTGTGGGTATTATTATAAGTACCCTTATAAATACAAATTTTAATATTTATATTGTTGTAATCTATACAATTGAATATCAAATAATTCCAACAATAGCATTTATGAAAACCGCATATGTATATTTATTTAATATTGTCGGATTCCGTATTATATTAAGCTCATGTTACAAATGGAAGCATGTTCTAATCTTTTGGGTGCGCTCGTATTCCTTTGTTTCCTCAATTACAACTATCCTCCGTTATGATCTCTTATTTCTCCTTTAGTTAATTATCAAATTCTTTCATATTTTATATTAAACTATCTTTTATATTAGAAATTAATGTGAAATGGTCAATTGTTTCAAATACAAAAAATTAAAGATACTTTAGGGGAAGCTAATATTGAAAATTAGCTATTAAAGCCCTGTTAGAAAACATCAATCAGAATAAAAACTACATTTTATTTAAATCTGCTTGATTTTACACAGATATAATGAATTTAATTGTTAGAGCCGTTTTTGAGAAAATCGTAAAAATATGTTTAGTCCATGATATAAAGTGTCACTTCCGGTTAGCCGATTTTGATGAAAAAGTTGCTGTAACATCTCTAGCATATAAAAACCTTAAATATGCAATTTCACTTTCAAACGACTTTTGTTTTTTGAGCTAGACTGTTAAAACACACACACACAGACCATTTTTCGGGACTCTGTTATTTGGAATCAGGGGACCTCAAAACGTGTATTCGAAAATTTTCACAATCGCAATACTTTTCTTTACTATATATTTCGTATATAGCTAAGTGAAGGTAAAATTATAAAAAATAAATATAAAAAGTATCAATTTTGAAATAATTTATACTCTAGTAAATAATATACTTGTAATATATTTATACTCAAATACTGAATACTAGATTTTATTTTATGTTAGTCAGCAACAAGATACCTAATTTTCAAATAAAATTGTTACACTAATTTGAGAGACTTCAAAACTATTGAGCCATTTGGCGTGACCTACATCCCCAAAACGTCAAAATAACGAGATTGTATAGGCCAAACGGGCCATTATTTTTGTAGGCCACCTTTTTTCTCAATTTTGTGATTGAATTATCTTACGATCCAAGAGGAAAGCAAATGGTTATATACAAGTTTTTAGTACCTGATTAAATAGAAAAAGTTTGCTGACCTCGGGATTGAAACCGAGAATTCTCATAAATAAAATAGTAGTAGGTTACGATGAGACGAAGCTATTCACGAAGTTTGAGGCGGACGTTAATAGTACCATTATAGTACCACGGATTAATAGTAAAAAGTTCAATACTAAAATTATGTTGGAAAGGAGTAATTATTCAAAACAATAAATTAGTTTCAATAAACAACATTTAAAACTAATCGACCCAGTACAAAAAAAAATTTATTACTTACCTATTTAAAAAATTACTTACCTTAATTCAATAATCCTGATATTTTATAATTGTTTCAATTAATGTCAAAGAAATTGAAAATTATCTATATTTTTTTTTGGAGAGGGAGGCTAACATACAAAGTTTAACATTTAAAATAATTATAAATATTTTTAAATCTGAAACAGAAGAGTAGAAACTTATATGTTATATTAAAAAAATTAATTTAAGTTAGTAAAATTTTGTGAAAAAATAGATTTATTTTTATGATTAATTTACCGCACCACATAAAGGGAAGCAACAACATACATTCACATTTAGAACTAACTGTTGCTAAGCCTAAGTACGAAAATGTGTTAGATGATTAACGTCAGCAATTCCAACTGTTAAACTCATTTTCTAATAACTCTTAACCAAAGATAAAAATAAATATTTCTTTTTAATATGGAATAACAAAGTCTAATATAATAGTTTTTTATGAATATCATATTGCACCGTGAGAATACAAGGGGCACAACTTACAAAATTTGAACATTTATTTTTTTTAACAAAAGTTTATCAATTCAATTTATTTGAAGATATAAAAATATGGATTTTTTCTTTTTAAATTAACATAATATTTTTTTGACTGAATTGGCTTGGTTGGCATATATTTAAACCTCTGCTGAAAAGTGTCTTAATGAATAGCCATAAATTAGAACAAAAGGTAATTATAAATTAAGTGTTACATCATAAAATCAGTTTTAATGAGTCAGGCACACTATAGAATCATGTATTGGGATGATGCCCGAATAACATGATCCAGTCACCCACTGGGATAATAATAGTAAGAAATCAATAGCCAAAATCTTGGAGATGAAATTATAGATGTTTCCTGGAAGTTTATTGTCTAGATACGGAAAACTAAACATGGTATTTTAGTATCTAGAACGATTTAAAAAAAGGTACTAATAATCGATTCCACGGTAAGATTTGAAACGAACAATAAGGTCAGGAACTCAAGAAACAGACAGAGAAAGAGAACATCTATATAAAGTGCAATCCAAACAAAGAAAAATAAAGAAAGAAATTGGTGATAGAAAATTTACAGTTAAAGGGATTTGGTTCGGATGTAGAGGAACCATCTCTCATTAGTTAAAAATTCATTTGGTCTATTTTCATAATGAAATTTATCGTATGATTATGACATCAAAAACAGTTTATTCAAAGTAGAAATATTTTTCCAATGACAATCTTTCAATTATAGAACCAAAAAATACCAAGTTTTGGTAAGTCATTAAGTTAGACATTTTTTTTTTTTGTTTATGTAAATAATTTTCAATAACTTTCACACAGAATATCTGAATTCTTAAAAAGGTGAAAATTTATCAGAGAAAGGTGTGGAAAATAAGCTAAATGCAGAACTTCACAGTTTAGTTCCATCAATTTATTAATAGTCTTAACACAAATGTGATGTCACACAGTATTTGTGCATCCATTGGCCAAATTTAACAGCTCCACCTCAACGGAAAAATAAATAGTGAATAATCCTTTCATAGGTCACCATTATTATTTTTTCTATGCTGTTAGTTGTGGTATATGTCTCAGTTTTTCGTTACCATTCAACTACTGAATTGGATAACCCCAATAATCATATTCAATCCATTTTTCATAAGAAATTACAATTTTTTCATCAAGAGGCAGGTTTTTACTTTCCTACCTATACTAGGTAAGGAAAGTATTGCAATCGGGTCAAATTTCCGATATGCGGTTTTCACAGATCTGAAATTTGGTGCTCCATGCGCAATAGTTTGCACGCAATAAATAAAATACATGTTTTTCTATAGACTGTGGTACGAAAACGGCTCTAACGATTTTGATGAAATTTTCCTATAATGTTTTAATCATTGTCCTTTCAATTTTCGTATATAGACTAAATTCCCGAAAAAAATCAGGAAAAAAGTTATAAAGAAAAGAAAAATGTGTTGGGGCCTGTCGCAACACATTTTTAGCCTGTCATTTGAAAGGTAATGAAATTCCCTACAAAGCCAGATAAAAATCGTTCATTTTGGACAACTATTAACAAAGTTACAGCTATTCAATTTCGAATATAAGATTACGGGTTCATATCCTGGTGTCAGAAAGGAGTGAATGAGAGAATAAAGATGACTAAGTGAAAGTAAGAAAATCTGTTCTCTACTTTTAACAGAAATTATTGTTCGACAAAATTAAGCTATGGCAAAGTTTTTGATCAGCAATATTAGTGACTATTGAAATTTTTACACTGATCTACCTTAAGCCGCTTTACATTGGTTTAGTTTATCAAATAAATCATATTCAAATCTTTTGTTTGATAAATTTTCAGGAAAATAAATCTAGTTCAATTCTTTTTTGTTTTTTCATGAACATATGTAAAGATATAAAAACTTTTCTGAAATAGGTAGGAAAGTCGTGTGAGTGGACACACCAGATATATTTTTTTTTTTTTTGTTTTGTTTTTTTACACAGCAAGCAATGAAACATATATCTCAAGAACTGTCACTCATTGAGATCATGTTATACCCAAACAAAGCTTGTTTTCTTTAGTTGTCTGTGAATACTCTTAACATTGAGTGTTTTATAACAGTTTGATATAGCTTTCTTCATCACCTCATCCTAAAATCTTTTCAAATCAACAGCACGATCTGCTAATTCATTTCATCCCAATAAAAATGAGATTTCTTCAAAAGCCTAAGTCGACCTATCGCAAGGAAAGACTAAAATTAACTAAAAGTTAAAAAATTCCACCTATTTTTCAGAAAACTAAACTCATTTTCTTTTCTCCATACATAAAAAATTCCACTGAGGTATACAAATATTTAAATTGATAATCAATCATGCCTTTATATTCTCTTGAATTCCATTTCTTTCAGTTATTATAGAGCCCGGTAGAGTTCATTTTTCTGCTATTCAAACATGTCACATATATCACTGTTTCATCATATATTACAAAGATTTTTGTCTTATCGATATTTAATTTGAAATAGTATTCTTCAATGGTTTTCATTAATGTAATACTTTCAATATTTTCCACAACTTTAACTAAAAGTACCCAAAAGAACTAGCATACCCAAACATAAGAATTTTATTGGACAGAATTAAATATATTTGTGTAAAAGTTACTTTTCAAATGACACATTCTAATGCTAAATTAAATAAAACTGAAAAAGGAGAACAGGTTTGTTCTAAACCTCAACATCGACAAATAAATTTAACTAGACTAAAATAAATGGATTATAATCAATGAAGAGAAGAATAGTTGTAATGTATAGCGTAAATAAGGACAAGAGATATATTACTCATAAATATTATTATCCATAATATTTATGAGAAATATATCTCTCGTCCTTATTTATGCTTCCGGTACTTTAGTTCAAACTTCGTCAGATAACCGTTAGAGATGACGCCACAATACATCTCTTCTCTCCCCCCTCCCTTGCTACGATTTTTACTTCTCCGTTTAACACTGGTGGAGACAGGTACGTTTCCTTTTTTTCTCTTTCTTATTTCAGCCTTCTCAGTTTCTTCCCTCCTTCCTTTCATTCCTTTTCTCTGTTTTAATTCTTTATTATATTATACGTTGTCTGTATATCTTGATAGACTTTACAATATCTCAATTTTCTATCTAACTATTCTATTCGCAATATCTTAATTTTACTATTTATTTTCATTCTTATATAACATTTATTTTCCTATTTTCTGTTTTACATTTTATTCTAAGATTCCCATTTTAATACTTATGTCACCTTTTTTGATTATGTTTACTTCATCATTCCACACTTTATAACGGTTATTATTATTTATCTCTTAGTTCTTACTATTGTCATTATTCTAACAACTTCATTTTACTTTAATTTTTTTTTTTTTTTACCTACACTATTTATGTTTCTCATACCTTGTTATCTGGTTCTTTTCTTAGCCCTGATGAAGGCCTGAACTTCTGGTCGAAACGTCGGCAAATGTCAAAATAAATATTATCATTTATTTTTGCCTTCTTATTTGACTGATCACCCCAACTATTCTTCTCTTCATTATTCACGACAGTCAACCATTTACCCAAGATTATAATCAATATTATTTGGACACATAAAAGTGAGGAAGATCTGAAAATGCACAATATCGAAAGGACTAAGTTTCTTGCTGATTCTCGGCAAACAAAAGAAGAATACAGGGATGTATATGGAAATAGCTCTTGTAAGAAAAAGAAGAGGATGGCCATGAATAAAAAAATCAGGAATATAGAATCATCCCTGTTGAATATAGAGACAACGAAATTTTTACACGAAGTCGAGGACTATAAAACAACATAAAAGTCAAATGAAACAGTGATAAGGGATGAGAATGGTGCACTGCTTACAGTGGCTGATGAATTAATAAAAATATAAGAGAGATACTTGAGAAGAGATACTTCCCTTACTTAGTGACATGTTGAATTCTGCACATGAATGCAACGAATACGATCAGGATGATAAAGATAAGGAAACATCCCTGAAGGCAGAGAATACTGTCGACATCATTGCTGGAGTCAGAAATTGTAAAGCACCAGAAACGGATAACATCACGGCAGAGCTGTAGAAAGAGACGAGACCCAAAATGAATACAGAAATACTGCAGCCTGGTTGCCCATATATGGCAAGAAAGACTACATGAAAAATGGGAGGAATCTGTAGTCATTCCAGGACTTGAGAAGAATGTTGTCCCCAGTCTCTTGAATGTTGCATATAAGATCTTCACTATTGCACTATATAACATGTTGATACATTACATGATATGCATAGTTGGTGACTACCAAGCAGGTTTTCGTAAGAATTATGTCAACAATAGACCAAATTTTTACTAATAAACAACGGTGTGAAAAGATGTATGAATTCGGCCACCCTCTGTGGAAGTATCAACAATAGTTAGTAGACGACTTTGAGGTAGCTTACAATTCAGTAATTAGAACGAAACTCTATAGTACAATGAAAGAAATTAGCATCCCAAGAAAACTTATTGAACTAAGTAGATGTATCATAAAAAAGAATATTTGCCAAGTCTGGATGAGAGGAAGCAGTAATGGACCGTTTGGCATGAACACAGAGCTATACAGAATGGTATAAACCCTAGTGTATGCAGATGACGCAATTATCGGGACATCACAAGCTGCTAAGGAGAAAGCTTTCTTCAAGATAAAGCAAGAAGCAAAAAACATGGGACTTACGATAAATAAAAATGATGTAAGGAAACATGATGTGGCCCCACAACAACGTCGAATGGGAAAATATACTTTTGAGGTATGATTCCAATACCTGGAATCTACAATAACAGAAAAGATGGAAGAGGAAGCTGACATTAGATGTAGATTAGCAAAAACCAACATAGCATGTTATGAGAAGCAGACTACTAAGTCACGCCACGAAAATGAGACTACAATCTTATAAGACCAATAGCAGAAACGTGAACATTCAGCAATTCAGTTGCACTAACGGTTGATCGCTTTGAGAGAAAGATCCTAGAGACACATTCTTGAACCGGTCAAAGACAGTGAAACTTGGCGTCTGCACTGAAATGTGGAGTTGTATGGTTACTACAAAGATTTGAGTATCTTCAACTTTGCCAGGTTGCAAAGACTTAATGGATTGGTTATATCATTAGGATAGAAGACAGGAGGTGCCCTCTAAAAGTGTACAAGAACACACCAGATGGGACAATACTCAGAGGAAACCCATATCACACTGGAAGGATGTGGTCTCCGCATAGAAATGAAACAGGCAAGGATGAGCAGAGTACAAACTGCAGATAGGGTCGTTTGGGGCAAATGATTGAATAGGACAAGGACCACTGTCATACCATTAAAGAAAAAGAAGACAACTTAAATAGACTAACTTTTTTATGTCTCATTTTTGATCAAATTATTATACAATATCTGGTGATCAATAAAATCATTTTAACTAAAAAATTTCATTGAAAAAATATACTTAAATGTTTGATTTTAAACGATTTTCTGACAAAAAATAACTCAAATCTTTATCAATACATTTAAAGAAACGAATATCAACTGCCACATATGCATCCTTAAAAAAAAAAATAAAACTGATGAAAAAAATGTTCATTCAAAATTTTAAACAGAACTTAAAATGTCTGCTAATGATTTATAAAGCTCATGATCTCTAAATATTTTCGTACCAATTTTGCATTCACTTGCACAAAAAAACAATAATGAATTGAGGTATAACTAATCAGGCCAAAAAAATGAAGGTTGCAATTACTTTTATTGTTTTATTTTACAGAATTTTAGCACTCATCAAACATACTTATGCATATACTACACTTTCCGCACTCAAATCTGCTTCCTCATTGTCTTCTCAAAGCAATAACTATGCTGTTACTTCAAATGTGTACGTCCAATTATACAAATATTTTTAATTAATTCACATAGTTGATAAAATTATTCATATTTTGTTTTCAGATTGATTTTAATTATTTTATATTTCTATTATCTCTTTGAAAGTTAATATTTTTTAATTCTAGATTAAAACTTGGACTTAAAAAATAAATACAATAACAGACATTGAAGGATAGTTCAGCATAGAAGGCACTAAAAATGTTCTTGGTTTCATAAGAAAAATTATGAAACTTCTTATAAATTATTTCACATAATTGTTAAGATTCTCGAGATCAGATGACTTTACCTGGGGCTTAAAACAAAACCTGCCCATTTTTTATATTGTTATATCAAATGAAATGTCAGCTTTTGGGAGGTAACAATGATATGGATATAATTAAAATTCCTAAATAATAATAAATAGGCAGATTTATTGGCTTCTATACAATTTTACCAACTTTACAACTTCATAATTCTCTATTAAAGCTTGCCGTTTAAAATTAATAATTAATTTCCTGTATGAAAAAAAGTATAGAATAGAAGCCAATGGAATGTATAATTAATAAATTATAATTGTATATATTATTGGCTTTAATGTTGTTAAAACCTAAAACTGACAAAAAAAATATCATCAGAGAATTTCTTTTTTTTTTTTTACTATAAATATACCAATATTCAAAACACTTAAATAATTCTGGTACCATATTCCAGCTACAAATTTTATAATTAAAAAATAAAATAAAACATTTCGCTATATTTATTTCATGAACATAAAAAAAAGTATATATTTTTAAAAAACTTTTAAACAATGATAATTTTATTCTTCTGTTGTTTTTTGTTTAATAAATTTAACAATTAGTATAATTAGAAAAACAGGATAATAAAAAACTGAGAAAATTATTTAGCAAACTAAATAAACTGGATTATTGTATAATTTAAATATTTTGAAGTATTAGTACTTACATTATATAAAAAATATTCAAAACATTGATATATATTATTAACTTATGCAAATTGCAACTTGAAAACAGCTGTTTATATCAGCTTAAGTAATGTGTTGAGAAATAAGAAATAGTTTATATAAGAGGCATTGGCAGGTTTTAGAATGAAATGTTCCATAAATTAAAAATTTGATGAATGAAAAATTAATATATTTAATAGGTTTTTATCTTCTTTTCACTTCTACCCCAGTATAAACCTATCATTTAACTGAAATGACAGTTAGAATAATGGATAACTGCAAATTTTGTTCTTTAAGAGCTATATTAAATTTATACATACAACAATAATAGAAAATAGATTTTAAAAAACTTCGACTAAAGATTCAAGTTATTAAGTTATAACTTTTTTTTTTGCAACTTTATAAAATAAAACTTTAAAATTAATGTTTAAGTTTCATCAAGGAAAATAAATATTCTAAAACAATATCTTCTTAAATTAATTAACATGAAAAGAAAATACTTCATCTTCAAATTTGATTCTTGAACATCAAAGTGCTCACCTCAAAATGACTGCTTTGTCCCTTCTCTCTGCTCAAAACCAATATAAAATAAATATGATGGCAATTATATTTTGATGGATGAGTCTTCTGCACAAATCCTTGTTGACATCATTGCAGTTCTTATATCTTCTTAAAGTCATTAAAATGTACCTTTTTTTTTGTAATTGATGATAATAACATTGGTATAACATAATTTTCAGTTTCACATATACACAAGTAAAATTTAAAAACTAACAATATATGACATAAAAGATATTTGATAAATATTTTATCAAAACAAGGAATCCAATGTTATATTAAAAATAAGTCTAGGAAATCCTTATAAAATATAAATCCCTACCACAAACCCTTAAATTATAATGTTTTTTTCCGTAGCTGTTTAACCCTTTGTACCATAACCTCGAGATAAATGTCAGCAGAAGTGAAAGAGAACCAATGCACTGTATAACATTTAAAATTCAACCGATACATCCAAAAAATCATATTCATCATAAATTATTTCTTCGAATTACTTTAATGTTTTAATTTCAACCTCAATCACAGGAATCATCTTTGTATTCTTCATTTAAAATCAAATTTCTAGAACTTACTCTCTTCACATTGCTTTAAGATAGTCTTTGTGATAGTCTAATTTATTGAACCCAAAAAAATTAAATTAATCGAAAATTGTTATTATTTTAAAGATTATTAATGAAACCATAGTGGGCGTCAATTTAGCAACCTCAAGTCAGCAGTGGCACCAGTTCAATTCTGCCTGGATGGATTACAATTTATTTCATGGTAGATCCATGGAATGAATCTCGATCTTTCTAGTCGGGCTAAAAAAGGTTGGTCTAGATTAGTCTCAGGATAAAAAGGTACAACAGGACACCACGACTGTTATATATTTCGACTGTCATAACAAATTTTATATACATTATATACCAAATGGACAAAATCCAACCAATAAGATATGTGCATTAATTTGAACTTTGTAAATAGTCACAGTTTACTCCCGTGATAAAGAATTTCAATATTCAAGAATATAAGTTTTTTATCAAGAAAATATGTGATGAGCGAAGTGTATATATATGTAGATACTCAAAGAGCCTAGATCTTGCTTAAGAAGACAAAGGGTAAAATATCATATGAATTCATTATACCCAAATTGTGAAAAATAATCACCGAAAAGAGAAAAATTAATAACAACCAAAAACAGAAAAAAAATTACATAACAGACATATATGGTGAATTATAGAAAAAAAAATCTTTCTTCAAAGTATTAATTAATAATTACCTAGTGTTTATACATGATAGATTACAATCCACGTGATTGTTGATATTATTATCATAACATAAGGAAGAAACCCCATCCCAAGTTGACAGCAAATAATAATAGTTCAGATTCCTATTTATCAAAAAAAAAAATTGCAGCTATCTGTAACATCAATGTTAAAAATTGCTTTCTGCTTCAGTAACAGTGCAGTATTAATATTTATAATTTTAATCTATGTTGCTTAAGAAAATAAGTCTTTACTCAATGGTCAATAATAACTTCATATCTGCGTTCCAGTAATAAAAGTGTCTATTAAAATTTTTAGAAAATGTGAGGTTGATTTGATTTCTGTTTTGAAATGAACTCCATCTTCTCAACTTAATAATGAAGAATCTATTTTTATTTTACAAATAAAACTGTTTCCAAAATAAATAATCATTTTCGAAATAAGACCATTAAATAACAAGTATAAAATACAATATTTACATTTCTCCAGAATAGAAAAAAAAAGAAAGAAAAGAAAAAAATACAAGGAGATTTATACTTTGATACAATATATTCTACAACTATTAATGGACAATAACATTATTGTCCCCATTTATACATCCCAAATACAATGAAAAACACTAGCAAAAACATCTAACAAAATTATATACAATAATCACAGAATATTTTAATTAATATACATATATAACATATTAAACTATCATAATTAGAGTAGCCCAAAATGGGGCTGCAATATATAAAACTAGTGTTATCAGACATTTAAATATGAGAAACTTATAAGTAATCTTTTATTTTAATATATTCCTTCTTCCCATCAGTCTAAGGTAATAAGAAAAAAATATATAATTTGATTAAATTACCTGAAATGAAAAATAACTAAAAACTAACAAAAATATGCTTTTTTTTCACTTAAAATTATCGGTGCCAACTTACATTATTACTTATTCCATATTTACATACTAAACATTGCAGTAGGATAACCTGAATCAGGTTATATCACTTTATTAAAATAGTGAACATAATAAAGTAAGTAAACTTCACAGATTAAAAGAAAAAAGAAAAAAAAAAAAAAAAAAAAAAAAAAAGGATTCCTACTATTTACACTATTTACAAAAAAATTTCTAATAATCTGATACCGAAAATACATAAATTAATAAGTGGGTTAATGAGATAGTTGTGAATTACCCTCGTCGAGGTGGAGACTAGCAGCAGCACCCTGATGATTAAAACGTGTCAAGAGGGCAGCCAACGTATTCCGAACAGCTTCCGTCGCTAAATATGTTCTCGGCGCATTTCCTCCACCGCTCACAGCGTTGTCCCCTGCGTACACAGCATGAGCATCAAATCCACTCTCACCTACTCCTCCTAAAGTTATTTAATAAAAACAGGTAAATATGTAACTGCCCCGATTGTCATTGGAAAAACAGACCTCAAAAATGAAAAATTGTTTTCCGATTAAAGATGTTGTATTTCCCTTTTTTGTTAGATGAATTATATTTGACTGTTTAAAGGTTAACGCGGATGAAAATAGTAAGGAATTTCAGTTATTTATTCACCATGTGTCCTGATATTTTTAAGTTTACTTGATGCAGTAAAATCTCAGTAATTAAAACTAATTGCTGTGCATTTTATACTACTGTTTTTATTATGATTCTTTTTTTTTTTTTAAATTTATTGTTGCAATGATTTTCTCATCTATTGTATCTATTAGTTGTATCTTTATTATTACTTATATCCATATTACTTAATTTATTTTAATTATTTATATATTTATTTTTGTTACTATCTGCTTTTGTATTACACACTTGCCTAATTTCCAGTTTCTGATTTAATTTTAACCCTGATAATGACAAACAAAAGCGTTGAACTTTCAGCACCCACAATAAATAAATAACTGATATTTATTTTATTTTGTTTCTAAAACATTTGCAATAAGTAAGGTTGTTTTGTTTTTTATTGCTTTTTGAGAAAGTGTGATCTTTCTATGACAAGATTCAATTATAATATTTAGGAATGAATACATTTTCAATTCCACATTAAGCATACACAAATCATGAGTTTCAAAGTAATACGAACAGATTAAACTGAAGTTGAAAAGTCCTGAGATCCCTTAGAATCTTGCTTTGTCCTCCACAATTTTTCCAATGACATATGATTTTGTAGGACAGCCAAAAATATTTAAAAGATCCGAGCACACATTGAATATACCTATGCATCAGCCATGAAAAAGTTCTTTCTTTATTTAACACATACTATTACTGCCGAAACATTAATCATAGTTAACAAAATATGATAAAAGAAAATATCAATTTTTATAACTTTTGTCGTTGTATTCTAATAGGTGTAAATGAATTATTTTTAAATGTGTCATTAAAAATTGAACAATAATTAGAGTAAGCGCACCAGTGACGGACATAGCTAAGGAATTTTTGTCATTTTTGGCTTAAACTGCCGTAATAATTATAGTTATATTGTCCGTTGGACATCTAGAATCTCTAGGATCTCCTTTTTCAATTTAACACTTTAAAATTGAAAAAAAATCAGTTATGCAGATATAATATACATTTTTAAAAAACACCTTTTTGCACTAGTGGTGGACAACCTGAAATTCAATTGTTCTAGTAATGGACAGAGGGTCGGTACCAGCAATAGACATACCTCAGAAAAACTCTAACATCTTTATTTAACTATAAAAATAATGATAAAGATAACATAACATAAATATTCAACTTGCTCTTAGCAAAACTGTCAGTAAGAAGGTATGAAACAAACTGATCTGAAGAGCATTACAGAAACAACAATGATAGGCATTTTAAACTTTTTGTTTGGGAACTTTGTTTATACAGTTGTCAACAAAGGACATTTTCTCAAATCTAGAAAAACTGGTACCTTTAAATCAATAAGGAAGCTTATTATTTACATTTAAAGTCCAACCATCTCTGGACCCCCTGTCCATAACTGGTGCGTTCACACTAAATGCATAAACTTTCCTTTGTTTTTACATAAAACATTCAACAACAGAATACATATACATATCTACTACTTGTAAATGTACATACCTTAAAATTAACGAATCAAACTACTAAAAAATTTGTGAAAACTTTGCTGTCAAATTACCTTTAGCAAAGAAAACAAGCTGCTTTGGGTCTAATTTTCCAGTACCATTACTTGTCCGAGCAGCTGCAGTTTTCAATTCACTTCGAAGGGCTTCAATCAATTGGTGAGATATAGGATCGGTCTAAAATTAAAAAAATATACATAAATAAGGGCTAATGTACGAAATATCGTAAGGAATAAACAAATGTCAAATCAACTGGAAAACTAGAAAATTTTAAGACTAAAAAAAAATAATTGGAGAACTATAAAATTTTAAGAATAAAACAAAATAATTGAAAAACTTAAAATTGATGGGAAAGAAAAAATTAAAGATATTCTGCCCTGATAAAAAATAAAGCTGGATTTATCATGAATGAGAACAGTTCAATAAAAAGATGCAAACTCAAGACAATCAAAAATCAAATACAGTTCACTCTTGGCTGTCAGATTATACACATTTGTTAATTTACTGATACTGCTGCTGGTGGAGGAAACTAGTCTGGCAAGTGGGCCCTATCGCCATCCTTCTTGCCAACCACTGGCGACCGCCAGGTTGCCGCCGCGTACTTACCAGAGTAGGAATGTCAAGATTCATTTCCCAGGGCAACCGAGAAATGAAAATTAGCCGACCCAGTTTGGAATCGAACCCACAATGTTGAGGACTGAGCACTCTGGGACCCACGCCCCAACGTACTCAGCCATCCCGTCCTCTTTGTTGGTTTTCAATTCAAAAACAATTCTCACAACCTTGCAACAGTGTTCGTATATTCTTTTTAATTTTTTATTCCTTTTTTTAAAGAGAAAAGTAAATTTTATTTGGAGACCTTTAATCCTGTATGAATAATGAAAATGAACAATAGAAGTGACATTTTTCTGGTACAAAATGACAAGTCAAGAAATAATGAAATTACGGAGTCATGTAACCTTAAAATATAAATAAAAGACGAGGGTAAGTACATAAATAAAATCAAAGATACATACATGGCCTCTGCTAAGTAATAATAAGGCCTCTGTATTCTAAAATAATAATTTAAATTTCAACTAGTTAATAACAATAATCAATAAATTGTTAAATATATTAGCTGTTACTGTTGTTGCTCAAAACTACCTAACCAAAAGGCATCATACCATTGCAATGTCCTTTTATTTGTTTCTTTTTTTAATTTTCATATGTGTAAATGCATCATGGTAAGAATAAGAAAACTAATTTCATTTATTTTTATATTATTTAAATATACATATTTTATTAACATATCAGTTTAAAAATATTTATCAACTGCACCTTAAGAAAAAAAAAGAGACAAAACATAATTATTGAAATAATAAATATAAATTACCTCTTTTTCGGCATGCAGAGACAGCAACTGGTGAGCTCTGACGGGATGCCCAGAGACTATCGCATGAGCTATAGTACTGAGCTGTCTAGAAGCTGGATCTTCAGGGGGAGTGTTAACCTTCATAGTAGGGTTACTGTTTGATTTAGGAGGAGGTGTTGCTGGCGAATCAACTGGTGGCCGGTATCCACGACGAGGGTTTAAACCAGCAGCTTCCATTTTCAAAGCTTTCGAAGAGCTGGAAAATAATTTATAATAGAACTAAATAAATCATTTCTCTAAACTGAATATAAAATTAGGTAATAAAAACAGAAAAATTCAAAAAGAAACCAACAGATACAATACCATTGTTACATGAAATGCAATAGTTGATTTTCAAGTCATATTTCCTACTACCAGAGTCATATTTTTGTAAGAAAATTATATACTAATAGTAATCATTGAAGTTTAATTAAGTAAGTAGTAAAAGCTAAAAAAAGGTTAATTGAAATTCCATTTAACAAATTATATTGATAGTGTTTTCATTGTGACCCATTAATATTAAATAACAGTGCCCATTAAATAAAGCAGGCTAAGGTGAAATATTCACTAAATAAAAAAAAATATACAAACAAAAAAGTTCATGAATGAAAATAAATAAGCCATAAACGATAAACAAAAAAATATTTAAAAACAAACAAAAAAAAAAAAAAAAAATTAAATACCTGAGATCATTATATGGGCGCTCTATTCTTGGCTTGTTAGGTGATCTGGAATAAATACATCTACTTAATAGGAAGGACTATAGTTTAATTAAAATTATAATAAAAATAAATAAAACAAATAAAATAAAATAAATATAATTAAAATCAAAAATAATAAAGAAATAAATGTATCTAAACTTGTGAAGAAGAAAATACGTCAAATAGGACAGGAAAGTGAGGACTAGTCATAATAGGACAATGATTTTGATATTCCATGAGCAGCAGGGGCCCCGCCACTCAGATCTCATTTTCCCTCATTTTTGTTTAGAACACAGATGAAAAGTTATTAAATCGTTTCAATAATGCTCACCTGAGGAAATTTAATAAAATTTTATAATTTCTTTCCGAATTTAATCCAACATTATGCTAAGGAAGCAGAAATAAAAATTCTTTGTCCCCTTCCTTCATAGCATCCTAGCATCCCGATCCTGAACAAGTGTTTCATGATATTTATAAATTTCTTTTGGTCGATCCTAAAGATGAGGTCCATCCATACCAATCTAGGTCATTGCTTGAGGAGGGCATCCGATAGGCTTGACTTAAAAAAACTTTTTGGATCCATTCGGGTTGGCACGTATGACCAAACCTTCCCCGTAACTTCTTTTCGAATGTGTTCCTTATAGCAGGTACTCCCAGATGTCCCCTCCATAATCATTCATTTCTAACTCTCTTTTTGTCTCTTGTCTCTTCTTGTCTATCACTTGCATCTGACACTCCATGGCTGTAAGATCTACTCCAGTGCCTATCCGGTAGCATCCAGTTCTCATTTCCATAAAGAAGGGTAGATCAGTAGACGGCATAAAGATATGTAATTTTACAGTTCTGCCCCTTTTCTTTTTCCACTAGAGTTGCATAACTGGTAATATGTTATTAGCTTTCTAAATCCTAAATATACCAAGAAAACAATCTTTCATACAGAATTTCAGCTCATTTGATCCAACGGCATCAAACAGAAACCCAGATCATCATGTTCCAAGAGTAAAGAAACGGAAATAAAATGCATCCTTGTCCCCTCTAATAACCTTCACCTTCCATACAGTGGTGAAGTCCATTATTTTCAGGAAAAAACAACAACTAATAATCTTAAGATGTACCAGTTGAAGGTTACTAAACAAGACATACAATTTCAAATGGCCAGATTATTTCATAAAAAATGTAATCATTACAGAAAATGATCTGATACAGAAAAGTGAATATATTGAATGAAACACCTTTAAGAAAAAATAAAAAACAGACTTTTAACAAAAACAACTATTAACTTTAAACCTGCGGATGTCTTATAACAGAATATACTTCTTGATTGGTGTTGCATGTTATACATTAGAATGCAACCCAAAACAACTTGCTGTAATTCAGTTAGTTACATTATTCAAAACATAAGTATCAACAATGACCATGTGATTCCATATTATTATTTTTTTCCTATTGTATTTTTTAGTTTTAATTAACTATTATTGTAAATATTTAATTTATCTATGACCGCACAGACATGCATTCTGCACCTATAATTTCTCTATAAGGACAACAGGTATCAGAATAATAAAATATATTTTCATTTCATTTCATTTTAAAGTTAATTTCATTTCAAAATTCACATTTAAGATTAGGAAATGTCACTTAATGGCTTTTTACAATAAACTAACAATATATTCTATATTTTAATATCATAAATTAAATCCAGTAATTTATTAATCTTTTTATTTCCTGGATAAGTGAAAAAAATAAGGTTTTGTTGAAAATCAATAATGACAAGCGCTCTAATCAATAGAAAGACCGATGATAATAAAATTCATACCACTTTTTAACTACTTAAGGACAGTTTCCAAACTTAATCCACCAGAGTCGTAGAAATATCTGCCCCAGATAGAAAAAGCAATATCAAAAATATACATAATAATTTTCTTCCACTTGAAATAAACAACATATAGATGAGATTGAATCGAAAGCATAAGAACATCTCAGAAAATGCCTTTTTCAGAGCATGGAAGTAATATTGTCAGAATAAACAACAATGCACTAAAATGCAGATTATATGAAATTATGTTACAGTTCAGCCCAATGCATAAGTTTAAATCTGTATAAATAAGTAATTTGGACAAATTATCTTGTCAAATAAGAAGAATTTCCTTCAAACTATACATAATTAAGTTAAAGAGATTAAATTGGTTTCATTAACATACCAGAACATTAGGTCATTGTATACAATGATCTTTCCAAACTGTGGCCAAAAAACACAAAATACTTCTCATGGGCTGAAGGCAAACAATGACAAAACCAATATATTTATTTTATATTCTGTTTGTAAAGACCTTAAGTTGAAAATGGTAAATTTTAAGTAAAGAGAGTCACCAAGTCACTTAGATTTTTCATTATTGAGATATTATTGGAGTATTATTACTAATAATTCCATGGATTTTATTTTCATAATTACTTCTGAAATTAAACATTAAATGATTATTAAGACAAAACCTTTGGCATAATATTACATAGTGATTAATGATATTAATAAATAAATGAATTACTAACCCGCCAGCATTTTCCGTATCTTCCCTGTGAGACCTGTTCATAGCTTGCTGTATTTCAGCTTGTTCTTTCATTTGCCGTCTCTGTTTTTTACTCCAAAGTTCATGACAATCCTGCCACGTTGGCAATTGCGGAGGCATCATCCTGATAGAAAAAAGTGTAAATATGTTATAAAACAATGCTTGTAAATTTAATATAAACTTAATACTGTGGAAATATTTAAACATTATTTTAAGAGATAAATAGCAATCAAAATATTTTTAAAATTACAATAAATATAGAAGATTATTTTTAAAATAAGCAATCAATCAATACACACACAGTAGCAATAGGGAGAAAAGGTACAACTTCAAAAAAGCAACACCAATACTATAACATTATAATAAAACATTATTATAAATACACCCTTCAATACTGAAGCTTTGATTTGGTCAAGGAACAGATAAAAATAAAAATTGCAATTGCGTTAATTTTACACCTCCGACCCAATGATATTATCGATGATAACTTACTTTTCAGGAATGATATTTTTAAGCCAAGTTGATTTAAGAGCGGCTTCAGCAGTAATCCTCTTGTTAGGATCAAGTTCGAGCATTTTATCTAATAGATCCAATGCTGAGGAGGGCATGAATATGAACTCCTCTCTAAGCCGCCGTCGATGAACTTTCTTAGCCTTTAACAAATGCCAATATGGCAGCTCAGTAACTGATGGCCAAGCGGCTGGAGTAGGCGTTCCGCAGAGCCTTGAAATTATTTCCAATTGCATCATCTCGTTTGCTTGCTAACAAAACAAAACAAAAACATTATTCCATGAAAACAAATAAACATAAGTTTATACAATAACCTGTATCATTACAACCCATGAAGGATCTCATGGTTTCAGTACTTTGTAAGGAATTATAATTAATCATAAAAATCATGCTCCCACTTTATAGAGACCTAGTAAGCTAGAGGGTCCCCCGATTGAACCTTTGCAAATAAATAAATCTATGCCTTTATTCCAATTAGTTACTGTTGGCTACTAGAAACTAACATGACTGATAAACTCAGTGAATCCCTGGGAAAATATTTTATTATATATTTTAGATAATTTTTTTAATTGATAAGGCAATACAATATTAATTCATAAATTTAAAAGCAATATACTATGAAAACACATAAAAAGGAATAAATAAATAGCCCAGATATTTACGAAGTACAATAATACCTGAAAAAGAGGTTTCTTTAGGAACAGCTCCCCCAATATGCATCCACAAGACCATACGTCAATCGCAGGCCCATACCTTTCTTCTCCAAGAAGTAATTCAGGAGGTCGATACCATAATGTAATGACTTTATTAGTATAAGGTCGTTGCCGATCTTCTGCGTTATATAATCGTGCAAGACCAAAATCAGCAAGCTTGACTTCACCCCTAAAAACCATAAGATAACAAAGATAACAGAACAGCATTTATTAAAAATTAGTTATTTGAACCTGAGCAATTCTAAAATGTTTAATAGCTAAGACCACAAAAAGAACAAATTTTTTACCAATTACATACTTCCCCTGCTTAACATGAGTACGGAAGTAAGATGAATCAGTTAAAATTTCAACATTTTTTATTCAATACATACTTAAGATACAATAAAATATTGTATCGTGAAATAAATACCAACAACAAACCTGTTATTCATTAAAATGTTTGAACACTTTATGTCCCGGTGAAGGAAGTTCTTCTTGTGGCAATAATTTAGACCTTCGAGAAGTTGCCTCATGATGCTGGCATTATGGAATTCATCAAATTCGACCATGCCTGACTCCAATAGCCCCATCAAATCATGATCCATATATTCAAATACAAGGTAGAAAGATCCTTTGTCCTAAATTTACATAAACATCCTGTGAGAATGATGGTGTAATAAGTTTATAATATTTATCAACAATGTAATAAAACAAATTTAAAAAAAAATCAATAGCATGCATTGCATTAAAAACTAAATTACATTATTTAGAAAAATCTTCTATAACAAAACCTATTTTTGTGTTGGTCATAAAATAATCTAATAGGCTGCTGAAGAAATAAATTAAATGCCTATGCCTCAGACTGATTAAATGCCAATATTCGGTATAAATCAAAATGTAAAGTTTAAGTACATACTTTTACTTTCACTTACCTATATATGAGAGTGAAAAAAAAATATAAATAATAATTTCTGAAAACTAACATTATTTAACGTAAATCACATTTCCAAAGAAATTAAATGAAATTTTCTTACTAAACTTTTAATTTTTTTTTTTTAAGTTTGAAACAATATTTAAACTTCTCTAAATCAAGGAAATGACACTGTTCAGGATACTATTTCATTATGCTTGTGTGAAAGAAGAAGTGAAATATAAAAATAGTTTATAACCTTAAATATATTTACTGTATTTTGTTAGGGTTCTCAAATAACTCTAGATCTGATATTGTATTTAAATAATTAGGTATATATCATCCGTTTATTATGAAAAATCATTATGTAAGCTTTGAGAAAATAAAATTAGTGAATATTTTGATGAATTTTCCCTTAGTGATATCCCAACAGTTTCCACTCACAATTAGTGTGACAACTTTTGACCTATTTTAGTAAACTTTGCAATGGAAAATAACAGTTTTAACAACTAATAGTCGTAAAATCCATAATAAATAGGTCATTCAATTGCTGTTCATTCATTCAGGTCATTCAAAATGTAGCACTTTACTACAATTACAATAAAAATCATAGACAAAATGGGGAAGTTTCATTCAAAGCTTCGATAGTTTCAAAAGCCGACAGATTGAGACAGGATAAATTGTAATTAGGATTTTGATATGGACATCAAAACTCAGTATAGTTACTAGGAACCATTTTTTAAACTCCTTTTTAAACACTTTCGGTACTACATGCTTCATTTTCTGACAATAACTTATGCCCAGGTACATACATATTTCTTTAAACATATTTATACTGTAATAATTCACAAAAAAACTTCTGAATTATTGAAGGAAGTTAGTCAACTATGCTAGATATCATGGGCGGTGAATAGTCAGACTTTAAAATTTTTATTGTTGCTGACGTTTCAATCCAAGCTTGTGGGTCATCATCAGTGCTGGTAACATGATTGATGATGACCCACAAGCTTGGGTTGAAACGTCAGCAACAATAAAAATTTTAAAGTCTGACTATTCACCGCCCATGATATCTAGCATAGTTAACTAACTTCCTTCAATAATTCAGAAGTTTTTTTGTGAATTATTACAGTATAAATATGTTTAAAGAAATATTTATGTACCTGGGCATAAAGTATTTCAGAAAAAAAGTCTTAAAATGACAACATCCGGACTGTTAATCACTCTAAGTCTGATTAAAAATAAAATATATCATTTTAAAGTTAAAAGGGTACTGATTGCAACTGTCACTCATTGGAATAGAAAAAGTCAATTTCCATAACTCTCACATATGAGCCTCTGCTCTGGAATAGGAAGGGATAGGGAACACACTAGTGTCTTTTCCAAAGGACCATTTAGCTGTGGGAAAAGACTGCAGCGTTTTGCAGAAGGTCCTTACGGACTAAGAAGTCCTATATACACCATTTTCGAGATAAATAGTAAGATTTGCAAAAACATCTTAGGTGCAATGGTTGCCCAGCAATACTTATCATATGTTCAGGTTTTTCAAAATTAAAATATGATTAATATACGAATTAAAATAGTATTCGACAAACTAAAAATTCATTGAAAAAGTAAATGGAGGAGAATAATTCTATTACTTGGAATAATGTAGAATGAAATTTATAATAATTATAAAAAATATTCAGTTGTAATTTTTATAATGTAATCTCAATAAGCTAAAGAATTACAAATCAGATCTTTTCTGCATCAAACAAATAAGTCTTGAGCAATTATAATAATGAATTAGTATAACTTCAGGGTAGAATATAATATAGCTGTGTATATTGTTGCTTACTTAACTATTAAACTAGAGATTTTCAAATGGGACGAGCTAATCTCTACTCTCTCACCTGCCTGTTTAATTTAGCATTAGTAGAACACGCCATTAGGGACGTAATGCATACAAAAAAAAAAGTTTGAATTTGGGTGGAACAATACCTTAATAACAATGCTTGGTTAAGCTGATGATTTGATCCTGTTAAGTGAAGACGTGGAAACTATAAAAACTAAATACAACAACGAAAATGAAAGCCGGTAAAGAACTGTGGCTCGAAATAAATAAGGATAAGATGGTTAGCTTCAAAAATGGCGACAATTTAGTTGGTAGCAATATAGAAGGCAATATACGTTATGAACAAGTAGAAAAGTTTAAGTATCGTGGTTCTACGATAACAAGAAAAAAAAATTGAAGAGGAAATTAAGGTTAGGCTGATGATGGGATTCTTCTAGAGCTACATAGCTCGGACCTCCTGTTCCGAAACTTAAAAATTAAAAATTACAAAACCATTATCCTATCTATGATTCTTTATTAATGCGAAACGTGGCCATTTGTATTAAGGGATGAACAATGTCTTAAGATTTTTGAAAATAAAATATTGCATAGATTGTTCGGACCAAAGAAGGATGCTGTTAAGGCTGTAAAATTGTTGATCTTGGTAATGAAAAAAATCCTAGAAGGTTAATATGTGCTGTGTTGAATGTTAGACATCTGAGGAGTAGACCGAAGCAGTGGGAAGATTGTGTTAAGGCTGATCTGGCTGGGCTGGATTAAGACGGCAATCAGTGGAGGGAGGTGTGTAAAAACGGACTGGTGGTCTTAGCACCTAACCAGGAAGATGGAAAAAGATGATACAAGAGTACACCCTTGACGAATGGAACCAGCGATAGGTAACAACTCCCCCCTGAGAAAATATTTCCCACCATCGGTTCCTGGTTAGCAGCAAAATGGGTGAAACCTGGTTACTGGGTGTCCCTACTACTCACTGGACACGGGGGCTTACGAGCAAAGCTTTTCGAAAAATATCGACCCCTTGTGCCCCAGTTGCGGAGTTCCAGAGACTGCCGAGCACATTGTCGTAACATGTACTGCCTATGAGGCACAGAGAGCAAAACTGCTGAGGGAAACCAGTCTCTACGTTTTGACTGAGAAAGATTTCCCTCAGCTCATGTGCGGCAAACTATCCTCATTTCAAAGATTACATTTCAAAATGGAAATCCATTATAGGCCCAAGTCATTTCTCTTTGGAAAGAAGAGGTGCACCGCCTGGAAGGCTATCGACTGTGACTATCGATGAGAAATTGGAAGCCTTTAGAGGCTAATGTTTATGTTGTGATGATGTTTGTGTTAATTAATCTTTAATCCTACTAACATTGCTCCTTGTATTCAGTGATTTTTTTTTTTCATATTTAGCGGTATACAGAATTTAATGTTCAAGTTACTAATTTTGTCAGTGTATTTTTCGTTTTGATTTTTAATATATTTTTTAAATCATGTAACTGTGTTTTTTAATCAATATATATATTTAAAACTCATCTTAAATATTTTTATTTCAGTAAAATGAGAAATTCGTTGGTGTTTTTGATTAACAAATTGATTTAGTGAAGTGAATCTCAGATCCGTAGCGACCTTCCATGTGACTCTAACTTAACCTTTGCAGTATTAAGTAAATTGTTACTTTAAAAGTCATTTTAAAGAATGAAGTTTCACTAATGGAGTTATGTTGAATAGACTATCTTGATAATATTATATTTTATATACAAACTTTTCGCTTATACATCAAATGAATTAGGGATAAGGATAGCTACCTAACGTGAGAGTTCCCATTGGAGTATGCTAGTTATTTATAAAAATGTCTGTTAAGAACATGGACATATAACCTAATCTACAATAGTACTTACTTTCCTGAAGTCGAGTGCATCTTGCTTGTCTGTGACTATCTCTCTCAAATTAACAATATTTTTATGGTTCAGCTGTCGAAGAATTTTAATCTCCCTGACTGCAGTGATAGGGAAACCCTCTTTTTCATTTTCTAATCGAACTTTTTTCAATGCCACTAGTTCACCTGAAGAAAAATGTTATTTATTAAAAAAATGTTGATATTACATGTTTTGTTAAATTTGAAATGAGATTTCAAGTGTTGTAGTTAGGAATCGGTTAGGGAAGTCAATACTGATTAACTTAAACTGTTACTGATTTTAAAATAACAGTGAAGTTAACAGAATATCGTACTTTTAATCCTAATCATCGGCAGGATTTGTGAGTGGTGAAGTGGAACAGTTGCCTTTCTAATAATATTACTGCAAAAGAAATAGAGAAAAATGATGGAATACAAATTTTTAAAAGATTTTTCATTTTTTTTTTTTTTTCATTTGAAAGTTGTATGATGAATTGGTTTGGTCTTTTAAGGCACAGGAAAATAATAAATGCATTTTTGGACATGGAGGCAAATGACTTTATAAGTTTTTCTATTAATAGCCCAATTGAAATTTTATTATTCTATATTAAAGCAAAGAAAGAAAAATATATATACAAACAAAATACATGTTTTGTAACAAATATATTTAACTTAAAATAGTAACAATTTCAATATATATTTTTTTTATTACATATAAACACTATCTGGTGACCATTCCTTCATAGTGGAATGATAACCTTGAGTGATGACGATAATAAATAAACACAGTTAATAGTGTACCTCGAGAAACATCAGGCTTCATCAACAACACGACTGTTCTTCCCTTATTAATATTTTTCCTACCAGTACTGACGTAAGTAATAATACATTATTTGTTATGGGACGAGTCCCTTTAGAATAAATACAGAAAGACAGAAATGTGGTCTAAGGAGCCTCAGAGATACATAAACAATAAACACAAACTACATAAATAGTAATAAAAAAAAAAATTTAAGTTACTTTCAAACTTTAGTCAGTTAATAGAAAAAAATGAAGTAAAAATAATTAAGAATGATCTAATAATTTATATTTATATTTATATTTATATCGGGGGTGGCCGAATGGGCTAAAGCGTGTGCACAGCACCGCGAGTTGCCTGACAACCAGATAACAGATTTGAGAAGAGTGAAAAGTTCGCGACCCGGAACCTAAAAGGCGAGGTAGGGAAGAACAAAAAAAAAAAAAAAGGTTGACCTGAAGAAAAGTAGAGTATTATAATTGGGTAAAATTTTTGACCTTTCAAAAATTTCAAATCTTTTTATATATGTTGGAAATTAAAATAAAAGGAACAGGAAGCTGAGTTCAGGTTCGGCCATGGCAGGTTAATTTTTATTCTGTATCAGCTTGGGGGTATCACCCTTGGGATCTGGAGATACTGCTGGGGCACACCTAGCCTAGCCTCTGTAAAGTGGGTTCTCTTAATTAAATAATTAATTAAGGGAAAAACCTGGAGGTTGAGAGTATTATCTTGGTCAAATCCTCACCTCCTGGCACTACTTTTTATCAAGAAACCAGTACTGAACCTAAGAGGTTTTTTTTTTGGTGTAAATGAAAATTGTATATGATTTCTTATACAATGCTTAGATGCTTGAAGTAGACAAAACCTTCACAGTATATAACTTTGTCTTTTTGTTTCTAATTATGAAATTCATTAAATAATGGTTTTAATTAGATTTGCTCAATTTTTAGGACAACGTTTTGATCTCTAAAATGATTCTTTTAAGTTTTATATTTATACATAAATTGATAGAAACAGTCCTAAATTAAATGAATCGATTATCATGATATTCAAAGAGTGAAAATGAAAAAGACTGATAAAACACAAACTCAAAGCTTAGAACACATTAGAAAAAAATTTTTTGGTGCATTCGAAGATATACCGAATCGTAAAGGAGGATTGTAAACAGAAAAAATTGTTAGGTACCTACTTTTCAACATTTTTCTTGTTAAATTATTTAACTTCTTATTTCCTTATTTATTTTATTTAGCAATATATTTTAGTTAAATTCCCTGGACTCAATAATGAGTTAAACAAAAATCATTGCCTATTCCACTCCGGAAAGCATTTTTAACTAAATAATCTAGCATGAAGATTCACTCTTCATTTTGCTTTGGCATTTTAAAAATAAATCATAACATTAGTAAGTCAATTAAGAACTCAAAACTTTGTTTACAGTACTGGCGTAGCCTTACTATAACTGATAACGCTTACGCAGGTTAGCACATTAAGCATTTACACAAGTGCATAAATACCCCTACCTAGTTTAATAATTTAATGTTATAAATGTGAAGAAGTTCAAAATAAATAAAGGGAGCA
This sequence comes from Nezara viridula, assembly GCA_928085145.1. Taxonomy (NCBI): domain Eukaryota; kingdom Metazoa; phylum Arthropoda; class Insecta; order Hemiptera; family Pentatomidae; genus Nezara; species Nezara viridula. The sequence goes on from OV725079.1 coordinate 168,210,873, forward strand.
GTCATTATAAAGTTTTTATTGGTGTCGACGTTTCAACCAAAACATGTGGGTCATCATCAGGGCGTGTTTCGAGCACTGAAGGCATTCAAGTACTCTACGTCAAGTACTAAATGTCAGCACCAATAAAAACTTTATAATGACTGCCTCCTGAATATTTATCACCCACGATATGTAGAACAGTCTATAAACTTCCACACAATCATTACATAATTATAAAAATTTATAATTTAATGTTTAATATAAATGTTTAATAAAGAATATAACTAAATTTTAGGAAAAATTGTAATAAATCATAAAATGAAATACATACAAAAATAGATTAGTAAAAAAAACAACTAAAACATAACATATTGAGACTAACCTGACTGCCTATCCTTTGCCTTATACACCTGACCATAAGTTCCTTCTCCGATATGAGCAATAACTTCAAACATGTCAACACAGCGCTCGCCCCAAGTTCTTCCTGGAGGTATCGTTCTAGTTTTACCCTTGTGCAATATTTTAGGCCTCACTAGTCGACTTACACCCCTCCGTGAAGCGTTCTGTAAACAAAATAATTTAAGCATTACTAGATTTAAGAAAAAAATTTAAATTAAAATGTAGATAAAAACTTATAAGCACACTAAAATTTAATTTCTACTATCTAATTTATAATTTAATGGTACTAGTTCACATGAGTTCCACACAGATTACGCGTGGTTCACAATCACTTCGGTCACACTTGTTTATGGAGAGTTGAATGATTCCGGGTTTATCCAGAAGAGAACGAAGAGACCGATCTCTGAGTCAGTTACTAATAACTTTCCCACCATTAAAGTATTTTTATACTCTTAACAATGTATGTTTATACAGCATGAGCCATCGGCTCACTCATGGAATTATATTAGTAATTTAGATTACATCTTATAACTTTAATTGAGGTTATACTTATCGCTAAAGGCTATATATAACAATTTTCTATGTTAATTCGATTTGTGCTACACACTAGCAGATACAGGATTTAATTTTGGGGGAAGGGCTTCAGCCCAAATTTTATATATATATATACAAATATATATAGCATTTCCAAGTCAATTTCAACCTTTTCCAAATCAAATTCAACCTTTTCCAAGTCAAATTAATCCTTTTCCATTTCAAATTCAACCTTTTCCAAGTTCCGAATTTTCCTAAAAAATTTTTCGAAACAATGACCACTTTCCAATAAGGTCTATTATTATGCTCCCCTAAGTAGAGTTTTCAAAACACTATTGATTTTATGTTAAACTTCTGAATATCGATTTATTGTACCTATTCAGATTTATTCTATATAAGGGTCTAGTATTACGTTATTATTATAGTTTTTGAAAATAATCTCTATTTTAAGATTACGCCACTGCGTTTCCACTTATTTAAGTTTTTCGGATTTATTCGGTATAAGAGTGTATTCTTATGTTTCCGGAGCCGTAGATTTTGAAAACGACCTCCATTTTAAGATAACGCCACTGCGTTTCAACTTATTTATTAAGTTTTTCGGATTTTTGTGATATAAGGGTGTATTCTTATGTTTCCGAAGCATTACTTTTTGAAAATGACCTCTATTTTAAGATTAGGCCACTGAGTTCTGGTATGTTTAAGTTGGTAGCACTTATTTAATATAAGGGTCTAATTATGTGTTATCGGAGATGTAGTTTATGAAATTTTGAAATAGATTTTCAGCTTTCCAATGATATATTACACGTATATTACACCTTCTGACTATTATTTTCAGAGATTCATTTTCGAGCTAAACTAACATTTTTCATTTTTTCTCCTTTCTTTAATTATCAAATTCTTTCAAAGGTTATATTGAGATTTTTTATTATTAATAACAATGGAAAACAGTTAATTATTTAAAATAAACCTAATTAAAAGGTACTTTAAAGGAAGAAATACTGAACATTGGCCATTTAAGCTCTGTGAGGCAACATCAATGTGGATATGACTTAGCAAATATTAAAGATCACTTAATGACAAACTCATATTACAAATTTAATCAAAATCGTTAGAGCCGTTTTTTAGGAATTGTAAAAATATGAAAAGCGATGACAAAGTGGAACGTCCCGTTAGCTGATTTTAATTAAAACGTAGCTGTAACATCCCAGGCATATACCTGACTTAATATGAATTTTCAGTTTAGTCTGACTTTGTGTTTTTGAGCTAGATTGGATAACACATACAGACCATTATGTGGGGACTTGGTTATTTGGGCTCAGGGAGATCCTTAAAATGTGTATTTCCGTTGAAAACTCAGTTTCAAAAATCGTCACGATTGCAATACTTTTCCTTACCATATATTGCATATGCAGGTAAGTGAAAGTAAAAAAAGGATGATTTAATGAACTTACTGTATGGGGAGGCACGAAAAAAATACCAAACTTGATTGGCAATATATCTTAGAAAATCAAATTTCAGGCCAATACTATATACCTAGTTCTGTCATAAATACTGTTACAAAAGTTGAACTTTGTTTACATCCTTGGATATTATTTAAATAATTCTTACCTCTATCAGGTTATTTTCTTTACATGTCAGGATAATAATCCCAATTAGTTTGTATTTTTGTTTCGCTCAGTTAACATAGAGTGGGGTGATGAGGGAAACTAAATAGTTGTGATCGCCTTACACAAAGTTAGAAAATGTAGATCAGATATTTTTAACACTTTGAAACCTTTAGATATCAGCCGTATGTTCGTATACTGCACTATAGATGTAATGAGACACTATTTGTATATGACAGACCTCGACCGAGACGTTCCTGCACTGTGAGAACAGCAAATGCAGTGAGAGCATGGGCTGCTCGAATCAGAAGAAATACCATTCTAAAACAATAAATCATGTCTCGGGAAATGGGAATCTCTGTCAGATCAATGTCGTGCATAACAAAAATGACCTTAGGATAGGCACATTTCAAAGAATGACAGGACAAATGCAAACCACCTCTCTTAGAAAAAATAGAGTGGATAGATGCAAAGTGATCGTTGGCCGTTACACCAATGGTCTTCGTCATAGATTTTGCTCAGCGATGAGAACAGTTTTACAATTGAAGAAAAATTTAATCATCAAAATGATCGTGTGTATGCACACAGCTCTAAAGAAGCTTAGGAAGTCATTGGGAGAGTGAAAAGAGGTCATCATCCTTCCTCAGTGATGATTTGGTGGGGAGTTTGCTTTGATCGCACCACAAAGCTCCATTTTTGTAAAAAAAAATAGTTAAAACAGCCGCTAAAAACTATCAATACGATATTTTGGAACCCGTTGTCAAGCCTCTAAATGATACTCTGTTTGCTGGAAGTCATTGGGTTTTCCATCAGAATCCTCTCCAGCTCACAAGACCAGGTCAACTAAGCAGTGGCTTCAAAAGAACATTCCAGAGTTCATCTCTGCCTCGGAATAGCTCTCAGGAAGCCCAGATCTCAACCCACTAGAATATCGGCTTTGGTCTGAACTAGAGAGGACGGCATGACAAAGAGCACACCCTAACTTGGAAAGCCTCAAACAACCTCTGGTCTGAGCAGTTAAGCGCTTTCCTCAAGAAGTGCTGCGTACTGCTATTGATGAATGGCCACAGAGATTAAATGCCTGTGTCAAGGCCAAAGGGGAACATTTTGAGTAATTTCTTTTTTGTTTTACTCTCTATAGATGTACATTTTATTTTCTAATAAAGTTTTTGAAAAAATTAATTTTTCTGTTGAAATCTGTATATATTTCCTTGTAACAATATTTATGACAGGACTAGGTACTTAATAATTATAATAACTATAGTTGGCAGCATATTATATATAATACACACCTTAGGCAAGCTCAAAGGAGATGCATTTTGATGAGTTGGTTGAGATAAATTAAACATGGCCATTTTGTTCATATTTCCTTGCGGTGGTGTACTTGTAGTTTCATCTTCTCCAGTCAAATCTTCTACTCCCAAAACACCTATGAAACAAAATAATAAGACTGAATTTATAATTATACATACATATTTATAAATTCTAATAAATAAGAGTTTCAAAAATAGCTATAATTCAACAAAGCCAATTAGTAATATACTTAGTTGTAATAACATACTATAGGCACAGACCCGATTTTATCAAGTCATTAACATCCCCGCCTAAAACTTCCTGAATAGCATTATCTCATCGTAATGTACAACTTTTTTGTTAACGAAAATTCTCGGAATTGGAGAGTTTTTAATCTGGATATTGTCAAACTTTGTATATTTAATCAGGTACTAAAAACTCATAAAACCCATTTACTTCCCATTCGATTAGTAAGATAGATCACAAAATTGAGAAAAAAGGTAGCCTACAAAAATATTGAGCAGTTTGGCATGACCCCCTAATATGTCAAAATAATAAGGTTATATACAGCCCAATATTTTTGTAGGTCCTTTTTTTTTACGAAAGTAAGTGGGAAAGTAAATGGGTATTTACGAGTTTTTAGTAATTTAATGAGAAACCTAGTGAGAATTTTTTAAGATAAAATATTATTAGGTTACAATAAGATGAAGTCATAGACAAAGTTTTAGACGGATGTTAATAATTTGATAAAAAGGGGTCTGTATTGCAGACTATCTAAACCAATGGCATAGAATAATCTCATACTCACCAGGTGGAAGTGGTAGATCCTTGATGCTTTTCTTAGCAGCTGGCATGGGTGTAACTGGTTTCGGAGGACTAGGTGATCGACTGGGAGGTGAATCGATGCTTTCCAGATCATTTTGATTAATGCCAGGAGGGAGTGGTAATTTAGAGAGCTTTGGCTTATTGGAGTCAAGAGGTACTAGATCAGGAGGAACAGGTGGTGGAGGTACTGTTGACAGATCAAATTCATCTGGTGGTAGAGGAAGTTCTGGAATGGGTGGTGGAGGCAATAACGGAGGAGTCCGGGTTTCAGGAGGCTCAGCTATCTCCATCACAACTTCATTGATTTCATCACAAGGAATCTCTTCTTCAGGCGGAAGTGGTGGTAGGTCATCAGGGTTGTCGGAATATATGGTAGGAGCAAGAATTGGTTCTGGTTCAGGAGGCATAGGTGGCAATTCGTCCTCCTCTTTTTTTTCAGATAGTTCGGCAATTCTCTTCATAGCCAATTCCCTCATGTTCCTGTCCTTAACAAGTTCAGCAAAGAGGGACGTTTCACTCATTTTAGCTTTTGCAGAGAATGCTCTCACACGACGCAGAGTGGCCGGAGATTTTGAACGTGATTTGCTGATATGCCTCTTAACTGAAGAACGTCTATGATTCGGTGACTTTGGATGTGTGATTGGTGATCTTGATACTCGTGGAGTTCTTGATCGACGCCAACTGTGGCCTCTAGATACTGATCGCCGAATTCTTCAAACATAAAAAAAAGTTAAGAGTTAATTTTCAAGTAATAAATGCATAAAAAAGTAATAATGTATAATGTATAATGTATAGAGTTTTATTCAATAAAGTACACATACTACACCATAAATATGAAAAGTTGTTAAATGAAATTTTTTCAAAACCAACTTCATGTTTCTAACCTTCATAAAAATCATGAAACATACTGAAATTAATAAATGTTCGTATCGATTAAAACTACTAAACATTAATTTTATAAATGGATTTTTATACACCTTTTTGGATGTTTATATGAAGAAAAAAATAAATACAATAAAACTTACCGTACAGTAACCCTGCAGCATTAAAAAAAGAAATCAATTATTAATAATTCATATTAATCAGTTTCACTACATATATACAAAAGTATTTATTTTTAACATGCTAATTTCAGGAACTAACAATCCGATTCAAAAATTTAATTTTTTGGGTCAGATTGACTGTTAACGGAGGAAGGCTAAGGCTATTTAATACCACACTATGACCTCAGAAACAGAGCAATAACCACAAATCTCATTTAATCTGAAAAACTGTAAAGTGGAACCAACACAATCCTTCAGGAATCAGTTTTAAAACTAGCGAGAATGGTTTCAATCAAAAAAAGTAACTTTAAATAAAATGAAAAGTCTTCCACTTTTTTTTTTTAAATCACCAACATTATTATTATCATTTAAAAAAAACAAAAGATTTAATGAAGAATTTATTATGAAAAACTGTTTATTTTAAATTGCAATTAGAAATATACATTGTTTGTGAGACCTAGTACAAGACTTGCAGTTAGTCCTCCTATCTAATTCTCCTGACTGATGCTTGAATTTCAGATAATTATATTTCAAGAAATCCATCAGAACAGTCCAGCAATTTATCTATCTATCTTAACCTAATATAATCAATCATAATGTCAATCATCACTCGGAATGTCATTCAGACTGACCATGCCACAAAGCTCCTTGTTAAAGTATCATTTGTAGTTGCAATAAATAAAGTGTAAGGAGAAACTTTTGAGCATATTGAAGTAGACTTAAGAGAAGACTGTTTTTCCTATGTACTATAAGTTGCCTTATCTAAATGAGATTGTGGAGAAAACTGATGTATACTTATATGATATGGAGAAAGAACTAAAAATATCACTCATACTGAAATACTATATATATATTTTAATTATTTGTTAATACATTGAGTTGATACAATTTTTCATAAGTACAAAGCTGTTTAACTGAACATGCTTTCTGCAAAATCATTAATGATTGATTCTATCGTTTTTTCAAAATAATTTAGTATATTTTTCAGTTAATTAGATCTACTTATCAAGTACTCAATTAAGTGTTTCAAACAGAAATGTATAATTCCAAAATTTGGACACGTCTGATAACGCAGGGCTCAAATAGGTATTTATAAATAGATATTGTACAATGGAATGTGAAAACCTACAATGAATCACACATCCCAAATAAAAGAGAGACAACTATAAATTTCTGACTAAACCTCAATAATCCCAAAAAGCAGGTCAAACCAATAGACAATACAGCTTATCTACAAGCAACCTGTACTGGACGGAAAATACCATGTGCCTTATAAAAAAAAAAAAAAAAAAGATTTCAGTTAAGCCTTGTTCATTCTGAATAGGTAAAATGTTAAGTTAAATACTTTTTGGAATATACACCTTTCTTTATATTATTTTATAAGAATTAACAAAATGATGTTTGATACGTTAAATGTAGTTTTCAACATAAAAATAAATTTCCTTAATACTGTATTTGTTTAAATGTACTCATAAAGTCATCTTACAGGAGTAGAAATGACAAAAAAAACAAAAAGGTAGGTAGGGAAATATTCAAGTGAAAAAGATAAAATATCTATAAAAGAAAATAAAACAGGTGTGGCCTACAGCTGATTATAAAACATCACAGAACAAGCTTTAATTTAAATCTGTAAATTAATGAAATTGAACTTTGTATTAAAATTGGCCTAAAAATAATGTATCTTAAGTATTTGATACTCAACTAAATAGCTGACACTCAATCATTAAGTAACACACTAATATGTTTTGTCGAGTTGGTGTGATATTAAATATTGGCTACTATTAGCAAATTAAAATTGACAGCTGCATTGATCTGTAGTTCTTACCTCATAGGACTCCTAGATTTTGATCTCGAGTGATGTCTCCTCTTCTTATGTTTTTCTCGAGTCCTATCCCTTCTTCTTTCTTTACTACTCTCTCTTTCTTTTCTCCTCTTCCTATAATGAGGGGAATCATGATGGCTCCTCCTGCTTGGGGAATCTTTCTCTTTCCACCTTCAATAAAAAGACAACCAATACCAAATTAGAATGATTATATGTATACAAAGATGTGTTTTAAATACTTTAGAATTATCAATAAAGAACAATCTAATTAAATATGTTATTATTCCAACAATTAGTAATATATTTAAAAAATGATATAAATATATACATTACCGTCGCTCATCCCTTTCAGCAGAATGTGATCTTCTCCGGACACGGGATGAAGATGGAGACCTTGACCTCCAAGACCTCGTCTTTGAGCTAGTTCCATGTCTATCATCAGACCGCCTTTTATGTTTTTTCATTTCTTCTTTACCAACAGGCTTTGGTGAAGGAGATTGCTTAGGAGTGGGACTTCTAGTAGGTCTCTCTCCTTCTTCTAAGGGTTCTTCCGGTGTTACAGGTAATCTTTTTCTAGAAACCAACGGTGGAGTATGAGGGGATATAGCACCTAAGCACATAGAATTGGGAGAAGAGATTGGTATTGGACAAGGGGGACCATTTTTGGATTCAATAGGCGTCCTTACACCTTCACTGAAAAATCTATCATTTTGGAAAGATCTACCATAACACTCAGTGTCCAAAAGTTTAAGCAACAACTCTGGCCTATTTTTTAAAAGTTCTTCCTCAATAGGAGATTTGATTCTTTCTTGACTTTTAGACCTTTTCTTCTTCTTTTTTCTATGGCCTGGACTATGTTTTTTGCTAGATTTCTTTTTTTTCTCTTTGACTGACCTACTACTATAAGAGGATGGTGACCCAGAAAGTCTATGCCTTTGAAGTTGAATTTCAATGTTCTCCCAGTGCCTCCTAGAGTCATGGGATGGAGATTGAGTAGTGTAAGAATCCCTAGAATCTGTGGATACACGCCTGAAAGGATAGGGCTTACCATGAATTAAATTTGGATGAAAATCTAAATGACCACTATGACTATCTTCACTTTGTATTTCACCAGCTTCTGGACTAGACAGTTCTTCGGAACTAACATCTGAATACTCAACAAGTGGTTTGATATGGGATCTACTTTTCATATTATCCTTTAAACTTTTTTTCTTTTTTTTCAGCTTTTTTTCTGAATCACGATACTTCTTCTTGCGTTCACTTTTTTCCATCTTCGAATCTTGAATTTTTTCTTGTTTAGATGGTTTACTTTGTTCTTTTCCATCATAGCTGGGCATTTTCCCTACAAAGAAAATAAAGAAAATTAATAGAAACAGTTAAGCATGATACCACAGATAATCATAAGTAATATACCAAAATAATTTAAACACACCTTTTAAATATATCAGGGATCGACATTTCAAAGTAATTCCTTAAACTACCTGTAATATCAAAATATCTTTTAATTTTTAATCAATTTCAAATTTCTGAAAAGTATTTTAAATTAATAGAATCTCACTTAAATTAAGGTATTAAGAGTTAGAAAGGTGTGAAATTATTTATTTCCTTTGACGAAGAGAAAATTTTATTCATATTTATAAATATTGCAACTGTAAATAGTTTACTGATTTATGTTTTAAGTGTGATACTTCCAAGACAAAAACATGTGATGCCTTTACATGACTTAATTGTTTAACAACAGGCATTTGTCTCATTATGAAATCAATGCTTGACACCATTTAGGAGCCATTGGACTATTAACATACCTTTTATTAAGCTCATTGACAGGATATAAGCATAAAAACTACTAAACAAACACTATAAGTCATGCTATTAGTAAACAATAGCATCTTAATATAGAAAATTGGTCGAACATGTATCACAGGTGGGTATGGGCCAACATACTTTATTTACACTTAATATAAAAAATGTATACACTAAAGTGCATAATTAACTATTAAATCATAACTAATAACAATTAATTAAGGCTAAGCTTCAAAACACTATTGGGTGTTATGGGACCGGATCCTTTAGATGGAGTGTTTAAATAAGCATAAAATTGCTATGATTTAAAACTATAATGATTTTAATTAACAATAATAATAAAAGCTTAGAAATAAAACTGATTGGAAGCAGCCATTTTGAAAATCTATAATCAGATGAGTAAAACTCAGGTCTCACTAAAACCTGTTTATTTAATAACAAATAAACAAAAATAACATAAATTGTAAAAATTAATAATAATAACTCACCAGACAGCTATGGGACGAGCAGCTCGCAGGTTACGATGCCTTGTTCAGAAAAGATACCGACAAATAACCCCACTTGGGCAATATACGGTCTTAAATCTACTAAATGTAATATGAACGGGGTATATTAAAACTCTTTCATTTATTGTTTCTTTCTATTAAATTTTAACTCAATTTAAGATCATTTAATATCCTTTCGATACGTATTTTAACTTCCAGAACGTACTACTAAGTTGACTTGCGTCCATTTTCAAGGTAGGACATGGAGCAGAATGATCACTGCCTGTTATTTTTATATGACGTCAATATCGAAATGAAAACAATTGTATTTACTTTGAATAGATTTAAATAATGATTTTTTCAATAATATTCAAGAATATTGAATGAAAGTTTTTAAGTTAATGCAATCCAATCGAAAGAAATATATAGCACCATGTGTTCAGTTACTACAGGTTATGAAATAATGAAAAATTAATTGAGAATGAAACTCAAGTGAGTGCGAGTTATCTGCTATACTTACTTTCTTCATAATATTTATTATTATCTACTCTATTTTTTACTAATAATTATTAACTTTATTAATTTTGTCTTTACTTTTAGTATTATTAGTCCTTAAGTATCTTTTGGTATAATTTTTAGTATTAATTATGTTACTATATTTAAGTTTATTAATATTTTTAGAAAAAAATAAAATAATGGGTTCATATACAACATTAGTGGATCCAGAATTTAATTTTGGGGAGGGCTTGAGTCCAAAAGGTTGTTTTTTTCGTATATATATATAATGATAATTACTTTGAAAAAAAATAAAGATGCTAATTCCTTATATGAAATGGTGTTAAAGTGATTCTTGAAGTAATTGCACGAACAGTAATACTTTAGAAGATAATATATTAATATTTTTTACCACAAAACAAGGTTACATATTCCATTTTTTGAGGGGGGGCTTCAGCCCGAAAGCTCCCCTCCACCTCCACGTAGATCCGTCTGTGATACAGAAAGTTCTAAGTGAAACTCCTAGAGGAACACACCTCCCTGATGAAGACCTGCAAAGTCGAGTCGAAACGTTGGCTTTCAATAAGATAGTTTTACCACTATTTAGCCTTTTTATGACCGCAACCCCGGACCATCTCCTTCCTTTAAAAACTACAATGTTTGTACGTTATTGAAATGGATCTAGTTATTCGATACATTATGCTATCGATAGTTGTTAGAAGGACAGGTAAGGCACATATAGAACTAAGAAGCGAAGGAATAGCGGAGCGGAGAAGAAAAATAATGGAGTGGTGGATAATGGAGCAGCTAGCCACTATTTGTAGGACAATCTAATCGCCATCAATCGAATATTGACTTGTGACTATCAGACTGTCACAAATCGATTAATCGATTAGTGACATCCACAATAGTTCACATTCGCGCCCAGTTCCATCTTCTTGAACCTTCAAGAATTCCCTCTTGATCTTCGCCCACGATTTTGTCTAATCCAAACTCAACTGTTTCTGCCACTCATGAAATTGCAAGTTTGCTATAATCTCAAAGATATGTCTGTTGATATTTTTGTTTATAGGAATGAATGAATATACTAGGTTAATAACTTTTTAATACAATATTACGATAAATAGAAAAGGATCAAGTGGTAAGCAGAATAAGCAGCCGTGAAGATTTTTTGAGCTAAAAATTCTTGTTTAAGGTTTTTTTTTGCAACGCGAAATACAAATTTCAATAGTTTCTCATTAAAAATATATTTGAAAACACTTAGCAAATTGTTTTCATACTATCCTTATACTGTAGATATTTACTAAATATATATTTTTTTCTATAATGTTCTGATATCTAGAGTAAGATTACATGTACAAAACGTGGTATTTGGTCCCACTTCAGTCCGAAAATAAGATTAAAGCATTTACTGTGACTCACAGTAAATTTGATGTTTCCGTAGAAAAATATATAAAACTTAAGTGGTCACAGTGAACAAACAAAATCAGAAACTCTTATTTAAAATCTCAATTTAAATAAGTTCAAACTCAAAGAAATTAAAATCTGTTATTATTACTCCCACGACTGTCCTACCTATTTCAGAAAAGTTTTTATATCTTTACATATGTTCATGAAGAAATAAAAAAGAATTGAACTAGATTTATTTTCCTGAAAATTGATCAAAAAAAAGATTTGAGTACGATTTATTTGATAAACTAAAGCAATGTAAACCGGCTTAAGGTAGATCAGTGTACAAATTTCAATACTCATTAATATTGCCGATCAAAAACAGATTTTCTTACTTCCACTTAGTCATCTTTATTCTCTCATTCATCCCTTTCTGACACTAGGATATGAACTCGTTATCTTTCATTGATTAGCTGTAACTTCGTTAATAGTTGTCCAAAATGAACGATTTTTATATCATTTTGTAAAGAATTTCGTTAACTTTCCAAAAAATAGTGTTTGCTGAAATAGTGTTTTTCGGACTCGGGGGGCTCTGAAACGTATAGATCCGTCGAAAACCGCATATCGGAAATTTGACCCGATCGTAATACTTTTGTTACCTTGTATAGGTAGGAAAGTAATAAGTTAAAATTTTTGTAAAAAATAGAATAAACTATATCATCGCTAATAATGGTTCGATTCCGATAATTTTATATTTTATTTAGTTGGTAATTTAATTACCTTTCAAAAGTTTTATTATAAATTTTACCGTATAATATATACTTAGAGAGTTAGTGCCCATAACATTTTTCTTTTCTTTATAACTGTTTTTCCTGAATTTTTTCGGGAATTTAGTTTATATACAAAAATTGAAAGGACAATGATTAGAACATTATAGAAAACTTTCATCAAAATCGTTAGAGCCGTTTTCGCGCTACAGTTTATAGGAAAACATGTTTTTCATTTATTGCGCATAGAGCACCGAATTTCTGTCACAGGCATCAGTAGTCAAAACCCTACAAAATAAAAAAAGAAGCAACAAAATCGGCTCAGTAGTTCCCGAGAAAATCTTGGCATAGTCAGACAGACAGACCAATGGCTAAAAATGTGTTTTTCCGGATTCAGGGGGCTCTGAAACGTATAGATCCGTCGAAAACCGCATATCGGAAATTTGACCTGATCGCGATACTTTCCTTACCTAATATAGGTAGGAAAGTAAAAAACTGCATAGTTTTGTCTCACAGTCAAAATGATACACCCTCACTTCTTTTCAACTTTTAAATACTATTAATTTAGTTCAATATTTTGTAAGCAAGCGTTGTTTTCCGCCACTTCTTTCAGTCTGTAATGGTGTTGAACAATTTTTTTGTGAATTCTGATCTTAGCTTGTTTCATATTTCGAGGAGATATTTTTTAAAAGTCTTCTTTGTTAGAAATTTAGTCTTTTCTAACTTCAACCTCCAATTTTGCTTACAGGTGTTCTATTACATTAAGATCTGGTGACTGTGATGGAGTTTTTATAACTTTGGAGCAGTTATAAATTAGCCATTCCTTAATTAACTAAAAAACTTCATCCAAAGAGGTCTATTGCATATTTCAGTGTGAGTAACTAAAACGAAATTTGATAAGATGTTGACTTGATGTCTGTTTGTTGAATTAATAAGGAAGTAATATGCAATCAATTAAAGATTCCGAGTAATCAACCAGTATCGAGAAAAAAAGTCCTAAATGAGCTAGTAGCTGATATGGATTTACAAAAGAAAATTCCAGAAGAGTCACACAGGTTTCCCTCTTCTCTCCAAAATATATGGAAATGGTTCCCTATTGGAGAATAGGGAACCATTCCCTCCATATTTCGGTCATAAAAAAAAAAAAATTTGCCTGTGCAAATAATTCGTATAGTATATTAGTCAATAAATAAAAATGATAAAATAGTTATGAGTTCGCGTCCCGGTGCTGATGGAGGGTTTTTAACTTTGGCCTATGGCCTGAGAAAATCCTGTATAGCAAAAAGGCTGAGAACGAAAGGTAATGAGCTAATTCATTATCCCACTCTTTTTTTTTTTTTTAAGTGAAGAAAAATATTGAGAACTGCAAGAAAGCATTTCTAGAGAGGATGCTTTTGAAGGCTAATTTTCACAATCATGATCACTTTTTTTTTTATTGGTTTGATTTTATATTGGAACCATCTCGAATATTATTTCAAAGTACTTAAGCGCCCTTATTAATTGAGCGATTGAGCTATATTTCAAATAATAAACATTGATATTTAAGTAAATTAAGAAAAAATCATTGGAAAAGAGTAATTCTCCCTCCCCCCTCCCATCCAGCATTTCTGAAGTGGTTCATTATTCATTTTTTTTTTAATCATGGTAATTCTAAACAGTTCTGTTTCGATTTTGAGATGAAATAAAAATGCTTAAAAAAAAAATAAAAATAAAATCCTTGCATTCTAAATAAATCGAGATTACTTAATGTTAATTAAACATTAGTTGTGTTCATCATTATAACTAGTATTCATCATTTTCTATTTCATAATTAAGATGAAGATTGATTTTCAATTTTTATAAGTATCAATGCTATCCTTGGACTGTCCTGAAACAGCTGAAATATCAAAAGAAATGTAATGTGAAAGATTCTATACTCCTTAAAGCACACTGGTTCCTTGTCTCCTCTTTGGCTGTCTAATTTACAGTAGTTGGTAATTGAGATGAGACGGAAGAGACTAATGATTTGTTTCATTATATTCCAACAGCTGAGTTGAAAATTTGTAACCTACTTCAAGAAAACTTTTATAATGTCTATCCTCAGCATTTGATTTTTGCTAAATTGAAAGAGGGGATTTCAAAACGGTGGCCGTTGAAAGAGGAAACGTGTATGTATAAAAGTTGCATCATTTGTTTTAAGCCGATATGAAATAAACACACCTCCAAAATGCCAAAAAAAGGTAGAGTGGAGCCACAAAATTCACATTTTTTCACTAAATAATACACTTCTGTAAATATCAAAGAAACAAAAGATATTTATCATAAACTACATTGTAGAGCATTTTAACAACTTCAATTAGAATTTAATCTCTTTACATACATTAAATAGTTCCACAGAAACGGTCTCATAAAAAACACGTTAATTTAACCATCATGGGAAATGGCTAAACAGAGATAATTATTACAATAGACAATTCATAGGAGTAGTTTGCATCATATTAAAATAGAGAGCATATGACGTTATAATTTTTTTTAATTTTTATGTAGCCTGTTCTCACAAGTATTATACCGGTAGGCCTCCCCAATTAAGAGGGTAATGGTCTTAACTTCACGCAGGGACCAGCCGTACTGAGAAGTAGGGCCGAGATTCGATCCTATGATCTTTGCTAGTATAGGGAGCACTAACCACTCTGCTATACCAGCACCGACTTTATAATTAATGCTCTATAAACAATTTCATTTATAATAACAATGTAAGTTAAAGGAGTTATAATTTACCATAATAGGTCTGAAATGAACCTAAAGAGCTATTTAAAAAGCCTTTATAAATTAGTTTTACTATAAATATAAAATTGAAGATTTTGAATAACTTTTGTAGAAATACTGAGACCACAATTGAAAGTTGTATTACATTTTTGTAAGGAAAAATCAAATTATGAATAAAAAAATTATCTAAACAAACCATTTTAAAATTTCTTATATTTTGAAAAATAAAAGTCAACTTTTTTTTTTAAAAAACAAGAATAAAAAAGCAAAGAGAATAACAAATGTATAAGTATAAGTAAGTTAGTAATAAATATATAATTTTATTTAACAAATAGTACATGATATTTCACTAAATCTAAATAACATCATACAGCTACATTATATACTAATTTACATCAAGAGCTGACATTGTGTGTCAGATAAATATTACTATCCTATTTTTAAAAAATAAGGTTAAAAATTAAATATAAACCATTGTACTTTACAGAAGCTTTTAAAGCTTAAAAACAAAATATAATAATATTTATATTTTTAGTTTACATAACTTTTTACAGACAAATCAATTTCCAGGTAAAACTATCGTTTCCCTGTATTCGTTGTTCTTGTGACACAAGACACTCCATCTACAAAGCTCGTACGGAAAATGACATTTGCGTTGTTAAACATTCCATCCTTCAAAGACACAACTATAAACTGGAGAAAACAAATCATGAATTAGTTTTCATTCATTCATTCACATTGAAATTAAAAAAAATTTAAATCAAGTGTTAACTTTCTAAAATGGTTAATAATATAATTCTGCATGAAGGCTTATAGCTAATATCTAAAAACTAAGCAAGAAAAAACAATTCAAAAACGTTTGAGAAATAAATTGTATACTAGTACTGAAAGATTATCGGAACTACAATGGCAAATAGAATACAACAACCAATTTACCTGAGATTGCTTAAAGTGAGCTTTTAACATTTGTCCAATGTTTTGAGTGTGGGATGGATCGAGAGCAGCATCCACCTCGTCTAGAATATAGAGCGGAGCAGGTTTAAATAACAGCATCGCCAGAATAAGAGAAAGTGCCACGAGAGACCTTTGTCCACCGCTCAGTTCGTCCAAACTATCTTTCCAAATTCCTCCAAAGCCAACTTTCACCTGGTCCAATAAAAAAAACAATTAAAATCTGAATATTTTCAGTTCAGTATCTTTTTTTAACAAATACCAAACAAGAAATAATGAATGAACTAAAATAATCAATTTGTGCTTTGCTTTCTCACTACAGGTACTATTTCACTGTCGCGGCCCACGACCACGACTGCTTGTGGTTGACCACTGCTTTAGTGGAATAGAAAGGAACCTATTTCGCTGGCGCTGCTCAGCAGTCTAGGTATGACGTCATATCTAAGCTGCTCCTATCTGACCGCTCCTGAAGCAGTGGAGCTGTTGGCGGCTTGACGGTTGTAGGTTATGTTATCATATCAGAGTATTGTTTTGATGATAACAGTCACATTGATACATTTTATTTCCTATGTTTCTTTCAAGTCAGGCAAAATTATAAGAAATATTGTTTAAAAGTTAAACAATGCAATAGTAAATTATTTTTTTAAGGTTATTTAGTAACAAGATTATTTATTTCACCAACAATATTTTACAAAGCAATTCAAATATACCTAAATCCAAACGATATTAAATAAACTAAAGAATCCTACAAATTTTAACGTCAGGTAAATACTAAAATCCACTCATTGAAAAATCAATTTTTATTTTTTAATTAAAGAGGGGATTTACTGATTACTATTGATAAAACGTCACCTGCTGTGATTTAATTACAAATATATGATGTTTATTACTAATCAATTATGTAATAATTACTATTACTTTTCAAACTAATAATATCTAATATCAGAGGGACTATGGTTGTTAGTATGGCGTTTTCCGCCTTTTTTCTTTTTTTGGTTGTTCCTCAATTTTTGGTTGTTCATCTAGACAATAGCAAACAATGTCCAAGAAGGGATTCGATGATTTGGATGATGAGCATCTCATTGAAATACTGATATCCCTTCTCCTTATGAACAACATTTCTACTTCGTCTTCTTCCTCCTCAAATAAAAAAGCAGTAGTCAGAGAAAGGATGTCCATTTTTTTATCTTCGAAGATAAAGCAAAATGTTCGAAGGATATAGGCAGGTTATAACAACCCCAGTGAGCAGTTTCAGCGAAATAGTACCTTACAAGAGACAAGAAAGATTTTTTTATTCATGTAAAGAAGTATAACTCAGAATTGAGCATTTTTACACACAAATATGGTTCAATGTCTATCAAAAGTCAAATCCATGTAATTGATATATCAACCAATAACTTTAATCCGTTATCTGCTGTGAGATTTTTAAGGTTGGGCTTATAATTTCATTAAATCCCATGGACTACTTTTGCTTATGTACATTCAGACCCTCAATATACTTCTATTTCAAAAACAGCTGGTTCAATTCAGCTCAGAGATAAATGTAGTCTAGGCAGTTACAATGTAATATAAAATACAAATGGTCCAGTACTGATTAAAAGTTTATAACAGTATCAATACTAATTTAAGAGTAAATGAATGATAGATGCTAACGTTATAAAATATAGAACCTTGTGTTATAAAAGCATAGTTTACAATAAGTAATGATTAATGGAGGGGTCTCCAAATGTTTTGGCCCACAGGCCACATTGAGACCTCCACTAAAGTCCTGCGGGCCATGGCTAGTGATGAAAAAAAAAATCTTGTTTTATAAATGTCACTTCAACTGTGGAATGAGCTTTTTAGGAGAAAAACCCATGCAATACATGTAGTAAACTTGTGTGCGAGTAATTTTCTAAATTTTATGTTTTTAAATAATTTTACAATCTTAGTAAAGAAACTTTAGCGAGCCAAATTGAAGGGGCTTGCAGGGAGGAGGGAAAGAGGGTCGGGCAGTAGTGAGGTTCGGTCCAAGGGCCATCATTTGGAGACCCCTGGACTAATGTAATTATAAAAAAATTGTTTATTTTCTTTATTACTTGTTTAATGTTACTGACACTCGAGTTTACAATGACTTCCAAAAATTTTTATGGCATCAAACTTCAACTGTTTTAATAAGACATTTCTTTCTTTTACTCTTATTTTTTAGTAATTTTTTTCTCTCCTATACCTCCGGATTTGAACTTATATATTTCACAATTACCCAGCAGACTTTTTTTCTCTATAAATTATGTTATTGTTAATGCATACATTTATCTATTTTAGTGTCCATCTTTCTGTTGCAAATAAAGTATATATAAAACATTTGACTTCTAAATATCTTTTAAATAATCCAGTAGTAGTACTTTAAACATTAAACAATCATATTTATGTTCTATATGATATCTTATTTTCTATTTTGTACAAGCTGTTGGTTTAGTATGTTATTTACAGTAGCTAAAGAAATTAAAATGCCAGTACACAATAAACTCCACTCCTGACTTCAATGATTCCCACTTTCATCCCAAATCTTCAATTTTCTATAGTGATAAATGTTATACTCATAAGTTAAAAGACCCTCATTTTTAATTCCAAATAATCTTTGTAAATTTGATAAATTGGTAAATAAGAAATTCACTTTAATATTAGAAATTTGGTTTCAATCATTTAATTTAGGAAATTCATTTCACAGAACCAACTGATATGAATCAGCCCAAGGATAACAAAGAAAGGTAATGGGAGCAAGCTTAAGATCCTCTAATATTATACCTTAATCTATTATTCTTCGATTTCATTAATACGCTATGCTAAAGATTTGTTATCCTACAGACATTTAGTACCAGTAAAATATAACAGAGAACAGATGCGAACATAACTAACATTAAAAAAAAAAAAGCAAAACAACCCATGGAGGGTCTAGGATTCAGTACTATTTAGGGCAAGCACTGTTGGTCAACGTTTGTGCGAGGAGATGATTCGACTGAGATTACGCTTAACTGCCAGGCTTTCCCCTTAATTAATTATTTAATTAAGGATACTCACTTTATAGAGGCTGGGTGTGCCCCAGGAAGGTTTCCCGATCCCAGGGTCATCCCACGATCAATGAAATAGAATAAATAATTTTTCTGCCATGAACCAGGATTCGAACCTGGAACCTTGAGCACTAGAAGTTCAGTGCCTTACTACTGAGCTACTCCACATCCTGATAACATTTAATACTATGACATAATTGATTTATACATAATCAAATTTTACCTCGAGACCTTGCATGAAATCCTTGCCATCAACTGGTTTCAACTTGGCCTGAGCGCTCGGAAGTAGAGAGCTGAGAATAGAATGAAAATCGTGATTTACTTTATCCCAAGCTCTGCGAATGACCTCTTCTTTCTTTACATCTAATTCCTCTATGACTGACAATATCTTAGACCGATCTTCTTCAATAATCGTCTTCTTGTCCATCACTTCTTGAAACTGGAAAACAAATATTTTAGCTCCTGAAGCACTTGTTAAATTTTTATAAGCATATTTAGAGTGCTGGAACTTGCCAAGTGACAAAAATAATTTATTTTGCAAATTTTGAAGTAGCGCAGAACCTTGGAAATTGAATATAGTGCAAGAATTTATAAATTTATGATCATGAATCCGGATGACTGCATGAGGAGTTACTTGAATAAAAAAAAAAAATAGACTATTCTAAAAGAAAAAAATAAATAAGGATTTCAGAAATAACATTTTTTTAAAAAAGAGAGAAACTAGTCAACTTTTAAAAAAAGTATTTCCAATTTCTTTGAAGTATTTATTGCATACCTATTGTGTAAGTAATTTCAGGATTTAATTGACTATTGTCGTTAACAGTTTTTGTGATCTTTTCAATGACAAAGAAAAATCACAAAAGCTTATTTATTTTTATATTTTAAGGGATGAAGTAGATTGGGAATACAGCAGTACCAATTTTTTAAAAAATAATAAGTTTTACATATCTAACTAATCCTAAATTTTATGTTCCAAAGGTTTGACGATACTTTTATTGAGTAATCATATTTCTCGATGATAATTTGCAAATTAAGTTAAGAAACCTACCTGTTCCTCTTGACTTCCAAGAATGTCTAAAGATTTGGCACTCGCATGCTTTCCAAGTTTTTCTTTGGCTTCTCTTAATTTTTGTAACTTAGCCCCTGAAGCTTGGGGATCGTTAGTATTAAAATCATATTTTCCATTGAATTGTCCAAAGTATTCTCTATCAGTTTCTAACCATTTGTGTTTCTTTTGCAAGTCATTAAGCTAAAACGAATTCCATAAGTTCATGTTACAAGCTTATTAATATAATTAGAACTAAAAATATAATTTTCTTTCAGATTATACATTAGAGTCCGAGCAGAAAAATATTTAATAAGTTAAACATTTTTACAGGCACAGAGTTTAAAAATTAGAAATCTGGTGTGTCCACTCACACAACTTTCCTACCTATTTCAGAAAATTGTTTATATCTTTAAATATGTCCATTAAGAAATCAAATAAAAATGGAATTAGATTTACTTTCCTGAAAATTGATCAAAGAAAAGATTTAAGTACGATTTCTTAGATAAACTAAAGCCAAGTAAAAGCTTTAGACTAAACTAAAGCTTTAGAACGGTTTTAATCAAAAACTTTTTACCTTAGCCCAATTTCATCAAACAATAATTTCTGTTAAAAGTAGAGAGAAAACTTGTGTGATGTGGGCAACAGATTTTCTTACTTTCACTTACTTTTCTTTTTTTAACTCATTTACCGCTTAGAACCATACACGAATTGAATAGCTGTAACTTTGTTAATAGTTGTCCGAAATAAACAATTTTTATATTGTTTTGTAGAGAATTTTGTTACCTTTCCAAAAAACTGGCAGACAGATTAATGGCTGAAATGTGTTTTTCAGACTCAGGAGACTTTGAAACGTATTGATCCGTTGAAAACCGCATGTCGGAAATTTGACCTTCCCTAGTATAGGTAGGAAAGTAATAAATTAAAACATGAGTATAAAATAAAATACACTGTATCATCACTAATACCGGTTCGATTCCGATGATTTTTTTTTTTTGTAGGTAATTTAATTACCTTTTCAAAGTTTTAATATAAATTTTACTATAGAATACATACTTAGTGCGTTAGGCACCAAAAAATTTTTCTTTTCTTTATAACTTTTTTCATGTATTATCTCGAGAATTTAGTACATGTACAAAAATTGAAAGGACATTGATTAGAAAATTATAGCAAAGGTTCATCAAAATCGTTACAGCCGTTTTAGCACTACAGTCCAATAAAAATATGTTTTTCACTTATTGCGAAGCTGCTATGGCGCATGGAGCACCCAATTTGTGACACAGGCATCAGTAGTTAAAACCCCACAAAATAAAAAAGAACCAACCAAAATCGATCCACTAGTTCTTAACATAATCTTGGCACAGACAGGCACACCAATGGCTGAAAATGTGTTTTTCGGACTCAGAAGGCCCTGAAACGTATAGATCCGTTGAAAATCGCATAGGAAATTTTACCCGATCGCAATACTTTCCTTACCTAGTATAGGTAGGAAAGCAAAAAAAAAAATTATTGAATTGATTTATTATAAAATTACATGGCGTTTTTGTGAAACACTCAGATTTTGAAAACCATGGCATTAGATCTAATTTGATAAATTTTTTTAACAAGATTTTAAAATAACTTTCTGGGAATGACATATATATTAATTCCTCTCATTAATTAATAAAACTAAACCATAACCCTACGTTTAATATAAAAACTTATACGTCTAAATGCCTTGATCATTTGCTAAAATTAGACCAATATCAATTTAATTTTAACTTCATTACAACTCATTAGAAAAAAAAAAATCTGATTGCAATACATTATATCAGATAATCCTAGCTTATAATAATGATAATTTTAATATTATTCAACATTATAAATACTGGTAAAAATAATTACCATAGAGGTTAGCTCACTGATATCCTTCTTAATATTTTCAATTGTATGACCTCCTGAAATAACAACTAAATCAAAACCATTCATTCGCTCGGTTAGCTTGTCTCTCTCCGAAATAGCATTTTGAATTTCTGAATTCTTCTGTGCTATTTCATCCTTTTGCTCTTTAACCATGCCTTTCCTTTGTTTAACATTTTCCTAAAAACAAAAACATAAAATCAGGACGACAAATAAATTAACAATGGCCAAAGGACTAGAAGATATAAAATGGCAAACTATGTTTTTTAACATGTTGATTACAAACTATAACATAACTTGTGATTTACATTTTATAGTATTGCCTACGATGTTAATTATGAGTTCTCTCATGGTTTGTTTACTATATATAATATAATATGATTAATTAGCTTTTTACATTGGAATTCTGAAAAATATGTTTTAAGTTCTCCACTTTGGTAATAATTATCTATTATTAGTAAGAGAATTCGTACAGATCTGATCATCTAAATAGTCAACTATATTTGAGGAATACCAATTTCCAATATTCCATAGTTACTTTGTCAGTATATATGACCTGTATTGGAAGTACTAAAAAATTACAAATAAGAACAGAGTACATTTCGTCGGCGAAAGTGTAAAACCATGTGTGAAATACCGACTTTTTAAAGGGACAAAAATAATTTAAAAATACACAATTTAAGAAAATAAATCAAACATATTACAATTTTCCATGAACAAATTAGTTTAAAAACAAAAAAATTACTAATTTCTTATTAATAACTGTATTCATTACTGGTTGAATTTGGTAGTTTTTTTTTTTATCAATTTCTTTTACTTTTACTAGTTCTTTATCGATTAGAAATTCCCTCAGAATAATATTAAAGTTTTGTAACATGATATCAAATCTTCCTGATTTATTTCAAACCAGTTCGAAATATAAATATTACCTGAAGTTTAGACAATTCTTCTTGCAATTCTTTTAGTTCTTCTTCACGAGAAGCAAACGCTTCTTGAAATTTAGCAAGTTGATCCTTTCCATTTTGCACTGATTTTTCCAATTCTTGTATTTCCAAATTCAGTGTTTCAAATTCCTAAACAGAAGCTTTAATGTAATCGAGTAGCTTCAATTAACGAAAGAATAAAGGACAAACACAGTAAAACCTCAACATATTACTATAACTTAAAAAGTCACCTGTTCCCTCTGTTTCCATTTATTTCTACTATCCTCTGCTTTTTTCTTTATCCTTTTTAATTCTGATTCTGCATTTGATAATTCCTTCTCTCTCACAGATTTAATGTTCTTCATTTTATTATTCAGCTCGGATGCCTTAGCAGACTTTTCCTTAATTTCTTTCTTGTAATCTTGGATTAGAGCCTGATTTTTATCTATAAATTATTCTTGTTAATACAATAATAAACTTAAATGAACATCTTTATCAATAAAACTTTATTTATTACAGCATAATTATGAAAAGAACACAAACAATAAGACATAATAGTAAGCCATGATAATTGCAGTTATCATAAATAAAATAAATTTTGATTCAATCATATTGTTCCAAAAATATCATTTTCTGAAACTAACAGTACAAATAATGGTAATTAATTTGTCAATATTACATAAAATTAAACAAACTATTTATGAAAAATATTAAATGCTAATATTAAACCATCAAATAATTGTTTTAAAAAAATCTTTGGTTCTTTTAATGTTTTAAAGAAAAAAATTTTATCAGCATTAATTTACAAAATTGAATAATTTAAAAATGATAAAATCCCTTTAATAATAAGTCAGTATGTATCCAATAATTTGAAAAACTGTTTTAGATTCAAACTTATACAATTCTATAAGATTGAAAAATTACAAAAAAAAATAGTAAATCAGCTGCTCTTAACAGCTTAAAGCAAATAGATGGAAAAATATACAATAAATACATAGTCTGTTGTACAGAACCTTTTTTATCAAATTATTGACAACCATCTGAAACTTCGTAAATAGCTTCGTCTCATCATAACCTACAACTATTTTATTTATGAAAATCTTCAAAATTAAAAGGGGTGTTTTCAATCTGGAGATTGTCTATTCAATTAGGTACTAAAAACTCATAAATACCCATTTGCTTTCTACTTGAATCGTAAGATAATTTGAGCACAAATATGAGAAAAAAATGGCCTACAAAAATATTGGGTCATTTGGCATGACCTACCACCCCAAAATGTGGAAATAACCAGGTTGCCTAGGGCAAACGGCTCTATATTTTTGTAGGCCACCTTTTTTCTCGATTTTGTACTCAAATTATCTTACGATCCAAGTAGAAAGCAAATGAGTATATACGAGTTTTTAATACCCAATTAAATAGACAAACTTGGAATTGAAAACGCCCCCAATTCCAGGAGTTTTTGTAAATAAAACAGCTGTAGGTTATGATGAGATGAAGCTATTCACGAAGTTTTAGGCGGATGTTAATAATTTGATAAAACGGGGTCTGTACCATAGACTAACAAGTTTAATAGCAACTTGTTGTGTCCCCTAACCTGTGCTCAAAACAAAATGAAAATTACATCTAATAAAATAAAATGCAAATAATTAATATATTTTATTTACTATTAAGTTATATCGTAAAAAAAAAAAAAAAAAAAATTAATTACCAATTGCTGCCTCAAGAGCTTTAATTTCAGTCTGTAGCTGATAGTGAGAAGTCTGTTCCAGGCGTGCCCTTAACATTTCAACTTCTCGCTCTCGTATAACCACCCTTTCCTTCATTTGTTCATAACTAAAAATAAAATATTATTAAAATAATATCAAGTCAGCTTAAATGGTAAATAATTTAAATACCAATTTATTTTTGGTCTCCTCCAGACTTCTTATAAACTCATTCAATGCTTATCAAAAAGTGAACATGACATAAAATCTACAATTAGCCTTACTTTTGAGCAATGGGACCCAATCTCTGAAGTTGTTCACTGAGAGCGTCCAATTCTTTCTTCTTCAAAGCAAGAGTTTTTTCTGCCTTTTTAAATTCTATAACTGTCACCAGTACAGGTTCACTTCGTTCAACAGCACCTGGAAAAGTTATTGTTCATTAATAGAAAAGTTTTTTATATATAAAAGAATGAAAAATATATAGAAAGTAGCAACCAAAGTTAACATATTCATAATAAGGATTAAAAAAAAAAGGATATACTTATAAATACCTCCAGAAATCAATCCACTAGGATCAAAAACATCACCATCAAGGGATATTGCCTTCCGTCGTACTACTGATGAAATTCTTTCAGCTGCATCAATCGTAGTACAAATAAAAACTTGTCCGAATGTCCATGCCATCACACTTTCATATTCACTGCTATACTCGACCAAGTCTTGGGCTAAAAAGACATTTTCTGCACCAACCTGCAAAAATTATTTAATAAAAACAAAATTAAAATTATATTGAATTTTAAAATGACTATTAACAAAATCTATATCCAAAAATATTGGCCACCTGAATTTATTTTAATGGGCTCTAGGAGCCGAAAAAAAATTAAATAAATTTTTAACACTTGAGACATTTTAATAAGCTTAACCCATCGATAAATCTGATAAACATGCAGTCACTTAAAGTATATAATAATAAACAATGAATAAGTTCATATTTATTTTCAGTATCTTAGAATTCCAATTTTCAAAGAGATAAAAAGTAAAATTTTTTAAACCACTTCACAACAATTTCCAACAACCTTGAAAATTTTATATAGCCTCTAGAAAGGGTTTTTTAACTGGCTTTTCATTAATTGATTTGTTGCATGAGTGTACTTTGATTTCTATTTATTTCAATTTCTTGAAAAAGTTCTATGAAAGCAACACAATTTGAAAATTATTGAGACATGGAAAGCTTTGCTGCAATAAAAATCTTCCTTCTCACAGGGAAAAATTTAATTCCGCATTGGGAAAATACATGGAAATAAATTATAGTTGTCTTTTGTTTTTCAAAATTAAAAAAATCTGTATAAAAATTATAAACAGAACTAAAAAATTCTGTTTATAGTTCAGTCATCC
The DNA here is from genome assembly GCA_928085145.1 of Nezara viridula. Taxonomy (NCBI): domain Eukaryota; kingdom Metazoa; phylum Arthropoda; class Insecta; order Hemiptera; family Pentatomidae; genus Nezara; species Nezara viridula. Next base: position 168,237,022 of record OV725079.1, read on the forward strand.
TTATTTTTAGTTAGTACAACCAATTTTACTTATTTTTTAATTTTTCTTGAACATGCCTTAAATGAATTTGATTAAGAAGCTTGCTTTATCAATATACAATAATAAAATGATTTTTAAAATATGAGGTAGGTTTATTGAAATAATCTCAAAGAGTTTGTTGGATTTACATGTGGCACAGAAAACTTGGTTACCAGACCTTTATTTCGATGACAATACATATGTTAGGAGGAAAGAAGGTAAAAAAAAAAAAAAAAACCTGAAAGGGCTTAAATGCTGATGTTTCAAAATGACTTCCTCTGAAGTACCTATATAATTTATTAGACATAATTAACAGCCCATGATCGTAAGTAATAATAAGAAATGAGTAAATAATTAAGTATGAAAATTTAGGGAATTAACAAATGGATGAAAAACAATTTGTTCTGGAATTATTTAAAAACTATTTTATTGTATTTTTGTGAGAGATGTAAAATATTTCAAATAATGTTTAACCATTGATTAAAATTAAGTTAATAACTTAAGATATAGTAATAAATTTAAATAATTAAATATGAATTAGCCCTATTTGAGCAGAGATGTAATTATTTAATTTGGATGATGGGTAAAAGTTGTGTGATATACGGCACACCAGAATTTTTATATACAAAATAATAAGAGTAAAAAAAGATCATATTTGAAGCATATAAGGTCTTTTGGAACAAAAATGGGGGCACATACCCAATATTTTATATTAAGTAATAATAAGAAATGGGTAAATAATAAAGTATGAAAATTTAGGCAATGGAGGAAAGACAATTTGTTCTGGAATATTTTAAAAACTATTTTGAATATTTAATAGTTGACCGTTGCATTATAAAGGAAGGAAATGGTCCACAGTGACGGTCATAAATAGGCTAAATAGTGGTAAAACTATTTAGCCTATTTATGACCGCCACCCCGGACCATCTTCCTTTAAAAACTATTTTATTGTATTTTTGTGAGGGATGTACATGCCACTGAAAATATTTCAGATAGTGTTTAACGGTTGATTAAAATTAAGTTAATAACTTAAGCCATAGTAATAAATTTAAATAATTAAATATGAATTAGCCCTATTTGAACAGAGATGTAATTATTTAATTTGGATGATGGGTAAAAGTTGTGTGATATACGGCACACCAAAATTTTTATATACAGAATAATAAGAGTAAAAAAAAAAAAAAAAAACCTGAAAGGGCTTAAATGCTGATGTTTCAAAATGGCTTCCTCTGAAGTACCTATATAATTTATTAGACATAATTAACAGCCTATGATCATAAGTAATAATAAGAAGTGGGTAAATAATAAAGTATGAAAATTTAGGCAATGGAGGAAAAACAATTTGTTCTGGAATTATTTAAAAACTATTTTATGGCATTTTTGTGAGAGATGTATATGCCACTGAAAATATTTCAAATAATGTTTAACGGTTGATTAAAATTAAGTTAATAACTTAAGCCATAGTAATAAATTTAAATAATTAAATATAAATAAGCCCTATTTGAGAGGAAATGTAATTATTTAATTTGTATGATGGGTATAAGTTGTGTGATATACGGCATACCAGAAATTTATATACAGAATAATAAGAGTAAAAAAAAATCATATTTGAAACATATAAAAGCTGTTGGAACGTGGGGACACATAACCAATATTTTTGGGGACAGAACAACCAAAACATTTTTTATTAAAATTGATGACCCATTGAGTGTAACCTTCCCTTGTGAGTGAGGTAAATAAGCCTAATCACCATATGCACTATTAATTTATTAAATGAAATGTGCAAATTGTTTTATAAACAATTAGTTGAACTCATTTAAATTAAAATAACAAATACATAATATTATAAATCAAGTAAATAAGTCTGAAATTACCTGAAATATTGTAGAAACTATAACTAGCAATTAACAGATGATTAAAACTTTATATATATATATATAACATTAGCACAATTAATATTTTGGATGAAAGAATCAACTGTTTAAAGACTCACTTCTTGTTGTGCCCTTCGAATGATTTGTTGATCCATTCTTTGTCCTTGTATTTTATTCATGGGTACAAATGTAGTTCTTTTCATTAACTTCCCATTTTCAATTAATTTGGCAGAAATTTGTTCATTTTCAACGACAACATTATACAACTGAAATTTATAAATAATTAAAAATTAAAGAAAAAATTATCAAATTTTATTTTTAAACAAATTAAATTGTGATCACACAAAACAATAACAAAAAATTGAATTAAATAGGCTGAAGAAAGGATAAGGATAGGCAAAGATGATCAAAAACCCAATGAACTAGACACATGAAATAGAAAATGAACTATTCATTACGATCCATCAAATATTAAGAAAATTAATAGAATTAAAGTTTGATCTATGGTTAATGGTGAAGTTAATATTTCACAGTTTCGTACCATATAAGACATATGTCTAATATTATTATGAGAATATTGCAAGAAAATAATTGATAACGTAGGATCAGAAAACAGAAGTTATTAAATATCATTCAGAAAATTATCTCTTTAAATTAGTCAGGCTTAAGAGGTGAGGCTGACTGGACACTTGGAGAGGATGGAGGAGGACGGAAGCTATGGTTAAAAATAACTGATTTTTTAAAGTTTAGTCTTACCCTTCCTCCGGCAGCTTGTTCTAAAGCTCTAGCATATCGTTCATGCTTGACAGAAAATAATTTACAAAGCAAACCCTTAACTTTGTTACGATTGAAGTTTGGTTCAGGGTCTCTGTATTGAAAATTCAATCTTGAACATCTAAAAGAAAAATAATATTACATAGATAATAGTACAACTATAATAAAACTTTAACTATAGTATTGTATTAAATAAAAAAAATTACCTGTGGGCGAATTCATTAAAATTTTCTGAGCAATACCTATACTCATTTGAAACTGTTCTATATTGTTCCTGAAGAGATTCTAGTTGTCCATCTTGATAATCAACTTTTGATAGACTTTGCTACAAAAAATATTAATAAATCACTAACAATCATAATCCTTAATTGAATACGACTATGAAAAAAGAGTAAATAAAACATTCTGAATTGATTAATATAATTTAGAACAAATTCTTTATAAGGATGAAATGTTTCCCTAACATGCTTTATATTTTAAATATACTGGCGAGATGGACATGGAAACTAGTTTTATGTTAGTAAACTACAACTATCTCTATGTTCTATCTTTGAAATTTAATCCTTGAAAGAAGAAGGTAAATTCTTAAAGGTATATGTAGGGATAAAGAAAAACTAATGTTATCAAAGAATTACAGTGATTGAGTTAATTAAAAAAAAAAAAAAAATGCTACGGTGTATGCTTTAGACCAAAAGATAGAAGTGATAACATCAAATAGGCAAGATTAATAATATGAAATATAAATTATAAATATAGCTCTATAAACAGGGTGAAATGCTAAACATTTTCTCCCCCTTACAGTATGCAGGTCCGATTTCTAGTTCCTGCGATATTTTAATCCATGTTTTCAATAAACCTCGTTATAATTTGGTTTTCGACACTACTTTTTTTCCCCTTTTCGTCTCTCTAACGTTGCGTTAAGATACAATTTTGAATAATAGATCATTAGATAGATGAAATGATGAATTCCCCTTACTAACTATGTGCAAGTTTGATTTTTAGTTTTGAAGATATTTTAATCCATATCCGAAAGCACTTCAATTAGTCGACTCCAGCCGACATTATCCAAGCGTTACACATTGGAGATCTGACGGCTCAATCTAATTTACTCCCCGCAAAAAAAATGCAAAACATGCCTAAAAAAGTTTTCACTTCAAAAATTAAATCATTCTTAGTATTAAAATTAATTTAGATGAATGGAAACAGATTAACAACTTTTAACATAATCTAATATTAATAAGGGATTTTATATCTAACAATCAAACACACCACTCTCTTTAACATTTATTATTATAACGTACTCTTAGATAAGTCAGTTCTCTTTCTTTCTCATCCAATTCTTTCTGATCCTTAGCAAAGGTCATCTCAGTTTTTTTTAATAAAGGTCTTTTAGTATCAAACTCTTTTTTGTCTTGTTGCATTTGTAGAGTACATTTCTTTATTTCTCTTTCAGCTTCAGTCAGTTGCTGTTCTACGACTGAAATATAAAAGAAACAATGAATTTAGATATACTGCTAAATTTATATTAAGCAAAATAAGGAGATGTTTTATGTCTCAAAAGTGATTTTTTTTTTCCATAGTCCACAACTGAATAAATATATAATATGGACTTACCCATCAGCTGATCTTGTAATGTAGCATTTTCGCCATCTTCACTCTCCAACAGACCAGAACTTACAGCCTGAAACTTCTTTTGAGCTGCAGCTAGCGCTTCAGCATCTTGTTTATCAGCTTCGCGTAAATTGTCAAAAATGGCCTGGACTTTTGATAGTTCTTCATTTTTTTGGTTTAAAGCTTTTGCATCATCATCGATGTTTTTCTGTAACTGCTTTAAGTGTTTTGTGTCAGCTGATAAGGTTTCTTTAGCACTCTTAACTTTTGCAGAAGCTTTTGCTTCTAGTTGTTCAGCCTCTTTCAAATGACCCTCAAGCTCTTTTAGTTTTCCTCCACATTCCTGATCACGATTTACTTGCAATTCGCCAATTTCTTTTCCCTTATTTTCAATTTCTACTTTCAATTCTGCAATTGTTGTTTTAACTGAGTTCAATTCATTTTGGGTAAATTCCATGTCTTTTTTTCTATTTTTAACTTCATCCTTAAAAAGAAAAAAATAAATAAACAACTATATCAATAACTCTAATTAAGATTTATGAATGGTAGGTTCATGTATGTCATAAGAGTACCTATGACGTATTTGATAAATTTAAATAATTCACTTCATGAATAAATATTCAATATGAATGAGTGTGGTAAACAAATCAATAAGTTGGAAACCCTTCAAGTACGTAGCTTATGGAAAAGAAAGGAAGCATTTGCAATAACAAGTCATAGTAAAAACTAGTTTAATTCAGTAGGTCAATAAGGACATGAAAACGTATCATGACACCATTCTTTTTAGACTCATCTCAACCTAATCAGACAATCTCTCCTTCATTGGACACTGTCAAATGGAGGTGGGGGGATGAGCAAGAAGATATGGAACAGATGGGTATTTGTAGGCCTGGAATCACAAAATCTTAGGAGCTGTTTATAGATAAAATAAATATAGAACAGAGCTGATTCTATCCGGATGTTTAATGTCAATAAGACCAACAATTTTTACCTTATACCTGCATTTACTGAATTCCATCAAAACATAAATCTTCAAGCTCAGAAGAAACACAATTCTCCCCTTATATTTTTTTAGTTGATCCCTAATATGTTAAGCTAGGATGCTATAACTTCCATTTAAAGGTACTATTTCGCTGGCGCGGCCCACCACCACGACTGCTTGCGATTGACCACTGCTTTAGTAGAATAGAAAGGAAATTATGGTACTTTTAGTCTAAGGGGCCGTTTTGAAACCTCACTTCTTATCTATCTTATCTAACGTCATGTCATCATGTTACATAACCTCCCTCTTCTTATCCCGCCAAACTTTTGAGTTATTGCATTGTTTGGTTTTCAGTTATTCCCTTATTACGTTCACTTATTAAATTGTTTACTTTTGGCCCGTTTGTGTTTATTTTTAGTTTTTGGCCCGTTTGTGTTTATTTTTAGTTTTTGGCCCGTTTGTGTTTATTTTACATTTTTTTTTAGTTTGTGACCCCTTGGTGTTTATTTTTCATTTTTTTTTTTCGTTTATTTTCGTCATATTATGGATCATCTTAGAATATGGGATTTACCGTCTTCAGAAGAACAGGCAATTCAGTATTTTCAAAATGTTGGGGTACTTGCCGACGTGAAATTGTGTGAACGAGGTCATCGAATGATGTTAACTTTAATTTAATTTTTTCTTTTCTATGTAAATATGTTCTTTTAAATTTGTTATGATGCCGATGTTATGATTATAATTTGTTATGATGTTATGATAATTGTTTATTAAGTTGTTTACTTATGATGTTTGATATGTACATATCTTCTTAAAGTGTTTTTTTATTATTTAATTAATATATTTGCCGTCAAATAAAAGTATTTTTGTTGTCATTACATTTGTTTTTGTATCTGTTTACACTTTCAATAATACGAATTTAATACAATAATACGAAGATGTGAAGTAGGAGAAGGCTTATCACTGCGTTATGGGAGCTATCAGTGTTCAGGTTATAAACATTGCCAGATAGCAGTCAGTAGCGGCCCCTTAGACTAAAAGTACCGAAATTATTTCGCTGGCGCTGCTCGGCAGTCTAGGTATGACATCATATCTAAGCTGCTCCTATATGACCGCTCCTGAAGTAATGGAGCTGTTGGCGGTTTGGCAGTTGTAGGTTATGTTATCATATCGGAGCATTGTTTTGATGATAACAGTCACGTTGATACATTTTATTTCCTATGTTTCTTTCAAGTCAGGCAAAATTATAAGAAATATTGTATAAAACTTAAACAATGCAATAGTAAATTATTTTTTTAAAGTTGAAGTAACAAGATTATTTATTTATTCCACCAACAATATATTACAGCGAAATTCAAATATACCTAAAATCCAAACGATATTAAATAAATCAAAGAATCCAACAAATTTTAACGTCAGGTAAATACTAAAATCCACTCATTGAAAAATCGATTTGTATTTTTTAATTAAAGTGGGGATTTACTGATTACTATTGATAAAACAATAAAACATCGTCTGCCGTGATTTAATTATAAATATATGATATTTATTACTAATCAATTATGTATTAATTACTATTACTTTTCAAACTAATAATATCTAATATCAGAGGGATTATTGTTGTTAGTATAGCGTTGCCCACCTTTTTTTTTTTTTTGGATGTTCCTCAATTTTTGATTGTTCATTTAGATAATAGCAAACAATGTCCAAGAAGGGATTTAATCATTTGGATGATGATCATCTCATCGAAATACTGGTATTCCTTCTCCTTATGAACACCATTTCCTCTTCTTCTTCTTCATCCTCAAATAAAAAAGCTTAGTCAGAGAAAGAATGTCCATTTTTTTTTCTTAGAAGATAAAGCGAAATGTTTGAAGGCTATAACAACCCCAGTGAGCAGTTTCAGCGAAATATATACGCCAACAGCGTTGGCAGCGTGGAATAGCGGTTACTGTCATGGGCCGCGACGGTGAAATAGTACCTTAACTTAATATGAACAGATCAGAGTAACTGAAGACTATATAAATGAAAACTTGAGAACAGTCTAAATATTACAAAATCAATGTGATTTATTGAATTACCTCTGTTTTACAAAATTGCCAGGCAACATACAACCTAGTATGTTGATCCAGTTCCTTGAGAACCCTTTGATATTCAACGTACTGATTCCTCTCATCTTTCATCCGTTGTAGTTTCGGATTAATCTGTTCAGTAACCATCTAAAACAGAAAAACAATAGTGTATTATATAACTGAATATATTAAAATGAAAAATTTTGATGAAAACATTTTTTATTTTGTTAAAATTAATTTTAAGATGGTAAATCTTGCATTGAGGTCAAGCTTATCTCTGGTAACACAATGGTAGAACCCATTCTTGACAAAATACGTCAAATGCAATAAAAATCAAATAAATTAGAAGACTTTTTAAAAGGGTTGTTATGTTTCCTGAAGTTACTTATGTAGCTTAGCATTAAATTACTTTTGTATAAAAAAAACATCATACTTAATATCATTAATTTATAGCACAACTGTTGGACTTGTAACAGTACTTCCTCACATTGTACTGAACCCAAAACCCTTCACGGGTTGTTAGTGGTACAGGTTTTTTTTTTCTTTAATCTTTTATAGTCCTACAATGTAGATCAAACATCATTAAATTCAATAAAATACTATTATAATATATAGTACTAGTTGGCCAGTGCGAAAAATTTGCAGAAAATTTTGTTTAATGAAGAAATAGTAAAAATATCTGGAAATAAGTAGTTCCTATGTATTATGTAAAGAAGGAATTAATATTTTTTCCTTCGTCGATTACAATATTCTATTAAACATAATAGACCAAAATATTTATACAAATTGCTTTGCTACAACCTATTTTTAAATGCTGACTGAAAAGATAATAAAAGTAATAAAGACAAAATAATGCCCCGATCATAGGATATTCTAAATTATAAAAAATAAAATGTATGAACAAACAAATGTCTTTAAGAAATAATGAAGTTAATATAAAAGCCAGGCAAAATATGTAGTAGACTATTCTACTCCTAAATCCAATATCTTTAAAGAAGAAGACATAATTCAAGTTCTAAATTATTTAGGAAGGTACAGTTTGTGTCATTTCGTGTAGTTTATAAAGCCCTATATCCCTGCAAAATTTCGTGTGAATATGTGGAAGAATATTGAAGTTGTAACACTTTTTATGATTTTCGAAAAAATATCAAAGGCTCCCTCCCCCCTTAGGTCAAATAAGTAAAAAAAAAAATTATTTTTCAATCGCAATGAAAATTCGTATTCAAGGGTCTTTCGAGCTGCGAAATACAAATCTCAACTCTCTTCCTCCTTAAAAAAATAATTCAACACACTTTGCTCTTTCCGTAAATACAAATTGTTTAAATTTTACATATTTCTAATCGATTTTTACAATTATTTTTTTTGTAGGTAATTTAGTAATCTTTCTAATTATCATGGGTACAATCCAGAAAAAAAATGCATACTTTTTGAGTTATTCGCAAATAAAGTTTCTTTTCCTCCATAACTTTTTTTTCAAAAATTTGGAGGAGATGGGACTATTTTTCACAAGTGAAGAAGAAGAAAATCTTCAAAATGTGTGGTCAATCATTGGATTTGATGAAGAATTGACGAAGCTATGGTATACCGACAAAAAAAAAACACCTTTTAGAAATAATATATAGGATTACATATTGGCCACAACCCTGACCAACTTCTTAACAAAATAAAATTTATTCTGATCATCAGAAATAACTAATAAAATAGTTCACAACATAATACTGATTGGTTCTGACTCTAGTCTCAAACAGTCATGGTCTGGATTCACAATGAAGGGCTTGGCGTGTAGTTGAATGAACCAACAAGACTGAATCAAAAGGCAGATGTTTTTTTTTTTTTTTTAAGACCTCGATCAGTAATCCTATTTATTTACTACAGTTTAATTTCCCAATTTCAAAGCTCAAATTATACTAAAGAAACTTATAAACTTTATAATTTATAGAAAAGTAAAAATATTTGTATGAACAAAACACATCCAAAAAAATTAAATACTAGAAAAGTTTTAAAATTTGAAATGTTTCAAGATATTAAAATTTCTAAAGATATATTTCTTACACCATCAATTTCTCTCAGTTTTCCGTCCTTTTTTTCAATAGTTTTCTGGGCATCATGTTTTTTGTTTTCGTACATTCTGGTACCAGCAGCTTCTTCAATCATTGATAGTATCTAAAATACAAACCAATAGTTATTGAAAATTAATTTTTATTTCTCTTAAAGATTCTGTAAATTATTATAATAATTGAAAAGTACATTAAAACTAGAACATTCCTTTATTTGAAATAAATAAGAGTTACGTTTAATATTAGAAGAATGATCAACATTTGGAAAGAGTTTACATCCAGGAAGATTAAGAAAGGGAACATATAATAGACAAAAGCAAAATAATCTGTCAATTGTTGACCAGTGAGAATAATTTGCATAGAATATTGGTCAGTGAACAACGGACAATATAATATAAAAATAAGTTAATGATATGTATTATGAGATAGAAAATATAATTTTCTTTTTCGCAGTCGTATCACATTAGTTCATTCAAAATAATAATCCCAAACATGTGTACATTAATCTAGGTCTGATTTTGAAATTTTTTTTTTTGGAGGAAATTTTGTAAATTTTCAAATAATCATGGATCTAATACAGAAAAAAATTTATAAGAGAAGGAGATGATAAGAGGTGGCAGTCATAAATAGACTAAATAGTGGCAAAACTATTTTATCAAAACCCAACGTTTCGACCCGACTTTGCAGGTCTTCTTCAGGGCTAGAACAGACAAGACACAGAAGGATATAGAGAATTGTGGAAGTTACATCATATTCCTTGCTTAACACACCTGTAAGTCTCGATTTTTATTCTAAATTTATTTACTTATTTTTTGTTTTTCTTCTTCTTTTTTCTATTCTTTCTCCACATCCCTTTTGTCCATTATTTCATATTATATCCTTTTTCTTTTTCTTCTTAACCTCTCCTGTAGAGTAAATACAATATACTCTATAGGAGTATATTCACAATTGCATATATTATATTTTATATTATACTACAACAATTTTTACCATCTATTTACTCCACGTTTAGAATCTTGTTACTTAGCTCACTCTGTTTATACAATTTATTGTTCTTAATATTTTAATGTACTTACAGTTTATAATTTTAACAAGTTTATTCACATTGTTTATAATTTGTTATCTAAATACTTCCAAAATTCTCTATATCCTTTTGTAACTTGTCCGTTCTAGCCCTGAAGAAGACCTGCAAAGTCAAGTCGAAACGTTGGCTTCTAATAAAATAGTTTTGCCACTATTTAGTCTATTTATAACCGCCACCCCGGACCATCTCTTTCATTGATAATACAACAGTCAACTATAAAGTATTCAAAAATTTTTATACTTTTAAAGATATTCGCAAATAGTTTCTTTTCATTCATAACTTTTATTCTTGTAATTTCGGAGAGATGTTACTATGATTTGTCATTGTCCCATCCATTTAACTCTCTTAATATAAATATCCATAATTACTGAGAGCCAGAAAAGGGACCATTACTGCGAAAAACTATTGTATTATATATAAAGAAAGACTATTAATTAATCAATATTATTTATAAATAAACAGAAAATAAAAATGTGCGGTTTAATGAGAGGGAAAAACAGAATAGGAAAAGCTTAAAACAGTTTGAAAGGTAACTCCTAAGTTTCAAAAACAGGTGTCTTTAACATTTTTCTATCAATGGGCAAATGGTAGAATATCGGTCTGCTAACATAATCTGCTAAAATAACAATTATTTTCTCTTGATAAATTGATAGTTGGATATTGTTAATGATAATACAGATGATGTTTTCCTTTTAATTTTAAAAGTATTGCAATTTCCAAATTAAAAATAAGAAGAAAGAATAAGAAATGCTAAAACTGAATAATATAACTTAATATTTACAATAAAATATGTTTATATTTGTAATTAAATATAGCTTTAAAAAAAATATATATATATATATAACTTAAAACTCGAGGTGGAATAGTTAAGGATATGAGTAAGAGCCTCTGGGCCATAGAGGTCAATGCATACCCAAAATATTTAAAAGGAATTCAAAAATAAAATAATATAGACACCTTCACTAATTTGTTACATTTGAGAGCCCATAATTGGGACAGTTCTATAACTTGAGCCAATTTTTAACTTTTCATTGTTAACAATTATCTAACTTGACAATTTAAATTTTCACTCTACAAGTAGTGTTTATAGAAACATACAAATTAAGGTTAACTACTTAAATAAGAGCTTTACCTCTGGAGGCTTCATGTTCAAAACTTTTGTAATTCGCCCCTGCATAATTAGAAAATGAGGATTGTTGACATTCAACTGCACAGAACTAAAAAAATCATTCACTGCTTTGTTAGTGACTGACGATCCATTTATCATGTACCTGTTTTTACCAGCAACAACAATCTGAAAATGATTTTGAAATATGTATATATTGCCAAATTAGATCTTTCAGTTAACAGAAATCAATCATTATAACTGTCTTTTATAAAATACAAATAAAAATTATAATTGTTTGTTTCAGGTTTATATTTATGTGTAAGAATAGGAAGTGTGGTAGGGGCAATTGATTTGTGTCAAAATTTGAAAAAAAAAGTATTTTCACACCAAAACAATCGTATGTCATTGTCAATACCATGCCAACAGGCTTAATTCCAGAAATTAATTATATTCAATTAAAACAAGTGCTAAAATATGAAATTGTTTATATGTCTACAACTGCTCTACTTTCAGCCAAATTCAATTCTAAAAGCAATGTAAGATCAGCTATTGAGCAACAGCAATGTAACAATTAATCATTAATAAGTATAATAGTGAATTAATAATTGACTGTCATAGATAAATTGAAGAGAAGTTTGTTGAAGTGTTCAGTCAAACAAACATGAAAAATGGACTAACATTTTATAAAAATGTTAAGATATATAGTACAGTAGTATAAGTCATTGAATAAAGTAAAAGGTTTTAAAACTTTGATGGTGGTTAGTCAACAGATTGAGGTGGGTCAACTTGTGTTTTACCAACTTCAATGCAAATCTCCTCCTCAAACTCCTGCGTTTTAAATTCCAAAAATATGAGTTTTTTTTAACATATGGTGAGAGCCTAATTCCAGCAATAATCATCTAGACATCACAATTGATTGTTAAGTTTAATCGGCAATAAAGAATTTATTCCCAGTGAAACTATACGAATATCAACAGAAAAAAGGAAGATCGATATTTATGTATATCAGCCTATTCCCAACACGAAATAAGCATAGTTTACTTGAATTATATTCATTGCATTGTAAGGTGTATAATTAAATAACATTATAATTAATTATTACCCACCTGAAACCAACAAAATGTCTATATTTATGACAACTATTATTAGTATTTATTGTTATGAATTGGGTGCAATTTTTAAAATATTATTCCTGAGATTTTATTGACAAGCAACAAATTTGTTTTGCACCACAAATTTTATATATCATTGAAACATAATGAACACATGATTGTTTCATATAACCTTTATTTATAAAATCTGATGATAACCTCTTATCATTAAAATCATAAAACCACTAATAAAATTCACCTAATTAAAAAAACTGATGCACGCATCACACAACTTTCACTTAATATCCTCTTCTTGGCAGAAATAAGTATTTTCAGACAAAAGGGAAGCGAAAGTAAAAATTATTAACGCAATACTTTATTTACCATTCATTGTGGGTATTTTTATTTGTTTAAATACCCTTATATATAAAAATTTTAATTTTAATATCGTTGCATTCTATACAATTAAATAATACCAATGACAGCATTTATGAAAACCACATAAGTATATGAACATAATACTGTCAGAGTCCATATTATATGAAGCTCATGTTACATATGAAAGCCTGTTGTAATCTTTCAGGTGAGCTCGTATTCTTTTGATTTCTCTATTACAACTATTATCCGTTACGATCACATATTTCTCCTTTTTAGTTAATTATCAAAATATTTCATATTTAACTATTTTTTATATCAAAGATTATTGTGAAATGGTTAATTATTTTAAATTAAAAAAATAAAGGTATTTTAGAGGAAGCCAATATTGAAAATTAGCCATTTAAACCCTGATAGAGAACATGAATGAGAATAAAACCTACATTCTATTAAAAACTGCTTAATAATATACTGATACACTGAGTTTAAACAAAATCATTAGAGCCGTTTTTGAGAAAATTGTAAAAATGGGTTATATAAAGTACCACTTCCGGTTAGCAGATTTTGACCAAAATGTTGATGTAACATTGAAAGCTTATAAAAACCATAAATATGCAATTTCACTTTCACACAACTTTGTTTTTGAGCTAGACTGATCACACACGCACACACACACACACACACACACACCCACCCACACACACACACACACACCATTGTGCAGGACTTGGTTATTTGGACTCAGGAGACCTCAAAACATGTATTTCTGTTGAAAACTCAGACTCAAAAATTTTACTTGCCGATAATTACTTACATTATTTTTATTTTGCTTACCTTCACTATAAATTTCATAGGTAAGTGAAAGTAAAAATTAATGTTAGATACACTAACACCTTACACCAAACTTCAGACAGTTTAACAGTTTAAACTAAAAATAAAATAATCTTACTTGTCTGGTAACAGTGATCTCTTCATATTGTTCATAATTTATAGGACTTTTGCTAGTATCTTTGTTATCAAAAACAATAGTAACAGAGGCTTTAGTTACTCCAGCCTGTCCACATTTATAAATCAAATCAGTCAAATTGCTTGCTCTTACCTGCAACAGAAATAATTTTAAAAAAATTAACAAATATTTCAAACAAGTATATAGTTAAAAATTACAATTTAAATATATTATCATTGAATAACAGAAAATGTGATTAAAATTTATTTTAGATATCAAGCAATACACTGTCTGATATAAAAATTAGACCCAATAGTGGTAAATATAAGATAAAACATAAACCATAACAGCTTATAGCTACTTTCACTACAGTCCAGACGTATCAGCTGAAATTAGACTTCAATTGGTAATAGTTAAGCCTAGGTTCGTAGACTAGGATGCTGAACAATTAAAAATATAATTATCCCTTACCTCCTAACCAAAAAGAGCTATTAATTTGAAAATTGTGATTCTAGACTTGGCTAAATAATAGTAATGGTGTAGAGATGGTCAACCGTGATGTAATATGAGTTGATAAGACTGTCAACATGCGCTGATGAAGACCTGCAAAGTGGGTCGAAATGTCGGCATAATAATTAAAAATACTAATGTTTAAAATTTAGTATTTATTTTACGGCACTCCCCGACCAACTCCTTCTCATATAATAATGATAAAAAGAAATTCTTTTCATTACAATAAACAACACGACATTTATGAGAATAGTTCCTCATTGTTTTGTTTTTTCAACATTGAAAATAAACCCATCTACAATGTTTTTAATTGTTTTGATTTAATAGAAAAAATCTTCCATTTTATTTTAAGGTACTAGTTCTAAATCTCCATGTTGGATGGTTTCAAGATTACTTAGAGCGCAATGTGGGTTAAGTCCCAGGGAATGTCAATCTAATATAATATTGCCCTATCAAAATATTTATAGTTATATGCACTGAAACCAAATTACTGAGGAAAACTTCAAAAAAGTGTTGTCCTCTTCAATATAGCAGCAAATGCAGACAATTAAAGATAATGTATAAAATTATAACATGTATTATTAACTGCGGTAAGTAATTAAGTACATTGGGAGAAAATGTAAATTTAATTTGGATTGCGGCAGGTCAATTGAATGAGAATTATATAATTCCTAGCATTGTGATTATAGACTACATAATAAAGTAACAGTAAATGCGATGTTGATTGCAGTAAGTCAGAAACATGAAAAATATTCATTTAGATAAGCTGATTCAGTTATTTTTACACAAAATGGCCTAACCTAACATTTAACAATCTGATAGGAGGGATTAGGAATCCGTCTTCTACATCAACATTTGGATACAATCGAGTTATTTCAGAGCTCTATTTACATTAGGCTCAAAGTGATAATGAAGTTGTGATTCAAAACTAGAATTTTATTTATTTCATAATAACCCAAATGTCATTAGTAATCTGTCATGAAAACTATGAGCTTGCCAAGAAGTTTGAAAGTTAATGAATTCATTGCTGTATATTGCCATAGCTCTTTCCACATACCAGCGAGATAATGAATTCTATCAACCTGAGGAAGGTCAGAGACGTGGGCACATCGAAATGAGTTCTATTTCAGCACTGAACCTGACAGATCACTTTTAATGCTCCTTAAATCCTTATATTTTTCCATGACAGTATGACAAATAATACCAAACAATATTCATTAAAGGTTAATAATGAAAAACTATGAGTAACACAAATACTTACATGAGTCAAATTACTTATTCCCAAAACAAAACAAATAGAATCTAATATATTAGATTTTCCTGTACCATTTAAACCAGTAATGGCATTAAATTCTTGGTCAAATCCGTTTATCTCCGTTCTAGAACCATAGGACTTAAAACCGTCAAGTACAATACTTTTAATATACATTTTGCAACGGTCGAATTCTGAGACAAACGAATAATAAAAGATGGGCAGAAATGCCGCCAAAAAATTGATGTTATTAACGACTTAAAACTGCTATCAACACCATTTACAAAGTTTCAAATTTATTTGTTTGTTTTTTCCCCTCAACTGACGATGGCGGGATCGACCAACTGCCACAATCTTTGTGGGAAGGTTATTCGATTTTTCCAGAATTATTTGGTTCTCTGGAGCTTGATAATGTTCTCAGTTTTATTTATTTAAGTTTATCAATCCGTCACCAATAAGGTCCTTCTAGGTTTCACGTAAAACTTTAATTACATACCCTAGGCCACTAGCGGATCCAGCAGGGTGGCGCCCCCCCCCCTTGAGAGCTGGAAAACAATTCCAAAAAGCAACTATTTAAAGAAAAGGGAAATATAGGGAAAATTCATCCTCATATATGATGAATATCCTAATGCGATATAAAAAAAAATTAATATCGTGCCCAGCACTAGCGAATTCTGCCAGAGGGCGTGCCCTCCCATGGGTGGGGGAAAATTTTCAAAAAAGTGACAAAATCGCCTATTTAAAGTAAAGAGAAATATAGGGAAAATTCATTATCCTTCACGAATTTCCTAATGTAAAAAAAAAATTATAATCGTGCCCAGCTTTAGTGAATTCTGCCAGGGGGCGCGTCCTCCCTTGGATGGTGAAAAAAAAACGCCTATTTAAAGAAAAGGGATATATAGCAAAAATTCATCCTCTAAGACCAATTTTCTGTTATGCAAAAAAATTATTATCGTGACCAGTACTAGCGGATTCAGCCAGGGGCGATCCCCTCTATGGTTGGGGAAAAGTTCCAAAAAGCAGCTATTAAAGAAAAGAGAAATATTGGAGAAATTCATCCTCATACACTAATTTCTAATGTAATATAAAAAAATATATATTATCCTGACCAGCACTAGTAATTTCTACCAGAGGGCGCGCTCCCCTCTTGATGGTAGAAAAATAATTCCGAAAAATAGTATCTAAAAAACAGCTATTTAAAGAAAAGAGAAATATAGGGAAAATCATCCTCTAAGACGAATTTTCTAATGTGATCAATATCATTATCTTGAGCTCGAAAATCCATTATTGGATCTTGGCTGCCTCCATGTTTCCCTGTCCTGAGCAGCCTCCACCAGTTCCTGATTCCATGGATTCTGGCATCAACACTTAATCCATTTTCCATCTCAGTTTCGGTCTGTTCACTTTTCTTTTTCCAACCGGCTCCGTGCACAGCAGCTTCTTTGGGATTGAAGTCTCGTCCATCCGACGTGGGACAACTTGGCCCTTCGATCTCAGCCTTGCTATCCAAGTTTAAATAAGTTAGCTAGTTCATGATTGCGTCTAATTCTCCATTCATCATTTTCCTTAACTGGTCCAAATATCCTCCGAATGACGTTCCTTTCGAAAACTAATATTTTAAGCATCTCCTTTAATGAAAAGAGGAATATAGGAAAAATTCATCCTCATATACGAATTTTCTAATGTAATAGATATAAAAAATATTATCGTGACGAGCACTAGCGAATTCTGTAAGGGGACGAACCTCTCTCTGCATGATGGAAAAAAAATTCCCAAAAAGCAGCTATTCAAAGAAAAGAGTAATATAGTTTTTGAGCCACCATGATGCGAAGAGTTATGCTCCTGTGGCAGTTTCCTATTGACTCCAATATATATCTGAAATCAATATATATATTGAAATATATCTCGCAGGTGAAATACATGATGGAGGAAAACTTATTTTTAAAAAAATATGAATTTCATTTATTCTTTCGAACGACCTTTTATTCGAAAACAAGAAAATACTGGTTTTCTCCCGGACCCAGTTTTTATTCAGTTCCATTAGATCTGGATGAATTGCAAGTTTAAGCAAGTATAGTCTCCTTGAAGAATGCATGCGATTCATAATACTGGTCACTTCTCATTAGAAGTCTTATTTTTTTCTTTTAATAGCTGCTGTTGGGAACGTTTTCACGAGACAAAATACCAATTATTTGCTCTTCGATTTGATCGGATTCAGAAATTATTCTGAGTTTTGGTTCTTAGAGAACTCATTTACAAGCTGCAGGGCCATTTATTGTAATATTTCTCAGATTTTGACAATTTTGGTAAAAATTAGCGTTCATTGACTGTGGTTATCACTTAATCAAATTATTAAGGTTAGGCACTTGTTTGATGTTCTTTAATTTCTCAAAGAAAGCTTTTTTCTCTTTCATACACTGTTCAGTAGTAATACATGAAAAAAAAAGGACAGATAAATCTGTTTTTTATGGCTGTAAAAAGTTCTTTCTTAGAGACCCATGTCAGCAATTCAGTTTTTTACATGTGTAAACCTATACACAGGGTATCTTGAAGTAGTGAGAAATATTTAAAGGAGTGATAGCCGAACTCACTGTGAAATCATAGTTTATGTGTTTAAACTAATATTGAAATAAAAAAAAGATTTTTTTTTGCAGTGATAAATTTTATATTTGATGGGAGAAAATATCTCTGGGATCCCTTGTTTTCTGTATACACCCCTGCAGAGAATATTTGAATTTCTTATTTATACTTCAATGGTTAAATATAAGTAACCTGAAACTTTCTGTAAATTAACTATAAAAATAAAAAACTATAGAATGCTAGGTAGAAGATGCCCAGTTACAATAATTTGTTATAATAATTTACAACAATAATCTAATTGATGCAAAGAAGATGGGAAAGAAAATTTCATTTCATACTTTTCCAAAGGATGCTCACAGATCGAAAGATTGTTTTTTAAAATGTAAAAAAATTGACTAATCTTTTTCTTAGGAAACAAAATGTAGAAATTAATCAAGAACTGGTAAATGCTTTCTTTTAGCAATGGATATTTATTAGAATAAAATTTTTAAAGATTTTTACAATTAAGAAAACATAAAATCAAAAGAAAAAATGCTTTAGAATAAACCAAATATCAAATCAATCTTTCTCTCACCTTTCAAATCTATTAAAATTAATAAGTTATTTGGCAATACAGTATTGATTTAATGTAGAAAAGTAAATAATAATATTAAAATGTCCAAAAACAAAGGGCAGAGGGGTAAAATAAGTCCATTGGCTACGTCAGAGCTCGATTCCTCGCCACCATTTTCCCTCTGAGTGAGTGAACCTGGTAGTTTTATTGACCTTAGCCTGTCACTGTGATCACCAGCTCTAACCCAGTCACTGTGACAGAATCACAGCTCTGCCTATATGGCGCATTACTAGTTTGTAGTAGGTAATGATATAATGATTGAACATGCAATGTATAAGTGACCCGCTATGGGTTCATCATGAACAAAGGGGCCAACAGCAATCTTTGTCATTCTAGGGACTTTCATTCACGAATGATCCTGTAAGGTCAGCTTATTATCAGATGTAAATACAAATGGTAAATGAATATGACAAAAGAAAAGGGCAATTATAAGTAAAAGAAAACAATTAAGTTTTGTTTTAAAATACAACTGCATAAAAAATAAAAACAATTTTTCCATTACATATATACAAAACAATCACCAATTATTTGTTTACTGCTAAACTAAGATCAAAATATAAATAATAATATATCATGATATTCTTTGTTGAAGTTCACTCCAAGCCTTTTCAACTTGCTTCTGTGTGTATTCTGGCCTCCACAAAGTGCAAAAAACAACATTAGCATTATTCACAAGTACAACATTACTTGTTTGAGAAAGTAATCTTGATGTGGCTTCTTCTATAGACAGACCATTTCTATTTTGCAAACGCTTTATCGCCTGTAAAATTAAAGTAAATTAGTCTAAATACCAGATGGGTTAAAATATATAAACTTAATTAAACAGTCATTTAATAAATTAATTCAGCAATTTTTAAAAAAATCAAAACTATTTAATGGGGTATAAAATATCAATTGTATGGCTTAATTCATTCTTTTATTGTATTGGTAAACACATTCTAAAATTTCATTTTCCGACTCTTTTCTTAATACTAAAAAAAAGTCGTCTATATATTTTTTGACTAATAGAGGTTTATTTATTTGAATATTGATAGGTGATACTGTTTTAGTTTGTTGGAGATAAATTTATTAATAAGTGTACATATTTTGTTTCTAGTTGCATTTATATGATTTTCTGGGGTGTGTATGTCGCCAAATATGTTCTCAAGGTATATTATTAAATTTATTACATTATCTTTGTTTTGAAATTCGAAACTAAAATTCTCCCCTAAAAATAGCAAATTTATGATATGTGTTGGTATTTCAAGATTTTCAACTCTTTTTCTATGTGAAGATTATTGTATCTTTGAACTATTTTAAATATAGCAATGATTATTATGAACAATCCTGGGAGTCGGGATGGGAAATATAATTTCGGCTAATCTAAGTGGTATTTTCTTGAACAAACTTATCACAACGAAATTGACAAAAATCTCTATTAATCAAAAAATACAGAGATGGCCTGTTTATAATAATAAGGAAAGAATATGAAAAATGAAATATTAGAATGTTTTAACAAATGCAACAAAAGAATCAAATTCACAATAGAAAAATCAATAAATAACAAACTCGGATTTCTGGACATGGACATATTTTTGGACGAAGGACAGCTACTCACCAAATGCACAAAAAATAAAAAACTAGTAATAGAATTATAAATTTTAATTCAAACCATCCAAAATATCAAATCATTAACACAGCCAAAAACTTAATACACAAAGCAATAGAATAACCTGACAAATCTTTCATTCCCCAAATAAAAACAGAAATTTATAAAATTTTAATTGAGAATTTTTACTCTACAAACTTAATCGACAAATTATGGTACAGACGCTTACAAAATACATCAGTAAATCAAAATGATAACAAAACCAATAAACACGAAACCCACAAAATATCAAAAGAAAACAGTACGACAAAGAAACTAACAGAACAATTCATTACCCCATTCTTTGAAAAAAATACAACAAAGAAGAACAATCAATACAACAATTCACAAATAAACAAAATGAACTTTAACACTTGCTACAAAATGACATTCATGCCTGCCTGCACTTACAAACAAAATTAAGGATGTTTTTAAAAATTACGACTTATCAGAAATAAAACTTGGACAGTGCAATAATAAAAAAACTATGCAAATATATTACCAACACAAAAAATAAAATATATTCAATACATAAGAAAAATGTAGTTTGTAAATTGTACTGTCAAAACTGCCCTAAAATTTACATTGGCGAAACAACTAAAAACCAGAATATCTCTGCACATTTCCAATTTCAAAAAAACAAAATCCATAGCATTAGCATACCATAGTATAAAACTACAACACAATTTCCATTTTAATAAGCCACAAACAATAGCAACTGAACCAAAAAACAACAACAGAAAATTACTCGAAGTCACATCACAAAAAAAAACAGAATAACAGTAAACTACAACACATTATTCAGACATTTTAAAGAAAATTAAAATATAGTAAAATTAAATACTGCAATATAACCAACATTTATACAAACATCAAAAAAAAAAAAAAGCAAATGATGAGGTACAAAGGACAATAACAAAACTCGAGTAACTAACAGACCACGTAATTATTAGTCCCATAATATAGTTGCTCCCGATATTACTTTTATACATAATAAAAAAAATTTAGATAATGACAAATGAACACACATGGTACTTAGGTAAATATAACAAATATGTAACTACATTAACATTGACAGACATTGTAACATATATTCATTTTAATAAACCTTTTTTCTAGCTATTAACTACGAATGAAAGCAAGATAAGAATAAAATTCTGAAAATGGGAATTATATCCTGAAACGTTAACTTAAAATAACTTATAGCAAATACACAATTTGTTACATATTGGAAGTTTTTATTGCCAACAACATAGTAATTTAAACAGCTTCCTAACAAAAAATGAAGAAAAGAAGCAAAAATATTTACTTTTTTTTTTTTAAATAATTGAAAACTCATTCTGTTACTGTTACTCTTATCTACCCTTACATATATTATTACAGTAAGGCTCGAAATTGGTTTTGTACCCAATATAAGCTCTTATCATGCTCAAATGCCATGAATGAGGTATCATTGGATTCAGAATTTCACGGGGAGGTTAGCAAATCATACTCTCCGTTATATTAAAGAAAGTCGATAGAAACATTTTGCAAGGCTTCAATACTGGAATGGTGATAATTCTGTAGATTGATAAGGGGCAAATTGGGCTTTGAAGATTTTGATGCGTACATCAAGACCCGGTAGTTCCTTCGGAACTATCTGGCTCTGCATTTTAAGTCCAAAAACGTACTATTTTTGAGATAATGCAAGGCAAAAGGTTCACATCCACACAACCTTACATTAATTGTAGTGCTGCCATGGAATACAAGTCTCATTTCATCCGACTTGAGGTTCCTATCACCGAGAGAAGAGGAGTTTATATAGTTTATCAAAAGTTTTTTTATAAACAATATAAACAACAACAAAATTTTGATAAACAATATAAATTTTTTGTCGGTAAGCCATATCATCATTAATTATTCATAAAATTACAAAGGTTAAGCCATCAATTTTGAAGATTCTTCTTCAGGCAGGAAAGAAAAGAAACTTTATTTGTGAATAACTCAAAAATTACACACTTTTCTCTTGGTTATGTCCATGATTATATACATAAGGAAAAAAAAAATCATCGAAATCAGACAATTATTAACAAAAACAAAGCTTATTGAAATTTGTAAACATGTTGGTTCCAAACATTAATGAAGTTTTAAATTAATTTTTGTTTCCTTTGTCAATTATATTTAGCCAGAAATTAATAATTGATTTCTCCATCTTATGGTATGTTGCATTTTTTTTAAATTTTAATTTGTCATTTGATCACTGAACAATATACTGTGCAAATTTTGACACGGACCAACTAGTCCAAATTAATTGATATTTTATTACCATTCCTGAAACTAGTAATTAATATTATACTACCACATAAAATAACAAAATACATTAAAATAAAATGTAAATACAATATTATACAATTGAATGTTGGATGTAATGTAACATGACAATTGACGCGATAATTATTGCCTTTTACATTCCTAGCCGATGAATGTACTTGTTAAACAGTTCAGCTTTAATGAACACTTAAAGTTTAAATATTCAAACTGATGCTTAAAATTACTAAGTTGGTGCTTCATTCTACTTATTGTTTATGTAGATCACTGTAAAGTAAATAGCCATATATATAGTCAATGTAAACTAGCCAGTCATTTGTTTAGCCAGTGTAAACTAAGCAGTCAAAAGTTCATCACTGTTAACAAAGAACCCATATGTTTAAACCTAAGTTGATATCATACTGTGGACAAAACAACCAATATACTTTTCATATGTTCATACTTCTTCTTGTGGTATGATGCAAGACCAAACTTCATGACAGTGCATATGCCATCCAGCTGGAATCAAGATAGCTGCTTCCAATACAACAACGCTAAATCCTTTCTTGAATAACTCAATACTCAATTGTTTACTCCTTTCTAATATAGAAGGCCAAAGTAAATTGTTGAGTTTTTCTAGTAATGTCTGAAATAAAAAATGATAACATGTACATACACTTAAATTGCTAATATATATACTAAAATTAAAAATACCCCGAAAATGAAGGAAAGGGTACATTAAAAGATGAGATTTTCATGAAATTTCATACATAGTTGATCTACTTTGTGTAAACCGTAGCCCATAATATAATAATGCGGCCTTTTTAGAACTTCAGTGGAAGTTTTGGACAAAAAAAAAAACAATTAAAAAAGGTTAAATTTCGCAATTTACCCAGCCACCAAAGATCTCAGAAAACATTGACTAAAAAATGTGTACATCATAAAAACTAATAATGTCTTATAATTTTAGTATACTCGGATAGTATTATCTAATTTATATTTTGTAATAGTAAATATGTAATTACTTATAGTTTAAATGAAAAAGAAAGTGTAGTCTATTGAGTCTAGGTTAGTGTGAACATTGAATTTTGACTGGGATATGCAATGTTTTGTTGAAAAGAAGCCAATGAAATTGTTATTATTAATAAATCTTCTTCTTCGATGGCAATACAACTCAATGAAGAATAAAGAATGAAGAGTCTGAGCCACCCAATAGACCTTGCCTGTCTTCTACGTCCAAATATTTTTTCTTCTAGGAGCAATTTGGAAACTTCATTATTATTCTTATGTGCAACATGGCTCTACCCATCTTAGAAGTCCAGCCTTTATTAAACCGACGATACCAAGGTCATTTTAGTGGTTCAGAAGCTCAGCGTTTTTCCTCAATCTCCATACACCGTTGATACACATAGGTAGGCTCAATAATCCTTCTCAAAATATTTTTTTTTGAATCTCAATAAACATGATTCTAGTGTTTTCGTCATTGTTCAGTACTCTGATGAATATGTGATAACGGGCCTGATTAGGGTCTTATAGATATTTGCTTTTTAGATGCCTCTGATATCATCAATTAGCTGCCATAATCTACCTCTGATTCTCTGGTTGTTTATTATTAGTTTGGTTTAAAAGTGTCCCAAGGTAAATAAAGGATTATTGAGCCTACCTATGTGTATCAACGGTGTATGGAGATCGAGGAAAAACGCTGAGCTTCTGAACCACTAAAATGACCTTGGTATTGTCGGTTTAATAAAGGCTGGACTTCTAAGATAGGTAGAGCCATGTTGCACATATGAATAAGTTGAAGTCTATAATTTTTACTCTTTCTCCTAAATATTCTCCTCTTTTAGGATTGCAGAGACTACAAACTAACTTTATAAACTAACCTGCACTCAGAACACTGTGTCCTATAACATCCAGATTATCATCATTGGCTAGAATTTGACAAGATTTTTTCATGCCTCATGCCTTATGAAAATCATGCCTTCTATTTAGATTCCTAACTCTCTTATGGAACATTCCAACACAATATTAAACAGCAGGTATACTAAAAAATTACATTTTCTGAGTATCTTGTGGCTACGGAAAAACTCAGAAGTGTCTCCGAACATTCTCACTGAGCATTAAGTAACCTTCATGGTCATTCTGATGAGGCGGACTAGCTTCGGAGGGATGTGAAGAGCGATCATTCCATCATAAAGCTCCTCTTAAATCACACTGTCCCCTGCAAGGGCTAGTAGATATGCTCTACTAGTGGGGATTAACGATCCCTCAGTCTTCTAAGTTCAACACACAGCAGAACAGTACACTATACATATTCACTGACAATAAGGACACTAACAGTACACACATCACGATCACTTCTCCGGAGAAGACTCAATGCCAAGAGTATAGCTGACAACCAGTTGTCCTGAGGTAATGGGGCCTCCTTTGTTGGGCCAATCACCCGTAGAGGAGTGATAGTGATTCAAAGTAATTCTGTGACCAGCCTCAGATATGGACAGTCTTTACGGAAATGACCTGGTACGTCAAAAGAAATCAGATTCAGTACATGGAATGTCTCTCAATGGCAAAGAGATTGAGATCGTGGAGGAGGTGAAAATCTACAAAATCTATATCCTTGGAGTAAGTGAAATTAGAAAGAAAGTATCAGGAGAAATGCAGCTACACAAGGGATATACCCTTCTATATTCAGGAGTACCACCGAGTAACTGAGCAAAGGAGGGAGGAGTTCGATTGATTTTTAAGGATGACGTTTTTCAGAAAGTTCAGAATTGGGAAATGATAAACTCCAGAATAAAATCTGCCAATGTCATGCTCTGATTGGGAAAAGTAACACTAGTCCAAGTCTATGCGCCAACTAAGTACTCTAGTGTGATGGAAGTAGAACAATTTTACAGTGACTTAGAACGCATAAGTGAAAAAAGTCAAAGTAGAAATGTTATTATTATGGGAGATATCAATGCAAGAGCTGGATATGACTACAGAAGAGCCCATGAATGTGGGCTCATGGAGACGACAGAATAATTAACAACAATGGAAGGCAACTAATGGAATTTTACATAGACAGTGATCTTGTCCTAGGCAGGGATCTAAAGATACGCCCTGTGCTGGAAACTCTGCCGGATGGACCACCACAGAGACCCAGTTAAAACCATAGAGGTGAGGCCAGTGGGGAGAAGATTGAGAGGACCATCAAGAACTTCATACGCTAGCCATCTGGAACAAATTGGAAGACAAAGAGGGAAGACCCTGGAAGGGAAGTGGAACCTTGCCGGGAACAGGGATGCATGAAACCAATGGCTGGAAGCACCCCCACGCTGAGAGGCAGATGGGTGGAAGAGAAAGAAGAAGAATAATCATGCAGTCATAGTCAGTCTGGAAAGTCCACAAAAAGATGGTGGTCTGGATATTATATTCTCCATCATTGTTCTCACCACCAAATTTAGTCTGTCATAGCTCTACTTTTCATAAAGCCAGTTTGATATTGGCCTATTTTTTTTTCAACAAAAGGTAATAAACATTGGGATATGATCCTCGAAAATATCTTACAAGGTGAGAGAAAGAGGGACATTCTTCGGTAGTTCTCATAGTTAAGAGGATCTCCCTTCTTATAAATGGGGCATGATAGTTTTTTAACATTCTTCAAGAATGTAATCATCTACTATCCAGATGTCTAAGATCTGGTTAGTGATACACTTAGAAATAGCTTCTCCTCTATGTTTTCAAAGTTGTTTTATTATTTTTTATTATTTATTGCCAATAAATGTTTTCGCGAATTACAAAAAAAAATAGTTAAAGCCATAATAGTAATGATATGAACACTACTAAGTTATACTATTCCCATTAAGTAATTTTGTAAAATAAAAATGTGTTATTTTATGTATAACAAGAAACTTTTATTATAATGATGTAGTAAGTTTCTTAACTTAACCCGTATATTAATATTATTGCCAAAAATAATTTAAAAAAAAACAAATGAAATATTAAGTTGAAGGGGACCCACTGTGGTTTTGCGTTTTTAGCCTCTAAACATTTTTTCATGGTCTTTATTAGTCTAGAACTAAAATTAATTAATTATATTACAAAAATTAAAATTTTAATAAAATTAAGTTGAATATATTTATACGTATTTACTTAAATTACTTAATAGTAAACTATAAAAATTTATTGCGGTCTTTAATAACAAAAAGATTCCCCACTTATAGATTATCCCATAGGTGGGGAAGCTTTTTATCCAAGGCTGCAGCTAACTCACGGAGAGAGCTTGTCAAATATCCTGTTCATACATAATTTATTTTAAAATGGCCATAACATTACATCGTGATTTTTATAATGTAATTTAAGAAAATTTGTTAAGAATTTTAAGAGGACATATTTAATTACCTTATCATTAAAAACCATTTGCCCCAGAATCTTCCTATTAATAATTCCATCATCTCCTATTATGGCAGAACCAAATATTTCAATTAACTGAGAGTAAATAGTAGTTCCAGGTAGGTACAGTTCATGAGCTATTTTATCACAATCGACAGTACCAGCCCCAAGCAGTCTCAATCTCGCACATACTGATGATTTACCGCTAGCAATACCTCCAGTCAGACCAATGACGTACGGTTGAGATGGGATATGTGTTCTTGGCTGGAAAAAAACTGCTTAATATTAAGAAGTAAAATGTTATGATCTGGGAGATAATGAATAGAAATTAAAAAAAGTTTTAACCACGAACCTCTGGTTGAGTTATTAATGTTCCTAACAGACGTAAACGATCATTGCTGGAGCTTATTTTGTCCTCTTCTTCTTCATCAATTTTAATATCAGGTATAAGTTCGACACTAACAACATGAAGTGGCTTTAATCCATTACTAACCCTCAATTCATTAACTTTCTTACCACCACCAACAGTTTCTGCACTAACTACAATCATCTACAAAATGAAGTGTGCAATAAATATCAACATATAAATTCATACAAATTTAAAAATCTATTTACATATTTAATGATATTTAAACAAGACGATGAGAGATTTTCATGAAAGCCTAAAACATCTGTTCTGATTGTGCTTGGTTTAACATAATTTTCACTATTGTATTCCTTTTGTACAATTTAAGGCTTTCTTCAAATATTATTATTTATTTACAGAGCGCGTTGGAAGGCCTTACAAGATTATTTTAATAGTATAAAGGGTGCCTCAGTTCTTAATGGTCAAACTCTGGGGAATAATTCTAGACGAAATTTCTAACAAAATGGTCTACATAAGTATACTATTGTAAAGTACACAAAATATAAAGTATGAAATTCAATATCTTGAACAGTTTTGTTGAAAATTGAATTGAGGCGAGACTGAAGAAACTTATGAATTGCTTCAAAGATTCATCTTTAGGATTCTCAGAAGTTTTCATCTTTCCTGATGGTCCACCGAATTGAAGTGGCTTTATCCTACTTCCCGATGGCAATTTCTTTTTCCAAGTCCTCAGAACCAAAAATCCTCCCTACATCTTAGAACTCCTTACTTTATGCTCATCTATCCCACTCGCTTAACACCAGATCTCAACCTATAGATTTATATATCCGCTCCCATAAAATCACTTCCTTCAGCAAATTCTTTGTCATTCGTGCTACCTCCTTCTGGAACTCCTTACCCATCCCCATATATTAAACCACGTCCATAAATTCCTTGAAACAACACCTTTTCCATATCCTACAACAAACTCAAACTTCCACAAGCTTGTAAGAATTTTTTGTTTATATAATTATGTTCATCACCAGCAATTAATTGATAGGAGCCATTTTATTTGTAAATATTCACTTTTTTTCTTTTTCTCTCAGTACTTGCTGTATATAATTGTATTTTTCTTAGTATTTTTTTTTATATTCATATTTTCCTTGGTATTTTCTATATAAATTTATATTATATATAAAGGCCAGAATAATCTACACATTTTTGAACTTCATTTCAAGTTTGGGAAGAGGTGCTACTGAATACTTTCCTTCTCGTATGTCATTTTTGTCTGTATTTTCAGAACATTTGCTGATTGTCGACATATAGGTGACAGGTGGTAAATAAATATTTAAAGCCAAACAAAAAATATGTTGTTTTATTATTACAATAAAATTAATAAAATCAAGTGTTAACTAACTATATTGAAATATTTTTTTAATTTTTAATGGAATACACAGGCCACTGTGGCAGTATGAAAAATAAGTGTTAGCTGATTGTGGGATTTTCAAAGAAATAAAACAATAGGAGGTTTCCCTTTTTTTTCAATCAAAATGTCAACAGTTTTGTCACTTGATATCACAAAAACTTTGGTTGCAAACTTTTAATGATATATATTTTTGTAAGGTTTATTTAACATTTTTATATTAACTTAATTCAGCCTATTTAATATTACTTACATTAGCCATAGTAGTTGAAAGATCAGATCAAATTAATAATTAAAAGCAAACTTGAAACAGATAAATCAGACATGGAAATTAAATAATTAAAAAAAGCAGTAAAAATTTCACCAATCAGAGGGTAACAATTAACCTAGGCATATTAAGTGCATTCAGTGCCAGAGGGAGCATATTAAAGAAATAAAAAAATAAAATAAAAATGAGTTCAAAAGTTTTAATTTGATCTTCTTTTGTATATCATGGATGATAAATAGTCAGAACAGTCATTTTAAAAATTTTTTATTGGAGCATACGTTAGCAGTACTTAAATAACTTCAGTGCTCAAAATGCCCTGATGATGACCCACATGCTTGCGTTGAAACGTCAGCACCAATAAAAAACCTTTAAAATGAATGTGTTCTGACTATTTATCATCCATGATATGTAGAATAGTCAACTAACTTCCTTCAATACTTGTATTGTTTAATGATTTACGTACTTGTTTGGATTATTTCTAGAAGAAAATTATCCTGATGGTATACGAGCCTGAGAGGATTCAAACTTTAAATCCTGAAATAATAGGCCCACGCCCATCGCATCACTTCATTTATTGAACATTTAACAATATATTTCCAAATATACCTGTCCTTCCCGCCTTCTGACCTATTACCAGCAACAAAAAAAACTTCAAGATTTAAATAGAATCTGTGAATGGGCAGGAGCTAACAAGCTAAAGTTGAATGCAGAGAAGACAAAGGCAATCCTAATAGGCTCCAATCACCTCCTCAAAACTGTTCCTAACATTCCAAATCTGTTCTTGCATGATAATCTCATAAAATTTCATACCACTATCAAGAAGCATGGAATAACCTTTGATCAGACCCTTTTCTGGAAAAACCATGTTTCCAATATCATCCGCTGTACCTTTTCGACCAAAAAACATCTAAATTAACTCTGCCACCTTCTTCCTTTTGAAACCCGTAGATTCCTGGTCACCTCCTTAATATTTTCCCACTTTGACTATTGCTAAACGGTATATGGAGGCATCTCTGGGGATCTCGAAGTGAAACTAAAACGTATGATGAATTGCTTTATACAATTTATCTTCAGGATCCTTTTTGTGGAAAAAAGGAGAATGTTGCTCTAGATGATAAAATTTTAGAACATAAATTAGAAAATTGATGATGGAGCACATCATTATTATCATTAGAATTAAGCCTTGCACCCACAAGAGTATTGGAATTGCAGTTCTGAAGATGGGAATAAAAGGTCCCGAAACGTAAACTAGACTGTTAACATGTAATGTTAAAAATATACTCGTATTGTTAATAATTGGAAGTTATTATTGCCAAGCAACTAAAGATATTTTGTAGATATTTTCACCATGTTTTGTATCTTTTGTAGCACTGAAGACGACCTGCAAAGTGGGTCGAAACGTTGGAAAAAATTAAATAATTACTATCTGTTTAATTTAGTATTTATTTGACCACACCCCCCGATTAACTCCTTCTCAAATAATACTTTTTTAATATTTATTTTTGCCCTTTTTATTTTGACTGATCACCCCAATCAACCTTCTCTTCATTATTCACTACAGTCAACCATCAACCCACAATTATTATTATTATTATATATAAAAAAAGTAATAAAAATACACAAAAATAGTTTAGCCTAAAATCTGTGGTCACAATAAAAAATAAAAAACGGGAAAAACACCCTACATTAAGAAGAAAATCCAATCTGGCAGCCATGGATATGGAGGGTGCACATTAGAGACCGTTTAAAAGGTAAAGTTCTCCATCCTATTGCATTATAATAATTAATTGACATAATTTATTTCAATATTTGTTAATTTTATTATAAATGCAAAGTTTTTATATTTATTTTTAAACTTACAAATTTAAATTGTACATTATTTATTTATAATTATTACTTTGTATGATTCAACTTTTTCTTTTCATTACATCAACTTCCAACAAACTGAATCCCGGATCTGGCCATTTGAGGAAAGTTTGAAGAAGAAGAACCTTTCGTGAAAAAATATTATTAGTTAAGGAATTAACAGAAGTTCTATTAATTAAAAATTTCAATAGGAAAAGTAGATAAGAAATATTCCTTTATCAATCTATATTAGGGAGTGGAATCATTTAAAAACAGTAAGACAATAACAGTACAGATAATCTCTGATATAAACTCTTCATAGAATAATTTGTCAAGAAGCCGTTGTTTTTTTTTTATAAATAAATAAAATTATCCAAATATATACAATAAAGAGAGAGGTAGCATAGTAGATTTAGTGCAGCGCTTCTAATGCTGAACAACTCAAGTATAAACCATACTTGGGATTAATAATATTTATTCTTGACAGAAAATTAATGGGCTTTGTCAAAGGGAGAAAAGTAGTTAGGCGTCCAAAGCCTTAATCACATGACAACTTTTTTTTTTTTTACTCGATGTCCTTAAATCTAAACAATAAAAGTATCATATTTAATCAAAGCCTTCTCAAATCATAAATAATTTGTGATCACATTTTCATCAACTATCACAATTTCATTTTTTTATTATCATCTCCATTTTACCACAAGGTGTAGACTAGCAACAAATCAATTTTAAGACCCAATAAACATAACTTCAAATAATAATTGAAAACAACATATAAATCTTCTGAGGGACATGTCATCATACAATAATTGAATAAATATGTTTTCAAACAAATAGGAAAATCTTTAATAACAAACAACAAGACGTCAAACGACCTAATACACCACATTCAGCTTTAGCCTTCATACCAAAATATAAACTAAATTTGTAAATGAAAACACAAGCAACAATACTTAACCACAGTATATAAATTATACCTCAAAAGTAGGATCATCCTTTGTAGGACCAAACATGTCATTTATAGGAATGATATTGTATTCTAAATCCGGATCAATATCCTCCAAAAAATCCCTCACTTTGTCCATCCGCAAACTGCATGGCTCGATTAACTCCCATAGTTTCTTAGCTAGCAATGAAACAGTAATTTAAAATTGCTATTCTCATAAAAAAAATATATATATATGAAATTTATGGACAAATAATTACTTTTGAGCATATCAGTATCAGTAACCCCAACTGTCAATGTTTTCTTACACCTTAAAACTGCTTCGCTCAATAAAATTTTATGGCCATTGTGTAAACGATCAAATGTTCCACCTAATACAACAGAGTTAAAAGATTCACTGGTATCCACAGATGAATCATCCAACTGTTCACATTCAGATTCACACAATGCTATTGTACGGCAATTATGAGTTTTATTTTCAATACAGGAAGTTATGAATCCTTTCATTTCATCATCATTAAGTACTTGGTCAAAATAAACTATCTCGACTGGTTGTCTGGTGTTTATTTTAGAAACTGTGGGGTTTTTGATTGCGCTTAATAGAATTCTCACATCTAATTTCTTTAAATCATTTGTGCTTTTATAAAAACTTTTGACTGACTTACTGTACATTAACGGTGGAGTTATATTAAAATTGGCAAATATGCCATTACTAATACCTGGTCTTTTGGGCGGAAAAAATTGTACATATAAGGTATTTTTTACTTCATTTCTAATTCTAGGTATTAGTTTATTTAATTTGGTAGGG
This sequence comes from Nezara viridula, assembly GCA_928085145.1. NCBI lineage: Eukaryota > Metazoa > Arthropoda > Insecta > Hemiptera > Pentatomidae > Nezara > Nezara viridula. The sequence continues at coordinate 168,269,889 of OV725079.1, forward strand.
TTCGTAATAATCAGCATGCCTGTTTTAGCCATTATTTTAACCAAAAAGACTATCTTAATCCAAGTACAAGTAAACAAATATTCCCACCGTTTATTTCTTAAGGAAAAAAAAAATCAAAATTAATAACGGACAGTTAAAATGGGTAACATAGACACGAAAATTTACGGAATTATTTTAGAAATTAGACATCACCAAAATATATACAGGTTATAAAGAAACCGAGGAAAATATGTCGTCCAATTAAAGTTAATAGTTCATAAGGACATAAAATTACAATCAACTAATCAGTGCATCATGACAAAGAGATATGAATAGAAGGGAAAATAAAAATTAATCCCATATGATATCATTGACACCAAATATATGGCGGGTAGGTAACATCAGGTTTCATCACTGTGTTGCCATCTATTGAATATATTCTGTACTACAAATTCATTCATCAAAATATAACATTTTTATAAGAGTATATCATTAATTTATGATTATATATTTTTATATTATTTACAAAAATCCTTTTAATTAAAAAGTATAATAAAAACAACCAACAGTTCAAATGCAGATAACTCTGGATGATACTGCTTCTGTTAAAAAAAAAAAAGGGTGTGCCAGCAAATAGCTATATACCTAATAGATAGACTGGCTTTTATTTAATTTATTTTCTATGAAAACAAATTTAAGTTTAATTTATAAAATATATAAGCATTTAAAATATAAAAACAGTAATACTAACTTAATAAAACTTTTTTTTTGTTATCTGAGTTTATAAACAATATATAAATGATAAAAATACTAAAAAGAATTTAATTAATTTCAAATTACCTAAGCTAAAAAACTTAGTTTACATTAATAATTAAAACTTGAGGTGAGTGAATAATCTTGGAGAAGGGTTGTATTTAAGGAAAATTCTAACGCAATAATAAATTTGCACAAAAAGCAAATATTAATTATTTAAAAAATAAAACATTATTTCCAAATTGGTGAATTGTTTAAATTAATAATGGGAATATTTATTTAAAATATATTTGGATTTTAAATAACAAATTGTACGCATTTTATAACACCAAGCGAAATTTTTATTATTATTATTATCTGTGAAATATTGAGTTATAACTACTATAGAGAAATTGCATGTTTAATATGATATTATTTCATCAACTATTATTCATGATGGAGGTAACTGAAATAATTATGATTCAATAGTTGAATTGTCAGTATTTCCACCATAAGCCTTCTACCAGTTCCAGGAAAATTTATCCTAATGTTTAAAAAAATGTAATATTTAGTTAATTTTTATGGAACATTCTTTGAATAATAAAAAATAATTCATAAATAATAATTACAATCATACAATTTTACCCTCAACCCCATCTACTTCATTAAAAAAAATACCATATTGAGTGGGAGGGGATAGTGGTGGGGATAGTAGAGTGCGTGGTGTGGGCTCACTGTGCTAGCCCAGTTTCCTTATTGGGTGTTAAGTCAGGTTTTAAAGGATGTTGTGGGTTGGGATGGTTTTACCGTGAACATTTAAATTTTATGTTGTAAATAGTTTTAAAATAGCTGATAATACTCAAAGGATTTTTTATAAACATGGGTAAGAGATAATAAATGCATGATAATCAGATTGGTCTTAGATTGCTTTATTAACCAGTCCTCAACATCTGCACCTTTTTTTGTTTCTTATATGATAATGGCTTATTTTTAAGACCAACAAAAATGATTTTCCATTATATTTTGTGGTTGTGTCATCTTAGAATTTATTTTTTGTGAATATAATTTGCTACAACAGAGTGAAATTAGTTATTTGTTCTAACACTGATAATGGCTACAATAAATCTCTGTTTTAATTTAAGAATGAAGAATAAATTGCTAGTTTATCACAATTCTGAATGAATTCTTAACTCACTCAAGTACTACAGGATTGTTGACTTAGTAGTATTTTCTTTTTAAGATAAAAACATTAATGTTTATTCTAATGATCAGATTATTCATTTTTGTTATTAAGAAAGAAATTATACTATTTATTATTATTCAAGTTTTAAATTTAAACCTAAACTGAATGACTAATATACTAGTGAGTCAGTAACCATTATGAAGTCCCTTTAACTGTTTACCTTATCTAAAAATATCTATGGAGATATTGGCCATTCATAAACTTCTAAATAGTCTCATCTAGAATTTGAAATAGTAACTTAAATAATTTGTTTTGTATAATACATTATTTTGAATTATATTTTTAATCTTCTAATATCCCATATATCTCATTGGAATTCCCCCTTCTACCCAATGATTTCCTTAACCATTACAGAAACTTATCTATGTTTTTATTTAAAGTTTTTCCGTAACAGTAAAAATTTTTGTGGGTGATAAAAATATATCAAAAATTATGTTCTGTCTTTAATTATTAGATCTCTTTAATTTCTTAAAATTTTGGCTCTTGTTTCTAAATATTTTTAATGTTTTATCTAAAAAATTATTACCAATAATGGTCTCAGAAGGAGAACCCTGACATAAAAAGGTGACTTTGATGGCCAAGGTCCTTCAGAGACAAGCCTAAGTTGTCACTAGTGAGTTTTTATGAGATCATTCTTTATTTAAACATTCATACTAAGTGACAGTCCAGAAAAAATATAAAATACTGATTTCTAAATCCCTAATTTTTCATAAATAGGAAATATGTTTAATTATGCATATATTTAGATAATAGAATATACACTTCCTCAATTTTTATATTTCCCTAGAAAATATTAATATTTTCTTAATTGTAATAAAACCAGATAATAAGGACAAAATTTGGTTTCGATAACGTCAAATGTACCTTTGTACTATAATAGTACAAATCATTGCTATGTTGAAATATTGTAAAATATGAATTCTAATAATTATTAAAGTATATTGACAAAATTGATTGACTATTATAGTTAAATCTTGTGATTAATTTTAACCCATCTTTTAAATAATATACCATTATAGATAATTCCAAAAATAGACATCTTTTTTACTGTCCTAAAATTTAAAAACCAATACTGTTTTTTCTTTGTTTTGATGAACCAAATCTTTAAGTGTTTAAGAAAACCTTTGACTAAGTGGTTCCTTTTAGCAGTATGTACTGATAGTTGAAGAATGTTAAGGATTTTACCGTATATCTGGGGATGTTATGGTGAAGTAGCTCGATATTGGTTTATAACTACTTTACTGGTAATTTAGTAATACCATTCACAGCTACTTGCATTAATATCTCAAGGGCACTAACAAACCGGATAAGATACATGAATTATAGCAATTCATGTTTAGCTAACTTCTTAAACTGTCTACATTACTAATCCATAATGAAATTTCCAAATTATTGTTTTCAGCACTATTAATGGTTCAGTTTCATGTCAGCAAGAACTTAATTGTTTTGCTATGAAAGTGTTAATGAAAACATTGTAATCAGTTTCTCTTTATTTAGATATTAATAATTTTTTTGATATTTTAAATCAAGACTTTCTTTTATAACTGTATCAAAATTCCTGAGTATATGTAAAAATACTCGCTGATATACCCGTCAACAAGGGTGTATAGTTGAATAGTACAACTTTTAAGTTTGGCTCGCGGTAGAGTAGATTAGGATGAAAATCGAAGTATCTGCCTAACCAGAATCTCAAGACCAATTAAAATTATATCTAAAGGTATTTTATTAAAGGGATCTCTAGACAAATAGCTGAATTACAAAGCTTTTATTATGACTATTGCGAAACCTTGACTTCCATAAGCCCCCATAAAAAATTTTAAAACAATCCCCCTCACCCAATTTTATGAAATTAAATAAGGATCCTTCCCTTAATACAAAATCCTTTTCAAATTATTATATTATTCGGGATAAGAAATTAAAAAAAAAAAAAAAGTTTTATTATAATAAAAACAAAATTTAATTATTTTTATTATGTTATTATAATTGTTTTTAAAAATTTTGTTATTGTAATTGATCAGTTGAATAGTACAACTTATAAATGTATCTCGTGGTATAGTAGGTTGAGATGAGAATCAAGGTAAGTAACTGCCTAACCGGGATCTCTAGACAAATTACTCAAGAATTCATAACTTTGGTTCTACTCAATATTTTGTTTTCATTTAAAGCCTATAGTTTAATTCAAGCAAACCTAAATATAATGTCAAAATTTCAAAAGTCTACTATTAGCCATTGATGAGCTTACCCTTGGAAAAATTTTGTTGGACATACAGACAGACAAACAAATTTTTAAAAGTGAATTTGGTGTCTGTAATGTATGGAACGGAAAGATATCATGAAACGAGTTGGTTCTATTCAATATACAGACAAAACCTTTATTTTATTTGTATAGATTAGTGTTAGATAACTTTATTAATTAATTTATTTTTAATTACATTCTTATGCCAGACAATTGTCATTTCATTGTTCATTGTAGTTATTCTGAGGGGACTAAATGTCCAAGAATAAAATTTACTTTTCTTTCAAAAATTAATTTTAGCAACATTTAAGAATATTCACAGATTTAATCTTCAAAACCTTAGCAAAAAATGTATTCCATAAGTTGAAAACATGGGTCTTATTCTTCATACCTTTTGAGATACAACTTTATGTTTGTAGAATAAAATTGTTTTTTTTATGTGAGATGATATTAAGTGGATGAACTGCATAAAGGAAATTTTGATGACATATATGAATTTTTTCTTCATATAAATCTTGGAAATTCTTGAGTCATGTATTAATACTAACTGGCAGCAGGAAATGAAAGATTCATATTCTATTTTAACTCTTTGATAAAACTTATCATGCTCATCCTAATCAATATGATATTAAGTTAAATAAAATATAATAACACATTATTAATTAAATAACTGATTTTTTTTTTTTTTAATAAAAGAGAATTTAATTTTATTTTATTCAGACTTCTTCCTTAGAGTGTTATTGTCAATACTTGTCTAAAAACCTCCCCCATAAAAAAGATATATGTTTCTAAAATATTTTCTTATTATGCCGTATTTTTATATTAATTAAGTTTTTTTTTCAGATACTATGAAATTAATAGTTGCAATATTTTGCCTTTATATTGGTTCGGTATCATCCCAGGCTGAAAAACTTTTACAGAATCCGTGTGTTCTTAAACAGACTTGTCATGAATGTATTCAAACTCCATCGTGTGCTTGGTGCAGTGATCCCGTAAGTATTTTTTTTTTCTCTCTTTAATCATGATTGTAATAAGTACAAATTTTGTTTTTCATTTAGGTTATCGAAATTTGATAATCGTCAAGTAGCTCATATGAATTTGTTTAGAATGTTTTTAAATTTAGAACCATTGTAATGAACCAGTAATGAAATCCCACACCAATTCCATAGGACCTGACGGCATCCCTGTCAAACTAATAAAATTATGTCTTCCTGAAATCCTCCCAGTCCTTCTTTTCATCTACAATTTCTCCCTTCAGAATTCAGTATTCTCTACATCTTGGAAACAAGCCATTGTCCTTCCTTTGAATAAAAATTCTAATCCGACCTTACCCGAAGATTTCCGCCCAATCTCAATTCTTTCCAACCTCTCGAAACCCCTAGAAAGATTGGTGCAATCCCAAGTCTCCAACTTCCTTGAAAAGTCCAACCAACTTGATCCTCTCCAATCTGGTTTCCGTCCCAGCTACTCCACACAATCCGCCTTAATTAAAATCACCAGCGATATTCAAACTGCAATAGATGATAAAAAGTTAACCATCCTTATCCTTCTCGACTTCTCCAAAGCCTTCGATTCCATTAACCATTCCATCCTTTTCAACAAACTGAAATTATTATCCTTCTCCAATAGTTCCATCTCTTGGTTTCAATCTTTCCTCTCACAACGTACCCAAGCAGTCTCCATACCCAACCAACCACTATCTGCCTTCCTTTCTTTATCCTCTGGAGTTGCCCAGGGTTCAAGCATATCTCCTCTCCTTTTCAGCTCCTACATTAACGACCTACCTAAATCAATTCTCCATTGTTCCCATCACCTTTATGCAGACGATTCACAGATCTACCTATCATTTTCCCCTCCTGAGTTACTAGGGGCATTTGCCAAGATCCAAGAAGACCTAGATCGAATCAGTGCCTGGGCAAATGTAAATGGATTAAGGTTAAATGCCGCCAAAACTCAGGCCATTGTCATTGCTTCCAAGCCCCTTCTTAGATCCCATCCAGACTTTCCCATCCTTCACCTTAATGACCAGCCAATCTCCTTCTACTCCTCTGTTAAAAACTTAGGATTTTTCATTGATCAAAACCTCCTTTGGAATCACCATATTTCTCATATCTCTCGACGGACAATTTCCACCCTCAAACTATTCCATCGCTTCCGCCATCTCCTACCTCAACATACGCGTAGACTCCTAGTTTCCTCTCTCATTTTCCCCCACTTTGACTATAGCTATGTGGTGTATGATGGCCTCTCTGTGGAGCTCCGTGATAGGCTAAAAAGACTAATGAACAGCTGCATAAGATTTGTGATCGGGGCCCCAAGATACTCCCATGTTTCTCACCACTACGCTGAGTTAAAGTGGCTTTTCCCCTCCTTCCGAAGACAATATTTCCTAGGTACGTTCCTCTAACAAATCATCAACAGCCATCGTCCTTCTTACGCCTACAACCTTCTCCAGTTCAAATCCTCAGTCCATTCCCTGTCCACAAGATCTCGACCTTCTAATCTTTACATGCCTTCTCACAGATCTGCCTCATTCCAAAATTCCTTTGTTGTTCGCTCTGTCAATTTCTGGAATTCTCTCCCTATCAAAATTCGACATTTCCCATCCATATCCAAATTCAAAACCCTCCTATTCCAATTCCTATCCCAAGAACAGTCAGATAGTTGCTAACCATTCGAGCTGATTTTAATAGAGAATTTGATACATACAAATTCATTGATTGTTTCATTGATACATTTTTAATTTTAATTCTTTATTATTTTCTCAAAAGTGTATACGAGTCTGCAAATAGCTTTAAGTGCCTTGTCATAGTATTAATTGTTTTGTATATAGTTTCGTTTTTTGTATATAGAATGTTTACCTTATATTTTTTTTACATTATTTCTTTTTTTCAATTGATTTTATTTTGGCCAGATGTGATCTTTTAATTTTGTTCTATTTTGTTATTCTCAAGGGACTGTGTCCCAGAATAAAATTATTTTTCTATCTATCTATCTATTGTCTTATATACTGTTTGTTTAATCAATGCATATTTGTTTTTCAGAGCTTTAAGGATAATAGCAAAAGATGCTTTCAACCCAACGAAGATTTAACAACTCCCTGTGATGCAAAATATATTTATAATCCTGATAATGAATATTCAGTTATACAAGCTAAGAAGCTGACCAAACTGACCCAGATTAGTGGTAGCAGCGCTTCGGAATCTGGTTCATCTAGTAGTTTTAGCAGCAGTAGCAGCAGCAGCAGCAGCAGTAGTAGTGTTAGTAGCAGCAGTTCAAGCTCTTCGCACTACAATGATATTGTTCAGATTTCTCCTCAAGTTGTTAACCTCAAGTTACGAATGAGTATGTATCAAGTACTGTTTCAATCTTCAAACTTAAACGGTTATTTATCTTTTAACGAAGTGTTTTTTTTATTTGTTATCAGAATAAAAAAGTATTCCAATGTATCAATTGATAATTTTAAGCTTTTTAGGTACTTTTCGTCTAGGGGGCCGCTACTGACGGCTATCTGCCAATGTTTATAACCTGAACACTGATAACTCCCATAAAGCACTGATAAGCCTTCTTTTACTTCATATCTTCGTATTATTGTATTAAATTCGTATTATTGAAAGTGTAAACAGATACAAAAACAAATTTAATAACAAAAAAAATACTTTTATTTGACGACACATGTATTAATGAAATAATAAAAAAAACATTTTAAGAAGATATGTACATATAAAACATCAAAATGAAATAATAAAAAACACATTTAAAAGAACATATTTACATAGAAAAGAAAAAATATAAAACGAAATCGGTTTTATAAAAAGATAAAACATTCATCTGTTTCTCGGTAAACTCCACCAAACATCCACTTCTGAGATAAAACTCTCCCCACATGATTTTTTCGTTTAGAAAAAAGACTTTCTTTTACTTCAACCACTTTGCCAGGTCCTCCAATTTTTTTTCTTGGCCTGTATAACATGTCATAGGCACAAACCTCTCTTAGACATTTGTTCCACGTTACCATAGCTCCGGAGGATTTTTTTTTTTTTTTTTTTTTTTTTTTTTTTTTTTTTTTTTTTTTTTTTTTTTTTTTTGGCTTTAAGCACGTCGACCCCTTTGGGTCCATTGTGCGCCAATATTCGCTAGGTCGTCTTATTCAAAACGTTAGTCCTGTCGCTTCCGCGTATCTCAGTAGGCTGGTTGGGTTAACCGACTCAAATCTACTGGGGAGATCCATCTGTTCCTCCCCAAATAACGCCAGTCTCAGCCTTATAAACTTGTCACATCTGCATATGATGTGAAAAGCTGTTTCATTCTCCTCCTGACAGAATCTGCATATCGGATTCGTCATTACTCGGAGATTGAACATATGATTATTTAACTTACAGTGACCTGTGTAGATCGCTGTGAGTTTTTTGAGAGCTGCTCTGTCCATGTTCAGTAGCTGTTCACTCCTTTTTTTACATGGGCCTTTAAGGAACAGCTTCGAGTGTCTCTGTTTCTTGTCGGTCCAGTAATTCCTAAATTTGTTCCCATAGATCTCCCTGATCCTGCCCTTGGCAGTACTAAGGCTGATTCCACAGACAGGCTCGGGAGTTATAGGAATAGTATCTGAGCCCAACCTGGCTTGCTCATCAGCCATTTCGTTGCCCGGTATGCCAGAATGGCCTGGCACCCACTCCACTGCAACTCTGTTGTGCTCAGTTAGCTCGTTAAGTGCTCTATTGCATTCCTTAACGACCTTTGAATAAACATAATAATTGTCAAGAGCACCTATTGCTGCCTGACTGTCAGTAAAGATGGTGATCCTTTTCTCAGTCACATTGGTTTGCAGTAGGTTTTGTACACAATGGCAGATTGCCAGTATCTCGGATTGAAACACTGAAGCATACCTGCCAAGTGGTATAGAAATTTTTTCTTTTATATCTTTGCGATAGATGCCTGCTCCAGAGCTGAAGGCTGTTAGAGAGCCATCTGTGTAGCAATTTATTCCACTATTTGGTTTATGAATTCTGCTGCTATCTATCTCAACCTTATATTTCCGGTCCTGATGTTCTCGGATTAGAGTGTCAGAGTGCATAGCTAGCACTCTTTCACTTCCAATCCTGTTCAGCAGTGTTGTGTGTCCTCCCTGACAGGGGACTGTTGAGCAGTAAGTTGACTTGCTTATCCTGTACAGTGTAACTGTTGCCCGAGCCTCCACCTCCAGCTGCAGCGGGGGCATGCCAAGCATCACCTCCATAGCAGCCGTCGGTGTCGTGCTCATTGCGCCTGTTATCATTATACAAGCAAGCCTTTGGATCTTTCCTAATAAGGATACATTGGCTACAGTCTTTGCTTTGTGCCACCATAGCAAAGCTGAGTAAAGTATGATAGGTCTGACTGTTGTTGTGTACAGCCAGTATACCATTTTTGGTTTTAGCCCCCAATTCTTTCCTATCGCTCTTTTACAGGCCCATAGGCATTTGAGGGCTTTACTTGTCACGTTTTGAACGTGTTTAGTCCATGTCAGTTTATGGTCCAAAGTGACTCCAAGGTGCTTTACTTCCTTACTCAGTGTCACTTGTATACCATTGATTTCCGGCATTTTAATAGCCACCTTCTTCTTCTTGGTGAAGATACACACATTGATTTTCCTAGGGTTGATGCTTAGTCCTTTAATCCTGCACCAATTCCTAAGAATATTGAACACTGTACTGAGGATATCAGAGAGGACACTCTGATGCCTCCCTCCTATGAGGATGGCAATATCGTCAGCATATCCCTGCAGCTCCGGAGGATAGTTTCAGTTTTTTTTTTTTTTTTCTAGGATAGTTTCAGTTGCTCTTTGGCCCACTTCATCGTTGTCAAGCTATGGGACCATCCATAAATCAATTTTAAAGCTGTTAAAAACGAAATCCTCGAGCCCTCCAACCATGTTCCTTTCCTTATTGAAAGTTTTGTGTCATAAGTCCTACGAAAGCATCTCCATTTGGCCTTCCTGGTTGACTTCATTCGATGACCTTGATCACACGTCAATTCACGTCGGCAAGTACCCCAACATTTTAAAAATATTGAAGTGCCTGTTCTTCTGAAGGCGTCAAATTCCATATTCTAAGAAGATCCATAATATGACGAAAAGAAACACAAAGGGGCCACAAACTAAAAAAAAAGTGAAATAAACATAAACGGGTCAAAAACTAAAAATAATGAAAAATAAACACAAACGGACCAAAAGTAAACAATTTAATAAGTGAACGTAATAAGAGAATAACTGAAAACTAAACAATGCAATAACTGAAAGGTTTGGCGGGATAAGAAGAGGGAGGTTATGTGACGTGACGTTAGATAAGATAGATAAGAGGTGAGATTTCAAGATAAGATAGATAAGAGGTGAGATTTCAGTCCGGCCTGCTAGACAAAAAGTACCGCTTTTTATATTGCCAGTTTATTAAAAAAGTCATTTGGCATCATTTCATAAAATTAAATAACTGAGTGATTAGAGAATTATCCCTTTTTTTTTTTTTTTTGAACTTAATCAGCGATACAAACTTCTTTCTAGGCTACTTGACAGACGTTCTAAATTATCTGTGACTTTTAAATTAACTATTTACAAAATCCTCATTAAACCATTTTGGACATATGGGATCGAACTATGGGGTACAGCAAAGAAATCAAATATAAAAATCATCCAGTCAAAAGTCCTTCGGAAAATTGTAGATGCACCTTTTTATGTTTCAAACCTCACCTTACACACTGACCTTAACACTCCTTTCATCACTGACTGATAGACTGACTCTAAAGGGGACCCTACATGGTTAATCGGAATTGCACTAATGACGTTCGGAATTGTCGTGTAAGGTAGTGAATGAAGTACTGATGGTGGTGCGCTGCGGATTTCCGAACATCCGGAAATCAAAGGTTCATTCACGAAAAGTGGAGGGGAGACCGACTAAACATATGGGCTGGGGAGACCAAACATACTGCTGGATAGGTTAGGTTACCTAGGCCTCACAACCATTATAAATTTCTGATTTTCATTATATGTAAATAGTTAAATAATTTTTCATATCCCTTGTTTATAATTTTAAACCATCTTCAACTATTTCTTTTAAATAGTCAAGTGGGCAACAAATTAAAAAAAAAATTAGGAAACTTCACAATTTACTTTAGGAAAAAAAAAAACTTTAACGTTGTGTATATTTATCAGTTTTTTTCCCATTTTCCTCAACAAATTTATTATTTTCACAATACCTTTCCTTAATTTTTGTAAGTAGTAGACTTATATTTTACTAACTTTTGTCAAAACGATTTTCTGTGAGACTAACCTTACTACTAGATAGGTTAGTTTACCTAGGTCTCGTTATTAAGTAAATAATTTCATGAAAGTAAATAGTTGTTTATATCCCTAGTCTATATTATTATTAACCATTTTCAACTATTTTTTTCTTTAAATAGTCAAGTAGGCAATAAATTGGAGAGAAAAAAAGTGGAAACTTTACAATTTACTTATAGAAAAAAAAATCTTTAACTGTTGTGTTTATTTGCCATTAATTTTTCCAGTTTTCTTAACAAATTGATTAATTTCTCAACAAATTGCAATAAACTATGTGCCGACTTTTATTATATGACTGCTTTGATGCCATTCATGAACTTTAACAAGTCACGAGCGTTATCTTTGTTCAGTGATCGAAGAAAGATAGCTCCATCATCCGTAGTTTGCGACCCTAAACTAATTCTTCTTCGCTTTTCGAACCTTTTGCACTTGAAGGCGATGTGTCTTGGATCCTCCAAGCATTGGCATGTTGGACAGTGACCGCTCTCAGCTAGCCCCATTAGATGAAGATATTTATTTGTTCTACCGTGGTTTATCCTAAGCCTGGTCAGCTTTACTAAGCTGGAGCGGTCGAGATGAGATTTAAGAGTCGCAAACCATGGAATCAGTGCTATTTTCAGTTGAACTGCGTAATGGTCCTTACCCTTCGAGGCACATTCCCAGTCGTAGAAATGCTGCCAGTCTTTCATTATTTTCCCCCTCACTACTGTTATCAAATCAAGTAAAGGGACCTTCGCGTTTATTCGGTGTAGTTGGTTTTGATTTGCTGTTTTATCTGCAATTTCATTTCCTAATATTCCTACGTGTCCCGGCACCCACTGAAAAAAGTAATTGTTGCTGGAGTTATGTATCAGAGATATAATTTTAAAGGAAATGTGTGTCAGTGCTTTGGTATTTTGGTAGATTAATTTTAGGTGTTTACATGCCGTTGCGGAGTCTGTCAGAATAACTATTTTTTGGTTGATATATGTGTTTTCGCTGTATATTATGGCGTTAAGAATGGCATATAGTTCGGCGCTGAAAATACTGAAATCAACTGGAATTGATAGTGAAAATTTCTGGTTCTTTTGGGGATCATACACAGCTACAGAAGTCCGGTTACTAGTTTTTGATGCGTCTGTATAAATTTGTAGATAATTTGGGTAGCGGTCAGTGATTGTGTTTAGTGCTAATTGTTTCAAATAAATTGGTGGGTATGAACTTTTCTTCTCTAATTTACCAGCTAGATTAGAGGAGCTGTGAATATTAATTAAAGATTTGGGAATGGGTGTTGTGTATTCTAGAGGTGCTTCCGAAATGTGTAGTGATTTAATAAGAGGCTGCAATTCGTTAATAATGAAAGATAGTTGGGGACAGAACACGTTTCCACTTCTAATTTCTTTACCTACAGGATGATTATTGTCGGAATACACTTTGAGGATGTATTTTTTCGTTAACCATGACCTTCTGATGTGTAATGGCATCTCTCCGGCTGAGGCCTGAAGCGCGTTTACTGGAGAAGTTTTAAAAGCACCCAAACATAACCTTATGGCACAATTTTGTGTTGTATTCAACTTATTAATGAGGGGAGATTTAGTTTGATTGTATATGACACAACAATAATCGAAGTTAGATCTTACTAATGTTTTGTAGAGAGTGAGCATGTTTTGTGGGTGAGAACCCCACGATACTCCAGCTAAAGATTTTAGTATGTTTAAGTTTTGCAGCGACTGTGTGTGAATATTTTTTATATGCGTTTTGAAATTTAATTTAGTGTCTAATGTTACGCCTAAAAACTTCAAGTGTTCTTCGCTTTTAACTGTGTATTTTTCATTTGAAATCTCAAAATCTTTGAAGTTAATTGTTCTTTTTCTAGTAAAAGGAGTAATGCTGCATTTGTTAGGATTAATTTTTAGGTCTATTATTGAAAATGCTTGTGTTAGGTCGTCCAATGCTGAGCTGATTATGTCTTTCCCTTCTTCTGCAGATTTCGCTACAGTATAAATTAAAAAGTCATCTGCAAACTGAATGATTTTACACTTGTTAATTGTATTGTTGGTGATATGTTCCGTGTAAAGATTGAAGAGGGTTGGACTCAAAGTATCTCCTTGAGGGAGACCACTGTAGGTTTCATAAGATACTCGACCTTCCCAAGTGTCCAGAAAATATGTTCGATGAGTTAAGTAATTTATTATCCAGTGAGTTAGTTTCGTAGGGATGTGCAGATTTTTTAATTTAGATAGCAAGATTTGTATTTTTACATGGTCATATGCTTTATCAATATCAATGGTTAATGCCACAAGGATCTTTCTTTCTCTGAAAGCTTTGTAGATATCATTGATTAGAATCAAGATTGCATCAGTGGTTGACCTGTTTTTCCTAAAACCAAAACAGAGAGGACTCAAGATATTTGTTGATTCTATAAACCATTCTAATCTCGTTTTGACAATTTTGTTGAAAACTTTTGCTAAGCATGAGATGAGAGCAATAGGGCGGTATGAAGTGATCTGAAGTGCATCTTTACCAGGCTTTAATATTGGGAATATGAGTATATTTCGCCAGTCCGGAGGAACCTTGGCATCCTCCCAAATTTGATTATAAGCAGAAAGCAATCTCTGTTTCATCGAAGCCGGTAAGAGTTTGATCATTTGGTAATTGATTTCATCCACACCGGGGGCGGATCCAAATTTCCCTTTCAATGCCACTTCCAGCTCTGTTAATTGGAAGGGTGAATCTAAATGGTGGACAATATGTACATTAGAACCGCTAAGCAATGGTTGTCTGGGCACAAAGATGTTCGACAATTGTTCGAGAAAGCCTATTGCATGTGTTCGGTTACTTAACACCATATTTTGCATGTAAATTCGCTTACCACGTAAGGTTTTAATTTTGTTCCACATAGAGCCGGTTTGTTTTGGGTTGATGCTTTCGATGTAGTTTCTCCAAGTCTCGCTTTTGGCCTTTTTGATAAGTGATTTAGTCTTATTTATTTTCGTTCTCATGATTTTGTAGTTTTCTATTGTCATATTCTTTAAGTATTCTTTTATTGCTATCTTCTTTTCCCCATACGACTTGCGAATGTCTTCATTCCACCAGCACTTCGGGATAAATTTTGGACGGTGTTCCGAACACTTCCGAGGAATAGCTGATTCTCCTGCTTGGTTAATAATGTTAGTCAAGTCTGATATATTGTATTTTATATTAGGTTTCTCCATTTCCAGGAGGTAATCTGTAAATATTTTTTCATTTAATCTTTTGAAATTTCTTTTAGAATTGAATTTGTGTTGCCTCTTGATTCTGCAGTTGTTTACTTCGGAGTATACCTCCTTGTTTGTTCTCAAGTGGGGAACTCCTTCCTCCAGTTTAGGTCTTATTATCTGTCTTATTATTTTCCTTTCAAACCGATCTATTCGTTCAGCAGATGCCTTTGTTAGAGTCCATGTTTCGCACGCATATGTTGCAACTGGCCGAATAATTATTAAAAATAGAAAACTAATTATTATTAAGATAAGTCTATTGATTAAAATTACATAAATGCTGGCTCTATAACGGATGGCATCATTCTATTAATTACAATTATTAATCAAGTGTTAATTCACGAACCTTTCTGATTAATCATGTAATATCATTAAAAGATGAAATATTGGAGTATAGATCGTTATTTCTGTTTCCTTAAAATTGTCTCTTTATGGCATGACCATTTCTTGATAAAGTTATTGAAATATTTTCGTACTTAATTTGCACTCGCTAAATTAAAATTTTATATTACTAAGTTTGGTTAACTTTTTTAACCTCACCCGGATTAATCGGATATCCTGACAATAACGGTACAGGTTAGTGGTACTTGAATGTATGTTTTATTCCTGAACTGTATATTTATTTATAATTTTTATGTATTGTTTAAAATGTTATATTTCATGTAATTCAACCAAACAAAGAGATTATTTGTTCGTCATTGTTTTGTTTTAATGCAAAGGATTTTTTTTTTTTCATTCTCAAGATATGGCTCCTATTATGTTAATTAATATGATTTACATCGTTAGATAAGAATTAATTCAATTAATTTTATCTCTTTACAGATGAAGCATACAGAATCAATGTGGACTATTCGCAAGCTGTTGCATATCCTGTGGATCTTTATTATCTTATGGACCTCTCAAATTCTATGAAGGATGATAAGGATAAGTTATCTTCACTCGGCAACTTGTTAGCAGAAACAATGAAAAATATGACTTCAAATTTTAGACTCGGATTCGGATCCTTTGTGGATAAAGTAGTTATGCCATATGTTTCAATACTTCCACAAAAGTAAGAACTTTTCTTATCTTATGCAATTTATGAAATATCTATCACAAATGTTTTTAAAAGTGAATTGTTCTTCAAAATTATAGAATTATTAATTTTCATTTTAGTTTCTTATGTTTTTTACTGAGTCAGTATTGTTTTTGTTAAATTTTCATGAGATATAAAATTCTGTGCATTATATAGAGGTGTCCATTAAGAATGAGTGAATTTCAGACACATATAATTTGGACTAAAAAACAAAGTATTAAATTATTGTCTTGATCATAAATTTATTTACTGTTTTAATGCTGGAAAGCAAATATTTTAGACGTTATTTTAGTGCTTGAGTTTGTTTTATATCCTTCAATTACAGCAAGACTTTTTATTTATTTGAAAGTTATTTAAACTCATCAATTGAGAAAGCAAATGAAATTTTGAAAAATAAGGACTTCATCTGTCTAATGACAATATATTGTAATAAGGAAAGTTTATGATAAAATTATTTTAATGCTGATGCTGAGATATGAAAGGATCAAAAACTTCAACAATAAAGGGCTCCGAAAACATGCTAGTTAGGCTGCAGGCTTTATTGCTACATATTGAATCTTGGAAACCAAAACAGAAACAATTGGTTCATTTAAATTTTATTTAAGATGAAGTTTGTGAAGTTCTTCTATACAGGATGAAGAAAATAATGAATATTTTTGTGAACTAATGTGAAGTCTTCAATTTTGAGAGACTGTGACATCTATGCCAGACTTAACATAACGTTAAACATATGGATATGGCTGATCCTAAGGATGTAATATGTTTAATTCAAACCATAAAATTTCTTTGAGACAATGGAAAAAATTCTATGTATTAAAATATTAAAAAGTCCTTCTCTCAATTATAAAATAAAATTTTTTCATAGTTAAAGCAAAAATACTTCGAATTTCTTTTAATCTCTTTAATCACATTTATTATCTCTAACATTTCAGGACAATTTTCTAATCATCAGAGCAATCCTTATATTCACTGAAACTTGCATTTTTGATGTGGCACCTTTTATCAAAAATTAAAATATTTGTCACATTTATTTTATATTTTTTTTTTTGCGTTTCACATCCTTTCTTATTCATTGTTACACTAACAGTTAGTGTTTAAAGGAAGGAGATGGTCCGGGGTTGCGGTCTTTTATCTTTTTATGACCGCAACCCCGGACCATCTCCTTCCTTTATAATGCAACGGTCAACCATTAAATATTCAGTTAGTGTTTAAGTTTCAATGAATATAAGGATTGCTCTGATGATGGGAAAATTGTCCTGAAATGTTAGAGATAATAAATGTGATTAAAGGGATTAAAGGAAATTGGAAGTATTTTTGTCTTAACTATGAAAAAATATACAAACGTAGGCTTCCTAAAACAAATAAAAAATAAAGAGATAATAAAATAACATGTTCAGTACAAAGATTTTTTATTATTTTTTTAAAATGTTTATTTCAAG
Organism: Nezara viridula; assembly: GCA_928085145.1. Taxonomy (NCBI): domain Eukaryota; kingdom Metazoa; phylum Arthropoda; class Insecta; order Hemiptera; family Pentatomidae; genus Nezara; species Nezara viridula. The sequence goes on from OV725079.1 coordinate 168,287,138, forward strand.
ATTAATTAATTAATTTCATTATCTTCTAATTTTATTTTTTATTTATTTATTGGATTATAAACAGTGTAGCTATGGAATCTGGCCCAATCAATGTTAATTGTAGTTAGTTTATAAATAACAGGTACAATATAAAACATGATACATAAAATATGATACATGAGGACAATACGAGAAGGAAAAAAGATAAATACATTAATATAATTATCTTCTTATTAGATCCCAATAAAACTTATGTATGTTAAACTTTATTTTAAATTGGTTGCAAGAAATTTAAAGGAAAAAACTAATTTTTTAAACACTGAAATATAGATGTTTTTTTTATAATTAAATTACTAATTTATTATAAATTTTGAGCACTATATTAAATTTTACTCTTTACTAAAATATAACAGTATCATTTTCGATTATATAATTTCTCAAGTATTATAATTATTATTTGCAATTGAAAAAATTGATACAATTAATTTACAAATCCTCCATGACACCTTTTGAATTTTCTGAATACGGAAATCATAATTTATCATTAAATTATTAATTATTTAATTTTGTTATTAACATAAATCAAATTACCAGTTGGGGGTGACAGTCTCAGTTTCTTTCTTCTGTCAGCCATAACCGTTGATATAAATCACCAAAAAATCATAAAACGACTTATTTTTTTTTTTTTTTTAATCAATCTACCTTTCATTCAAATAAACATAAAAGTTGCCATTATAAAGCTTCAATGATAAAATATATCTAAAAAACAAAATAAGGTCTTTATAAACAGTGTTAAAATACAATTTAAAATATTCATAAACAGGAGCACACTTGATTTTTCAGAAGCTAGCAAATTGCGGAGTAAAAATTAATATTGAATGGCCTATCTAGAGTAATTATAGCGCCTATAGCTAGAATAATTATTAATGGAAAATCTTACATTATTCTAATGTGATCATGGTTTCAGAACCACATGCACTCCAGACATATTAAGGTTTCCAATGGTACAAGTTGTGTTATATTTGGAGGATGAACGGCTTAAAAAGCAATTAATTTAATTTCAGTTATATTTATAGTTCATAATTTATATCTTTAAAAATAAAACTTATAATAAGAAAATATAGTAATTGATGAGAGCTCCAGCTGAAATTTGAATTATCAAAGTATTTACTCCTCGCTGTTGTATTAACAGAATTTTAAGAAATTGTTAAAGAAATAAAACTGGTTGATAATATTCTCAACTGCTTACCGTTTAATTAGTACTGATGAATATTTATCTATATACTTATTTTTTATTCTATGGTCAGTTATCTATTTTCTTTAAATAGTGAAAAAATATATTGGTCATCTTTTTATTATTATTGTTTTGCTGTTTTTTTTTCTCTTAGATTGATTGAGCCGTGTGATGAATGCGTGGCACCTTACGGGTTCATGAACCACATGCCATTAAATAGAGACACAAAAATGTTTTCTGTAAGTCAATAAGAAACCAAATAGTATGCACTCCCTCCTACTATTTTCTGCTAAATTGGACCTCGCCTCTATATATCAATTTTCTTTTCATTTATGTGTAAATAAGTTACATGTTTCATGGCATATATACATGTTTATAGCTTTAATTCATTTCTTCATCTATAAATTTACTTTAAAAAAAAAAAAAAAAAAAAAAAAAAAAAAGAGAAAAAAATATTGTCTCAATATTTATTAGATCTAATCCATCATTCATTAATTGTTAAACAATGTTACTTTGTAATATTACTTTGAACAGATCAGAATTTGTTGGTTTAAATTGATACATTTTGATTATTAACTCTACCTGAATCGCTTGAAGTGAATTTGATTTGTTCGACTTTTCTTAAAAAATATGTTAAATATTTTTTTAAGATGTCTTCAGTAGTGTCATTTAAACAGTGGTTCCTAGTTGATACAATTATTTATATATATATAAATATAGATCGAGGAAGTGATGGCCGACCCCCAGTAAAGTAAGGGTTCCTGAATGTCCGGTTGATTTGTACGTTTTGGGTTCAATTCCCACCAGTATCAGTTAATATTTGTTTCTTAGAGGACCTGAAAAATAAATCTTGACAATTCCATTCTGATGAGTATATGGCAGCATAATTTACGTAGCCGTCATTAATTGTAAATAAGGACCTAAGTCCCACTTACTGGACTAGCTCCCCTCCAATAACAGTAATATTATAAATATAGCAATTTTATTTTTAATCAAATATCTGGTTTATCCCCTTAAAGTCTTTATAAGAGACATCTTGTTCAAACTTTAATGGGATTAACTTATCATTGATTGGTCGATATTTTGATTTTCGTAAAAAATCATTGTAACTATCTTTCTAACGGAAGAAAATTGATTCCAGTTCATCAGAAAAAGTATTGAGGATGTGTTTATCAAGAAGATATGATTGAGGAAGATAGCTAATTGAGTAAGGCTCTGTGCCCATATTCTCTTGGTCCCTGGGTCTAGTCCAGTTGTGGTATATAATCGTTTATACTTTTACATCAGCCATTGATCAATCCTATTGGGGCATACCTAGCCTCTATAAAGTGATTACACTTAATTAATAAATCCAAGTCACCTTTTCACACATGATAGTCTAGAAAATGTACTTCCTTACTAAGTACTATACCCAAGACCTTTCATGGGTTCTAGTCTGCCTCCCTCCCTCACTTTTTTTATGTGGATACTAGATTGGTAAAAAAAAACAGGAAAACATTTTAATTACATCTTACTGCATCCTGCCAGCTTATTACTTCTACCATATTTCTTGTTCAATGTGTCTCCATCCAGCATCCAGAGATACTAAAAAGACTTATTTATTAAATTAAATTAATTTATTTATTAAACGTTCATTTTGTTTTTATTTTATTAATTTATTTCAATACATTTACAATTTTTCAATGAAAGGTTTGACCTGCTTCTGTCTCATTCACCTGTAGTTTAATAGGTTTGCTCTCTATAAAGTCCAATTTCAGTGATTCATGTAGTGCGATTACCAAATGTAAATTATATTAATCCATCTTTTGATAAATTGTTACAACTGATCTTTGACAATAATAAACAATATAAAGTATATTATTGTTGTTAATATTTTTACAAGTATATATTTTATTATTTAATGAATATTGAGACATTGCATCATTCTGTTAACTATCTTTGAAGTTGATTTTTATTCATGGGTGTATTTTATGTTATATTTATAGCTTTGTATCATATAATCGGCTGTTATTATGCTGCCTTCACTTTTTTTTCTTTTTTTTTTTTTTTTTTCCTAATCTTCATGTTGAAATGCAACAATGTCCTGTTCAATGTCTTTAACCTTCGATTTCTATTCTTGTACTGCGCAGTTTGAAAGAACCATGCCCCAGATGTGAACCTCCTTATGGGTATCAAAATGTTATGTCACTTAGCACAGACACCGATAGATTTGCTGTAAGTTTTATTTACAAAAAAAAAAAAAAATGAGGAAGATAGTGTGAGAACCCTTGTATTTTGCTAGCTTGGAGCTTCCCTTCCTCACCACTTTCCTTTGTATTTTGATTCCCATTAAAATTTTGAAAATAACATGAAAAAGTAATTTTTAAATAGATATCTTCTCATTCACAGAGAAATTAGATATGTCCAGCTGTAACATTATTAGTAACATCGTAAGAGGTAGTTGTTATGAATTTTGTTTCCTTTCCGTATTAATCTGTTCAGTTGTACATAGATGCATGCATGTCGATTGTGTCTATTATTAACAATTTGCATTCCATGAACCCACTAACAGCCTGCTCATTGCTGGTACAGTGATGTAAATAACCGAATGATGTGATCATATTGTGATGTATATTAATTTGTGAAAGCCATTAATCAGCATGATACATTAACCATTTTATATTTTTTTATTCATTTATTTACTATGTTTTTAGTTGTTTTTTTTAATGTAGTCTGTACCTGTAGAAATATATCTTTTTAGCAATCCCATCACAGAAAAACTTATGCTGAAAACAATTCTAATAAAAATAAAAAGCAATAGTATGTTCATTTGCCACTAAATTTCTTGCGTGTTGTATATATATATATATATATATATATATATATATTGGACACATTTTAGGAAAAGTACTGTTTCGCTGGTACTGCCCTATGCAGTGGATGCTAGTAACCACCACCTGTTATTGTTTATGTATTTTGCTGAAACTTCTTACTGTGGAGGCCAATTCCTCTAGCATTAAATGCCATAAAATATTTTAAAATTAAAACTTAAGCCTTAAATCTAATGCTTTTAGTTTGTATTAAAAGGGCAAATATAATATCTCTGAAAGTAATTTGTATATTAATTATACAATTAATGTACTCACTGGACACAAAATTTGATGCTCTACAACTTTGATTCTATGGGTTTTACTTCTTAAGGAGTTCATTTCCAAGTTACAGGGCAATTTATAGTAATTTGTCTCAGTTTTTGACAAATTTGGTAAAAATCAGCCTTGATTGACCATGGTTTTATACCTTACAGCATAACCAAATTATAAAGTTTATATACTCTTTCGATGCACAATTTAACATCTTTCAATTTATTAGAGAGTACATTTTTTGCTTAGATGCATCGTACAGGAGTTATAGGTGAAAAAACAAAAAAATCTGACTTTTTGGCTGTAAAAAGTTTTTCCTTGGTGGCCCGCGTCAACAATTTTGTTTTTTACATGTTTAAACCCATATATACAAGTTAAAAAAATAAAATCTTTTCTCACATTTTTCATGATGGATTTCCCGCTTCGATCTTCAAATTACTGGTCTAATATTCTTTAAATCAGCCGCCATTTTTGAAAGCAGTGGCTCTGGGACGGCAGACAAGGTTCTTTTTTGTCAGAACAACATACGCTTTCATAATTTACATTCAAACCTTTGCCTGCAATCAGATCGATTTTTGGCCACTGGCTCCAGGGCTAATACATTTAATGCCCACCTTCTCCAAAGTGATAATTTTTTGTAATATTTTGAATAAAAAATATTAGCCTAATGATAAAAAGAATATGATGAGATATTATTTCAAGAATTGAATAATTTTTTTAAAATTAATTCTAAAATGTAATAAGTTCTCAGTACTTTTATCCTAGAAAAATGATTTCTTGTGGTCTTTTTAAGTTTTAATCAATTATTTATTTAATTTAGTTTGAGACTATAAAAAAAAAATTAAATATATCATCGTAACATTATCTCCTCGACACTTCTTCGATCTGTTCTCTCAAAGCAATATTTAACAGTCGTTGCAATAGACTGCGGTGGGCAGTACCAGCAAAATAGTACCTTAAGTGGGACAAATTATGGACAGGGTTAGTAAGAACTCTTCCAGGTTGTGAGCTGATGACTTCTGTAATTCTATCAGTTATTTAAATTCATCTCTATTACTTAAAACTTATACTGTTCATGTAATGAAGTAATTCAGTAAGGTTTTTGCTACTAGATACCTGATAACGGAAAATAGTTGTAACTTTATAATTATTGATATACAAGAAAAATGAAAAGGATGAGGAAAGTTGGGTTTATTAAGAATCGTTAGATAACATTTGATAACCACGAGTCAATTCTTATCTATCTACTTAGATATTTGTTTTATAATTTATATTATTAAAATTTAATTTTTTTATTCACTTTAAGTAAAAGTCATTTTAAATTTTAAATTATTACTTTTTTTTCTATTTAAATTTATACTAAAATATGACCTTTTTTTTCCCCTTTACTGTAATATGATTTTATCTTTTTTAAATTATTATTTATTGTTATTCATAATTGCATTTACATTTCATTAAGTGGTAGAGATTATTATGGCCTGAAGATGACTATGGAAAAATCACTCCTTTATAATGTTCTAGTGATAATAATGCATAATTGGTTTATTCTTAATAATCAATTGTGTAATTAATCAAGAAAAAAATTATGTTTTTCTCTGATACGAATTGACCAATTTTATTTAAAATTAGGCATCAAAGTCAGATCATAAAAGGATTATTCTAGGACCTAGATAATACAATCTGCCTTATATATATTGAATGTAGCTTATTAGAAGTTTCACAGCTCTCTGCCATTTATGCAGATCAAGGAAAAATAAAAAGTATTTTAAAGTCATAATACCCAAACCAAATAAGTTGAATTACAGACAATCATAACACTGTAATATGGCTTGCAATGAAAAGTGGAGGAGAGGGAGGGGTCAAATAAGTTTCTGCTTATAAACCAAACTATCTTAAAAGTTTTATTTATTTTTTTTATGAATAATTTATTTACTTTTTTTATTTTGATTATATTTAATTTTTGTCAATGGAATTTTCTACAGGTACATACTCACACTAATATTCTAATATAGTACGTTTTCAATGGATTATTTATACAGTTAAACATCCAAAATATTTTTTTATTATACGAATGATTTCATTATACAATATTTTATGATTTATGTGAATTTAAATAATATATATTGTCATAGTAAAATTATGAAAAAATCTGTTGATATTAAAATATTCATACTTTTCAAAGTTTTGTAGTTATTAATTATGAATAGATTTGTAGATATATTTATCTATTTTGTTGATCAGTCATTTTTTATTATGAATTGTAGTTATTTGTACAGTATTAGCACTGTATATTTTAGAACACAGTTGATAATTTTTGCTTGCTAAAGAGATCCTCATTATGTACCTGATTATTAGAGTTTGAAGAGATAACAAATTTATCTAATTTATTTTTAATTAATAGTATTCTTCAATATACCTTGTGAAAATTGATAACATAGTATTAGTTAATGTTGCCATGATTGAGGCAAGAATCAAGAAACAATTTTATTCAGACAAAAATATTTAATATCAAAACATCAATATCAGCCAGCAAGCCTTGTCATTTGTTCATTAGAACTTTCGGTTAGCTTCAGGATAGAAGAATTTGGAACCAGGTTGTCCTGTACTCCAGTATTATATTTCTTCAAACTATTTTTTATGCAAGGTGGTCTAGAGACCACTAAAGAAATCGATTCTTATTCAAGCCACCAAATATTCCTTATGGTGGTTCTAAAATGAGACCATAGAATCTACCAGATAATGCTGAATTTAAATACAGCTCATTTCTGTCAAAGTAATTTCCTTCATTTATGTTAAGTGATGTTATGTTATTGTGCATAAATATTTTTTATGTATTTTTATTAAATATTTACCAAATAACTTGAGTTACTGAACAGTTGTAATTTTTTTACTTTCCTGTGAATTTAATTGTTGGTAATTATTGATCCATTTTATTGCAAACAATTTCGGTATTCAGTTATCCAGAAATGATTTTTTTTTAACAAAACATTAACAGTTGGATGTATTCAGGAATGCCATTGGGCACATTTATCAACAAATGAAACCTGTTTTATATTTTTTACCCATTCTAGTTTATTTATTTATTTTTTTATAGTCTGTAGTACCTAAAAATTCAGTTATTAAAATAAAACCTTAAACTTTTTAATATAATGTCATTAAATTATCTTCACTGTTATCTGAATAATTCCTTTGTGTTGTAAATAATGGTACTTCACTATTTGTGAGTTGTTTTAGTGATTCATTGTATGCTTTTATTTTTATTGCTTTGTATAACTTGCTATGAGAGATTTGAAACTTATTAATCAAACTAGAGTTATTTTTCTATTTACAAATGTTATGTTCTTATTAATCTCAAATGTTTGAAGATGTTTTATTGTACATAAACAAATTTTGAATCATTATTAAAACCTTTTTTACTTTGATTGCTAATGGTAGGTTTTATAATTAGGTTGAAGTAGAAAAAGCTAATGTGTCCGGTAACCTTGATGCTCCAGAAGGAGGGTTCGATGCCATTATGCAAGCAATCGTTTGTAGAAAGAAAATCGGCTGGAGAGAAAAGGCTAGAAGACTGCTAGTTTTCTCGACTGATGCTGGTTTTCATTATGCTGGTGATGGCAAGGTAAGATTTTCTGAATAAACCACTTTTATATTTCGACCTCTAGATTCAGCGACTAAACTGGGTACGCTTATGCAGGGTGTCTCTGTTCTTAATGGCCAAACTCTTGGGGATGATTCCAGACAGGATTTCCAACAAAAAAGTTCATTTGATGCATGGGCCGATTCCGAACGGAAAAAGGGGTTAAGATTCTGTGTTTTCTTAAGGTGGTCACGGTTTTAGTTGAGTAAGAAAGAATTACTCTAAAACTTTTCAAGATAATTAAATTCTTAGTACAGCATCGTAAAGTAGACAAAATTTTGTTACTAGTTCACAAGAGTTCGCACGGATTACGCCTGCTTCACAATCACTTCGATCACACTTGTTCATGGAATCCCGAAAACAGCCGAATGTTGCCATATTTTATGACATCAGCTATTGCCCCATCACACAAAACCTTTTCATGCATTTTTGAAAAGAAAAAAAATGTATTCTCTTCATGGAACTTCCTCATTAACAATTTATTAACGAATTGTGTATTTACTAATTAGTTAATTATTAATTTTTATTATAACGGTTATCACTGTGAAAGAATAAGAAAAAAATACATAAAATAATGTTTGAGTCGTTTCTTCAAGGCCTGTTAAAAAAAAAAAAAAAATGCTTTTAGTAATAACATTTTTATGGACACGTGCTTACATGTAGTGCCTGTAAATACGCATATGCTGTATATTATCTTTTATAACTGTGTATAAAAGATGTTTTTATTATTTGGATAATAAATAATTTGAAGTTATCTATTATCGTTTTATTTGTTTTTCGAGTTTTTCAATAGAAGTTGGAATAATTTATTTTAGCAAGCCTTTTATAGAATGCCGCAATCGTCTATCTAGTTTATGTAATTTTTTAGATTTCTAATAATACGAGGGTATAATATTTTCTAGTGGGGGGGGAGAGGGCGCTTTGTATGCATATTTGAGATTGAGCATCAAGTTTATGTAACTTTTTTGAATTCTTAGATATACGGATCCACTATTTTCTAAGTGTCGGAGCTTTTTATTAATATGCTATCAGATTTAAAATTGTTCGTAGATTTTTGGATTTCTTAGATGTATCGTTTAGAAATATTTCATATAGTATATATATATATATATATATATAGTTCTTAGATATATTTTTTTAATCGCTATAATTTTTATTGAATGAATTAGTTCTGTAATTATTGTTATTCGCAGTTCTTTTTCTTGGTAATCCGAAAATGAGGATTATTGTAGCCATTGGTACAAAAAAAAAATCGTTTTTATTTTCGAGAAAGGAATTAAACTTTTTGGGAAACAACTGACGAAGAATATCTGATAATTCCAAGATAATGAATAATGGAAATCATCAATGAGAAAAATAATATCGTGAAATAGCATTCAGAGATGTAATAATTAAAGGTTTTTATCTATTACTATTTCTTTTTTACAGATCTATAATATATGTACAAGTTCAATTCAGGTTTCATGATGTGTAGCCTAAATTTCGAATATAAGTCAGCCCTGCTATATATCTGAACATGGTTAAGGTTATAAAAGTTCTTAAATGGCGGGAAAGTTAATAGTAACTGGCCCAAGAGATCGGCCGCCCTCATTCTCTTTCGGATAAACCCGAACATATTCGGGATTCCATGAACAAGTGTGACCAAAATGATTGTGAACCATGCATAATCTGTGCGGAACTGTTGTGAACTAGTACCAAAATTTTCTTTGAGAAAACAGTGACTACATTTACTAAAATCAATGATAAAAATGACTTTCAAAAGGTCTAATACGATCCCTGTACTGCTGGATACAAATTATGAATACAGAGATATGCTGCTCGTGTATAGGTACTGTAACTGCTACAGTATAGCAGCCGTATTATACTTCCTGAAAATCCCTTTTATCATTGACCTTCGTAAATTTAATCACTGTTTTTTCAAAGAAATTTTTATCTACTTCATGATGGTGTACTTATCTAAAATTTAATTATCTTGAATATTTTTTGAGCAATTCCTTCTTATTCAATAAAAAATGTGACCAATTTAACGAAGACACAGAATTGATCTGAACTCCTATTTTTTTGGAAATTTTGTCTTGAAATACCTCTCAGAGTTTAGCTATTATTAACACATTAAAGTCGGGAGTCATAGTACTACAATTTATCTCGACTGCTGCTTAAAGGTGGGAGTCGTAGCACTATGATTTATCTCGACTAGCATACTTTTGTTAAGAACTGAGACACCATGCATAACACCTATGTATCATACTATAACCCAATTTTTTGGCAAAGTTGGTAATAATTAACTTTTTTAGACCATGGTTTTTCGACCATATCACTTAATCAGATTATTAAATTGTTAAAATAATTTAATAAGAAAGGTTAAATTGGGCAGGACACATAGCTGGGATGGAAAAATCTGAAATACTGATAAAAGTACTTCAGGAGGTAGTTGACGTGAGAGAGATTTTAGGAGTCAGAAATTGGACTAGAAAAGAAGGATTGCGATTAATTCTGATATCGTCCCTACTGCTACAATTATAAATATGTATATATCATGAAGTTATTAATTAAAATCTAAAACCACAACACTGTGGTCACATCAATATTTTCTTTATTCACAGCCACATTGTCGTAAAGAAATGATTCTTTTTTCAATATATATATTTGCTCCTTAAGTACTTTTCCTGCCCAACTCAATCTTTCCAATGAAATTATTTTAACAACTTGATAATCCGATTAAGTGATATGGTCGAAAAACCATGATTAATTTTTACCAACTTCGTCAAACATTGGGATATAGTACAATACATAGGTGTTATACAGGGTGTCTCAACTCTCTGGGGGGTATTTCAAGACAAAATGTCTAACAAAAAAGGAGGTCAGACCAATTTTGTGTCTTCGTTATAATTTCTTATAATTCGCTGATTCTAATGTTAGAACCAAAAAATATTATATATATTCGAGGGTCAAATAAATTATATATAATTTGATAAGTTGTGGATTTATTATCACACACTTTCAAACCAAAAAAATATCAATTAAATATAAAACAGTTAACCATTAAATTATATTAAATAAATATCATTAAAAAAATAAAACAAAAACAAAACTAAATGATATCAAAAAATATCTTTGCAAAAAAATGATAAATAAAAATAAAAATATATAAATCAACAGGAAAATTGTAAATTAACATTTAAATTTATACGTGAGAAAAAAAATAAATATTAAAATAAAATGAACTTCTTGAAATATTAATTAATATGGTTGAATTTTAAGTGTTAATCCAGTCTCTAAATGAATAAGTGATAAGGTACAACCTTTGTTTTCGTGGCTTCCCAGCTGATCAAAAAGTTGGAGGTTGGCTTTATGTGGTAGGTCTTAAATTAGAAGATATCACAATAAAATGTCAAAATAATCGATGAATTGTACGCCATGACGCCTGGACAAGTGAAGCTAAATGTTCATTAGCTGCCTCTTCTTTTTTCTGACAAATGATGCTTGCCCGCTAACAATGCAGCAATAAATATCGCAACAAATCCCTTTACTTGAAAACATTGTCATTTCTATCCATCATATACTCTGTATTAACTTTTTTTTTTTTTAAATACAAACATTAAAATATAATTAATAAAAATATAATTATGGCCTTAAGAGTAACAAAACTTAAACCATTAAATATGGTTTTATTAACTTTCATCATTTCATAAATATCTGTTCAAAGAGGTAAATTTATCAATTGTCTGGACACCTCTCTTCTTTGTTGTGGACTAAATATCCTATATCCAGGCCTGCATTTTTGTTGACAGGGGTGTCTATAAGAAGAGCTTTTAGTATATATTTATTATAAATGTACTAATTTATTTTATTTTTATGTACTAATTATTTATTATTTATTGTATTATAGCTTGGTGGCATTGTGAAGCCGAACGATGGTGAATGTCACATTGATGAAACGGGTCATTATACTCACTCAACTACTCAGGATTATCCTTCTGTCTCACAGGTAAGAAATATACGATATATTGTGTTTGTTATAAAATCTATTAGAATAATTCTTCTTTTTTATATTTTATCTTCTTAATATCACTATGTCAGGAATTGAAAACATAAATTCATTATCCATTTCTTAACTTCAAGATTATAACTAGTGATGAATCAGATAACATACTTTACCAGGGTATAAGAAGCTATGGAATTTTCCGGATACTGTGTACTAAGTTCACTCAACCTAGGGTACCCGGTATCTGGTAATAAGGTCCTATGGAAAAAAATAAATAAATAATGACAAAAGTTAAGTGTGTTAAAGTTAATAAATATGGAACAGAGGGAAAACGTTGGATACAGCGAGTTATATTCTATAGTATGGGTTTATGTAAAATTTGAAAAACTATTTAAAAGTATGAAATTTGGCAAATTATTCACATACAAGCTTACTATAACATTTACTGGTTTTGTTTTCTTAAAAATCTCATTTCACAGCTGAAGTGATATTTATAAAACAACATTTTTTTTTTCATCACTAGCCATAGTCTGCGGAACTTCGGTGGAGATCTCAATGCGGCCTGTGGTGCTTAGTTGAGGTCTCAATGTGATCCACTGGCTAAAAAGTTTGGAGACGTCTGTTCTATAGGGTAGCGATAAAAATGCGGAAACCCATTTTCTTTTGTAATATTCCACAAGTTCGCAAGAAGACAGCCTCGCTTAAAAAAAAAATTAAACTTTTACGTTAGTACAATCATTAATTGGTTACCGTTATAAATGCCAAAAATAGTTATACTAATGTAAGTGCACTATGTTCTGAATTCATAAAGGAAATATTCACCAAACTATTAAGTGATTAAATTTTATAAAATGTTATTTTGTGTCTTTTTGCAATAGCTGACTATATTAACAATTAAATTTTTCTAATTTTTAATTTATTTTTTTTTACAGATAAACTGGAAAGTAAAACAAAATTCAATTAATATCATTTTTGCTGTTACATACGATAAGTATTCTGTTTATGAAAAGTTAAGTCAACATATTGAAGGGTCTTTTGCTGGTGTTCTGTCTAACGACTCTTCGAATATTGTAGAACTTGTGAAAGACCAATACAACGTAAGAGCATAACATTTTTCAGATATAATATTATAATTTAGTTAAATTATTAGTAATGCTAGTAAAGTAGTTGGTAATTTTTGTGTTTATATTATGATTTCCTCCTCTCTACCTGTTCCTTATTCAATCTTTTTATTCATTTACTTAATTTTATAGTTAAAATTGTTAATATTTTTCTTACAGAAAATAACTCAAACTGTTGAAATGAGAGATACATCATCTTCGAGTCATGTTAAAGTAAATTATTATTCAGATTGTAATGACCCCAAAGGAGATCTAGTCGCTACCAATAAATGTGATGGATTAAAAGTAGATTCACAGATTAGATTTCAGGTATTTATGTTTCATAACAAAAATATTTCTTATATACCAGTATTATTTTTTCTTTGAAGAAATTATACGAGTCCCTTGTTAATATTTTTTTATATGTATGTTTATTATTTTATTCTTGTTATATTTCAAATAATTTATGTATTATTGTTTTATGATAAATCTCTAGTATTTTTGAAATATATTTTAAAAGAAATAAAATCATTCTGAACAATTATTCCGGATTGTTCCATAAATTAGTACATTTTAAAACTTATAAAATATAGTGAAACCCTAGTTATTGTGAATGGAGGTCGCAACTTAAATTCTCTAATAACACTTTAGCAGAATAGAACAAAGTTGTAATTCACTCAAGATTCATGCTGTTTAGCATCAATTAAATGAAAATTTATCTCTACATTCTAATAAATCTTTCTCCTTATCACTTTTAAATTAATACAAATGTTTACATTCATATCTGTAATAATTATTATAAAATTTTCAGGTTGAACTTGTTGCTAAATCATGTCCCCCGAACAGAAAGGATTGGAAGCAGAACTTCAAAATATATCCTGTCGGTATAAATGAATCACTTACAGTACAACTGGAACTGCTTTGTGACTGTCCGTGCGAAAATCCAGATCACCCTGTAATAATTTTTTTTAAATAGATTTCTTTTATATGAGCTATTTTTTATTTATAGATATTACAAAAAAGATATTTATAATTTCAGGATTACGTTGTAGAAGCAGATCAATGCTCTAACTTTGGTACGTATAAATGTGGTATTTGCGAATGCGATGATTCTCATTTTGGTAGAAATTGTGAATGCGATGCTCAAAATGCTAAACAAGATGAAAATGGACTCGGATGTCGCCCTGATAACACAACAACCATTGACTGTAGTGGTAGAGGAACCTGTACGTGTGGCCAGTGTCAATGTGAGGAGAGATCTAATCCACTTGAGGTAAGACCATTAATTATTTTATTTTTAATTAGGTTATAATTATAATTGACTAGGCGTGTACTGTGTTATCACCTTATACAGTATGCGGTAAATTTAATTTATACATTCCTGTTTCATACAAGTGATGCATACATGTCTAAGTACATCTCCTTTACCAAATAACATCTGAAACTTATGTGGAAAATCAAAAGGGCTAATCACTAAAATCAGTTTGATAGCATTGTACCAAGAAATTATTTTACTTAAGCTATGTTTTAAACTATTTTAAGATAACTTGCTGTACTTTATTATAACATTTTTTAGTTCTTTTTCTCTGAAGTATAAGGTATACTGGTTTTCGTTCCAACTTGATCTCGATAAAACAACTTTTGAGGTGTTTAAAAAGTAATGGGAAAGTTTATATTTTGCAAGTTGTATTTATCCGATTCAGGCAATTTTTTTAGTTATGTTAATAAACATGCTTTAACTCATCTGTATCCATATTGGGTGATTAGTCTTTCGTCAGTTGTGAAGAAGGTTATGTATGTTTGCTTGCAAGAGTAGATTTTTTATTTGTTGGAAAAATATATCAGATACTTCGCTTTAAATTTTGCCATAAAAACGGAATAAAATGTTACCAAGTTTTAGAAATGTTTAATATTGCTTTTAGTGTGCTTGCTATGAGTACACAAAGATTTTATAAGTTGTACAAACGTTTCCCATATGCCTGTGAAGACATTAATAACGATGACTCTAAAAAGTATTTTTAGTTTTTAGTCTAGTTTTCAGCTTATGCTAGTCATTTTTATCTTTTTTTTACCTCGACAAATTTTTTATTATTCTTTTATTTTTTAATTACAGAAAATTACTGGTGCTTATTGTGAATGTGACAATTTTTCATGCGACAGAGTCGATGGTATTCTCTGTTCAGGACCTGATCATGGAAATTGTGTTTGTGGTGAGTATTTATTTCATATTTATAAGAGTTTATAGAAAAGAGTGTTGTTAGTAGTAATAAGGTTATGCATGTTTTGTAAATAAGTTATGTGAGTTCTTTTGTTTCGTTAATCTAATATTGTTTGATTTAAAAATAAAATCATTCACCTTGAACTTTATTGGATTTCCCATAATATCTGTTTTCTGAATTTTGTCTGCATCCTTTTTTTACTCTTTATTTCGAATGTATGAATGTAAATAAGAGTTGAAAATTAATATATTTATGAAATTAGCACAAGTTTGAACGTACACCAGATCATGTTAAAGTCAGATGTGCTAGCAGCTATATTTAGCACAGACATTTTTAATCAGTTTTTCAAGTATAGAGATTTAAGAAACTTAGCTCTTATTGATTGAATATCTCTAATATTTCCATATATTCTGTAATTTAACTTATCAATATTTGTATCGTTCTCTTATTTTGTATTGTTTTTTTTTTTTAGGCAAATGCGAATGTAATCCAGAATGGTCCGGTCCAGACTGTTCTTGTTCGACTCGACAGGATACTTGCATTCCACCCGGTGGTGGAGAAGTATGCTCGGGGAAAGGAACATGCAAGTGTGGAAAATGTGAATGTACCACTGCTGAAGAAGGGAGGTATTCGGGAAGATATTGCGAGAAATGCCCTGTAAGATAAATGTTACCCTTTGTTAAACAGCTTCATCAGGTCATTTTATTTTATAATCATTCTATAACTGTTTTCTCTCTTGCTTTCAGACATGTCCTGGAAGGTGTCTGGAATTAAAGGACTGCGTTCAGTGCCAAGTATACAAAAAAGGACCACTGAGCGAAGAGGAGTGTGCTGCAAATTGTACTTTCGTTCCTTCTGTTCATGAAGTTATTGAAGGTTATTAAGTGTTTCTTGATTAATAATAGTGTAAATATTGGCTGTAGAAGTTATTTAAGGAGGAGTTGGTTGCAGATATGATCAGTCTTAGCAAATAGTCGGAACACGCTAAGAAGTGGATGCAGCTTATTGTATTTACTTTGTCTTTATGTTTCAATACACTTAGAAATAAAAAATAATTTTATTCTGGGACTACGGTCCCCAAAGAATAATAACAGAGTTCCATAATTATAAACATTAGTCTGGCTTGTAGTATACAATATGATGACTACCTAACCGCTTATTGCTTGTACAGTTGATTGAATTATACAGTATGCAGAAACAAGTAAATTTTACATGATTGCAGAAGTTTGAATATGGAGTAGGTGGTGGAATAGGAGTTGTTTGAAGGAATTTGTGGACGAGAATTGATATTAGGAGAAAGAAAATAAAGAGTTCCAAAAGAAGGTAGTATGAATGAAGAATGTAGTTTTATGGGAAATGATATATAAATCTATAGGTTGAGATCTGGTATTGAGAGAATGGATAGGGAACGTAGAATAAGAAATTTTAGGATGTTTGGAGGGTGTTTAGTTCTGAGGACTTGAAAAAGGAAAACACCAAGAAGGAATTGCCATCTGGAAGTAGAATAAAGCCACTTCAACTCGATATACCATCAGGAAACATGAGAATCCCAAAGATATATCTTATGAAGCAATTCATAAGTCTTTTCAGTCTCATCGCCAGCTTAGCAGACAGCCCTCCACACACAAGCAGCCGCAGTCAAAGTGGGTGAAAACAAGAGAGGTTACGAGGAGCTGTCTGGTTTTTAGAGAAACAAAATCACGGGATATTAGGAGTTGTTTAAGAATAGTTATAGATTTTCGGGTAATCTGGGAGATATAATGAATGAAATGAAAATGAAAATATTTTTTTATTATCCTGGGACTGTTGTATCTTTAGGGCAAATTATAGATACAGAATAAATGCCTGTGTGGCCACATATAAAATGAATTATTTACAATTCTTATTAAGATTAATAAAATAGTGGAAAAATAATTTAAAAAAAAATAAAACAATAACACTAAAAACATACTGATATGTATAATACAAACGTGGGAAAATAAAATAACATAAGTAAAGAAAATCATATTTGGAGAAACTTTAAAAAGTTCTCTTATCTACATTTCATGATCAATCGGGTTGGGAGAGGAGTAGGTGGTTAAAAAGGAGAGATTCAAATGAGAAAATTGATTGTACATGTCGGATTTCAGGAGGGATGTTATTCCAGAAGGAGACGGCTTGAATTATAAAGGATTTGTTAAACGTAACAGTTCAATGAGGAGGTGGATAGAGGTCGGAAGTACGGGATCTAGTGGGATGGGATTGAATGGAACACATAAATTGTAGGCTGTGAAAAATATAGGAAGGTCACTGAGTTCTGATGTCTTATTATAGAAAGGTAGTAAGGAAGTACAGATGGCGGATGGATGGATAGAGCCACTTCAACTTGCTGTAATACTGGGTTATATGCGTATCTCTTGAGATTCTGAAAACAAAACGTATTGCGCAGTTCATTAGGTGTTTAAGTTTGGCCTCGAATTCTCCAGAGAGTCCGCCGTACACGAGATAGCTATAGTTGAAGTGGAGAAACACGAGGGAGGAAACCAGAAGCTGGCGGGATTTATATGAAAGGAGATAGCGGAAACGGTTAAACTGTTTCAGGGTAGATATAGTATGACAGAAAATTTGGGAGAGGTGTGTGGTTTCCAGGAGAGGGTTTGATCAAATGTCACATGTATAGTTATTCTGAGAAAGGTTCTGGTCAAAGGTTACTCCTAAGTAAAAACCTAGTCATAAAATACTGTAGAAAGAAAATTGGTGGGGCGGTTATTGAGGTAAAGTAGAGGAAAGTAAGGGAACTAATGAGATGTCTGGACCCGATGAGAATAGCCTTAGTTTTATCTGCATTCAGCTTTAACTCATTTATTTCTGCACATCTCTTGATGGAGTCTATATCCTCTTGTCTTGAAGCTTTTAAGTAGCCTCGGGCATCTCAGAAGGTTGGAATGATGGAAGACTTTGCAGGTCTTCATCAGGGCTGTTCACAGATGTCAAAGGATGAGAGATAACGATATTGCAGTCAAAATTTCTTTAACTAAAATATTTTTTTAAAGATATTTTGACTTCAAATCCTGACAATTTTTTTCATCCTTAAAATATTATTAAAATATCATTATTTTATTAAAAGAAATACTTGCGAGATCTACAGACAAAATTAAATAAAAATTGTTCTACAATGTAGTCTTGATTCTCTAAATGAATATAAATCTTCGTTTTTTATGTATATATTTGTATATTATTTATAGTAAATGACTTTGAAATAAAGAATTTAAAATAATCTTAATTTCAATTTCCTTTCAAGTCTAGCCTGTAATTTTCGTAGTGTTTTATGTTCGAGGTTGCTAATCATATTTATTTATTTACGTAATTGAAATTATCTTCAATCAAATGTCAAACACACAGATAAGTAATCTTTTCAATAAATTAAACAAGAAAACAAAAAAAACAACAATAATGTTGAAAAAACTTTCATTGATAGACTTGAAAGAGCAATAGGTAGGTCTGGCGGTCTAGTCCTTATGTCACGATTCAAGTTCCTCCACCACGCATTTCCGAGTGAGCGAACCTGGTAGTTTTATAGACCTTGAGCAGTGGACATATAGAAAGAGAGGTTATGTTTATATTATATTTATTTGTGGTTATAAGATTTTAGAATGTATTCAAAGATTTAATTTAAACTCTATTCTGTTGCCAAATCCATGTGGCAGGCATAAAACCGACTGCCATTAATTCTATATGAAATTTTTAGACTGTAAATTTGTATAGCTAGGTCTGATAAAACTTCTTCTGCTTAAGTGTTCATTTTTTATTCACAAGACAATACTTCAAAAACAATTCCTCCTGTAGATTTTATTCCCAAATGACCAATCATAGACCTTGAAATATAGATACTTATGTAACAAATGGAAGTGATAAATTATTGACCCTACTTTGCATACATTTTTATTTATTTTTTCTAGCTTTTACTGTCATAAATTTGCAATAGCCCTCTCACAATCAATCATATTTTCCAAGAATGCACTTATTGTACTTCAAGCCTAAATCGATTATTTCTAAAACCGGATATATCAGCAGTATTAAGCAACAACATGTCAAACATAAAAACAGTGATAAAATTTCTTAAAATCCATAGGCTATTAAATAAAATATAAAAATAAATATAGTTTTTATTTTGTTGTTCTTTCTTTTTTATATTTATTTTAATATATTTCATTTTTTATATGTTTTTAAATATCTTTTTCATTTATTACTCTATCTATTATTAATTTTTGATTATTCATTCTTTTTTTATTTCTCCTCTAAAGAGTTTACAAATATAACCGACTCACAGGCGTTGATGACCCTAGGGTTTTAAGCCTTAAAGCCTAAATAAACAAACAAACTGTCATAAATTAATTTAATGAATTACAATTTCTCTTTTTATATTTTCCAGCTGATGAGTCAAAAGAAGAAAATTTATGTTCTTATTTTGATGAAGACGATTGCAGATATACATTTGTTTATACGTATGATGAAAAAGGAAAAATAGTCGTGAGAGCAAAAGAAGAACTAGATTGTCCTCAGCCAGTCTATGTATTAGGTAATATCTTTTTTTTCTAAGATTATTATAAGGTAATAATCTTAGCCTATTCAAGTGTTGCCTGCTTTAACATTCCTGAGCCTAGTGGTGCAGGTTTGAATCTGCTCTGGGCCGATTAAAATTTATTTAATGGTAGGATCATAGAACTCAGCTAAAGGAAAAGTTCTTTTAAAATTATTATTTTGTACTTATAGCTCTCCTGATTAAATTGTTAGTTTACTAAGTTTTAATTATTTATTTTTTAAATCCTATCTAGATAATCAGATTCCAACTTCACGTGACTCTACTCCAGAAAAAATAATATTGACTTTTTATGTTTTTAGGTATTGTGATGGGTGTGATTGGTGCTATTGTATTGATAGGACTGGCATTGCTGTTTTTGTGGAAGTTGCTCACCACCATCCACGATCGAAGGGAATTTGCTCGCTTCGAAAAAGAAAGAATGATGGCTAAATGGGAAACAGTAAGTTCTCGTTTTACTTATTATTACATTTTCATCTAATTATGTTTCTAAAAATTTTCTCTTTGTTTCAGGGAGAAAATCCGATTTTCAAACAAGCGACCTCTTCCTTCAAGAACCCAACATATGCTGGGCATTGATCTCATAAAACTCAAAAGAGGTTAGTTTCAGCTATGGCATTGTGCCATTGTAATATTTGCAGGCTTTATAAGAATTTCTAGTCATATTTCCCAAATTCAGTGCCATGATATTTTTGCATTAAAATTTTAAGCCAATAATTACCAATAAAGTTTTATTTTGATTTATTTTAGTACAATTGTATTATAGTGAAAGATTTTAAAATATATAAAACATATTTTTTTTGTTATTTTAACAGTATTTCCTGAAA
Source organism: Nezara viridula (assembly GCA_928085145.1). Lineage (NCBI taxonomy): Eukaryota > Metazoa > Arthropoda > Insecta > Hemiptera > Pentatomidae > Nezara > Nezara viridula. Next base: position 168,307,817 of record OV725079.1, read on the forward strand.
TTAACAGACAAGTTTTATTAAAACATCATAGATTTCTAGATAGTCAAAACATCATGCAATTATAATTCAAAACAAAACTTTATCAGTGGCTATTAGTTTTAATTTTATTCAAGATTTATTTAATTTCATAAATAAATTGGTTATTGAAATATTTTTAATTATTTTGTTTATTCCAGTCAAACTTGAACATCTCAGCAGTGATAAAACTTGCCTTGCATTTATACACTTCACAAAATGAAATTTTTAACTTTCATTTAGAGTGAACCTACGTTCACTCATCTTAAAAAGCTAAAACTTTAACGTACAATTAAAAAAGTACTTAGGTAATCTGTACTTAGTCCATAAAAGCCTTATTAGAGCTTATTGTAATGTTTTATAAACATTTTATTTCTAAAAAGTTCTTTTATATTTTACCAGTGTGCCTTTATCAATCGCAAAAAATTAACATGTACTTATTACTAATAATAATACATTGGCACTAAATTATATTGTGTATAATAAAAATAGCAGTATTTTTATTAGTGACTGATACGTTAGTCGATATTCTTGTAGTTAATTAAAGTTATTACTAACTGCCATATTATTATAAACTAAATTTATGAAGTATATTGTAATTGTATATTGTCTTCAAATGGAGTATCATGGAATGAACATGAATACCATAAATTAGTCATATTCTCGAGCATAACTTTTATTTCTTAAATATTATTTAATGTATTTTCATTATCTGGAAACTTCTGTTTATTTTTAATTATTCATCTCAATTTTTACTTATTATATTTCATGTTATTTAAAGTTGTTATCGAGTGCTTTGATCTGATTTTGGTTTATTATTTTTGTATTCATGTTTATCTAAGTGAATCTTATTGTGCATATTGCATTCAAATAAGATTCAGATGCTTGGCATTAAACTTGGAAAGTGATGTCCAATTTTCTAAAAATTCTCCTGCCTTAATAGATATTTATATTTATAAATATTTATGGATTGTTACTTTAATTTTAAATTGTATAATTGGTATCTTTTTTATACATGGATACATCCAAAACTAGTGGCCTTAAATTTTTTTTTTTGTAAAAAGTGAGAAAAAATAATTAAACTTATATATGTAAATTATACATATGGGCATAAGAAATCTTATATTTGTACTATTGGGTACAGTTGTATTTTTATGTTTTTATTATAAAAAGACTGGATGGAAGAGTTGATACATTATTTCATAATGTTTATTTTATTATTTAGGGCAAATATAGTAAATATATTTTTCCATTTACAAAGGAGTAACGGTTTGCCTTAATAAATAATCGGGATTTTTTGTAAATATTGTGTATGATTTCATAAGAGAAAAAAAATGGAATGCTTTAAATTAATTAAAAACCGCTTGTAATCTAGTTTTTGTATACTTTATTTATAACAAATATGGTCTGCTATTATAAATCATTATTTTATTTTTCCAATCATTTTAAAATAGATTTTTTAAAATTTAATAAACATATTCCATGGACTATTTAGAAGGTATTTAGTCTCTAAACTATCCTATCATTTGTTAATTTATTAATATTATTTTTGAACATGATTTTGTTAAATTATGATCTGGGTTTCATATGTAAATATGTCTATCAATTAATTGTTGATCTTTTTATTGATTCAGAATGGCTATTATAACTAGCTAAAACTATAAGTAATGTCAATCAAATATTTTTATTGAATTAATTAGTTGAAAACAAATAAACATGAGCACTGTAATGTAAACTGCTTCATGACTTAGTCCTAGTGCTGCCACCTATTGTAAAGATTGTGAATTGTGTCAATATTTTCAGAGGATACTTAAATGTAATGTTAAACCTTTTTTTAATGGAGCCAAGTTATAGTACATTTAAAAAGTGTGGAGTGGGGGGAGTTTTTTTATCTGTTTCGCCTTAGTAAATTTTTTTAGTTACTAGAAGATACTGTATCTCTTTAATGAAATTTGTTTTATTTCTGAATGTATTAGTTTTTTAAAATAATTTAACTTAAATTTTTAGGGCTGAAAATATTTTTTTAGTAAATGAATAAACATTTCAAAAATTGAAGTATGTACAATTTTACTTAAATAAAAATTATTTTAGAAAATAATTTGATTTATAGCGCAGAACTTTGCTATTTCAGCATATTCTTCTGAAGTATTTATTTTTATGATAAATAAGGAAAGAGCAAAAGTAATTATTCTAGTTAATTTAGCATTCAAATATTCACATTATTGTTAATTTTATTTTACTTTAATTAAAAGAAAAAATGTTTAAGGACTAGATAACAAATAAAGTTTGAATCTTTCTCGGCTGACAAATAAAGTAATTAATGGTCCAAAAGAAATAATTTTTGTTAGTCAAATGTACTCGCTTGAATGTAGATTAAAAAAAAAAAGATATTTTAATGGATTTATCCTTCAATTTTTATTTTTGCCAAAAATGGATCAAAAAGTTCTATTAAACAGTTACCATAACTGGTTATTTTATTTAAAGTACTAGAAAATAAAATTCTCCCATTCCACTTTATATTATTAATTGGGGCAGTATAGGACTTCAGTGAGAGTCTTGGGCCAACAAAAAGAAAAAAAATTATTAATTGATATCAGTTAAACTTATTCAACATAATATGTAACTGTCTTAAAATTATTTTGATTTGTAAATGCATTTAACTATTGAACTAATTACACAACTTTACAATTGTACTAGGACATTAAGTCAGGGTATCTTATTTATATATTAACTAATAGTATTCTATGTGTTCATGCTTTAATATTTATTAAAAATTTGTTTGGATTTGAATTAATTTAATAGAAAAATGATTATTTTTACTATAATTATATAATTTCACTGAAAAAAAACAGAATGCTAGCCAAAGCCTCATAAATAATATCTCTTACATGTTTTGTAATATTAAATTTATTTGAGTTGTTGAATAGGTATTCATACCCATTTTTTTTAAGTTTTGTTGAGATAATTTTTTTTAATGTTTTATAAAACCATTGTTTTATGTATTTTTCCTCTGTTTAAGTTTGTATATATAATTGAATAATTTATATATTTATTTTAAAATAAATTTTAACAAGTACAACTGTTTTGATCTGTCAAATGTTTTACCTACCCTCTTCTGCATTTTGGTTCTTCTGGCATTGCTCATTTTGATCAGTATGAGAAAAATGACTGCACTAAATCTGTTAAATTACAGATAGTATATACTGAATGAAATGGAAGAGTCTTATAGTTTATTATTAGAAACCTACCCAATTAAGGATTATTTCAGAATCAAATCAATTTATACTCTATTAACATAAGACAATATTTAAAGCACAAGAATTTAATAAATAGGCAGTTTTAATGTTATTTGCCATTACTGTGTCCAAAAGGAACCTAACACTTTCTGAAGGCTACAGTTGGTCCCATTTAATGTAACTTTATTCCTTTTTTGTATTAAAATCATTCAACAGTTTTTATAACATACTTTTTATAATTTATAGTCTCAGGTTTATCTCAACAAGCTTAGAGAAAAAAAAAAAAAGTAATTTGTACAATCATCACCTTATATAAAAAGGGAAATAGAAGAGAATAAGGGGAAACGGATATAGTCGATAAGCATTAATTGGCATCCTGAAGATGAGAGTGAAACCTCGAGAAATCCTTTAAAACAGTTGAATCGCATAAAAAAAGAGACTTATTTCAATTTTACTTTTATATAATCACATGCCCTAAATTATTTAATTCTTAGTACAATATTTTAAAACCCTTATCAAATTCTTCATGATTCAATCAAGTTCATCCACTCTCCTGAACAAATGCTGCATAGTTAACTCAAAAATTAAATTAAAAACTTATTGTTATAATTTTTATTGATCATCCCCTCCCTATTCCTTTCTGGAATAAGGGGAGATGTTAAGGTAAAACCAAACCTATTATAACCAGGGAGGGAACATTGATTTGATTCCAAGGATCCGCCACAAATTAAATTTCGAACCCCTAGGCAAGATTGGAACTCGTGTCGTAAGACCCGAAAATGTTACAGCAAATAACTCTCGGCCATCATGTCCTCCAACTTAAGTCTTTCGCAATCTTATTCTTTTTATGAAGGCTTCAGGTTTGTTTTTACACATTAAGAAGCTTTCATTTAAAAAAGACACACCATGATTGGGAAATTCATCTTATTTGTTACCTTTTAATCTTAGCACTTAATGTGAGTCTTGAATTTGAACAAGGAAAACGGGTATGTTCAGTTATAATGAGAAACAACAGAAAGAAAGGCTTAAATCACATTTTTCAAACAAATATAACATGGGATATGCTCGGTATAATTAATGGATTGCTGCATACTTAAAAGAAAGCTTCTCATATGTTAAAATTTTAAAAACAACTAACAAGAATATTTAATTTAATTTGATAAAAAAAAGTTTAATTTTCAACACATTAACTGATCACTACTTAACATTATACAATTATTTACCTACAATTTTAACAAAAATAAATATTTAAAAAATTAAAAGTTGCCAGAATTCTTTTGAACCATTTGAGAAAACCGGTTGGCTATAAGTAATGATACATCAATGAATCTGTCTACACAATTCGCTAAACATGTTTCTGTTCTACTGTCTAGCTTATTTCCAGGTTTATCCATACATTTGTCCCAGCAAATATCACTGAATTCGTGAATCTAAAAAACAGACAAATGAATTATTAACGAAATCAGTCACGTTGAAATACTGATATTTACATTTATCTAACCTGTGCTTGGATTTTCGCTCTTTCTCTTTCAATCAATAGAAACTGTTGAAGTTCTGCGTCTACTTCCTTCGAATCGGGAAGACTAGAACTTATGCTTTGATCTGAGGAAAATATATCAGTCATCGCGAAATATCACAGTCTAATTCAAATGTGAGCTGTAGAAATTTCCAAGACTCCAAGCGATAACCAAAGAGCTAATGTCAGTTGGTTGGAAAATATATGATCAACATGCAAGTAGTTCTTGTAACATACTATTTACAAGTGTTAGGATTCTTCTTATTACATATCTTATTAAATATTGATTTTTTGAATACTGAAACTCTAAGAAAAACGAATTAACTAAAATATCAATTTTTTTAATATCAACAACGATCGAAATTTTATAGCTACCTAAATAGAAATGATGCATGAAAATTACGTCATACTACAAATTATTAAAATTATGGAAACGTTGATACAATTAATGAGTGAATGTGGCTTTATGGATAAAAATCAAGATATTTAATGGAAGCATTTGAATTTGTGTTTTTAAGATGAATTTTATTAAAGTTAAGACTTCTTCTGATTTGACGCGTCTGTTTTTTCAAGGACACAATCGTTCGTTTCACAAATCTAAAAAAGATTCTTTTAGTTTAGTGATTTGGTGTTTAATAGCAAGCTGTATGTTTTGGACAGATTCTTCCATTAACCAGATACATTTAACTATTTAGTTCGATATAAAACAAGAGAATGGAAGACATCTTACCGTACTCGCCCTGTAACAAATCATTGCAACAGACACAGAAACTGTTCCCAAAATAATAATGATTTGATTGAAATAAGGGTTGAAATAATCATATAATTTTTTTTAACTTTTGTTTTAGTAGCTGTCTATTCCAACTGCTACTCAAAACCATGATTTTTGCCCCTTTCTACAGAAGGATATTTGTACATTAAATCGTATGTCTAATAGTTTTTATTTTTTATTTACATTAATGAATGATCTGATTTAATCAATTAATCTTAATCTTATCTTTAGGTAAACGCTCGCCAGTTAATCTATAATTCCAATGTATCCATTCTACTGTCTGTTAGAACCTTTTTCATTAATTAACATAATACTGTCTTATATACCATTAATATCATTTCAGTTACATAACAGCCATGATTGTAATTTTTAATCATCTGTAATAATTTTCACAATCTCTATAGTATTATATACCTGAGTTTCAACTTTTATGATGAAAGAGTGGTATATCCTCCATCATAATAGCCCTGGAAACATCGCCATTCCTGGGTGATTTATGGCGTTAAATTTGATAAGCAAAGCGGAACCCGATTTAGCACCATTTTATTTATTTTGTTTCTCTGATGCAACATGTTGCTACGAAGGCGGTATGGTTGGTTATATCAAAGCCGTCAATAAAAACGACAAGTTAGATGAAGAACCAACAAACGGAGAACATCCAAAATAAAGATGTTGCCTTACAAGGTCATGTACTTTGGAAAACCAATTTTCATACAAGTCGTACGAAACTGAAATTACATAATTAAGGTAGATGTTTGCCTAGGATTTTACAGCAATTTTATTAACATAATTGGCCACCCAAAATTTACACTTTATATCATTGAATTTTTATATTACAATTTTCTAAAAAAAGCTCTAACGATTTTAATTAAACACATCATGTCAATGTAAAATGCAGCGATTCTCCATACCAGGTAAATATTAACCTCATTTTCAACGCCAATTTTTTTAAATTTCATACTTTAATTTCGTTTTATTTAACCCTTTCAGATTGGCAATGGTATAAAACAAAATTTAAGTATAAACTATGAATGTATTTGATATTTTATTAAAGAAAAAATAAGGCTTAGTTAGATGGAATTGAACCCCACTCAGAAGCAACTGAGAACGTCAAACCAATGTCGCAATTTTTAGGGCAAATGCGATCCTCAAAGAGTACAATGTTTTTTTCTATGAAAATATAGAAATGTCTAAGTATCCTGTTTCTTGTTTTTGAATTTCTGCTTTCGTTGTTTCTTAAATGTCTAAATATGGTTCTATTATTTCAAGAATAATAAACAAATCAAACGTTTTTAAAAAAATAATTCTTTATTTCAGTAAAATGTTCACAAAATACAGTAAAATATAACTTTAACGAACATTTTTAAAATTAAATATCATAGAATTATTTAGATTTTGGATTAAAATTACAGTTTTTGTATGGAATGGTATAGTATGGAGATACACTTCATAGAATGTTCGAAATGATTAAAATTTACATAAACACAATGTTTTTACAAGAACATTTTAAATTCAAATATGGAATATTACAATTATATAATTCAGAAGGATATCAGTTATATGGAACGTGATTTATCTTGTGAAAGACCAAAATTGTCTTCTGAATGGAATTTTCCAATATAAATTTATTTTTCAAATAATGAAATAAAAAAGTAAATCCATTTCGTAAGCCAATTAATGGATAGAAAAAGCATCCATTTAAGAAATGCTTAAACCTCATAAATCAGAAATAACATTTTTCCTATTCATATGATTAAAAGATTGGCAACTTTAAAACAATTATAACAGAAATGACCTTGTGCTAAAAAAGATCTGATGTTATATATAACACCTGATTTTTAGACAATTTTAAGCCATATTTTTTTTACAAATTTAAGTAATTGGAACACATTTGAACACTGACAGTTTTCACTCCATTTTGTTCATATAACTAACGTTATACTTTATTACAATTTTTAAAAAAACCAATTATCTGAATAAAATTAAAATATCCTCGAAAAATAAGGATTTCATTAAAAAAATATTGATGAAATTTCTATGGTGACAATACGTGTCTTAGTTTCAACAATTCTGATTCTTAGGAATGTAACATTATTTTGATAAAGCACTTAACAGAAATATAAATAAATAATTACATAAATTATAAAGCTAATGTGTTCAACATCAACTACAACAACAGATTGCTATGGAAAATAAAAACCTAACCATTTGAAGATCTTTCCAAAAATCACCTAAAAAATATATCAATCATTAGAAAACAAAACTTGAACAAATTGAAAAGTAAATTGTAAATTTAATCTAAATAAATTTCTGAGAAGGAGTTGATCGGGGGGTGCGGTCAAATAAATACTAAATTATATAAATAGTATTATTTAATTATTATGCCGACGTTTCGACCCGTATTGCAGGTCTTCATCAGGACGTGGGATGCGACACTGTGGGAGGCAGTTGAAACACACAGACATAGACCATTTTGCGGGACTTTGTTATTTCGACTCAGGTGACCTCAAAACATGTATTTCCGTTGAAAACTGAGATTCGAAAATTTTCACGATCGTAATACTTTTCCTTACATTTCATATATAGGTAAGTGAAAGTAAAAAGCATACTATCGGGAGAAAAAACTTGAATTTGGCTGCCGGTGTGACATCTGCTCTCAACTATAACATAATATAATTAACATACGTTTATTTTTACTTTCACTTACCTATATACGAAATATATAGTAAAGAAAAGTATTGCAATCGTGAAAATTTTCGAATCTGTTTTCAAGGAAAATACACGTATTGAGGTCCCCTGAGTCCAACAAAATAGTCTGTGTGTGTTTTTTAAAAGTCTAGCTCAAAAACGAAAAGTCGCACGAAAATGAAATTGTATATTTAAGGTTTGTTTATGTCTGGGATGTCACAGCAACGATTTCATCAAAATCGGCTAACAGGAATTGGCGCTTTATATCACCGTTTTAACACATTTTTACGATTTTCTCGAAAACAGCTCAAATAATTTTGATTAAATTCATCATGCCAATGTAAAATTAAGCAGTTTTTAATATAATGTAGGTTTTATTCAAATTGATGTTCTCTAACAGGGCTTAAATGGCTAACTTTCAATATTTCTACCTCTGAAGTACCTTTAATATTTGTTATTTGAAATAATTAACTATTTCACATTGAACTCTGATATAAAAAATAGTTAAATATAAAATATGAAAGAATCTGATAATTAACTAAAGGAGAAATAAGAGATCTTAACGGAGAATAATTGTAATGGAGGGACCAAAGGGATATGAGAATGCCACTGTAGTTTGCCCTAAAGATTAGAACAGGCTTCCATATGTAACATGAGCTTAACATAATAGGGACTTCCACAATATTATATGTTGTACATATACATATGCAGTTTTCCTAAATGCTGTCATTAATATTATTTAATATTCAATTCTATAGATTACAGTGATATAAAAATTTAAATTTGTATATATACATATAATTAAACAAATAAAAATACCCACAATGAAATATAAATAAATATAGTGACCTTCTTTATCAGTGGCACTCTTGTCGTAAAATATTTTGTCACACTTAATTATTTATTATAATCTAATAAATAATTAAAATATACAGTCGTAAAAGGAAATGGATAGTGTCAAACAAAATAAATATAATACATTAGACAGCTATAAAAAATATATGGTAATTGATTGTTTTAAATAATGTTTCGTACTGTCTATATTTTTTACTTTCACTTTCCTTTGTCAGAAAATACTTATTTCTGCAAAGAAGATGATAAGCGAAAGTTGTTAGATGAAAGTTTTAAAAATAAAAATAAGTGGCCGGGATGTGCAAATAATACAATTTTTACGCATTTCTTCTCCCCTTTCAATTCTTCAACCATCCCCGTTTGAATTGACAGACAAGTGCAACTGAATGCTGAAGATGGATTATTATAACGGTGCGATGTATGACTAAAAGTTTTCTCCAAATAAATCACAAAATGTCGACTAGGATCATGAATAGATCTTTTATATATTTTATAATCTCAAAATGATCTATTACAAACTAAAATTTTAATTATTTCACACTAGACTGAATGAAACATATCTCACTTAAAAGCTCATGATAATCACTGTCCACATCTTTGTAAGACTTGTGTGGCTATTTGCAATTTTTTAATACTTTGTTGTTTAAATATATATGAAATGAAGTAAAAAAAACAACAGTGATTATACATTCTTCCTCATTTCCTGATAATTAAAAAAAAAAAATTGTTTTAAAAATTCACTAATCAAGTTTCAAATTTTCTTCCTCTTATTATTTTTATTGTGAACAAAATGTGTTTTTATTCACTCTTACAATTCACCGATTAAATCAACTTTTGAAAAATCAATCTTTTCATGATACTTAAAAAAATTAATGGCATCTAAATTATTTATAAACTATTATCTGAAACTCAGGAGTACAAGTATAATTAAAAATAAAATCATTCAATTTGGAATAAATAATACAGATCAATATCAGTTTAAAAAAATATATATTTATACATACATACAATACTAATATATGTACTTTACATATCATAATAGTAAAACTAATGGTCAAAATTACATAATATAATGAATATATTAAATGTTATAATCATACAAAATCTGTTCCAAAATGACTTTTGGCTACCAGTCAATTAGCAGGTGTAAGTGCAGGTTTTAGAACGGAAAAAACAGTTATGCGGCTGCAAATGGCAGTTTGCTGATAGTTAAAACTCTAATATTGGAACCGACTTGTTATGTATATCATAGGAACAAGGAATATCTTTTTATTCACAATCTATGAATATAAATTATTTCAACTACTAAAAGTAGAAGTAAATATTTCAATAATAACGTAATTAATTATAAACAAAACAAAAATAAAAATATAAATAATAATAATATTTGAGATACATCAGTTTCCACAGTCATTAAACAACTTACCACTTAAATCTCATTTGTTTTAAAGATATAATATAAATAAAGTATACGTATAAATGTGTACATACATCCATTAGAACTCAGAAAAAAACAATACAACTAATTATGATAATAAAAAAATAGATTAATTATAATATTAAAAATTATAATAATTAAATTGAACCCCTATACATTGAATGTTGATGTAGTAAAAATATCTTTATAAATTGAAATTCATTCAAATTTCTTGAATGTTTATTATAAAAAAATTTCTGAATCCGAAAACATAAAAAAAAATATGTGACATAGTTCAACAAGGCAACAGAAATCCAATGATGGGAAGAGAATATTTGATTAATATTCTGCTATGGTAAACAAGTAATATATTCTAGCATAGTTAATATTTCTTTATAGGATTTCTGAAGACGCAATTGTTTACTGAATAAAATATGCACAAAAATAAAAATAATGCTTTATCGAGAAAAGTAAGAACAAATTCATTATTATGACTTCATATGCTATAAATTTACATAATTAGTTCATAAGTATAATAAAAATAACAAAACAGAATATATACATAACTAATTATTTTTATTTTATTTTTCCATTTCAACCACAAAAATTCAACTTTAATTCACGTTAATATACATTATAATGATATATAATTCAAAGAAGAAAAGAATTTAATATATTAATTTTTATTTTTATTAAAAAAAAAAACGACCATTAAATTCATTATATAAAGGTTCAAATACAATAATAATTTAGTAATAGATATATATAAACAAATATTTCATAATCAAAATATTAATTTTAGCTCTAGAGACAGAAACAAATTAATGACATCTGTTTATCCTACTACTGAGGGAAGAAAAAGTAAAAGAAAAGAAAAAAAAAAAAGATTCTACCAATTTTACAAAAACTATACATCTTAAAACCAACCATTCAAAACCAACTTTAAGATAATTTATTTCCTTAAGATAAATAAACAAAATAATTGAGAGTATTGATTATTTTTAGGTACTTCTTTATTCATTATTAGTTTTAAGTGCTTTGGTCCCAGATAGTTTGATTTTTGGAATAACATTATAATGATAATGAATCATTCACTGGCCCTTAATAATCTTTTTATCTTAAAATATTAAAGATGAATTCCTATCACAGGTATTAGGTTCATAAAAATAGCTTGAAAATAAATCTTAACATCTTAAGAGACAATACGTATCACTTCTAATACATCACAGCTGAGCGTTAATAAACATCTACTCACTTATTCACAAGTATATTTCACTTTCTTCTATATGAACTATATCTACAACTGTGAAAATTGGGCGGATCTTGGAGGCACTGTTATTTATAAGGCATCGTCAATAGGTGGGATGGTTTAAAAACTGAACTATAATGATCAAAATTCTTGTATAATTGGATGAAACGCAAGCACTTCTTTTCAACGATGAATCGTATATTGTGAAGAGAAAAATTTGGAATTCTTTTTGCTATGTAATAATATAACTGAAACATTTTCAACACAAAGACTTGAGTCTTAAAAATCTTCGCAAACAACTAACCAGTCAACACTTCATAGATTCAGACATAATCAGGACAAAAAAAAAAACGAGATCACAACTAACATCCAATGCCAAAAAAAAAAAAAAATAAAAATATGCGCATAACTTTAAGAATTCTAAAACATACTGAAGTATTGTAATAAGGCTTAGAAATCTTCCAATAATCTCAAAAATTAAACAATATATTTCTGTATATTGATATAAGAGAGAGTTCCTCTTAAGTACATATTTCTCATTTGATGCAACAACGTCATAATTCATTCAAGATTTTGCAGAAGGTACATTTGAAGCAGACCTGGGCAGTATTTCAAATAAAATATTTTACAATACAAAAAATTCCCAAGATTCTAATTTATTTTACAATTTTTATTTTTTTGAATGCATAAAATAAATTGCCAAGCTATTTAGGTTCCTTTAAGTATTGTAGCTATGCTAATCATTAGCATGAACATTCCTTCCTGTGAACAACGAGCTTAGAAATTTATGAAGATCAGTTTTGTTAAATTTATAATACAATTAGCTTTTGCCATTAAATTGATTAGCCTTATGAAATCTATATTAATTTCAGTAAATGGAAATGCTGCCAATTGGTACTTCCTTCAAATGTTAATATCATGCTTTATATTCTTATTTCATAATTTTTTATGACCACTTTAAATAAAAATATTGCATGATTCACCAAGTGCTCAAAAATGACACTCTACCAATTAAAATTACATATCACTAAAATTAATCATGATATCAAATCATGATTTTTGAGTAATGGCGTTGTTACAGCAAATAAGCATAAGTATAATAATGTTAAATTGGTAAAAACTAAAATACCCTATACCTCACAGATACAGATTAAGTTAAAACAAAAAAATGTTCTAGAAAACTGAAATATATCTCAATATATATTGATTAAATACTTCATAAATAGGTTATGAAATATGTGACTTAATTTTATATACAACCCATTCACTACCAGCCTCACATATCTGAGTTAGGTTTTGGTCAATTTAAGATAAAAAGTAGAAATACGTTATGTTTTAATAATAATTATCAATTTTTTACAATAACAACATCTGTGAAGGAAGTCAAAGATAGCATAAGGAAAATTAATGAAGTAAAGAACATAATCAGAATATAATACTGATAACATTTTTTCCCCTTATTCAATCTAAGTAAAGAAGTAAGACAATATAATATATCTAGAAACTATTTTATTTTATATTTATTCAAATTTAAAAAAATCTTTTGGTTAAAAAATAAAAACCTGTACCATCACAATACAACTGTAATATAAGATGATGTTTACTACTTTACACAAGGCTAGGTAATAATAAATATTGGTCATTTTTTTATTGTATCTTAGTGTAGTTGAGTTTCATGTTGTCATCTATTTTCTTACATCAAGTCTGTGTGCTGATTTATATGTTTTATATATTATATATGTAGATATATAAAGTCAGTAATAAGAACATATGGATGACTAATGTTTTCTGTTTTTTTTTTTGTTTGTTTTTTTGTAGCTGCTACATGATGGATATGGTCAAAATTAGTTGAAGAAAATTTTTATTCTCCGAATCCCTGTCAAAAAACAAAATAAACATTTTCAATTAATAAAAAAAAATTGTTCTTAAATAATTAAAGAAAATAAAAACTTTAAATTCTGAAAATATGAGAAGAATTTTAAAAGCAGTACAAGAAAATGGAAAAGTAGTGGGTGAAGATAATAGAAGAGAGAATATTATTTTTGTTTCATTAAAGAGTTTTAGGACTATCAGGCAATTTTTGAAATGAATATAAATTTAATATTTTTTGACATGACATTCATAATAAAAAGGGTAGAGAATTTTCATTATTATTGAGAAAATTATTTTTAAAATTTTGTTACATAAACCAAAAAATCACAAATATAAACCTATACATCACAAATACTTTAGCAACAAAATCGAAAATGATGAATACCAACAATAAATTGTGGATAATAACACAAGTTCTTTTCTTAAGGTACTGGTAGTGAAAGGGTTCTGTACAATGACTAAATAATTATATTTAAAGAAATTACCGAGAACAAAACCCCTCTAAAATATGTCCAAAATGACAATAATCAACTGATTAAAATAAACAGAAAGGTTATTTATAATTTAAAAGATTATAGATATTTTAGAGTAAGAAATATAGAAAGACTTCAATATTAGCACCAGTCCGATTTGAATAAAACGTTACTTTAACAAGTAGATAAAATAAAATAATATTTGCAACTCTTTAACACATATTATACAAGTTATCGAAGTGTCCTGAAAACCATGGGATTGGATGGATCCAAATGTATAGGCAACTGTGAAATCGATATCATTATGTTAAAAGTCAGAAATGTTAACTTAAATTATAAATCTGTGCCCCGGAGGTAAACGATACTATGTCCATTTTTTCATTAAATAATTTAGCTCAGAGTTATGGAAAATTGGCTCCCTAAACAAATACAAATATGGGACATAGTGTCCTTTATCTCATGAGTACAGATTTAGTAATAAAGAAACAAATTTTAAAAGCCCAAAGTTATGGAGCATTGGCTCCCTTGAACAAAAACTAAAATGTACATTGTGTTGTTTACCTTTGGTGTACAGAAATCATACAAAACTATGCACAAAATTGAATATAAAACAAATAATAGAAACAAAAAATAGAGTACGATTGTAACAACAAAAGATGTTAGTATGTCCCACAACTGGCTTTTTGTTTTCCAATTATTTACTTAAAACCATAATTTAAATTAATTGCACATAATGTGCTTTAATACTCCAACTAGGGCTAGAAAGACGGGTTATCAAACAGTTTATCAACATATTCTAGCCAAAGTGAACAGTTTAGGATTCATTCAAGACCGTGTTAATATTTTTCTGCTTAAAAAATCTCAAATCTTGTGGTGCAAGTTCGAATCTGGCCTGGGCAGGTTGAGATTAATTTCGTGGCGAACCCATGGAATAAATCTCAACGTCCCATCTCTGGTTAGAATAGGTTTAGTTGTATCTCTAGAACACTTTTAGTAGGGAGGGAAAGATGGCTGAGAATAATAGTGTGCATACAAAACACGTGTTGCCCAGCAACCGGATAAACTGAAGATTATTAGTTTAAGACTGGTGTAGGACTTTTAGCTCTGGTATTAATCTACCGTCTTTTACCCTGGCCCAAGAAAAACTCCATATAATCGAAAAGAAGAGGCACAGAAAAAAAAAACCTCCAGTGGATCCACCACAAAATAAGCTGCCCAGGTCAGATTTGAACTGGCACCATGTTTGACTCGAGAAGTTTAAGTATGCAACACTTTAACAAGCTCGGCCAGCACATCCTGGAAAAAATTTAATCTGAAAACATGTTAATAAACAAGGCCACAGATATAGATAGAAACCAGTGGATTGAGCAACCCAAATATAGAAGTAAAAAGTATATAGAAATGTATATAGAATATAGAATAGTATAGTGTAGAAGAATAAAAGTAAAAAGTAGAATTAAAGTAATGGTGTAAAATACTTGACTTGATTATTAACAAACATGAAAAGCCATTTTCTAGATTAGGATTAGTTTTACATGAAACTAATCAACCTGTCGATTTCAAAATACTTTTAGCACAGAGATAAAACTAATCCAGAATTATTCAACTCTGAGGTTAAAGGCTCGTAAATACAGAACGCGATAAGTTTCAGCTATATGATAATGTCCATGACGATTTGGTAATGTAATTGAGTAACTTTCTATTCCATTATCAGTTACAAAGGGTGCAATAATTTGTGCAGTGATACCAACAAAACGATTGGAGATTGCCGGGTCAGATCGCATTCTGTTTGCATAAGCCATGAACAGGAACCGGAAACAAAAGTTTTCATAATAGAAATAGTCAAATTCAACAAATTTCGGCTGAATTAAACCTAACATGATTTCTATTTAACCTCTCACTTAGTAAATGATATTAAATATTATTTTTAAATAATATATTTTAAAATTTGTTTTTTGAAAATAAACAAATACTTACTGTAGTAGCACCGATTCTTGACAGATACCTGTTCCTTATTTGAAAATCTGATTGCGGATTTATAACTTCATAAGGGCTGACATCCGCAGAAGAATGGGCTCTTGCCCTATCTGCTAGATTATTTTTCCTATGACAGAAATTAGAGTAAAAAAAAATGTAGGATTTAAAAACCATTGAATCATCAGCGAATTTGAACTTACGGGTCAGTCTTCCAAAATGGCATAATTTTGTCCCTTATATTTTAATTGAATAAATCATGATAAAAAAAAAAAAAAAACTCACATTTCTAATTCAATAAGGAAACATTATTACATACAATTTTTTATTTATTTAAATTATATAACTGTTAACACAAAATAATTGCTATAGAATGAAAATTTGGTAGCCTAATTACCATAATTATAAGCCAATGTAACAAAAATAAAGCATGAACTAAAAACAATTTCAACTTGATTTGGATTAACAAAATCACAAAAAAAAGAAAAAATAAGTGTTTTTATTATCTGAATGAAATTTATAGTTTCTCATAAATCCACTGAGCAAAACAAAATTGAAATAAATTTTAAAATAGAAGGTAATTCAATAGGAGATCTTTGGGCCCTAGCAGAGAAGACTTCTTATTAAGCTACACAGTTTATTGTAATACCAAAATATTGAGTGTTACTTTCATAAGTTATTAATAAATAATAATCATAATTTAATACTGACCCTTTATTTAGCTCATATTCTTCCCGCTGAGAAACAGTCATATTCAACATTCCTGTTGTGTTCATATCATAAAACCATACACATAAACAGGCAATTAAAGAAACTAAAATTAGAAAGAGAAATAAAAAATAAATTAAAATGAAGCAGAGATATAATTCCTAATAATGAGTTAAGTAAATGAAAATATAAACATACCGAATAGCCAAAACAAAAAGAATATTTCTAACATAAGATAACCTCCATTATCTACGATCATTCCAGCCAACATGGTGCATATAGCCAGACCGAAATTCTGACAAGCTTGAGCCCTGAACAATAAAATGTTGAACATTAATTATTTCATTATTATACATAGTATAAGTGTTTCATTTAAAAATTAGGTTAAGCTATAGTATTATAACATTTAATTGACATGTGGGCAAAGATCATATTACAGAATAAACCAGGTCCTGTGTTTTAAAGCCCTAAAATATATTTTAATCTGATTTGTTGTAATGTTTAAAAGACACTCAGCTCGCTTTGGTATTCCTTGTACTATGTGAACTTGGCCCACCTATCATCATGATGTAAGACTGCTTTATTAATTAAAATCAAATCAAAAGTCAAAAAGATTAAAAAATAAATCAAAAGAAAGTTTGTGAACTATATTTTATAGATGACAAATTTATACATACACTTTATATCTATTATATAAAAAAGTTTTTAGTCAGTTTCATATTATATTGTATTATCAGGAGAGTAGAAAAATGACAGGAGCTCAACTTATAAAGCAATTATTTAACAAATGATACAGCTGTTCATTTAATTATATGTGTTGAGCTCTTGTTACCTCCTACTCTCCTAATACAAAATAAAGATTTTATAATGAAACTTTGTAAGGGGAATGGAATTCATCTGGAGGTGGTAGTTTGATTTTATCTAGGTGAGAGCAGTTATTTGTCAATCCAGACGTTTCCTCTTAAATACAATATATTAATGGTTATATTATATATAATATTATTTATATCATATTGTGATATAATTCTAATTATAATGAAATAGAAAAGGAGGCACAGTATAACATACAATGAAAATATTAGAAATAAAAGGCTCAAATTGATATTGGGCTTATATGAAGCTGAACAAGTTGAATATATATTATGGCTAAAAATTGGGAACAATATAAATTGGTAATAAGGCACGATGTATAATATAGATTTTTGAAGGAATTGAAAATTTGTCCGAACTGTGGTTTCGTTCAATTTATTTTATGTTGTTAAAAAATAATAAAACCTGAACTATAGAATAGATGTAAATTATAAGAAATTTGATCAATGAGTAAAACAATTAAATGAATAGTTGTATAATTTGTAAAATGTGGGCTGGCCTGTCATTAGACGGATAGGGGGAATTCCCCTAGAATTTATATATATTTTTAAATTATCTGGATAAATCAATAAATGAATATATATATAATGTTATATATGAATATATAAGATATAATTACACTCCATAGGCTGAGCCAAGCTGATATTCAGGTATCACCATAGATACCATTGGCCAAAGTGCACCAGCACACATCGAATAGGCCACGCCAAGTAATACCTGAAATACAAAAATTTATGATAATAAATATGTTTTTCTTCTCATATGAAATATCACGTCCTGATGTTGACCCACATGTTTGGATTGAAACGTTGACACAAATAAAATTTTTTTAAAAAGACTGTCCTGAATATTTATCACCATGATATGTAGAACATTCAACTAGCTTCCATCAATATATTATTTTTGTTTCCTATTCTTAAAAATTTAACATTGTATATAAATATAACTCTTAGAAGTCAAAACAACATTCTATGTAATAAGGGAATGATCAACTGATGAATTATAGAATAATGATATATTTAACAAATTTTTATGAAACAGTGCATGGTAGGTAGATAATTTTTAAAAGCATTAATTTTAAACCAAAATATTTAAAAAAATTAGTTAAAAATAATAAATCCTTTTTTACATGCTTACAGTAAAGTATTTATACTAGTAAAACTGCCTACAGTTTTTCAGATTGATTGACTTTCATGAATTTTTCAAGCTGGTAGTTCCTGAGATTAGGACTCCCGATTAAACAAACTCAATGGTTTTATATATTTGTATGGAATTACTTACCATTGCGTAATATGGATTAATAAAGGTGAAGGCTAGAAGACTATGGGCACCGATTGTGGAACAAATTGAAATAAAAACCCAAAACAAGTTCCAGCCAGTTTTATCAACAAGGAGACCAAGTAATGGTGAGGCGATGGTAGAGATTATATACAACATGCTATTTACAAAGTTGGCATCATCTGCACTCAGATCAAATTTTCTCATAAAAAATACCCTAAAAATATTTTTAATTTACTAAAAGGTTAATGTTAAACTTAATAAAAGCAAAAGTTGTGTACATACTTTCCTAGTGCAATAAGAGGAAATATGGCAATGTAATATGCAACACAAATTACACTTATTAACCAAAATGCTGGAGAAAAGTCAAGGACATCAGATAACTTTACTTCATCTTTCTTTTCATGTTCCTCGGTTTGATTTGATTCGGGTTTTTGTTTTTTATCTAACCAAGCCAGTCCAATAGCAGCGATGAACGATATCAAACATGTTAATGATGCTAAAATTTAATAAATATGAGAATGGATAAGTCAGTGTAGACTATGTAAATATATGAAATTTTATGATATTCAAAGATAACATACCAATAAGCAATGATACGCCCAACCCCTCTCGCCCTTTAAAATAATGATGTACATATTTATGTAATGGTTCCATTATGATGAAATTTACAGCAGAACCAAGTCTAGCAAAGCTAAGTTGTAAGCCAAATACCATATTAAGTTCACGACCTCTGAACCAAATAACGGCATAATAATTTTGAGCTACAGCTAACGATTCACCACCAATCCTGCAAAAAAAAAATAAATATAAAAATAATACATAAACATTCATATACCTGTAAAATGTTTAAAGAATTCAATATGCCATTTGTTTAGAAAAATAACAGGTGCTTTAAAAGGACTTTTAAGACAAAAATCTTCAAAATTGTAGACAAAAATATATTTTGCAAATTTGTTAAAATTAGCAAATATATAAATAATATCATATAGCACATTAATCTAGAACATTTTCAAGTTGAAATTACTTTGAAAAATTATATGAGCTTATAGCACAGAAAAATAATGTTTACTTTCACTTACCTATATATGTAATATATAGTAAGGATAAATATTACGATCATCTGAGTTTTTTGAAAACATTTGAATCTGAGTTTTCAATGGAAATATGTTTTGATGTTTCCTGAGTCCAAATAACCAAGTTCCGAAAAATGGTCTGTGTATATGTGAACAGTATAGCTCAAAAACAAAAAGGCGTATGAAACTGATATTACATATTTAAGATAGGTATATGGCTTAGATGTGGCAGCAACTTTTTCCTTAAAATTAGCTAACCAGAAGTGCCACTTTATATCAAAGATGAAACACAATTTTCCCAAAAACGGTTCTAACGATTTTGATTAAACTTGGTGTATCATTGTTAATTGAGTGGTCTTTAATATCATTTAGGTCTTATCTCCATTGATGTTACTTTACAGGGCTTAAATGCCAAATGTTCATATACATCTTTCGCTAAAGTACCTTTAATATAATTTATTTTAAAAAATTAATTCTCTTTTATTGACAGTAACTATAAAAAATGGCTAAATATGAAGTTTGAAAGAATATAATAATTGGAAACTGGAGAAAACAAGAAAATGCTTATCCAGGTTGAAAATGAATCGCCAGAAATAAGTCAGCAACTATAAGTATAATATATCGTTGGAAAGCGGAGAATTTCAGAAAAAATAATATCAAATAAATAAAGTTGTAGAAGGTAACGGAGAGTGATTCCAAAAAAAATCATCAAGTAACCTTTTAAAACATTACATTAGTGAATAATTTGATGAATTTTCCAATTAGTGTGACAACTTTTGACCTATCCATGGCAGGCAATGAAAATCCCATAATTTGGTTTTAGTAAACTTTACAATGGAAAATAACAGTTCAATAACTAATAGTCCTACAATCCATAACCATTTATAGGTTAAATATTCAGATATACCTTCAAACTTCTCTAGGCATATATGAGCCTTTCGTTGACAAGCAATTTCAACATTCTTCATTATTAATTTTAGTGATGTTTCTAATGGCAAAATTTATACCTATTCACAGTTCTATACTTCAACACTGCAATCACCTACTATGGAATCAACTTACTTACTGTTTGTATAGATAACTTTTTCATCTATAAATATCACTAAAATGGCATTACTCAAAAATGTTGAAATTGGAGTTAGTCATTCTGTCAACTGAAAGGCACATAGACTGAAGTTGTGTGGTTTATAAAAGCAGATGGAGTATAATAACATATAATAAAAAGACTTTTTGTAATTTTAATGGTTCAATGATTTGTTGTCTGTAAGCTTCAAGCTTTAGCTCCGTTTAAAATGCACTTTAAAATTTTTATAATAGCCCAGCATTTACAGAAAATAATTTCTATTCAAAGTAGAGCGGTAAATGAAAGTTTTGTTTAGCACGCACTAGATGTTTTCATAATATCTAAGCAATTAGTTGACCAACAATTATACATTTCATCACAAAATAAACTATCCCTTAAGATCAATATTGATTAACTCAAGCTACCATTATGCAACGGTATATAATTAGAAAGTATAAATTTTGGCCTGAGATTCTATGTGAAGTCATCAGTACGAAGGTACAACTTTCGAAGTAAAGTGAGAGTATATAGTCTCTCACAAAAGCATGAAATTCATCTAATAAATGTCTAACATAGAATTTAATAACCATATTTTAACAATCCTGCATCTTTTAAAGTTATTATATACCCATCTATACTACTTTTTAAATACAGAATATTTCATGGACAGCTTATTTTACAAAATCTTATTTTTCCTTACATCAAATAAACATAATATTTTTAGGTTTAATTATATAAAATAATTGGTAAAATGTAAAATACTTCAAAAACCTACTTTGTCAGTGTAATAGATCAATATCAGTTCATGCAGAATATTTCATAAAAAAAATCTACATCCAGATTATCCTTCAAAATAACACAATTTGATTAGAAAAGTAGTATCTTATTGTCTACATAATTATTTAAAAATACATACATAAGGCCGGAACCAACATTCAAAAAATCTTGAATTTTAAACTACAAAAGATATTACTAGTACTGGTACTGGCTGGCATTGGTGGGGGGAAATAGTCCAGCAAGTGGGTTTTGTCGTCCTTTATGCCAATTCCTGACAGCTACCTAAAAGTTGCTGCCATGTACAAACCAGAGTGGGAGTGACAAGATTCATTTCTTAGGGCCTCTGAGAAGTAAATAAAAACTGACTGAGAAAGGAATCGAACCCTTAATGTTCAGAACCGGTCACTCTGGGACCCTAGTTCAAACAAGCTCGACTATCACATCCTGACAAGACATAATAAGGATTGTTCATCAGCAATAATACAAGTGTTAAAAATATTAGATATATTTCAACAACATTTGGACTTATTACGGTTTTTATCCCTTTTGAGCAGAGATGAGCAAAATTGGAATCAATGATTACAAATGAAAATTAAACACGCCAATTTCATACTTGATTCAGTAGCACAATAAATATAGAAAAAATGTGACACGATTACCTTATTATAATCGTATTTGGAAACTTGATTATGATTGTGTCCATCTATGCTTCTGAGTGAGAATAAGTCAAAAGCAGGGAGGTAATTAAAACTAATTAATGTCATAATTTACCAGAAGTACCAGTAGGGTGTTTGCTAGTGATGGGGTCTGAGATTTTCCATCACAGCTCCGGGAAAATCACAGTGATTTTGTTTTTATGGTGATAAGTATACAATGGCTCCTTGGTGAAAGCGTCACTGTGAAATCACAGTTTAAATGTTTAAACTTATATCAAAATAACAAAATAGATTTTTTTTTCCAGTGATAAATTTTATATTTTACAGGGAAAAATACCTCTGGGATCCCTTGGTTTCTGTATACAGCCCTGCAGAGAATATTTATATCCTTTATAAATTTATTTAATTTTTTATTTACATTTCAACAGTTAAATGAAATTAATGACTTTCCAATAATTATTTCAGAAATAACCCATTCAGAAATATATGGCAATGAATGTTCAATTCATCCAAAGTTCAAAAAGTATTTTTAATAAAACTTGACGAGTAACTATTATTTTAGAAATAATAATTTCTTTAATTCATTTATTAAATAAATTATGTCAACATTGTCCAAATCGCTGAAGCCATAGGAGTGATCACAGCTGTGATTTCACAGCGTCTACAGTGACCATCACTGTTGGAGCACAGTGATTTAGCAGCGCCAACAGTGACAGTCACTGTTGGGGCGCTGTCATTTTGTTGCTCCTGTAATCACCAGCTCCGCCTAAATGGCCTCATCGCTATTGTTTGCAGAAGTCAAATCATTATCTAAATAAAGGGTGGTTATACTGTGAATACCATCATTCTTCGACTATTCTGGGAATTTTATAGCATTATCAAGGGATCTTGGTACATTTATCAAAGGTAAGGGTAATTAATACATTAATTAAAAGGATAAGTAATATAATTAAGATATTAATTAATATAATTAATGAATTTTTAATGATCTGGCCTGGCAAACAGTAGTTTACGCTTAAAGTGAAAAAATAAATGTCAACTTACCCAAAAATTACTCTTCCAACTATCATTAACGGAAAGCTGTCGAACAGTGATCCCAGTGCAACAACTACTTGTCCAGCAAAAACTATGAATGCATACAATGCAGTACCGAATCGGATTCCAAACACACTAAAATTTTATGAATGTTAAACTCATTTCTAAGAAATAACACATTGTAAATATGTATATAATTATAAATACCGATCTATAAGAAAACCACCAACAAAACAGAGTATCACATTAGGCCATGAATAGCTGGCATATAAATAGCTGAATTGAGCAGTTGTTAAAGACATGTCCTTTACGATTACATCCTGTAAAGCTCCAGGATTGTCATAACAAAAATATGAACCTTAACAAAAAAAATTGTAATTAGGAAATGAAGAAATATTCATAATTATAAAAATAAATAAAATGTAAATAACTACCAAATCCGAGAAAGCACATCATTGCAAGTGCAAAGTATCGATAACAAGCTCCTCCAGGAGAACAGCATCCTCCACCTTGAATTAAAAAAATGTCTGACCTATCATCATCAGCTTCTGATGCTTCATTTAACATTTTATATATTTTAAATCAATGAATGATACAAAAAATGAATGATAGAAATACTTAGTTTCTAAAACGATGCTTTAAAAACTTAAAATTAGATAACTAATTTCTGAACAACATTTTAGATAATTTCATTTGTTTCTGATTAACAGTATCAGCATCTATCAACAAGAGATATTAAAAACAATTCATAAGGACAATAGAAGGGACAAAAACCAGCTGACTATTTGTCAACAAAGCATAGTTCTTTGATCAGTTCAATCTTGAATCGATATTTACATCGAAGAAAGTTTTAGATCTCGTAATTATAAACTTAAAGATTATTCTGAAGTATAAATGAAAAAAAGTTACAAACACTTAAAGGGACTTTAAGGAAGGAGTTAGTTCTGGATGGCGGTCATAAATAAACTAAATAGTGGCAAAACTATTTTATTAAAAGCCAACGTTTCGACCCGACTCTGCAGGTCTTCTTCAGGGAGGTGTGTTCAGCAAGGAGTTTCACTTACAACTGTTCAGTTGCTCCTTGCTGAACACACCTCCCTGAATAAGACCTGCGAAGTCGGATAGAAACGTTGGCTTTTAATAAAATAGTTTTGTCACTATTTAATCTATTTATGCCCGCCACCCCGGATTATCTCCTTCCTTAATAATACAACGGTCAACTATTAGGTATTCAATTAAAGGGAATTTCCTTACACGATCAATATTCTTCCGTTAATATCGAATTTCAAAAATATATTGACTACGTAAGGACTAAATTGCATTAAATAATTTACGTCAATCAAACTAATTATTATATATTTTTTTATTGAAGCAATCTCAATACTATAGAAGGAATGTCAATATCACTGCTCTTTTTAGTGCTGTATTGCGCAATATTAAATCATTTATAGGGATCTAGGACTTTGAGAAGTGATACAATGTTTCGAAGCTTCTCATGGCTAGAACGAGGGATTGAATGTGTGTATGGTGAGGGTCAACCGAAATTCACGAAACAGATTACCATTCTACTGTTTGTTATTTTGTACGCTACTTTGGGATTGATGTATCTTCCATCCGTACAACGTGGAGCTCCCATCTCAGCCTTGCTGTCCGGATATATTTCCCTACACCCGACTCCTTGTATAAGTTGGCTACTTCTTCGTTGCGCCTAAATCTCCATTCATCATTCTTAACTGGAGCAAATATCTTCCAAAGGATCTTTCTTTCGGAAAATAACATTTCAAGCAGCCGTTCAATGAAAAGAGAAACATAGGGAAAATTCATCCTCATAGACGAATTTTCTAATGTAATATATATATTTAAAAAATAATTGTTGTGTCCAGCACTAACGAATTCTGGATGGTGGATAAAAAATTCCGAAATAGTTCCAAAAAGCAGCGATTTAAAGAAAATATTAATATGTCGAGAATTCATCCTTATAGACGAATTTCCTAATGTAATATTAAAACAAAATTATTATCATGACCATTTTTATTAATCTTACGGTTTATTATAACACGTCATCTCACCAGGCTCTCTATCAACTTGCACTCAGCCTTTGGCGCACGGGTCGATTTTGTGAAACAAAGAATAGAATGTAAGAGCAAAAGTCAGCTCGTAGGGTAAAGTTATGTAGTTTTTGGGCCCCAGTGAGATGCGAATAATGAGTTTACCCGTATTTATGTTACTGCGTTGCTGTTTGCACCTTAAGCAATACTTAATAATGATTTAAATGAATAAGAAACTAACCGTCACAATTGAGCCCGTTGCTTTATTAACAGAACGAACGTAATTTCTCTCATGTACTCTGAAACTTTTCATAATTTTAAAAAAGTTGCTGGTGCCCTCGCAAGTATGTACGGCCCTAACTGCATATATATCCTATTGAAGATGTAGTATAACTCAATATATAACATTTAACCCTATTAATAATGTCTTAAAGACATTCGTGAAAATAAAATAAATAGTTGTGATTAAAATATGAGATCATATGTCTAAATTTAGTAGATCCTATAAGTATTTTTTTTTTTTGCCCTGGGAATCATGCCCTGGGAATCATTCACCACCACGTGCATGGCTAGCCCGAGATTTTTAATTTATGTATTTATTTAATGAATAATTGAAAACAATAGAGATAAAGAGAGAGAAGTGAGAGAAAGGGAAACTAAATGTTAAAAAAAAAAAAAAAGCATAAACAATGAAACGAAAGAAAAAGGAAAAAAAAAAAATAAATGGAAAAAAAATAATAAAAATGTATATATATATATCTATTTTACTAATATTAACTAATACTTCTGTATATTTATATATAAGTTCATATTTTGTCCTAAGGATAGAAGAGTATGCTGTGTGTATAGCAACCCAATATAATTGGGCACCAATCCTTTATATTTTATATTTTATGAAAATAAAGTGTTTCTCTCTGGCGAAGTTAAAACTGGAGTTAAAAAGATTTAACTTTTATATCGATACCCAGAGGACTCCTCTTTGTTATGTTGTGGGTTAGGTTATGGCGTGTACTAGAGCAGGTTAGGTTGTGGTGAGGTTTAAGTCAAGTGTGTTTAGGGAAGTTGTGGTAATAAGTATATTAAGCTATAAAGTCACTCACCTGCTTTTTCATGAGTTGTCCTGGAAACAAGAAAAATATATCTATCATCAGGAAAAAATTTTCTCTCGCCATGAAGAGGCCACTATCTCAAATTCAATTTAACATAAATACTAATAGACAAAGACATGTGGAGGGACCTCGCCCCAGGGAGATATCTATTGAAATTCAGCGAAAAACGTTGCCTATAAACAGAGTGAAGAGGAGGTATGTTCTGTTAATAGTGATCAGGATTGTATTAGTTAGGCATTTTCTAATTTCATTTTTGTCAACAGGCTTCTTATGGAAATAGAGAAAGCGGAAACAGTTATATTATTAGGAGAAACAGGCTGTGGTAAAACCACACAGATCCCTCAATACTTGCTCGAAAGAAAACTTAATCGTGATGGTATCATCGGAATAACTCAGGTATTGACATTATTTTTTTTACTATGTTCGAATATTAGTTTCATTAGAATTATATTGGCATGGTTATTAACAAACGAATTTTAGCCTAGAAGGGTTGCAGCTGTAACAGTGGCAAATCGAGTTGCGGTTGAAATGAAAACATCCACTGGTCAAGCAGTTGGTTATACTGTACGATTTGAAGATGCAACATCTCCTCTGACAAAAATAAAATATTTAACTGATGGAATGTTATTACGAGAAGCCATGTCAGGTAACGATTTATATACTACCGCATTAATTAACTTGTAAATGTAGTGGCTCTGTCCACTATTTTAATTTTATATTCATTTTAGCCTGCTTTGTGAATTAATTTATTTTTGAAAATAATTTTTTTTTTAAATAATACTACGGTACTAGTTCACAAGAGTTCCGCACGGATTATGCGTGGTTCACAATCACTTCGATCACACTTGTTCATGGAATCCCGAATGTTGTCGTCTTTTATGACGTCAGCTATTGTTCCTCTTAATGCATTTTTGAAAGAAATAAAAACGTATTCCCTTCGTGGAACTTCCTTATTAAAAATGTATTAACAAATTGTGTATTTAATAATTAGTTAATTATTAATTTGCATTATAACGGTCATTACTGTTAAAGAAAAAGAAAACATATATAAAATAATGTTTGAGTCTTTCTTCAAGGCCTGTAAAAAAAAAAGCTTTTAGAAATAAAATTGTTATTGACACGTGCTTACATGTAGTGGCTATAAATACGCATCTACTGTTGTATATTATCTATTATAAATTGTATAAAAGAGTTTTTTATCATTTGGATAATAAATAATCGGAATGGCGATTATTGTAGTCATTCGTAAAATAAAAAAATCGTGTTTATTTTCGAGCAAGGAATTAACGTATTGAGGAAAGAACTGAAGAAGAATATCTGATAATTTCAAGATAATGAATAATGGAAATCATAAATAAGAAAAATATTGTGAAATAGCATTCAGAGATGTAATAATTAAATGTTTTTATCTATTAATATTCCTTTTTCATATATATAAATATATATATAATATATGTGCATGTTCGATTCAGGTTTCATAATGTGTAGTCTAAATTTCGAATTTAAGTCAATACTTTCAATAACGTTAATATAACTGAACATGGTTAAGGTTATAGTACTTAAATGGCGGGAAAGTTAATCGTAACAAATTCAAGAGATCGGTCGCCTTCGTTCTCTGTCGGATAAACCCGAAGGCATTCGGGATTCCATGAACAAGTGTGACCGAAGTGATTGTGAACCATGCGTAATCCGTGCGGAACTGTTGTGAACTAGTACCAATACTACTACTTCACAAGAGTCTCTGCAACATACAGCTGGGCCATAATTACATTGTTTTTATTTTTGATGCCATCTTGAAAAGAACCAAGTTGATAGATGACGGATCCTCTTCATAAGTCCTGATCTCAACTAAAAATGTTTCTTTTAAGTAGAAATCAAAACCATCAATCTAATCAAAGCAAGGTTGTAACGAACATGGTTGTTGATACTTGGTCATTTTTATAATTTTATCTAAAATGTAGTCGATATCATATATGATACAGCCTCTCAATGGACTCTTGCTAAGTTTTACCAATGTGGTTTAAGGGTAATGTACTGTCTGAATTATATTAATATATGAAGAATGTACTAGTTTACAAGTATCATTTAAAATTGGCAAGTGGTTCAGGATCACATCGATCACAGTTTAAACGAATTCGAAGGTAGCTGAGTATTGACAACCAAATCCAGGAATGGGCTGTCTACAATTTTACAAGAGATAAACAAACCCTCACCGGTTTGTTTTCAGTTAAGGTTGAAATATGCTATTATATAATATAATATTTTTTGACCATACCCCTACTACTTACTTCTGAAATTAGAATCTACGGTCAGTCATCTCCATACCATTATATTATTTAAGTATTATTATAGCCTAAACAAAATGTACCTGTATTAATTTTTATATACCAACAATGTAAAAAGATTTGTGATTGCAAATCCTGAATATGATTTTTATGATCTTTGACCTATGACTTATTTGGTTTCGAAGGATTGTATAATAATACCTTGAAAATATTATTTAATCTGTCTGACAAACTTGTTAAAGTTACAAGTCGAGGAATCTTAGTGAATGAAAAACACTTAATAATACAATTCCTATTCATACTATTAATATCAAATGCCAGTTGAAAATATTTTATATATTTTTTAGTATCATGAAATTCAGAAGAAAGAGGTATTATTACGTCAATTGCTAAAATTATTTTAAATATGGAAATAAAACAAGACATATTGTAAATTACGATATTAAAAATTAAATGAAAAAAATATATAAAATAATTAATAATAAACTATTAACATAACACATAATAAAGAAGATTGAACAATGTGCTATCAATAAAATATATTAGCCAAAACTTCATTAATCTTT
This sequence comes from Nezara viridula, assembly GCA_928085145.1. Taxonomy (NCBI): domain Eukaryota; kingdom Metazoa; phylum Arthropoda; class Insecta; order Hemiptera; family Pentatomidae; genus Nezara; species Nezara viridula. Next base: position 168,337,352 of record OV725079.1, read on the forward strand.
ATACTATTTTAAAAATGTGAATCAAAAATTATATTTCAAATCTAATAATATTAATAAAATTGTTGATAGTCATGTTCTTAAAAGAAAAAACCTCAATAATGATTACCATCAGCTGTATAAAAGTAGCATTATAAATTTAATTAATATTAACATACCAAAAAATGTAACCAACATGTTATCCTTGGGTGAAAATTTTAATATGATACCTTCAACTGCAGTAAAGAAATCAATAGTATATCAGCAGACACCATAGTAATTATTAGGGATATTATGATAACAGGTTATCTCAAATTATTTTTTGTAATGAAATAAACAAAAATGTCAGAAATATCACTCGTAAAATGTTTCTGTCTTCCTCAGTTCTATACTTGTATTATATTTAATTCTTACTTTTCCTCTGACAATTAAATATTTTATAAGGATTAAGTAGTTGTATAATTTATTAAATAATACTAAATAATTAATTAGTTTATATAAACATTTAAGAAGGAATAGGAAAAATATGTAATTTGGTTTCTACAGTAGGATTCATTTGATTACTTCAAAGGGAACAAAAGATATTTCATTACCTTTTATTAATTATTAACAAAATACATAAATAGTTACATATACATAAACTATCAATCCCATGAATTTACTACCGACAGCAAGATTGCCATTCAAACATTTCTAAATAAAATCAATTTATCACCATTTTTATTTGATTTCTCTATATCGAGAAAAAGTTGAATGATCCATTATTCACTTTAGTTCTGTTAGAATAATTTGTTTATTCAAAATCAACTGCGTGATTATCGCAGCATTTTTTCTCAGAACATTTACAATTCATATGACAGAATTTACAATTCATATTAAAGAAATTTCACACATTGACTGTAAAATATTAAATAACTTCCTACCTATTAAATAATGTAATGATTATAATAAGGATAGAATGTTCTATATGCATATTTCATATCCAGTTGATAAAATATATATTTATAAAAATTAGTTTTGAATTAATTGTTTTAAATTGGAAAACATCTTATCTTATTTTAATTAATAAGGTGTCTACCGAATACCTGGTATAATATAATGATGGTAATCATTATTGAGATTTTTTCCTTTTAAGAACATGACTATCAACAATTTTATTAATATTATTAGATCTGAAATATAATTTTTGAATCACATTTTTAAAATAGTATAAAGATTAATGAAGTTTTGGCTAATATATTTTATTGATAGGACATTGTTCGATCTTCTTTATTATGTGTTATGTTAATAGTTTATTATTAATTATTTTATATATTTTTTCATTTAATTTTTAATATCATAATTTACAATATGTCTGTTATATTTCCATATTTAAAATAATTTTAGCAATTGACGCATCTTATCTTCTTTTAATAAATAAGGTATTAGGTAATCAGGTACTCCCAGTAGTATGTTTTTCAAGGTCACTTAATGTACTTATTTATGGTGTTTTCAATGATCAATAAGCCCTTATAATTTTACTATTCATTTAAGTTATAACAACCTTTCGAACTATTTTGCTCATTTTCAAGTATGTTGAGTAAGTCCATGTTAAACATTAGGAGGAGATAGTACCAGATTTTCGGGAATAGACATGCCTTAAACAAAATGCGCATAAAATGTGGTGAAGAATGGATGGCGGTATTTTGTATTGGTGGACTAATAATAAATAGCAATACAATTATATGATATTATATCATCTTTGAAATTATAGAAATTCTATTTGGATTTGGATTACTTGAAAATGAGGAAAGTACCTCGAAACGTTATAACTTAAATAAATAGTAAAATTATAAGGTCTTATCGATCCTTGAAAACTCCATATATATAACAAATTATACATTTTTCCTATTCCCTCTTACGTGATTAATCCTTATGAAATATATTATTATCAGAGGAATAAGTGAGAGTATACAACAATATGGAATTAAGAAAGACTCAAGAGCTCTGAGTGAACTATGCAGTTCTTTTAAAAAATCATTGGGAAACCAGCACAAAGCATAGGCACTGGCATTAAGGAAATATTGGAGGGGAGAGGGGCGAAGGTTAATGTAGGATGATAACAGTGTTTAATGCATGGAAGGAGAAGAGAGAATAAATTGTCGTAGATGAAGGGTTATCTTAGTAACATGTTTTTTAATTCAAGCCATGGAGATGAAATACATTCGGAAGGTCAAGGGAAAGGTCAGAAGAGATAGGGACCGGAACGCCACTGTACGGACTAGCCTCGAGGTCAAACCGGCTGAAACCATCCTAGAGGAGCACAAGCTAAGATGGTTCGGGCATCTTCTTAGAATAGATCAAGAGAGAACAGCCAGGAAGACATACGAGACCTGTGTGGAGGGAAGGAGACCAAGAGGAAGACCACGCATATCCTGGGAAGACAGTGTACAAGAGGCGTTCAGGAAGTGAGGTATGGATTGGAGTAAGAGAAGAGAGTTGGGTCAAGCAAGGGAAACCTGGTCCAAGCTCTACAAGACATAGCCCACACTGCGCTGCGGTATTGGGATCAGGAATATGATGTTGATGAATAAGTTTTTTTTACATTTAGGTCATTTTCCTTAATTCTTCATCAAATAAGTATATCGTCCAAAAAAGTTATGAAGAAAAGGAAATTTTATGTTTTATATTCATTAAATTTTTAATGTCAGAGTTCTCGCTAAGGTATACTAGTCAAATAAAAACTAGGGACTTTTTTACTTAAGTATCACCAGTTACTATACAATGTTATATCATATGTTATAAAAGAATAAATGTTTTATTGAAAATTAATATTGAAAAAATTGATAAACACAAAATGGGTTAACCTTAAGAATAACAAAGATTCTAAATATTTAACAATCTCTCCAACAATTTAACAGTTTAGGACTGCTTGTTGGAACAGGCCCAATATTAATCTTGAGGAGGCCAAAAGTTTCTCATTGTCTGTATTATTTTATTAAAAAAATGTAAAATTTTAAGAAGTTAATTTTTTTTTATTTCACATTCTCTATAAAACAATACTTTTATGATTTAAGTTGTAATCTCATTTGTAAAATTGTAATAATTTATTACATTATATGTATTTGACAAATCTGTAACAGTTCTAAATAGTGACAAAAAAATAACTAGCGATACTTAAGTAAAAAAGACGCTAAAATTATTGCAAGACAATTTAAATATTGACATTATATTTTTAGATTTAAGGACAAATTATAAACAAAAATAATTAAAACAATTGACCTTTGATTTACAATTGTTAACAAAAATGTTTTTTTTCTTATTGTAATTTTGTATATTTCCTTCTATAGTTTTGAAATAAAAAAAAAATTTCTAAATTGAGCAACATTTATAGTTATTGCTCTTCTCTTATAGTTCTTAGCTTGTTTGTATAAAGCCTGAATCACGAGAGGGTCTATCTAGCACAAAAATTATTATTCCAATTGGGCTGGTATTTATAGGAGCTAATGCGTTCAAACCAACAAATCAAGCTTAGAACTTTATATAATAATATAAATTATTTAATATGTTAAATTGTTAATGTTATAATTAATACTATTATTAAAATAATTTTTTTTTATAGATAATCTACTAAAGGCTTATAACTTTATTATTCTTGATGAGGCCCATGAAAGAACAATCCATACTGACGTTTTATTTGGTATAGTAAAAGAAGCTCAAGCCAAACGGAAATCTAGCAATTGCACTCCTCTTAAGGTTAGTAAATTATCAAATTTAATTTTTATTTATTATTATTTTGTTATATATTTAACTGTTTGTAAACATTAATAAATGAAAAAAATAATGTAATTAAAAGTTTAGTTTGTAAAGCACATTATGTAATGAGTGATAATATTTTTCCTATTTCAGATAATCGTGATGTCTGCGACGATGGATGTTGATCATTTTAGTAAATATTTTAATGATGCTCCTGTTATTTATATTGAAGGTCGTCAGTACCCAGTTGAAATAAATCATGCTGTAGAATCCCAAGACGATTACATTTATTCTTGTTTAGTTACCATTTTTCAAATCAACAGAGAAGCCCCACCCAAGTAATAAACATTAATTTTGAAATATTATAATACCAGTAAAAATTAACTCATTATTTTCTTAACTTCATTGGAATCATGATCAATTATACGTAGATGGGGAACTGTGATCTCGAAGGCCGCATGTGACCTCTGTGATATAGTTGTGGCGTCCAAACTTTTTGCACGATATTTATTAATCTGTATTTGTTTATTAATATTTAATTATTTAAGTAACGACAATTTGAAAATGAATAGAATTAAGTTGAATATATGTATGTTGGTGTGTGCATTTAGTGATAAATAAAAATAGCAACAGTAAAATATAAAGAATTATTGCGGCCTCTATTATAACCATACTTCGGTGCCTAATGAGGAGAAGGTTCCCCACCTATGACATATATATGATCAATGATTTAATTCCATATGGCGTTTAATTTGTATTTCATTCTATTTTTATAAACACTATATATTTATGTCTTTTTTATACACTATCATAATTACAATATTATATTATAGAAGAGGTTATTAATGGTTTTTATTTTTTATTGCTTTCTAGTCATGACATTTTGGTATTCCTGACTGGACAAGAAGAGATAGAAACTATGACTGCTAATATTCGTGCCATAGCAAAGGTTTATTATACATATTCTATATATATATAATATTAAATATTCAAATTATTTAAATATTACATTTCTTATTTTTTTTTATTTATTTAGGATCCTCTATTTAGCGGTCCGAACATCAAAGTTTATCCTTTATATGCAGCTTTGGCAGCTAGTAAACAATTGGAAGTTTTTCACTCTCCTCCTCCGAATACTAGGAAAGTAGTACTCAGTACTAATATTGCCGAAACATCAGTCACAATTAGCGGAATTAAATATGTTATTGATAGTGGAATGGTTAAACACAGGTAACATAAATTCAATTCCTATTAACTTGTTCATAAATTATCTATTTTTAATACATATGTGTATAAATTATAAAATTTTGATAATAATTCGTGAATAAGAAGAGTTTTAAATGCTCTAGTGTTTTTAATATATAGTTTTTGATTTATTTAATACAATTTATTCAGTTAGAACTCTCACATATGATAGTTATCCTTCTCCCTGATGCATGGATGTATAAGCGACATCAGCAAAACGTGTTTATTCATATATCATCAAGATAGTCTATTCAACGCACACAATTGTATATTCATACTTTACTCCAACTGTTAAAATAGCAATTTACTTAATAAATTATTACCTTCTGGAAAATATCCCCTCAGTTTAATAGTTAAGCAATAAAACACAGTTATCCTTAAACTTAATATCTCGATACGGGATTTGATAATTTGTGTATTTATACTTTAAAATTGCACATTGAGTATATAATAAAAGTGTTGGAAATGGATCACCGACGACTCCCGCATGTCAGCTAAATTAGTCATCGAAAAGAATATAACATGGATGAGGGCACTGAGAAGGATAGGAACAAAATGTGACATTTCTTTCAACAAAAAAGATCTGCTGAAAGAGTTGAAAACACATAAAGACATTTTTCTTGAAAAACTAAAGCAAGAGAAAATGAATTATTACATTAAGAGGGCAAGATCAGCAGAATATCATAAAATGTATGTCAAATTATTATACGATTGTGGATATTTTCAGCAGAATGATTACAATTTATATTTCATTTGGCGAATTTTTAAAGAGAGAGGGTAACTCTTCAGTCTAAATTACCAGCTTTTATAGTAGGATAAAAGGGGAAATTGTACTTTGTGCAATATGAATGCACCAGAAGATAACTTTCATTTTATATCGGTATGCCCAATACTAAAAGAGTTCAGAATAGCATTTTTAGGTATGCATCAACTAAATTTTATGGAAACAATAAACATTTTATATGGCCCAGACTACAGAAATCTTTATTTGTATTTAAGAACATCCACTAATTATAGATGTGAATAAGTGAGAGAATATAATTTAGAATAAGAGGTATCTAAGTTCATGTTGATGTATATTTGTATATTATGTAGGTATATTTATATTTTTATATTTAGAAAGAATTTTTAGTTAAAATTAAGATTTTTTTTTAACTAAACAGATAATATTGCAATTGAGATCTTGTTATATTAAAACTGTGAATTCTTAAAAGATAAGATATCTCCACGAATAAACTAGGCGAACACCCCGACAGACGAACATTAGTTCATTGTCGATAAATCGTTTAATTATATGTAAAAAAAAATCTGGTGTGCGCAACACACAACTTTCACTTACTCTTTGAACTTTGAATAAAAACTATTTTCTGGTCATGTTAGGCTATTATAAAATGTTTTAAACTGAGCTAAAGCTAAAAAAACACAAATGCTATTAAAATAACAAAAGTCCTATTTATTATATCACCGATTGATTATGGATTGTTCGATCTATTGATTATGGATTGTACGACTATAAGTCATTAAACTGTTATTTTCCATTGCAAAGTTTATTAAAACGGAATTAAGAGATTTGCAGTGTCTGTCATAGACAGGTCAAAAGTTGTCACACTAATTGTAAGTGGATTCTGTTGGAATATCGCAAAAAGAAAAATTATCAAACTATTCACTAATTTAATTTTCTAAAAGGTTACATGATTTCGGAATAAACGGACGATAGATATCTCAATATTTAAATATATTATGAGATCTAGAGTAATTAAACTACAGTAAATATATTTAGGATTATAAACGTATCTATGAAATATTTTTGTATTTCACTTCTTTTTTCACACAAGTACAATGAAATGGTAGTGGAATATCACAAAGGGAAGATCTATCGAATTATTCACTAATTTAGTTTTCTAAAAAGTTATATGACAATATTTTGGAATTAATTAATACCTAATTATTTATAGAGAAATACTTTATTAAAAGTAATGCTGCCCTACTACATAGGGTTGCTTCGTACACAGCATACTTATCAATCCATACGGACATTAATTTTATATTATATTTTTCTTTTTTTTTTTCTCCCCCTTCATAACAATACTCTTACAAATTATCAACAATAAACCATATTAAACAATAGACATAGCATAATAAACACTTTCCCAAAATAAAAAAAAATTATTTTTTTCTCTTTAAATTCTCAAACGCCAGGAACGCAATATAACATCGCACACATATATAACACAGCAATTCCTTGAATGTAGCCAAAAAGATAAGACAATTATGGACCAATTTAAAATTTAATAAATAATTACTGAACTACAGTAAATATATTTAATATTATAAACACATGATTCATACATCCATGAAATGATTTTATATTTTATTTCTTCTTTCACACAAGTACACTGAAATAGTTTTTTTAGCAATGCCATCAACTTGCTTAGGTGGATTTTAAATACATTTTTTAAAAAATTAGCATTACCTTATTAACATATTCAAAATTCAAAAACCGAAACAAAGGATATAACCATTGCAGCAGAACGTATTAAAAAAAACTAGAGACCATATCTTATCTCCTAATTGTCCGATTTTAACGATTTTTTTAGGCTATTCCATAAACGTTTAGAAAACCATACACAACATTCCCAAAAAAGTGTATACTTTTTGAGTTATTTGGAATTTAATTTTACCATCCCTCATAACTTTTTTTCAGCTTCTTTTCGCTGATGAATGTTATATAGATAAATTTGAAGGGTGTCGAGAAAATGACTTTAGCGAAGTTTCAATGAAATCGGTACATTCGTTTAGGCCCTGCAGTCTATAGCTACGTTTTTCTGCATTTTTATTTTTTTTCTCCTTTATTAACTAATCAAATTCTTTCAAAAGTTATATTTAGCATTTTTTCGTAACTCTGAATAATGCAAAATAATTATCTTTTTAAAATAAACCATATTAAAGGTACTTTAGAGGAAGACGTATACGAACATTGGGCATTTAAGCCCTGTAAAGTGACATCAATGAGGATAAGACCTAATTTATATTAAAGACCACTTAATTATACAATGATACACCGAGTTTAATCAAAATCGTTAGAGCAGTTTTTGAGAAAACTGTGAAAATGTGTTTCAGCGTTGATATAAAGTGGCACTTCCGGTTAGCCGATTTTAAGGAAAAAGTTGCCGTCACAACTAAGGCATATACCTATCATGGACTTTTCGTTTTTGAGCTAGACTGCTAACATACAAACACACAGACCATTTTTCGGGACTTGGTCATTTCGACTCAGGGTACCTCAAAATGTATAAATCCGTCGAAAACTCAGATTCAAAAATTTTCTTGATCGCAATACTTACACTTACTATACATTACATATATACGTAAGTGAAAGTAAAAATCTGATATTATGTACTTTACAAACAAATAAGCGCTTCTATCCATCTATCTATCTATCATTAAACTTAAATTAATCCATTAATTTACTCGCTCAAGAACTATTTGTTTCATGAAGAAGAACCTTGGTTTATAGCTCTCTCAGTTACTCAAAGTATATAGGTATATTTCTTAGAGTATTTAAACCATAACTGGATATTTGTTTTTTTAAATTGAAAATATCAAATATATACGCATCAATATCTTTAAAGTTTTTTTCTATATTATTTGATATGTACATCCAAGGGATCATAGAGCTATTTTCCTCTGGTTACTTTCTCAATAGACATTTAGTTTGTCAAAGGCTATCATAAAGAGCTAAATATATTTTTTTAATTTAAAAATTTGATAAGTATCTCATGGGGCAAACATAACATTAGAAATTTTTGGCAAGAATTTGCTTTATCTTGAAAACAGTACATTTTAGGGCTTTAAAACACAATGCTTGGTATAGTTTTATCTAAACCAGTGGTCTCCAAATTACGGTCCACTGGTCAATTTTTAAAACCATTATTTTTAAAAAGCTAAAAATTCATTCTTTGTTGTTATAGATGTATGTTGTAAATATTATTACTTTATTTGTATGGGTATTAAATAATTTTATTTTTTTTAAATCTTTGAAAATGTATATGTTAAAGTAATATTTCGGAGGTATAAAATTAGTTTTTAAAAAATCATGCATACAATACTATTTAGTAACGATAATAAAATAAATGAAGTAGTTGATTCCCTTAGGTCTTCCAGCCTTGCTGGATGAAAGCCCTTATGAAGGCTGCATACATTGTACATCGAAATGTAAGCTTCCCAATAAATATTACACCAGCATATTATGTGTGATTGCTCACTGCTCCCCCCTCCTCCCTCTGACTAACTGCTCCTTTAATTTGAACCATGTTCAATCATTTCAATCATTCAAAAATAAAACAAGTTACAATTAAACATTAAATTATTTTATTTTAGAAAGACAATTTAAACATTATGACAAAAAAATGATTGGTTGTACATCTGCACAAGATGATTTGATCCTCCTAAGCAAAGGTATAGAAACTATAAAACTAAATACGACAACATTAATGAAAGTCATTAAAGAACGGACTCGAAGTAATTACAAATAAAATGAAATATATGGTTATGAAATGAAAAATTAATTTTATTGTGGGACTATAGTCACCCTCGGATTCACTAAGCCTTTGTTATTATTATTATAATAAAAAAGAAAAAGAGATTGGATTAATTTTAATATGTAGACGTAGTCAATAATATGGGTTCCTAAATTAACTGAAGAAACGTTTAGGAGTCGAGAGGAGGGGGATAGAGAGAGAGGGGATTACTATTAACTGTCAAGGACAGAATATTTAGGAGTAATATTTATTGGATTGGCTACATTTCGGCCTCATGTTTTATTGCTGGATAATCTATACCAAAATATTGGTTGACGAGTCTTTAATCAATGCAACAAAAAGTACCTATTAGGTCTTTTATGCAAACAGAATAATAATAATATAATTGCTATTCTTTTGTTTTATTGATTATATCTGGTCAAAACTATATTCATAATTATTTTTATATATTTTTAATAGAGTTCATCATCCTGGCACAGGGTTAGATGTATTAAAGGTCCATAGTATATCTCAAGCACAGGCGTGGCAGAGGGCAGGTAGAGCTGGAAGAGAATCCCCTGGATTTACGTTTCGTGCCTACACAAAGTCCGTAAGTATGAGTCAAAGGAAATATATTCACTTATTTTAAATGATACAGTTCATACTCAAGAATTCAAACATCTGGTTTCCGAACACTGATATTTCGAAATTAAAAAAAAAAAATTAGGTGGATGGAAACTTTTGTTGAGAAAAAGAAAATGTAAATTCAGAGAACCACAGACAATTGCATTTTCATGGATGATACACCACCCATATGCATACAGTTTGTGGCTATTAAAAAACGAGACTGATGCTATAAAATATTTTATTTCCACTTCATCTGTATTAAAAGCCAGCAGATACTGAGCAAGAGCTACAGCTACAGACACTCATGATTAAAGTAATATTAAATAAATAATAAGATTGCTTGATGGACCACAAAATATGGTTTTATTCTGATAAATCAAGAATATTGATTATTAATATTTTTTTCCTCCTATTCTTCGCCTTTTAGGCTACACAGGATTTTTCTAGGAGAGGACGGGGAATTAATGCCAGAGTTAAAAGCTCCCCTGGCACCGGGAAGTGAACTCATAATCATTTTATTATATTAACTTGAGACAATCAGGATACCAGGCAACGCTTGGCCCTCTGCCCTCTCAAAGACATTGATGTTTGACTTATAATAGTTTTTACCATCGATAATTTTTCATAATCCATTCATGATTCGAGGACTCAGTGGAAGTCGCAATGTGGCCTGTGTGGGAGACCCCTAGATTAAGTTAGTCACTTTAACCTTTAATTTCCACCACATCAATTTCTTCCTAGAAAAATAAAGATAATTGTTTATTGATCATGTATGTTTACGTTATTGATATATACAATACCCTGATAACCTACTTCAGATATTAATCACCTGTTATCACCTCAAATATACACCTTCTCCCATCCCCGCAATACTCCTATCGTCATCATTATCTGAAACAGTGATATATGTATTATTCTGTCAGCTCCTTCTGGGTGCCGCTTTCTCTTTAACTGCTTCAACAGGCTCAAATCTTGTTTTTTTTAATGCTGGTGGATGAATCGCTGTTTTTTACTTCTGATCCTGAAGAAAAGTGCCAATCCATGCACTGGCAGAACCCAACTTCACAAAGAACCAAAGAAGCTTGATGAGCAAATCAAAATTCAAAGCAAAGATGATTTTTTTTGTTTTCGATATTCATAGTATTGTGCTCCTTCATTAGTCTCTGGAAGGTCAAACTATTAATCAACATTACTACATTCTTATGTTTAAAATGTTTTATAGCATCAGTTTCGTTATATAATAGCCACACCTTGTACACTCTTCTCTTGGTCATGGACTTGGATCGAACTTGTGTTGGCTATTTCTTTTATTTTTATAATAAACCATGAAAAATTTTTAAAAAAAAAAAAAAGAACAGTACAGAATCATGAATAACTTATAAGTTATAAGTAACTCTGCTAGGACTTATGTGCCACTTGGCGCAAGCTTCTTTTGATTTATATTCAAAGGAAAATTTGCAGAAGCCGAGTTAAATGCTTCATTTATAGGCTTACGTTTGTAAAAAATTGGCAAACTTATAAATACCCCTTGAATTCCCTTACTCAGTATTTAATATATATAAGTTACACTATTATGTATTTTAATATTATTTTGATTTTAAATTTAATAACATGATATTATTTTCTAGGAATTTGATTGCATGGTCAAAAATACTGTTCCAGAATTATTGAGGAGCAATTTATCCAATGTTGTGCTGCAATTATTGGCACTGAAAGTAAATGCTTTAACATTTGACTTCTTGGATAAACCACCTAAAGATGTAAGCTAATTGTTTTTTGTTATTAAAAAAAAAATACTGCTACAACTCAGTATTTTGTAAGGAATTACTGATTTATAGTAGACCAATGGTTCAAATATAGGCTCCGATTAATATGAAAATAACTAAATTATGAGCACTTATAATTTTGTACTTTTTGGCACAACTTTCTCATCTTCAGTCAAGATTAAGTTTAATTTTATATTAAATGATTTTTTGTAGTGACCGTTTATAGCAGAAAAGATACAATATAAAATTGGGTTGTTTAGTTTACGCTTGATCTTCATTATAGTCCACTGTATCAAATTTTCTTAGTTTATAAATTGTCTTGAATTAGAGTAGGAGGTTCCTCAGCTAACTAAAATAGAACAGTTTAAGGAATAAATAAAATTTAACAAAAACTTTTATGAATTAAATAAATATTAATTTAATCCATATATTTTTATTTTAAGCTTATATTGGAAGCTTTTGACCAGTTAAAACAGCTTGGAGCTATAGATAATTTTGATGATGCCCAGTTAACTCCGCTTGGACAGAAGATGTCTCTTTTCCCTCTGGATCCAAGGTTCAGTAAGGTCTTACTGGAAGCAGAAAAGTTTGGCTGTGTGTATGTATATTCATATTTTTTGTGTGATAATTATTTACTTTATAAATGATTTATTTTATAATTTATTTTTTTAGTGAAGAAATTCTCAGTATAGTAGCTCTACTTTCCGGAGAATCAGTTTTTGTTAATAACATTGCTAAAAGAGAAGAAGCTGCTGCTGCTAGAGAAAAGTTTTCAACTTCGGCAGGAGACCACATCACTCTATTGAAGATATTTAGGGCATACAATTCGATCAACACCAAACATGTAGGAATTTATAACTTTTTAAGATATTATATACAGTGTTGCAATGGTTTGGAGGTGTTTGTTGAAAATTAATTATTTGTGAATTGTTAAGTAATAATCATAACTTTTTATATTTAATATGGCAATGATTTTTTGTATTCAGTTGGCAAATAAGTCCTTTCGGTTTTTCAGGGTGAAATAAAGCTAAATGTATTATAGACATAATTTATTTTAATCTACAATATATTTGCCATTATTTATATGCACACATATATATATATGCATTGCACTTTGGAATGAGTATAAATCTAAATCCAGGATATACTGAAACGAGGTTCGCTCACAAAAACGGAAGTCCTGGGACGAGTTCATCGCCGAAGAGTCCTCGAAGAATCCCTGGGGTATTCCGTAGAGGGTGGCATTGGGTAAGCTGACCCCGCTGCAGACTATTGCAGCTTTGAAATATCAAGATACTCAGGCAACCACCCTGGAAGAGACAGCCAGTATTTTCATTGAAGCAATATACCCCAGGGATGATTCAGCCTAGGACAGCGAAAATGACGCTTTTGTGAGGCGTACCACGGTGTATCCGACCGGGTCAGATTTATGCCCACCATGGGACATTCGCGATCTTCGTATTGCCGTGGATAGGCAGAAAATGAATCGTTCTCCAGGTCTTGATGCAATAGACGCGGTAATCTTAATTAAGGAACAGTATTCCGTATATTGAAGATCATATTTTAAGATTTTTCAATGAGTGTCTAGATACAGGATACTTCCCACGAAGTTGGAAGATTGCTGATTTGAGACTCCTCTACAAGGGAGGAGATAGAGATAAGCAACTCCCTAACTCATATAGACCTATATGTCTCCTCCCTGTGATGAGCAAGGTCCTAGAGAACCTCATGATGTCTAGCGTACGCCCTGTTTTCGACACAGCTAGCCATCCACGGCAATATAGTTCAACTAGAGGCAGAGGGACCGCTGATGCGCTGCTGAGAGTGCGCCAAGATGTTGAAGAGAGGGCAGAACGTTATGTTATGCTATTGCTTTTTGATATATCTTCCGCCTTCGACAGTGTATGGTGGCCTAGCGTGCTCCAGCAGCTGCAGAAATATGATGCTCCCAGCAATTTATACTCACTTGTAAGAAGCTACCTCCATGACAGGCGTGTCAAGATCAGTGGGAATCACTATGAGGTAGAAGCTTCCATAGAGAGGGGATACCCTCAGGGATCAGTCCTTGGCTTGTCTTTGATGAATTTCTGGGGGTGTTAGAGGAAGAGCGGTTCCCTGCTACTGCCTATGTTGATGACCTAGCTGCTGTGGTGGCCAAAAACAGCAGAGCTGGAGTCAAGACAGAAGCAGAGCGATGCGCTGGCCTGGTCGCGAGGTGGTGTGAGGGGAAGAAAATGAGGATGGCTGCTGCCAAGACTCAAGCCATTCTCCTCAAGGGCAAGACTGACAGGGCACACCCTATAACAATGAATATAGAAGGCCAGAGGATATGTCCAAGTGAGGTGGTAACCTACCTAGGAGTTAAGTTAGGTTTAGGCCTAAATGTGACACCTCACTTGGAATATATGGCAGGTAGGGTGGCTCTAGCAATGAACGGTCTAACTCGTGTGGGAGGCGCATTCTGGGGCCTTAGGTATCCAGCCACAATCACGATATATAAAGGTGTTGTGGAGGGTATCCTGAGGTATGCGTCTCCCTTCTGGTTCCGTAACCTCACACTACGACAAAAAAAAAGGCTAGCCTCGACTCAGGGACAGCTCTGCTTCAAGTCACCAGAGCATATAGGAAAACTTCGCATGACGCAGTGCAGGTTATAGCGGGGGTGGTGCCTCTCGACCTCCTCCTACTAGAAGAAGTGACGAAATATTCTTACAAGATAGAAGGCTCTACAGTACTTTCGGACAATCTACAGGTGAGGATTATGGAAGCGCCTAATAGGTGGAAGAAGATACTCCGGGAGGATACAATTGAAGCATGGAACCGGCGGTAGATAACAACCCCTAAAGGAAGTACATTTAGGAAGTACTTTCCCACAGTACAGTCGAGGCTTCAGGCAAAGTGGGTCCTCCCGAACTACTGGATTTCCCAGTTCCTCACGGGGCATGAAGGATTTCAAGCTAAACTGCACGGTCTGGGCATTGATGTAGATCCTCTATGCCCAATCTGTAGTGTTCCGGAAACTGTAGAGCACGTGGTCACGACCTACACCGCATTTGAAACGTTAAGAGCGACTATGACAAGAGCCGCGGGAATCTATGCTCTCACTGAAAATGAGTTTCCTCAGTTAGTCAGTGAGGAAAATTTCCCGCGGTTTAAGGATTTTATATATCGATGGAAGACGGTGGTGGGGCCTGCTCACTTTCGTATAGGTGCCCGCAGAAGAAGAGGACAAGCGCCAGGAAGACCTCCAGATTCTGGAAGCTAGGCCGAAAGAAGAAGGAAGAAGATAAAACAGAAGAACTGTGCGCATATCTAGTAGTAGTGTGTTATTAAGAATTCATGCCTAAAACACACTATCGCAAACACCCGCATTGCCATTGTGGCATGGGAGGGTGGAAATAAATAAATAAATAATGCCATTTTCATAGAATGTCTGGAGTTTATTGTTAAAAAACTTTAAAAAACTTATCCAAGTGGTTTTTTATGTCCTCTTCCTTTTGGAATTTCTTTCCATTAATGGAGTTGTGCAGAGACCGGAATAAGTGGTAGTCACTGGTAGTGGTAGGAAGGGTGTGGCAAAAGATCCTATTTAAGGCTCAACAATTTATTACGAGTGACCAATGAGGTGTGGGGCCTAGTGTTGTCTTGGTGGAACACAGCACTCTTCCGATCATTCAAAACTCTTCAGGATGTTCTCCGAATTCGATGTTACTATATCCGTTGGAAAGCTGAATTATTGTTCTTCAAAGCCGTATGAATGTTTTTATGATTTAATGCCTTCATAAGAAATAAATAAATAAAAACTCCTTATAGGTTTTTATATTTCATCTCCATTTGTAGTTTGTTTACAAAGGTTCTGTTGATGTCATTTTGTGTAGTCTATGTGGCCCTATATTCCTGCTAAAGTCTTATTAAAGTTACAACATATTTTGTGATTTTCGAAAAAAAAAATCATGTAAAAGACCCAATCATTAAGCCTTGTAAGATAGACAAGCTTGTGCATGTGGTTTTCTACCATTTTTGTGTGCGACACATTTAGGACATGGCAATCTCTCGGACTGATTGAGTGGGATTTTGATCAGCAATGGCTTTAACATATCCAAACTTGTTTCAATTTCATGTGGACGACCAGACCATTGAGCATTGGTGTTAAAATTTGGCAACCCAATTTTGACAGTTGTGCTCGGTTAAGACACCTCTTAAACACTGCACATTTTTCTATGAGCTTCTGCAGCACTTAGCTTTTTTTAAAATAATACAACAAAATATGCCAATAATGAATGATATTTTCTTCCATATTCACAGTGCAATAGCAAACAATACTAAGCTAGTTTCAACAAGAGTTAACAGATATAGTTGTTGACATATTACAAACAGGATAAACATCCACCTTGGGGATTAATTCAGCAGATAAGAATTGTATCATAGTAACCTAAAAATAGACAGAAAAACCGAAAGGACTTATTTGCCAACCCAATATATCTAAAGTTATTAAAATTACTGCTATTGCAGAATAAAATAAGTCTAATAAACATCTGTCTACAAGTGCTTGTAAAAAAAATATTACTAGCACTGAAGGTGTTCTACTACTGTGAGTACTTATACACCTTCAATGCTGGTAACATTTCCTGAATATCACCCACATGTTTCAGTTGAAACATCGGCAAAAATAAAAACCTTGGTCCATGAAACCTATGGGGTAAAGAATCAAAGAGACAAACTCTGATGAAGACCTACAGCGTAAGTCAAACTCAATAAAATACTATTATAATATATAGTATTATATATTGAACGCACCCTTCCCCACCCTCCACCAACCAACTTCTGTAATAATATTTTGTTTTCAACTGAATAATATGCCCATATTGATTAAACATATATTCTTATGAAAATGAAATACTTGCATAAATTATAATAGGGGATTTTCTAATCGTATAGTGCCAGACAGTCAGTTATTTGGCAGTATTCATCAATGTCTACAACAGAATATAAAACAATTATGAACTGATAAAATTTATTTATTAGGTAAATTAGGTTATTTCTCATGATTTGTAATTTTAAGGTCTGCAGTGGTAGAACGAGTTAAGGCACCTCAAAAAAAAATTTATATCAATTGTTCAAATCCTGTTGGTGGAAATTAATAACAAAAAAAAATTAATAAGTGTAGGCCCAACTCGATTGTGGGTCGTCCTAAACTCTATTAAAAAAGGCCAGATGCCTTTGCGAACCTGTTAATACTAATAGGATCTATTAGTTCGCAGCGCTTAGGGTCACTGTTACAATCATATCCAAAGTGAAAGTATCACAGTCTAGCCAAATTATCACATCTAAAATGTGATAGGCCAATTCATCCTCCAGGCCACACAGTCTGCAGGATGAAACATGAATTAAAACGTCAGAGTCTACAGGCGTATGAAAGAAAGAAAAAAAATTTGTAATTTTATAGACAGATTTTTTTATATACTCATAGATTGGTTACTTCATCATTATAATAAATTTCATTTTTTTTTAGGCCTGGTGTTATGAAAACTTTTTTAATAGTCGTAATTTGGACTATGCAAAGAAGGTAAGGAAGCAGCTTTCTGATCTTTGTAGAAGATGCGATATACAAATTAAATCTTGTAACCAAGATTTCGACAAAGTAAGAAAGTGTTTAATTAGTGGTTTCTTCATGAATATGGCAGAACTTCAAAGGGACAAGAAATATTTAACGGTAGGTAACATTGGTTTATCTGTCTCCTTTTTTTATCTTCTATGATAATTCATGTCATAATTCAGCTTGTCCTCAATTCGTTAGTCGAGGCATAAGCACCATTACCTTATAGCTAAGTGACAGATGTTACTAAGCCAGGCCAGTACTCAAAAAATTTTTTTAAAGATTGCACAACTTGTACAATACTTTCTTGAGATGTGATGTCTGCTATGTGCTAATTCATTTTAATTTGTTTCTTATATAATATTGAACCATGTTTATACATTAGGTAATAACTAATAATAATAACAACACGTTAGCTGCGGTTACGTTCCCTGGGGTCCGTTATTCTTCTCGACTACCAAACGGCCGGGATTGTTTCCAATTTCATCTAGCTTACGAAGTCTTTGAAATGATAATTTTTGAAAATATTTGAATGGGAATTGGATAGATGTAAAGATATGAGCGTAAATAATCATTATATCTGATAAACGGACGCTGGGAACCGATACCGTACCAGACGGCAGTAACCCCCGCTACCCGATACATATTTCTGCTGTGACAGGACAGTGCACATGCACAGTCATTTTCGGGCTTCTGTTGCGCAGTAGCTCTTGAGAGTTCATCTTAGACTGTTCCCCTTGCTTATTTAATATATATATAAATAAATACATATAAATAATGTATAAATTATATCTTGAAAATTATAATTATATGTAATAAATAAACTTTTTCTCTTTTCATTTTCAATATTTAAGATTTATATGCCTAAAAAGTAACACTTGTTCACTAAAATAAAGAGAAATAATAAAAAAACTCGTCATATAAACGGCATCGGACGTCGGAGTCCACTCCTACGATTGCTGGCCATCAATGATGACACAATCAACAGATAGAGACTTTGAATAGTGAATTTAGTTCACCTTTGGTGTAAAAAATAGAGGTATACCTCGAAACTGATGTGTATCTCCAGCGTCCGATGCCGTTAGGAACTTCATAACTAGTGTCGGTCGCCAGGGACCGATATCGTCGGGAAAAACATTTAAGAGATATCGTGCTCAGCAGCTAACGTGTTAGGGACGAATAAGATGGTCCAGGATGGTGGTCATAAGAAACTCAAACTAGTGAAAAAGTATTTTATTTTAAGCAAATCTTACAACCCAAATATGCAGTTCTTCATCATAAACTACTTAGCTTAGTTGTTCATGTAGCGCTGCATAGTTGGTTCGAAATGTTGGCTTAAAACAAAATATTTTTTCACTATTTCACTCAAACCATCTTTTTCCTCAATACTATACGACGGTCAACCATTGTGTTGTTTTTGTTGCCACAAACAAGTAATTATTTTATCATCTATAACTTCGGTTATCAGGTTGCATTGCAACCTCTTGGCCCCAACCATTGAGAACTTAATAATAAGGCTTAGCTGACCTGAAGGTTCGACCACTGGGCACAGTAACAGTAAACCCAACTCCACCAAATTAGCCTTAACACAGTCCTCCCACCTTCTCTTCAGTCTACCCCTCAGAAGTTTCCCAGTCAGCACAGAGCGGGAAGTCATGATGGCTGAGTATGTTAAGAGTGTTGGTAGGGGTTCACTCTGGTTAGAATAGATTTGGTTGTAGCTCTAGAAATTATGTTATAGCCTGATTGTTCTAATTTATTTTATTTTTAAGTCATTAATCTTTAGTTGCTTTCAGATACTACAATATATAGGAAACAAAAAATTTCTTTTACTTTCATTTTGAATTTTTAAAATTATTGAATTAAACTAATTCAATTGTTGTTTAATAAGAATGAAAAGAGAACTTACTCATTTTTCCATTCTTTGACATAATTGATGAAAACAATTCGATTAACTGATCTGTTTTATAGGTTGGTTCGAAGCAGCTGGTCCACATACATCCTACTTCTGTTTTATCTGGTTCTCTGCCACAAGTGGTACTTTTCACAGAATTGGTACAAACAAGTAAATGTTACATGCGTTACTTAACGCCAATAGATTCCCTTTGGGCGGATGAAATCAAATCTAAAGGCCCAACGATCTCAGGTTTTTCACAAGTTGACTAAATGACCATCAGCCATTACGATAAAAATTGTTTTTTAATCACAATGATGTATATACTGATTTTATTCAAGATATTTTTAATTGTTTTCTTTTGTATTATTTTATGAAAATAAAATTAATATTTATTTATCTTACAATATGATTGAAATAATATTGACTAGTTTTTAGTCAAAGGATTTATGTTAAAATTCAGGACAATTTTCTGTTATATTAATATTTTAAATTTTTAGCATTACCAAATTTTTATGATAATTATAATAACACTACTTTTTCTTAAAAATCTTGAGTACACATCCAAGCCTTGGAAAGCTAAATGATCAATGTGTGTAAATATGTACAGTTCTTTTTAATATTCTTTTTGTATAAACTATGATTGTAATATGTTTATTTTGTATAAAGTTAAATAAATATAATTTTATTGTTTATTTCTTTCTGTTTATTTCAATAACTCGAACTTATAACTAAAATTTTATAAAGAACGTAAATATGTTTAATAATTAAAGACTCTGTCAAACAGGAAGTTCGCGCAAATTGTTCACGTTTTGCTGAACTTTTTTTTTATTTATTTATTTTTTTAATGAAATTTACAACTGTATTACATGGAAAATTCAACAAGTAAATGTGACATTGGTAACCTGACATGTACAACATGAAGAGAAACTGCCCATTGGTAGAACTCAATGAATAAATTTAAATTTAAGTTTAAATACAAATCCATGTAAGTTTATAAACTATGCAGTTATTTTTTCAAATTTAGTCTGATTTAGCAGTCCTTCATAAGAAAGATAATTTGTACTGGAAAAGGTATAGTTCTGGACAGGAAATCTGATTCATGCTTTGATATAGATAACAAAGATTTTATTAAAATTATCCCATTTTTACTTTCCTACCTCTTCTAGGTAAGGAAAGTATTGCAATCGAATCAAATTTCTGACATGCAGTTTTCCATGGATCTATACATTTCATAGCCCCTTGAGTCCGAAAAACACATTTTTATGTCTGAAAATGGCTCTAAAGATTTTGATGAAACTTTTCTATGATGTTCTAATCATTGTCCTTTCAATTTTCGTATATAGAAAAAATTCAGGAATAAAAGTTGTAAAGAAAAGAAAAAATATATGGGGCCTAACTCACTAAGTATATATTATACGGTAAAATTTATAGTAAAACTTTCCGAAGGTAATTAAATTACCAAGAAAACAAAAAAAAAAAATCATCGGAATCAAACCAGTATTAGCGATGATACAGCTTATTCTATTTTTTACACATTTTTTTAACTTATTACTTTCCTACCTATACTAGGTAAGGAAAGTATTGCAATCGGGTCAAATTTCCGACATGCGGTTTTCGACGGATCTTTTGAAAGGTAATGAAATTCTCTACAAATCCATATAAAAATCATTCATATTGGACAACTATTAACGAAGTTACAGCTATTTAATTTCCAATGAAAGACTATGAGTTAATTTCCTGGTGTCAGAAAGAGGTGAATAAGAGATTAAAGATGACTAAGTGGAAGTAAAAAAATCTGTTGCCCGCATTTGATATAAAAATAATTATTATCGCGATCAGTAATAGCAGATCCAGCCGGGGAGCTCGCCCATCTCTCTCTTGGATGATGAGAAAAAAGTTCCAAAAAGAAACTATTTAAAGAAAAGAGAAATATATCAAAAATTCATCCTGGTAGACGAATTTTCTAATGTGATATAAAAAAAAGTTACTATCGTAACCAGCACTAGTGATTTCTACCGGGGGGGGGGGGGCGCCTTCCTCTGAATAGTGGAAAAAGTTACAAAAAAACATCTATTTAAAGAAAGGAGAAATATATGAAAAAATCATCCTCAGACGAATTTTCTAAAGTGATCATCATCACCATCATCCCGAGCTCGACAATCCATTACTGGATCTTGGCTGCCTCAAGAGTTTTCCACCATGTTTTCCTGTCCTGAGCAGCCTCCACCAGTTTCTGATTCCAAGGATTCTGATATCACCACTTACTCCATCTTTCCATCTCAGTTTCGGTCTGCCCACTTTTTTTTCGACCTAGCTCCATGCTCAGCAGCTTCTTTGGGATTGATGTCTCTTCCATCCCTACAACGTGGCCCTCCCATCTTAGCCTTACTATACGGATATATTTCCCTACACCCGACTCCTTGTATAAGTTGGTTATTTCTTGGTTGCGTCTAAGTCTCCATTCATCATTCTCCTTAACTGGAGCAAATATCTTCCGAAGGATCTTCCTTTTGAAAACTAATATTTTAAGCAGCTGTTCAATGAAAAGAGAAACATGACATATTTTCATACTCATAGACGTATTTTCTAATGTTATATATACATGAAGAGTTGGGGTGCTCAGTCAAAAAGCACCTTTTTGACTGACCACCCTAACTATTCTTCTCTTCATTATCCACGACAGTCAACCAATTACCAATTATGTGTAATATATATATATTAAAAAAATGATTGTTGTGACCAGCACTAGCGAATCCTGGATGGTGGACAAAAAATTTCGTAAAAGTTCCAAAAAGCAGCTATTTAAAGAAAAGATTAATATGTCGAGAATGTATCCTCATAGACGAATTTCCAAATGTAATATTAAAACAAAATTATTATCATGACCATTTTTATTAATCTTACGGTTTGTTATAACACGTCATCTCACCAGGCTGTCTATCAACTTGCACTCAGTCTTTGGCGCATGGGTCGATTTTGTGAAACAAAGAATAGAATGTAAGAGCAAAAGTCGGCTCGTAGGGTAGAGTTATGTAGTTTTTGGGCCCCAGTGAGATGCGAATAATGAGTTTACCCGTATTTACGTAACTGCATTGCAGTTTGCGCCTTGGGCAATACTTAATAATGATTTAAATAAATAAGAAATTAACGGTCTCAATTGAGCCCGTTGCTTTATTAACAGAACGAACTTAATTTCTCTCATGTACTCTGAAACTTTTCATAATTTTAAAAAAGTTCCTGGTGCCCTCGGAGCCCTAACTGCATATATATTCTATTGAAGATGTAATATAACTCAATATATAACATTTAACCCTATTAATAATTTCTTAAAGACATTCGTGAAAATAAAAGAAATAGTTGTGATTAAAATATGAGATCATATGTCTAAATTCAGTAGATCCTATTAGTATTTTTTTTTTTTTTAATGGCAAAGTTAAAACTGGATCCAAAAAGTTTTAACTTTTATATCGATACACAGAGGACACCTCTTTGTTATGTTGTGGTTAGGTTATGGCTTGTTCTAGAGCAGGTTACGTTGTGGTGAGGGCTTAAGCCAAATTTTCTTAGGAAAGTTGTGGTAATAAGTATATTAAGCTATAAAGTCACTCACCTGCTTTTTCATGAGTAGTCCTGGAAACAAGAAAAATATATCTATCATCAGGAAAAAATTTTCTCTCGCCATGAAGAGGCCACCATCTCAAATTCAATTTAACATAAGTACTAAAAGACAAAGACATCTGGAGGGACCTCGCCCCAGGGAGATATCTATTGAAATTCAGCGAAAAACATTGCCTATACACAGAGTGAAGAGGAGGTATGTTCTGTTAATAGGGATCAGGATTGTATTAGTTAGGCATTTTCTATTTTGATTTTTGTCAACAGGCTTCTTATGGAAATAGAGAAAGCGGAAACAGTTATATTATTAGGAGAAACAGGCTGTGGTAAAACCACACAGATCCCTCAATACTTGCTCGAAACAAAACTTAATCGTGATGGTATCATCGGAATAACTCAGGTATTGACATTCTTTTTTTTTACTATATTCGAATATTAGTTTGATTAGAATTATATTGGCATGGTTATTAACAAACGAGCTTTAGCCAAGAAGAGTTGCAGCTGTAACAGTGGCGAATCGAGTTGCGGTTGAAATGAAAACATCCACTGGTCAAGCAGTTGGTTATACTGTACGATTTGAAGATGCAACATCTCCTCTGACAAAAATAAAATACTTAACTGATGGAATGTTATTACGAGAAGCCATTTCAGGTAACAATTTATATATTACCGCATTAATTAACTTGTAAATGTAGTGGCTTTATCCACTATTATAATTTCAGGTACTTCTTGTCTAGGGGGCAGGATTGAAACCTCACTTCTTATCTATCTTATCTAATGTCACCTCATATAACCTCCCTCTTCTTATCTCACCAAACCTTTGAGTTATTGCATTGTTTAGTTTTCAGTTATTCCCTTATTACGTTCACTTATTAAATTCTTTACTTTTGGCCCGATTGTGTTTATTTTTCATTATTTTTAGTTTTTGGTCCATTTATGTTTCTTTTACATTTTTTTTTAGTTTTTGGCCCCTTTGTGTTTTATTTAGTTCGTTTATTTTTCATTTTTTTTTCCGTTTATTTTTGTCATATTATGGATCTTCTTAGAATATGGGATTTGCCGCCTTCATAAGAACAGACAATTCAATATTTTCAAAATGTTGGGATACTTGCCGACGTGAAATTGTGTGAACGAGGTCATCCAATGAAGTTAAGCAGGAAGGCCAAGTGGAGATGTCTTCGTAGGACTTATGACACAAAACTTTCAATAAGGAAAGGAACATGGTTGGAGGGCTCGAGGATTTCGTTTTTAACAGCTTATAATTGATTTATGGGTGGTCCCATACCTTGACAACGATGAAGTGGGCCAAAGAGCAGCTGAAACTATCCTGCGGAGCAATGGTAACGTGGAACAAATGTCTAAGAGAGGCTTGTGCCCATGACATGTTATACAGGCCAAAAAAAAAAATTGGAGGACCTGGCAAAGTGGTTGAAGTAGACGAAAGTCTTTTTTCTAAACGAAAAAATCGTGTGGGGAGAGTTTTACCTCAGCAGTGGATGTTTGGTGGAGTTTGCCGAGAAACAGATGAATGTTTTATCTTTTTATAGAACAGATTTTATTTTATATTTTTTCTTTTCTATGTAAATATGTTCTTTTAAATGTGTTTTTTTTTTATTAATTATTATTTTTTTTTTATTTCATTTTGATGTTTTATATGTACATATCTTCTTAAAGTGTTTTTTTATTATTTCATTAATATATTTGTCGTCAAATAAAAGTATTTTTGTTGTTATTACATTTGTTTTTGTATCTGTTTACACTTTCAATAATATGAATTTAATACAATAATATGATGATGTGAAGTAGGAGAAGGCTTATCACTGTGTTATGGGAGTTATCAGTGTTCAGGTTATAAACATTGGCAGATAGCAGTCAGTAGCGGCCCCATGGACAAGAAGTACTTAATTTCATATTCATTTTAGCCTACTTTGTGTATTAATTAATTTTAGAAAAGTATTTTTTAAAAATAATAGTACTACTTCACAAGAGTCTCTGCAACATACAGCTAGGCCATAATTACATTGTTTTTATTTTTGATGCCATCTTGAAAAGAACCAAGTTGACAGAGATAATGGATCCTCTTCATAAGTCCTGATCTCAAATAAAAATGTTCCTTTTAAGTGGAAGTCAAAATAATCAATCTAATCAAAGCAAGGTTGTAACGAACATGGTTGTTGATACTTTGTCATTTCCATAAGTTTATCTAAGATGTAGTCGATATCATATATGATACAGCCTCTCAATGGACTCTTGGACAAAGTTTGACCAAAGCGGTTTTCAAGGGTAATGTACTATCTGAATAATATTAATATATGAAAAATTTACTAGTTCATAAGTATCATTTAAAATTGGCAAGTGGTTCAGGATCACATCGATCACAGTTTAAACGAATACAAAGGTAGCTGAGTGTTGACAACCATATCCAGGAATGGGCTGTCTTCAATTTTACAAGAGATAAACAAACCCTCACCGGTTTGTTTTCAGTTTAGGTTGAAGTATACTATTATATAATATTTTTTGACCGCTCCCCCGACTGACTTCTTCTGAAATTAGAATCTACAGTCAACCATCTTCATACCATTATATTATTTAAGTTTTTTAAGTATTATTATAACCTAAACAAAATGTACCTGCATGAATTTCTATATACCAATAATGTAATAAGATTTGTGATTGCAAATCCTGGACATGAATTTTGACCTATGACTTATTTGGTTTCGGAGGACTGCGTAATAATGCCTTGAAAATATTAGTTAATCTGTCTGACAAAACTTGTTAAAGTTTCAAGTCGAGGAATCTTAGTGAATAAAAAACACTTAATAATACAATTCTTATTCATACTATTAATATCAAATGCCAATCGAAAATATTTTTTATATTTTTTAGCATCATGAAAATCAGAAAAAAGAGATATTATTACGTCAATTGCTAAAATTATTTTAAATATGGAAATAAAACAGACATATTGTAAATTACGATATTAAAAATTAAATGAAAAAAATATATAAAATAATTAATAATAAACTATTAACATAACACATAATAAAGAAGATCGAACAATGTGCTATCAATAAAATAGATTAGCCAAAACTTCATTAATCTTTATACTATTTTAAAAATGTGAATCAAAAATTATATTTCAAGTCTAATAATATTGATAAAATTGTTAATAGTCATATTCTTAAAAGGAAAAAATCTCAATAATGATTACTATCAGCTGTATAAAAGTAGCATTATAAATTTAATTAATATTAACATATCAAAAAATGTAACCAACATGTTATCCTTGGGTGAAAATTTTAATATGATACCTTCAACTGCAGTAAAGAAGTC
Source organism: Nezara viridula (assembly GCA_928085145.1). Classification (NCBI taxonomy): domain Eukaryota; kingdom Metazoa; phylum Arthropoda; class Insecta; order Hemiptera; family Pentatomidae; genus Nezara; species Nezara viridula. Next base: position 168,363,662 of record OV725079.1, read on the forward strand.
AATAGTATATCAGCAGACACCATAGTAATTATTAGGGATATTATGATAACAGGTTATCTCAAATTATTTTTTTTAATGAAATAAACAAAAATGTCAGAAATTTCACTCGTAAAATGTTCTATCTTCCTCATTTCTCTACTTGTATTGTATTTAATTCTTATTTTTCCTCTGACAATTAAATATTTTATAAGGATTAAGTAGTTATATAATTTATTAAATAATACTAAATAATTAATTAGTTTATATAAACATTTAAGAAGGAATAGGAAAAATATGTAATTTGGTTTCATTGGTTTCATGTCAGTAGGATTCATTTGATTACTTCAAAGGGAACAAAAGATATTTCATTACCTTTTATTAATTATTAACAAAATACATAAATAGTTACATATACATAAACTATCAATCCCATGAATTTACTACCGACAGCAAGATTGCCATTCAAACATTTCTAAATAAAATCAATCAAGATGGTTCGGGCATCTTCTTATAATAGATCAAGAGAGAACAGCCAGGAAGACATACGAGACCCGTGTGGAGGGAAGGAGACCAAGAGGAAGACCACGCATATCCTGGGAAGACAGTGTACAAGAGGCGTTCAGGAAGTGAGGTATGGATTGGAGTAAGAGAAGAGAGTTGGGTCAAGAAAAAGAAACCTGGTCCAAGCTCTACAAGACATAGCCCACACTGCGCTGCTGTATTGGGATCAGGAATATGATGTTGATGAATAAGTTTTTTTACGTTTAGGTCATTTTCCTTAATTCTTCATCAAATAAGCATATCTTCCAAAAAAGTTATGAAGAAAAGGAAATTTTATGTTTTATATTCATTAAATTTTTAATGTCAGAGTTCTCGCTATGGTATACTATTCAAATAAAACTAGGGACTTTTTTACTTAAGTATCGCCAGTTACTTTGACATGTTATATCATATGTTATAAAAGAATAAATGTTTTATTGAAAATTAATATTTAAAAAATTGATAAACACAAAATGGGTTAACCTTAAGAATAACAAAGATTCTAAATATTTAACAATTTAACAGTTTAGGACTGCTTGTTGAAACAGGCCCAATATTAATCTTGAGGAGGCCAAAAGTATTTTATTAAAAAAATGTAAAATTTTAAGAAGTTAATTTTTTTTTTATTTCACATTCTCTATAAAACAATACTTTTATGATTTAAGTTGTAATCTCATTTGTAAAATCGTAATAATTTATTACATTATATGTATTTGACAAATCTGTAACAGTTCTAAATAGTGACAAAAAAATAACTAGCAGTACGTAAGTAAAAAATACGCTAAAATTATTGCAAGACAATTTAAATATTGACATTATATTTTTAGATTTAAGAACAAATTATAAACAAAAATAATTAAAACAATTGACATTTGATTTACAATTGATTAACAAAAATGTTTTTTTTCTTGTTGTAATTCTGTATATTTCCTTCTATAGTTTTGAAATTAGAAACAATTTTTCTAAATTGAGCAACATTTATAGTTATTGCTCTTCTCTTATAGTTCCTAGCTTGTTTGTATAAAGCTGAATCACGAGAGGGTCTATCTAGCATAAAAATTATTATTCAAATTTGGCTGATATTTATAGGAGCTAATGCATTCAAACCAACAAATCAAGTTTAGAACTTCTTCTTCTTTGTCATCCTCACAATGCCATTTCTAGCGTCAAGGAGCCTCTATCCAACGCAGCCACTCTTCCTGGTCTCTGCTTAACCGCTTCATTTGGTTGAAGGATTTACCTCTTCTACCTCCGATCCTCTCCATGAACTCGCGATAGGAGACTCTGAGACGCCCTCGTGACCTCTTCCCTGTGGGTCGAGCCTCTAATATCTTTAAAAGGTCCATGTCCTCGTTCATGCGGCAGACATGTCCAAACCACCTTAATTGTCTGTTCTCCAAGGTGGTTTTGAGTTCAGGCACTTCCAGCTGTTCTCTGATTGTTTCATTTCTAATGCAATCCCTCCTAGTTTTGCCCACCGATCTACGTAGGAATTGCATTTCCGCTGCTGTTTTGCGACTATAATGTTTGTCCAACATAGTCCAATTTTCTCCGCCGTAGATGAGAATAGGAAGGTATACAGACTTGTAGACGTGTATCTTGGTGTTTTTATCCACTTCACGGCAGCTGAAGATACTGCTAGCTATCTGGTGATATACTTGATTCGCCTTAGATATTCTATACGAAATCTCAGCATCTATCTTACCAACGTTAGTAATTATGGTACCTAAGTATGTCTACTCCTTTACCACCTCAAGAAACTCTCCGTTGCAAACCAATTGGACGTCTTCCTCTTCTTCTCTCGCCATAACCATCACTTTACTTTTGGAGGTATTTATTTGCATACCTTTTCTCAGCAGCTCTTTTTCCCATTCTACCAGTGATTGCTGTAGTTTTATCTTGAAATCGGGGAAGAGCACAATGTCATCTACATATAAAAAGCTCTGTACGAGGACTGTTCTTAAATTCCAGTTTCCAATTGTAGTCCATGCAGTCCGACGCTTGCAGATTTTATGGATCTCGTCATTAAAGTTTATAAACAGGAGGTGGCTTAAACTATCTCCCTGTCTGACTTCTCTCGCAATTGGGAAAGGTTCTGATTCTGTGCCATTTATCCTTACCACTCCAGTGGCTCCCTAGTAGGTTGATTTCACTGCCTCAATCAAATCTCCAGGCATGCCCTTGGCGACCAAAGCGTTCCTTCTATAGTTTTGAAATTAGAAACAATTTTTCTAAATTGAGCAACATTTATAGTTATTACTCTTCTCTTATAGTTCCTTGCTTATTTTTATAAAGCCTGAATCACGAGAGGGTCTATCTAGCACAAAAATTATTATTCCAATTGGGTTGGTATTTATAGCAGCTACTGCGTTCAAACCAACAAATCAAGCTTAGAACTTTATATAATAATATAAATTATTTAATATGTTAAATTGTTAATGTTATAATTAATACTATTATTAAAATTTTTTTTTTTATAGATAATCTACTAAAGGCTTATAACTTTATTATTCTTGATGAGGCCCATGAAAGAACAATCCATACTGACGTTTTATTTGGTATAGTAAAAGAAGCTCAAGCCAAACGGAAATCTAGCAATTGCACTCCTCTTAAGGTTAGTAAATTATCAAATTTAATTTTTAGTTATTATTATTTTGTTTTATATTTAACTGTTTGTAAACATTAATAAATGAAAAAAATAATGTAAAAAAAGTTTATTTTGTAAAGGACATTATGTAATGAGTGATAATATTTTTCCTATTTCAGATAATTGTGATGTCTGCGACGATGGATGTTGATCATTTTAGTAAATATTTTAATGATGCTCCTGTAATTTATATTGAAGGTCGTCAGTACCCAGTTGAAATAAATCATGCTGTAGAATCCCAAGACGATTACATTTATTCTTGTTTAGTTACCATTTTTCAAATCAACAGAGAAGCCCCACCCAAGTAATAAACATTAATTTTGAAATATTATAATACCAGTAAAAATTAACTCATTATTTTCTTAACTTCATTGGAATCATGATCAATTACACGTAGATGGGGAACTGTGATCTCGAAGGCCGCATGTGACCTCTGTGATGTAGTTGTGGCATCCAAACTTTTTGCACGATATTTATTAATCTTTATTTGTTTATTAATATTTAATTATTTAAGTAACGACAATTTGAAAATGAATAGAATTAAGTTGAATATATGTATGTTGGTGTGTGCATTTAGTGATAAATAAAAATAGCAACAGTAAAATATAAAGAATTATTGCGGCCTCTATTATAACCATACTTCGGTGCCTAATGATGAGAAGGTTCCCCACCTATGACATATATATGATCAATGATTTAATTCCATATGGCGTTTAATTTGTATTTCATTCTATTTTTATAAACACTATATATTTATGTCTTTTTTATATACTATCATAATTACAATATTATGTTATAGAAGAGGTTATTAATAGTTTTTATTTATGTTTTCTAGTCATGACATTTTGGTATTCCTGACTGGACAAGAAGAGATAGAAACTATGACTGCTAACATTCGTGCCATAGCAAAGGTTTATTATACATATTCTATATACATAATATTAAATATTCAAATTATTTAAATATTACATTTCTTATTGGGAGTTCTGTGCATGTGCTAGATTATGAAATACTAACGTCACCTCGTCTCTTAGACATATTTACTTTTTGTTAGGAAATTGGTGCTATTTTTTGATAAAATTGTGACTGTGTGTTAACTAAACACCTGGACCATAATATATACTAATACCACAGTGAGTATATATTTATTGTGTACAGTTGTGCGAAGTGAAACCGGTGTATAGAGGCCACTTCCCTTATCGCACGGCCATAAGTACCTGGCCCAACCTAGTCAGTTGGCCTGGAGCCTTCACTTGGGAAGGGAGGTCCTATAGCGACTCTGATACAAAATCAAGGTCACGCAGCGTGTTTTAATTTTATTTCCCATTTCACTTTTTCTTTAATTTTTTTCTCTTCTGACATATTATGAGATTTTATCACCAACTCATGTCTTCTAAGGGTGCAACAACGAGATCGTGCTCTGTCGGATCTACACCACGTTCTTCACCTGCGAAAAAAAAACTCGTCGATCGAATAGAATGACGCCACCTGCTACTCCACCTACAGCAACAGATAATATTGATTCTCAACCGGGTACATCTCAGGATATGAGGGAAGAATCTCCCTTTTTTACCCCAAATCCTTACGAGGTACTTCAAAATGAGGTAATGGAATCTGCACCCATTCCCAGAGACCCCAGACCACCTCCAATTTTCGTTAAAAATCTAAAAAATTTCTCTTTACTATGCACCCAGTTAAACAAAATCACACTTCCTGGTAGCTACTCCTGCTTAAGCCGCACTAACGATATTAAAATATCCCCTGGCACAGCTGATCCATACCGCCAAATAATTAAATATTTATCAGACACAAAAGCAGACTTTCACACCTACCAATTGAGACAAGAGCGTTCCTTGAGGGTAGTAATGTGAAATTTACATCCCTCTACTCCAGTCGAGGCGATCCAAGAAGAATTGACGGCCCTAGGTTTCAAAGTTCGACAGGTCAACAATGTTATGAAGGACGACAGAGACGTTTCTGGAGCAAATAATAGAAAGATAGCATTACCTCTATTTTTCATCGATTTAGAACCCTCAGCAGGAGTCGAAAAAATATATGAAATCAACAGATTATATTATACAAGTGTCAAGGTTGAAAAACCATATACTAAAAGAGAAATCGTCCTGTGCCACAATTGCCAGGCATATGGACAAACCAAAACATACTGCCACCACATCCCAAGATGCGTGAAATGCGGAGAGTCACACAAGACTGGTGAGTGCAAGAAATTGAAAACTACTCCTGTAGTATGTGCTTTATGCTTAGAAGGACATCCTGCTAATTACATGGGCTGCCAGGTGTATAAAAATATCAAAAATATATGCCGTAAACCCCGGAACACAGAAGAAACTTCTAAACTCAGAAGAGGACCAGCTAAAATAGTAGACTCTAGAGTATCTTATTCTCAGTTACTAGGGGGTAGAGTCCTGACTAATAAATGTGAGGCCCTGCCGCAACAGGAACCCCAATCCCAACTCCAACACCCTATCCCTCCTAATGTACAAAATTCTCAACAACCTCATCAACATCACATTCCTTATATTCCTCCTCCATCACAAGCCACTGATCTTACCAGTTTGTTGGCATCTTTTCTCACCGAATTCAAATCCCTCGTCACCCCAATGATATCTCTCCTTACAAATCTCGTATCTCACCTCATCCCTCCTTTAAAAAATCCTTAAATGAATTCCATCAAACCCCTATCCATTTTCCTTTGGAATGCGAATGGTGTTAGAAACCACACTGACGAACTAACAGCTTTATTGCGAGATAAGAACGTCGATGTAACCCTTATTACAGAAACTCGACTGACCAAAAAACAAATTTTAAATATACCTCAGTACTCAACATATCGTACTGACCATCCAGATGGTAGAGCTCATGCCGGCACTGCAGTCATTGTACACCAATCCCTCTCTCAACACCTACTCCCATTACCTACTCACGATTTCCTACAATCCACTGCTATCATAATCAAAACCTTCTCGTTTCCTATTACCCTAGCATCAGCGTATTGCCCTCCCAACCAATCCACCTCTAATATCCAATTTAGTTCCTTCCTTAATTCCTTAGGACACCATTTCATCCTGGGTGCAGACTTAAACGCCAAGCATCAGCAATGGGGTTCAAGAACAACGAATTCTCGAGGTCGAACACTGCTGTCTGCACTCAACTCCCAACATTTCAACCTTGCTCCCCCGAACTCACCTATCTACTGGCCCACTGATCCTAACCGTAATCCCGATATCCTTGATTTCTTCATCCATAGTGGTTTAGGTCCCTTAAACTATTCCATTGTACGCCTTGATGAACTTTCCTCAGACCACAGTCCATTAATATTCCAAGTATCACTAGCTCCTATTCCTAAACCCTTACCACCGTCCTTCATCAGAGGCCCAGTCAACTGGAAACTCTTCCATCAAATTCTTTCCGTTCAAATTGACCTCAGAATATCCCTGAAAACCCCAGAAGACCTTGACAATGCTGTACATTCCTTAACCACCATCATTCAACAAGCAGTCTGGACTGCCTCCTCTCCTAATCATTCCCCTAGAATCCAATCCGACCCACACTACAATAGTAGAAGAATTCCTTTCTTCACCAATTCCACTCTCTTTACCACCAAAATTAGTTCACCCATCTGAGGTCAAATATCATTTACAAAAACTATCTTCCCGCAAATCTCCTGGATACGACCTTCTAACCCCACAGATCCTTCATCAACTACCACCCAAAGCAATCATATTCCTCACATACATATACAACTGCATCCTAAGAACTACCCATTTTTCTCTCTTATGGAAACATTCTACCATCGTCCTTTTTTTTAAACCTGGCAAACCTTCCAATAATACATCATCATATAGACCAATTAGCCTACTCCCAATCCTTTCCAAAAATTTTGAAAAAATCCTACTGAAAAGAATCCTACCCATAATAGAATCCCAAAACCTTCCAACCCACCAATTTGGATTTCGCTTCCAACATTCCTCTGTCCAACAAGGACTCCGACTTGTTGACCACATATCCTCAGCCCTAGAAAGCAAAGAGTACTGTTCGGGGGCATTCCTGGACATTGCGCAAGCTTTTGATCGGGTATGGCACACAGGACTGCTCTCCAAGCTCAAATCCCATCTACCCCATTCCTTATATCTTATCCTCCGATCCTACCTCTCTGACCGCTCCTTTCAAGTTCGCTATGGTACAGAATCCTCCAACTGTCATTCAATCAAGGCGGGAGTTCCTCAAGGCAGCATCTTGGGTCCCGTCCTCTACATTCTGTTTACCGCTGATATTCCTACTCATCCTGGAACAATCCTGGCAACATTCGCTGATGACACAGCCATCTTATCTTCCAATCCAGATCCTGAAATAGCATCCTTAAACCTACAAAGTCACCTCTCTCTTATTGAACACTGGTGTAATAAGTGGCGAATCCAAGTAAATGAATCCAAATCCAAACATATTACTTTTACCCTTCGACGCAATTCCTGTCCACCAGTCTACTTCAACTCCACACCACTTCCTCTGTCCGACACAGTCCGGTATCTTGGCTTTATTCTAGACAAAAGACTAACATGGAACCCACACACCAGACTTAAAAAACAACAACTTAACAGACGATACGGACAACTATATAGACTATTGAATAGAAAATCTCAACTCTCAGTCGACAACAAACTATTAATCTACAAGACAATCCTGAAACCTATTTGAACCTACGGAATAGAACTGTGGGGGACAGCAAAACTTTCTAACATCAAACGCATTCAATCCTTCCAGTCTAAAATCCTCCGAACAATAGTCGATGCTCCCTTCTATGTATCCAACAAAACCCTCCATAATGACCTTCATATCCCATTTGTTATTGACCTAATCCCAGAAAATTTTTCCAAATTTCACCAGAAACTCATTCATCATCCAAATCCTGTAGCACAATCCCTATCTAGCTCCAGTCATCCCTACAATCCTCCCCGGAGGTTAAAACGGCAGTGGTCCCGCGACCTTTTGTAAATATGTATATATTGGAGTACTGGCAATGGTCAGATTCTCCAATCAAGACATGAGCGTCTGTTGCTATAGTGCCCTCCATCAGTTCCCACTGGTTTCAAATAACAGTGTCGCGGCTGAGAGAGAAGCACTGGGATCTCCTGGAGTCCTGCCTTGGCTTCCACGTCGGGGAATAAGGCATGACTCAGAGTCCCCTAGGTGAATGTAAATATTGTACATAGGTGTGAATGTGATTTATTTACTTTAATTTCATCTAGCTTTTATCTATTATTTCTTTTTTTTTTTTTGTTCACAGGCATACCAATTTACTTATTTTATTTTTTTTTTATATTTCTTTCTCTTTATTATTGACATTGATTGTATGTACATATTGTGTGAATGAATCATGTAGCCTTAATATTAATGCCCTTCAATGTGGCAGAATGTATTAATATTCAATAAAGAAAGTTAAAAAAAAAAAAAAAAAAAAAAAAAAAAAATTTCTTATTTTTTTTATTATTTAGGATCCTCTATTTAGCGGTCCGAACATCAAAGTTTATCCTTTATATGCAGCTTTGGCAGCTAGTAAACAATTGGAAGTTTTTCACTCTCCTCCTCCGAATACTAGGAAAGTAGTACTCAGTACTAATATTGCCGAAACATCAGTCACAATTAGCGGAATTAAATATGTTATTGATAGTGGAATGGTTAAACAAAGGTAACATAAATTCAATTCCTATTAACTTGTTCATAAATTATCTATTTTTAATACATATGTGTATAATATTATAAAATTTTGATAATAATTTGTGAATAAGAAGAGTTTTAAATGCTTTAGTGTTTTTAATATATAGTTTTTGATTTATTTAATACAATTTATTCGGTTAGAACTCTCACATATGATAGTTATCCTCCTCCCTAATGCATGGATGTATAAGTGACATCAGCAATACGTGTCTATTCATATATCATCAAGATAGTCTATTTAACGCACACAACTGTATATTCATACTTTACTCCAACTGTTAAAATAATAATTTACTTAATAAATTATTACCTTCTGGAAAATATCCCCTCAGTTTAATAGTTAAGCAATAAAACACAGTTATCCTTAAACTTAATATCTCGAAATGGGATTTGATAATTTGTGTATTTATACTTTAAAATTGCACATCGAGTATATAATAAAAGTGTTGGAAATGGATCACCGACGACCCCTGCATGTCATAGCTAAATTGGTCATCGAAAAGAATATAACATGGAGAGGGCACTGAGAAGGATAGGAACAAAATGTAACATTTCTTTCACCAAAAAAGATCTGCTGAAGGAGTTGAAAACACATAAAGACATTTTTCTTGAAAAACTAAAGCAAGAGAAAATGAATGATTACATTAAGAGGGCAAGATCAGCAGAATATCATAAAATGTATGCCAAATTAGAATACGATTGTCGGTATTTTCAGCAGAATGATTACAATTTATATTTCATTTGGCGAATTTTTAAAGAGAGAGGGTAACTCTTCAATCTAAATTACCAGCCGTGGTAGGATTAAAGGGGAAATTGTTCTTTGTGCAATATGAGTGCACCAGAAGATAACTTTCATTTTATATCGGTATGCCCAATACTAAAAGAGTTCAGAATAGCATTTTTAGGTATGCATCAACTAAATTTTATGGAAACAATAAACATTTTCTACGGCCCAGACTACAGAAATCTTTATTTGTATTTAAGAAGAAAAAAAAACATATGTACCACTACAACCCATAAAGGGTCTGGGGTTCAGTGCTATTTAGGGAAAGTACTGTTTCTAGGTCCACAGTTGTGCAAGGAGGTGATTTGACCGAGATCACGCTCAACCGCCAGGTTTTCCCTCCTAATTAATTATTTAATTAAGGGTACCCACTTTATAGAGGCTGGGTGTGCCCAAGGAGGGACTCCTGATCCAAGGTCGCCCCACGGCCAATGAAACAGATAAATAAATTTTCTGCCATGAGCCGGGGTTTGAACTCAGGACCTTTGCATTGGAAGCTCAGTGCCCTACCACTGAGCTACCCTGCTCCCCTATTTGTATTTAAGAACATTCACTAATTATAGATGTGAATAAGTGAGAGAATATAATTTAGAATAAGAGGTATCTAAGTTTATGTTTACTTATATTTGTTTATTATGTAGGTATATTTATATTTTTATATTTAGAAAGAATTTTTAGTTAAAATTAAGATTTTTTTTTTAATTAAACAGATAATATTGCAATTGAGATCTTGTTATATTAAAACTGTGAATTCTTAAAAGATAAGATATCTCCACGAATGAACTAGGCGAACACCCCGACAGAAGAACATTAGTTCATTGTCGATAAATCGTTTAATTATATGTAAAAAAAATATGATATTATGTACTTTATAAATAAATAAGCGCTTCTATCCATCTATCTATCTATCCTTAAACTTAAATTAATCCATTAATTTACTCGCTCAAGAACTATTTGTTTGATGCAGAAGAACCTTGGTTTATAGCTCTCTCAGTTACTCAAAGTATATAGGTATATTTCTTAGAGTATTTAAACCATAACTGGATATTTGTTTTTTTAAATTGAAAATATCAAATATATACGCATCAATATCTTTAAAGTTTTTTTCTATATTATTTGACATGTACATCCAAGAGATCATAGAGCTATTTTCCTCTGGTTACTTTCTCAATGGACATTTAGTTTGTCAAGGCTATCATAAAGAGCTAAATATATTTTTTTTAATTTAAAAATTTGATAAGTATCTCATGGGGCAAACATAACATTAGAGGTTTTTGGCAAGAATTTGCTTTATCTTGAAAACAGTACATTTTAGGGCTTTAAAACACAATGTTTGGTATAGTTTTATCTAAACCAGTGGTCTCCAAATTACGGTCCACTGGTCAATTTTTAAAACCATTATTTTTAAAAAGCTGAAAATTCATTCTTTGTTGTTATAGATGTATGTTGTAAATATTATTACTTTATTTGTATGGGTATTAAATAATTTTATTTTTTTTAAATCTTTGAAAATGTATATGTTAAAGTAATATTTCGGAGGTATAAAATTAGTTTTTAAAAAATCATGCATACAATACTATTTAGTAACGATAATAAAATAAATGAAGTAGTTGATTCCCTTGGGTCTTCCAGCCTTGCTGGATGAAAGCCCTAATGAAGGCTGCATACATTGTACATCGAAATGTAAGCTTCCCAATAAATATTACACCAGCATATTATGTGTGATTGCTCACTGCTCCCCCCTCCTCCCTCTGACTAACTGCTCCTTTAATTTGAACCATGTTCAATCATTTCAATCATTCAAAAATAAAACAAGTTACAATTAAACATTAAATTATTTTATTTTAGAAAGAAAATTTAAACATTATGACAAAAAAATGATTGGTTGTACATCTGCACAAGATGATTTGATCCTCCTAAGCAAAGATATAGAAACTATAAAACTAAATACGACAACATTAATGAAAGTCATTAAAGAACGGACTCGAAGTAATTACAAATAAAATAAAATATATGATTATGAAATGAAAAATTAATTTTATTGTGGGACTATAGTCACCCTCGGATTCACTAAGCCTTTGTTATTATTATTATGATAAAAAAGAAAAAGAGATTGGATTAATTTTAATATGTAGACGTAGTCAATAATATGGGTTCCTAAATTAACTGAAGAAACGTTTAGGAGTCGAGAGGAGGGGGATAGGAGGAGAGGGGATTACTATTAACTGTCAAGGACAGAATATTTAGGAGTAATATTTATTGGATTGGCTACATTTCGGCCTCATGTTTTATTGCTGGATATTCTATACCAAAATATTGGTTGACGAGTCTTTAATCAATGCAACAAAAAGTACCTATTAGGTCTTTTATGCAAACAGAATAATAATAATATAATTGCTATTCTTTTGTTTTATTGATTATATCTGGTCAAAACTATATTCATAATTATTTTTATATATTTTTAATAGAGTTCACCATTCTGGCACAGGGTTAGATGTATTAAAGGTCCATAGTATATCTCAAGCACAGGCTTGGCAGAGGGCAGGTAGAGCTGGAAGAGAATCCCCTGGATTTACGTTTCGTGCCTACACAAAGTCCGTAAGTATGAGTCAAAGGAAATATATTCACTTATTTTAACTAATACAGTTCATACTCAAGAATTCAAACATCTGGTTTCCGAACACTGATATTTCGAAATTAAAAAAAAAAAATTAGGTGGATGGAAACTTTTGTTGAGAAAAAGAAAATGTAAATTCAGAGAACCACAGACAATTGCATTTTCATGGATGATACACCACCCATATGCATACAGTTTGTGGCTATTAAAAAACGAGACTGATGCTATAAAATATTTTATTTCCACTTCATCTGTATTAAAAGCCAGCAGATACTGAGCAAGAGCTACAGCTACAGAAACTCATGATTAAAATAATATTAAATAAATAATAAGATTCCTCGTTGGACCATAAAATATGGTTTTATTCTGATAAATCAAGAATATTGATTATTAATATTTTTTTTCCTCCTATTGTTCGCCTTTTAGGCTACACAGGATTTTTCTAGGAGAGGGCGAGGAATTAAGGCCAGAGTTAAAAGCTCCTCTGGCACCGGGAAGTGAACTCGTAATCATTTTATTATATTAACTTGAGACAATCAGGATACCAGGCAACGCTTGGCCCTCTGCCCTCTCAAAGACATTGATGTTTGACTTATAATAGTTTTTACCATCGATAATTTTTCATGATCCATTCATGGTTCGAGGACTCACTGGAAGTCGCAATGTGGCCTGTGTGGGAGACCCCTAGATTAAGTTAGTCACTTTAACCTTTAATTTCCACCACATCAATTTCTTCCTGGAAAAATAAAGATAATTATTTATTGATCGTGTATGTTTACGTTATTAATATATACAATACCCCGATAACCTACTTCAGATATTAATCACCTGTTATCACCTCAAATATACACCTTCTCCCATCCCCGCAATACTCCTATCGTCATCATTATCTCAAACAGTGATGTATGTATTATTCTGTCAGCTCCTTCTGGGTGCCGCTTTCTCTTTAACTGCTTCAACAGGCTCAAATCTTGTTTGTTTTAATGCTGGTGGATGAATCGCTGTTTTTTACTTCTAATGCTGAAGAAAAGTGCCAATCCATGCACTGGCAGAACCCAACTTCACAAAGAACCAAAGAAGCTTGATGGGCAAATCAAAATTCAAAGCAAAGATGATTTTTTTTTTTGTTTTCGATATTCATAGTATTGTGCTCCTTCATTAGTCTCTGGAAGGTCAAACTATTAATCAACATTACTACATTCTTATGTTTAAAATGTTTTACAGCATCAGTTTCATTATTTAATAGCCACACCTTGTACACTCTTCTCTCGGTCATGGACTTGGATCGAACTTGTGTTGGCTATTTCTTTTATTTTTATAATAAACCATAAAAAATATTTAAAAAAAAAAAAAGAACAGTACAGAATCATGAATAACTTATAAGTTATAAGTAACTCTGCTAGGACTTATGTGCCACTTGGCACAAGCTTCTTTTGATTTATATTCAAAGGAAAATTTGCATAAGCCGAGTTAAATGCTTCATTTATAAGCTTACATTTGTAAAAAATTGGCAAACTTATAAACACTCCTCAATTCCCTTACTCAGTATTTAATATATATAAGTTACACTATTATGTATTTTAATATTATTTTGATTTTAAATTTAATAACATGATATTATTTTCTAGGAATTTGATTGCATGGTCAAAAATACTGTTCCAGAATTATTGAGGAGCAATTTATCCAATGTTGTACTGCAATTATTGGCACTGAAAGTAAATGCTTTAACATTTGACTTCTTGGATAAACCACCTAAAGATGTAAGCTAATTGTTTTTTGTTATTAAAAAAAAATACTGCTACAACTCAGTATTTTGTAAGGAATTACTGATTTATAGTAGACCAATGGTTCAAATATAGGCTCCGATTAATCTGAAAATAACTAAATTATGAGCACTTATAATTTTGTACTTTTTGGCACAACTTTCTCGTCTTCAGTCAAGATTAAGTTTAATTTTATATTAAATGATTTTTTGTAGTGACCGTTTATAGCAGAAAAGATACAATATAAAATTGGGTTGTTTAGTTTACGCTTGATCTTCATTATAGTCCACTGTATCAAATTTTCTTAGTTTATAAATTGTCTTGAATTAGAGTAGGAGGTTCCTCAGCTAACTGAAATAGAACAGTTTAAGGAATAAATAAAATTTAACAAAAACTTTTATGAATTAAATAAATGTTAATTTAATCCATATATTTTTATTTTAAGCTTATATTGGAAGCTTTTGACCAGTTAAAACAGCTTGGAGCTATAGATAATTTTGATGATGCCCAGTTAACTCCGCTTGGACTGAAGATGTCTCTTTTCCCTCTGGATCCAAGGTTCAGTAAGGTCTTACTGGAAGCAGAAAAGTTTGGCTGTGTGTATGTATATTCATATTTTTTTTGTGTTAATTATTTACTTTATAAATGATTTATTTTATAATTTATTTTTCAGTGAAGAAATTCTCAGTATAGTAGCTCTACTTTCCGGAGAATCAGTTTTTGTTAATAACATTGCTAAAAGAGAAGAAGCTGCTGCTGCTAGAGAAAAGTTTTCAACTTCGGCAGGAGACCACATCACTCTATTGAAGATATTTAGGGCATACAATTCGATCAACACCAAACATGTAGGAATTAATAACTTTTTAAGATATTATATATTGTGTTGCAATGGTTTGCAGGTGTTTGTTGAAAATTAATTATTTGTGAATTGTTAAGTAATAATCATAACTTTTTATATTTAATATGGCAATGATTTTTTGTATTCGGTTGGCAAATAAGTCCTTTCAGACTTATTTGCCCCTATATGGCAGCAATGCCGGGAAGGGGAAAAAAATATTACCAGCACTGAAGGTGTTCTACTACTGTGAGTACTTATATACCTTCAATGCTGGTAACATTTCCTGAATATCTCCCACATGTTTCAGTTGAAACATCGGCAAAAATAAAAACCTTGGTCCATGAAACCTATGGGGTAAAGAATCAAAGAGACAAACTCTGATGAAGACCTACAGCGTAAGTCAACTCAATAAAATACTATTATAATAAATAGTATTATATATTGAACGCACCCCCCCCCCCCTCTCCACCAACCAACTTCTGTAATAAAATTTTGTTTTCAACTGAATAATATGCCCATATTGATTACACATATATTCTTATGAAAATGAAATACTTGCATAAATTATAATAGGGGATTTTCTAATCGTATAGTGCCAGACAGTCAGTTATTTGGCAGTATTCATCAATGTCTACAACAGAATATAAAACAATTATAAACTGATAAAATTTATTTATTAGGTAAATTAGGTTATTTCACATGATTTGTAATTTTAAGGGCTCCAGTGGTAGAACGAGTTAAGGCACCTAAAAAAAAAATGTATATCAATTGTTCAAATCCTGTTGGCGGAAATTAATAACAAAAAAAATTATTAAGTGCAGGCCCAACTCGATTGTGGATCGTCCTAAACTCTATTAAAAAGGTCAGATGCCTTTGCGAACCTGTTAATACTAATATGATCTATTAGTTCACAGCGCTTAGGGCCAATGTTACAATCATATCCAAAGTGAAAGTATCACAGTCTAGCCAAATTATTACATCTAAAATGTGATAGGCTATTTCATCCTCCAGGCCACACAGTCTGCAGGATGAAACATGAATTAAAACGTCAGAGTCTACAGGCGTATGAAAGAAAAAAAAATTTGTAATTTTATAGACAGATTTTTTTATATACTAATAGATTGGTTACTTCATCATTATAATAAATTTCATTTTTTTTTAGGCCTGGTGTTATGAAAACTTTTTTAATAGTCGTAATTTGGACTATGCAATGAAGGTAAGGAAGCAGCTTTCTGATCTTTGTAGAAGATGTGATATACAAATTAAATCTTGTAACCAAGATTTCGACAAAGTAAGAAAGTGTTTAATTAGTGGTTTCTTCATGAATATGGCAGAACTTCAAAAGGATAAGAAATATTTAACGGTAGGTAACATTGGTTTATCTGTCTCCTTTTTTTATCTTCTATGATAATTCATGTCATAATTCGGCTTGTCCTCAATTCGTTAGTCGAGGCATAAGCACCATTACCTTATAGCTAAGTGAGAGCTGTTACTAAGCCAGGCCAGTACTCAAACAATTTTTTTAAAGATTGCACAACTTGTACAATACTTTCTTGGGGTGTGATATCTGCTATGTGCTAATTTATGCTTATTTATTTATCAATTTCATTTTAATTTGTTTCTTATATAATATTGAGCCATGTTTATACATTAGGTAATTTTTTTATTTTTTTTTATGTTGGCCATAAGCATGTCGACCCCCTACTGGGTCCATTGTGCGCCAATTTGAGTTAGTCGTTTTATTTAAAACGTTAATCCTGTCGCTTCCTCCTATCTAAGTAGACTGATTGGATTGACCGATTCATATCTTCTGGGGAGATCCATCTGTTCCTCCCCAAATACCACCATTCTCAGCCTTGTAAATCTATCACATCTGCATATGATGTGAAAAGCTGTTTCATTCTCCTCCTGACAGAACCTGCATAACGGATTCGTCATTACTCGGAGATTGAAAATATGATTATTTAGCTTACAGTGACCTGTATAGATAGCTATAAGCTTTTTAAGGGCTGCTCTGTCCATGTTCAGTAGCTGTTTACTTCTTTTTTTACATGGACCTTTTAGGAACATCTTTGTATGTCTTTGTTTCTTGTCGGTCCAGTAATTACTAAATTTGTTCACATAAATCTCCCTGATCCTGCCCTTGGCAGTACTGAGGCTGATTCCACAGACAGCCTCGGGAGTTACAGGAATGGTATCTGAGCCCAATCTGGCTAGCTCGTCAGCCACCTCGTTGCCTGGTATGCCAGAGTGACCTGGCACCCACTCCACTGCAACTCTGTTGTGCTCAGTTAGCTCGTTAAGTGCTCTATTGCATTCCTTAACGACCTTTTAATAAACATAATAGTTGTCAATATCACCTATTGCTGCCTGACTGTCAGTATAGATGGTAATCTTTTTCTCAGTCACGTTGCTTTGCAGTAGGTTTTGTGCACAATGGCAGATTGCCAGTATTTCAGATTGAAACACTGAAGCATACCTGCCAAGTGGTATAGAAATTTTTTCTTTTATATCTTTGCGATAGATGCCTGCTCCAGAGCCGAAGGCTGTTAGAGAGCCATCTGTGTAGCAATTTATTCCACTATTTGGTTTATGTCTTCTGCTGCTATCTATCCCAACCTTATATTTTCGGTCCTGATATTCTCGAATTAGAGTGTCAGAGTGCATAGCTAGTACTCCTTCACGTCCAATCCTATTCAGCAGTATTGTGTGTCCTCCTTGACAGGGGACTGGTGAACAATAAATTGACTTGCTTAACCTGTATAATGTGTTTGTTGCCCGAGCCTCCACCTCCAGCTGTAGCGGAGGCATGCTCAGCATTACCTCCATGGCAGCCGTTGCAAGCCTTTGAATCTTCCCTAATGAGGATAAGTTGGCTACAGTCTTTGCTTTGTGCCACCATAGCAAAGCTGAGTAAAGTATGATAGGTCTGACTGTCGTTGTGTACAGCCAGTATACCATTTTTGGTTTGAGTCCCCAATTCTTTCCTGTCGCTCTTTTGCAGGCCCATAGGCATTTGCGGACTTTACTTGTTACGTTTTGAACGTGTTTAGTCCATGACAGTTTATGGTCCAAAGTGACTCCAAGGTGTTTTACTTCCTTACTCAGTGTCAATTGGATACCATTAATTGCCGGCATTTTAATAACTACCTTCTTCTTCTTCTTAGTGAAGATACACACTTTGATTTTCCTAGGGTTGATGCTTAGTCCATTAATCCTGCACCAATTCCTAAGAGTGTTAGACACAGTACTGAGGATATCAGAGAGGACACTCTGATGCCTTCCTCCTATTAGGATGGCAATATCGTCAGGATATCCTTGAGCATAAATGCCTGCAGTGTTTAGGGCTTCCAATAATGAGTCAGCCGCAAAGCACCACAGTAGCGGAGAGAGCACACCTCCCTGTGGACATCCACCACAGGGTTTAATCCACAGTTCCTTGTGCCCTATTTCTGATTTTAGAACTTTGCCCTCCAGCATTCTCCCAATCCATCTGGAGGACATAGCATCTATGTCTTTTTTCCTTAGTGCATCATTTATGATGTTGTAAGGAGTTCTATCAAAGGCACCCTCGATATCAACGAAGAGACCTATCATGATTTCACTCTGTTCTAAGGATTTCTCTATTCTTGTTACCAAGTTATGAAGCGCCACCTCACAGGATTTTCCTGGTTGGTAGGCATATTGCTTTGAATGTATTGGACTAGTTGCCAATATATGTTCCCTAATATGTCTGTCCAGTATCTTTTCCAATGTCTTCATTAAGAAAGATGACAGACATATTGGCCTAAATGCCTTGGGGTCTTCATAAGATTCCTTTCCTGGTTTAGGAATGTATCACACTTTGGATATCCTCCATTTACATGGTAGATATCCCAGTGCTAGGCTACCTCTTAGAAGTTCCAGAAGGTATGGCCTTATCTCTGGGAGACCCTTCTGCAGCAGTGCTGGAAAGATCTCGTCAGTTCCAGCAGATTTGAAAGGAGAGAATGAATTCACTGCCCATTCAAGTCTACTGTTTGTTATCACTCTTCTTGCCAGACCCCACATACGTGCACCAGTACCACGATCCTGTGTATAGGGGTCAAGAGGTTCATTTACTGTCGTAAAACAACTTGGGAAATGAGCATTTGCTACCACACTCAATGTTTCTCTCTCATCCGTGGTGTGTTTATCATCATATTTGAGTGTTCCCATTATACCTGTATTGGTTTGTTTTGACAGTATTTTGTTTACCTTACATACCGCCGGCATGTTGTCCACCTCCAGACAAAACCTTTTCCAGGCTTGTCTTTTGGCTTTCCTGACAGATTTGTAATACTCAGTAAGAGATTTCCTATAGGTATCCCAATTGCCAGATTTTTTAGCAGCATTGAACAATCTCCTCATGAGTGTTCTTTGCTTTGTTAGACTATCATTCCACCAGGACACTTTTCTGTTGGTTTTAGTTTTTTTGGCTTCATTACTGGCCAGATATGCTCTAGTCATAGCATCAGTAATTGAAGTATTTAATATTTCTAATGGCCATGTATTGTGGATAACTTTGGGGCAGCATTTAACAGCCGCCTCCAAGTTAGAACTATAGGACACCCAGTCTGTACGTTTGGGGTCTCTATATTCCACATCATGTTGTATTCTGTCAGATATATCAAATCTGATATACCTGTGATCCGAGCATGTTTCTTCATCAGAGACATGCCAGTTATCTATAAGGACATTAGTCAGTCGAGTCGCTAGTGTTATGTCTATGATCTCCGTCCTAATTCTATTACAAAAGGTAGGCTTGTTCCCCCTGTTCAGAATATCAAGATCATATTTAGTAATAGTCTCTAAGAGTTTCTCACCTCTTGAGTTGGTGTTTGTGCTTCCCCAGATCTCATTATGTGCATTAGCATCCAGGGCAGCCACAATTTCCTCCTTGCTCTTTAGTAATTCATCCATTCCTTCTGCAGGTTCTGGATGTTCATATGGCAGATAGACCGCCGCTATGATTAATGATCTATTATACCCTTGTTGGGTATATTTAGCTGCTGCAAGATCTCTAGAACAAAATTGCCATAGAGGCAGCAGTTTTAGTTTGTTTTTATAAAGAAGGCAGGCTCTAGGATATGTGGGTGCAGATATTATTCCATACCCATGCATATTAAGTCCTTTGATCCTGCCTTCATATAGGTAAGGTTCAAGAATTAATATTACATCAATATCCTTACCTTTTATATACTGTTGCAAAACTCCACATGCCGCAATGCAGTGGTGGATGTTGATCTGCAGCAGTTTCATATTTTTTATTGAATATTTATTTTCTGGAAGGTGGTTTTCCAGACAGGGCCGATGGTAGGGTTCCTCCATCAGACTCAGTTTTCACTTTGTCTTTTGGTTTCTCCCCGCCTCTCGAACCCCCACCAGTGTTAGATGAGTGCTGCGAGACAGAGGTCTGGCCACCAGACCGCGACAGTGGCTGGGGTTCGCCTCTGTAACCAGTTTTCACTCGTTCCTTTGGCTTAGCCCCGCCTCCTGACCCGGCCTACGGCCTCGACGCACTCCTTCCCGAGGAGGAAGAGTCCTTGTTCTCCCTCTCCTTAGTTGTGCCTGCTTTCGGCGCCTCCTCTTTCATTTCCTCCGGAGCAGGCTTACTTCCTGATGCCAAGAACCTGGAGGTGATAACATATATCCCACAGCAGGCCTGCATTCCATGTTCAGTGAGGCTCTGGAGGCTGGTCTCCGGTATGTTGAATACTCCAAAGGATCCTCTTTCCAGAACCTTGAAGTTAAACACGGTCCAGGTTTTGATTCCAGTAATAGATTGGTTTTGAATCTGGAGCCGGTTTAAATAATAATCAGCAGGTAGGGCCTTTCCTGGAAAGAAGGCTCCAATCCTGATGATTTTAGTTAAATCACCTGCCTCACAAGTTCGTAGGATTAGGCCTTCCTTGATTGTGATGCTCGGTGTTATGTTTTTGAACCATTCCCCCGTATGGCTATCTAGGCAGGATACAAGACATCCTCTGAGCTTAAAAAGCGCCCCTTCGAACTTTGGATGTATGTCTCCCCCTATTGTAAGTTCGTCAATTTTACTGGTGATTGCTTCCTTAAGATCTTCACATTGGTCATAGGTAAGCTGGATCTGCGGGTAGTCGACAGGAACTACCGCGACCAACTGTCCTTGTGCAACCTTTGCATATTTTTAGGCCTTTCAGCCTCCCTCGGTTTCTTAGTTTCTATAGCTGAGGCTCCTAGGGATTTCCTGGCTCTTTTTTCCACGGGCAGTCTTGATCTAGACCTCAACCTTTGAGGCCTCGCATTCTTAGCTACTGGCCTACGTGGCCTCGCAAACTTAGATGCTGGCCTCTTGGGTGTGTCTTTCTGATCCCCTGTCTGTGATATTGGAGCTTTCCCCTCCGGCGCGGCAGCTTTGTTTGCCAGGCCTTTTGTGGCCTTTGAATCCTCCACTACCTGCCTTTGAGTAGGCTCCAATTCGCTAGTTGTTTGCCCTTGATCTAAGGCCTCCCTTTCACGACTCTCCGCCTTGTCCGCCAGGCCTTTTGGGGCCCTTGCTTCCTCAGCAGAGTTCTCTAAAGGTGGCTTATTCTCTTCTTCTGGGCTTAATAGATATTGGGCTTTTACCCTCCTCCTATTGCGCCTCTTCGCATTCCTTATTGTCCTCCACGTGGCAGGCCTCGAGTCTTCTGACTCGTGGTCTCCGCTCCCCGTGTGGTCGAATCCAAAATGCGATCGGCTGCTAACCATTTCTGGCTTTTTACATTCATCCACGTCTATATTTTCTACCGGGGCCTGCACCATTGCACAAGCCACCTACATCAGTTCCTTCTCCTTTAAGTCTGTTTGGACGTGGAGTGTTCCAACATCCTCTGTTAGGATTTTCAATAGTTCCCCTACCAGAGATTCATCTATCTTATCGGAGGTAACCTCTGATAAGTTTAAAAGCTCCTCGGAGGACAAGTCCTCCTCGGATACCGACGATTTACTATTTTTGTTATTTTTTTAAGTTTGGACATTTTTGTTCCCACGAGTATGGGGGTCAATGGAACTGCAGGTACTACCCCTCTCCCTGCAGCCGGCTACTTAAAATGGGGTGTCGCCCCGTTCCCCAAGTATATTTTTACCCACCCTCTGCCACTCAGCCTCAGCTCGTGAGCCCTGACCTATCTTGGGTGTCTAACAGGTTCATCGGTTCCATCACACATGTATCATCCGTATACATATGGATGGAACCAACGAACCCCACCTCTGTCGTCCGCGAGTCCCATCGGACTCCTCGGGGGGCGTCGCATGGAGGTGACAGTAGGCATTGATAGGGATAAGGAGATCTGGGAACTCATAAGCAGTGGGCAGGGCACTTCACTCGATCATTCCGCAAAGAGTTGGGGAGATTCCCGCACCTATCTCCCTCTCTAGACCTTCCGTTACCCTACCCATTAGCCCCCCTACATTAGGTAATAACTAATAATAATAACACGTTAGCTGCGATTACGTTCCCCGGGGTCCGTTATTCTTCTCGACTACCAAACGGCCAGGATTGTTTCAAATTTTATGTATCTTACGAAGTGTTTGAAATGATAATATTTGAATGGGAATTGGATAGATGTAAAGATATGAGCGTAAATAATCATTATATCTGATAAACGGACGCTGGGAACCGATACCGTACCAGATGGCAGTAACCCCCGCTACCCGATACATATTCCTGCTGTGACAGGACAGTGCACATGCACAGTCATTTACGGGCTTCTGTTGCGCAGTAGCTCTTGAGAGTTCATCTTAGACTGTTCCCCTTGCTTATTTAATATATATATAAATAAATACATATAAATAATGTATAAATTATATCTTGAAAATTATAATTATTTGTAATAAATAAACTTTTTCTCTTTTCATTTTCAATATTTAAGATTTATATGCCTAAAAAGTAACACTTGTTCACTAAAATAAAGAGAAATAATAAAAAACTCGTCATATAAACGGCATCGGACGTCGGAGTCCACTCCTACGATTGCTGGCCATTAATAATGACATAATAAACAGATAGAGACTTTGAATAGTGAATTTAGTTCATCTTTGGTGTAAAAAATAGAGGTATACATCGAAACTGGTGTTTTTTCCTCAATACTATATGACGGTCAACCATTGTGTTGTTTTTGTTGCCACAAACTCGTAATTATTTTATCATCTATAACTTCGGTTATCAGGTTGCATTGCAACCTCTTGGCCCCAACCATTGAGAACTTAATAATAAGGCTTAGCTGACCTGAAGGTTCGACCACTGGGCACAGTAACAGTAAACCCAACTCCACCAAATTAGCCTTAACACAGTCCTCCCACCTTCTCTTCAGTCTACCCCTCAGAAGTTTCCCAGTCAGCACAGAGCGGGAAGTCATGATGGCTGAGTATGTTAAGAGTGTTGGTAGGGGTTCACTCTGGTTAGAATAGATTTGGTTGTAGCTCTAGAAATTATGTTATAGCCTGATTGTTCTAATTTATTTTATTTTTAAGTCATTAATCTTTAGTTGCTTTCAGATATTACAATATATAGGAAACAAAAAATTTCTTTTACTTTCATTTTGAATTTTTTAAAATATTGAATTAAACCATTTCAACTGTTGTTTAATAAGAATGAAAAGAGAACTTACTCATTTTTCCATTCTTTGACATAATTGATAAAAACAATTCGATTAACTGATCTGTTTTATAGGTTGGTTCAAAGCAGCTGGTTCACATACATCCTACTTCTGTTTTATCTGGTTCTCTGCCACAAGTGGTACTTTTCACAGAATTGGTACAAACAAGTAAATGTTACATGCGTTACATAACGCCAATAGATTCACTTTGGGCGGATGAAATCAAACCTAAAGGTCTAACGATCTCAGGTTTTTCACAAGTTGACTAAATGACCATCAGCCATTACGATAAAAATTGTTTTTTAATCACAATGATGTATATACTGATTTTATTCAAGATATTTTTAATTGTTTTCTTTTGTATCATTTTATGAAAATAAAATTAATATTTATTTATCTTACAATATGATTGAAATAATATTGACTAGTTTTTAGTCAAAGGATTTATGTTAAAATTCAGGACAATTTTCTGTTATATTAATATTTCAAAATTTTAGCATTACCAAATTTTGTATAATAACAATACTTTTTCTTAAAAATCTTGATTACACATCTAAGCCTTGGAAAGCTAAATGATCAATGTGTGTAAATATGTACAGTTCTTTTTAATATTCTTTTTGTATAAACTATGATTGTAATATGTTTATTTTGTATTAAGTTCAATAAATATAATTTTATTGTTTATTATTTTCTGTTTATTTCAATAACTCAAAGTTAAACTAAAATTTTATAAAGAATGTAAATATGTTTAATAATTAAAGACTTTGCCAAACAGGAAGTTTGCGCATATTGTTCACCTTTTGCTTAACTGAACCTTGAGATAATAAATAAACTTAAATTTAAGTTTAAATACAAATCCATGTAAGTTTATAAAAGCAATTATTTTTTCCAATTTAGTCTGATTTAGCAGTCCATCATAAGAAAGGTAATTTGTACTGGAAAAGATATAGTTCTGGACAGAAAATCTAATTGATGCTTTGATATAGATAACAAAGATTTTATTAAAATTATCTCATTATTATTATTATTATTCAATAATAAATCCTTGCAATCAACCAAAGACAAAAAAAAAAAATGTTAACCATCTCAAAATTTGAGACTTATGTTCTAAGATACATAGAATTCAAAAATCGAATAAAAAAAAATGAACAATTGAAAAAAGGTATTGATTAGAATGAATTATGTACATTTCCATGAATTTAGAATTCACAGAAACGATTACACGGTATCTAGATATGAATGAATAATTCAAGTCCATTTTTTTAAGGGTATTTTGACTTTAATATAATACTTCATACATTATTGTAATTTTTTTTTTAAAGACCTCTCAGCCAAATCGCTGCTGTTTGAGGAAGCTTTTAACCAAACTGAATTAATAAATTAACTTCTCTAAAGAAAATTTTATTGTTAACTTTCCTAGCAGAAGCCTCATAATTGATAGTGACATGGGTCAGTCTAAATAAAATTACACTAATGCAACCCCTGGGGAATTCTTAAAGAAGGCCTATTAACTTGTTATTGCTAGCCATTGACGAGTAGAGTGAAGTTTAGACATTTTTAAGAAATACACGCCTCCTGTAAGAAGGAAGTCAAAAGACGCTCCTCCCGAAAAAATGAGGACAAATCAGAAACAATATCAGTCCACCTCTTTAATAGGAAGGATTGACGGATGTGTGAATAAGTTCTACCAGAGATAGAAAAATGAGGCTCTTTCAGACTTCTGCTGCTATTAGGACTTAGTACTTTGGCTTTTAACGGAGACGCCTGACCAAAAGAAAGAGGTTGATGGAGGCAACCCTTACTTGGACTCTCATAAACAACCCCAGCTCACCACACCATAACCTCATCAGCTAAGTCATTTCATAGACATTTTTTTTTTCAAAATTAATAGCTAATTAATATTAAAATATTTTGTGACAATACTGTCAAATCATTCCAGCAGAATAATATATTTAATTAGTGTATTTTTGTAAACTTAATTTGTATAGTAATATTTTACGAGACAAATTTATCATTCATATAAAAGATATAAAAAAAATTCCTAGTTATAAGGTTTATTATCATCGGTTTATTGCAAAAAGTCATTAAGTAACATTTTAATGAGTTTGAAGTTTCTGATTCATTAAAAAACGATTAAAATAGCAATTTGATCATTTTTTTTATTTGAAATTCTAATTCAACTAGTATTTAATTCTATTATATTATGATATTCTAATTAAACTAATAGAATAGTTATATGAATTCTATTTACAACAATTAATTAAAATATTTAACATACACATATCAATGAAAAAACTAAAACCACGAAGCACATAGTAGCTTTTTGCACACTGTCTTTGTTAAACAAAATACATATTTTTATAATCTTGCAAGTACATAGAATGTGAGTTAAACTTACCTCACTTAGTTCAATTAACCATCTGATCAATTAATCCAATGAAAGATGTAATTAAGTACCAGATAATGAATTTTGGTATTCTACTTTAGCCCTATTTATAGAATAAGAATTTCATTAAGTAACTTGATGACTTTTTGCTCTTTATAGTCAGATCATGGTGTGCTCAGTGAAACAATTTTTAACATATAAAAGGATTGGTATAATTTTTATGTACTTAATGAGTTATTGTATCGATAAATATGATCAAAATTAACAACTACTTACCTTCAGGTTCAAATTGACCAAAATTGTAGTGACAGTGACTTTTTGTAATAAATCGTCGATACGAGTTTGAGAGTAAAAATAAAATATTTAAAAACCAACAAAAATGCTACCACTTTTTCTCAAAATCTATGAATTATTTTATATTATCCACCCTACCAAGAGGGTCATGCAATATTGGTCCAAGGTTCCACCACCGCTGTTTATACCAAATCGATATATCTCACAAATAAAAAGCTCTGATGATATGTGTATTGAAATGTAAAAAATAAATTAATCAAATATATCTTCTTGGAAAAATAAAAGTGTGAGGGAATAGAATTATGAATGAGATTTAAAAAAACAAAACAATAAAAATTAATTGGAGAATATTGAAATTGAAGGTACAAATAAAAAAAAAGTAGTAACTTAATAATAGCAGAATTGGAAACTTATGGACCAGCAGTTTCCAATTCTTGTTATGGAACAAGCGAGGGAATTAGATTTTGAAGATTCAAATTTAAAATTACTCATGAAAACAAATTGATTCCTATGAAAAAAATAATTGAACTGATGAAAGTATCTAGTTCACAACGGTGTCAGCCAGCAAACAAGGAATTTAATACTGAAGCCTCCATAGAACATGATTTTGTTTAAATTTGGCAAAATGGTCCATATACAATTTTAATATAGACAAAACTAAAAGCTGAAAAACTCTTTTATTGTTGATAAAAAGCATTATGTACACATCATTATATACATATTAATAATATATATTTACAGTATTATATATAACATATCTTATTTTATTCATTGTTATATATTATAAACACACTCTTAGTAACTTTTTAACTATAATTAGACAAATAAGATTGATGGTATTACCCAGGATTTTATAGTTATGTATCAGAAAATGTAAAATTATTTATTTTTCACTGGGAATTGAAAAAAACAAACTAAAAAAGGAGTTACCAAAAGTATGAAAACAATTAGCATAAATCTACACTGAGATTTATAGCAATAGAGTCCCACTAATCCAGATTAAATGGGAAAAGATCATGAAAAGTCCGAATTAAACAGAATATGCTGTAAAATGTCTATGACAAATATTTCAGCAATTCGTTCTTTCTTTCTCATAAATATAGATAGAATCTATTAATTTTGGTAATTGAAATTCCATAGTAATTCTTCAATTTTTGCTAAGCAACATTTTTAATAACATACAATAATAAACTAAAGTAAAATTTTAATTACTGGAACATAAGGAAATATAGATAAAAAGTTCCAAATTATAAAGCAATGGTTTATTATTTTCAAATATATTAACCTATTTTTGTTCTTGATACAATGATTTTTTCAACACTTCAGATTTCTCCTTTTCATCTGAAGTGGAGTATAAACATTCACAAATGGCTGAGGGAGTATAAATGATCTAATCTATTGTAATTTCGGAGGGGAGAGGGGGGAATTGCTAATATAAGCCCTTACACATTGCCTTAGTGAAAGATCTAAGCTGTAGAAAACTATCAATTTTCAAAATTAACTATCCAATGGATGAAATTTAAAGAAGAAAACTTGTCTGTTGTTCCTTCAGCAGAAAATTTTAGATTTGCTGAAAAACAACTGTTAAGGTATAACATAGACAAAATAGATACCTGATAACAGGGCTTAAGTTGAGCCTTCTTTTCCCTTGCCTAATTATTAGTTTAAATTTTTTTAAATGCTGTGCAGATTAGTGGGACTCTACTGAAAGTATAAACGCCCAGAACAGAGAAAAATTGAAACTTTATAGGTACAAAGTTTACCTAATTTCATTAAAACATAAATAAATAAAAAGTTGACAGATAATAATTAGCTTCTTTAGAATTTCAGAGAGAAATCCCACTTATGAATTTGATACAGAACAATTTTCATTTCATCTTTGCTTTGGTTGAATAAATTTACAAAGCCTTTTTGTTTTCTGCTGGTTTTCGCTGTGCTCAAAATCACCTCCATTTCGTTTTCGGGTCCTTATTTCTTCAAAATTTTCAATATCTATGACTATGCTAAGGAAATATTGCATTCAGCTACGATAAAATACCAACATAAAATCCTATTATTATTTCTTAATAATCTATAAAGTTAAAGAGTGTTTACTAGGGTAAACTAATTATATGAACCACCAGTATGATTTGATAAATTCTTTATAATGTTAGACTATGTTCTTTAGAATGTTAGCAGGCCAAGTGGAGCAGTCTAAGCTACTAATGGTGAAGATATGAATTTTCTCCAAATTAAACTACTAATGAAAATAAGAATAAAGCAGAGTTTAAGAATGACTTACTAAAATTTTAAGAAATAAATTTTGTCTAAAAAAGTATTTTTAATAATTAACTCATCAGACAATAAATTTTCACAAAATTTAGTGAGAATTTTTAATTCCTTCAACCATACAGAATCCCCAAATTTTCCGACTGATATAGACCTTACAAGTAAAATTGTATTTTTTTTTTTTTTTTTTTTTACAAAAATGAGAATTGTGATTTTTTGATAAGCAGGTAATTGTTATTAATATTTTGAAAGCTTATTGCAGATTTAATGAAAAACGTCTGCCAAGTAAGTTCAATATAAGTTCCTCACCGTTTATTTTCATTGGCTAAAAAATATCTATATTACAAAGTTTAAAATTATTCTTATGAGAATAAAATCTCTGGGAGAAGTCGTTTTCGGAAATTCAGTAATCCCTCAACATATACAGGTTTGATATCCACGAGTTTTATTCATCAGCGAATACTAAAATGCGAAAGAATTCCGTATTGCAGATTGCATATTTGATGATTCGTGATTAATAAAAAAAATCCCAGTGCATACTAAACATTAATATAACAACTGTTAGTGCAAAAGGAGGTATGTGAAAATTGAGTGTTTCATAGGAGAACATAGAAACTAATTGTTTCTTTATGATTTATTAGTATAATTTCATATTTTATTGCCTTCTGCTATTTTCTATCGTAGCAGACTACAGAATGTCACCTTTAGCACAAATAGAATAATAGTTAAAAATTTTTACATACGACCTATTGCACTAACAATAGTAATATATACGTAATAGGTATGTTTTCAATGGATACTGAGATATACAATGAATGAATTTATAAGAGTATAACAAAAAAAAAATTTGAAACATACAAATTCATATATGTTTTCTTCAAATTTTTAATAATGATAATGGTCGAAATTCGACCAATCGGTGAACACTAGATATAATGAATAAATATAAAATTGATGGTTAAATGAAAAGGATACTCAAATCAACCCTTGGAGGAACTAACAATCCAAAATTTTTTGCCAGCTTTGTTAAATCAAGAGCTTTGATATCAAAAACTCGTTTAAATAGGTGAGAATCATAAGACTTGACACAGGACTTGAAGGCATCGTTAGCAGCAAGATTAAGCGCATAATTAGTGCGTATCAACTTCTCAATCTGAAAATATAAATACAGACTTACAACAGGTTAACTTATACATGTTATGTATAACATAAAAACATATCTTACTAATACTTAATTTATAGAGCTATTGCGAGTATATTTAAAATATATATAGAAGAGAAGTTGGTAGGGGTGTTCAATAAAAAATAATGGCATTTCCTGGTGGTCACCCAAATCGTGCGTTCATCCATCTAAGTTACTAACCACGCTCGACATTCCTTAACTTTGATTACCTGTTGCAAACCTTAGTCCGCACATCTGCCCCGATATATATATATTTTTTTTTCACGAGTCCGAGGTCACAATCATAGCAACAATTAACATATAAGCAAATATAATTAACACGTTCATACCAAATGCAATAAATGAAAATTTATTTAAGTTATATTTATACTCTTCAATTATTATGAATATGTTATTGAATTAAAACTACATTGATGTTTTTAAATTAATTCTTAATACACTATTAATTATAATTGATATTAAAAATAAATGTTTTTAATTACGATATGATAAATTTTCATTATTTTAATTTTCAATTATTAGTTAATTCAATTAACTTAAAGATCCAACTTTTTGATGTTACGCAATACCCAATGAGGCAGTCTTTTATCAGCCACAGATGCGAAATGTGTTAAATTGAAATGTCTGCTGCTATATTACATGGTGTTTATTGACACCTCCTGACCAACTTCTCCTTAAATTAGAATTATGAAGGTCAACTACTTCCACACCATTAGATCTATTTACATTTAATAATTCCAAAGAAACTTTCATTAAAAAAAAAAGAAAAGTTTTAAAACACAACAAATCACTATTTTGGTGTATTTTATTAGTTCATCAACTATCTTGGGAAGTGCTAAAACAAAGACAATAATTATCACCTACTAATATTTGTAGCAGTTTATTTCACATTTTCTGCAATAAAATAAAAAATAAAAGTGATTTACAATTTTTTTTTTAAACCTTTTTTTAAAAGAGTATTTCTCTGGCACTATTGAACATAAACAGCACTAGGATATGTGGAGGGTGTACAGTTTGATGTTGGCTGGAAAGAAATCATTTCCAAATGATGCAGTTTTTACGAACTTAGGATCCCCCATTCAAAATGGTTTTTGACTAAAACTTTTCTTCAAATAAGTAAACAAAAATTTGACTCAGCTTTTGGACTAATAGGGAAACAGAAAAAAATAAAATAATGAAATAAAGATAAAAAAGAGAAGACAAATAAAAATGTTACCTGAAACTGAATATCGGCAACTTTATTCCAGCTAAAATTCATTTCACTAACAGGGATTTTGAAAGATTTAAAATACATGAGAAATTTTTTTTCTTCAGGCCTTAGCAGTATTAAGCCTTGAAAACTTTCTCCTTCACCACAAGGTATTCTTGTCAGCTGATGGATATATTCCTGCAAAATTGATAAAAATATTAAACATATATATCAGTATTGAAGATACACAAATACTTTTTTATGTTTTGCTGTACTATTCAACACTTAAGTACTGAATAATTGGTCGAAATCAGAGATGCCTAATCTCTTTACAACGCATGCTAAAAACAAGGATTTCTCATATTGAGGCGGACCACAATTGTAACTTCCCCTCCTCCCCTATATTATCCTATATAGTTTATGTTTTTTAAAATATACATCTCTTCATAATGAAAGCAGATAATTACAATTATCTATAGATAATACTAAAATGTATATTTGTAATAACTAAGTACAAAGTATTTACTAATCATTAATTTCCACTAGCTTAAAGTTATTTTAGCCTTTCACAAAATTGATAGCATAGCTAAATCCTTTTTTTTTTTTTTTTTTTTTTTTTATAAAAGAAATATTGACATTAAGTAAAAATATTCAAATTATGTATACGTTGACTAAATAGACTGTATTCTGAAACAAATTCTTAAGACTATATGATAGAAATAAAAAACATTTAGAATTAATAATATGAAGTATAAATATTTGTACATTACAAAAAGAATGAAATGCTGAACATTTCTGTCATTTATACATCTGATTTTTAGCTTCTGAAATATTTTAATCCAAATGCAAAACTTATTCGACTTGAGCCAAGTTTACTCGAATAGAAACGCTCAACTACTCATTTTTACTGCTAATTAAAATAAAATCTAAATATTTATATAGGAAGGAGATGGTCCGGGGTGGCGGTCATAAATAGGTTAAATAGTGGCATAACTATTTTATTAAAAGACAACATTTCGACCATTTTGCAGGTCTTGTTCAGTGAGGTGTGAAAGTTTGAGTTCAAAGTGAAACTCCTAGCTGAACACAACTCCCTAAAGAAGACCTGCAAAGTCAGGTCGAAACATTGGCTTTTTATAAAATAGTTTTGCCACTATTTAGCCTATTTATGACCGTCACCCCGGACCATTTCCTTCCTTTATAATGCAACGGTCAACTATTAAATATTCAATAAATATTTATTCTTTGTTTTTGGCAATAAAGACTTCCAATTAAACAATAATTGATTTATTTGTTGTATTTCCAAGTTATATGTTTACACGTTAACGTTTCGGGATATTTACTCCCATCTTCAGAACTACAATCCCAATGTTTCTTTGTTGATTTATTGCTAAAAATTGAGTTAAATATAATGCATGTTACAATACTTGTCAGAATTGAGTTGTTACATTAAATTTGTAATTACCTTAAGCCTAATGCGCTCCATTGCCAGGTTCTAAATTCATATTATAATAAATTTAAGTATATAATATCCACAGCATCATCATGCCTTTAGACCAATTATTGGGTGTCTGCCATGGTGAATACATGAATCACAGCATAAAATTACAACATAAATTCAGCTTCAATAAACCACAGATCAGGAAGCGAAAGGAGTTGTGAAGATCAATGGAAGTGAGTTGAAGCCTTCCCTGAGACAGGGAGTCAGTCACGGTCCCCTCTTATTCATCATATTTATGGATGAAATTCATAAAATTTGTAAGCGACGTACTGCTTGGACGGCAAATGGAACATGGAGGAATGGTTCAAAGCTTATTGTATGCCGATGACATCATACTGATAGCAGATACAAAAGACAAACTGCACAAGCCCTTGTGGAATGACAGGAATAGCTCCTCCGCAAAGGAATGGCAACCAACACCTCTAAGAGCAAGATCTTAGTTCTTTCAAGAGAGGAACAAGAAGATGTCCAGCTGATCTGTAATGGTGAGGTACTTGAGGTTGTGCAGGAATTTACTTATTTGGGGACAGTCATAAGCAATACGGAGAAGATTGACCCAGAAGTAGCAAATAGGATTTACAAAGCCAACCAGGTTTATTATCCTATCTGTAACACCATAGTGGGACACAGAGACGTTAGTAATGAAACAAAAAGACATCAAGTCTGTATACTTACCAACCCTGACTTACGGAAATGGAAGTTGGGTTATGCTGGACAAGCAGGCCAGACGGGTAACATGTGCTGTGATGAAGTTTCTGCGGAGGGCCGTTGGTAAGACCAGAAGGGACCGTTTCAGGAATGAACGGAATGGAGGAGCTAGAAGTGGTAGAGCTGAAGACTATGCTTGAAAATCGACAACTGAAGTGGTTTGGCCATGTTTGTCAGATGGATGATGAAAGAAAACCTCGGAAAGTGATAGAAGCTCGACCCACTGTGAGGAGACCGCGAGGGCGTCCCAGAATTTCCTACCAGGAATACATGCAGTGGATTGAAGGGAAAACTCTCCAAGAGATGAGGCAGCCTGGTCAGGACTGAGGCTCATTGATGCTAGGAATGGCATCAGAGGTAGAAAAAGAATAAAAAAAAGGTTGTATTTAAAATCCCTTACTAACTCAAAAATATCTTATTTAGCATAATCAAGACCAAAAGTAAGTAAGAACTGACAATTGGCTCTCGAACATTGCTTTATTATTTATTAGATATTAATCAATTAAAATATTTCAGATCTATAAATTAAGCTAACATTTATTTATTAAAGGAAGAAAGCATTAAATGTATGTAATGTATAACTTAATCATAATGTCCGAAATGAAGATTCGGTTGTAGGGTAAAGTAAAAAAAAAAGAGAAGAAAAAGAGAATCCTTATGAATTTATAAAAAAGTAGTTGGAATAAAGATATTACAGCAAACCATGAGTACTCTTAGTAAATACTCATCATTCATAAATTATTAACCATCTTTATATTTAGTGGTACACACCTCTTTCATTTTTTGTCAAATTATTAACATCCGTCAGAAACTTCGTTTTTCTCATCGTAACCTACAACTTTTTTATTTATGAAAACTCCCAAAAATGTGGCCTTTTCAATCTGGAGATCGGTAAAATTTGTCTATTTTATGAGATACTAACAACTCATAAACACTCATTTACTTTCAACTTGAGTTGTAAGATAATCTGATCATAAAATTGAGAAAAAAGGTGGCCTACAAAAATATTGGACCATTTGACATGACCTCTACCCCTAACATGTCAAAATAACGAGGTTATATAGGCCTAACAGCCCAACATTTTTGTAGGTCACCGTATCTCTCAATTTTCTGATCAAAATATCTTAAGATTCAAGTAGAAAGCAAATAGGTTTTTCATGACTATTCAGTATCTCATAAAATTAATTAATTTAATTAATTAGAAAATGACCAATTTCTGAAAATGTTGATAGATAAAAACAGTTGTAGTTTACAATGAGATGAAGCCTTTCACCAACTTTTAGACGGATGTTAATAAATGGATGTACTGTTTACATTAAAAATAATAATAATAAGTTGAATGGAACCTTAGGATCATCTGGTGGATCATATTGAACAATCCAATCGACAGCTGGGATATCTAAATCTCTGGTTACTACATCCGTGCACAGCAAAATACCACTTTCAGCGTTGCAGAAATTAAAGAAAGTAGCAGTTCTCTTCTTATGTTCTTGTTTACCCTAAATGAAAATTTAAATTTAATTCTTAAATCGTATAATAGTAATAGATGATATATCTATATGATTTCTAATTCATAAATATTGGTCTAAATAATATGTAAATTATGTATTTTTTAAAATATTCTTTATTTATCATATTTTAGTTATTTTGATTATGTACTTTGAAGTAATAATCATAGTTGGTTAAATTTAATATTACAGGACAGCCTCAATAATAAAAAAAAAAAACAGTAATTTAAACAAGAAAGAAAAGTTTTTAAAGTTGACTGATAACAGAAGGAATGAAAATGGCTCTGTTCCTTATTACATATTATTAGAAGTGCTTTGTGTGGTAGCATCAAAATCGTATTGTAGTATCTATAAATGGAAAACATTAAAACTAGACGGTCATCCAGAAGTTGAGGAATCTTTTATATATATATATATATTTTTTTTTTTTCCTGCTGATATTATGAGGGTGTTCAATTTCCGGAATATATTATCTCAAAAGGCAAAGTTTTTCTTTAATCATTTTTGTAAGAAGGATAGCAAAGCAGATTTTAAAGCGAATAGAGGTTGGCTAGATAATTAAAAAATCAGCACTTTAATTTTAATTTCATTACGAAAATTATTTACTCATTTTATTTTTCATTATAGATAAGTCACAGAAATACTGAATACCGAAGCCTGATACTTATAAGGAATTTGTGAGATCAGGTGTTTTCTTAAACATAAGTGATCCGTTACCTTTTGCAGTTCTTTTATCATTTTAAATTTAACCTTCGATAATCCAGATATTTTGATAATCCGAACATGCCATGCAATATAAGTGTTCAGATTATCAAGACCATCCATAGCATAGTTTTGGGTGTCAAAAGTTATGAAATAGCAAATATTATTCGAAAGATCTAGATGGCACTAAAAAAACCTATAACTGTCACTGTTTTGACCAATGAGATTCGAGAGGATAGCCTGACATTATTTAGAATCTTCCACAGATTATTTAAACCTCATGAGATAGGCATTCTACAGTTATAGATAGTCGAAGATATGATTGAAAAGTGAGTTAGTTTGGTTCTTATTGGTCCGTGAATAAGTTAGTGATTTCAGAGTTTGTGAACTCAACTCTTTATAAACAAGGCTGTTTGTTATCAGTGCTAAGATTATATTGTTTTACATAGTGTCAGTTAATTTTTATTTATAAAATACAAAGCCACCTAAGGATTATATTTTAAAACCATAATTTAAATTTCAATGATAGTCAGGTGATTCCAGTGTTTGTGAACTCAACTCTTTATAAACAAGGCTGTTTGTTATCAGTGCTAAGTTTATATTATTTTACATAGTGTCAGTAATATTTTTAATTATAAAATACAAAGCCACCTAAGGATTATATTTTAAAACCATAATTTAAATTTCAATGATAGCAATAATCAATAAATTGTTAAATATATATATATATATATATTTTTTTTTTTTGTCAGTCAAAACCAATATATCGTCCTTAAAAATTGATTTAGTTGAGCTACACTAAAATACAATTTATTTTTTACATGAATGAATAAAATATATACAGTTCAACGTCTATAAATCAATGATGAAAAATGCTTGAAAAAAAAATTTGATACACATAATAATTAAAATTTTTCAGTCTTGTTATACTAACAAATGTGTTTTATCAAAAGAGTTTCTTATGATATAAAATATATAGTACATAGTATATACACTGGATATCATTTATAACAAAAAATCTTGAAAGAAGCAAGTAACTTCCATCATTATAAAAGTAAATATATTGGATTGGACCAAAGTCGCTATAACTAATCTCAAGATATCTATAACAGCAGTTGTTTTTCTGTGGAATGTAAAAAAGTGCTGAGTTTACTCAAAATGGACTCAACTTCAACAGTAGAATGAGAAAACCTTATAAATACAAAAAAAAAAATCATAAGTTATTAATAATTAAAATCAGTTAAGCGGATTCCTGTAGTTCTTAGTTTAATTCATTTTGTAATTTATTCCTCTCCTTTTACTTCTTGGTTGATATATTATGTTAATATATTAATGATAATGATATTATGATGAGACATAGAAGAGTAGTAAATAAACAGAGTAATTCATATTTATAATCCTTTTAAATTTGAATGTAAAATTATAACAAGAATCATTGATCCATAGTCAACATAATTTTCCTTGATCTGAGGAGAATTAAATTATTCTAATATTTTAGGGTTTCCCATTCGCCATCTATGGAGGGACTCAAGCATTAATTCGTATTTATAATCCTCTTACATTTAATGTAAAATTGTGACAAGAACCATGAATCAACACATCCACAATTATTTCATTAGTATGAATAATGAATTGAAAACTAAATTATATTTTAAAAGATAGTGTATAAAATTTAATAAATGAAAAAACACATAAGCTTATCTTCTTTTTAAATTGCCTATAGATTTTCAATTATTCTGTAAAATCATATTGACATCGCCAATATGTTTATGTAAGTAATTTTTTTAGTTCAACTATTTCTTTTATTGTATGTCTTGCTATAAAAAAAACTAAAATGCATTCTGATTCATTCATTACTTGCAACACATAAGTTATATTCTGTGGTAAAAAAGTAACATTAGTGAATTTAAAATTGTCAAGAAATGCAATGTGTACACAGAGCTAGAATGAAATAATTTATTTCTTACAAAAGTGGTGTTTACAAAAAAGATTAAGAAATTCTCAGAGACAACTGCTGCTATATCGGATTATTATGGTTAAAAAAAAATTGTAAGAAATCAATTGGTTATGTCCAATCCATCGCTATATTGATGTTGATATATTCCTTGATAACTACATTAGAATACCCTCGTGAATCACAGGACTAGATATTTTCATCAATACATAATCATAAACGATATTGCAGGAAATTTGAATATTACTTTATTACAAAGTTTATCAAATTTTAAGAATTTAAATAATTCAGAATCTTTTTCAAAACTTTCTAACATTTCAATAACCAAATTCATCTTCATTTTTTATCTCACATTTTATATTTATAAATCTTATACATTTTAATGTAAAATTGTGACAATAATCATGGTTCAACAAATCCACTATTTTATTTGTATGAATAATAACTTGAAAACTAAATTATATTATAAAGGATAATGTATATAAATTAATGAATGAAACAAAAAATGTTATAATAAAGTAGGGATTGGATGAGCCTAATTAAATACTCATCGTAATGAATGCATTGGTCATCACCCATTTTTATGGATAAACTAATTTAAATATGACAGGAAGTTCGATACAAAGAGGTTCAACTGTTATTGTTTACTAGTAGAAAAATCATACTTACATGAATACTTATGACAGGGAGATCAAGATAATTTAGCAGCATATCATGAAACTTCACTGACAAGCAAGAACTAAAAAATACCATAATTTTCTTATTACGGTTCTTTTTAAGGAAGGTGAATAATAACAAGAACTTTTTTTCAGGAGGGCAAACAACATAACCTGTAACAAAAGAAATGTTTTCTTAGAATATATTTTTTTGGAATAATTATTTTCATCTTACAATATTTAAACTAATTAATTACCATGTTCCAATTTCTTAAGTGTAGCCATATTGTATGAATCATCGCCTCCAACATAAACAGGCTCTGTTTTTATTGCTAGGCGAATAAAATTTTTTAGTTGTCTATTTGATCTTGCAGAAAAAATTATATTCAATCGCTTTTCTGAAAAAATAGGAAAATCACAATACCACTAGATAAAATATGAAAAAGTGAAAGCAAATTAATAAATAAATAACAGGTAATAATCAAATTAATAAATTAAAATGAAGACAATAAATTAAATATTAAAGAAAGGAGATGGTCAGGGGTTGCGGTCATAAAAAGGCTAAATAGTGGTAAAACTATTTTATTGAAAGCCAACGTTTCGACACGACTTTGCAGGTCTTCATCAGGGCTAGAACGGACAAGATACAAAAAGATAGAGAATTGTGGCAATTACATAATATTTAGACATAATTTATAAACAATTTGAATAAGCTTATTAGAATTATAAACAGTAAGTACAATAAAATATGGACTAAGTAAGCTGAGTAACAAGAACCTAAACTAAAGTAAATTGATGCTAACAATTGTTGTAGTGTAATACATAATAAATGAAAATGTGAGTATAATTCTACAAAATCTACAGGAGAAAAATAAAATTAGAGACTTACAGGTGTGTTCCTCTAGGAGTTTCACTTAGAACTGGAAAGGCAGCGGTAAGGATTGCAGGTATAGGGGAAGTTAACATGTGTTAACTAAGTAAACATTGAAAAACCCAGGAAATTACAGTATCTAGGAATTTTTGAAGATATGGATGGATACAATGGAAAAATACTATATCTATGAAATATTAAATTATAAATATATAAATTATACATATAAAATAGAGTTGAGAGATGTGAGAGGTATTTCATGATTCTAGATCAGAGTACAATGTGAATAAATCCAAAATTGGCAAAAAGTAAAATATAAATATAGAAACAACTTCATTAACATACATACATTCCAGAGCTAACTTAAAAGTATAGAGAGG
The DNA here is from genome assembly GCA_928085145.1 of Nezara viridula. NCBI lineage: Eukaryota > Metazoa > Arthropoda > Insecta > Hemiptera > Pentatomidae > Nezara > Nezara viridula. Next base: position 168,402,802 of record OV725079.1, read on the forward strand.
GAAAAAAAAAATTAATACTTAATATTTGGTTGTACATATGTAAGAAAATTGCATTTGAATATAATGAACAATTAAATGAATTAATTAATAAAAATTGAGAGTAGATGAAAATAATAGAATAGAATATTTAAGTTATTTTTCTCTTATAAGACTTAAAATGTGTCTATATGTAAGAGAAATACAGTTTTTGTCTACTTTGTGATTAATGGGATTGTGTTCCATGTGAATGTGGATAGATTCGGAAATGAGTCTTTTTCCATGGTTAGGGACCGTGGAAAGGATAGAGGTTTTTTCAAAATCAAATGAGTGGTTGAGTGTTAGAGCATATTCTGATAGTTTGGAGGCGGAAGGATTCCGGGAAGTTATGGACGTTTTATGTTGGGAAATGCGGGTTTTGAGATAGTTTTTGGTTTCACCAATATAGGAGCAGGAATAGAGCAGCAATTAGGAATAGAGCAGGGTATCCGATAAACTACATTGGATCGGTGTTGTGTTTCTAAATTAAATATTATTAAGAAATAGCAGGAGAAGTTATTATATAAAGGGTGTCTTTTCAAGAGATGACATAAGTCATTAATTTACAGTTGAGTCATTAATTTCTAAAGTGAACCCTAATAAGTAAACAAAAAAAAGTTCACACAGTAACAAAACGAACACTACCTTAATAATGAGGGATAGCAAAGTGGCTGTTAAAGTATTTTCATAATGTTAAATCACCTAGATAGATGATTTTTACTAACTAGAAAAAAAATTAAAGAAAAACTGTTAACAAAATATGTTTTCACAAAAAAAAAAAGATGCAAGAGATGATCACCTGTAAATAGATTAGAAAATTAGGTCAGCTTTTTTTTTTTTTTTTTTTTTGCACTTATCCGCACCTGTCAGTTATTATTGACAATCAGCAGATGTGCTGGCTTAGTAATGAGAGAAAAATAAAATAAAATAAAAAATAAATAAATAAAAAAGGCTTGATAGGCATGAGGAATAGCAATACCCAGCGGTATCCCTTCCATGGCTTTTATTTACTAACATTATTTAAGCAGATCCCTCATCCAGACCCTTTTCAGTCGTCTTCTGGAGTTCTCGGGCATACTAGTTGTGGCCATTTCTTTTACCAGCTGGTTGGAGTGCCCGTTTAACATGTTATGAAATCGTTTGTAGTACGTTCGTATGTGTTCATTGACTGTCGGAACGTGTAGGTCGGTGTGTAAAGTGTGATTGTTTACGTTCCATGGTGCTTGAGTGATTAGTCGTAGTATCTTAGACTGAAAAGTTTGAAGTTTATTTATGTGAGTTGGTTTTGCAATTCCGTATATTTGTAGTCCGTAAGTCCAAAGAGGTTTTAAAAGATACGTGTAAATACTTAGTTTCTGTCTTGCTTTTAATTTGGAAGGTCGTCTTAACAGTGTAAGTAACAATTTTAGTCTTAGATTTAATGTGATTCGTTTTTTCTTCACATGTGGACCCCATGTCATTCTCCTATCGAACGTAAGGCCTAGGTATTGTACTCTGTCTGTTTGTGGAATCGGTATGTTGTCTAAGTATACAGGAGGGCATGTTTCTGGTCTTAGAGTAAATGTGATGTGCTGTGACTTTTGATAATTTATTTTAGTTTTCCAAAGTTTACACCAATCGAGTATAATTTGTAAGTGATGTTGTAAGTTAAGTGATGCCTCTGTAGGATTGTCGTGCCTGGTAATGATAGCAGTGTCATCTGCGTAGGTTGCTGTAAGAGTGTGGATACTTTGAGGAATGTCGTGTGTGTATGTGATGTACAGTAGTGGGGCTAGGATTGATCCCTGATTTACACCAGCTAAAACTGATCGAATTAAGGATAGACCTTGGCCGTGTCGAACGGAGAAAAATCTATCTGAGAGAAAGGAATGGAGAATTAAGTAGTAAGTATGTGGAAGTATGGTCTTAAGCTTGAAGAGAAGCCCCTGATGCCATACTTTGTCGAACGCTTGGGCGACATCCAGAAATACTCCGGTTGCATATAATTTCCGCTCTAGTGCTGTAGAGATGTAGTCAGTCACCCTGTGCAATTGTTGTGTTGTTGAATGTAATTTTCGAAACCCGAATTGATGGTCAGGAATAATCTGTCTGTCTGTTAGTATATGTAATAGTCGTGGGTACAATAGTTTTTCGAATAACTTAGAACATACTGGAAGTAAACTAATCGGTCGATATGAAGAAGGGTTGTTAGTGTCTTTGTTTGGCTTTTTAATCATGGTTATGTGTGAGTATTTCCATTGTATAGGAAATTTAGTGGTCCTAAGAATGCAATTGAAGATTGTGGTAAGAAACACTAGAGCTTTCCTTGGCATTTGCTGGAGCGCCTCAGCAGTTATCAAGTCATGACCAGGGGTTTTTCTTTTGGGCAATTGTCTAATTTCTTGTGCAACTTGTGATGGTGTGAAAGGAGGTGGTGGTAGTGTGAGCTGTAGCGGTATGTCTAAGTTATTATGTACAAAAATATCGTGTTCTGTATTAATTAAGTCTGTATGTGGTTTAAAAACAGCGGAAAGATGGTTAGCAAAGAGTTCAGATCTTTCCTCGTCCGAAACAGCCCAAGAGCCATCCTCTCTTCGTAGGGGTGCTGACACCTCACGATGCTTTAAAAGATTCCTTGTATGTCTCCATAAACTTCCATCGTCCGTCGAAAGGTTGTTAATAAAATTGTCGTAGTTTGTGCTTTTGAATTTTTGAATATGTCTTTTAAGTTCGTTGTTCAATCTGTTAAAAGTTTGTCGGTCTGAAGGAAGTCTGTTAGTCTGCCATACTTTACGTGCTCTTCTCTTTGCTCTAATCAAGTCCCTTATGTACATTGGATAATGGGGCAAGTTCGCTGCTTTTTGTGGCCTGGATGTTGATGAGGCCCATGCTGCATCTTGTATGCTTTTTGTGAATTTTTCAACAGCTTCTTCTAATTCCTCATGATTTTTAATTGAACCTGGAACGGAAAGATTGGTGTTCAAATAGTCTCTATAAGCGTCCCAGTCCATGCAGCCTTTTATGAGCCTAGGTCTTTTTTGTGTTTCGGAAGGCTCATCGAAGAGAACCATGTGCACTGAGGAGTGATCAGAACAAAGATCGGAGGTTGCATTGACGGAAAATGGTACGGTTCTTAGTCCTTTTGTAATAAAGAAATCAAGTAAGTCGGGAGTTTTGCGTCTGGAGGTGGGCCAATAAGTTGGTGAATTTGGTGTTACAGTGTCTAATGAAAGTTCATGGAGGACAGACCAGAGATTTCTGCCTCTTGGAGTACTCAGCCTTGAGCCCCAGCCTTGATGCTTAGCATTATAGTCTCCACCTGCGATGAAGCATCTTCCGAGGCGTTTGAAGAACTCAGAAAACATCGTGGGTGTAAGCTTGTACCTAGGGGGACAGTAAACTGAGGCAAATGTTATAGTGTAGTGTTTAGTGTATAGTGTTATTCCTGTCGATTGTATGTCGGGTGTAATGGGTAAGTCTAGGGGATTGTGTTTCAGTGAATTTTTGACGAGTATAGCTGTTCCCCCATGTGCAGTTTTATCTGGGTGATCAGTTCTGTAAATTGTGTAATCCTGGATGTAAATTTTTGATCGGGATGTCAGGTGTGTTTCTGTAATGAGTGCTACGTCGATTCGTTTTTCGTGCAAGTATAAGTCGAGTTCAGTACTGTGCTGTTTCAGTCCGTTGGCATTCCATAGAAGAACTGACAAGGAGCCTACAGTTAAATTATTGTGGGCCATAATTTGGGCACCAGACCTGTGTAACCTGTGACAGTTGTTGAAGAAGAATGAAAAGGGGCTGGATTAGGTTATTTAATCCATTAATTATATTAAATAATTGAGAAGAGCCATTATCTACCGGAGGTATCGGTTGGGTAATGCCTCTCCTCGTACCTATATATGTTTTCTGGTTCGGGGGTGCTGAACTAGATGATGTTTGGTTTTGTTGTTGCGGAGGTCCTGCGATGATCTGTGGTTCCCCTTGGTTGTGACGTTGCCGTATTGGAGGGAATTCATGCATGCCTGGAGGTCCCTGCGCTGGCTCTGCTACTGTGGAACGCTGAAGACGATTTCTTGCATTGAGCTGAAACCTGAGATCTTTCAGCGTCTGGCAGCCTCTGTAATTAGCGGGGTGCTGACCGGCACAGTTGGCGCATTTCGCGGGGGTGTCTCTCGTTTTCAAACATGAGCTGGTTTCATGATATTCACCGCACTTTACGCATCGTGGTCGATGGTTGCAATAAGTTTTAGTGTGCCCATATTGCTGGCACCGAACACACTGAGGAATATTTCTCTTTTGACGCGGTTCCTCAATTTTAATATGTGAATAATAAAGAAATTCAATACTAAAAATTTCTTCTCTAAATGTCTCTTTTGTAATGTCCACAAAGAACATAGGAAGGGGTTTTTTGAATCTAGATATGACGTTAACTACATTGGTGGCTTCGTAACCCAATTTTTTAAATTCCTCTTTAATGATATCGATTGGTGTTCCATGGTGAAGATGTTTAACAACAATCCTTGGGCATTTGTCCTGTGGAAGTTGGTAGGTATGGAAGTCGGCGCCTTTATTTCGCAGGCTAGAATTTAATTTTCGATAAACGTCAGGATTTTCTGGGTACACAGTGACACCTTTCAATGTAGACTTAGTTTTAAACATATTAGGACCCGTTTCGTTTTCTAGAAATGAGATTAATGCATGGTAATTTTCAACACCGTTTATAAAAATTGGTGGAGTTTTATTGTTTTGAGGCGGTCTTCTAACTTCTTCTGTTTGTAAATTAGTGATGTTGGTTAGAACCTGAAAACTGTTCGAGGTTGGGATGGATTCTGTCGGTCTTTTTTGAGCTCTTGGCTCGCTCGAATCTATCATAGGTCTTTTACGACCAATAACCAATTCCCAGGAGCCGTCTTCATTGTTTATATCACTGTTTTTAAAGTTCATGTTGCTTACCTCAGTTTGAAATGACTCCACCATTGTTGGCGGTGAAATCCGCTCAATCTTTGTTTGGTGTTTTGTCCTTAGCAATCTTGTCTTGATAAAACACTTTTGTTACACAAAAATTAGGTATTTACACTTAATTAACACTTTTTTGGAAGACAATACTAAATTAACCTTTCACCTTATTTAACATCAACAGCTGTTCAGGTCAGCTTTTAAAAAAAAAATAATAATGATTTATTTGCCATGTTATTATGGTTAGAGGCAGATATTGGAATAAAACATATCTGACATCTCGACAAGGAATTACGGAACATTCTTGAAAAAATAAAATACTTTTTATACAAAAATATTGTTTGTGTTCTAACGACAGCAATCCCTAACCAACTACTATTATAAAAATCTGCAGTCAACATTTTCTCTACCAAGATAAAATAACGGTCCTTTGTATCCACAACACTGACAAAGTTGGCCATAATGTCATATATAAATATTAAACATTTCCTATTGTTTTATTTATTTACTACGGTCATGAAAACAATAAAATAATATAGACTTACCAGGTAATAGATTGATGATTTGCTTCAATTTGTTCCCAGAACCATTGTCTAGAATTCTGTCCACTTCATCAATTATGAGGCAGGATAGATTTTTATAAATAAAACCAGGAGTATTTTGCAAGTGATCAAAGAGCCTTCCATGTGTTGCGACTAATATATTAATGCCTAAATATAATATAAAAATGAATTTATGTAGTTTAATAAATTTATAATTTTTTTTTTTCAATAAAACTAAAAATAAAAGAATTTTTCATACATAAGAAAAATCTATCAGTAATCATCTAAAAGGTGTATAACTAATTAAAATTATCTCTGCTAAATAACATAAACCATCATCATGGACGAAGCACTTACACAAGCTAATAGATAATAGAACTCAATGGGAACTTATAAAACTCTATTTTTAAACTGAAAAAATATAGTGCGAAAAAGAAAATCACATTTTAACTAATCCCCACATATATTATTACAGTAAGGCTCGAAATCGGTTTTGTACCAAATATAAGCTCCTGTCATGCTCAAATACCACGAATGGGGTACAGTTGGATTCAGAATTTCACGGCAGGTTAGCGAATCGTATTCTCCACTTTTGTTTTTCTTTCTAAAATAAATAAAGTCGTTACAAACATTTTATTAGGCTTCAATACTGGAACGGTGGTATGTCTGTAGATCGATATGGGAGAAATTGGATCTTGATGCATACAGCAAGACCCGGATAGTTCCTCCGGAACTATCCGATCCTGCATTTTTAAGCCCAAAAATGTACTATTTTAGAGATAACGCAAGGCATAGGGTTCGCATCCAAACAGCCTTACATTAATTGTGGTACTGTCATTGAATAAATGTCTCATTTCGTCGACTTGAGGTCTCTGTGATCGAGAGAGGAGGAGTTTATATTATTTATCGATGGTGTTTTTGATCAGCAAGCCATATCATCGTTAATTTTTCACCAAATCTCAAGATTGAGCCACCAATTTCGAAGGTTTCCTTCTCCTTCAGGCCGGCAAAATAGTCCAATCACTCCGAAAATTCAGGAAAACAAGGTATGATAAAAAAAAACTTTATTTGCGAATAACTAAAAAATTACACACTTTTCCCTTGGTTGTGCCCATGATTATATAAAAGATTACTAAATTCCCTACAAAATGAAAAAAAAAAAATCATCGAAATCGGACTATTTTTAACAAAGATACAGCTTACTGAAATTTGTGAATATGTTGGTGCCAAACAAAAATGAAGATTTAATTTATGTTTTCTTAGTCGATTATATTTATCGATAAAGTAACATTTGATTTCTTTATCTTTTGATAACTTGCATTATTTTAATGTCTTATTAATTTGGCATTTGATAACAATTTTTCGCACGAGCCTACTAGTAATAGAAAATACTTGTAAGATGCACAGGTCTTTCTCACCTTAAAACAGTCTTCAGTCTTCAGTTTCAGCAATTCTGACATTAAGCAAATTGGTTTAATAGTGAGAATATTATGTCAAGGAAATAGAATCATAGAATAAATTTGTATATATTAAGCAACAAACTTTAAATTATTCATAAAACAAGATATTATTATTTTAAATAATTTATTAATAACTGTTATTATTTACAAATAATGTTATTTTAAATTACAATACATCCAAAATTTAAAAAAATATTGAATATTATTCACAAAACCATAACTTTCACCCTGATAATACTGATAACTGTCCATAGACCAATCATCTGTCTGATTTCTAGGAGGTTGGCTACTGACAGAAAGGTGTTTAACAAATAGAAACAAGTTGCTCAAACACCGTTTAAGGTTTGGATAAAGAAGAAGATTTTACTGGAGAAGTTTTCAGCAACTTTAATGGGTTTAGATAATGGAGATAGCGATGTTGAAATAAACGTTGTACTTAAATGGACAAAGATGCTTTTATGCAACAGTTAAAAGAATTTCTAAACAAAGTATTTGGTTTGTCATTTTCATTTTTCCTTGATAAATTTCTTTGATGTCACATATTCAACTTAGTAAAAACTTCCAATATTTCGATCCGTAGCCTAATGCTTCAAATATTAATTTTGTAGAACACAACAGCTAACCCATTTACATCAGCATATATCTTATTCAGCAATTTTATTTATCAAACTATATCGCTGAAAATAATTTTTTAATCATCAGATAAATATAATTTTCTTTTCCCAGAGTAGTTATTATGACTTTAAATCCTGTGATTTCACCACCTTTTAAGTGTTTTGTTATCAATTTATGGCAACTAATTTATGGAAAGATAGCAGTCCATAGAGACTAAAGATGAAATGGAGATGCTTTCGTAACACTTGTGAGAAAAATGTATCTATAAGGAAAGGGACGTGATTAGAGGGGTCGAAGATTACCTTTTCAACCACTTTAAAAATTAATTTATGGCAACTAATTTATGGAAAGATAGCAATCCATAGAGACCAGACCGTTCACAAGTACATCATATTGCTTTCAATATCAACCATTACTCATTAAAGATACTATATATTAAATTTCTGAGACAAATATATAAAACAACTTTAAAATTTCATACTAACCATTTTGCAGTTTTTTTGCCTCACTTTCTCGATCAGCACCATCCATTACGAGCCCGCAAGTATTTTGGTGATATTTCATTAATTCCTGAAGCACACCAAAGGTTTGAATTGCTGACTCTCTTGTAGGAGATATAATTATACAACCGGTCCCTTTAAAAAAACAAAAACATTTTCAACAATGAAAACATATATATATATATATATATATATAAGATAAAGACCGGAGACCGGCGATATCAGCCTTAATACCGTCCTGAATGTAAATAAACATATGAAATGTATATAAGGAGGATTACTAAAGGAATAAATCAGTATCTTTTCTGAAACCGTGAGTGTTGCATTTCAAGCCCTTTCCTTTCTTTTTTTTTATTGTTAGAGTCCGCCGACGCTTAACTGGTGCCGAAACCCGGGACTACGACAGGAGAACAGAGAAGTAATTTTTTTTTAAAAGTCATTTTTTTTTCTCTTGGTTTTTTTTCTTCTCCTAGTCATAAGGAAAGAGTGAAATGCCAACAGAGGGCTTGATCAGGCCGGGAGTGTTGAGCGCCCCGGAAATCCCTCAACCTCAAGAAATTCCGCAGATACCTCAGATCGCGCAGGCCCCTCAGGTGCCTCAGATACCTCAAATACCTCAGGTACCGCAGATTCCGCAGATCCAGGAGATCCCTCCCTTACCGAGGGACACATTGGCAGAAGCGCACGCTAACGCGCTGGAATGGATGAAAATAAGAGCGGCGACCACGCAGGACCTTCGAAGAGCCATTGCGGACCTGGAACGCTTCGGTGGCGAGGTAGGTGAGCTCAACCATTTCCTGAAAGGCGGAGACCGCCTCATGTCTAGAATAGAGGTAAAGGTGGCGGAGGACCTGGTAAACCTAGGGGACGCGGAAGCGTTGAAAGCGGCTCTGGTGTGCCGAGTAAGGAGGAGCATCCTGAACCAAATTCAGGCGGACGAGGAGACACCATGGCCGGTGATTAAGGAGCGACTGAAGAAGGCCTTCGGAGGAGGCAGATGGACGCCGGAGGAAGACATCTTCCAAATGTTTAGGGAGCGCCGGTCCCAACGTCAGACGAGGGGCCAGTATGCGGGGGTACTAGTGGCAAAGTACAACCGCATAACGGAGAAAATGCGCGAAACAATGAGTGTGGGAGAGGTGGAAGCCAGGATGGAGTTCCTCTCGACGATACTCAAGGTCCAGTTGGCAAAGGAAACGGGAAGGAGAGACGGATTGCCCAGGGAGAGATCATTCCTCGAGTGTGCCCAGGAAATGATCGACCTAAGCGCAAGGGAAGAAGAGACTCGGATGGACGTGGAAGAACCAGGGTGGATCCGGGTGAATGACAGACGACCCCGGACAGCCCCGATGGGTTGGAAGAGGAGAGAAACGGTACAGCCGAGCGGAGAAAAGGTCAGGATGGGTGAAAAAAGATCCGGACAAGTGAGGCCGAGGAATGGACCCCGCAGGGAAGACAGGAAATGTCATGGGTGCGGAAAGCCAGGACATTTAGTTGCACAATGTCCGCGCACTAGGTGTTTCGAGTGCGGTACCGAAGGGCATATTGCTAGGCAGTGCCCGTACATATTCCGGAGGAGAGAAAGAACTCAAGACGAGCCCATGGAAGTAAACACGCAGAAGCTGACAAGACGGGCTAGGATGCAGCGGAAGGACGGATCTTCGGGAGAGGCAACCGAGGAGTCGGGAACTTCGGGGACAGAGACGGACGAACCAGGTAGCAGTGGAGGCGAAGGAGGCAGGAGCAGCCAACGGACCGAGCAGCGACGAACGGCGGCGGGGAGGAGGAAGCTGGGCGGCATCTGAGGAGTGTGGCAGCAGAGAGGCGACCGCACAGCAACATGCAACAACATCCGAGGTAAGCCATGCTGGTTGCCAATTATCGAGGTAGACGGGGGAGTAAAGTGCCTCGTGGATACCGGGAGCTCGAGCACTATTATGACCAGAGGGGCGTTAGGGAAAGTGTGCGGGAGTGAGAGGGCACTCCGGATCCAAAAATGCGATTGCCAATAATCACTCTGGGTGGCCCCTGTAGCGTAGAGGGAGAAGCGACAATAAGACTTGATCGGTGGGCAGGAAAAGAGGGCGAACTGAAGGTACACGTAGTAAAAAACATGACTCGGGAATACCAGGTCATAGTGGGGTGCGATTTGTTGGGGCAGGTAGGGGCGAGCATTAGGAATCGTAGAGGAGCCTGGAGTGTTAGGTTGGGAAAGAGGAAGTTCGGATGTATAGGAGTCGCGAGAGAAAGAAGGGTGCGGATAGGGGCGGTGAACAGAGTGGAGGACTGGAGGGAGTTGCTACAGGAGGAGTTTAGGGACATTTTCTTCAGGGAAGGTGAGGTATTAGGGGTAACAGGGAGGACGGTGCATGAAATCCCACTGAAGCAGGATAGGGTAACTTACGTGAAAGAGAGAAGATACCCGCAGGCGTTGAGGCAGCATATTCGAGAGGAGCTAGATAGTCTAAAAGAACAAGGGATCATAGTTGATAGCACCTCACCATTCAATAGTCCCCTGTGGGCAGTGAAGAAGAAGGCAGCACCGGGGGATAATAAGGAAAAATACAGGGTGGTAGTAGACTATCGTAAATTGAACGATAACACGGTAGACGAGAAGTACCCGATCCCCAGATTCGAAGATATACTGGATAGGTTGAGTGGAGCCGTGGTCTTTAGCACGTTGGACCTTAAGGCGGGATATCACCAAATACGGATGCACCCGGAAGACCAACACAAAACAGCGTTCACATTCGAAAGGGGGCATTATGAATTCACAAGAATGCCGTTTGGTCTGAAGAATGCGCCCATAACATTTCAGCGTCTGATGGACGAATTTTTGAGGGGTATCGATGACTCGGTATGTCAGGTATATATGGATGACCTGCTGATTTTTAGCAGAACGGAAACCGAACACGTGGGACATCTGAGGTCAGTATTCGAGAGGCTCCGGAAATTCGGGCTGAAATTGTCAAGCGAGAAGTCTCTGCTGGGACAAACGCGGATTAATTTTTTAGGCCACACTATCTCTAGCGAGGGGGTCAGACCGGATGCGGCAAAGGTGGAGGCGATCACAAGGATGGCGGTACCACGGGACGTGAAGGGGATCCGTAGGCTTCTTGGGACGCTGAACTACTATCGGAGATTCGTACCTGAGATGGCAGAGTATTTGGTACCCATTAACAATTTGCTGAAGAAAGGCGCGAAGATTGTGGTGACACCAGAGATGGAGAATAATATCCGCAAATGTATGAATAGGTTGCTGACAGAGCCGGTGTTAGCGTTCCCGGATTTTGAGAAGCTCTTTAATATAACCACCGATGCGAGCGAATACGCGTTAGGGGCCGTTTTGTCCCAGGGGGGGAGTGAGGGTGAACGACCGATAGCATACGCGAGCCGTCGGCTTACGGGTGCGGAATCGCGATACAGCGCTTTGGAGAGGGAGCTACTCGCGATAGTGTGGGCTATCGACCATTTCAGGCCATACGTATTTGGGAGGAAGTTTCGAGTCCACACCGACCACAAACCCCTGCAGTGGGTAGGGAAACTTAAAGAAACCTCAGCTAGGGTCACGCGATGGAAGGAAGTCCTTAGTCAATACAATATAGAGGTGGTGTATAAGCCGGGAAAGGAGAACGTGGTGGCGGACTGGCTCTCGAGGGCCATCATGATCAACGCGGTAGAAGAGGACGGGGGAGGACCATCGCGAGACGTGCGCCAATTCTTGAGTGAATGGACTCCCGACGGCGAAGGAGCGGAGGATATCGTCGGTATAGATGACAGGGGAGAGTCCCCGGAAGAGGAGAGCTCAGCGGAGGAAAGAGCAGTGGAAATGGAGGAGATAGACGACATCATCAATGACAAGCATCGTCAGGTAATCTGGAAAACGAGAGTAGCAGGGATGATGAAAATAGATTATCGAAGATATGGGAAAAGCAAGATTCGCGTCATCTGGTCGCAACCCGGGGTGAGTGAAGAGCAAATTTGTACGGCACTGAAGGACGCCACGGAACCTGGAAAGACGCACCATCTTTATGTGGGGAATAACACGGTATGGGATAAAATAAAGCGGATGTGGAGATCCGAGCGAATTGGGGTGGACAGAACACTCATCCGTTGTAAGTACGCAGTGGAAACTATACAGGATGAGGAACAGCAACAGGCAGTCACATTAGCTTATCACCAGGGGAAAACCAACCACCGAGGCGTGAACGAGACACTGCAGGCATTACGTCGAAAGTATTTCTGGTGGGGCATGAAAAAATCCATCCAAGAGGTCATAGGGAAATGCGAGGTGTGTATGCGCACGAAATATGATCGACACCCCCCCAGAGGGATTCAGGAAGAGACACCGACGGGGAATATGCCACTACAGGACCTCCAGATTGATACATTTACCTGGAGAGGGTTCAAGTGGGTCACGGTCATCGACGTCTTTAGCAAGGTAGCTATGGCACACCAGGTCATGGACAAGTCTGCCAACGCAGTTGCGGAAGCCCTACAAACCTGGGTGCAGTTCTACGGGGTCCCCGAGAGGATCACATCGGACGGTGGTAGGGAGTTTGACAATGCCGCGATTAGGGAGGAGGTGAAACGACTAGGGATTCGTTGGCATTATAACACCCCGGGACATCCTAAGGGTAGAGGCGGCATTGAGCGGTTGCACAGCACGCTGAGTGATCACATCCGGGTGTATCAGGGGGAAAAAGGGTTGGAGCCGGATGTTGCAATGAAGAAAGCGGTAACAGCCTACAACCACTCGATTCACTCCGTCACGGGATTTTCGCCCGTGGAAGTACTATTCGGGATGCGCAGGCCAAGGCGAGATTGCGGGGAAACAACGGTTAATGAACCATTAGTCGAGCAAATCCAGAGCAATAGGGTGGAGATGGAAAAGACGTGGGGAAGAGTAACGGCGAAAATTAAGCGGGAAAAGGAGAAGCGGGTAGAGAGGCAGAATGTTCGCGTACGTGACCAAATGGGTGATCTAAAGATCGGGACAATAGTGTACCGTAGAGTAGGGACCAACAGAGGGAAACAATTGTTACGATACGAGGGTCCATTCAGAGTGATTGCTATTAGGGAGCATAATCTACTAACGATCGAAAGCGTTAATGAACCTAGAAAGAGGAGAACGGTTCACATTGAACAATTGAAGCTCCCAATGATAGAACCGGAACATAAACTAACGGATTCGTAGTACCCTCACCACGTTATAACAAATATGTTTTTTTTGGTTGTCTAAGCAAAAATATGGTGTATTTTTTTTTATGTGTAAATAGAATCATAGCAATACAGTAGAGGAAAGTGTATTATTTTTTTTTTCTTCTCTGTTTTTTTTAGGATTTTAAGAGTTCTGTTTTTGGAAGCAAGTGTTGTGTTTAGTTCTGTTTTTTTTATTTCTTTGTATTATTGTATGTCTCGAGTGAGTTTTACTTTCTTTCAACTTTATACTTGTAAAAACAATTGTAAGGTGTTAAGACTGATAATCGTTAGCTCCGATCTAGGAATATCTAAGTTTCCGAAAAATCCTGTTCGTAAACTGGTGGGGGGGAGATAAAGACCGGAGACCGGCGATATCAGCCTTAATACCGTCCTGAATGTAAATAAACATATGAAATGTATATAAGGAGGATTACTAAAGGAATAAATCAGTATCTTTTCTGAAACCGTGAGTGTTGCATTTCAAGCCCTTTCCTTTCTTTTTTTTTATTGTTAGAGTCCGCCGACGCTTAACTTATATATATATATATATATATATATATATATATAATATATATATATATATATATATATATATATATATATATATATATATATATGTATGTATATAATGTGTAAAAATTACATACAAGCGACCAGATCACAGTTACATAAAATATTACATTCATAATATTTTGTATAAACAACAGTTTCAAGAATTATAAGTTGATAAAAAAAATTGATACTAAAGTAAGAAAAATTATTCATTATGGAATCTGTATAGGCTTAATAAAGAAATGAAAAATGGAACAAAATATCAGATCATACCATAAGTAATGTCAATATTTAATTGCATGATACAAGGTGAAGGTTAAAATCAATGAAAACACATTCATATTAAAATGTATTTATCATCTTGTTTCATAACTGTTTGCCATGTGAAACCAAATTTTATATATCTTAACTGTAAGAATTCTTTGGTTTTGAATTGAAGGAAACCAAAATCTCGTTTTTCACTTCATCAACTTAATTGAAGTTAGAAATAATTTCCCATCTTAAGTCCTTCAATTTTTGCAATGTTTGTTTTGCAATAAAATGCCTTGTCTATTGATAAGTAAGAGGCATTTTTCCTCAATTGCTCAATTACTTATAAGTTTCCAATAAGTTGAAGCAGAATTTTCTCCTTTATCAAAATCTCTAAGCATAACATGATATAAGTGCTTTTTGAGGAGATCCATTTTAATTGAAATTTCAGGACAGAATAATTAACTTTCTCCAACAAAAACATGATAAAGAGAAGAGTATATCGAGAGCCACATTGCAAAAGTATGTAAGAACAAAAACTAAAACTTTCCAGGAGACAAAAAAAATTGCATAATTTTTGTTTTATGAGCATTATATTTTTAGTTCAATTTTTTTGCAGGCCTAAAACAAAGATGTAATGAACTCTATAAATTTTTTTTATCATATTTCTGCCAATAATCTTTTAGAGCCATTACTTCTAACTTATAGCGTTTTAGTTATCTTGAAAACCAGATATCAGGTAGATAAAAGCAATAAAATTAATTGTAGTAACGCCCATAACTTTCTTAATAATAATATAATCATGACAAGAACAAAGTCAGTTTCCAAAATGTAGAAATATGAAACCTGAAATGAAAATTTGTAAAACATTTGACTGAAAATCGAGTATTTGATCACACAGGGTTAATAGTGTGTGGTTAAAAAAAAAAACTAACTTTTTTGTCTCATATTGTAGGAACGGCTCGAATGGAGGGCATGTACCCCATTTTGGAGAAATATATGAAAGATTCGTTTTTAAAATACATAACTTCATTTGGACATGGTTTGATTAACGAAAGTGGTTGCTTGGCAAGTTCTAGATAACCTGTTGATATTTAGATCACTTCGTTTCTGATCTTGCGATTCATTCATTGAAGATTCATTGGTTTGAAAAGATGAAACTAGAGGTCTTTTTTCGTCTTGAGTTAAATTTTCCAATTAATGAAATCAATTCTCCGTCTCTCACTATCTGGAATTCGGCGGCATTGTAGCTTTTTCCAGTCAAGCTCATTTTGCAGTTGCCAGGAGGTTTTGATTGTTTTGAAAACTGTTAAATAGTATATTCCCACTTACCACTCTCTTATCTGCTTCATCTCATTCCATAATAAACAGTGGCGGGCTGGAAGTGCTCGCAATTTATTACAAATTAAAAAAAAAAAATTCAAAGCTTATGAGAAAAATTAATTTTAGCCTATTAATAAAAATAAATGATACTGTAGTCTATGCGCAAACTTCTTTATACATTCTATATTTATATGATCACCTTTCATTGAACATTTCATTACATTTTTTCGGTAACAACACAATCTCTATAACCTTCACTGTAACTTACAGTTTTTAATATAACAATTTGCTAGTTTTTAAATTACAGGTTTTTACAAAAGGACATAGAGAAGAAATGAAACATTTTAGATTTCATTTTGTGGGATCAGAATATACGCCAGGACAAGCTTGACCAGAAAAGCTCAAAACCTCATTTTCGAAACAAATTGTCCTTACAGGCTTTTGCAGTGTGGTTATTGATATAATACTATAATAAAAAAATGTGTAAAACCAATTCAATTCTAGAGGAGGGATGAGTAATATCAAAATAAACAGATATATTTTTAAAACCGACATTACTTGTGGAATGACCTCATAACTTAAAACTACGAAGTTTTCTAGTACAGAATTAAATACAACAGCCACTGGAAAACAAACAAAAAGCTTACCAGTTTTAGGCTTGAACTTCAACTTGACAATCAATTCAATCGCAGGGATAAGAAAAGCTAATGTTTTTCCAGATTCTGTTCTGGCATTTCCAGCCAGATCTCTACCTTCTAAAAGCGGTGGTATAGCTTTCGCCTGAATTTCCGTCATCCGAGTGAATCCCATGTCTTCGATGGCTTGCAATGTTTCTTCTGACACCTTTCCTTTCAGTTCACTGAAGCTGGCACTACTTGAAATTTCTAAGCCCAGCTGCCTCTGTGGTACTAAAATTGAATAGAAGATGTATGATTTCATATTTAAAATAGACTAATAAAAATAATAGTAAGCCATTTTTTTAAAGGAGTTGCAAGAGGTTTAATACTTAAAATTTAAAATTTAAAAATAAAATCATATTTTTGAGGATGACTAATGAAAACTAATACATCCTTTTTTTTTTTCTATATAAAAATGTATTTGATGTTTTAAAAATAGAACTTACAGCTCTTCCCAAGCTTAAGATTATGAGAGCCGGCCCTTTTTACATCTTTCTTATGTTTCTCTTTCTCAGATATTTCACAACCATTGGTGGTTTGCGAGCCAGAATTGTTAAATGATTCATCTATCTCAGTTATGACCTTAGTTGTCGACTTGTTTTTGTTTTTCTTTCCTAAAATAATAATATTTTTAAGGTTCAACAAGTTTTGAAATTTACATTTATTATTACTTAAATGTATCTTTTATTTTATCTTTTCATTGTTAACATTAAATACATTCGATTTTGATCAATATATTAATAATAATTTCTATAAAACTACTAATTAATCTATATAAATAAAATAAAGATTTTGTTTGTACATTGAACAGAATCGAGGCGATTTGTGATATCTTTCCGTTTCATACATTGCAGACAACAAATCCACTTTTTAAAAAAATGTTGTCTGTCTGAATGTCCGCATTGCTACGACATTTTGTCAGGGGTAAGCTCAGCAATGGCTTATTGTAGATGTTTGAAATTTTAACATTCTATTAAGGCTTGCTTGACTTAAAACATAGGCTTTAATGAAAACAAAATATTGGGTATAACCAAAGTTGTGAATTCTTGAGTAATTTGTCTAGAGATCTCGGTTAATGTTGATAATAAACATATGTTTATAGGTTCAAGAACATCTATATAAATAAAATAAAGGTTTTGTCTGTACATTGAAAAGAATCAACCCATTTCATGATATCTTTCCGTTTTATAAATTACAGACACCAAATCCACTAAAAAAAAATGTTTTTTGGATGGATGGATTTAAGTCTGTCTGGATGTCCGCATTGTCCAATGAAATTTTGCGAGGGGTAAGCTCGCCAATGGCTATTGGTAGACTTTTGAAATTTTGACATTAGATTTAGGTTTGCTTGACTTAAAATATAGGCTTTAAATGAAAACAAAATATTGAGTAGAACCAGAGTGATGAATTCTTGAGTAAACGAACGTGCTCTACTTGTTGCCACATATAATTGATTATTCGAAATTACTAGACGTTGCAATAATACACACATTTTTCCAAAATTTGGACCCTGCAATTTGATTATGGTCATAACAAATGGAAGTATTGTCACAGAAAATGTTAAATTAATTCTTGGAATTAAAATTCTTTTATTTAAAGTAGCTCCCGTTAATACTTCTCATTCTCATTTATGATTCCCATTAACCAATGCTTGTGCAGTATTTAAGTCAAGAATGAGCATAATTACATAATTTACTTTTAATGATGTAGAGATGGTTGACCGTGATATAATATGAGGAGTTGGTCGGGGAGGTGCAGTCAAATAAATACTAAATTTTTTTAAAAAATAGTATTTTTAATTGTTTCGCCCAATGTTTTTAATTGGTTTTTGGCGAAACAATTAAAAATATTTTTTAAAAATTTAGTATTTATTTGACCGTACCCTCCCGACTAACCCCTTCTCAATTTACTTTTAAATTTAATATATGAGGTAACATTCCATTAACACAAAATGATATAATCTCTTCAAATAATAGTTCCAATTACTTCATGTAAAGTTTTGGATTTATCAAAAAGCAAAATAATAGAAAAGCAAAAGAAAAAGTAGTAAATGTTTAAAACGATATATCATCTCTGCACCAAATAGTCCGATTTTGATAAATTTTTTTTTTTTATTTTGTAGGGAATTCAGGAAGCTTTCAAATAAATATTGGTATTATGAATAAAAAATGTCTACTTTTTGAGTTATTCACAAATAAAATTCTGAATTCATCAAAAAAATGTACGCAGCTTGTTTTCAAGGGGAAGACTTAAGCCAAGTTTTATTAAAATCATCGCAGGCATTTTGGTGCTACAGTCTAGAGTAAATTATGTTTTTTGGCTGCCATTTCGAAAGGAAAGGCCTGATGATAATGAAACTTATACCAAAAACACTCCTAAATCTGTGTCAAATGTCAACGTTGTGTCACAATTTCAAAGAAATCAATGAAGAATTTTTGGAGAATAGCTGTTTTGAACAGACTACCATTTATATTTTTATTTACATATACTATTTCATATTTTTCTTTATTAATAACACTAAATTTGATCAATAGCTATTAAACAAAAAAATAAGGAAGAAAATCGATTGAATAATAGAGAAGAAAAAGAGGCTGAACCGTTTTGTGTTTGTCTATTTGTATAATGATATATAACATATTAATACATTCATAACATAAGGATAAGAAGACTTTTGAAACTGTCACTATCACTGGACCGGTAATTTGTCACAAGTTCAATGGTGCCACTAAAGCAGTGACAGATTTTCCTAGACTGTCACATTCCTATAATCCAGGGACTCACAAGATCCTAAATCGGTATATATATGATTTAATGTTGCTCTAAATAGTCCTAACACATTCAATTGCAGGGACTAGTTATGGACAAAACGGTTTATCATGAGCAGCAGTTACAGTTTCTGTGATTAACGCGATATTAATACTTCAATTATAGATTAAAAAGAGAAGTAGAGAGTTTAACAGTCACAAATCGCAGTAATGGGAGGTTATACTTTGAACACCTTAGCAATCCTCAGAAGCCCATTAATAGTGGTATCATGGGATCGTGGCCCACCCAACAAAGTAGAGCAACGTATGTACAGCGGTACCAATAATTTGATTGCAATATTGACTGTTTCAATATTCATCATGAGTTATAACATAACCCTTAATAAGTGCAAGCTCACACTGTTATTATCTCTTTATTATATAAAAAAGATTTTAGTGATTTTTATACTGTATTTTATCTTAGTATGAGAATAGTGGAAGATTATAGGAGCTCAGCGATTATGTTACAAATTACAAAACTGTTCATTTAATTACGTATGTATTGAACTCCTGTTACCTCAACCTCCTACTCTCTTAATATAAAATAAAGATTTTAGACTAAAAATTTGTATGAAAAATGTTTTATTTATGTTGATAAAAAATAACGTATCTGAACTACAGAATACAAATAAATTAAAGCTATACAATTCCAGCAACTAGTTGTACAATTAAAGAAGTATAATTTGGAAAAGGGGGGTTGGCCACAGGGACAGGGGTAATCCCTCCCCTCTCATATTTATTAATAATAAAAAGTTTGGAATTCAGCCGCCAAGAGGTACTTTCTGACACTTGGCTAACTTCAGCATTTGACATACAGTATGATCAATGTGATCATGGCCCAACTGTCAATGGAATGTGACATTCCGATAGTTTAACCGTCTTAATTAGACCTATAAACCAACAATTATGAAACAAAGAGTATAATAAGCACAAAGTATTTTTTCAAATAGAAAATAAAAAAATAACAATAAAAAAAAAAAAGATAAATATTGGAAACATCAGACAAGTTCATGTGACCCTTTAATACTACAAAATAGATTAACTATATGTTCATTATTCTGCCATTGACAAAAACATACCACCAAGCCTATTGATAAATAAGAAAATTTTATGATGTTTCCATTAAAAATTATTAAAGCTCAAACATCACCACATGGTCAATTAAAAACAACATATTAAACACTATAACAAAAGAAAACTTACTAGTCATGTTGCAAATGTTAAGCTAAAAGCTCTTTAATATTAAAACACTAAAATATAAAATATACAAAAAGTTAATTCAACAAAGAATTGTGTGGCAAATCGGAATTTTGACTCAGATCTTTCAAACCAGGCGGTAAGAACTAAAGGTGAGTAATTCAAGAACGAAGTGGTTCAGAAAAATGAGCTATTATCAGCATAGTTTCATTGGCTAAGAGCTACATTTTGTTATTTATTTAAAAGAACTATGTAAAATCGAAAGACCATAATTTCTTTTATTTCTTTAAGTAAATTAGTTAATCTTGAAATGTTTATTAGCCAACTCGGTTCACTTACTAACGAAAAAATTTCATTAGAATTGGTTGAAAGGGAATCGGCCAGATTAGTGAAATTAACTGTTAACACTGTAGAAGGAACTACAGTTAACAGAATTATTAAATAATTTCCATTTGTGCAAGTGTCCTGTAACAGTATTTATTGCCTAAGCGTCTCGACACCTACAAAAGAAAGAAACTACTCGGCCACTAAATTAGAGCTCTTGGTGTTTTTCTAGAATATCCAAAAGTTCAGATTTTTTTATGTTGAAGTGGATATGGACAAGTCGACAAGCAATGCCACAAGATTTTCGACCATTTTAAGGAGAAATTTACTTTGAGGAGTACCATACCATGGCGAGTCTACCCTGAATTCCTACAATGGTTACAAGATGGATCATCTCCGGACAATGAAGACATACATTGTATGATACTGAGGACAGAACCTTAATTGGACATATCTAATCTTAAGAGTGCATGTCAAAGACTATGCTCAGATGAGCGCAGTTTTTAGCAGCAGAAAACATGCATGAAGTTCTCAGTGAATCACCATTTCACACTAAATATACCGGAAATATGGTGGAAATGGATATTCAAGATACAAATCCGGAAAAAGAAATTGATACCTTCTTTCTTTTGCGGATTATTTCATATGGAGACCACATCTATCAAGTATCAAAATGCGGTTTCTCAAAAGATCTGACTGCTAATAGATAAGTAGATCTAATACCAACTGCAGGATGGATCACATTTATAGACCCATCTTTGATTGTATGGTTTATTTTGTCAATTGTAAGAAGAACGATTGGGGTCAGTGTATACCAAGTGTTCTAACGGCGTAATTAAATTCAGCCTATAGAACCAGTGATATATTTTCTTATAATCAATAGATTAAAATTTATTCCATTGTGGACAGAATGGCCGGGCACGTTGGGGGTGAGCCCCAGAATGGCCGGTTCTGAAGGTTGTGGGTTCGATTCCCACCTGGGTCGGTTACTTTTCATTTCTCAGCGGCTCGGGAAATGGATCGTGACATTCCCACTCTAGCAAGTACACGGCGGCAACCTCAAAGATAGCCTTCAGAGATTTGCAAAAAGGACCACTATAGGTCCACTTGCCGGACTAGTTCCCCCCACCAGTACCAGTACCAATGGGTTTTAGTTGTCAAACCTAAAGGACAATCTGGTTATAGTAGGTTAAAGGAGCTAAAAGAAGATGAAGATCAGTCTACGGCAATGACGTCATCATCACTTTGAGCACAAACCTACAACTTGACAACCCAAAGAAACTTGTTGTGTCCACCCTTTCCTTGTTTTATAGGCTTTACGAACATTTTCTCGGGCCAGGGGCGAGGAATCAATACCAGAGTTGAAAAGGCTCCTTGGCCTTTTCGCGCGATACAAAATAATTATGAAGTGAACTCATAATTATTTTGTATCTTGTAACTTCGGTTTATCATGTGGTTGGTAGCAGGATACACTTAATGCATGGAGGCCATCTTAGAGCATGGATAGAATCTTAGACCTCTCAAAATTTTCTCTAAATGGTGAATAGTAAGGCGTTTTAATCCCTAAAGGAGTTGAAGGAGGACATAAGAGAGGTAACAGAGAGTTTCTTGAAACTTGTGCCTTTAAGGCTCTGGTTACTAAGAAATAAAAGGGTAACAACATACTGCTAAAAAAATATGGATGAAATGTGTTGGATAATATTTGCAAAACATAATGCCTACATACACCACAGCAGCATAGTCAATGTCTGAGTGCAGTGGAATGCCATTAATCTAGAGAAGATGGCAAGAACAATAGAATAACTCAATAATAAATTTGGATAAAGTTTGGTCATTAGTAATGTCTAATTATACCATAATGATATTGTGAAAGTTGAAATGTGGATGGAACTTTAAGAGGAAACATAAAGTTATCTGAAACCATGAGGAAAGAGATGATCACTAAGTTAAAATAACCCTAGGATAGCAATGGACTCCTTGGGAATTAAGTGAAATGGATTGAAAAGGGTGTAATATCTATGTATTCCACAAATCTATATTTCAAGTAATAAGGGCAAGATGGAATTAATAAGAATAAAAGGAGCTTACCTATTCAGTAAGATGAGATTTCTTTTTATAACTTTATTTCTATATCCACACCTGTCACTTATATCTTCACAATAAGTGAAATTAATGTAAATATATTACATGAAATAATAGACAGAGCAGATACGGGAAAGGCCAAGGCTGTTTATAGGGGTGCAAAAGAGTGGTTGGCAAATTGTGGGGGCTGAAATCCATTATGGCCTTATGGCTATACAGAACTGCGATTAGACCCTTAATCCACTATGCAAATGTAGTTTGGTGGCGTAGGGCAGCTGCAAGCAGGCCTGGAATGCTGCTTGGCAAGCTTCAAAGGCTGTGCACAGATACTGGTTGATGCAGATCCTATTTGAGGGATAAGCCTTGACTTTGAGAAAAGGCATATTATGGCTATCATGGCCAATAAATTTATGCTACACTAGGTGCAGACTAGGAAACAAACCCATTCTGTTATTTCTAGTAGGGCCCTGCCATAAGAGAAGTAATTAACTTCTTGTAATGGACAGGAATACCATTAGGCGGGTGACTGTATACCGGTCACTTTCAATAAAATAAACACCTTTACGGTTGGGTGTAAGTGAGACCTCCACCTGCAGGCTACGTGACCTGGAGGATGAAACGGTCTATCACATTATTTGTAGACATGATAATTTGGCTAGACTGTGATACTTTCACTTTGGATGTGATCGTATCACTGACCATAAGCACTGTGAAATGATTATTCCTACTTGTATCAATAGGTTCGCGAAGGTATCTGACCTGTTTTGACTAAGTTTAGGATGACGCACAATAGGCCTTTTCGAGGCCGTGGTGCACCCCTTAAGTCGGCGTTAAAAAAAAAAAAAGTATAAGTATTTAGTCATCTGCTTTTCAATTTCGAGCATTTGCAGTTTTAGTTCGAGCAATTGAACACAGTAGTTTTAGTTTTCTATTTAAGCATAAGCTATTTCACATGTGGACACATTCTTCTATCAAAAGTGAGTCCTAAGTAAAGAACTATGTTAGTCTGATGAACGGGTTCATTGTCTTAATTATAAATTAGAAGACAAGTGCCATGAGTGAATGTGATGTGCTGAGATTTGTTATTGAGCTTTATATTACATTGTTTAAATTTAATTGAAGCCTGAGTGAAATATGCCTATCTAATGGAATAGCTGTATCGTCTGCGCAGGTTGCTGTTGGTGTTAGGACCTACTTGTATATGGTGAGAAATAAGACATAACTTAAGGTAGCAATAGACAGTTTGAGGATAGGGAGAACTGGGCTAGAATGTGTTTATTTCATATTCATAAAAGTGTGTTTTCATAAATGTGTTTATTTCATATTCATAAAAGTCTCATGATAGTTAGTTAAGAAAAACAAAAGAAAGTACAATTACTTTTATATGTCGAAATTTCAGCCTGCATTCTAGAGCTTCATTACAGCACAGGTGTTTTAATTGCAAAATATAGTAAATATAGAAATGATGATTGTCCTATTAATTTGGTACTAAGCTCAAGGTCCCACATTCAAATCCCGGCAGATTAGTTATTTATTCTCTTTCCTTTTGGAGTACACCCAGCCTCTATGTGGTTGCCCTTAATTAAATAATTAATGAATGGGAGAAAACTTGGTGGTTAAGTATAATCTCAATCAAATCTCCTCCTTGAATAAACGTTTACCAAGATACAGTATCTTCCCTGATAGAGAACCCAAGACCCTTCATGGATTGAAGTTTTTTTTTACTAATAGAAGAGGATGAGATTAGCTTAATAAAAAGTTAAGCTTAAATTGCTTATTTAATAAAATTATATCACTCATATCTCTTCAACTAGACAATGGATACACCTTGATATACTCGGGAGTCCCGAAAAGCAAACATGGAAAGGAGGGTGTGGGTATCGTTAAGTCGGAAGAGGTTATGGCAAAACTTGAAGACTAGCAACTAATATCCTCTTGAATTATTCTGGCTGATTTACAGCTTGGTATGGAGAGAACCTCCTTCATACAAGTATATGCTCCAACTGAGGATGCAGTGGTTGCCGACAAGGAACTTTTCTACATGGATCTGGAAAGAGTAGTTTCCCAGTGTAGAGACAATAATAAAAAAGTGATCATTGCAGGAGATCTCAATGATAGAACAGGCTGGGATTATCAAGCTGAATATGGAGCCATCGATTGACATGGCGGTAAAAGGACAATAAATTCTAATGGGAACTGTCTTATGGAATTCTATGTTGATAACCATCTCATAATAGGAAATTCGTTCTACCCGCATAAAAAAGTCCACAAAATCACTTTCTCCTCTGGATAACCAAATATCATCATAGATTACTTTATCTATGGTAGAGATATCAGAAGATATTACACAGATATCAAAGTTATTAGAGGAGCTGAATTAACCACTGACCATCTGCTATTGGTGGGAGGCACTATGATTTTAAAGGAAAGAAAGAGACATCTAAAATTGTATGAAAGAATAAATGTACAGAATCTGGAGTCAGAAGAAAAGAGAGATAAATATATGAAGATCAGTGAAGAGAGGTTAAAGGAAATAGACTTTGACAGAAACATAGATGACTAGTGGAAGGATTTTCAAAACACGATACTAGAGGTAAGCCAACTGAGTATGTGGAAAAAAGAATGTAAACATGGGCAGAAAATGGACAAAATGGTAGAACGATATGGTCAAATCAAGCCTGGAAAGAATATTTGGTAAACACAGTAACAAAAATCTTGAAGTATATAGAACCAAAAGAAATTAATGTAAAAAGATAGTGAGAAAAGAAAAAAAAAAGAAGGAATGGAAAGAAGATATTTGGAAGGTGATTACAGGAAAAATGTAAAGAAATTCTGGAAGAAAGTCGACCCTAAAAAAAAAAAAAAATTAACCAAAATCTGTTAGAAATGTTAAGAATGAAGGAGGAATGCTGAACCGTTCTTAGAAAGATGGAGAAGATACTACACCGTCTTTATGGATAACGATGGTCTTGTAGAGAGTGTGGATGCTTCCCAAACGGATGATGATCAGGAGGTTATTTGGAAGGAAGATGTTGAACAAGTAGTGCAGAAGATCAAGCTTGGAAAAGCTGCAGGTCACAATGGCATTTTCTCATAATTCATTATATATGGCAGCCCAGAAATGATAAAAGTTCTACAGGCTCTTTTTCAAAAGATATGAAGAATCCTCGAGAATGGGAACTCAACGTAATAATCCCGATCCACAAAAAAGGAAGCCCAAGTGACTGTTCAAACTATAGGCCAATATGTCCCTCAGCTGTAGTATATGAATTGTACACCTCTATTCTGGAGCATAAATAAGACAGCTAGTAGAGGATGGTCTGGAGGAAGAACAGGCTGCATTCCGCCCAGGTAGACAGATGCAGGACAATATCTTTGTGCTGAGAAAAATAATGGAGAAGTGTTGGGACCAGGACAGAAATATCCATCTGGCTTTTCTGGATCTCAGAGCAGCCTTTGATTCTATTCCACGAGTAAATATATGGGAAGCCTTGAGAGAAAAAGGTATACCTGTCCCTCTAATTCAAGCAGTAAGATCAATGTACCAAGAACCAAAAGGTATAGTGAGAATAAATGGTTTGAGTTCGAAACCTTTCCCAATGAAAAAAAGGATACAGTCTTAGTCCTCTACTATTCATTATATTTATGGATGAAATTCACAAGATATATAAGAGGACGGAAAGAACTGTAATATGGAAATGGAATTTAAGAAAATATCAGTAGGCATATTTATTCACGGACGATATTGTTCTTGTCTGTGATGATAAAGGAAAACTGCAGCGGGTCCTGATAGAATGGCGAGGGGAACTGTTGAGTAAGGAAATGGTCATAAACTGTAAGAAAAGTAAAATTCTGGTGATTTCCAGAAAAGAGGAGGATGTATATCTCTACTGTAACGGCGAGGAGCTTGAGGCTGTCGATGAGTTCACTTATCTGAGAATGGTGGTTAGCAATACTGCCACCGTTGACAAAGAAGTATCCAGCAGAATTGGGAAAGCAAATAAAATCTACTATCAGATCACAATAGTAGTCAAGAGAGAAGTCAACAGCCAGGTCTAGCTCCACATCTTTAAAGCAGTACTTCTGCCGACTTAACTGTATGGATCAGAGAGTTGGGTGACACTGGACCGACAAATTAGCCGTTTGACTGCAACAGAAATGAGGTATTTACATAGAGCGCCAGGTAAAACAAGAAGGGATCGCATCAGAAATGAGACCATAAGGGAGCAGTTGGCCATACAATCAGTGAAAACCACCTTCCAGATGGCAGGTGAACAGCTAAGATGGTTTGGGCTTGTATGAATAAGGACCAAGACCCAAGAAGGGTAATGGAAGCCCGATCAACAGGCAAAAGACCCAGATACGGGCCAAGGATACAGTACAATGAATAAATCACCATGCTGTGCACCGAAAAAGGAAAAAGTCTCGGTGAGATGAGGACGCTGACGTGGGGTCATGAGGACTGGCTCCGTTGGATACAGGCTCCTCTACAATGAAAGGCATCAAAGAGGAAGGAAGAGAAGAAAATATCTCTTCAATATTTCAGAGAAGCCATTAATTACATCAAAATTTTTTAAGTTCATGACTGTGATGGCGGGCTCCTAAAAATTTTCTATTTTACTCATATCAATATCAATATCTTAAGCATATCTAAGTTGATCAGAATACTAAAGGTTGAGCTCAATAAAACAACTAATTGATAAAATATAATTTACTAAAGAGATTGATCACACATGAACATAAATACAATGGGAAACGAAAGACCAAATGTTCTTAATTAAATAGACATAAACAAAACAATATTTAACATTTTATTTGTTGAACATAATAAAATTAAAAATAAATTATATAAAATAACAATATTTTAGATCATCAATTAAATGAAGTTATATAAACAATAGTCGAACATATAATTAATTGGTGGAATACAAGCTAATGTTTTTTTGTTTTGTTTTTTTGATAAAAGTAAACAAAATATATATATTCTATAAATAGCTTGGTTTTCAACCATTAATTTATTTAGTAATATAATTCATTTTATAAGTAGTCTAGTCATGGCACCATAGCAACGGCAATGTTTATTTAGAGATGGTGGCCAACATAATTGATGCATAAATTAAATTAAATAACCTTTCCATCAAGGATCGAGTTTATTTAAATTAAATTCTTTTGAGTAGTTCTGTGTTTGGTAATAGAGGATATGAATGCACAAAAACATACTCAAAGAGAGAAATGAGGTAGAGAAAGTCTTCACTCCTACTGTGGAGTGAAAATGTGACATTGAGTCTCTTGGAGACTACATGTAACTAAATAATAAGGCATCACATCCATGGTATTTTATTTTTTTTTAAATCTTAAAATGGTAGACTTCAGCTGGTTTAACTCATAGCAAACTTCTAAACAGCTGACTGCTGTACTTACTGTTATGCTGTTAACCAACAATTTTTAAAAACTAATATTTGTATGATTGTATATACAAGATGTCCCATCATTGAAAGTATATACTTCTTGGACACAGCCTTTACCTTTTAGAGTGAAAATGTCTAATGAACATATTTAAAGGTAGGAGTGTGCTAGAAGTGGAACCCCAATTTGTTTTGGCTTAATTTCCATATGATGTATGGTAAAATTAATCAGAAAAGCTAAAAAAAACAAAAACATCTTGAGGTTCTTTGATAGAAAAAAGTTTGTTTTTTTTTTGTGTAAAGCAATAGGCAGAGTTAAGCAGTATGCCACCGAATTATTAATTGAACATCAATCATATTGTTAACCAAAATGAAAGAGATTCATTAAGACTCTAGATCTCCAGGATTTTTAGTCTATTGAATAAGTAATGTTTATGTATTATACGCTGATTTTTATACTCAACTGTTATCATATTATTTAAAAAATCTAGACCAAATCTCGATAAAAAATGCATTTATTTACATTAGAAACAAAATAAAAAATCATCACATGATAATGATAATTGCTAATTTTCATGTTTAATAAAACGTTGAAGTAATGTTTTTATTTCATCCATTCGATCATATTTTTTCACTTATCTCTTATAATATTGAAAGTGTTTAAAGTCAATACGGATGACCCGACCCTCAAAATGAGCATTTTATTTTAATTTATTTTTTCACTGACATTTTCACAAACTGTTTATAATTTCTTAAGTTAGTAAATATTAGTAGACCACCAATTAAAATTTAATTAGAGTACAACAGAGGAAATAGATACAAACCGTTTTTGTCCATTGACCTAAATACATATTTTATAATCTCTTCCAAGATAAATTTGAATAAAATCTATACAATGCTATTAAAAAATCATAAATAAACTTCAACAATGCAGAAAGTATTTAATCCACAACTATTTCAAGAAAAAGATCTGCTTTCTTGATATTATTAATATACCTATTGAAATGAAATACCTATATTTTTTAAAAGTTTAATTTTTAAAAAATTACTATCCTAATCAACCATTTTGATAGATACAGTTTTTTAATCTATATTTTCAGTCTTGTTTGTCTGTTCAAGAAAGCTATTCATTTCTGGTTTAGCTTGATGAAGCATAGTGAAGTGAAATAAATAGTCAGTTTACATTAAATAAGATGCATATATTATTTCATTTAGACCAATATTCTTAATATCATCTCCTTTTTATATAACCAATATTAAATTATTATTAATTTATAGTTAATTTAATAAAACGTTATCAATCTCCAAAAGTTGACACGGCTTGCCAATCAATATTTTAATTTAAATTATTTTTTAAAAAATGTTTTAAGCAGTATACGTTTCATACTGTAATAATATTCGTTTTTGTAATTTGAAATAAAAAAAAATAAAATGATTTTTTCCTCACTATTTTCTTGAAATTAAATTGTTATTAATACATATTAAAAGATACAAAACCTCAAATCTAGTTTTAAATTATTTTTTTTTTAAATAGAAATTTCTAAACTTTATTGACCACTAAGTATTGACTTAGGAATATTAAAATTACATGGTAAAGTATATTTGTATAAATATTTATTTTACAATTATAATACATGCAACTTTAAATAAAAAAAAAAAAAAATCATAAGAATAAGAAACATGTCAACATATTACTTTATAATCCTGTAAAGATTATTACGAATATTATTAAGAAATTTCTCATTAATTATATAGGGCACTATATACAATACTTAAGCTAAATCACTTTCGATATCACTGAATCAAAAAATTTAAAAAGAATTCATTGCTTAAAATAAATCGAAAGATTTTAAAAGAAGCTGTTATAATTTTTCAGTCTATATAGTTTTATCATTATTTACAAAATTGATTAGATATCAAAACCTATGTTAATCCGAGTCGCTATAACTACCTGATAAGGATTTGTCTTCAGGTTTAATAACTACACTTTTAAGGCGCCTATTAAGCATTTTTTTCGATGGAAAATCATCTTCTGAACTACTACTTTCAATACGAGCCCTCCTCCTACGACGTTTAATCTTATCATGTCGTACTGCTTTCCTCTTTTTCCTTTTATGCGATGACCTTTTCTTACCATACTCAGAGTCAGAAACTGAAGATAAAGACGAACTATAAACACTCGATGAAGGAGACGAAGATGATGAAGAAGATGAAGATGACGATGTAGACGAAGTTGATGATGAGCTTGTGGTAGTATCTTTAGCTACTGGTGCAAAACTTTTAAATGGATTAGGAATGACAGGAGCAGATGTACAGGGTTGATTGGGATCAAAATCTTGTTCCATAGATGAATCGTTACTTTTAGTAGCAGATGAATTCAGCAAAGAATTACTATTAAGTTCAACTTCTGGTTCATTCATTTCATCATCAGTTGACTCAATTACAATTGTCTATAAAAAATAGAAAAAAAAAACATTATAACAGGATAATTTATTTGTGTTGTTATGCGTAATAAAAATTCAGTAAATTGTTTTTAGAGTACAAATCAAACATAAGAGAAAACTGAAAAATTATAACCTATTAAAAAAATTGTTTTTTTATTTAATGACATTGAATAAGCTCACACAGCCAGATAGAAACTTATGATGATGTTTTAGGTCATTTTTGACTAAATGTATTTCTTAATTAATTGTTTTAAAATACTTCACGGTGCTATTTTAACTGCTACTATTAACGACTAGGTAAGGAAAGTTTTGCAATCTGGTTAAATTATCGATATGCAGTTTTCGACGGATTTATACGTTTCAGAGCCCCCTGAGTTCAGAAAAAACACTGTTTAGCGTGTTTTGTTTTTTAATGGTAATGAAATTTCCTACAAAACTATATAAAAATTGTTCATTTCGGACAACTATTAATGAAGTTACAGATATTCAATTTCCAATGTATGATTATGGGTACATATCCTGGTGTCAGAAAAGGATGATTGAGAGAAAAAATATAACTTAGTGAAAGTAAAAAAAGCTGTTGGCCGCATCACACAAGCTTCACTATAACCTCTACTATTAACAGAAATTATTGTTTGACAAAATTAGGCTATGGCAAAAAGTTTTTGATGAATAATTTTAGAGGGTATTAAAATTTTTACACAGATGTACCTTAAGCCGGTTTACATTGCTTTAGTTTATCAAATAAATCGTACTCAAATCTTTTCTTTGATCAATTTTCAGGAAGATAAATCTAATTCAATTTTTTTGATTCTTGATGGACGTATGTAAAGATATAAAAACTTTTCTGAAATAGGTAGGAAAGTAGTGTGAGTGGACACACCAGATTTTTTCAATTCAATTCTATTCAGATAGAGTTTTGTTTAATCATCAGAGATAAAAAGAATGTAGCCTGCGAATAAATATGTCGCATATTGTTCTCAAGTTGTATTTATTTTTCACAGATCTCTTTTTCCTCCTCTTACATATCTATATTTACATCTATAGAATGGAATTAAATTAATCTATATATGATACCATGAACCATTTTTAATATTATTTTTTTAATGCAGATGTAACATTAAAGCCTAATAGAAATACAAGCTGAATTCACAGCTATAATTGTTATAATTATTAACTATAATCTATAATATATTATATAAAATATAATACCTCAGGAGTCACTGGTGAAATCATGCCAACAATTTCAACTTCATGGTCAGAATTGCTAGAATCATCTGATATTTCTATAACAGTTTCAGTAAAAGTAGGAACATTAGAAGGCCCAGCATGATTGGATAAATCTAGACCAACAGGAACATTTGCTCTTAATATATTTACAACCTAAAAGGAAAAAAAAAAAAAAATCAGATCAAATGAATCCTGAAGGACTAGAATTTAAATGTATAGATTTAAAAAAAAGTACTCCACAGCATGGATTTTGAAGACTTGATAAATTGTAGGAGATTCTGCCTATTGGAACAGTGAATACCAATGAGTTTATTTTTCAGAATAAACATACATGACATCACAGCTATAGATTACAAAAATACTTTCAGTAGTGCCACGAAAAGAGGATGATCATTTTTCCTACATTGTCACATATAGTGAAGGCTTGATCAGTTCAGCCTTCAAATCGCCTATGGTTAGCAAAATCAACCATCTCTTGAAGTCATCTAGTAATCTCACTACTAGATTATATTTTGGAAAAAATTTATTTGTACTATAATTTATGAATTATATAATATTTATAGCTTAATAATAAATATAGCTGATAAATTAACTAACCGCCTTTTCCAACATAAATGCACCAATTTGACAAATCAAAATTTTATCTTAAATTTATTTCATTAATCTGGTAGTATATATCCCTTTTCAAGTTCTTAGGAGAGATGAAAGAAAGAAGAAGTGATGAAACCCAATGTTGATACTTAAATTCGTACAACTTTAATAAAAGTCATTGAAAATAGTACTGTTACTACTACGTAGTACTACAGACCGGTGCGGTTCTTGGCCTGTTCAATGAGTCTTCGCCAGGTCAATCGATCCTGGGCAGCCTCTCGACAGTTGTGTGTGACAAGCAGCTCCCTGGTATTCCTTGCTACTCCATCCTTAAATCTTAATCGAAGTCAACCTCTTCTTCTGGTGCCATACAGTCTTTCATCCAGCAACTTCCTTGGAATCTCTTCTAATGGTATCCGCACAACGTAGTCTGCTCAATCATATATAAGTCATTAAATCCGCTTTTCTTTAGAGCCCATAAACATTTGCATTGTTTCTCCTTCTCCAATTGTTACCTTCTTTCACAGCTCCAAATTTTTAGCGAACCATTTCCCTTTCAAAAATGAGATGGGCTTTTTCCTCTAAACTTGTGAGAGTCCAGGACTCTGAGCCGTAAGTTAGGACAGGACTGATGAGGGTCACACCAATAGGCAAATACAATTGACATTTGGTAGAGGGAAATAATGATGAAATGAAATGAAAATATTTTAATTATTATTTTGGAACTGTTGTCCCTTTAGAATAAATTATAAGTACAGTGTAAATGCCAGTGTGGCCATGCTTAAATTAAGTATTTACTGAATAATAGTTAATTAAAAAAAAAATACAGATAGAAAGAGAAAAAAAAAAAAAAAATCATGATGCACTGTTAAGATATCTGTCAAGACCAAAATAACATCTGTTGGCATTAACGAGTCACTGACAAATTTCCACGGAACATCAAAGATACCTAAGCTCATCCACATGAAGCAAGGTAAATGGACCCATTTCTACTGGTTCTTGTCCTACAGCGTCTGCTCCAGGTCCTGCTCGCAAATAATTGTTTTTTTCTTGATTAACAATTATTCCTATCTCTTTTACAGCCTCAGCTAACTTAAGGAACTCACTTTTGAGTGACAAGAATGATCCTGCAATGAGATCAAGATCATCTGAAAACCAATTACTTGAACAGACTTATTAAAAATAGTGTCTGTTGTCTGTATTCCTAAGTCATTTATGGACGTTTCTAAAGCTAAATTAAATAGCAGACAGGTGAGCCCATCACCCTGTCTGACACCTCTTGCGGAAATAAATGCGGGTGAAATATCCAACTGTACCCTAGCAGCGCATCTCGAGTCATCCTGATCAGGTGGAGAAGCTTCAACGGTATTTCCATTTCGCAGAGGGCTGTATATATGTACTTACGCCTTTTTATACTGTCATATATATTTCAAAAATCGACAAAAGGTAGTGGGTAATCTTCCGGTACTCCAGTGATTTTTCTACGTTCATCCTGATGCTGAATATCTGATCAACTGTAGGTCCATCCTTCCTGAAACCAGCCTGATACCCAGAGATATCAGGGATATATGAGAATACCATTTATATTTATGGCACTTTTGAATAGAAATATGAATATATT
This sequence comes from Nezara viridula, assembly GCA_928085145.1. Lineage (NCBI taxonomy): Eukaryota > Metazoa > Arthropoda > Insecta > Hemiptera > Pentatomidae > Nezara > Nezara viridula. Next base: position 168,436,570 of record OV725079.1, read on the forward strand.
TATATTCATAAAAAGCAATATGAATATAGATGATATGTATTTACAGCGGTAAATATAAATATGGTCGTATTCATTACTTTAAAAGTGAATACAGCTGTAAAAGTGAATACCACTGTGAATATCACATTTATTAAAATGAATAAGCTTAAATTTACAGAAGTGAATGGAAATATTTTCACACAACCTTATGAATGAATACTCTTATTTATTACATAAATATTAATTTATTTGTTACTTTAGGTATTTTCCAAAATAAAACAAAAAAAAAGTATGAAAAAAATAAAAGTACTAGACAGTAAGGAGTTTATTAAATAAATATTTCAAAAATTTTTGGAATAATGTAAAAAGTTGGTCTGAAAATGATGTGCGAAATGATGTATACCTAACCGTTTAATTTTATTAAACATAAAATCATAATTATGAATATGTTAAGATTAATTGAATTGATCTAATCAGAACAGATTTGAATTTATATGCAAATATATAAACATATATCCACATTTCCAAATATAAAAAAAAAAAATAAAATAAATTAAAATAATATGCTAATAGAGTATGGGGTATTTTTAAAACAAAATAAAAGAATCATAAATTGTCTTTTAATCACTTACTACAATTTTTAACACATATAGTCACACTTTTATTATTCACTTTTACTTTATTACCTTACTAAATGGTGGGTCCAGAAAGGTTATCCAAATCTTTCTGCCATTGCCCCTTCTCTGGGCTTAGCTGGAAGCTAAGCTTGCCCGTATTCCACCCTGAAATTTTCAGGGTATTGTTGCGACTTTTGACTTGTTGTACATACTTTGACCTTCCATTAAACTTATTTTTATTACCATCAGCAAACCATAAGTAAACAGCGCACCGAAAGAACCATAGACACAAATTTTCCATTTTGGTAGAGGGGAGGGATGAGCGATGGATACCCAAAAAAAATGTTTCGGGAATTTCTATTATGTACAAAAATTATGAATGATAATTAACAGAACAACTATTTTATAGTCGGTGGTAAAACATCGGCTTTCAATAAAATCATTTTACCACTATTTAGCCTATTTATGACCGCAACCCCGGACCATCTCCTTCCTTTATAATGCAACGGCCAACTATTAAATATCCAATAATATTTATTAAGTAAACTGTCATTTTTTTCAAGTCGTTATAAAGTAAGTAGCTTAACTAATTATGATTGATGAATATATTTCTAGATAATATTGTAATAACCATATTTCTCATATATCGCTTATACTTTAAATGCTTAAGGGAGGAAAGATATTTAATGTGACAGTTCTCACTCTAATATATCAGTCATATCATAAATTAATTTTAGCAATACCTCTACGTCTGAATCACTCTCTGAAGACTCCTCCCGCGCAAGTCTGTGAGGTCGGGTATCCTGAGGACCGTACTCAGCCATAATATCGTATGAGATGATGTCATGAGGTGAAATAGCAAAATGATAAAATTCATGAACAAAATGCTCAGTTCTTTCACCAAGATGAGGTCTTATTGCTTCTCGAAAATGTCTTAAAAATTAAAAAAAAAAAATTATATATATATACATAACAGAGTTAAAAAAATATATATATACAAATTTAATTTTAATTTGATTTAATTTTAAAAATCTTGAAACATACCTGCTTTGAATTGGATACAAAGTAATAAGATTTAGAATTTCTTGAACTAAAGTTTGAGGATCAATACTAACATCAAGTAGCACGTTCAGTTCTCGGGTTATCCACGGCACAAGCCTATGAGTCTGAGCCGGGTTCAGTCTATTTACAAAAAAATGAATATAGAATATAGTCCGCAATACAGACTTCTTTTTAAAAATCTGTCTAAAACTTCGTAAATGATTTGTAATCTAAAATTTTGTTTGTCATTACAATACCCATTTGCTTTCCACTTGTATCATAATATAATCCAATCACAAAATTAAGGGAAAAGGTGGCCTAAAAAATATTGGGTTGTTTGGCAAATATAATAATCTCATTATTTTGATATGTTGGGGGTGGAAGTCACATCATAAGGCCTCACTAAATAAACAAAGTTAACTGATCTTCATATTGAAAATGCTCTATTTCCAAGAATTTTTGTATATAAAGAATTTTAAGGTTACGATAAGAAGAAGACATTCAGGAACTTATAGATGGATGTTAACAATTAGATATAAAGGGTCTATAACACGGATATTACAAGGATGATTCCCATCATGAATAAAAAACAATTTCTGAAATCATTTCTTCCTAATATACCCAGAATTACAGTTAGGTTTTTCAGAAGGTTTTAATAGAGGTAACAACAATAAATTTGACAATTTATTAATTATTGGTAACAATGAATTATAATTTAAATTATTAATCTGAATTATTAAACTACTAATAGCAGTTTAATATAACACAAATAAAATTAAACTTGATCACTTCACTATATATGTAAAATAAATTCATAAAGTAACTGTAACACTGTTAAGGCAACTTCACAAAGAACATTAAGGACTCGCCAACTAATCCACTGATTTCACACCAGAACTCAACAACCTTGTCAGTGTAAATCTCTTCCTTAAGCACTACAGGGTCAGTCGGAATGACATTCCGAATGGTGAGATACTTCCTGATTGATCTTATAAGGTTAAGATTGTTGAACTGATGGACTGTTCTCATGGATTCGAAATCCAGCCTTCAATCGTGAGATGTAGAGAGGAAACTGAGTTAAAAATGGAGGAGAGACTATCGTAATTACTAGGTTATTCTTCAATAAAAAACTATTTTTTTTTAAATGGGCAATAAAATTTAAGAAATAGAAAACTGCACATTTTAGTGAGGGACTTAATAGAAGTCAGTTATTTCAAGGCTGGAAACATAGCCGAGCTAGAGCAAATGGTTTTCTACACTTATGTGTGAAAGATTTAGAGCTATAGCAATCTCTTGCACTGATTGGATGGTATTTTGGCCTTAACATTGCTCGTTTCTTTCAATTTCAGACCAGACCGTTGAGCATCATTGATATCAAAATTTCCTGAAATTTGGTAAACCAATTTTCACAGGTGCGTTCCGTTAAGGCAACATCCCCATAAACACTGCAAATTTTTCTATGAGCTTCTGCAGCACGCTTACCTTTTTTAAAATAATACAACAAAATATGCCGATAATGAATGATATTTTCTTCAATATTGACAGCGCAATAGCAAACACAGTACTAAGCTAGTTTCAACAAGAGCTAGCAGATATAGTTGTTGACATATTAAAAACGTATAAACAATCCACCTAAGGGATTAATTCATCAGATAAGAAGTGTATCATAGTGACATAAAAATAAACAGAAAAACCGAAAGGACTTATTTGCCAATCCAATATATAATATATTTTACTTTTTTTTATTCTAACATATTTATTATTTAAGCAATATTTTCTCTTTTTGTAATAGACGAGCTTAAATTTTATCAAGCAATTTTTTGGACATTAGGAAGTAATCATTACAGTTCCACTTTTGTCTTGATGTTCAATGCAATAGAGGATAATAGTTAAACAAGTTTTTTTTCTCTTGATTATATAAAAAAGTTTTTAGGGACTTTCATATTTTATTTTAGAATTAGGAGAGTATGAGATTATAGGAGCTCTCCTATTAGCTTTATAATTAACACTTATTATATAGCTGTTAATTTAATTACATATGTGTTGAGCTCCTGTAATCTCCTACTATCCTAATACAAAATAGAGATTTACACCTTGTTGTCTTCGTTATAGTATTGAGCTCCTGTAACCTCCTACTCTCCTGGTAGAAAATAAATATTTTTGACTAAAAATTTGTAAAAAAAAATTGTTTTCATCTGAAGTTTGATTTTACCTAGGTGACATCAGTTATTTTTCAATCTAGACATTTTTGTTTTGAATAAAATATATTAATTATTACATCATATATAAAATTGTTTATATTATATTGTGATATAATTCTAATTATTATGAAATAGAAAAGGATGCACAATATAACGTAGAATGAAAATATTACAAATAAAAGGCTCAAATTATTGTTGGGTTTATATGAAGCTAAACAAGTTCAATATATATTATAGTCACAAATTGGGAATAAGAATAATTATATTTATATAATAATGAATTGGCAATAAGGTGCGATTTATAATATGGATTTTTAAAGAAATTAAAACTTTGTCTAAACTCTGGTTTCGTTCAATTTATTTCATGTTGATAAAAAATAATACAACTAGACCAACGAGTAGTACAATTACATGGACAATTGTATAAATTGTATAATGGAGGTTGTCCGCCGTTAGGCAGACAGGAGGTACCCCCCCTTGTTCTTATAAAAACATTTAATAAACAAAGTTTCAGATCCACGTTGCTTGGTGTCTCAATTTCAACAGAGCTAAAATGATGCCATCTTGGTTGATATACTTAGAGACTATTGTCATTTAAATCATTCTTGTCAGTCTTAAGGCAGTCATTCCTGACTGACAAGTGTAGGGTCCACTTCAAATATAGTTGTGGAAGGTCTAAACAAGCCCAGAAAGTTAGAGAACCTTTTCCATCAGTAAGTACTGCTTGAAAACTCACTATTTTATGAGTTTTGACAAACAAATCAAACCATTAAAATATTAACTTGAAAGCTATAAAATTTACATAATTGCTAATTTAACATTATAAAAAATACTATTCTTTAAATTTAGTAAATGATTGTTAATACCCAAAAATAAATGTTACAAGTTTTTAATTTTAAATAAATATACATAAAACTATCATAATAGATTTGAATAAGTAGACAAATTTGCAATTTACAATAAAAAATAAATAAGTAAAAATGAAATAATAGAAAATTTAAAACCTATTATTTGACCACAATTAGTTGATAGTCCGAAATTTTGAACTAAACTTCACAGTCGCTGTACTGATGTAGACCCACAATGCCAAAAGAATGGTGTCCAGGAAACTATATGCACTCACAACCTACATTGCATTTGAGGTGCAAAACTGCAGGACGACTTCCTCAATGATGATGACTGAGGAAAATTTCCCATAATCCAAAGATTTTATTTACAGCTGAAAAGTGGCGATTAAATCGACTCACATTAATCTACAAGCTTGAGGAAGAAGATTAGAGAACCAGTACCAACATGACAGCTGGAAGATGGAACTTCACTCTGGGGAAGAACAATGGACAGAGGATCCATGTCTTATCATATAGAGTGTCTTAGGGTGGTATGCATAGATTTTCCTCTAACTACACTACAATATTCCATTAAAAAGAAATACTTTTAAGTCACTCAATAAAAAAGACCTCCTTTCAACCAATTTCCTGTTTTTTTTTTATTTTAAACATTAGCAGGCCTACACATTAAATTAACAATTCAGCAAAGGGAGTAAGGAGACTGTTACAATTATTCTTTTTCTTCTTCTGCGTTCTTTTCTAAGATGGCCAGGTCAGCAACTAAAATAAAGGATTTGGTAGACCTCTTAAGATTTTTCAGACTTTTATATAGCTTTCTTCCGAAATTCAGTTGGAGAGGGCTAGATCAGTCTCCTTTGTTGGGAATAGAATCTACAAGGCTTGCAGGATATGCTCCGCATTCTGTTCACCCTCTCCACACTCGCAGAAGGAACTAGAGCCAATGTTGAACTTTCTGAACAACTTTGATTGGCTTTGATCCTGCTGTGCCCTGTTTGTAAGGGAAAGATTCAGACCTGCTCTTGTTGATTCAGTCCGTGAATAGCATCTCTGTGGTCATGATGTGGATTACTTCTGATCCAACGTAGGTTAATAGCTTTGTTGATTGTTTCAACCTCATCTAGGCTGAGCTTACAGTCAAACTGCGAATTTGAAACCCCTCATTCGCCAGATGGTCTACCCTTTCATTTCCAGAGAGGGGGGAGGAGGGATCCATAGCAAGACTACTTTCTTTTGAAAAGAAATAAAGTTTTCAAGTTCTTTAGCAAGTTTTCTCAGCCCTTGATCCAATTCGACCTGAGTGACTGTAACACAGGTGCTGCATCAGAACACAATTTTGGAGTTTTCAGGTCTCTTAAGTGTCCCTAACAGTTCCGATGTCTCACAGATGGCTTCTTGCTCAGCCCATTGCTGTTACAATTTTCAATACTGTCATTGCTTTAAGGAGTCCTTTTTCATTGAGTTTCGTAACAGTAATCCTTTTTGACAAAACTTTCAAATGGAGTAAGAGGAACCACTGTATATTATTTTAAGTTTGAAATTCTGGTACTGAATTCTCCTTGGTATAATAGTAGAGTCAAAAAAATATGTACATTAGTCTGACATGTAGATATCATACAAATATATATACCTGGCCTGATCGAAGCTCTATTTTTAAAACTTTGAAGAGGATCCCATCGTTAACTTATAAAAAGAAAAATACCGGGATCGAAACATCAACAAACATAGAGGAAATGAACATTCAGTAGTTTATTAAATAATTAATAGGTGACCTTATTCCCAATTAAATGGTTATGTTTATCCTGCTATATACATATATATATATATATATATATATATATATATATATATATATATATATATATATATGTATGTATATTAAGTAATTTATAAGTTTCTTTAGTGTTGCCTCCAGTCCTGTGGACAGCCCTCTATACACCAGAAAACTGTAGTCGAAGTGGGGAAAAACACGGGATGTTACAAGGAGCTGTCTGGTTTTTTTTGGAATAAAATCAAGGAATCAAAGGAATTGTTTAAGAATAGTAATGGATTTAGGGGTAATCTGAGAAATGTGGTTGTTCCGAGAGAGGTTCTGATCAAAGATCACTCGAGGTTTTTTACTGTCGGAAAGAAATGGATGGGACGGTTATTGTGGTAAAGTAAAGGAGAGAAAGAAAGAAAACTAATGAGGTGGTTGGAGCCAATGAGGATTAAGGCAATCTTAAGGATTGCCTTAGTTTTGTCTGCATTCAGCTTAGAGATCATATTAAGTTTAGAGTTTAGAGCGTTAAGTTTAGAGATCAAATTCATGAAGAAGAGAATATCGGCAACAATATCACCTGACACATCTCTTAGCACTTCCGTTGCCGAATCCCAAGACAAGACAGAGATGTAAATAAATAAGAAGGTTTGTGGGCTATCATTCATTTATTAACCACATACTTGATAATTTTTGAATACTCAAATAAAAAAAATTGAATAGAATATTTCAAAAGCTACCTATAAAATCCTGGAGATGATTGTCGTATTCTTGAGGACATGGCTGGTCTTACCCATCTCCCGCGACGATAAATATCTCGACGGTAACGAGAAAGACCCAAATTGGGTGGTCTGAACTCATGTTCTAAAGGAAGAGCAGCAGGATGAATAGTATCTGTGGCACGGACCAAGCCATTAACTTCTCGAATGTACAGCATAGAAGATGAAGTATTCATGGTAGGATACACTTCAGCATCAACTGCCATTCTCTGCCTGAAATCGATTTGATTCCTTCTGAAATCCAATGCAGCACTTCTAAAATAAGAATAAAACAAAAATATTACAAAAATATACAGATTTTTTTTTTTAAATCAGTTAATTCTTTCATTTCTACTCTACAAAAGTCACTACACTTTCATGGGTGGCACAAGATCTTAAATGGAATATGGAGAATGGTTGAGTGAGTTCAAAAGCAGATGGAATTGATTCAACAGTCTAATAAGAACCTGAACTTAACTGTAAGAGACACAAGGTTTGTGCGAGCTAGAGTCAAGCAGCGATATAATTAAATGTAATTAATGCCGCGATTATGAATGTAAAGGAACAGTTAAAAATTTATTTCTTATAAATGATTATCTAAATAAAAGGAGGATATAGTAGTAACAGGTTGTCAATTCTAGTCTATTTCAGAAATTTAAATATTGTGATCATAGGATCTTAAATTTGTCAAAGTGGAGTGACATTTGTATAGTGGTACCATTATTTCCAATACTTATGGTTATAGTTAAATAAAATAATAAAAGTTCTCTTAATTTACAATTTTAATGTGCAAATGGTCCGACATGACATCTAAATAAAATGCTCCTTCTAGCCACACTTAAAATTATTTTATTAATCATGATATTCTTTTTCATTTGTTAGATGAGACATCATCATATATATTATCCTTCAGCAATAAAATGGTTAAATGCAGACTAAATAGGCAACTAAAAGACAAGGCACCATTTACCTAAAAGAGTAAGGAACTGGACTAGGAGGAAAAGCAAAGTTGATGAACACAGTCTGGTCAAATTCAATATTCGGAGCATTGACATGGTACTCTTCAAAATCGTCCAGCGATCGCACATTATAAATAATAGTATGAAACCTCTGTTTACATAGAGGACACTCAGGTTTAATCTGAAAAAAAAAAAATTATTTTTTTAAATTAATAAATTGAATATCAAATAATAAATAAATACAAATATTAATCTGAAATTTTTTTAAATATATTGCATTTCAAACCGATGATAACAGTAATTTTTGGTTTATTTAATTATATTATGGATTTTAACCCACTTATCATACAAACCAGTATTAAAAGTGGAGCAGAATTAAGCAGTAATTTTTAATCATTTTAAACAGTATACTTATGAAATACAATCAGCATTATTTATACTGCCAACTGTAAGAGTAATTATTCTTTCATATAAGGAAGCAGAAGGAAAAAAGTACGTCAATGTATTAAAGGTCTGATAAACGGTTTACTATTAATCGCGACATTGTAATAATCATACAGAACCATAGTTAGTATGAGGATGAATCAAATATAAACAGTAATTTAGGTGTTTTAATCAGCATGCAGTTAGAGTTAGATGATGAAGGTGGAGGTTTGCAAGCAGGTATACCAAACAGGAAGTTCATGAGTTGCACAATAAATAAACATCTTTTTAATTAATGAAGCTGTGAAAACCTCTAAACTTTTTTTGTATTTGAAGGTACAGTTAGGGGACATTACACTGTCTTATAATCAAATGTAAACAAGAAAGAAAATTTAAGGATAAATGAGACCAGATCGAAAATGAAAGTGTTCAAGGACAAGTGTTGCAGAGGGTGCTTTACTCATTAAAATTACTCTCTTTAGTAATTACTTACTTACTTAAATTACTTAGAAAAATAGCTAAAAATCAACATAGGCATGAATCCTAGAAAAAAGTGGTAGTAAGAGTTGGAAAGAGACCAAAGAGGATGAAATATGGATTAGAGTTGATTATAAAACTCTTAAGCAAGTAGAAAGAGTTAGAATAAAGAACATTGCAGATCCTCAATGTTTTTTATTGCAACACTTAGCTGAGCTCCATAATCGTTCAATGTGTGAAGTATGGATGAAGGATCGAAAAAGTTATACCGGCGATTCCTCTAGAAATGGTTGCAGCTTTCTTTATTCAGTTGTTGGGTGTAGTATCCTTTCCAACAGTCAGAATATATAGTGGTTCCACCTTCTATATTATTTTTAATACATTCTAATAGATTTGTTGCTTTTTTGTCTTTTATTTTGACCATAAAACACTTGTCTGTTTCCCCTTTTTATGACTTTTTTCACACAATTTTACCTTTGAAATTATCCCAAATTTCTGAAAGTATTTGACAACTTCTTCTTCTGAAGAATGAAATTCCCAAAGTGTTATTATATCAATTTAAAACAGAAAATAATAAAACTGAAAACAATTGAATAACGCAAAAGTAACAGAAAGATAAAAAGAGATTACACGGGATAAGAAGGGAGGTTGTATGGCGACCACCCAAATCACAAGTACCGGATATTTGAAGAAAGTAAAGGTGATTCTTTTTCTATCCTGATATTCTCTTCTGAATCACATTGTATATATCTTACAGAATATTAGATTTTAGGATTTATCAAACATCAAAGGTAAATTCTGAACCATAAAAAGATTTGCTCATTTAATAAATTAACAAAAATTTCTAAAGTTGAAAAATATTAATGGTTGAAAAGTAGAAGAAGAAGAGGATTAGCACCACAAAGATTGCTAAAAGATGGGGCTATGCTAAATACAGAATTAAGGACTTGAGTCCAGTAAATAAATCAAAATAAAATTATCATAAATGACAAAGACCTAGTCTAATTAAATATAACAGTACTGATCATCTGACCAGAAATATTATATGTATTTTATTTCTTATTCACTGTGTGTAATAATATAATTGATGAAAGTTACATAAAGATGACAGTTAAAAATTAACTAATTAAAATAAAAATAAAACTACAATAGTCATCATTCATTTCATGATAGGCGGATCTATGTTCTCATGTACTCAGCTATAGAGAAAATTAATTATAAGTAAGATCATATTTCAGCCATGTTAATTTATATTAAGTTATACACTCATTTCTAGAAAATAAATATTAGAATAAACACATTTTTTTTGTTATTTACTTTTGTTACTTACAATTACTTTTTGTTACTTGTAAATAAATTAAGGGGACACTGCCTCTTATTAATGAAAAATAATGTTTGCTTATCCACTTCTCTTAAGAAATAAATTCAAGTTTTTTAAAATAATAATTCCCAAAAAATGTAATATACCAATTTGCCGATTATTAATATACCAAAGAATGTTTACTTATTCATTTCTTCCTTGTCAATAAACATCGAAATGAACAATAGGTTTCTTTATTATTTGGTTCCCTATAAACAAAGGCTGCTTTGGCAAACAAATAATGATAAAAACATTAACACTCATTCATCTATCAAATAATTCAAGCACATTTTTCACAAAGTGCAATTGTAATGTTTTTTTTTCAACTACCATATAATTATAGGAGTCAAATATCAATGGGTTTAGAATACTTAATATATAAGTCTAATAAATAAAGATATATTTCCTTAATTTATTATAAACCTTAAATAATACAGATTATGATAACTAGAATTAAAAGAAACAAAATAAAGGTAAGCTCTAAAATATAGAATGAGTAAAGGATAGTTTAAAGAGTTAAACCGCTCACTATCAATATAGAATCCTTTAAAATATTAATATTATTTATTATATAAACAGTTGCACAAACAGTAAGGATAAATTAAATATTTCTTCAATTGAGAACGCATAAATTATACTATACACAAATAAACAGAACAATAAACCTATTCTTTTGGAATCATGCAGATATAAGTTTAATTGTTATCATAGGCTTCCAACATACATTGTACCACTACTTACTTTAGACCATTCCTTGAGGCAGTTATAACAGAATTGATGTAGACACGAATTTGTAAAGGATTTATTTGTGAATTCTTCTAAACATATTGCACAATTTGATTCAGGTGAATGAGGTCTGTCAATAGGTTCTGACTTTAAGTTGGCAGGATTAATCAAAACTGAAGTCTCACCAATTGTTTCTGACATTATTATCTGAAGAAAAGATAAATTAAAATAGTAAATCAAGAAACTATCATATCTATATCTTATACAAAATACTCATTCTAACTCAAGACTGATTTAAAATGTAATTAATTACATTTATAAATAAATTATTGCAATCACACCTGTATATAACTATTTACTTAGTTCTAAAAGTGATAAAAACGATACATAATTATTATAACTAACTTATCACTCAATTTAAGAAAATAGAACTCACTTAAATTATAACCTCGACTTTATGGCATAAAAGGGGTCTTAACTTTCTAAACTATGAAAGATAATAGAAAAAAAGTAAATTGGGATAAAATTCATAATCCTAAAAAGTGGTCCAAAATTAAATCACAAATTAAGAAGGGCTAAGAAACAGGGAGGACCAAGGACGAAAACAAATAAAACTGATATTCCAAGAAGAGAACCCACTTAACATATAACCTACGGTCAACTAGCTAACCTTACTACACTGCCAACTTGGTTTGAAGTTATACCGATACCAAGAATACAAAAATAATAATAAAAGTATAAGGAAAAATACACAATTTCAGTTTTTATTAAATTTTTACAACATTACTAACAGATTGGTTTTATTTTTAAAACGATATATGTATTTTAAAATTTTCAGTTCATTATGGAGTTGATATTTAATTTCTATTCTATCTCTTCTTTTGTATCACGAAAAAATCTTCTCAAGGTATTATTGAATAATTACTTAATTTAATTTATATTTTGCATTACAATTATGACACCAGTGTAAAGTTTCCTTTCTGTTTTGATAAAAAAATTCAAACATTATGAAGTCACTATTAAAACAAATCCACAGGAATTGACTCATAATTAATCATTTTGTATATGAAAAGTGATATATTACATTATACATGATTATATGAAATGATTTGTAGATATATAATCATGTTATCTACAAATATATGTCATATTTCTTAAAAGTATATTTTTCGAAATCATCCTGACATATTTCTAAAACTGATTAATAATTTCTATAGCACTTACGATTAAATTAAAAATATAAATAAATTCTGTGGAAATTGCTTAGGATAAAAGCATTAACGAACTCTATCCTGTAAACCAGTAATTTTTGGACAGTTAACTAGATCAAAAATGATTTTCTCCTTTATTGCTAATAATTTAAAATTTATAAAACTTATCATTTTTATTTATTCTATTTTTTTTGTCGGTTTAAATTAGTATAATAATAATCATATTGTTTAGGAAACTTTCCATATTTGATTTAAAAAGGCAAATAACTCTAATGAGTAATACTTAGCCAATATTCGACATTATTTTAGCAGTGGACTATATTTTTATTGAAGGTGGGATTATATGAATTGCGTAAAATAACACTCACTCTTTTATCCTATCATAGATATCTTACTTAACTGAGAGGGCTCACCAGTCTGGTCTAGATGTTCTCTATGCAAAGTTTTGGCCTGGAATGGGGCTAAGAGAGTCTGGTGGCTCGGCCGAATCAAATCTTATCTTTTGATATAATCAGATATGTTATCACAACTCTCCTCAACGGCGCTCGGGTACAATACCGTTCATACATCTCCTAGCGGGATGATGAGATAATGGAGAAGTGGAGAGAGTATTTTAAAGAGCTGCTGGAAGGAACAGATTGGGCCATCCAGGTTGTTGAGGAAGATTCCTCAGAAAAGGACGATTACATTGATGAAGAAGAATTCGAAGAATGAAGAAACCAAGATGAAACTCGGAAAGTCGGCGTGACTGGACGGAATCATTCCGGAAATGATGAGGTTTATGGGAAGTAAAGACCAGGAAATGTTATCCATCTTTTGAACCTGGTCAAGAAAAAGAAGAAGATACAGAAGGACTGAGAAGTCGCAGTCATAGTGCCAATATATAAGAAGGGAGACAACAGGGACTGCAACAATCATCGAGGTATTTCGCTCCTTAGTATTCCCAGTAAAATATACTCAAAAATCCTAGAGGCAAGGGTCAGAAACATCATAGAATCCAAGATGGGAGAGGAGCAGTATGGATCCAGGAGTCAAAGAAGCACACATGCTCTAGTTTTTACTGTGCGACGAATCACAGGGGGGAAAAGAAATCTCCGTGTGCTTTGTAGATCTCTGCAAAGCCTTTGACCGGGTTAGAAAGAAAAGGATATAATTGAGGCTCTAGTTGAAAAAGGTGTAAATAATGGAATTATAAGGGCCGTAAGAAGTTTATACGGAAATACGAGGAATCTTGTTAGAGCGAGAAACCATACCTCTCGAGAGTTCAAAACAACACTGGGCATACGACATTCGTACTGGTTCTCGATCTCCGTGAAAGCAAGAGAGAAGATGCGAAGTTTTCAGTTGGGACACAGAGATATCCAGCTTACTCTATACTCTCTGCTGGCGTAGGCCGATGACTTCATATTGACCCAGAATGACCACGACCTCCAGGACAACATTACATCCTAAAGGAAGATTTAAGAAAAATCAATATGGAAATTAACCCTGAGAAGACGAAATGCATGCGCATTGGAAGAAAACCTCACAAGGTTATGCGTGTCGACGGTATGATTTTGGAGCAGGTGGTTTCAGTTTTTACTAATTTAGTACTGAAAATCCAAGTTTCAAATACTTGGGTGCTCAACTCAACGAAAATGGATATAGTGACGAGAAGGTAAGACAGAGAATAGGAGCTGCTGGAAGAATATTCGGCTCGGTTAGAAAAGGCTTCCTTGACCGAAAATAGGTGACCAAGGAAACGAAGATGACGGTCTACAGATGAGTATTCCTTCCTATTCTTCCGTGTCCTGGACACTTACTTCGAATCACAGGAGCCAGATCCAGGCTCTAGAGATGTGATACCTGCGAAAGGTGGAGGCAAACACTAGACGAGACAGAATTCGCAATACTAGCTAACCTCGACGCCAAAGCGGTCGAAACCATAATAGAAGAACATAAGTTAAGATGGTTTGAGCACCTCCATATGGATCGGAACAGAGTCGCAAGGAAGACATATGAGACTCGCGTGCAGGATAGGAGAGCGAAAGGAAGAACCAGAATCTTCTGGGAAGAAGGCGTGCGAGATCCATTCCAACAGCGAGGTTTGGAATGGAACAGGATACGAGAACTGGTACTGGAAAGGTCCACCTAGTCCAATCTCTACAAGAAGCAACCTCACACTGCATAGGCGGTAAAGAGGAACATGATTACGATGATGATTAAAATAAAAAACAGAGAGGACTTATGAATTTTGAAGGGCTTCAAGAATTCGTGTTGGTTTCATTAAAATCGTTGAATCCGTTTCGGGACTACAATCTATGGCAGGGATCTCTAAACTACGGCACGCCAGCATCTCCTGCCCGCAAAAGCTTTTTTGATTACATAGTCAAATTTTAAAAACTAATAAATTTACTAAAATATGAGGTTACAACATTCTTTGCGTTACTTGTTTCTCTTAGAAACCTCATATCACAATCGAAGTGGCATTTATAGAGCAAACTTTTTTTTTTTTTACCACTATCGTTGGCCCGTGGAACTTATTGGAGGTCTCAATTCGGCCCGTGGGACTTGGTGGAGGTCCCAATATATCCTTCGGGTCAAAAAGTTGGGAGACTTCTGATCTATAGCATAGGAAAGGAATATTTTTATCGTTAGGAGCCACATTAAGATGAGGAAGTAATAATGTATACCGTAGTAATGTTTTATATTTTACTATTGCTGTATTTAATAATAATAATAATAATAAGGCTTAGCGAACCCGAAGGTTCGATGCCGACACCACCAATCGCTTGTTACACACCTCCCTCCACCGTTCGCCGTCCAAACACAGTCCCTTCAGATCGGCTTTAATGCAATCTTCCCACCTTCGCTTCGGTCTACCCCTCGGACGCTTACCATTCGGCACAGCAAATATTAACCTTTTAGGAATTCTCTCGTTACTAAGCCCAACAACTTTACAAACCCATTTGATTCGCCGCGATGAAATTACATCAATTATATTACCCGGATACAGCTCAAGCAATTCGGCGTTGTGTAGCCGTCTGAACTCTCCGGTTAACTCATCCTTCTTCGGTCCGAATATTCTACGCAATACTTTATTTTCTGTATTTAATAAGTAAATAAATATCCAATATGCTGTATTTAATAAGTAAATAAATATCCAAATAAATATATGTAACTCATTTCTATTAATTTTCATATTTTCCTCACCTAATAACTAAATATTAATTAATTTAATTTTAGCGCTAGATTAATGAAGACTGTGAAAAATTGTTTTGAGACCATAGCTAGAGCTCATCTAGGCCGCAGATTTCCCACTGGGGTGGTCTATAAAAACACACTTTTTCGGTCCCCATTTTGAAATGAAATGGCGAGTATGGTCATGTTGAGTTCCCGTATTATATTGTTGGGACTTCTTTAATACCAAATCTCAAAAGTCAGTCCAGTAGTGTGCCGACCGGCAGTCCGACGGATTTTTTTAAAAATTTTATTTTGTTTCTGGGTATCTAGAAATGTAAAACTGCAAATTTTGAGCTAGTTAAGTTTTTTTTTTGTTTTTGATGAATTACAAAGGTTCTTTATTAAAAATTATAAAATAATTTCGTTATAAATGATACAATAACCACTTAAATTAATGTATAACAATGCAAGAAATACGATCTTCATAAACTAAACATTTTGAGATATTCAAAATAGAATTTTTAAAACATAAAAGAAGCTAAATAAATTGTAAATATTTACGAATTTCTAGGCAAAATTTGAAATAATGCCAAAAACGTCATATGCCTAAGATGTTTACTTCAGAGGACGTTTTCCTCTTTTATTTTGAGCTTAAGAACGAAATTCAATTTTGCTATTTCATTTCCTTTTTTCTATTTCCAAAAATATTTTTCTAGTAATATTTAGTTTTTCAAAAATTAATCCCAATAAACATAATGCAAATTTCAAAATATTGATAGAAATATTTTTTTCAAACAAAGAATATTGCAAAGTGACTAGGAGGAACTTGGTCGACCCTGCAGTTGTTTACCTCTGGTCAGGTGAGTACAGCTGATGTTGCGCAGTTGTGTGCGTATGTTTATGTAGTTTAAAACTAAGTTTTAAAGGCAAGGTTGATTTTGTCATTTCTTATTAAGAGCTCGAAGATTTAACAATGTTTCGTTATTTGAAAAGTATGTTTACCGGTGACAAAAAGATTGAAGTAAAAATTCCATCTCCTGAGGAAGAATTGACACTTCGTCTTAAACCTTATGAGAAACATTTGTACAAAATGCAAGATGTCATTGCATGGAAGGACATTCACCTATCCTCATATTCTATAATTATCGTCAACATAATATTTTGGTAAGTATTTTATTATTTACTTAATTTTAATGAAACCCTTTGTTGCAACACTTCAGTAAATACACCAAGTCTTCTTTGTTCTATCTAGATCCACGTTTTTGAATTACCTTAAAATCATTGTTGCTTATTAATGCAGTAAAGTATATATACTTTAGACTCAACATTACTTAATAATTCAGTTAACTTGCAGGTCTTTAAATATTCTGAATAATTCTGAACTTTTTTAAAAATCTTTGATTCAATGTATAGCTACATGAAGCTGTATTATTATAATTTTTTTTTCTTTGATTTATTTTTGGAAGGTTTACTTTTTAATTAATTAATATTGTTTATTTTCATTTTTAACCTATTTATTTTCTATAGTTAGTAAATTTTAAAAAGTGTTAGTACAATTCTATTTTAAGTCAGGCCGATAATTTTTTTTCTGTATTAATGGAAATAGAATTGTTAATGTAATAAAGAAGATTTGTTTCTATATTGGGAGTTGATTGCTATTAATTTGTGAATTACATGGTTCGTATAGTTACGATTATCATAAAAAATAATTAAAATTATAATAATTGTTCATAATTCTATTGATTTCCTATGTAAAGTATTTGAATTTCTAAGTTGACAAACCAGTTACTTGATTACTGTGAATTTGATATTTAGATCTTATGAAGTTTTTGTTATAATCTGTAAATTGTTATTGTTTGAAACATATTATAATTCAATTAGGTAGTTCTGCATGATTCTTGGTATCCTCTGTTTAAATGTCAACACTTAAGGATCGTTATTCTTAGAAATCTTTTGACTGCTTTGAACTTATCCTGTATTGTTATTTTAAATGTATTTCATTTTAAAATATTATTACTGTTATTTTCCAGACATTTATTTTAAGTTTCCAATTCTTTTCTTTACTGCTAAGTATGTCTGCTTGGTTTGTTTCCAATTGATTTTGGTCAACTATTTGTTTATCTGTTGGGCCAAGAAGTATGCTTTCTAGAATAAAATAGCATATATCAGACATTTTAACATTCTATTATTTGATTTCAGACTTCTGCACCATCATAACCTATTTGTTTCCCATAGTTTTAGATTTCATTTAATATGATTTTCGATTACTGTTAATTATTCCATTTTATGGTCAATTTGTGTTTATTAATGAAAAGTTTTAATTGTGTTCTTTTTCTTTTCAGGATTTTAAATTATATCGAATGGCGATTCTTAGGTTTTGTTTTTACTATCATTTGTGTTACCTTAATTCATGATGCATGGGTCCATCATATCTGGCCAGAAATACGTGTTAAAGATCCTGCTCCTCCTGCTGTAACAGAAGAACCTGTCGAAATAAGGCCTGAAGGGTAATTTATTATAACTTGATATTTATTGCAATTTTTAACGGTGCATAATATTTGGAAGAATAACTAATAATGTGCTTATTTAAAACAAATTAAATTATGCTAATTATTTAAGATTTTTTCAAATGATCTAAAAAAAAAGTTCTTATTTTTTTATTATTTGATATAACAATTTACAATTTTTATTTTTATTTTTTTTATTTTTTTTGTGACAAACATGTGCATGTTCTAAAATGTTGTTATTAATTATTCTTAGTACATCTTAATTTATATTTTTTTCCTATTGTTAATATCTGCTTATCTAATAAATAAGGCCCATCTTTAACTATTTGTGTTTTAGAAGTTTACAGAAAACTGTTCTTATTCAGTAATAATTATTCGAAGAGTCTTTAATGACTGAGAGTCTTTTTGAAAGAGGGCCACAGAGCAGGTTTTGAAATCTATAATTATATTTTTTACATAATCATTTAATAATTATTATTTTTTATATTTAATTTAAATTGTGCCCTGATTTATAAATAAAAATTTCAATCGATCTTTAATGTTTATTTATTAGATTTAAAATAATGATCATTCAATGAGTGATACAATTTTACATAAATAATGATGATTAAATTGTGATAAAAAAATTGTTTATTAGAAAATAAAAATCAAATTTTACACAAAAATTTAAATTAAATATTAATATTTATGTATACATTTTTTAATATTATATTTCTGAAATCGCTTTAATAGTGCATGTGGTACCTGCAGAATATATATGTATATATATATACATATATATATATATATGTATTATTTTATTTTTTTTTTAGCCAGAATTTCTAATAAATTTCGGAAATAAAGTTGCTCCGTTGCTAATAGTTGACATTATTCTCCACTTTCTACTCCAACCTCTAAATATCTCATGAAGATTACAAAAAAAATTTATTTCTGATTTTAAAAAGTATTACTCAAGAATTATTATTATTGTTAAACGTAAAAATTTTGTTCAAAAATAATGATCAGGATATGATTTTTATCACTTATGATCAAAAATAAAAATCGATCTTATTAAAAATCATCAACTGATTTTTAAAAATTCCATATAAAAATTTATTATTATTTATTTGTAAAAAAATAAAAAAGATCAGATTTGATTTTGATTTTTTTAATTATCGGTTTGAAACTCTGCTCAAAGAAAGTTTGTAGAAGGCTCTGTTCCTAGACAGGTCTGCTAATATTTATTTGCTGATTAACTCATTAAATTTAGGCATGCCCAATGAATTAGGTTATATATCAAAACAAGCATCTGTTTACTATGATTATATATTAATTTATAATTTTTGATTTTAGAGTATTGTCTTTGCCAGAACTAAGTCGCTATACGAGAGAAATACAAGTTTTTATAACAAAGCAGTATCAAAGGATTAAATATTTAAGAACTACACAGCCTGCCTTTGTAAGGATTTTATTTATTTTAATAAATATATATTACATCCGTTTTTTAATGTTCATTTCTGTTATTTAGTCCATTTCTGTTACTTATATTGCTGTCCAAGAATAATGGTTTTATTTTGTATTTAATTAATGGCTAATACTTTTTACATTCTTCATGTATTTCTGTTCAAGTATTTCATTGTACAAAAACTCATAGCACATTATTTATTTTGTTTTTTATTATTATAATAATTGTCTCTTAATATTAATTTTTAACAATATTTTGTGTTTATATGTTTTTAACTTTTTCAAAAGTTCTTGAAAGAACAAAATTTAAAATATTTACTATATTATTGAATAAAATATACTCTTGATCATTTTTATTTTGAGCTTTCAGTCTATTAGGTGTTTTGCTCGTTTACTTATTAAATTTTTATTGCCTTCCTAGTATGTTATTGTAAACTCAGTATATATAAAATCATTGTAGTAAAGCTATATTAAAAAAATAAGTAGTATTTCAAATTGTTTTAAGCCTTAGAAGAAATTAATACTATTAGTTGTACATCTTCTTTTCCAAAATATGATTGTTCAATGAATAGTTATTTTGATAATATTCACTTGACTAAACATTTGTTCATTTTTTTTTTAATCCGATGAGCTAGCTAAAAAATGATTTTCAATTTTTTGTTATAATGTTTTAATTGGCTAGCTAGTTTAAAACTGATCTCTTAAGTTTTCAAGTTATATTTTAAATTGGCATTTATCTAAATAAAAAAGGGACTTTCCAATTTACTTCAAAGTTAAAACAACAGATTTTATCTGCTGTTACCAAATTAATTTTTCTCTCTCATAAATAAGGTATATTTATTATATTATCATTACAACAATTTTTAATTATATATATATATTAAAAATATATATATATTTACATTTTTTTAAACTAATATTTTTATTTTTCAGTTTTGCATGTGTTCAACTGCTGTTTGGTTATTTATTGCTGGGATTGGTACATTTCTTTCTGGAATGGCTCTTGCTTATACATTTGTAATGATGTTATTAACACTACCTGGTGTTTATATCCATCTTGTATCAGACGAACAAAAACAAACATTAAAGCAGATTCTGAATTCAGCTTATTTCGTTCTTATACCTCCAGGTATTCAGTTAGACTACTTTAAATAATTGATATTTGTTTAATTGGAGCACCATGTTGTTGTACTATACAACTTTGATTAGTGGAACATGATTACACTATACATGCGATTTTGAGGATGCCGGAGTGCTAATCTATTCATAATATTACCTCCCTTTTTAGATTGCCATTGTAGACTTACGTAAACTCCTACTGCTTCTTGTCAGCTAAAATTGGGAGCTCAATTACTTTTAATCACATCGCTGCTTTCAACTTCTGCTTGCTATACTCATTGAAAAGAGATGGACTAACGCCTCCATCCACTTACGGTCAGACTTCGCCATTCTCGGAATTTTATGTATTGTGTTCAATGTGTTGCATATGGTTTCGGTTTTTGTTTCGTACTTGTTTGGTCTATGGTCTCAAAGTCAATCATATTTATCGTAGACTGTTCTAAACTAACCCATAATTTAACCATATTGGCCGCTTTGTTTCAGTACTGTACTTACAATATGAAGAAATTGGACTGATAGCTATAGCAATGTGGTGGTAAATATTTTTTTATGGTGAAACAAAGTTAATATTCATTTTTCACTCCTTAAAGCATTCTTAAATACAAATTTTATATAAAAAAATAATTTTTTTTTGCTTTAAATTTTTATATTGGTTTGAAGTAAACAGCAGAAAACATTCTTGGATTTTTTTTTTTTTTTTTAAATTGGTATTTAACAGTTTTAAAGGATGTTAAAAATAAACATAACTTCCATTTTTATGTCAAAAATTTACTACTACTTTACTGGAAGCATCTTTTGGTTTTTGCAATTTCTGATAATTTTAAACTTGTTTTAATTGAGAAAAATATTTTTTCTTATTTTACATTGTATTATAACCCACAAAATTTATGCAAAATAAAGGCTAAAAATTATAGTATAATTTTTTTATTTAAATATTGTTAAATAATTTTTATGAGCTCTTAAGCTCCATTGAAATGAACGCCAGGACAAGTGCCTAATATTTTTACTTTCACTTACCTATATATGGAATATATAGTAAGGAAAAGTATTGCAATCATGAAAATTTTTGAATCTGAGTTTTCAACGGAAATACATGTTTTGAGATCCTCTGAGTCGAAATAACCAAAGTCCCGTAAAAGGATCTGTGTGTGTGTTAACAGTCTAGCTCAAAAACGAAAAGTCATACGAAAGTGGAATTGCGTATTGAAGGTTTTTATGTGCTAGAGATGTTACAACAACTTTTTTGTCAAAATCGGCTAACCAGAAGTGGCACTTTATATAATGGACTAAATACATGTTTTACGATTTTCTCGAAAATGGCTCTAACGATTTGGATTAAATTCATTATATCTGTGTAAAATTAAGTAGTTTTAGATAAAATGTAGGTTTTATTCTGATTGATGTTCTCTAACATTTCTTAAATGGCTAATTTTCAATATTTGCATTCCCAAAAGTACCTTTAATTTTTTTTATTTGAAAGAATTGACCATTTTACATTAATCTATAATATAAAAGATAAAAAAATATGAAAGAATTTGATAATTAACTAAAGGAGAAATAAGATTAGAACATACGTAACTTGAGCTTAATATAATATGGACTGCGACAATAGTATGTAAATATACATATGCGATTTTCATAAATGCTATTGTTGGTATTATTTAATATTTAATTTTATACAGTACAGCTATATAAATATTAAAATTTGTATATATAAGGGTACTTATGCAAATAAAAATACCCATAATGAAATATAAATCAATATAGCATTTATAATTTTTACTTTCACTTCCTCTATGTCGGAAAATACTTATTTCTGTTAAGAAGAGGGTGGTAAGTGAAAGTTGTGTGATGCACGCACCACTCCAGATTTTGTTATGTTGAATCGCCTACAAAATTTAGTAGAAATTATTGACCTACTGACTGTAACCTCCTCTTGTGAGTCCATAATGTTGATCAACAAATTGGCGAAAGTATCTATATAGTTTTCATTGAAGTTTTCTTGATCAAACGATAATCGTTCAATTAATGCATCTCTTAAGGGATTAATTTATTTTTTACCAAATAGTTTGCTGGTAATAATTACTTATCTATCAGTAGTTAGCTCATGATTATTTGTTTTATGTAGTTAAATATTATTTAATCAATAATTCATTATTAATTAATAGTTTAAAAGGTTGATTAAACAAATTATTTATAATAATTTTTATATTTTGATTTGTCGTAAACCTATGACTTCCTGTCCTACAGTATCCTTTAACAATACCCCACTTATCCCTGTTGACCAAATCCGATACTTAGGACTCCACCTTGACAAATGACTCACTTGGAACCCCCATACCAGACTGAAACGACAAGAAACCGCCCGACGTTTCCGACTACTCCAGCACTTCTTAGACAAACGCTCTAAACTGCCAACTATTTACAAAAGACTCATATATTACTGTACTAAGGCCTATTTGGACTTACGGGATCGAGCTTTGGGGCTCTACTAAACCATCAAATTCCTCTCGTATCCAATCCCTACAATCCAAAATCCTTAATACTCCCTACTTTGTCACAAATAAAATCATCCATAATGACCTTAATGTACCATATGTTTCCGATTTAGCTCATCCAGATACCTGTCCTTTCATAATAAACATCCGAACCCTCTCGTTTCCAACCTTGCTTCCTCTCCATTCCTGATAACCCTCCAAGGCGTCTGAAAAGAAGATGGCCTCGGGACCTTCTAATATAAAAATATAATTGGAGTGCTACCAATGAGTAGTTTCTCTTCATGTTGTATTGTTCATATTTACTTGTTGTATTTATTATTAAGTACAGTTGTAAATTGATTTAATAAAAAAGTGTTTTAGAAAAAAATTAAATAAATTATCCTATAATACAAATATTGGTAAAGTATTAAAATTACTGTAATAAGTTAATCTTTGATGTTAAATATTTATTTGTAGTATTTATTATTTTATTTTTTGCTTTGTTTATTGTTGTATTAATTTAAACTTTTTTAATTCCATCTTTATAGAGAGCAGTAAGAATGTTGATGAGTACATGCCTGATACTAGTCAAGAAAACTTGGATATATTAGCAAAAGCGGGAGCTAATAGTCATGGTAAGTTTTTAAACTATTCAATATTTCATGGCTGCCACTTTTTCCCTCTAATAATGAAATTATCTCATCATTCCATAAAATTTTAAAACAAATGAGCTTTTGAATGGTTATAATTATAAGTTCATAAATCTTTAGGTGAAATTTAGAACAATCAGAATATGTTATAAAATCAGATTATCTAATGTAAAATTATTTTGTATTAAAACAACTCTGTTTTATTGTTGAAGAGAAATTGGTAGGGGATTGCAGTCATTGGAATTACCAAGTAAAAATAAATTATATCTATTTAATTTGTTCTGATGTTTCGGCATAAGTAGCAGGCCTTCTTCAGGGCTAAGTGAAGAAAGACAAGATAACAATTAAATACAAAATATATTCTTATTTTGTTTTTTCGATGACTGAAATCCCCATCCAACTTATCTTCAACCATATTTTCAAAGAGTAAAAAATTATCCACCTTCTATGAAAAGAACCTAAAACAATATTTAACTCTTTTTTTTTTTTTTTTTTTTTAATAATTTATTTTATTCCCATCAACAAACCATAATATCATGTTTTGGCCCCTTTTTCAAATCTACATGTCTCTTGTCATGAACTATTGGAAAAATCAAATAAATGAAACTTTAGTTTTGTCATGTATCATTGTTATTAACCTTCTAACGATGGTGGATTCATATATGAGTTGAGAGGGAATCTGACACAGCCAACGATGGATTCATATATGAGTCAAGACCCTGGCGGACTCTTTCTCTTTAAATGATGGAGTGCTCAGTGAGAAATTCTATTTTCAGGCTATCTCGTGACCTTTCTATGGTTATAGCAAATTTAAAACAGGTCCAAAAAAAAAAAAATTTAATGGTGCATCAAACATAGACTTTTTTTTTGTTGTAATTATTTTATTACCTACCATTGGTACATGTATATTATCAATTTCATAATTAGATTAAATAAACAATTTTAACCAGATTTTTTTAGATAAGAATAAATTTATAGTACAATGTTTTATGGATATCACTTATATTTCATTATTTTTTTTTTAATGGAAATTAAATTAAAATAATTTCATTAATCTGGGACTAGTGTCCCTTTACAAGACATTACAAATGCAGAATATAAATAAATATGTTAGTGTGTTCATACCTTAAATTAAATATTAACAAAATGATTGGTAATGTAAAGTAAAAATACAGATAATTGAAATATATATATAAAAAAAGCATACATAAAGATAAAATAAAATAAATAAGCAAGCTAGTGTCTGGGTACTTAGAGAGTCTTAGTCTTAGAATCTTACGTGCATTTCATGATTAATCGGATCGGGAATGGAATAGGTGCTTAAAGAGGAGAGATTTGAATGAGCAAACTGACTTTGTGTGTTGAATATCGGGAGAAATTGAATTCCTGGGGAAGAAGGCTTGAATTACAAAGGATTTGTCAAAAGCAGCAGTTCGTTGAGGAGGAGGATGCAGGTTGGATGTACAGGATCTGGTGGAATTGAATGGAGGATTTAAATTGTAGACTCTGTATATAGAATAGAGAACATGACAGAAACATAAAGCTTTTTAATTTTTGACTGATTCAATTGTATTAAAAAAATAAGGTTTAAAAGTTCATATTTTATGAAATGAAATTGTATAGGTCATTTCAAAATATATTTCAATTGTATAAAAGTTAGATAAATAAAATAAAAAAGTTTAGAAAGAATGCCCAAAACAAAAAAGCTGAAGTGGTGAGTAGAGATAACTAAGGCATAGAGAACTGTCATGCTGCTCCAGCTTTCTGCTCATCATCGCTAGAAGATTAACAATCGCATAAGAATACAATGGTCCTATTTTTATTTTTTTTTCTACTTGAATATTTTTTTTCTTTAATCTTCAAAATACCAATGATATGTACTATAATATTACACAATTCCTATAGTATATCGTGTACCAACCAACTGACGTTTTTCCATTTCTTTATGTTATCTACCTTGATGTAACTCATCATCTTTATTCCACCTGTAGATATTGTATGAAATATATAAAATTGTCATGAATAATAGTTGGTTATGATGTAGAGATGGTTGACTGTTGATATAATATGAGAAGGAGTTAGTCGAGGGTGCGGTCAAATAAATAAAAAAAATTAAAATATATAAATTATTTTAATCTTTGCCGACGTTTCGACCCACTTTGCAGGTCGTCTTCAGGGCTACAAAAGATACAAAACATGTTGAAAATAAAAAATAAATATAAGTATATATAAAATACGAGGAAGTTGTCAGATACAGAAATAAAAGATGGTGTCAGAGATATAGTGGGTGACAATGTAGTTAAATATTAAGAATTATATATGTAGAAGATACAAATAAATGGAAAATAAGTAGGAATAAAAATGAAAATAAAGGAGAATATTATTTTTATTTTTATTCCTACTTATTTTCCATTTATTTGTATCTTCTACATATATAATTCTTAATATTTAACTACATTGTCACCCACTATATCTCTGATACCATCTTTTATTTCTGTATCTGACAACTTCCTCGTATTTTATATATACTTATATTTATTTTTTATTTTCAACATGTTTTGTATCTTTTGTTGCCCTGAAGACGACCTGCAAAGTGGGTCGAAAAGTCGGCAAAGATTAAAATAATTTATATATTTTAATTTTTTTTTATTTATTTGACCGCACCCTCGACTAACTCCTTCTCATAATAGTTGGTTATGTTCTATTATATTTATATCAATGACCTGGAAAACTTAGTTAAGCAAAGGAATTTCATAAAAATGTTCCAGTAGACAGTTAGCAATTTAAATATGTATATATATTTTTCTATTCCCTTTAAATTATTAATTCTTGTAATTTTTTAAATCAATGTTCAAATCAAGTTAGTCATTTTTTATTCAAAAATAAATTTAAAAATAGCAAAAAGAAAACTATGGGATTTGAATTATATCTAATCCTGTTCTGGCATAACATTAAATTACTAGTTATAGTTTAGTACTTGAGGAATTTGTGGTTTTGTCCTGGAATCTTCCAATGATGATCCTATAATACAAAATATTATTTTTAGATTTTAAAAGATTATATTTTTACTATTCAAAAGCTCATATTCACACTGATTTGTTAAAACAAAAAAAGTTGAGGTAATTATTATCTAAATGGTCTCAATAAATTTTCAAAAATTTTATTAGGATGTTGAATAAAATATAAATATCACTGCTTTTGACCTAATTCCAACAAAAGACTAAAATATACCGCTTTTGATCTAACTCTATGTGTGAAGACCTTAGGTCTCCCGCATTTGAGGGGCTACCTTGAAGAGTGTCTTAAGTGTAAAATGTTTCTTAGGAAAATTAAAGGTTAAGTCAGAAATGAAAAGAACATACAAAAATTATGTTTATGTGCCAAACATCTAAACAAATATGTAATAATGAAATAAACTACCAATGATAGGATTGATGTGAAGAAAAATGTAACTCGATTAATTTAACAAACATTATAATTCACAATGGTAACTACCTGATAATGTTGGTTCCGACTTAATGTATGAAAGCTTGAATATTGGATTATGAGCTCAGTGCAGTCATTTAGCCTTGATGCATAACTTGATGGACCACATATAACATGAACAATGATGGTACGTACCTCATGGAGGTGAATTCATGTCCACTGAGCGTGAACGGATCCTTATGTTCAAATGAATGAAGTAAATGATTGGGATTAAGCCTTGAAAATCTTGATCTTACAAAGTTATCCATAAATGTTCAAAAATATAACCTCATCGTCTCTTCACTGACTGCTTTTTATTTTATGCTTGTTGATAGTTGCCCACAGACTGAACTATTATTATATTTTCAATGTTAATTAAATTATTGGAAACAATATACAATCAAATACTTATATCGACAAAATAAAAATATATTATTTAAAAATGAACATATAATTAAATAACATGCACATGCACTAGAAGAAACTATTAATTTAAAGAAAAATATAATAAAATTTAACACCATGTGCATAATCTTTAGGAAAGAACATGTGTTGTTGGTGGCAAAATTATGAGTTTGAACACATTTTTATACCAACTGAAATAAAAGTTTTTGTTCAATATGGCAGTTTTTAAAAAAATTGGTTTGAGCCTGTTTTGAAACTAATTACCTTACCTTTTTTTTTTATTTATTGCACCTCATTTAATTTTTCATCAAGGAAGATTTAGTTTGACAAAGCTATATTTAGCACTCACAGTTACTTAAAAAAAAGTTTTTTTATTACATTTTAAGATGATTTCTGTGTGATATAATTTTTCAACATATTTATATCATCGGGTGAACACTCTTTGCCCTCTGTTTGAGTGGACTTGCCATATCTTTATTTTCACTGCAAACTTAATTTGTTTACTCGTGGACAATAGGGAAAAGAAAACTGAAAGATATTTCTTGACTGAAAGTTGTAAATCTGAAAATAATTTACCTGACTAAAAGTATAGGATTGAGCTAGGTAGATTTATGGTATGATCTATGATGTCACAGGTATTAAAGCACCTTGCTCCATCCCCTCCAATTAACACAGCTTCTCTTTGCAAATATGGATCGCTCAAATTTGGGACTTTCGCTGTTTTTATGTTTATTAAACCTAACTTCACCGATGAATACAAATTTTAAATTCATGCTAGTTTCTCATTGGACTTAAGCTAGTATTCATAGGTGCCTCTGATTTATTTCATATATCATAGCTATCATTAAATAGGCATATTAGAAAAAAAAAATATGTACTCAGAAATAAATTTAGCTATATTTTTGATTTTCTCACCATATTTTGTGCTGCGGAACATGAATTTGAAGTTTGCTGGAAAAAAATTCTGCCCAGAATTTTTATTTTTTGGGCACTTTTTGACCAAATTTTGCCATTTTTGTTTTTCAGTTTTCGGCCTATATCTCAAAAATAAAGCGTTTTTTTGACAAACCCATTCAACACTAAATTAAAGTAGATAAAACCGCCTACATTTCTTATTCAAAACGTGTAAGATTAACCGTTTCGCCGCTAGAGAGCCATATTTAGAGATAAAAGAGCCATATTTTTATATCTGGTGAAATTTATCGATTGCGTGGAAATCGCCCTTGCTGTGATTCTGAACTGTTTAACAGTAGATTACATTATACAATTTATATGATATAAAGTACATTTTTTTTCCAAGACTAATGTTTTGCTGTTAGAGTGCGCCCAAAAGGGGGGCCCTATTTCCATATCTGAAATTTACAATATAGAAAAAAGTTTTGATCGCTCCACTAATTTATTGTGGCAATTTTCATTATGCAAATGGCGAAGCGCTTTGAATCCTTTAATTAATTTCATTCCTTTTATTTATTACATTATACAATTTATATAATATAAAAACTTCTCCTGAGATTTATCAGTGTAAATAATTAATAATACAATAAGTAACTCGATCTTGACATATTTCATAAAAACGGTCAAGAGTGGGATACTCTTTAACATCGTAAAATTGGGATCTGATGTCATCGCATATTATTTTGGCTGCTGCTTCGACTATTCACAGCCTCTCTTCTACAGATCTACACTTCTGTTGGTAAAATGTGTCATTCAATATCTTCTCTCCTATATTTTTAAAACAAATCACAGTCTGCATATTCTTTGGAAAGGTGAACAGTATGTCATCACCATACTTTTCTTCAAGTCGAGCTTTCACTTTCCTTTGATCTGGTTTGTAGTCACCTTTTATTTGGGCCATCAGTTCTTCCATTGAGTACTGGCACTCATCATCACTATTTTCTATGTATTTGTATATATGCTGCATTGCTACATCAATTACCTGAGCAGGTGATCTTTTCTGTAGCCCGTCTGTGTTTAGTGTTCGTACAATAAGTTCTATTCGCCACTTTTTGTGATATTGCGCATCATATGCATCCAAATCGGGTACATGCTCAATTTGGTGTAAAACTACCTTTCCAAATTTATCATCACAATCTCGTGCGTCCTTCATAACACTTTCTCTCTATGAAACATTCACCAAACAAATGCATTTTGTTCGTTTGTATCCATTTTTTAATTACCTTCCCTATATTCATTATTCATGTAATGTAATGTAACCCGTGAATGTTTTTTTGTTGCACCCAAAGAAGAAGATAAGTTTAAAAGTTACCTATACACTGTATAAAATAGTTTTGAATATAAAATAAAATATGTACTGCATAAAAAGCAGTATGTGTATAAAGGATTAATTACAAGTAAATAATAAGAATATTTTTAATAAAGAATTTGAGATTGATATTTTTTTTTCTTTAATATACATTTCCAAAATTTGGCGGCACACTTTAAGAATGTTGGGGCACACAAAAATGCCGTGTCACACTTTAAGAATTTCACGGCACACAAAAATGCTGCGGCACAGTGATTGAGAATCATTGGGTTAATCTTCTGAAAAAAAACTGTTATTTATGAGAAATGTACTGTTATATAGTATAAATTGTATAATGTAATGAATTTTTGCAACATTAAAGTACCATAGCAAGGGTGATTTCTGTGTAAACGGTGAATTTGACTAGATATTGTGGAAATATGGCCCCTTTTGGGCGCGCTCTAGCGGCGAAACTGTTAGCCTTACAAAAAAATGTTTTGTATAGGATGGGTTTGTCGAAAAAACTCTTCCTTTTTGAGATATCGGCTGAAAACTGAAAAAAGTGCCAAAAATAAACAAAGTTCCGGGTAAAATTTTTGCCAGCAAACTTCAAATTCGTGTTCAGATAGCCAAAAAACATAAAGGGTGAGAAATTCAAAACTATGGCAAAACTTGTTCCTGAAAATCCTTATATGCCTAGCCTATGACTATGGTTGCTTACAATTTGAGATCTCAAAGCTCTCATGAAGGTATACCAAGTTTAGATTTTTGTCTAGCTGTCCAGCAATAGTAATCTCTTGGTACCAGTAATGTGTTGTCTGTCACTTAACCTCCTTTCTGTGCTTTCCTCCATTCGCTTCTTCATTATCAGATCAAGAATGTCGTTTATTGTTTGCTTTTTTAAATTATTCTTCCATTTTTTATTTCTATGTCCTCTTTAACTTCCTTCATGAATCATTCATTTCTTCATCTCGTTAATTCTCAATAATTAGATTATATGTATTTTGGCTTATACCTAAAATAATGAGACCAAAGCTTTAAAGTAATTATCTGTGATCTGTTGAAATATATTATTTTGGGATGATTATTATGTCGTAATGAAGATAAATTCTCTCTTCCCTTCTCCCTCTTAATATTCATTAATATCTATTGAGATAAAATTTGTATGAAAATGATTTTTTTCACATTCAATGATATTATATTTATGGTTTCAGATCATCACCATAAATTTCTTTAATGACATTATTGCATGGATCTTTAAATTTACCTCTTAATATTTATGTGGAAGTGGTGAACTTTATACTTAAATTAATTTGGAGTCTTGATACAGTTGCATGTGGAGTTTACAACGTTCTTTTAGTTTTTAGCTATTTGCTATTATTATTAATATATTTTGTAAATTAATTTTTATTAGCATGTTATTATTTTTGTGTATTTTAAGGTTTTTAATAATATATCACTGTTCCTTGTTTTATTTCTGTTATTTATGATCTTCAGTTATTGATATGTTTGTATTTTACTTTTATATTACTAATGATAAGTTTGTTTTTTTTATCATGTTCTTGAATGATTAATTACCATAACAATTTTAAAGTGTAGTTATTTACTTATTTGCTTGTTTTAACCCTTGCTTTTAGAGTAATGTTAGTTTTACATTGTTTGATTTTTTAAACTAATTGGTAGAGATATTACATATCTAAATATATCAAAGAAAAATTAATTTTTAATTATCAAACTGTTATCAATTTGATACAAGGAATGCCAACGAAGAATAGAACATTTTGAGTTTAACAAATACTTGTTCAAAATCTTGATCACCTTCAATCGGTTATCACCTCCTAAAGCAACAAAAAGCTTTGCCTTTTAGAACAGATTTTATCGTATCTTCAATAAATATATTACTTATATTCCTCATATAATAACTATAAAAATGTTGTTATTAATGATCGCGGTTGTAAACTATATCAGTTAGTCAATTAATAAAGTAAATTGTGTTCGCCTATTATAACCATAATTGCTATAAGATAATCTCTTTTATTTATGTGAAATTAAATATTAATAAAAATGAAAAAAAAAGTTAAATTTTATATTGTTAACTGAACTGTACAAATTGAAAGTAATAAAAATAAGTCATTAAACTTATTTCTAAACAGAAGAGAAAATTTATTTTTAAAAAAAAATGTTATGTTTATGAAATATATTAATTATGGATTGATGGTTGACTGTAGTGAATAATTGAAGAGAAGATTGGCGAGGGTGATCAGTAAAAGTAATGTAATAAGTATATTTATTTTTACTTTTGCCGAAGTTTTGGCCCAAAATTCAGACCTTTATCAGGGCTGGTCAAACCAAAGATTGGTTGTATTGCGGAAATCTTTTGTGTAACTAGTCCTGATGATAGCCTAAACTTTAGGCCAAAACGTCGGCAAAAATAAAAATAAATATATTTATTTATTTATTCTTTTTTTTTTTTACTGATCATCCCAACCAATCTTCTCTTCGAAATATATTAATGTTTATATGAGCCGAGAAGACAGAACTCTAGGTTTTTAACAGGCTAAGATAACTTTCCCTGTGAACTCGATGAGTGGAATGCCTTCAAGAGTAGGCCATTATGGTCTGACTAACCTAATGTCTATGTTTTATATGTATTTATAAATAAAATAAAAACTCATGAAAGTTCTTGGGTTCATTGCTTTCTAAGGAAATACTATTTTTATTTAGTACAGCAGTTATGAAACAAGAATATTTGGCCAGGATCACAATCAAAAACCACATCATAACTATAAAATGTTCAAAAATTTAAGTAAAAAAAAAATTATATATTTTCCCTAATTTAAAAATATCTACTTTACAAGGGTTGGTTGTATTCCAAAAGGGTTTTCTAACCAAAATTATTAAACCCATATTTAATGATTTTAGGTTTTGATATAATTATTTTCATTCGTTTTAATTTTACATATTGTCGACACCATATTAAAGTAACGATTGTGAAAATCATTTATTTTAAATTTTGTTTGTTTACCATAGTACTCCATGGCAACCTCGTGGGAAAATGTTGAATCTGAACGACGACCAGAAGACCGGAATCAATAATATCATTTTTATATATTTGTAGCTTTGTTAGATATGCATATGTTGTAGTAACGAATAATGACAATTGAAAGTTTACATTGGGCAGATTCTCACATTCATTTCTTTAACATGGTGGCAACAATATATATCTTGAATTTATGTTGTTTTTTTAGAAACTGGTTATCCTCTTCCTGGTATTTGATGATAAACCTGTAGGTTTCTCAAAGTTACATTTTTCTCTCTCCTCACTACTTAGTGGTTTTCTTAAAAATTCCTTTAACATCATATTTTACTTTATATTGAAGATGTCCCCATCATTTTTAATTTACATCTTTAAATGTTAAGAATGATATCATATCGCTCAATCTAATAAACAATAAATTATTAAAACACAAAATTAAATATTTATTTTATACAGGTATGTTCCTAAGTAGTAATTTTTTTGATAAGCACATACCTTTCCCCAGTGTACGACCTTCTGTGATGGAATGGTCTGTCGTACCCTTAGGTGTCCATTTTAAGTAGATTTCACTGGTATATTTTTGGCACTGTATGGTAAATGGTCTGTATACTGAAACCTCATTTCAAAAGCCTTGAATACAATCTGCTTTTGTTTTATTGTGTACATGTATGTTTATTAATATCATATATATTAACACATAAATAAGAATAAAATAGATAGTAATATAGAAGAGAAAAAAGGATACTAATTACCAAAAATTATAGTATTAAAAAGTAATTCCATAAAACATTTGAAATATTAATATGAAGAATAAAATATAAATGAAAAAAAATAATAGTTTTAAAAATTAATTCACTTCAGCTACCAACAATTATAATTTCTTTTTCACTTGATAGTAAGAAATCGATAATAGCATTAACTAGTGTTTATTTGTGTATTTGGTGCTGATTGTTATAGAGTTTGTGGTTGTGGTTTGTTTAAGATTTGTCCACTCCATCATCTGATTCATCAGTGGGAGATCTAATACCTGAACATGATGAATCGTCTAATGATACTGTTGATTCATTTATGATTACTGACAAATTAGAAAAAGCTGACAATTCAGAAACAGATTCTGAAGCGGATGCGCTTAGCTTTAAAAATACTCACTTCAATGGAAACTCTTCTGAAGAAGAAGCGTCTTTAGTGAGAGACCTCTCATTTCCTGACATCGGAAGTTATTCCACTCGTCCCTCGAGTACCTCAGGGTTTACGAGTGCTCTGACTGGAGTTATATACAAAACTTTTCCTACTATTTCAGGTAGACTTCAGTTTAGGGCCACTGGAGAAGGAGTCTTACCTCCACCGTTGGAAGAAGATAGTGACAGTGAGTTTGAAATTATTGATGAAGATTCATAAAACTAATATCTTTTTTTTTCTATGTATAAAAAATGATTTTCGAATATTTTTATATCTCCAAAAAATGTATATAATTGTTGTACCTGTTCCCTGATCTCCTTTTCTCCAATCATTTAGACAAAATAAGAGCACAGTTTATTTCATTTCTGTAAATATTGAGAATTCTAGATGGGCTTCATTCTAACTGTTATCCTGAAATAGTTTATATAGCAGTCATACTATAACTGTTTTATCTTTTAATCAATTTTTTAAAAAATAAATGACCAATTCCAAAGATTTTCAATATTTCAAATTTACTAGTTTAGTTTGTTAATTTTTTTTTTTTTAAACTCTGGTATTACTGAAAAGAGACTTGGAAAAATATCCCATTATTTTGTGTAATTGTATTTTTTAAGTGTGTTATTTTAATTTTATTGTAGTTAGCTGATACCAGGTAGCAGAATTTTTTATCTTCAATACTAGTTCTACTTAATTAATAATAGACATAATTATGCTACTTATAAATTTACACTCAGCATTACAATATTAATGGAACCTATATTATACACACATATATATGTATATTCTGTAAGGAAATAGTCTATAGTTGTATCTCCTAATACTCGCATTGTTTAACTCGAAGATACCAGAATTTTAACCTCTGCTATCTGATTGCATTTTTTCTTCTTTATACTGTTTTTTTTAATGATTTTAATTACAATTGACTATTGATAATTTGCATGAGTTTTTAAAAATTATGAAATGTCTTAGCCTAAGTAGTTCAATTGGCTAGATTGATTTAAAAAAAAATCATTCTCGTCACACTTCAAAAGTGAAAAATAGGCAATAGAAATTATCAAAAAACTTAATTTTATTTTTAATTTATATCTATGCTTCATTTATTCTACAATTGTGAAATATCATAATCATTTAAGGGATATTTCACATTAATAGTTGTGCCATTTTCACATATCCTATTTATGTCAAAAACATTTTTTTTTTCTATTTAAAGCATTTTTTAACTTATAAAGTGCATGCAGTGAATCCTTCTTTGGGGATATGTGGAAGAAGTATTTAAAGGAAATAAAAAAAAAGAATTGTGTTTTTTTTAACTTCAAACTAATCTGTGGAAGATATTAAGTTTATTGATAACTTAAAAGTATTTATTAAGTAATGAATAACTAAGAATATTACTGTACCCTAACTTGGAGCTTCTTTGACTTACTGAAAAAAAAATAATTTAAATTATACTTCGGTCTCTTGTTATCGACAATAGACATGATTTATAGTTTATTATAGATAGCTGCACTAGCGATAGTTTAGCACATTATCTCAATTTTTTTCAGTGAGGGTTCAAGTATCTCCAAGTTACGGTATATATTTTATTTGTGAAAAAATCAGATATATTTTATATACCTTCTTTTTTTTTTTTTTTTTTTTTTTTTTTTTTTTTGTCTGTGTTTCTGAGTATTTAATCTCCTCTTAATGGTGCTAGATATATTAATTGACTTGTGATTTTTTTATAGTGAATGTATATAGAAAAGTATTTCTACTTAGTTCATAGACATTTGATATAAATGTGAGTTAGACATTTTAATTATTGCTGGAATGTGATTACTTTTAGTTTAGTACATGTGTTTGTGTTTTAATTTTTAACAATTGAGGTCATATGGTAAAGGTTATAAATAATATTGTTTTATTTTTTATAATTTGGTTTGAAAAGTTATAGCCATCATTGTGAAAGTAGTTGTTAGGCTGGTTAATTTTGTTCACAGTTAAAAATGTCTCACACCCATAACAAATAAAAATTAAAAAAACAATGTCAGATGACCAGTGCCATAACATTAAAACAATTAGTTTTTGCTTTTTTTTTTAATTATTATTATTATTGTGATTATCTTATTTAAAGTGACTATATCCCAAAGACCCTTTTGTAAGTTTTTATATCTTAGTGAGGTTAACCTTGTACATATGGTCAGTCTTAATATATCTTTTCATATCAAGTAAATCTTTTAAAATGTGTTAAATATGCATTTTTGTTTTAAATGTAGAACTTCAGTATACTAAAGAAATGAAATTACAAATATATGTAGTTGGTATTCATTTATATAAAATGTACTTAATGTTAGTTTTTAAACAGTTCCTAATCATTTTTTTATAAAAGGTAAATTGATTCAAATAAGGATGTAATTGTGCATACTTGTTGAATAAATAAATGAGTCATTACTGATTTATATGTTTTAAAAATTGTTTCCTTGGTTAATTTATTATTGATTATAATAGTTATAAAGTGTTCTGTATATATTTTTAAACTTATTCCTTAGGTTGCTTTATCAGTTAATCAGCCTTTTTTCTGACAAGGGATATATTGATCTCCTTGATATTTGTCAAAACCATTCAGGTTTTCTCAATTAGACTAATGTTTCTCCTAAAACGATCTTCAGTCTCTTTTAGGAAGTCTTCTTGAAAGTATGGAAAAAATATCAGAAAGAAGTTAACTGTACCTTTCTAAAGAAAGGAGTCAGCATAATCAATATGTTTTGCTTAAATGATCTTATTCGAAGCAATGATCCAATTTTCGGCAGTGAAATAGGACATTTGAGTTTTTTGTTTTTATTAATGTATATTAACTTTATTTACTCACCCACACCTGTCATATGCAATGACAATTAGCGGGTCTGCTGTCGGTAAGTGTACAGGTAATGGCTTGATCGGCGTGATGGAGAGGAGTACCCAGTGGCATCCCTTCCTGTCTTGATTTTAGCATATTTTTAAGTGAGGAAATTCCTCTCCAGCTCCTTTTGAGCCTCCTAAGTGTGTTTTCGGGCATGTTAAATGTAGCCATACTTTGTATGTGTTAGTATGTCCATGTATGTTATTGTGAAATCGCTTGTAGTATGTCCATATGTGATCGTTAACTGTTGGCATTTTAAGGTCTTTATGTAGTGTAATGTTTGTGACGTACCATGGAGCTTTGGTTATGGTTCTGAAAGTTTTAGACTGAAAAGTTTGTAGTTTTTGTATGTGTGTCGTTTTGGCTGTTCCATAAATTTGTGAAGCGTAGGTCCATATGGGCTTAAGTAGATAATTGTAAGTGTTCAGTTTTTGTTTTAGGTTTAATTTTGAGCGTCTTGAGAGAAGTGAGTATAACAGTCGTAGTCTGAGGTTTAATGTTTTTCTTTTTTTGTTGATATGTGGACCCCATGTCATTCTTCTGTCGAATGTCAGTCCAAGATATTGTATTTTATCTGTTTGAGGAATTTCGCCATTGTCAAGGTAAATAGGAGGGCATGTTCCATGTCGAAGAGTAAAAGTGATGTGTTGTGATTTGTCTTGGTTGAGTCGAATTTTCCACAGTTTGCACCAGTCGTTTAGTTTTGTTAAATGATGTTGTAAAGTCTGTGTGGCATGTGTTGGGTTTTTATGTCTTGTCAGAATAGCTGTATCGTCTGCGTAAGTCGCTATAATAGTTCTGGCGCTGTTAGGGATGTCGTGTGTGTATATAATGTATAAAAGCGGAACTAGTACTGACCCTAAGACTGGTCTTATTGAAGAAAGTTCTGAGCCTTGGCAGATAGAGTAAAATCTGTCAGAAAGAAAGGATTGAAGTATAAGATAATAAGTAGGAGGGAGTATCCTCTTAAGTTTGAAGAGAAGACCCTTATGCCATACTCTATCGAATGCTTGAGCGACATCCAGAAATACTCCAGTTGCATACAATTTTTGCTCCAGTGCAGTTGCAATGTAGTCAGTCACCCTGTGTAATTGATGGATGGTTGAATGTTGTCGTTGGAATCCAAATTGATGGTCGGGTATTATTTTTCCATCCGTCAATATGTTCATAAGTCTTTTGTATAGTAGTTTTTCAAAGATTTTGGAACATATTGGGAGTAGACTAATTGGCCTGTTTGATGAAGGGGTGTATTTGTCTTTGTTTGGTTTGTGGATCATTGTAATGTGTGAGTATTTCCATTGTACAGGAAATTTGGTCGTTCTGAGTATTGCATTGTAAATAGATGTTAAGTAAACAAGAGCTTTTCTAGGCATTTTCTGAAGCACTTGAGCAGTTATCAGGTCATGATCAGGGGCTTTCTTTTTAGATAATTGTCTAATTTGTTCTGCAACAAGTTTCGGAGTGAAACAAGGTGGAGGTAATTCTAATTGTAGTGGAATGTCTAAAGTGTTTAGTACTTTTTCTTCGTGTTCAATGTTGTTGAAGTCAGTATGTGGAGTAAAAACAAAAGTAAGATGGATAGCGAATAGCTCCGATTTTTCTATATCTGACACGGCCCAGGAACCATCCTCGTTTCGGAGAGGTGCAGACACTTCACGATGATTTACAAGTTTTTTTGTATGCCTCCATAAGCTCAAATCGTCAGTAGAGAGATTTCTGATGTAGTTGTCGTAAATTGTAGTTTTATAACTTTGAATATGTCGTTTTAGTTCATTGTTAAGTCTATTGAATGTCCGTTTGTCAGATGGCAGTCGACCAGTTTGCCATACTTTGCGAGCTCTTCTCTTTGCCCTGATCAAATCTCTTATGTACTGAGGATATGTTGGAAGCCACTCATTTCTGTTGGACCTTGGGACAGAAGAAGACAATATAGCTTGTTGAATGCTGTTTGTGAATTTATCCACAGCTTCTTCAACTTCATATTCGTTCCTTAGAGACATTCGAATAGAGAGCATTTCGTTTAGCTTTTCTTGATATCCATCCCAGTCGATAATTCCTCCTACGAGAGATGGTCGTTTCATTGTAGTACATGGCTCATCATACAGTACTAAGCTGAGAAGAGAGTGATCAGAACAAAGATCGCAGCTTGCATTTTTAGTGTATGGTACAGTCCTTAGTCCTTTAGTGACGAAAAAATCAAGTAGGTCTGGTGTTTTCTGTCTTGAAATTGGCCAGTAAGTAGGTGTATCAGATGAGATCGTGTCTAATGAAAGCTGATGGATGGCAGACTTTAGGTTTCTTCCTCTAGGAGTACAAAGTCGTGATCCCCAGGACTGGTGTTTGGCATTGTAATCGCCACCAGCAATAAAACACCTCCCCAGACGACTGAAGAAATTGCAAAACATCGCAGGTGTGAGCACGTACCTCGGAGGACAGTACACTGCAGCAAAGGTAATGGTTTGGTTTTGGGTATATAGTGTAATGGCTGTAGATTGTATATCAGGTGTAATGGGTAAATGTAGTGAGTGGTGCTTTAGTGATGTTTTAATTAGTATCGCTGTGCCGCCGTGAGCTGTATTGTCTGGGTGATCGGTTCTGTATATTCTGTAACCGGGAATGTAAAATTTAGTACGTGGAGTTAAGTGTGTTTTGGTGATAAGGGCAATGTCAGTCCATTTTTCGTGCAAGTATATGTCAAGTTCAGTCTTATGTTGATTAACCCTGTTTGCGTTCCAAAGAAGAACGGACATGGAGCCCACAGTCAGCTGATTAGTTGCCATAGTCAGTGAATAAGACCTGGGTGACATGTGAAAGTTCTTGGAGGAGACTGAAAAGGGGCTGGATGAGATTATTTAACCCACTTACTAAGTTGAGTAGCTGAGCCGATGCTGGATGAATGTCAGCGAGAGGTTTTCCCTTTTTCATGCCTGAAAATCCCTGCTGTTGGTGACCTGGTACTGCTTCAGGCACTGTTCGTGGAGGTTGTCTCTTCGGATGCTGCGAATTTGATGTGAAGGAAGTTGAGTGAGACTGCTGAAGTTCAGGTAGAGGCGGAAACTCATGGATTGCTGAAGGTACGCTAATTTGTGTTTTGTCAGGGTTTTTCGATGTTTTCCTGGGATTTCTGGCTTCCCTTAATTCTTTTAACGTTTTACAACCCCTGTAATTTGCTGGGTGTGACCCTCCGCAATTGGCACACTTCGCGGCTGTTTCTCTTGGTTTGGTGCAAGTAGTACTGTCATGGTCCAGGCCACATCTCACGCATTTCAGAGCGTGATTGCAGTACGTTTTAGTATGTCCGTACTGCTGGCATCTGATACATTGTGTGATTATTCTCTTCTTTCTGGGTTCTTCAATTCTCACTTTCGTATAGTATAGAAATTCTACATCGAAAATTTTTTCATTGAAAGTTGCCTTTGATATATCTATGAAGAACATGGGTAATGGCTTCTTAAAACGTGATATTACGTTCACAACGTTAGTGGCTTCATAACCAAGACATCTAAGCTCATATTTAATTGTCTCTACTGGTGTTGCATGGTGAAGATTTTTTAATAATACTCTGGGGCTTCGATCTTCTGGTAGTTGGTATGTATGAAAATCAGCACCACCCTGCCTTAAACTAGCCACTAGTGTACGATATATATCTGCATTTTCGGGGTATACACTGACGCCTTTTGTTGTTGTCTTTAGCTTAAAACTATTGACACCGCCTACAGTTTGGAGGTATGAAACCAGTTCTGAGTAATTTTGAACATCGTTTAAGTGTGTGGGAGGAGGAACTATACGAGCAGGTTGTGTTATTTTAGGTTCTGATTCTTGTCCAACGTTGCTTAGAACTTCGAAACTGTTTTGAGTGATAGTAACCTCACTAACCTTTTTGAGTTGTTTTCTCGGGTCCCTTTCATTAGTTGTGATTGGTCTTTTCCTTCCGGTGACCAACTCCCATGCGTTTTCTCTCACCTCGTTTGGTCCTAAAGTGTCCATTATAACTGTTATGTTGTCAGAGGACGACGGCGTAGCCATTGTTGGCGGCGGAACCGATTCACACAACAGCGAAGATTCTATCTCTTCAAACTACTCTTTATCCGTGAACTTAAAAATGTTTTGTTTTTAATTGCATTTTGTTGAAAATTTCATTTAAAGTGATTTACCTGTGTTTTTTACCCAGATCTCTATTAATAAACTTCAATGTAATCAGTAGAGACTTACAGCTTATTAAACATGAAAGTTTTTTTAAAGTGGGGTAGCTGTAGTATTTTCTATAAAATGAATGTGTTGCTGCAAAAAATGTTCATTTACCTTGTTTAATCAAAGTGATGAAATGAACTATCGTACTTCGGAGGTGCTTCAAAACAAGGTTGCATCTGTGGACAACTTTGGATATTATGGGAGTGTAGTATATGTGGTCCCTCTTTTGTTAAAGATTATTAATATATAAGTCACTAAGAGAACTCAAATTACTACTTTGTGTGGCAATAATACTAAACTGTCTGCTGTCTTACAGTATATTGAAATTTAGTTATCTTCTGGCCTTCATTTACTAGCCCTGAGGATAGTAAAGTAAAAAAAAAAAAAATTTGTAGTAGCATTAGTAATTTTTAATAAACTTAATAACAAAAAAGTGTTTATATTCCTTTGTGTAAAATGTTAAACTATACAGATCTGAAATGTAAATGATCACAAAGTAAGAGAAAAGTTGGTATAACTGGAGATTGTACCATCTCCAGACCCCAGAATGCCTGAACTAAAGAATTGGGCTATATTCATATGTGCAACATTGATACAAAAAAATTAAAAAAGTTTACAAATTTATTTACTAAAACTAACAGAGGAATGATTGTCTAAATTATTCTTCCATTATCAACAAACGGAAAGGTGAAAGAGGGCGGCCCAGGAAGAGATGGTAGTAGGATGTGGAGGAAGTCATGTCTGCCAGCTTTTGTGTTATCAATAAATAAAAATATTAAATAGTATGTAAACAAAAATATAAATGGTAGTTTGTTCAAAACGGCTTATCTTCGAAAGTTATTCACCGATTTCTTTTAAATTTTGACACAACGTCGCAATAATATTTAGAAGTTTTTTTGTATACGTTTCATTATCATCGGACCTTCCCTTTCGAAATGGCGGCCGAAAAACATGATTAGTTTTAGACTGTAGCATCAATACTGCTTCAACGATTTCAATGAAACTTGGCTAAAGTCCTCACCTTGAAACCTTTATTATTTATATATATTATTTGCGAATAACTCAAAAAGTACACATTTTTTTTATTGATAATACCAATATTTATTTGAAAACTTCCTGAATTCCCTACAAAATAAAATCGAAATCGGACTATTAGTTGCAGAGATATATCATTTTAAACATTTAGTACGTTTTCTTTTGCAAATTCGATTTCCTTTACTTTCGATTTTTGATAAATCGAAAACTTTTCATTTACTGAAGTAATTGCGTCTATTATTTGAAGAGATGATATCATGTAATGTTAGTGGAATGATACCTCATAAAGCCATATGGCCCCATCACTAATTCTAACTGGTATAATATTGACTTTATATAATTGACCCCTGTGAGATACCCATTCTATATATTGCTTCAATAATGTTGAACGTTTGAAGGGCCCTTTATATAATAGTACATTTATTACATTGTCCAACGTTTCGACTTAGGGCATTCCGTCTGATACTGCTAAATGCAGTATGGTGATTGAAAGTGAGTCACTGCATTTTTCGACCACATCCTCGACTAACTTCTTCTGAAATGAAAATCCACGGTTAACCATCTCCATACTATTGAAAATTAAAATAATTAGTTCTATGATGCTATATTTTAATGATAAGCTTGAAATTGTACAATTATATTGAAATAATACAATTACACTTGCTGCGGTCTGTTTCTTGTTTTTCCTTTATCCCCTTGTTTAAAACTTTTCACTTCGATAATTCGAAATGTGCTTCCCTCAGAAATTCCAAACCCCATCAAAATGTGACCACCTTAAAACTTCTGATTTGCGCCACGAAATCTCCTTCTGGACACCTCCAACGTGATGTGAAGTAGGCTGAAAATTATGAACTAATGAATTAAAATCATTTGAGCTGATAGTTTCAAATGCGACAAGTTTAAAAATTGCTTTGAATAATATTTCAAAAAATCTGTGATATATTATATCCTTTACTTACCTCGATGTGAAGCTGAACTAATCGTTATAGATCGTCATGCTCAACTAGGTCTGTCAGGCAAATTCAAAATTATATGATTTTTTTTGTTAATGAAAATAGTGAATTCACTTTCATTTTTTAATTCAAATAAACTATTTGTTAAGTATCATATTTTATATTTTACTTATTGGTGGATATAATGTAAGGGTTCATTTTATTATTGCAGCATTACTGAAACTCCAATTTTTAATATAGTAATGCAGTATTTTTTTTTTTACTGTAATATTAAACTCTAAATAGTAACTAAATATGACAGCATTAACTCTTAACATTAATAGTTTATTTACTCTGAAATCTAATGAAATAAATTGTTTTCTAGGATACCAAGTTTCATGTGCAAGTATCCATGCATTCCATGTTGAAGATTATTATGTTAGAACTTAGATGGAAATATTTTCTTTCATATGAAAAGCCTTAACAGTGCATGAAAAAATCTTTTAAGCCGTGTTTGTGATTAATAGTATCAATTCTCGAACATCCTTAGATATTAACGTGATTAAGTTTGTGAAATAAAAATTATTATGATTGACAACATTCAAAACTGTGAAGAAGCCATCAATGAAGAGATAACTGACAATAGTGAAAAAAAGGAGAATGTTCAAGTATCTAATGAGTTGTCCAAAAGAGCTAGAAAGCGACTGCTAAAAAAGGAGAAATGGCTTAAGTATAAGCCAATTAAAAGGTATTTTACACAATAGAAAATTATAATGGTTTGATTTCTCATTCAAATTACAAATACTTAATAATATTTTTAGAGCAAAGGAGAGGGCCAAAATTAAAAAAAGAAAAGAGGAAGCAAAACGTAATAATGTTAAACTTGGACCAACTAGAAAAGAACTGAAACAACACAAAATGTCGTTAAGTTCGTGCAAAGTTAGGGTTCTTTTAGATTTTTCTTTTGATGATTTGATGA
Source organism: Nezara viridula (assembly GCA_928085145.1). Taxonomy (NCBI): domain Eukaryota; kingdom Metazoa; phylum Arthropoda; class Insecta; order Hemiptera; family Pentatomidae; genus Nezara; species Nezara viridula. The sequence continues at coordinate 168,480,621 of OV725079.1, forward strand.
ATGAAAAGGTAAAGAACTGTTTAGCGTAAGTAGGTCTTCTTAGATTTCTTCAATCAAGAAATTAATTAAATATATTCAACTAGTACCTAGTAGGTTTAGTAACTTGATGTTATTACTCCATAAGTGTTGCTCCAACATGATGGGCGGGCCCAAGATTTCATGATCACACTATAGATTGAATTTCAAAAGTAAGTCGAGAGGTGAACAAGATCTTCAAATCTTTGAAAGAAAAGTTCCTCGTAGGATGTTAGAAGTAAAAAAATAGGCATTAAATGGAGAAGATGGAGCAACCTAGAGCTTTTAGATATATATCGTGAGCCTGATGTTGCTCAAGTCCTATGAACAGGAAGGTTACGTTGAACTGACCATATGGCCTATATGGGAGATGAAGAGACGACAAGGAACATGTTACCTAAACAGCGGTACTAGTTCACAAGAGTTCCTCACACCAAATAATAGTAATAGTAAAGTAGAGAGGACCAAATTCTCAGGTAAGGACTCATTCCTTAAACATTTTAAGTGTGTGGAAGTCAAAAGCACTGATATTATTGAAGTTTATTAAGGCTTTTTCTGGAATTGACAAGAACAGTTTATGAGTTTGTGGAAGTTGTAAATTACATTCTAAATAAAGGGACATTGTAGTTGTGGTACCAATATTCTGCCGTTCTCATAATTCTGTTTACAGTGTGATCATGAGAACTTGCACCCATCTATCAAAATGGAAAAACACGTTCCAAAGTAGTAGTCATTTGAAAGAATATTATAGCGAAAGTGTATTTGAACAGTAAGAAGACTCTCAAAAATTAAAAAAAAAAAATGGAGATGAGCTTCTCACTCAGGCCTCGCTAAAGGTAGGGCTCCTTAACTGACAGGTTTCCTGAAAGTTATTAGATTTTCAGTCTTTTTAGGTAGCCCTACGAATAATCATATTATCTTCTGGTGTAATTTCAAATTATATAAGTTTTTATCATTTGTGTTTACCAACCAAATCATTTAATTCCAACTTATTGGAAAACAACATTTGAGGCATTAGATGATGTCTTAGATGACTTTTTTGAGAAATTATTGTTTTGTCTTCCAGCTTCCATGTTGGGATCTGTCATCACTTTATCCAGTAAACATAACAGGGTTGTAGTTATTAATTATTTGTTTTAATAGCATATGTACTGTAGCATAACATTCAATACTCTGCATGTTTTATGAAATTTAAATATATTGTGTGGGTGATTTAATGGTAATAATTATTTCATTCTTATTATTTGGATCCATAAAATGAATTTTTTTTATATATGTATATTTTTTTTTTAGGATCTTCACAAATGTATTAACCAATTCAGTCATTGTTACGCCATTAACAGACGATGTTTGAATCCTCTACAGTTGTATGTGGCAAATTTTAAAGGCAAAGCAAAGGATATAATTCAGAAAAACAATGGCTATAATAACTGGGATGTTAGTATGAATTTTTATGATCGATTTATCATAATTACTCCTCTGTCCCAACATTTGTGGAATTAGAAATTTTTATTTTGATAATTATATTATATTAGAGCTCAGTTTGAATTATCGATGCAATTATTCATAAGTGTTAAATTACAACTAGGGACTGATAATAATACTAAATATAAAACGTTGGCACTAATAAAAACCATAAAATGACTGCGGCCTGACTATTTATCACCCATAAATATAAATAATATATTTTAATTTAAATTTTTATTAATTGTAATGTTGAGAGTTACACCTAATTATACTTTATTATATAAATTACATAGTTGTTACGTTTGGGAGCTATCCTAACCTCTGGAACAAGCAGCTCAAATGCACTGGGGTATCTTCATTGGTTCTTGGTACCACCAGACCTTATTTCTGCTCTTTTTAATTATTAATTGCTTTTAAAGTTATTCTTTTAAATAAAAAAAAAACAAACTTAGTTTAGAGAAAGAAATCTTGTCAGGTACCTACATATTTTGTACACAATTTAGTGAAACTTATTTCCATATTATATCATTTGATCATTGATTGATATACTTTGTGAATTTCTCACATGGAGCAACTAGTTTTTTTTTTTTTTAAATTGTTTAAAGTTTGTAATATTGGCATTTATACCTAAGTATACTTGAAAAAGCCTGTGTGTCTTATTCCGTGTTAAAACAGACTAAGCAAAAATTCTCCCTTACAATATCTTATTTCTCCTTTAGTTATTTATCAAATTCTTTCATATTTTATATTTAACCATTTTTCATATTAGAAATTAATGTAAAATAGTCAATTTTTCAGATAAAAAAAAATTAAAGGTACTTTAGAGTAAGCTAATATTGAAAATTAGCTATTTAAGCCCTGTAAGAGTACATCAATCAAAATAATAACCACATTTTATTTAAAACTGCTTAATTTTACACTGATATGATGAATTTAATCAAAATCCTTAGAGCCATTTTCGAGATAATCGTAAAAATGTGGTTAGTCCATTATATAAAGTGCCACTTTTGGATAGCCGATTTTGACGAAAAAGTTGCTATAACATCCCTAGCATATAAAAACCTTAAATATGCAATTTCACTTCCTTACGACTTTTCGTCTTTCAGCGAGACTGTTAACACACACAGACCATTTTGCGGGACTTGGTTATTTGGACTCAGGGAACCTCAAAACGTGTATTTCCGTTGAAAACTCAGATTTAAAAATTTTCATGATCGCAATACTTACCATTACTATATATTACATATTCCGTAAGTGAAAGTAAACAACTGGTGAGTAGAAAGAATTGAATGATTTTCAGGGTGTCCAAGAATAACAGGAAACAATTTTAATTCAAAAAGCTTGATGCTCTACTGTAGTAGTACTTTAATAGAGTATCTCTGTGACTTATTGATTAATCATGTCTGTATCATTTATTGCTTCTACATATCTTGCATTACATGGTTTTGATAATTGGGGCCATGGAATTCATTAACGATAAAGAAGAGTCGATACCGGTAAACATAGTAAAATATGTTTTACTTGTCTTCTTAAGGACATTGTCAAGAAGATATAAGCATAAATCCCACTTGCTCCACCAATGCCCGCACCGGTACCTATTGCTAAGATACTTCTGAACGATATGTCATAGGTTTAATATAATTTAATTAATCAAACTGTTTAATAAATTATTATTAAAACTCCTTCAGTTTAAATCCAGTCTAATCATGTATCATGTGCAAATTTGTTATTTTAATTATAAGTCTTCTTATTTATGTGACATAAATTAATTTTAATTATTTAATTGAGGTAAAATTTTAATCAATTTTTAGGTAAATTTCCATACTGAAGATTACTGTGACATTTTTAAGAAAGAAGAATTGGTATATTTAACGAGTGATTCTGAAAATGTTATCGAAAGTTTAGATACCTCCAAAGTGTACATTATTGGAGCCCTCGTTGACCATAACAGTCAAAAGGTAAAATATTTGTTTGTTACATTGCACATTATCTCTGTATTTATACTAATTTAATAAAATTAAGTTTACCTTTTTTTTAAAATAATAAATAAATGAAATTTTAGGGCCTTTGTTTAAAAATTGCCACAGAACGTAATATTAGCCATGGTCGTCTTCCAATCGATCAATTCATTCAAATGAAAACTCGACAGGTTTTGACTGTGGATCATGGTAAACACCTCTGCCTTTTATGATTTTATAGCCTTTTCTTTGTATAGATTTTTTAAAACATTAATTCCTTATTTACAGTTTTTCATATACTTCTGAATGTCGCTGCTTGTGGTTTATCATGGAAAGATGCATTCATGAAAGTTATTCCACAGAGGAAGGGTATTTGCCCTAAATCTTCTTCTGAGCCAAGTTCATCTTGAAATATGTATATAAAAAAAGATAAGGTAATTGAATGAAGACAATGATTGGAGTTAAAAAAGATTGATAATTGTAATTTTAAAAATTGCAAACCTATTTTAATTAGTTATCATGGTTTATAAAGTACTCCCTCAATAATTATGCACAACCAGTACTAATAATTTTTGACAGTTGGATATAAAGCTCATAATTGTGTTGAAGACATAAATCAAGCTTTAATTATAATAGAACAATGTAATATAATAGCAAGAGAAGATGTTTGGAGGTTGTTTCATTCATTGAAATATTTAAAAAATTGTTTATTTTCTTTGAGCTGACATTTCAGGCTAAGCAGAGACAAGATTACAATATCATTATAAAAGGCGTTTTGAAGGAATGAACTGCCGTTCAAAACTTTCCATTTATTTATATTATTACAACGTTTCAAGCAAATTGGCTAGTTTTCAAGATATCTATCAAGTTTCTATATTACACAATTCTATTGTTTCTTCAGTCCAAACAATATAAAAAAAAACCTTGTTCTTAACATTTTATTTGTGTTTAATAAAATGTCAATTCATAAACCTGATGCTAGGTAGTCCCTTCTCTTCTATTGCTTAAAAACTTATTAAAACTAAAAAGATACAAATGATATGAAACATAGTACGTTATCTACTATAAATTAGAAACAAAGAAGTAAATAATTACCTTGTGCGAGATAAATTAAAATATATAAGGAAGGAGATGGTCCGGGGTGGCGGTCATTAATAGGCTATATAGTGGCAAAACAATTTTATTAAAAGCCAACGTTTCGATCTGACTTTGCAGGTCTTCTTCAGGGAGGTGTGTTCAGCTAGGAGTTTCACTTAGAACTCAAGTTGCAATTCATGTTACTTCCTCATCTAATCTAATCTAACTCCTAGCTAAAATATATAAGTACTGTTTATAATTACAAGTTATGAGAATATATATGAAATATTATCAACTGGTATGATAATACATGAAAATATTCACTAAGTTCGACTAATTTTCATATCATTTGATTTTTTATAATCTTTTTTTCTTTCTTATTATCAGAACGTTAATGTTAATACTTTGCCTTTGCTTAGCCCTAATGTAATCATAAAACTGAGGCCAAAATATCGTTATAAAGTAATTAAGCTAATTTTTTTAGTATTTCACCGATTGCAACCTTTAATCAACTTCTCTTACTAAAAGTTCCTATAGTCAACCATTTCTCCACCAATAACGATATTAATACTCGTTTTTATCAATTTTTATCATATAACTGAGGAAAATCTAAGTAAGGTTCAAAATCACCTTTAACTGCATTTTATTGAGCTTATCTATTTACGAGCATATTTATTAAATTGTTTACCTTTCTTTTGTTTGTTGGTAAAATAAAAATATCCATAACTCAAATGATGTAATTTTATATACAATATAAATGTTTAAATTTATTTTACATATTTAGCCATTGAAAAAAAAATTCATTTTAGTCATTTTTTTGTATTTACATGAATTCATGCTTCTTGAAATAGAATATGTGTACTGGTAATGTTATTTAATTATAATTTATTTTTGATATTGTATGTATTCAAGATATTTAAGTAAATGTGTTTATATCTTGTTAAACTATTAAATAAAGGATCTAATATTTTTGTATATATGATAAATTGTTATTAAGTTCCATTTTCCATGCCTATATGATAGTTTTAAACTGATTTTAATAAAAGAAACTTTCTATGCTATTAATTGTTTTCTACTATGGATAGGTGATTTATAAGTTATTGTATTAACACAAGTAAAGAAGGAAAAAAAAAAACAAGACAATTTTTATTTACCCTAATTCTTGTTACTATTTCTTATGTTAAAAATGATTACTTTTTTTTTTTTTGTAAAGACATTACTATAATGGGTGGTCAAATAGACATCTGCAATCACAGATAAGCAACATGGAGTATAGTATTTGGTGGGTGACCACCCATGAGGAAGTCATGCATACTGAGATTCTTTAGTTGATCGTATCCCACTTAAGTATGTTAGGCCCATTAGCCTACTAGATACAATGTGCCCTGCGATAGGACTTATGATTTCATCCTGTGTGTCTTATTCAGGGATGGCAACTTTGTTTACCAGAGGTTCGGTCTGTTTTGTGAGAAGAAATGTCTTGAATTTGCTGTAAGCTTGAATAGAATAACTGTAATTCATGAGTTCAGACTGATTTGTCTCTGTCCTTCACTCCGAGTTAGTTGGTTGGAAGGATACTGTAAATTTGGCCCTGAAGGCCTTATTATGAAGTCATGGTTAAGAACATGGGTCTTTGCCATATAAGCTTGAGGAAATCTTCCTTGAGGTTATCAGTCATGCAAGCAATGTGTGTTTGTAAGAAAACCATATTAAAACTTTAATTTTTTTTTCTCTCCTCTGGTTTGCTATTTATTGAATAATTACACTTTTAAGTATACTAATTCTCTAAAAGGGATCCCCCTAGCCTAAGGGTAATTTAGATCCCCACTGTATGTTCACAACCAAGTCAATGGGGTGGAAGATTTGAACAATTACTGAATACATTCTCCACCTACTGACATAATGTCCAAACTTTTAGGTGGCCAGGAAGGACTAAAAAATAGTCATTTAAATAGAACAATGAAGTAAAGTTGCTTATGTGGAATGATCAGCTTGAGAAAAAAGAAACTTGATTAAAAATGGTTCTTTTCTTTGAATAGTCTTTAGGAGAAGGTGCCATTATCAGAACTAGTTAGTTCACTGTATGAGATGAAGGGGGAAAACATATCATCTTATTTGAACCCAGTACACTGTACTAGTTCTGAGACCTGGTAGTGGTAAAGGATCTAAAACTATTAGCTGTTCCTAGCACGGGCGGATCTACGGGGGGGGGGCTTTCGGGCTTAAGCCCCCCCCCAAAAAATTGAAAAATATAATCATGTTTTATGGGAAAAGAAAATTTAAAAATACCTATTAAAATATTATCGTTCGTGTAATTACATTTAAAAGTACTTAAGGAATAACTTAAACACCATTTCATATAGGTAGTTAGTTTCTTGCTGTTTTTCCAAAGTAATTATCGTTATTTTTATGAAAAAAAAAAGGTTTCGGGCTGAAGCCCCCCCCCAAAATTAAATCCTGGATCCGCTAGTGGTTCCTAGTACATCTAGATCACACCCCCTTCTCCTGAAACTGCACCATAGGACACAAGGATCGTTCTTCACCATAACTTTAACTGAATGGTTCATTTGAGCTACTTCAGCGCCGACACATCCCTAATACATTTCTGTTAACGAAGTAGCAGCGGTACATATGACCGCTACAAAACAATAGATGTTTACATACCTCGGTACACCGAACTTCATTAAAATTAGAATCTTGAAGACTATTTTTTTATTAACTTCTTTCTTTTGGGTATTCGTCCAACATCGTATGAGCGTAAAGGAAATTTTTCGATTTTCATTTTTTAAGCTCAACTATGTTAACTTTCCATTAACTAGCTCGCGATGCAATTATTTCAATTATATGTACAGGATGCATGCATTGCGTTGTATTGTCTCCTAATTTCCATGCGAAACACCTTTCTTGGAGATATCATTCCTATAAACTAGCTTCCTCTTCGATTCTCCGAATATACTGAATTGAATACTTCTTCAGAGAACTCAAATTGCCATTTGAAAATCAGATATTTATTTATGTTCTTCACCTGTAACCAAGATCAATATTTTCTGCTTCGCTTATAACAATAATATCCTTAAGTTTCTCTCTTTAGTTCCTCAGCGTAGAGGAACATTCAGCCAGGAATTCCATTCTTCCCTATTTCTAGCTAGGTTCTTCGCCTATCGGAGGTCCTTCTCCCTCGACCTACAGAGTCGCTCAATGTAGTCAAGTTAGGACATTCTAGAGCGGCCCCTAGGTCTTCTGCCGTCTGGGACATATTCCATGGTCTTAAGAGGATCTCTGTGGTCGTCCATCCTGATAACATGGGCGAACCACTTTAGCTGACGAGTTTCTAGCAGCTCTTTCAGTGCGGCTGTCTGCAGTTCCTGACGAATACTTTCATTGGGAACTCGGTCTCTCCTTATTTTCCCAACCGTCCTTCGCAGAAATTTCATTTGATCCTGCTCTCCTGTTGGCCTGTTAATATCCAGCTCTCCGCTCCATACAAAAGTATAGGTAGATATACCGTCTTGAAGATGAGTTGCTTGACATCTTTGCTTACTTCTCTCTTCCCTACTACAGTGTTACATATTTGGTAGTAAACTGTATTTGCCTTATTAATCCTGTTTGATATTTCTGCGTTTAACTTCCCAGATCCGTCTATCACTGTACCCAGGTATGTGAAGTCTGTCAACACTTCTAATTCTTCTCCATTACAGTATATGTGGATATCTTCCTTCTTTCTTTCAACTTGTAGGATCTTACTTTTGTTGGTATTTATAAGCATCTCTTTTCGTTGGAGTTCTTCATACCATTCCATAACTGCCAATTGCAGCTTTTCCACTGAGTCCGTAATCAATACCACGTCATCGGCGTAGAGGAGAAGCTGTATCACTACTTAACTGATCACTACTTACTGGATTAAGATTCCTACGTCCCAGGAATGTCCTGTCGGTTCTTCTCTTACAAATGGATGCCACTTCATCCATGAACAAAAAGGGACTTAGCCTGTCTCCTTGTTTCACTCCCTTTGCAATATGGAAACAACCTGATTCTAGCCCGTTCAGCTTGACTATTCCTTTGGGCTCTCGGTATATTGATTTTATCGCCTCTCAGATTTCTCGGAACCTTCTTCGATCTGACAGCTTCTCATATTTCATCTCATGGAACCGAGTCAAAGGCAGATTGCTCTGTCTTCCGTGACCACTTTTCCTTCTTCACTCTTCATGTTTCTCACTGCTTTGATCTTACGTCCTCTTCGAGCTTTAATTTTCTTCCAGAAAATCCTGATGATCCTGATCCAACTCTCTCCCAAATCCTTCCTACGATTTTTGTTTTGCCACTCTTACTGCTTCTTGTGTCTTGCTTCGGGCTAACACGTATGCTTGCCATTTCTCTGTAGTTTTGTCCTGACAGTATCCCTTCCACGCTGTTTTCTTTTGCAAGGCATGCACTTTCAGTTCTTCGCTCCACCATGATGTACTTTTATCTTTCTTGCAAATCTTTTTCACTCCACACACTACAGTAGCTGCTTTCAGAATGCTATCCTTTATTTGACTCCATAGATTATCAAGGCTTGCATTTGCATCTAATTCATGGACCCAATTTCTTAACTCTGCTTCATACTCATCTCTCTTTTGAGGGTCCTGCAACTTCTCTATGGACCAACAGGTACCCAGTACGGGGGGTATTTCCCGGCCACCCTTACTCCTGAGGAGACATAAATATTCAGGAGGCCACTTGTCCCAAGGTTACGTGGCCTCTCCTACTGGGCTAATCACCCGTAGGAGAGAATCATCGATTCAGAGAAAATTAGCAACAAGCCTCGGGATTGGACAGTCTAAAAGGAAACGACAAGGCATGGATAAGGACATACGTTTGGGAACATGGAACGTGAGATCACTCGCCGGCAAGGAGGTGGAGATCATTGAGGAAATGACTTATATCAGCCAATCAGAAAAATTTAATTTAATCAATTTAAGATTAGATATTTTTATTAATGTTTATCAAAACATCTTAGTAACGGAGCAACATTCATATCATTAAAGTCAGAGAGAGGGGGGCGGAGGAGGAATATAAATTATTAAATGAGAATGTTTCCTTTTCTTGGTTTTCAAGGTAGGGTTTTCCGAAGCAAAGAGGAAGAAATTTTAACATGATTAAATTTTAATATTTTTGTACGCTAAAAGAAATAAATATTTAACCTTCAAATTAACTGGCAACCCTGAGCCATTCTCCTTCAGGACCCCCTCCCACATCGGCACATATGTACTTATAAACAAAGATGGGTTCTGTGGGAATTGCTATTATGTTTTGATTTTAATTTTTCTTTGAATAATGAATTTATTTCTCAACGTAATATGATGAACGGTTCATGGACTGATGTAAACATTTCAAATAGATTTGGAATTGGTAAGTTGAAAGGAGAATAATTAACTTCTATTTTGTTTTAACTTAAATAAATGAATATTTTACGATTTTTTATTTCAATAATTTTTTTAAAAGGCAATGGCTAAGTCTGAGTTAGTCTTACTCTATAGGGTGGTGCATGAGATCATTTCCTGAATTCATAATTTTGCTCTGTGCTAAAGGAAATCATATACTACCTCCTGCATATCTATGATATGAAATGACAATATAATCAATTTATTCTTTTTTAAAATTTTGTTCTATTAGTAATAGAATATTTTTATGTTTTATTTGTATTCGTTTTTTAATAGTTTATTTTTGTGACTACCTCTATTAATTACTGTCATTAGCAACAACAGGTTGTTGCAAACCTACAAATTGACCCTTAGGTAAATAGGATATCCTTATTAATTCATGGGTAACTGTCTCTCAGGTGTTAGAAATTAATTATTGTGACACTAAATTTATTTTAATTTTTAACAACATAATTTATATTTGTATGTGTGGTTTGTTTTAGTATTAATGAATCTTCTGTCAATACTCACACATATTCCTAGTGTTAATTTTAATATCATGATTAACTAATATAATTTTTTTTAATTAATGAGTCACTAATGAACATTAGCTGTCAATTTTTTTTCCCCTACTCAATGGCTATTATTTTACTCATGCTTTAAATTTTATTTATTAATACACTTGTAAGTAACATATATATATATTTTAATATTCATTAAAATTTTAGTTGTTCACAATTTTCAACAAGAAGAAGCTCATCGCTTAAGATTAAGTGTTGGAGAAAGTGTATTAATATCTCAAGAAAATGGAGAGTGGTATTTCGGTAATTCAACAAAAAACAGATACCGACAGGGAATTTTCCCGAAGAGTTATGTTAAAATCATGGAGAGTATTGTTGACAAATCCGGGTAAGGAACAATAGATACTTTGATTTTATATATCAAGTCTGATTTTGTTTGTATTTTAAACATGTAAGAATCAGGGTTAAAGGACTTTGATGAAGCTAATCAGTAAATCATGTTAAAATTTTTAGTTAATTTGGAGTTATGTTAAATAACATTTTCATGTATACATTTTATGTCTCTAAGTCATATTTATTTCCGTAAATTGTTGATTCATTACTTTCCGTATCAAATTTTAATTTTAAAGATTTATCTTTTCATCTATTTCATGAGTCATTGTGTTTGTATTTAATGTCAAAGGGTCATGACAAATTTTTTTATGAAGTTTTATTTAAAAAAAAAAATATTTTAAACTTTAGTTAATATAATTTAATTTTAATTAATGACAATTTATTTTGCCAAAATTAAACTCTATTAGGATATCATTAAGTACTGTGTAAAATTTCTCTATTTTCTTAATACTTTATAAATTGATCTTTTAAGAAAAATTCTATGTAATAAATTCTGAAGAAAATTAAAAAAAAAAAAAAAAAAATTCTATGATCCGTAATATTATTCATTTTTTTATTACATTAAAACTCCACTTATCTGTGCTAGACAGTACTGAAACATTGCCAGAGAAGTGGGAGAGCTGTATAATCCAGAGTTTATAAAAGAAAAATTCCAATAACAATTTATTATTGAGTGCTAATAAAACTATGGAGGTGGTCATAATAAAACTTAAAGCAGTGAAAAACTTTCTTCTTTTTTTTAAACCTAATGGTTTTTCATTATTTTATTTATTTTTTTTTATGACAGCCTGGACCATCTCTTTTCTCATTAATTTATTATGTATATTAGATAAAATTCAAAATGAAAGATGGAAATCAATCTGTATATATTAAAATATGATAAAAGTTAAATTGATTAGACTGATTTGTTTTAACTTCAAATAAAAATTTCTGTAGTGTTTTGTTATATTTATTAGGAAGTCCTCAGGATTTCACAAGGATTTTTTTTGTCCATGTATTATCTTTGTATAATTAATGATTAAATATAATATTATTCCTAATAAATAGCTAAATTAAAGTAATTTATTGTATTAAATAATTTTATGTTAGATTTGAGTTAAATTAATTTACTATGGGATATTTAAATCTGATAATGTAAACAAAAAATGTTATAGCTTTTATAGAATTTTACATTCATTAAAAAATATCAAAATTTTGTTTAGATACATGATTATTACACGTATGAACGATCATTCATTTTTAGTAATATTCTCAAACTCACATTTTTTTTTTTTTTTTAAACATACCTTATACTTTCAAAAACCAAATAAAAATTCCAAATACTATTATATTGAAAATAGATGTAATTTTTTGTTTTTTTGGTTTAATAATAGTATGAATAAGGAGGCATTACTTTTTGAGTAGCAAAATATAATATTAATTTCCATTTTCCTTATAATAAATATTATAGATTTGTTCTACATCCAAATGAGGTCATGGTGGCCGAGTATGTGAGACCATTGCCCATTTGACATTCTTGAGTCTAGTGATGCCAGTTTGAATCTGGTCTGGGCGGGTTGAAATTTATTTTGTGGCAGACCCACACCATGAATCTCCTCTATCTTTCCACTCTGGTTAGCGTAGGTTTGGTTGTACCACTAGGTATATGGTTAATTTTTATGTTAATAATTCAACTAAATTTATATATAGTAATAAAAGTTTTTTTATTTTTATAAATATCCATCTCTCTTTATATTTTATAAATATTTTACTTATAATTTTTTAATAACTTTTAGTCCTACCGAAGAGGTAGTTTTAAAACAACCAAAAATCGTACAGGAAATTTCTTCAGTGCTTCGAGAATGGGGTGAACTTCTAAAAGAATTATTTGTTGTAAGTATTAATAGCCAGAAATTGAAACTTTTGGTAATTTAAATTTTAAAAAAAATTATGTTATAAATGATAAATAATCAATTTCAGTATCACAGCGAAAACTTTCGTGTCATCAAGGCTTTAATGTACGATTTAATGACATATAGAAGTCAAATTATTTCTGGAAAGTTTCCAGCTGATGAATTAAAACAGATTAAAAGAATTGTTACTTCTAAAATTGATGTTGGCAACAAGTAAGTTTTAAATACTATTCCACTTATGAAGTGGTATTTTATTTGATGGAAATCAATTTTTCATTGATAAGTTATTTAATCTTTAAATGCTATTATATAATTTAGTATTTATTATATATGACTTTCTGATTATAATTATATATCTCATTTACAGTCTTCTTGGTCTTGATATGGTAGTAAGGGATGATCAAGGCAACATACTTAATCCAGAAGTAACGTCAACAGTAGAGTTGTATAGGCATCATCACTTATCGAAAGAAAGAATTTTAAAAGCAACGGTGAGTGATTGATTTTGTAGTTTATTCCTGTGTCAAGAATAGGATAATTTTTTTTTTTGTGTGTAATGGAGGAAACATAAGCAAAATACTTTAAACATTTCACCCAATTAGATATATAACTAAAATTGTAATTAATAAAATTTTAATCTTGTTTATATTTGTATGATTGGGGTTTAATGTTATTCACCATTTCTACAACTGCCTGGTAAAGGAAGTCAAGAAGTATTTATTTATTTTGTATGTAAATATGTATTTGGCTATTTTTTTATTGTACAGTTAATTTCAATTCTTTTCTACCAGTTACACAATTTTATGTATATGTTCTACTTTCGACTTTGGTTTCAAGCTATGAAATTAAGAAATTTTGAAAGTTAATTTAAATTATATGTTTTAATCTAATTTTCTATCACTATTAATTTACAATTATTTTCAATTTTAGAGTGAACCGATTTCAAAAGAAGATAGAAGACTTCTTTCTCAACAATACTGCCATGCGTTATTCGTTTGTGTTAGAGAGTTTGTTTGCAAGTTGATAGAAGATTTCGAATTGTTAATGTGCCTTTATGATGTTAAAGAAGGCAGACCATTTACTGAAAACCATGTTATTAGATGGTCTAAAGGAGCACCGTTGGAGACAGATATTCCTAGAGTACTTTTTACCGTAAGTTAACTGAATTAATAAGTTTTTTTTTACCAAGGAAATGTAGTTGATACTATTATTTAATTTTTATTCTGTTTAGGATTTAGGTACAAGAGATATTCTGCGAGAAAAGGTCTATCTGGTTTCTTACGTTGTTCGTCTCGGAGGTATGGAAAAAACGTTAACACCGAGTAAATCTCAACCATCACATGGTGATCCTATGAGGAGACCTTTTGGTGTCGCTGCTAAAGATATAACTTTGTATGTAAATGGAAAACTTGAGCCTGGGGAAGAGGATACAGTTATTTTACCATTACTTATGTAAGGTTTTAATTTTTAATGATTCTGAAATAATATCTGCAATTTTTTATTATTATTATTATTATTTTCAATAATAGTAATTAAAAAAAAAAGTTAACCAATTTACTAACTGAGGCAAAATAAAGTTAGGAGTAAGGAATACGAGTAAATAAAGGAATATGAGCGTCTGAGCTCACCCGAAAGAATACATTCGTAACATGAGCTTATGTACACAATATGTAGAAAATATTATGTACATATACATGTGTGGTTTTCATAAATGTTATCATTGGTATTATTTAATATTTAATTGTATGGAATACAGTGATATAAAAATTAAAATTTTCTACATAAGGGTATTTAAACAAATAGAAATACCCACAACGAAATGTAAATAAATATAGTTCCTATAATTTTTACTTTCACTTCCCCTTTGTCTGAAAATACTTATTTCTGCTAAGAAGGGGGTGATAAGTGAAAGTAGTGTGAAGCATACATCAGATTTTTAATTATTGGGTTTTAATTATCTGCTCTGGTTAGTTTCTCATAATATTTCTCCTTTTCTAGGTGTGAAAAAGATAATCTTGAAGGAACATTACGAAGAATTCTAACGATAAAAGATCTCACGCATAAAGACCATAAAGGTTATGGTTTGAGTGTAAGACTGAAAATGCTTCATGGAGATTTGAAGCAGGTACATTTATATATTTTATCTGTATTATTATTATATTTTATAAATGCTTAAGAGTTTTTTTTTTTTTTCATGACAAAAGATGCTTCAATGTTCTCAGATATTGGACTGAACCTCATGAATTAGTTTCCATTCTTTTTTAAAGTGAAATTTTAATAAGACTTTAATTAATACTTCTTTTATAATCAAGTGTTGAGCTACTTTTTTTTTTGTTCCTGTAATTTTTTATTTTGATTAATTATGAAAATCAAACTTTTTAATTTTAACAAATTATATGCACATAAATAATTTTTAATATCTCTTACCAATACTACATGCATTATATTATAATATCTCAATTTTATTTTACATATAAAAATCATTCTCAGAAAATTGAATTTCATCACTTCTATGTTAATGAACTTTTTCACTGCTATTTCGATTATAGGCAAAATATAGTTTGTTAGCTAACGATGTTTCAACCAATGCGAATTCAGCTTCTTATTTAAAAACCAAAAAAAGTTTCAGACATTTCATATTATTTAAAAATATTCGTTACTGATACAGTTTTGACTTAATTATAGCTTTGAACTTACAACAACGATGGACCCTTTATAGCCCTAAGATCTATAAGATGGTAGCTATAGATAATCAGAATTGAGCATGGCAAGAACTTGGAAAGCCATAAAGCATGATAAATACAAAAGTTTATTACTATAAATGTAAAAACGATGTAGATAAAACAATCCAACATAACAATTTTATTTTTTTTAAAATAAGTTTTTTTTTATGTAGTCCTTGGAAATGGTTCCTGTCTATAAATTTTTAAAGCATTATTAGAGCAGAGAATACATCTGATTTTGCTAAAAAAATTATGCAAGTTTTTGATGTATTGTGTTACGATTTTTAGAGTAATTGATGGAAAATCATCTTCATCTTCCCCATCAGTGTTCCCAGACAGAGTTAATATTTCGTCTTCAGTTAAGATTCCTGCTACTGCTAAACTTTCATCACAATAAACAAAATCATCAAGTGTTCTAAGAGTTTCTTCATTTTGAGAAACGTAATTCCATACAAGAGGGCACTCTGAATCATTTAAATTTTTGCCTTCGTAAATCCCCATGTCCAAAAACAATTTCTAATTTTGCTATCACTAACGTTTTTCCATACTTTTCAGCAATTTTCATGGCTGAAAATAAGACAATTTTAAGCTCTTTCCCATCCTCTATGCTGTCAAAGAGTTGTATTACCACTTCTTCCAGTAGATGGTCTTAAATATTTTAACTATGTCCTGGTCTAACTAGGCGAAACATTTTTCTCAGAGGCATTTTCAAGATAAAACTGAACATAATGTTTGACAAACAGAGAGCACTGAAATTGAAAAAAAAGAAGTAAATAAACAGAAATTCATAGAAATGATAATCTCTCACTCTCCTCTCCTTCTCCTAAAAGGATTAAGATCCAATTAGATTTTTTTTTTCTAATTCAAAATAAAAGATGTTTAAAATTCAATGAAGACAAAAATAAATCCGAAATATCAAGGGGACCAAAGAAGATTTTTTAGTTTTTTATTATGAATTATCGAGATTCAACTGTAATATATGTCTGTAAGAATACCATATTGGCCGGCCAAACATAATTGGAGGATAAAGTTAGGCATTATAGCTACAAATGTATGTACAGCATCCAAAATTCAATATGTTGCTTGATAGCCAAAGGGACAAAGGATCTGTGAGAAATTGAAGACATAGTGGCTTAAGCCTAGCATTCTCTGTTGAGTAGCGGTGATGATTTGAATCCAATCCATCCTGGATAATAGAATTAATCTTCACCTTCTCACTCTGGTGAGAATAAGTTAGTTACTTGTGAACTAGCCTATCATTCTTGGTCTAGTTAGCATACGTAAGGACATTAAACCCAAAGAAACAAAACAATTTCAGTGTAAACTTCTGACTTAACAGTGAGTTGTATGAAGAATCTCGTAGAACATTAAAGATCGTTTAGTAAATAATCATTCTAATCATTACGTTTACATCCTTAAAATTTAATAATAACCTAACTATTTGATAATAATAATTTTATTTTCAATTTCAGGTACGAGAGGAAAATCCTCATTTGATTTTAGGTCAGGTGTCCGTCGCTCGAAAGATGGGCTTTCCCGAGGTAATACTTCCTGGTGATGTTCGAAATGATCTTTATTTGACTTTGGTTTCTGGTGAATTTTCTAAAGGTAGTAAATCAACCGACAAGAATGTTCAAGTCACAGTACAAGTATGCAATGAAAACGGGCAAGTCCTTCAGGTGAGTTATAAACCTTATCGAGTACTAGTTGAAAATCGCCACTCTAAGATGTCAATTGGTTTCTAGATCATTTTCAGCAGACTTTGTATGGAATCCTGAGGAATTTCTAGCATTTCAATTATAGATTGTGCCTAATATTCTGAAACAATATAGGGAATGTTCATTATTGTTGATCGAAAACATGAATTGTGTTTATTTCCTTGGCAGAAATGTTTAGACAAACATTTTGATTAATTATTATTATTTAATTTTTAATTTTTAGATAAAATCAACAAAGATGCAATAGAACTGCATGCAGATAACGAAAGAAATAGGCAGAGATTGAGCGGGCTTGTTAAGGTGGCAAAAGATCTAAAAGGTCTATAATACCAAAACAAAAAAAAAATAAAAAAATAAAAAATCTGATTAGCTAGTGGGTGGTTATTTTTCATCATTATGAATTCTTTAGTCAGTTGTAAACAAGAAAAAGTGCAACATATCATTATCAAAGTAATTTAAAAGATTTTTAAGTTTGGCAAAAATCCATTTCAACCATCAGAATGGTTTTAGAAATACTGAATGCCTTGTATATCAGAAACTACTTCAGTATAGAAACATCATACCAATTACCAGAGAGGTTTAACTTTAAACATTGTTCAATCAAAACTTAGATTTCGTCACTCAGCCTCATATATTAAAAGAAGTGGAGACGCGATGGAGACTTAAGCTGACTAAACATAAACAATTTGTTACAAAGGGTTGGAGGGTTGTCTACATCTACTTTTGAATAGTCACAGGTTTTTTTCGGAATTCCACCTAAAGTGCGCTCTAAGTGATCTTTAAATTAGCTGCCATATTGGAGTAGCGATTCAAAGCTAGTACACGTAATTATGGAATATTTTTTTTTTTTATTAAATAAATATTTTTTTTTTTTGTAGGGTGTGATACACTCTGGAGGTGAAAATAACGAATATCGTTCTGTAATTTACTACCATGAAGATAAACCTAGATGGGCTGAGACTTGTAAAATAGCTGTACCAATTGAAGAATTTAAAGTCAGTCATTTGCGATTTATGTTCAAACATCGGTATTTGCTTTTTCATTATATATGGTTCCTGCAGTTGTGCTCTCAATTATTGTAGAATTAATTGAAATTATGTTTCATGTTTCTAGATCTTCCAATGAAACTAAAGATAGAAACGAAAAGCCATTTGCTATGTCTTTTGTTAGCCTAATGCAACAGAATGGTACTACTTTGCCTGATACTCAACACGAATTATTAGTCTACAAGGTTAATATTTAAAATTGAAATATATTATGTAAAAAGTAAAAATATTTGTATTATTCTCATTTATATTAATACTAACTGATGTACCCGTTGTTGACTTCTTTTTTTGAGATTGATTTTGTATTATGGGAGGGATCCACATTCAATTTCATAAAATTGGGTGGAGAGTGGGTTGTTTTGAAATTTTTTATTAGGGGCTTATGGAATTCAAGATTTCGCAATAGTCATAAGAAAAACATTGTTGAAACAGCATAACTTGGTTGCTCAAGTGTGGGAGGATGTCGGAATTTTCCTGGTAGAATAGGATTAAGTATTTACGTTTTATATAAATGTAACACCTAGGGTAAAACTTTTTTCTTTTTTTTTAAGCGGCCGTTCCATATGTTTAATCCAAAAATTAAATATGATCATATTTATTTGACTTGACGAGCTTGATAGAATGACATCTCGAGAAGATCAATTAGATAAACCTAACTACTGACAATTAAAACAGTTGACGCTTAAATGGAAGTCCAGGATTTCGGTTTTTTCCCACTGGGTTCTGAACCGGGATCTCTAGACAAATTACTCAAGAATTCATAACTTTGGTTCTGCTGAATATTTTCTTTTTGCAAAAGCCTGTTTTAAGTCAAACAAACCTAAATATAATCTTATCTTTTAGTTTATATACAATTTACTTTAGTATTATTATATTGCCGTTTATTATTTTTATTTATTGTATGGTATGAATGAGCTACTCTATATCACTATTACTATTATCCTTGAATGTGACAGATTGTAATCTCAATAAAGAAGTTTTAAAAAAAAATGTAAAAATTTCAAAAGTCTACTACTAAAAGCCATTAGCCTTTGTTGAGTTTATCGCTAGCAAAATAACATTGGACATTGAGTCACCTACACCCGCGTAAAGTTAGAACTTTATCTGAATATTGTGGCGGGCAGGGTGAAATTTTTGGGAGTTTTTTTCCGATTTCCGGCTAATCCGTTTGTTTAATCCTAAAAATGTATACAACATTTTTTCAGGCTTGAGAAGTTGCATCGAATGACACCTTGAAGAAGAAGATCGGACAAAGTTAAAAAATTGATGTGTTTTACCTGTGTTTTAAGCGACGTGTTACAGATGTTCAGGATTTTTGGATTTTTCCCGTTGAGTTGTGATAATTTTTTCCATCAGTTGAATAGTACAACTTTTAAATGTGGCTCGCGGTAGAGTAAGTTGGGATGAGAATCGAAGTAAGTAACTGTCTAACCAGAATCTCTAGACAAATTACTGAAGAATTCATAACTTTGGTTCTACGTAAGATTTTGTTTTCATTTAAAGCCTATGTTTTAAGTCAAGCAAACCTAAATGTAATGTTAAAATTTCAAAAGTCTACCATTAGCCATTGCTGAGCTTACCCCTGACAAAATTTCGTTGGACAATGCGGACATACAGACAAAAATTTTTTAAAAGTTGATTTGGTGTCTGTTATGTATAAAAAGGAAAAATATCATGAAATATTCTATTCAATGTACAGACAAAACCTTTATTTTATTTATATATATACCATCTTCCTATATAGAATTTATATATTTCATTGCATGTATTTTTAATAATGTTTTACAGGTAGATCATAAGAAATATGATTTTCAAGATATGTGTTACCTTACTATGCCTTCAAGGAAAATAGAGTTAGAAGAAGGTGGTAAAAGATCATGTAATGGTCTTACTTTATCAAATAAAGATTTGTTTATAATTCAAACTAACGTTTGCTCTACTAAACTCACACAGAATAGTAAGTAGATTTAAGATCATCCATACAAATAAGTTTTTCTTAATACTAAAAATATAATTCTTCATGACAAAATAAATAATATATATCTAAAGATTAAATAAAAATTTTCAGTTGATCTTTTGGGCCTATTAAATTGGACAAGTGAACCCGAACAAGTTCTTAATAGTCTCGATGCTCTCATTAAAAAAGTAAGCGGTGAAGAAATTGTGAAATTTCTTCAAGATGTTCTTGACGCATTGTTCAACATTCTAATGGAAAATACTGATTCGGATCTCTATGATAAAATGGTTTTCAATTGTCTCGTAAGTTTTAATTAATTTATGACATCTCTTCTTTATTTAATTTGAAGGTAAATTACTAGGTGATCTATTAATATTTCAGCTTCATATCATTGGACTTGTATCGGACAGAAAATATGAGCACTTTGAACCAGTATTAGATTTGTATATAAAAGAGGGTTTTTGTGCAACATTGGCCCATCAGTAAGTACTTTATTTATTTAAATATATATGTCAAATTTTAAAAATCTCCATTTTATGGATTTTTCTTATTGGAAATAAAGCTGATATACATGTTGTAATCTTTTTTTCTTTTTTAATCAATGGTGTGATATTGCACGCCTGTGTCACTACAAACCTTGATAATGTTATACAAGTATTGAAAAGGCTTCAAATCTGGGACAGTGGTAAGTTGGTGGATCAGATCGAGAATGGAAAATTGAGTTTTGGAGATGTGATGGTAATGATAATGATAACGATAATGAGGATATTAAGACCAAGTTAGTAAAACGTAAGATTTTCTCTTGGAACCTACCTGGCACTGTGTTTGTAAGCCGTAAAACGTACAATGTGCTCAATGGGATTGAGATGTGGAGTCAATACGGGAAGGAGCAGATGTGAAATGTCCAGATTTAAAAGACATTGATGAACAACTTTTCTCCTATGAGGTCACGCAATGACATTACCTTCCACAATATCGAATGGAGTATGTTCTGAGTTGATTGCACCTCTAGCCTGCATTGAAGAAAGCATGAATTGTGGCAGTGTATCCATATTCTGTTCTCGGTAGACTCTTTGGCATCTACGATCGCTATAAATACAGAAACGCGACTGGTCTGTACACATAACAGCATTCCAATTTTTATCCTTATCTAGGCGCCTGCTCCAACATAATCTGTGATGCACTGTTGCTGCAGATCACCTAAAAGAGACATGAAATATTAGACCAACTTTCCACAAACGATTACGAATGTTTTGTTTTGGTATATGACTTTGCAAAACAATCAACACTTCATTTAGTATCTGTCAGGCACTTTTTTTTTCCGTCCTCCCCTTTTTTACCTTTTAGGCTATACGCGGTTTTCCAAAGTTAAAAGCCCCACACCATGGTACCGGGATGCGAACTCGTGATTATTTTTTATCAATTATCTCATATATCAGGTTGCTGGGCAACGGCAGTACTGTGCACAGGCGTTATCACGCTAGGCTACCCCTGTTTCTGTCATCCCCTGCCTTAATGTGCTGAGGTCGACTAACAGGTCTCCTAATGGTACTTCTATTTTTTCTAAATCTGGTTAAAGCTCAGGAGACCACGACTGGAAGACACCAGCTGCATCGGCAATATCCACTTACTGGTTCTCTTCACCACTCTCACAATAATATTGAACTTCTGGTACAATATGATGTCTTTCCATTGTTAAATAGAATATAACTGGATTAAAATTGAGAAAAGTCAAAAATAATTTGGCTTACTAAATGAGTATTCTTCATGTTAACTCTTTCAGTTAATAATTTATTAAAAATAAAGAATACTTGTTTAATGTTTATGTTTACCAAAAAATAAGAGAATCCCTATCGAACAAAAAAAAAAGGGTTATTTTAATTAAAATAAGTATCAAATAGAAATATCCTTATTCATTTTTGAGCAGTATAAATTGCATTTACTTGTTTCTGTGTTATATTTTCATTTTTTCACTAACTGATATACTGTGTGGATTATTTGCTTGAGCCAACTAGTTTTTATTATTATTTTGAATTCAATTTTACAAATAACTAACTTATAACTAATATAGGTAAAACTACTACAATATTTTTCTTTCATGCAAATACTTATTCCTTCTTTTTTATTTTTTAGTAAACTTTTAGCTGTTTTGAAGGATCTCTTCGAGAACTTAAGCTTATCTGACAGTGAGAGAGAGATCCTTTTGAAGACTATGAAATCGTTACAGTATATAATGAGATTTATTGTCAGATCAAGAGTCCTGTTTGCTGAGTAAGTTGACATTATTGTGAAATTAAAACTTTAAAACTAATTTTAACGTAGTATGAGAATGATTTTAGGCCTTGATGCTATCGATACATAACAGATTTTCTATTGGTTGATGATCTAATGTTTTCAATAATATTTACCACATGGGAGAGGATTGATATATAGTTCTGTCGCCAGTTGGAACAGATGTTTTGACTTCTAAAACAATGTATTTAAACATTTTTTGAAAAATTTGGACTCAACTGGTTCTTGCATCAAGACCACTTAATTAATTAATTACACTTGTCCAACTCTAATTGGAACTAGTTCATTGGTTTAGTATTTTTTGTACCTAATTAGCCACAGTTTATAGGAGCCCTGACGCTAGGGTCCAAAAATCGACCTGATTGCAGGTGAAGGTTTGAATATAAATTACGAAAGTTTATGTTATTCTAAGTAAAATGTACCTTGTCTATCATTCCAGAGTCGCTGCTATACAAAACTGGCGGCTGATTTAAAGAATAATAGGCTGGTAATTTGAGGATCAAAACAGAAAATTCATTGCGAAAAATGTGAGAAGTTTTTATTTATTTAACTTTTATATAATAGATTTAGACATGTAAAAAACTAAATTGCTAATGCGGGCCACCAAGGGAAAGCTTTTTAACACAAAAAAAGCCTGATTTTTTTGATCTTTTTTTGTTTTTTCACCTATAACTCCTAAAATTGGATCATAGCGAAAAATGTATTATTTTAGAAATTAAAGAATGTTAAATTTTGCGTTGAACGAGTACCTAAACATAATAATTTGGTTAAGTGGTATGGTAGAAAACCATGGTCAACCAACTCTGATTTTTACCAAATTTACACATAATAATTTGGTTAAGCGATATGGTAGAAAACCATGGTCAACCAACTCTGATTTTTACCAAATTTAAACATAATAATTTGGTTAAGCGGTATGGTAGAAAACCAGGGTCAACCAACTCTGATTTTTACCAAATTTGTCTAAAACTGAGACAAATTATTCTAAATGGTAGTGTAGCTTGGAAATGAGTTCTCTAAGAGGAAAAACTCATAAGAATCAAAGTTGTAGAGCATCAAATTTTACGTCCAATGAGTGCCTACTGTTTAATGTGTGTGACTTATTATGAACTAAATCGGTAATCTTCTAATAGCTGAAAATTGGTAATGAAGGTACGTGTGATTTTCAATATTTCAACAGTATGGTTGTCTATTCTACTAGATTATTCTTGTAAGGAGTCTATTATATGCAGTATAAGCCTATTTTCAACCTCTCAGCAGGGAAGAATTATGAAAATGATGTATTGAAAGAAACCGAATTTCATAAAGAAATAACGAATGCTGATTCAAGTTATATAATTGACCTACATTAAATATATTAGTACTCAGCGGTGGCAAAATTTGATGCTCTACAACTTTGATTCTATGGGTTTTTCCTCTAAGGGGTCTCATTTCCAAGCTACAGGGTCTCAGTTTTTGACAAATTTGATAAGAATTGGTGTTGGTTGACCGTGGTTTTCTGCCATATCATTTAACCAAATTATTAAGTTTAGATACTCGTTCAATGCAAAATTTAAAGTTCTTTATTTTTTTAAAGAGTACATTTTTCGCTTTGATGCATCGTTTAGGAGTTATAGATTAAAAAACAGAAAAAAATCTGTCTTTGTGGCTGTTAAAACTTTTCCCTTGGTGGTCCGCATTAGCAATTTTTTTTTACATATCTAAATCTATTATATAAAAGTTAAATAAATAAAAACTTCTCACATTTTTCGCAATGAATTTTCTGTTTTGATCCTCAAATTACCAGCCTATTATTCTTTAAATCAGCCGCCAGTTTTGAAAGCAGTGGGTCTGGAACGGCAGACAATTTTACTTTCATAATTTACATTCAAACCTTTATCTGCAATCGGATCGATTTTTGGGCTCTGGCTCCAGAGCCATAATGTATGAGAGTTATAATTTACTTTACTTAGTGAGTGAATGAGTTGAGCTAGTCGTCTTGATGTATTAAAATGGATATTTGTGTTGTCATTTTTCTTATCAAGTATCTTTCCTTTTCTTAAGACTATATTTTTTATAATTTCTTGATCCAAATCTTAAAATAACTCGTTTTAATCAATTAATTTAACCATATAAAAGGTTTTTCACACTTCAAAATATGATCTGTGGCCAGCCCTCTTCCCAATTTGTAATTGTTAGCATTTGTGTGCATTTTACAATTTCGGGTCCGCCCCAAGAATAAGTTTTTGAAATTAATTGTAGTCCATTCAAATTAGCCAAAATAGTGATATGAATTTTAGAAAACATAAAATGCCACATAATATAAATAACTTCGATTTTTTTTTTTAGATGAATTTAAGTGCCATATTTTTCTTTGTTTCCTAATGTGCATAAGTATGCATCTACCTCCTAACAATATTACTTTTGTAGTGCCTAAAGTTTGTAATTCTTTATATAAACAAAATTTCTTAGTTAATTTCATTTAGAGAAGCAGGAGTAATTCTAATTGAATTGATTAATAATTTGCTCTAGGTTTAGAGAAAGTGGAAGTTACCATGGTTTGTTTAATAAAAACAAAAAAACAATGAAAGGTACGCATATTATGAAGATATGCATTAATTTAATTCATTGTCTGTTTAATTTTTGTTTAAGTAATACTTATTTTCAATGTATTTGCTAAATAATCCTGTATTCAAAAATTGAGATTTGAATGATTCTGTTTTTTTTTTTTGGTGTAACCGCTAAATGTGTTTATTTTTTCTATCCTGTTATAAATGCTCTACTTACTTCTATCGCCTTCCTTAAAGTAAACTAAATGAAAATATAATTCATATTAACAACTATTACCACAATTTTTGTATAATTATATATATAAGCAACTATACCTCAATATAGATTGCTTTTGAAGCTAAATTAATCCTGTTTGTGTAACCATGAAGCTTTTGATTATAGTAGTCTAGTTGATGCTGATAAAAGAAAATTATCCCTCTAATTTTATCCAATTTTTTAGTTACTGTAATAATTTTTTTACTATGAAATTTACTGTAGCTTTGTTTAATGGTCCATTTATATGACATCAGACCTGAGAAAACGGGTAGTGAGATGTGTTAGTTAAGAAGCCCTGATCCCTTCACCGGTTCACTCTTCACTATTGCACATTGTCAACTCGAGTTCATCTGTCTTTTTGTTATGGTACCTTGACCAACGAAACCTCAGTTACTGATGATCGCTTTAAGTGCACAATTGGTGTGCAAAAAATCTTGAAAAAAATAGAAAATTTTTGGTTCAGTCTTTCTTTCAGCCTATAAATGTATCTATAGATTTTTTTTTTTTTAATAAAAGCTTACCTTTTTATACTCTTTTCTGTAGACATTTCTCATGTTTTCTATTTATTTATATTTTTAATCATTTGCGGTTGCAGGTTTTTTTTTACTTCGATGATCACATCTCCCTCATGCTTAGTATTATTTATTATTATTATTATTATAATTATTTATCCCAGATTGGAAGAAAATTCCATTCTTCCACTACATTAGGTTGAGTCATTGACTGGTTTTCTACCATCCTCGCTACCTGTTTTCTCAAACGATGTTATATAAATGACCCTTAATATAATACTGCTTTATTATTATTTTTCCAAGTGTTATTATGAACTTTAATGTTAACAGTGTGTAACAAGTTTAGTAGTGCATAGTTTTTTAATGATTTGAAAACCATATTGTTTGAATATTAGTGGTGAATTATTATTTTTAAATTATTTTATGAAAAAGGAGTTATCACGTTTCTTTATGCATCTACGTCAATAGCTGGTCCCACATGGTCAATCAAGAATGATAGTCATTTCAATCAAGTCATTTCTGACTTCCCACACGTGGTACAAATCCCTTTTTATAAAATTATTAACATCCATCTAAAACTTCATGAATGGCTTTATCTTATCCTATATATAACATATTTATTTACAAATATTCTCGGAAATGGGGCATTTTCAATTTATAGATGGGTAAATTGTTCATTTAATAGGGTTTATTTTTTTTTTTTTGGTCCTCCCTCCCCTTCCTCGCTGTTAAGGCTATACAGGATTTTCCTGGGCCAGGGGGTGTGGGCGGGGACTTAAAAGACGCCTTGGGTCCGGGACGCGTATTCACGACTATTTTTGTTCATTTATCATATATCAGGTTGTCAGGCAACGGTGGTGTTGTGCACAACGTGTTAGGCCATTCGGCTATCCCGCCCACATTTAATAAGGTACTAATAACTTGCGAATCATAAGATAATTTGATCATGAAATCGAAAAAAAAAGGTTGCCTACAAAAATATTTGACCGTGACCCTCACCTCCAACATGTCAAAATAACCATGTTATGTAGGTCAACTCTCCCAATATTTGTAGGCCACATTTTCTCAATTTTGTGATCAAGTTATCTTTGGATTTAGGTGGAAAGCATATGGTTGTTATTCTTGAATATTTAGTACCTTATTAATTTAATGATAAAATGTCCCACTTCTGAGAATTTTTATTTTAGTTTACGATAAGGTGAAACCATTAACGAAGTTATAGAGGAATGTTATTAATTTGATAAAAAGGAGTTCGTCTCTTACATCTATCAGTAAGAATAAGTTGATTTTAATGTAGTTGACACTGAGATAACTAACAGTGGCACATCATTTGTATTTGTCTAATTAAAAAAAATAATTTTTTTTCTTTGGCATTGGACAGAAGGATGAAAGTGGAACGCAATGTATAGGTGAAGAAGTTTAAAACAGGGATCAGTATTGTCATTTAACCTTGCTATGTAAAATCTCCGAAGCAAATGCTTTAGGTCATATTTCTTCAATCTTTTTATATTACATCCAATGTCAACCAAAAGCATGAAATTTGAATACTTATATAATTAAATAATTACATTTTACATAATTGATTTCGTCTTCTTGTTAGAACCTTTATAAAATCACTAGTTCTATCAATATAAATTTCAACTGAATTTAAGATTACAACATATTTGCTCCAAAACTGGTAATGACATCACACCTCAGTCTTCCTTCACTTTCTGTGATTGAAACTCAGATTTCATTAAATCCATCACTCCAATATGCCAGTCCAGTCTTAACCTTCCATGATCACTCGGAATGTCGATCTTCGGCTGACCATGGAAGGTCTGCTTATGATACATATCTATCTTAATTATTTCTATTTTTGTTTTAATTGTTGACAAAACTTCATAATAATTTTAGATATTGATATCTTCATTGCAAATGTTGATTAATTTTTCCAGTCTGAAGAATAATTGTGAATGGAATATCCGATTTTCACTAAAGCAGAGATTTTTAATATCTTCAGGTGATATGTTTGTATGTAATTGACACCAATAGCTACTTAAAACTGTATATGCTCTTAAGTAGGCGGATATACAGTGTGCAAGGTATTTGTAAATCATAGGTTGCTATTTCATCTTCATGTTTCCTTTAGTTCTGTTATAAAAACAATCTGTTTAGAAATTTGATGTTCCTTTTGTTTCTCTTATTATTTTCATGATTGCTACTACAGTCTTAGCCACATACACCAACTACTTCTGTTTCCGATGGCACATGAATGTTGTATGTATTTAGTTTCCACATTAGTTCAATTATTTTCTAGATAATTTTTAATGTTTATTTTTATGATTACTTTGGGTATGTAAATGTTTATCACAGAATGAATATTATTCTCTTTATATATGTTTTAGTTTTAGATTAATAATTTATTATTTTTATATTTTCTGGAGATGTAGGTAGTTGTTTACAAATCATAATTTATTACTCAAACAAAAAACAAACAAGTTATCACTTGGCCAAATATAAGCATTCTAATAATGCATGCGTAGTTGTCGTTTTGATTCCTAATTTCCTTTCCCAAAATTTTATGGCTATAGGAAGATTCTATTTTAGTATTTTGCATGTATTTGTTGTAGAAGGAGAGGAAGTATGATAATTCTGATGTTATGCTAGGAGGTTCAATAGGATTGAATTTATGTATGATCGGAGATTTGGTAGGATTGAAATTATGTATGATTGGAAATTATTTAATACAGAAGTCAAATGGTTATGCAGTTGTTAACAAAATTAACTCACCTTCTCAAAAGTTCAGAGACAGAAGATATGGGATGCGCTCATAAGATGAAGCATGCCAGCGTACCTGATGAATGCCATAAAATTCATTAACAAAGATCCAAAGAGTTTAGGTAAGACATGGCTTCAAAATCAGCTCAAAGAGGACCCTGAATTTTTTTCCTTGGTGATTGCTGATGATAAATCGTGGTGCTATCAACACGCCCCGAAACAAAGCCGCAATCAAGCCAGTAGAAGACAGCTGAATCTCCTTGTCCCAAAAAAGCTCGCCAAGTAAAGTCAAACATCATGACCTTGCTCATTTATTTCTTTGATTGCAGAAGTGTTGTGCACTTGGAGTTCGTTTCTCCGGGTCAAACTGTCCACCAGAAATTCCACTTGGAGGTTTTAAAAAGATTGAGAGAGAGAATGTGGAAGAAAAAGGCAGATCTATCTTCATCAAATTTTCTTTGCCAGCACTGTTTTATCCTATTCTTTTTTATTTAGTGTTATAATAAATGCAAGTAACAAAAACCTGTGACAATTAATTGTCGGTTCAAAATTGCAGACAGACCCTATTTTACAGGTACAGGTGAGGCAAGACTCAATACAGAGCACAAATTCGGTTCCCTGTTCATTCTATATGAGCACAGACCCGATGACTTACAGCTCATTCAGGACAAAATCATCATGCGCTCTTCTTCACTTGGCACTCATGTTCATTTGGTGCAAATCCTCAAGTGTGTACACAGTTTAATGGCAGTGAACCTTCCTGCTCTTACTTACTAAGTAAGAACTGAAGTGTACTTGATGGTGGTACCTGCTGTATAGGGGGTGCTTAATGGGATATTGGGTACATTAGATTAATAAAAAAATTGTGGTATAAAATTAAAGGTTAGGTAAAAAAACAACAACAATTAATGACATATTAATAAAAATGAGAAAGTGAACCAAAATAATAAATTTAATAAAGAATGAATTTAATAACAAATTACTTTAAAATTAAAAATGCTATGAAACAGAAAACTTCCATGAATGATATACATGAAATTAAGATGCAAAATGATAACAAACAACTATAACCTTAAAAATATTTTAGCGTCACATGTTTTATAAAATTAACTGGTAAAATAGAAAGAATATTTAAGCAATATGATGTAAGTGAAATTAAATTTTCAAGCTAACCAATTAATAAAATAAATAAAATTTATTTCCAAAAATAAAGATAAAGTACCTACTGATAAATTAACAAATATTATTTATAAAATAAACTGTAAAAATTGTAACAATAAATCATATTTTGGACAGACATCACAATGTTTTGAAAAAAAGACTTAAACAGCATAAACAAAACTGTAATTAAAAAATCACAAAAACTAAATTAGCTACTGAGCTTTTTCAGCATACTATGCAAACTAAACACGAATTTGATTTTAAAAATGCTAAAATCCTTCATAATGGAAATAATACTAATAAACGTATAATAATGACCGCCAGAAACTGTATAATGTTCTAATCGAGCAGGGGATTCCAAAAAAACTAGTAAATCTAGTCAGGATGTGCTTGACGGAAACACTCAATTAAGTTAGAATCGGTAAAAATTTGAGGTTCGTTTGTGTTTAAAACAGGATTCCCTTCAATTTGTCGTTAGAACATGCCATTAGGGAGGTAATGCATACCGAAAAAGGGTTGGATCTGGGTGGGACAACATCTGTGCTGGGCTATGCTGATGATCTTGTACTGTTAAGCGAATACGTGGAAACTATAAAACTAAATACGACAACGTTAATGAATGCCGGTAAAGAACTAGGACTCGAAATAAACGCGGATAAAACAAAATATATGGTTAGCTGCAAAAATGGCGATACTACTGGTGATATCGATATTGATGGTAATATGTTTGAGATAGAGAAGTTTAGGTATCTAGGATCTACGATAACTAGAAAAAATGAAATTGAAGAAGAGATTAAGGTTAGACTGAAGGCGGAAATGCTTGTTATTTCTCTGTGACAAAACTACTTAGCTTGCACCTCTTGTCCCGCTACTTAAAAATTAGAATCTATAAAACCATTGTCTTACCTACAGTTCTTTATGGTTGCGAAACATGGATGCTTACATTAAGGGATGAGCAACATCTTAAGGTTTTTGAAAATAAAGTATTGCGTAGAATATTTGGATCAAAGAAGGATGAATTAACCAGAGAGTTCAGACGGTTTCACAACGCTAAATTGCGTGAACTATATCCGGGTAATATAATTGAGGTGATTTCAATGGGCGAATCAAATCGGCCTGTAAAATTGTTGGGCTTAATTAACGTAGTATTTGCTGTACCAAATGGTAAACGTCCGAGGGGTAGACCGAAGCGAAGGTGGGAAGATTGCATTAAAGCCGATCTGAAGGGACTAGGTTTGGATGGCGAACGGTGGAGGGAGGTGTGTAATAAGCGATTGGTGGTGTCGGCATCGAAACTTCGGGTTCGCTAAGCCTTTTATTATTATTATAAACGTATAATAAATGAAGCTATAAATATTACAAAAAACTTAGAAAATTCTGTAAATAATTATACAGACGTAGATAATTTGAATACATTTTTTGCGAGTTCGATTGAAAATAAACACTTAAAATGAATTGCTATCATTGATTAAAATAGATCTGCGTAAAATATAAAGAAACATCATGTATATATTTAATAAACAATCTTCCCCACTCCTATAATATCAACTAGTCGCTCAGTCACAAAGAAACTGACTACATATGGGGTGACATGTAATATGGTAATTCAACATTATATAAATCTTTTAATATGAATAAATATTATAATAATGCAATAATATAATAGTTAAAAATAGATATGACCATTATGATACTGGTTATTAGGAGAAGATGCATGTATTTTACATAAGAAATATAATGGACAAGTACATGGTAGGTAATTAAAAAATTTTATAATTCAAAATATTTGAGTTTTTTAAAATATGTCAATGATTATGCAAATAATTATGCATGAAAAGTTAACAAAATAATATTAGATATGACTGTAAATTGAAAAACTGTTTTTAGACTTGAAATTGGCTCGACGAGCCGAAACATTGTAGTATAATTTGGAAGTGAAAACATCGGTGTAAAGTTGGCTTATATAAAAAATAATTTATCTTAAGGTACTATTTTGCTGGTACCATGGGCGGATCTATGGGAGGAGGGGGGCTTTCTGGCTGAAGCCCTCCCCAAAATTAAATTCTGGATCTGTTAGTGCTGCTCACAGCAGCATCTGCGATCTCATACCGCCAATCATTAATGCTTGTGTATTTTGACGAAACTATTCACCATATCGGTTAAATGATGAGACGGGGTTAGGTTGTGTCTGTACTATTAAATGAGCCTCTCAGTTGGCAGAATGACTAACTCCTCCAATTTCAACATTTTTGAGTAGTCATTTTAGTGATATTTCTAGTTGGAAAATTTATAATATCTCTACAGACATTGAGTAAGTTGATTTCAGAGTAGGCAATTGCAATGTTGAAATAGAAAACTGTGAATAAAGATATAAATTTCCCCACTATAAATATCATTAAAATTAATAATAAAAAATGTTGAAACTGGAGTTAGTCATTCTGTCAACTGAAAGACTGAAATGTTAATTAGCCTTTCCATCTTCTACAGAGGTGATGGTTTCTTATAATATTTTTATTAAAAGATGTCAGCCTCATGATAGAAAGAAAAATTATTTCAAGAATTGATGGTACATATCTTTTTTTTTTTTTTTTTTTTTTTATTTCTTTATGACATTTACAACTGTATTACATAAATACATCAAGTAAATTTGGACATAATTGATATAATGACATGAATACACTTGCTGAGTAACTACCCAATGGTAGCACTCTAATGATATGACTACATTAGGAGATCACGGGGCCATCTTCTTTTCAGACGCCTCGGAGGGTTATCAGGAATTGAAGAGGAAGCAAGGTTAGAAACGAGAGCATTGGGATGATTCTGAAGTTTATTATGGAAGGATGGGTATCTGGATTGGGCCAGATCTGAAACATAAGGAACATTAAGATCTTTATGGATAATTTTATTAGTGACAAAGTAAGGAGCATTGAGGATTTTACGAAGGATTTTGGATTGTAAGGATTGGATGCGAGAGGAATTCGATGGTTTAGTGGAGCCCCATAGCTCAACTCCGTAAGTCCAAATAGGTCTTATTATAGTCAAGTATATAAGTCTTTTGTAATTAATGGGAAGTTTAGAGCGTTTGTCTAGTAAGTGCTGAAGTAATCGGAAACGTCGAGCGGTTTCTTGTCGTTTCAGTCTACTATGAGGATTCCAAGTTAGTCGTTTGTCCAGGTGGAGTCCTAGGTATCGGATTTGCTCAACAGGGATAAGTGGAGTATTGTTAAAGGAAACTGTAGGACAGGAAGTCTTGGTTTACGACGAAGGGTAAAGGTAATTTGGTGGGATTTATTGGAGTTTATTTTAATTCTCCAGTTTTGACACCATTCTTCTAGATTTATGATGTGTGATTGAAGCATTTGGAATGCAATTGCTGGGTCATTGTTTACTGTGGTACATATCTGATTTTAAATTTATTATCTATTATTTGTATGATCATTCCATTAATAAATATAATGTATTTGTAATGAAATCAATGGATAATGTTTTATCATTAGTTACATAGTAAATCAGCACTTTAATTAAAAAAGATAAATTGATTTTTCTTTGTTTGCATTTGAGTCTTTTACTTGTGATTAAATTTTGTCCATTAGTTAATTTATTTAATATTAGTTGGATTTGATTTATTTTATTGTCTCTATAAAATACTTTGTTTTCTTCAAACCTACTTAAATGATTTGCTATAGTTTTATCTATATTTTAAACAATTTTGGGTGGCTTAGTGAAAACAAAAAAAGAAATGAACTATTGCAACATGGCCTTCATCACCAAAACTCTTCTCATCTATGACAATATAACCAAGAACTTCCAATCACTTTTCTACTTCTGGAGTTGTCTGAAAGAAGCATTCTCGATATAACATCATACCTTGGCTGCCGAGCAGTGTCAATGAAATATGCAGTTTTCTATTTCACTAAAGAAGTGCTTTACTGCCAGCAATCACAGTGGTGGGCAGTATCAGCGAAATAGTACCTTTAGTCTTCTAAACCCTACCTATTATGTATTATTTTTTCTTATGGCACATTGTTATAATTTTTCTTTTACTAAAATTTAGCACAATATTGTTTTCTCGTTTGTTTTTATGTATTTTTCCTCATTTTGTGGAATATACTCAGGGTGATGAACCAATAGTATTATATCGTTGATTTATCAATCTATTTATATATATCTATGATATTTGTATCAATCTTAATATATATCATTGATCCAAATGCTAACTATCGAATGTCAAAATAACCACTCTAATATCATTATCAATTCAGTCCAAACAATGAGGATGTTTTAATTTCCACACAAATATCTGCTTTTATGAATGTTTGAAGATTTTATATTCGCTGTTTAAAAATATTTAATTACAATTACTAGAATGCTGGATTGAAAAAACGGCAATTTTTCATATTAGATAGTTAGCATTTGTATCGAAGATATGTCTGTTTACCATCATCGTTTGCCAGCATGTTTTTATACTTAGTAATTTGATTTTGTTTTATATAATTTAAGTTTTAATATAAAATAATAACATTCCATTTAAACATTATTCTATTCTTGAGTGTACTTTATTTAATTTAGGTTGAATGGTGGTAAGGATGAAGAAGAATTTACAGAAGCTCTGACTGATGTATTACAAAGTCTTGGCTTTTTGATGCGTTCCAATTCTGATACTATACTCCTCATCCAAGGAGCCTGTTTAAAATACCTTCCAAGTACTATTCCCGATATTCTTCTAGTATTTAGACCTGTATTACTGAGGTAAAAACATTAATATCTTAACCTTCAGTAATATATTTTGATAATATAATTTTCATTTTCATTTTTCATTTATTATTGTTGGTGTAGAGATGGTTGACCGTGATATAATATGAGAAGGAGTTGGTCGGGGAGGGAGAGGGAAGGGGAGGGTCAAAGAAATACTAAATTGTTAAAATAGGTACTTCGTCACTAGCAGACGTGACTGACTGCTGTCTGCCAATGTTTATAACCTGAACACTGATAATTCTGATAAGGCAGTGATAAGCCTTCTTGTAATTCCTATCTTTGTATTATTGTATTACATTCATATTATTATATTGTATTATCTTTGTATTATTGTATTGTATTTGTATTATTGAAAGTGTAAACAGAAACAAAAACAAATATAATAACAAAAAAAAAAAATTTATTTTACGAGATGTATATTAATGAAATAATAAAAAAACACTTATAGAAAATATGTACATATAAAAGATCAAAATGAAATAATAAAAAAACACTTAAAAACATATGTACAAATAAAAGAAAAAATATCAACACTATAAACGACATATGTACAATTTATTTTCACTTTGTCTTATTTATCGTCTTATTCATTTCACTTAGTTTTATTCTATTTAAAATAGCGAGGAACGAGTCCTCTTCTTTGTGAACCCGCCGCCACAAAAATTCGCATAAATATGAAGTTTATTTAAGTTTTATGTCACAAGTGCCACAAAAGCATCTCCATTTGGCATTCCCGGTTAACTTCATTTGATGACCTCTTTCACACAATTTTACGTCTGCAAGTATCCCAACGTTTTGAAAATATTCAATAGCCTGTTCTTCAGAAGACGGCAAATCCCAGAATGTAATAAGATTCATAATTTGACGAAAATAAACTTTAAAAAAATGAAAAATAAACACATACGGGCCAAAAATAAAGAATTTAATAAGTGATCGTAATAAGGGAATAACTTAGAAATAAACAATGTAATAACTGAAAGATTTGGCGGGATAAGAAGAGGGAGGTTATGTGATGTGACGTTAGATAACATAGATAAGAAGTGAGGTTTCGACCCGGCCTGCTAGTGAAGTGTAGTACCTTAAAATAGTATTTTAATCGTTATGTTGACCTTTCGACTCACTTTGTTGATCTTCATTAGGGCGTAGTATCAGGCACTGCAGGAAGCAGTTTGTAGAGTGGACACGTCATGATAAAGACCTACAAAGTGGGTTAAAACGTTGGCGTAACGATTAAAATACTATTTTAACAATTTAGTATTTATTTGACTGCACTCCCCTCTGAACAAATCCTTCTCATTTTATTATTTATTTTTCTTCGTTATTATTAAGAGGGTTCGACAATCTATCTGATGAAACTTATTATATTTTATTTGTCTTTATCAATCTACACTTGTTGTAAATTTAATGTTTTAAATTAACATTACTAATATTTCAAAAATTGTTCTTTATTTTTATTTATTTAAAATAGTTTAGTCATTTGCCCAGAAATAATCTTTATTTTATTGTAAACACTGTTAAATTTAAAGTAATTATATAAAATCAATTTGTGATTCATTCACCTTGAATAATCTCTGAAGAGCATATCTGGTTTTTAAAATAGTTCAACCATCGTTTGCATATTATAATTTTATTAAAAAATAAGTTTTTTTCTTTCAGTTGAAACTACTATTCATTTTTCTATAAATTACTCAACTTTACCTTGTTTAATTAATTTTTTTTTAGCCAGCTGTTGTCAGAGCTGATTGATAATGTACCACCATCGAGGCTTACCAAGCAAAAAATGATGACCCTCAGTGATATCGTTCATTCTCCCCTTTTTTTAACTGCCGAGTCTAGGAAAGTTTTGCTGCGAATTATACTTCTTCAAATAAAAGATCTACTTGAAACTAAGGATGAGGTAGCTTGACAAAAAAAAAAATGAAGTAGCTAGAAATTCCTCTTTTTTTTTTAATTGTATTTATTTCTAGTTTGAATTTATTTAAAGTTTAAATATAAGTTGTCTATGTTATATGTATGTCACATGTGTAAATGAAGAAGTACTTTTTTTTTATTTATGTCTAATTGAAGAAGTAATATTTGTTGATAACTTTTATTAAAACATGTGTATTCTGTTTTGCATGCTTGGATAAACAGAATATGATGAAACACGTGAGTAATGATTGTTGTTGTTTTTTTTTACCCAATAATATTGGTAAGTATTCGTGAATGTACCTTGTGTATTAACAATAATTTACAATCCTGTGTGTGAAGCATGTTCCTTGAATAATTGTATTTATTTGTGTGGGACATTAACCGATTTACCTGTTTGCTGCTTTTGTGTCTCGATATAAATGAAGTCGTTTGATCTAGTGTTTTTTATATAATTGTGGAAAAAATCCCCTGACTTTGTCTTCACTTTGTCGTAACCTTGGCAAATATACTCAAAGCACTTTTTTTTTTTGTTTACATTCACTACAAGCACATTCCATCCAATGAGCAGAGTTTTATGCTTTCTTAATGTCATTTTATCTTGCATGTAATTTTCCATCTCCAAATTGTTCAAATATGCCTTGTTTCCCTAAGGAATAAATGATCAGCTTTGTGTTATGCTTCGTTAAAAATTGTCTTTTATTGCTTAAGGGCACAGCATGAACTTAAAAAAACATTAACATATAGAAGTTCTCAATCTATTTAAGAGTAATAGCATAACAGAATTATGTTAGTTCTATACGTATACTGTAAAACCTTGATTATCTGGCATTTAGTTAACTGTATCTTGCATATAATGAACTGATTCATTTGTCGAAAGGGGAGGGGACAAACATATTTCTCTAAAAACCAAAAGTTTTATTTTTATTTCTGATCTTCACCATGTATTAGATAACTTATATTTCTCATTCCTTCCTGTTCAGCTATCAAATATCACATTGTCCTAATGTTTATTTATTTATTTTTTTTTTTTTTTTTTTTTATATAAAACAACCAACCATAAATGAAACAATTTATTAATTATTGTTATAAATGATTAAAATTATTATTTTAAATTACAATCTTTACTGGAGCTCTGGCATTTCTTCATGATATACATCAAATAAATTCAGGTTCAATTAAATATTTGTTGACAAAACAATGTTACCTTTGTATAGATAAGGCATTAATTTTCTTCATGAAGAACCTTTGTTGCAAAGAGTTAACTTCGAACTAAAATGCATTGAATATGAACAACAGACATGACTGATAAACTGATCACAAGCAGATTGACTATGTACTGACTGACTGATTCATATGAATACGAGCTCATTAATGATCTCTTATCTGAGCAAGAAAATCAGTCTTTTTTATAATGAGAAATACTTTATTTAAAAGGAGTACTGGCCTACTATTTAGGGTTGCTAAGTACACAGCGTATTCCCTTTTCATATCTAACTATACATACATCATTATTATCATTACTAAATAATCTGTTTTTCTAATTGTTTTTTTCCACTTGGACCATTCACCTTACTATGATAGAATCTCACATTTCTCTTTTCCGTTGAACTCAATATTAAAGTTATACAAACTCAAATACTAAACGAAAAACTATTTAAGTATTAAAAATACCAGTATGCATCTTTACTTATAAATATAGGTTAACAAGAAAAAAAAAAATTTACCACTGCAAGCAATGGAGGGTCCTGGGTTCAATACTGTTTCAATGCCAACGGTTGTGAAGAGGGGTGGTTGGGCCGAGATCACGCTTAATTACCAGATGCTCTCCCTTAGTTAATTATTTAATTATGAGTCTTACTTTATGCTCAGGATGTTGTTCTCGGCTATTGTAACATAATAAATAATCACCTCTCAAAGTTGGACTCTTGTGACATCGAGCATAGTAGAGCAATGCCTTATATACAATCTCAATTCCTTTCTCACTAAGTTACTCCGTTCCCTATTAATAAAAAGATAGGGGTAATTAATGATTGGATTAAATTAGATAAACCATAATAAATGTCGAATCAGTTAGTTACCACATAAGTCTTTCAGTTGACAGAATGACTAACTCCAATTTCAATATTTTTTATTATTAATTTTATTGATATCTCTAGTTAGAAAATGTACACCACCTTTGTTCACAGTTCTATATTTCAAAACTGTAATCGCCTTCTGTGGAATCAACGTACTCACTGTTTGTACAGATATTATAAGGTTTATTAAAGAGCAGTGTGGCTGAATGGGCTAACGATTGTGCACAGCACTGCCGTTGCCCAGCAAGCAACCTGACAAGTGATAACTGGATAAAAATAGTTACGAGTTC
This sequence comes from Nezara viridula, assembly GCA_928085145.1. Classification (NCBI taxonomy): domain Eukaryota; kingdom Metazoa; phylum Arthropoda; class Insecta; order Hemiptera; family Pentatomidae; genus Nezara; species Nezara viridula. Next base: position 168,519,354 of record OV725079.1, read on the forward strand.
GCATCCTGGTGCCGGGGGAGTCTTTTAAAATCCTGCCTTCACCCCCAGGCCAAAGAAAATCCTGTATAGCCTTAAAGGGGAGGACCAAAAAAAAAAAGCATAAATTTACCAAATAGATGTTGAAATTGGGGTTAGACATTCTATCAACTGAAAGGTTTATATAAGCGATGATGGATAACACCTAAAGAGTTCAGAATAATGTTTTCGGCTGATGTCTCCTTTATCAACACCTCTCTCGGTGAATTCTTTTTAGAATTTCTCTTTTAGGAAAGGATTGTATAACATTTATTCATTAAAAATTCTATGAAGCAATAGTCACACAGAATATTAAGTTTTTGTTTATTTAGATATTTATTTCAATATTTCATTAACCAAGTAATATGTGTCCTGAACAAATCATGTTTTTTGTAATCTAAATATTAATTATTTTTGTAATACTAATTATTAGTAAACTACACTTCCTATTTAAACCATGTTTCAAATATCTCCTCCCCCATTTTTACTGCTGTAATCAAGGTTTTACTTTACATTTTAACTATTATTTAGACTTCTTAATGCGTATAGATTTGTTTGTTTCAGTAAAATTTAAAATATAGTTTCATATATACCAAATAGCATTTGTTACTGTTCTTAATAAAATATACTTTGTTGACCTTTAATCTTAAATTTAAATATGTTCTATACTAGCTGAATTCAAGTGCTGCCCATTCATTGTTTTTTAAAATTATTTTTCTTGAATTAATTTATAATTTTTTTTTTCACAGAATAAATTCATTTGCCAAAGCTAGGTGTATATAAGTATATATATTTATCTTTTTTTTTTTTTTGTGGATGTGTTTTGTAGTGGTGGATGTGATTTTTTATATGTAGGAATTTAGGATCAAAACTAAGTCAGTTGCCAAGGTTGCTAAAGTGTTGGGAGAGTCAGAGGCGAAACTGCAAGATATACAGGACACTCCTCATGAACCGCCGGTAAGAGAAACAGGCTTCATAAAAAAAAAAAAAATAATGTCAAAAAGTATTTGATTTGATTTTATTTAATGTGTGTTTCGCTTATAACCTGCTTTTATTACTCATTTGTTGGATTGCTTTTTCTAATTTGAAATTAATATTACCTTAATTGGTGTTTATTAATTTATTTTGTATCAAATGAAATATCAGTTAAATTATTTAATTAATCAATATTATCTGTCATCGTAACTCCTGTTAAACCAAGTTAGTTTTAACTACTTTAGCTTTAATAATATGTAAATATTTTAATTTGTAATATATATACCTTGTAAAATAAATTATAGGTTATTTAAAACAAACACTAAAAATCCATTGATAGTAGCTAAAACAAAATAAATTTTAACTCAATAACTAGTAGTAGCCTGACTGGAGCGATGCGAGTTCAATTCTTACCTTTTTTTTTTCTCACGGGGTTTTGGCAGCAGTGAGTTAATGCGTTTGGGTTTTCGTATGCCCACTGCTGCCAATAAGCAACACTTTATTAATAACGATTAATTATTTTTATTTACATAATTTTAGGAACAAAACTGGGTTAACTGTGGTGCGGCCCGGTACACGGTTGTGTACTTTTATGGTGGAGCCGCATTTTGTCCGCACCACATCCGTACGGTCCTACCATAGTGGTCTTCGGCCTCTTCAGGTGGTATTCTTACCGCTCCCTGGGAGAAATGTGCAGGACCGATCATATCCCTCCACCCATACACAAACTCCCGAAAGAGCGGGTAATTTTCCTTCTCCTCTAGGCGGGGAAAATCTTCTTCAGTCAGGCTGTACACTCCCATCCCTCTTGGCAATGTCTCACGGCATCCCTCCAACTCGGTGCAGGATATTAGGATGAGCTCGGCCATCCTATCAGGGACCCAGCAGGGAGGGCACTGGGGGTTGATATTCTTTCCATGGGCAGCAAGTTTTCCCCGGAACTCTCCATCTCCTGTGAGATCCAATAATGAAGGAGGACCCATACCACATCTAATCTTGTCTGGACGGTGGGGAAGAACTTCCGGAGGGTAAACCCTTTCGGGCTTGTCATCCACCGTCTGTTCCACTCTTTAATGGCATCCTCCCTGATAATCCCTTTCCATTGGTTCGGGTTCTCAACAATTTTCTCATGGAGCCCCTCCGATAGCGTGTGCAGCCCCTGCCTCTTGAAGTGGAATTTGATGGTATCTTCCTTGAGGATTAGTTCCAGGAGCATCGCTCCGGTCAGCACCTGCACCGCTTCGTGGGACACCGTCCTGTAGGCCTTTGTTACCCTCAGCAGGGCAGGGCGAGTCTCTGGATGGTGGCCATCTTTCTATTCTAGATCTTATCCAGACGGCAGCTCCACGCTGGGGATGCGTACCTCAGTATACCCGGCACGACTCCCTTGTAGATGACGCTCTTGGCCAGGTACCTGAGGCCCCTAAAAGCACCCCCATCCTTGTAAGGCCATTCAGTGACATGGTCATCCCATTGCGCAGATGTTCGATCAGTGGAGAGACATTAAACTTCCTCTTAAATCTCACGCCTGGGTAGGTAATCTAGTTCAATTCTTACCTAGAGTCAGTTGATGTTTATTACTCAGCGATCCAGAGAAATGAATCTTGACAGTAAATACCACAAGACTCACTCTTTTATTTCCCCCTTCCTCCTGGATTTTCCAGGATCAGGGGCTAAAGCAGGGAATTGATACCATAGTTGAAAGTGCTTCGACCAGCACTGGTATTGAAACTCGTAATCTTCAGTTTATCAGGTTGCCATGAAACACCTGTTTTAAGCACACCTTAGCCAACTCGGCCACACCACTTCCTAATCACAAGAGCTATTCGCCAGACTAGTTCCTCCACCAATACAGTACTAGCCTTTAGGCATAGCTAGATATTACTTAGAGGTCATTATGAAGGACCAATTTGAGGTGACGATCCCAGAATGCCCGGTTCGGTACAAAAATTTTCCATAGATTTTCTAGGATTTTCTTCAGTACATATGTAAGTACGCTCATACAGTTTTTAATTTTTTATACTCATGTAAACAGTGCTTTTAAAAGATATGATATTTTTTATCAAATGATTAAGAAAAAGAAGATATTAAAGTGGAGGAACCCATAACAGTATACCATGAAGATGCAGATAAGGCTTTACTTCAATCACTGTATTCATCAAAGAGAAGAAGCAGGAAGGAAGTTCCAATTGAATTATTTATATTAAAAAAGTTATAAAAGGATTAGTAAACATTTAAATAATTTTCATTGTGTAAATGATGTTTATATTCTTAGCTTCTGGACTTAATTTATTTGAAAAATAAGGATTATTATTATTATTTTTTTAGTTGTGTTTAGTATATAGTGTCGTCCAGTAATCTGAATTTGAAAAAAAAAAAAATGAAATTTGGATGGAAGTATAGATCCAATGCTGTTGTCCCCCTCCCCCCCTCCCCTCTACAGCAGTTAGTTCAGATTACAGGGATTTATTTTAATTTGGAAGTAGCAAAATTATATTAGCAATTCAATATGGTAATGAAGATCTTCTAACGATAAACTAAATGTCGACAGGTGGAACTTTGCGTAAATATCTTATGTGATATAATGGAGCTTTTGTTCCGGGATGACATAGGCCCAACAGTCCATGATTTACAAGTTATTATGCATTCCATATTAAGAACCGTTATTCAGACTACTATTACAATGGATCGAGAAGAGCCTCTTGTGGTAAGTTTGCCTTATGTTTATATTTAAAATATACCTTTTTTATTTATTTTTTTAGCTTAAAATCTTCACCCGAATCTGTCATAAGCAATGACAATTAGCAGGTCTGCTGTCGGTAAGAGTACTATGAGGGAAGGATTGCCCAGTGGCATCCCTTTCTGTCTTGAATTTAGCATATTTTTCAAGCGAGGTAATCTCTCATCCAGCTTTTTTTGAGCTTCCTGAATGTGTTTTCGGTTATGTTAAATGTACCCATACTTTGTATAAATGTTATTATGTCCATGGATGTTATCATGAAATCTTTTGTATGTGGTTGGTTGTTGACTGTTGGCATTTGAAGATCTTTATTTAAAGTAATGTTTGTGACTTACCATGGAGCTTTAGTTATGGTCCTGAAAGTTTTTCACGGAAAAGTTTGTAGTTTTGGTATGTGGGTCCTTTTTGTTGTCCGATAAATTTGTGAAGTGTAGCTCCATATGGGTTTAAGTAGGTAAATATAATTCAATTTTTGTTTTAGGTTTAATTTTGAGCTTTTTGAGAGAAGTAAGTATAACAGCCGTTTTTTTGTTGATACGCGGGCTCCAGGTCATTCTTCTGTCAAATGTCAGTCCAAGATATTGTATTTTATCTGTTTGAGAAATTTCGGCATTGTCAAGGTAATAGGAGGGCATGTTTCATGTCGAAGAGTGAAAGTGATTTGTTATGATTTGTCTTTATTGAGTCGAATTTCCCCAAGTCTGCACCAATCATTTAATTTTGTTAGATGATGTTGTAAAGTCTGTGTAGGATTATTATGTCTTGTTAGAATTGCTTTATCATCTGCATATGTCAGTTCCGGTGCTGTTAGGAATGTTGTGTGTGTATATGATATTTAAAAGCAGAGCGAGTACTGACCTGTGAGGAATTCCTGCATAGGCTGGTCTTATTGAAGAAAGTTCTAAGCCTTGGCAGACAGAGAAAAATCTATTAAAAAAGAAAGGATTGAAGGATAAGATAGTAGGTGGGAGGGAGTATCGTCTTAAGTTTGAAGAGAAGTCTCTTATTCCAGAATATCAAATGCTTGAGCGACATCCAGAAATACTCCAGTTGCATACAATTTGTGCTCTAGTGCCATTGCAATGTAATCAGTCACCTTGTGTAATTGATGGATGGTTATTTATTTTTAAAGTAGATATTTATATTATTTACAAAAATATATAAAGTATTTTATTTTTACACTTATATTTTATTTATTTTTTGTCAGTCTTATGTGTGTTGTATGACTAAAGGTGAGTACTGATAATCACTTCAAACAGAACAATGGAATAATCTAATAATTGTAAATTCTATGTTATTTATAAATTATAAATCCACTGAAAATGTTAAAATCAAAACTTGGAAAATACAGGTTTTCAGCTAAAGGCAAATAAATATATTTAGATATAACTTTATTATTTATAAATTTGCAATATTATATAATTGTGATGTTATTAAATTGTAATAATAAAACAAGTTTTAATTACCAGAGGGATGAGATTAAAGCCCTAGAACATTATAAATGTGTAGTACTTATATTGGAAGATTTTATTTTTGCTCTTTTCAAAGAAAAAATGATTTTAGACTTCTCATAAAATTAAGAGGAAAAAAATATTTTAATATAAATTTAAGTTTACTTAATAAAGTTTGTCAACAGAGATTTCACCTTAATTATAGGTAACATCTTTTCAAAATAATTATATAAAGTTATACATTTATAAAGCACACTAATGAGTTTTGGGAATCAATATTTGATAGTTTATTAAGAGATTTTAATTTTTTTTTTTATTCCATTTTTATAGTATTATTAATATGCTTGTTGAATATTTATTACTTGAGTTGCATAATTTTTGCTGGTCTAATTAAATTTAGTTTCGTGATTAAGAAGCTGAAGCATACAGAATGCAGTATATCATGGTGGTTTATAATCTCTATCCACGACTGGATGGCGATTCAGTTTTATTACTATTGCATTGTCACAGTCTCATCATTTCCGCAATCCATCTATTAAGATGACAGAATCATTCTGTATGCATGAGCCTTAACATGCTTTTTCATATAAAATTTTCAATTAAGGGTGTGAATTAAATTAACATTATAACATAAAAATAAAAATTTATAATTTAGCACTACATTAACTTCTATCAGTTGATTTCAAAAAATATTATTATTTTTTTTTTTTTTTTTGGTGTAGGGGAGTCTTGTTTCGATAATGCTTGCAATCCTAAGGCAAATGGGAGCAAATCATTTTGAAGACTATATCAAGCGCTTTCCGACTAGGACTGATCTCCTGGATTTTTTAATGGAAATATTGCTCGTTTTTAAAGATCTAGTTTCAAGACCCGTATTTCCCAGAGATTGGTGTGAAATGATAATGATACAGAACAGGTATATTTTCATAATTTTTAAATATTTTATATTGGCGGCTAAAAACACATACTTTTATCTTCTTTTTTTTTCTCCTTCATTTATAATTGAAGCATTGATTTCCAAAAGTTATTAAAAGACTATTTTTTCTTAAGCAATATTCTGATCTATTCACATTATGATGGTTTGATTTTATCGAAATCCATCGACACATTTTCACGTTAAGAATTTGAGGAGTACTTTAAAATCATGCTTTAAAATTGTAGATTGGCCCTAATACAAATTAAAGATTGATTTTAGTTTTTTTCCTGAAATATTTAAAAAAAGTGATAAACTTATTACCTTTTGGAAATTACCATCTCAAATGTAAATTATTTAGCCTTTATTTGCTTTATATTAAGTTTTGGCTACATTGTTATATTAACTGTTGGCTACATTTGCTGATGACTCGGCAATATTAACGTCTAACAAGGATGCAGCTAAGGTTTCTCAGGTACTTCAAGAACACCTAGACGAAATAGCTTGTTGGGCTAAAAGGTGGAGAATAAAAATGAACGAGTCTAAGAGCCAATTTGTTTCATTTACACTTAAACATGACTCTTGTCCTCCAGTGTGCTTTAATAATATCTCTCTACCACCTTCAAAAACTGTTTGATATTTGGGTCTCTACTTGAACAAACGACTGGCATGGACATACCACATTAAACAAAAAAGAAAGGAACTTAATCAGCGATACGGACTTCTTTCTAGGCTACTTGACAGATGTTCTAAATTATCTGTGACTAATAAACTAACTATTTACAAAGTCCTCATTAAACCACTTTTGACATATAGGATCGAACTATGGGGAACAGCAAAGAAATCAAATAAAAAAATCATTCAGTCATTCCAGTCAAAAGTCCTTCGGAAAATTGTAGACGCACCTTTTTATGTTTCAAACCTCACGTTACACACTGGCCTTAACACTTCTTTCATCACGGCAACTGCCACTGACCGCTTTAATAATTTTCATGACAGACTGACTCTAAATTCAAATCCACTTACTCAGGCTCTATCTACTGCCACAAATCCATATAATCCGCCCAGAAGACTGCTGAGGCACTGGCCAAGAGACATTGAATTGAGCTACTTGCTGCATTTTTTTTTTTTGTGTGTATTTTATTATGTGTTGTTTACTACTGTTATTTTTTTATTGTTTTTTTTTTTTGTCTTTTTGTTTTGTTATTACTATTCTTTTTTCTTTATGCTATCATTTCTTCTCCTTGATATCATATTTGCTGAATACCGAGGTAGATGGCAAATTTACTGTGAGCCAGAAATATGTGTAACTAATAAATAAATATATTAAGTTTGCAAATCAATCCCTTTGTTGGTTAGTTTTTGATGTATCTAACTTTTATTTTTGGCATTGGGGATCTATTTCCTGGCAATGCTGCTTGGCTCAAAAACTCCCATGTGGCTTGAGAAATCATGAAACCTAATAGTATGAGAGGGTCCATTTTGTGTGTAGTAGCGGTTATACGATGTGAGGCAGTATTTCCTCAGGATACTTATTTTTGTGTTGTTTCTCACCATCAGCTTCATTATTCACTTTTATCATCCTACCAGATTATCTTCTTCTGTCCGTTTGGGTTTTCAACAATCCATATTGAAGATTCCCTGAAAGTCTTGTTTAACTTTGCCTCTTATAATGATTATTTTAAATTGTCGTTTTTTATTCCAAAAAGTCATTAATTGACATTTTATAATCCTATAAAGTACTAATAACTTTTTTGAATTTTCCACTAATGGAATTAAATTCTTGAACTATAAGAATAAAATTGTTCGCTTGTTGTAAGTTTATTTGGTATATAAAAGAGTATGTTTCATTTTAGTGCACTGTGTTTTTTTATCAATAAGTAAGATAAAAATAAACAAAAACGTTCTTAAAATTTCAGCTTTATCAAAAGTATATTCTAGTGACTTTTGGCAATAAACCGATGATATCACTTCATTTATTTTCTAAATATAAATGAGAGAAAGAACTGTCTTAGTGATAGAGATTCGCTGCTCACTCTTTCTTATTTTTACTTCTTCTTAGTATTTAATTTTATAATATTAATTCTGTTAAGTATTTCCAGGCTTGTTGATATTATTTCATGTTGGATATATTATTCAATTATATCATGTTTCTGTTCTAGCATCATACTTAAGGCTCTGAGGTTTTTCTCACATACTATTCGAGATTATTTCTCTACTAAATTTGAGCATCAAGCTTGGAATAATTTTTTCCATTGTGCCATATCGTTTCTGACACAACCAGCACTGCAATTAGAAACTTTTTCTGAAGGCAAGAGGAGAAGGGTAATTGCTAGGTATAAAGATATGAGAATGGAAACTGGTTTTGAAATCCGAAGTATGTGGTTTAACTTGGGTAAGTGTTTTCTTTTTTTTTTCTTCTTAATTTTAGATAACTTTCACAAAGAGGTTGATTATATACTTTTGTTTTTAATAAATGAACTGAAATCTTAAATAAGTGAATTAAAAACCTCTACACTCTTTTAAAGTTGAATTACAAATAAATAAATTTCCCAATATTCTCTTGCAGGTCAGAATAAGAAACAGTTTATTCCTGGTTTGGTCGGACCGTTCCTTGAAATGACTTTAATACCTGAGTCTGATTTGAGGAAAGCGACTTTACCAATATTCTTTGATATGATGCAGTGTGAATTCTATTCTCCTCGGGACACTTCTGACAATAGAAGAGATTCGACACAGATCAAAGCAAATTTTTTAGAAGTAATAATTTTAACTTTTATCAATAGCAGTGTTAAACAAATTAAGTTCACTTGAATATGTCTCCACCAACAATATAAACTATTTAAGAACTTCACAATAAATCTAATTAGATAGAATTTCTGGGTCATATATCTGCAACAATTTCCTAACCAAAAATTCACTGAATTTCATACATATAATATAATTTAAAAATTTGGTGTGGTGCACACATCACACAACTTTCAATTACCACTTCTTTTTTCTTTTTTTTTAGCGAAAGTATGTATTTCGAGACTTAGGGAAGTAAAAGTAAAAGTTACAGGCGGTGCAAAATATTATTTAAAACAATTAATTAACTTATGTTTTTCACAGTCATCTAATGTATTATATTTATACTTGTTTTGTCGCTAAGGGTTTTCATTTTATGACTGTATATTTTGATTATAAGAAATAATTAAGTGCTATTAAATATTTTTAGTCTGACAAGAGTGCCCCTGATAAAGAAGGCCGCTATATTCCATTGTAGGTATTTTTATTTGTTTACACATTGGCGTATATACAAATTTTAATCTTTATATTGCTGTAATCTATACATCTAACATTAGCTTTTATAAAAACCGCACATGTACACGTATATTAATATTATCGGAGCTTGTATTTTATTAAACATATGTTACGTATGAAGCCTTTTTCTAACCTTCCTGCCAAGCTCAGTTATGCGCTCTGGTATCTTTGGTTCTCTATTATTGTTCACTATATCCTTTATTTCTCCTTTAGTTAATTATAAAATTCTTTCACATTTTATATTTATCCATTTTTTATAGCAGATTACAATGTGAAATGGTTAATTATTGCAAGTAAAACAGATCAAAGGCATTTTATAGGAAGAAATTTTGAAGATGTAAAATTTATGATTTAAAGTAGCATTTCTGGTTAGCCGATTCCGGCCAAAAAGTTGCTGTTACATCTCGAGTTTATTTAAACTTTAAATACACAATTTCAGTTTTGTAACACTTTTTTGAGCTACACTGTTCACACACAGACAATTTTACGACACTTGGTTATTTGGACTCAGAGGACCTCAAAATGTGTATTTACGTTCAAAACGCAGATTCAAAAATTGTCACGGTTGTAATACTTTCCCTTACTACATATTTTGTATATAGGTAGGTAAGTGAAAGTAATATGAATTTCCTTTGTTGACTAAATATGTAAACATGTGTATAGTGGGGAAGTTGTTTGGAGTTGCAATCATGGAGTATACAAAAAATATTTATTTTCTAATAAATAATATAATTTATTTCAATTAATTTATCTTAAAGAAAATAAATAAATTTGTTTTTGTATTTCACTAACTGCAACTCCCAACCGACTTCTCTTACTGTTAGTATCTACGGTCTAACAGTAAAAAATAATATTTCTGTCTGCTTAGCATTTGAATTTGATTTTTTTTTTTTTTTCAGTTTGAAAATGAAATGATCTCAAAACTTGATAACTTGGTGGAAGGTGGAAGAGGTGATGAAGACTATAAAGATCTATTTTTTACCATTGTCAGTTCACTTTGTGAAAATCACGCTGTTCTGAAAGATCAGGTAGTTTATTACAGAAGTTTTTCGTTTTATTGGTGACATAATTGTATTATTTATTATTTGTTATGATTTTTTCTTCTTTTTTTTTTTAGGGACTTAAGTTTGTGAAAACTGTGACTAGACTGATGGAAAGGCTGTTGGAATACAGATGTATAATTAATGATGAAAATAAGGAAAACAGAATGAGTTGTACTGTAAACCTTCTTGTAAGTGACTTATAATACTATAAATACTAACATTTTACAATGTTAATGGTCAAATTATTGCATTTAAAATAAATTTTACATTCTTTTCTAGTTGATTATATATAATAAGAATTTAGTCTTGGCTATAAATACATAACAATCCAAAAAATATAATATTAAAATTAAGAAATAATTCAACCTCAATATTGAATATTCATTCCAATATGCCACTTAAATATTTTAGGGAAAAAAAACAGTTACAAGAAATGGCCCAACTAAACTAAAAGTAACAAAGCACAGGCCTCTTAAACTATTATATTTCCTTAAATTCAGATTAAATTCCTTCCCTTGTCTAAAACAGTGAATTACCTCAGAATAAATATAATAAAAATATAAAATATTGATAAGCTGGTTATTAACATTCACGAACTACATCGAAAGAAAAACACATAAAGCTAAACAATGTATTTTTTCCCTCCTTAAGAAGACAATATTTCCTAGGCACTTTCCTTTATCAAATCATTACCGATCATCGTCCTTCTTATGCCTTCAATCTTCTCCAATTTAAGTCCTCAATCCATTCCCTCACTACAATGGATCCCGACCCTCTGACCTATACATCCCTTCTCATAGATCTGCCTCATTCCAAAATTCCTTTATAGCCCGCTCTGTCAACTTTTGGAATTCCCTCCCGATCAAAATTCGACATGCCCCTTCTCTATACACATTCAAAAACCTCCTATTCCAATTCCTGTTCCAAAAACAGTCAGATACCAGCTAACTATTAATTTTTTTTTTATTTATTTTTTTTTTTTAGAAAATTAAACTTTATTCTGGGACTAAGTCCCTTTAGAATAACAATGATGAGTTAATACATAGTTTTATCTGGATTGTATATAGCTTGTGCACCTAAGGTTTTCTTTACTTTTTATTTTAGTTTATTTATTGTTTCAAACGTTTAGGCCAGTAATATTCTATTATTTTGTACATTATTGTTATTCTGAAGGGACTTAGTCCCAGATTAAAGATTTTTCTATCTATCTATCTATCTATTTTGAACATGTTTCCATATTTTAACAAAAATCCAAGTTAAGACTTCAAAACAAACTCACTGTTTATAAAACAGTTATCAGAGCTCTGATCTGCTATGCCTAATCCGTGTAGAGCTCATCTCGCCAAAATGATTATTATATACTTTACCTGTCGATAGTTTGAAATCCAAGGAATTACAAGAAAATTCGAATTATCAAGAAAAAAACCCTTTTGTGAATTTTCTCCATATGAATTAATTGTTTTTGTTCACTCTTAAAGTGAGTCTAAAATAACTGTAAATGATGAAAACTTGCACAGACAATACTGTTCATCCAAATTATCATTAAGTCTGCTCAAAAGGTCTATCATGTAGTTTGTAATACATCAAACTATTCTAATTTTTAAATTTGTCTTTGCAGGATTTTTATTCAGAGATCAATAGGAAGCAGATGTATATACGTTATTTGAACAAGCTCTGTGATCTTCATTTGGAAAGTGACAATTACACCGAAGCTGCTTATACTTTGAAACTTCATAGTAAACTTTTGAGTTGGTCTGATGTAAGTTTATCGACCATGTTGAGGAGCAGCAAATATCCCAACTGTCAGACTCATCGCCAGCTCAAGGAAGCATTATATCATGCCATTATTGATTACTTTGACCAGGGAAAGGTATGAATTTTTTTTAAATGATTTAAATTATCAATTATTAATTAAATTTTAGTGTTCAATGACAATTTTTTAAACTATGGATTTTTTTTTCCTGTTGCCTCATGATCACTGAAATATCCTATCTTTATGTATTATTTCTCTAAGGTATTTTTTTGTTTGTACATTACATTTTTGTTAATTCATCATCAAATCCAATGATTAAGCCTTCATTTTGAAGACTTTCCTTTCTTTTTAAATCTTTTCCTTCAAGGAGGAAAAATAGTAACATCCACCAGAAATTTTAAGAAAAAAGTTATGAAGTAAATGAAACTTTATTTGTGAATACTCAAAAAAGTTAGGTTTTATTGTTGATGGCGTCCATGAATAATTAATGAATTTCCTGAAAAACCTACATCATATCAAAAATGTCTCCGATTATAAATTTGTCTTTAAATTTCATTTCCTACCAGAACATAAAATCACCTTATTCGTATTGGAAATTCCAGAGTTAAGAGTCACGGGAGGAATATTCCAATTGGAAAATATTCAGTCCTGTGCATAATTTAGGCATTTGAATTGCTGAAAAACTTATTTTTCTTTAAACTGTTACAATGAAATGGCTTTAACTATTTCGTTGAAATATGCCAATAACCTTCTTTTTAATAGCCCTTAAATATTCATATATAGTACATGAATTCTCCAGAAAATCCAAGGAAAAACTTATAAATAAAATAAAATATTATTTCCGCATAACATAAAAAGTATACAGTTTTTTGGTAAATTTAATATTAAAAAAAAAAAACACTAAAAAATAAAATCAATTGAACTATTAGGAATGCTATGGCACATTGTAATTAGTTTCTATATTTTAAAAAGTATTTATTTTATTTGAAGAGGAAACTCGTTCACATTTTATTAGTTTTTCAAATAATTTGTAAACTGTACATCTCCCAAAATATTTCAGATGCTTATTTGAAAGATAAATTAATATGCCTACAAAGAAAAACTTGAAAAAAAAAATCTATCTAAAGTTACATTCTTAAAGAAATATATTAAAATTTATTTATCTATATTTTATTAGTATTTCATTAAAAAAAAAAAAAAAACATTTTCTAGATGTGGGAGAATGCTGTTGAAGTTTGTAAAGAACTTGCTAAACAATACGAAGAGCAAGTGCACGATTTGCCTCAACTCAGTTCTCTTTTAAGAAGAATGGCCGACTTTTATGACAATATAATGTACAAACTTAGGCCTGCTCCTGAGTATTTTAGGGTAGCTTACTATGGCAGAGGTTTTCCTCCGTTCCTTCAGAATAAGGTAATAATCCTTTCTGTATTCCTCAAGGTAAAATTGATTTAATAATTTTATGGATAATTGCTGAATTAGGCTTAATTCTAAACTATGCCTAACCTAACCTCCTAGTCAAGTAATGAGATAAGGTATATCTCTATTTCAGAATAAAATTTACACTGAGTTAGTTTATGCTTAGCCTAAATAAGAAATGGTTGTATATACAGTGGTGTACATAAGACATTTGACCTGAGCGCCATTCAAAATGGGTTTGCAATATTCGTGAAATATTAAATTTAAAAATTCAGCCACCAATGATATAACCATCATTCAAATAATCTCGCGATTCCTGTACATGGTAATCTGTGATGAATGCGTGGGAGGGAATCCAGGGGGCGTAGTACTAGTAAAACTTCTTAAGAAATTATGTATATGCACACCATACTCTTCTTCTTCTTCTTGTCTGGCATCACGACCCACTTGATGAGTCATGGTGTGCTACAAGGATTGCCTGTCCTCTCTATTGCATGTCAATGCCCAGCGGAGTCATGAGAATTTGATAAAACTAATAACATTAGCATCTATAAAAAGTAATATTTCTTTTTATTTTAAACTAGTAATATAACCTCAGAAGATCATTTCATACTGTTGGGATACTTCCTAAATAAATAAGTGGTTATTAAATAAACAAAATTATAACAATATTGATATATTAAACTAAACTTTATAATTATTTTATCTTAGGTATGGGGGGTTACTAACAATCAGATCAAAACACTCAGACCCACGGGCGGATCTACGGTGGGAGCTTTCGGGCTGAAGCCCCCCCCCCCCAAAATGGCAAAATATAACCATGTTTTATCGAAAAAAATATTAAAAAAGTATCTCTTAAAGTATTATTGTTCGTGTGATTAATATTAAAAGGGCTTTAGGAATCACTTAAACACCATTTCATACAGGTAGTTAGTTTCTTTCTTTTTTTCCAAAGTAATTATCGTTATTTTTATGAAAAAAAAAAAGCTTTCGGGCTGAAGCCCCCCCCCCCAAAATTAAATCCTGGATCCGCTAGTGCTCAGACCAACTAAAATTAACTACACTAAATACTGTTTGATTTTAAAATAAAGTTAAGTATGAATTGGAAAGCTAATCTTTTTTTCTATATACACTGTTTTTTCCTTTGTGGCACTGAATTCATTTGTCTTCAAAACTTTCTAAAGTTCTGCCAAACACACCTTTCCTAAACCATTTTCACCAACTTCCAATAAAGGTGTATAGTACAATATATCCTACTTACTTCAGCATTTGTTCATCTTCTACACTGTTTACACACAGTGCCATATATTCTGTGAACCACTTTCCTTTCGAATCTCAGAATGGTTATAGTCATCATCCAACATCCTGAGCCGAATGTAAATATAGGCCTAAATATAAATCCTTGTTATAGAGGCTTTGGACAAAATGCTGCTTTTGGAAATCAAAATATGTGCATTCACAGAAAGAATGCGTCAGTCTATTTCTTCTTGCATATTATTTTCGTAGTTAAACTTGGGATCCTAAATAGGTAAATGACTGTATCTTTTCAATTCAGTGTGGACTTATGGTAAAATATTTTTCTGCACCATCCTCTGGTGGTTGGGGGGATATAAAATATTCTAATGAAGTATTTATGTTGAAAAATGAGATCAGGAAAGCAGAATAATCTCAAAAAGATCAAAATTTGAAATTGCTTTGGGATGACATTTCTTATAAAATGTTTAGCTATTACATGTATTACATAATGAAATTGGATTGATAATCGATTCAGTATCCATCAGAAGTTGTGGGCAATCTTTCAGTAAGTTAAAATTAATAACTATCGTATTCTAAGCCTCTACTAATATAAATTCAAATAGAGTATTTTGCACATTCAGGTACAATACAATTCTTTTTTCTTTAGATAGCGCATGTAAGAGTTTTATGGTGTTCTATTTAGTGTATCTGCTTTTTATATTAAGATAATTTACGAAGTGGCACAATTTTGATGCATGCCCCAGGCATTTTTGATTGTTTCGCCACTGTATATATATTTCTAACCCAAAAAATTATGTGTAACCTTTAACTCAGTAATTGGCTCCTAAATTATTTAATATAGAGTAATTTAACAACATATTTATTACAAATGTTTATTGTAAAATTGAATTATTTGTAATAACTTAATTTTACAGGTTTTTATATACAGAGGAAAGGAATACGAGAGATTAAGTGATTTCTGCACAAGGACTTTGAATCAGTTCCCTAAAGCAGAACTTATGAACACTCTTACGCTACCCAGTGAAGACGTTACAGAATCTCCGAATCAATGTATAAATTATTCTCATTAATTTATTTTATTATTTCATTTTTTCCCCAAATTATTTATTTCATTATTAGGTTATTAGGTTATATAAGATGAGGGCTTATAAATATTGTTTTTTTAAATGTTGTAGTTAAATATTTATTATCTGAATTAAATTTCAAGTTCATTTGAAATATTGTAATTAAGTAATTGTGTGGGAAAAAAATTATCTGCAATAGAATTGAAGTACTAAAAATTTAGAATTCCACTTTTTAAATAATAAACAAAAGTTTATAATTTGCTATGACTATAGGAAGTTAATTCCTTTCTTTTTCTTTGTAAGTAATTATTGTTATATATATATATTTTTTAAATCTTATCCCCCCTTTCCAAAACTAAATCCTGGATCCGCTAGTGGCTTGATGTATACATCTGCCAAACACAATTCTCTCAAAACTCTCTCTGAGCTCTCCTTTAAAGCTAATAAAATATATTTTAAGCTAAATATTTTTATTCAGAGAGGACAGAAAAAAAGAGAGGTATAGAGAGGTAGGTAAAGAGAGGTAAGAAAAAAATT
This sequence comes from Nezara viridula, assembly GCA_928085145.1. Taxonomy (NCBI): domain Eukaryota; kingdom Metazoa; phylum Arthropoda; class Insecta; order Hemiptera; family Pentatomidae; genus Nezara; species Nezara viridula. Next base: position 168,535,824 of record OV725079.1, read on the forward strand.
CTGCCAAGTAATATCGGTTTAGCTTCCTCTCCATTTTCATTGTTTTTTATTTTTATTTTCCTCCCTTTGTTGCATTTTTGGCTATACGGGATTTTTCCCGGTGCAGATGAGAGTTCAGAGGATTAATGCTTAAGTTAAAACTCCATCCGGCACTGGGATTTGAACTCGTAATGTTCAGTTTATCACAGTACAAGCTAACGCCTGTTACACAACACATTAGTCTGCTCGGCCAACTTGAATTTGATGAAATTTATTTGGAACCACATAGACATCAACCCGCACAAGCCCTGAAAATCTGTTGGTGATAAGCCCATCACAACGATTTGACTACAGTATGACTGACAGGCAACGAAGCAAATTTGAACCTTGATGTCCGGCGTTAAATATGAGTGGAAATTTTCAATTCCGAGCACAAAATTGTTATTAATTTCCCAGAAGAATACAAAGCTATCTTTCCTTCGGTAGTGAGGAAACAAAATGGAAAATATTTCTTGGATGGAAATTTTGAAGCTGGGAACGCCATTCTAAGCTAAAATGTTTAATCAATGTTATGAGCTAGTCACTCCACCTCTTATCTTTAATACCAATCATCTTTGAGAATATGCATCAGAAAAATTTGGGCCATTTTTATTGTTAAAATCTAATCTTTACTGATAAATTAAAATTTTAAATTGATGCAAGTATCCAGATGCTTGTTAATATTGAATTGTATTTCAGATATACAAATCAATAAGGTGGAGCCAATAATGGATGAAAAGAAACAAAGATCTTTTATGCAGACTGTCAGTTCGCAAGTTCTTAAATTCCACAGGTGAATAGAATAACTAATATAAATTATTTTATGAATTATTGAAGAAAGTTAGTCGATTGTTCTACATATCATGGGTGATAAATATTCAGGGCGCAGTCATTGTAAAGATTTTATTGGTACTGACGTTTCAACCCAAACATGTGGTTCATCATCAGGACGTGTTTCGAGCACTGAAGGTATTCAAGTGTACTGGGTACTTGAGTACCTTCAGCGCTGATGATGAAGGGTGTTGAAAACATGCCCTGATGATGACCCACATGTTTCGGTTGAAACGTCGGCACCAATAAAATCTTTATAATGACTGCGTCCTGAATATTTACCACCCATAAATTATTTTATGCTCAGTACTACTTCATTATTCTTAATATTATTATAATTGATATTAATTTTTAACAATTAATTTTCAGAGTAAATAATGTTCAAAAATTCCGATTCTCTCGTCCATATCACAAAAGGGATTCAATGCTTGTCGAAGACAATGAATTTGCTACTCTTTGGATAGAAAGAAACATATTAGTGACGTCATATCCTCTACCTGGTATTCTGAGGTGGTTTCCTGTAACGTCTACTGATACATACCAGTTGTCGCCATTGGCGAATGCAATAGAAACGATGCAAACAACGAACGAGTAAGTATTACTTTGGCTCTCCAAGTTTGTTAGTTAATTGTATTTATTAGGATTTTTTATTTTATTTTTGCTTTCTACCTATTCATATTCTCTGAGCTGGTAGTTTAAGAAGAAAGTTCCAAAATCTTTCATAAAGAAAAAATACTATACCATGTCCATATTATAACCAGTAGTATATCTGTATCCCGAAAGTAAACAACACCTTGTACATCTTTTTGTATGTCTTCAGAGGAGCCAATTTCTCATAACTTTGAGTTGTTAAAATTTGTTACTAAATTTGTATTCCGGAGGTAAAGGACACCACGTCATTTTTTTATTTGTTCCGGGAGCCAATTGTCTATAACTTTGAGCGACTGAAATGTGTTTCTTCGTTACTAAATTATTTTAATTTTTTTTTTACCACTTGGAATTCAAATGTTTTAAAATCAGATCTTATTCCACATCTACATCTTAAGGGGAACTACTAACCAAAATTTCAGCTTCACAGGCATTTCCCATAGATCCTGAGTTCTATGGATATGTGTGAATAAAATGGAGGTACCTAGTAAAGTAAGCTGTATTTTTGCTAATACTGATCCAATCTGGATGATACTGACCCAATCTAGATGGCGTTACTTTTATTTTGTAGATAATTTTAACTTTAAAATAAAAATCTATAATTTTCCAGTAGACTTATAGTTTTCATGTTATTTGAAGAATAATTTTTATTCTTAATGTTTAGGAGTAATTGCTTTAATCCTCCTAGAATACTTCTTTTTTTTTTAAAGCTAACCTTATTGCACATCTACAGTATAATAGAAACTATCTATATTTATAGATTATTCAAAATAATTTTAATATTAACCTGTTAAGATTAGAAATGTTTATAAAAATTAGTAGTCCATGGTAGAGACCCCTTTTTATCGAATTATTAACATCCGCCTGAAACTTCTTAAATAGTTTCATCTCTTTGTAAGCTACAACTATTTCATTTACGAAAACTCTTGGAATTAAGGCATTTTCAATCCAGAGGGGGGCAAACTTTGTCTATTTAATTAGGTACTAAAAACTCGTAAATATCCATTTGCTTTCTACTTGGATCGTAAGATAATGATCACAAATACGAGAAAAAAAGGTGGCCTTCAAAAATATTGAGCCGTTTGGCGTTACCTACACCCTTTAGTTTTCAAAATAACGAGGTTATATAGGATAAACTGCCCAATATTTATGTAGACCACCTTTTTTATTGATTTTGTGATCAAGTTATCCCATGATCCAAGTAGAAAGCAAATGAGTATTTACGAGTTTTTAATACCTAATTAAGTAGACAAAGTTTGCTAATTGAAAAGTTTGCTAATTGAAAACGCCCCAATTCCAAGAGTTTTCATAAATAAAATAGTTGTAGGTTCTGATGAGATGAAACTATTTAAAAAGTTTCATGCAGATGTTAATAATTCGATAAAAAGGGTTCTCTACCACTGACTATAACCAATGTTACTTTTGTTAAATTTTAAACTCACTGGATTAAGTAAATGTGAAAAATCAGAAACTAACTCTTTTATTTAATTATTTATTTTTTGTCTTATAGTCTTAGTTTATTATTTATATTTTGTGTACTTTTAATTATAATGATCTGAATTTCTAATTGATATTGCAGTTTACTGAAAGAATTAATCATGGAACATAAGAAAGATCCAAGCCTACCTATTAATCCATTAAGTCTCCGATTGAATGGAATAGTAGATGCAGCTGTTATGGGTGGAATTAATAACTATGAAAAGGTTTGCAATTTTTTAAAATTATTTAAATAATTTTATTTATTCATCAGTTTATGTTAAATATACTATTTTTGAGTTTACGTTAGTTGTATTATTGTTATTTTGTGTGGAGCAGGTATTTAATTGCACTTACTAACTATAAACTGATTTATGCCAGTTTGATACAGTGTAGTTCAGACTTGAGTGCCAGTGCCATATAAATTTATACAACTATTACACATTTGTACTTGTTTTACAATTATTATGAAATGATACTTGGGTATTTTACATATTTAAAATTTTAGGCAAAATGATAATTTTTAATTTTTATTTTCCTTTTAATGTTTACAAGAATTATAGCAAGACAAATAGTAATAACTAACAACAAATTCAGTATGGTAAATACTGCTTGCATCTATAAATACTCATCCTTGTCCACAATTTGTAATCATAAAATTATAATATATTCATTATTGCACTAATGGAACAAATTTCTAAACTCAGCTCTAATTCCATTGATGAAATCCATTAAGCGGTTGAATCTGGCAGTGATTTATGCTGAGTTGAATAATAGAAAAAAAAGTAGGAAATACGTGCCTAATGAATATAAATATCAAAATAACACTGAGATTATATGCAGGAGATTCGTGAATCCCAAAAGTCAATGGATCCACTGAGCCATTGTTGATTTGATTTATGTATAAAGAAACAATAAAATAATGAGCTTTAGTGCTGAGTTTAATAACTTTCCTACGCTTGATATAACTTTTTCGTCAGTTATTTTCAACCTGGTGGTTCAAATTTCAAACTTGTTTACAATTTCTTCTAATGTACTATTATTATTTTGTTTTCAATAGGCATTTTTTACTCCTGAATATATGGAAGCGAATCCTGATAAAGTGGCGCAGATTGTCCAACTGAAGGAACTAATAGCCTCTCAAATACCACTTCTAGAAGTTGGAATAAAAATTCATGGCGATGTTGCTCCTCCTGCTTTGATCCCATTTCAACAACGACTGGAACAATGTTTCGCTCAAATGCAAAGCCATGTTGTATCAAATTATGGAGCTAAGGTTAGTTTTTCTTTGTGATAATTTACATATAAAAATAGATTATAATATTGTTTTTACAATACACTAACACTAATCTGGACTAGATGGGACAGCTATTCTAGACTTAATCTGTTAAGTAAACATAATAAAACATTTTGTTTATTTTTTTTTCTTGTAAATACACTTTTTCCTCCAGCTTAAGTTTAATTTCTATACTACATTTTGTATACGTAAATCTAAGTTTTCAACCTATGAATCGAGACAGGGTTAACATAATAAAAATTTTTATCAGCTTATATTAATTTTTGTTTAATACTACATTTTTTTAATCAGGAAAATCTTCAAAACGTTTGTTTTATCTTAAATTTTATACCTTCCTTCTTCAAAATTTCGACCTATGGGTCATTTTCAAAGAATAATCTTATTACAATGAAACATATCCTTACATACATCTTTTATGGATAATTTTTAAATATCCCAGCCTGGAAGTATAGTGCGTCTAAGATAAGTTTGCCCATAGAGGAAAGGAGCTTGCACAGCCTTTCCCATTTCATGCTATAAAATGCTATACTCCCATCTCACCTCATACTATGAATGCATTTTTTGATGTTCGATTTTTTTCTAAATCTCAGATCTCACTTATATCTTATATCATACAAGATTTAAACGAGTAGAAACTGCTTGATATTGCCGGCTACTCCAACACTTACTAGATAAACACTCTGAACTTTCAATTAATTAAAAAAGGCTCATTTACATGACTATAATAAGACCTATCTAGCGAAACGGAGCTGAGCTTTGAGGTTCCACCAAACTATCAAATTCCTATCGTATCTGATCCTTACTATCCAAAATCCTTAATGCTCCATATTTTGTCATGAATATGGATATAAATATAAAATATAGAAATAGGAATCATTTATAAAAACATTAGTGTTTCATGTTGCTGATTTGGCGCCTGAGCCAGATATCTATCCTTTCATGATAAACTCCTGTCTCATCCGAATCCACTTATTTCCAGCCTTGCTTATTTCTTGATTTTTAATAACCTCCTAGGCGTCTGAAAAGAAGATGGTCTCGTGATCTTTTTATTTAAAACTATTTAGAGAATACTACTACCATTATGTAATATCTTGACAAGTATGTTCATATCTTTATTTCTAATATGTTCATATTTACAGGTTGTGTTTATTCAATGAAAAAAAAATAGTTTTTCTGTCTGAAAGTCGATGAATATAAATTCAAATAATTAGATATAAATAGAAATAAATGATTTTTAAAAGTGTTTAACAAATTAAATGGCGATACAGCCCTAGTTGAGCCTTGGCCTCATTTAGATATGACAGCCGTCATTTCTATCATCCACCTTTCTTTGTCATCATTCTTCCCTTTAATTTTTCAAGACTTATCACAGTTAGTAGCCTCTCATTCAGCATCCTTTGCATCACAATCTTTCTTTTTTGACGATTGCCTCAATATTAGGCTTACCTGAGAGCTGTTGGAGTTCATTATTTTATATGGCATGCTCATTTAATAAATCTCGACCTCCCTTCGCTGTCTAGAGTAAGTTGATTACTTATTGTAGAAACGGCAAGGTAGAGGGGGAAAGAAAATTTTCACCGCTTGTACAGATTTAATTATGAAAAAAAAAATTAATTTCAGTGGTTATAATGTCTTGATTTGATTTTTTGTTTTTGTTTTTAGAGTTGTGAAATTAAGTACGAACCGGTCACGTTAAGAAGACAAACAAATAAGGGTACGGATACCAACAGGTTGTCTGGAACTAGCTTTGGATCGACAGAGTAAGTCCTGAAATATATGCATGAATTTTTGTTTTACTAAGTTGCTTTTTTAAAAACAAAAACTAGATGCTATTTTTATGCAATGCATTTTCTTCCTTTTCTTTGGAATGAGATTTATTTGTTTGCGAAACACTTCGTAATATTTTTAATTATAAAACCTGAGTGTGCCTAAGTGAACTATTTGTAAACATTGCTTTTTTTTTTTTTGTTTTATTTTATTTATTTTTATTGCTATTTTAATTCATTGGGTTAACTCAGAAACGTAGTTTATTATAAATTTTTAAACTAGTAATTGATTTTTATTTATAATTGAAGTTTGTTAATTCATTTTTGGCATTTACATTAACTTTTTTTTAACACCTCATTAAATTAATTAGTTTAATGAGAAAATGTTCCATTTCTCAGAATTTTTGTAAATAAAAAAGTTGTACCTTACAATTAGATGAAGCTATTCATGAAGTTTTAGGTGGATGTTAATAATTTGATAAAAAGGAAAGGATCTGTAACGCGGAATAATAGGAATAGTCGCTGCAAGATACACATATCAAAGAATAAGTTTTTTTTAACAAGTGTTTAAACCTTATCATGAGAGCCATTTTCAGGATTACATCTTAAATAAAAGGAACAAAAATACTAATGTATGGATATGGGTATGAACTCTAACTCCGGGCCCATGCCCAAATCTGATTGTGGCAGATAATATCAGCCATGGATCAGCAAGATCTTAAGACACCACAAAATGGGTCCAGATCCTTTCAGTAGATTACAACTAAAACCTCACAGTTTAGTGTAATGCCAGCCATAGCCATAACCATTAGTCAAAATACTTAGTAAATACCAAAGACTCTTCATGAATTATATTGGAACAACAATAGATATAATCATTATATAAATAGGCAAAGATATAGAAGTTCATTTCTTTTTTTTCTCTCTCTCTGTTTGTCAACCACATTTTTTTTTGTGAAGTATCTATTTATGAGTTTTGGTGTTATAAATTTAAAAAAATTCAGGAACATGTATATTAATAAAAACATAAATGTTAACTTCAAAACACGTCAATGTTCAAAACACTTAAATCTCAAAAATATTTTCAACTGTTGCTTTGAAAATTTTGAAACAATGTTGCAATTGAATTTAGAATTTTTTTTATATACATTTCATTACCACCTGGCCTTTTGTTTCGAAATAACTAACGAAAAACTTGTGTCGCTATAGACCATAAAAAACAGCTGTAACGATTTTAATGAAACTTGGCTAAAGTCTTCTTACAGCCCTTTTAATTTATGGATATGATGTACTCTCAGCGGTACATTATAGAATTTTTTTTTAGAAAAGCGTGTACGGGCATATGAAAGTTGAAAAAAAAAATGTTGGAAACATGCCAATTCATTTATGTTTTCTTCAAATTTTCAGTAATCAATATGATCAGATTTCGACCACTTGGAAAAACAAGTTTATATAAATGTGTGAAACCTCAGCAACAGACAGAAAATAGATATTTGGCTATACTTAGAAAAATATAATCACACAGCCTTGTTTCTCTAAAATGCAGAAAAAACTAAACTAACCTATCATTTTATTTTATTTTTTCTGTGCTGTAGGAGAATTGGCGATATCAGAATTAATTGCAATCCTTCTTTCCCATTATAATTCGTTGATTTTAATATTAGAACCAAAAAATATTATATATATATTTGAGGGCCTAATAAATTATATATAATTTGATTAGTTGTGGCTTTTATTATTACACACTTTTAAAAACAAAAAAATATCTTCAGTATAGACAACAAAAACAATAATTATCTCCTTATTTAAAAAAAAATCGATTAAATATAAAAAAGGTTAACCATTAAATTATATTAAATATATATCGTTAAACATAAAATAAATAAGAGTGAAGAACACCTTAACAAAAAAAAATGACAAAATAAAATTAAAATATATAAATCATAGGTACATTGTAAATTAACATTAACATTTAAATTTATATGTGAGAAAAAAAAAAAAGAAATTTTAAAATAAAATAAACTTCTTAAAATCTTGATTAATATGATTGAATTTTAAATGTTAACCCAGTCTCTAAATGAATAAATGAAAGGATACAACCTTTGTTTTCGCGGGCTTCCAGCTGATCAGAAGGTTGGAGGTCGCCTTAGTGATGTTTATCACATATGTTCATATGCCGGTGAGGTTGGCTAAATGCGTTAACAAAACATTGGTAACATTGGTATTTCTATCCATCATATAATCTGGGTTAACATTTGAATTTATTTGTGTAGTTGAATTTTTCAATTATAAACTAATAAATAATTTGAGAGATACAATTGTTTGTTTGGTTTTCTTTTCTTTTTTAACATTAGAATTTATGCCATTCTAAATAGAATTATACTGGGCTTCTAGAACTCTAGTGGCACAAACTTAAGATAATTATGAGACAATTAAAAAAAAAAAATATATATATATATATATATATATATATATATATATATATATATATATAAAGTAAGACTTTTTTTTATCTTAAAAGAATTATTACCATAAATTATAGTATAAAGAAAAAAATAACAAATAAATTAAGACAGACACGACAAACTACTACAGAAAAATTAGGAAGAGTTAGAATATAGTGTTTCAATTTTTATTTCCAAAAATAAATTAATAAACTTCAATTTTTATGTTGTTTTAATCGCTTTATATTTTAAATATGTGTGTTATCTAAATGATTGTATTTAATATTGTTTTGAAGCTTTCTCTCCTTAACTTGTTTGCTTTTCATTCTGTTCTTCAATTTGCTGAATGAATATTATTCAAAGATTGCACGGAATCACAAGTTTTTGTTGAATTAATCTTGCATTAAATTAAATTCAATGACAATCTTAACTTAGTTTATCTTTATTTACTAATAAAAATTATATTTATTTGAAAAACGAAACAAACTGAAAGAGAAAGCGAGTTGTATTTAAAGCTTGATTGTATGGCTTGGTGCATGTTGTGTGTGTTATTAGGGGAAATAGGTCTCGCGTCTCCAGTCTCACCAAGTCTCAAGTTGCCTCTTTGAAGACATTCGTCAACTTTGCGTCTCTGTCGCCTTCTTCTACTCTTACGAGGTATTGATATGATCTCCCTTTTATTCAATAACGAACATATTTATTTTATTAGTTATATTTCATCTTTATAAGTTATATTTTTTCAAGGAATTCTATTGTAAAACATTTTATAAAACTGAAGTTTAAAAATAGGTATTTCAAAAAAATACTTAAAATAAAATTCAGATCACTTTAGTTAATGAGTGGGAAAATTCAAAAAGAGGCAACAAATAGCCCTTAAGATATTATTGGGAGATACTGAAACAGAACCTGGCATCTTTCTAAAGATACTATTTCCCTGGCCTTTGACCATTTCGCTGTATCTTCGAAGATAAAAAGATGGACATCCTATAATAATAAAAATGAACATCCTATAATAATGAACATCTCTGACTACCGCTTTTTTATTTGAGGACGAAAAAGAAGAGAAAATGTTCATAAAGAGAAGAAATATCAGTATTTCGATGAGATGCTCATCATCAAATCCATTCTTGGACATTGTTTGCTATCGTCTAAATGAACAACCGAAAAAAGAACAAAAAGGCAGGAAATGTCGTACTAACAACAATAGTCCCTCTGATATTAGATATTATTAGTTTGAAAAGTAATAGTAATTAATACATAATGGATTAGTAATAAATATCATATATTTGTAATTAAATCCCAGCAGGCGATGTTTTATAGTTTTATCAATAGGAATCAGTAAAAAACCACTTTAATTAAAAAATACAAATCGATTTTTCAATGGGTGGATTTTAGTATTTACCTGACGATAAAATTTGTTGGATTCTTTAATTTATTTAATATCGTTTGGATTTAGGTATATTTGTATATCGCTGTAAAATATTGCTGGTGGAATAAATAATCTTGTTACTTCAACCTTAAAAAAATAATTTACTATTGCATTGTTTCAGTTTTAAACAATATTTGTTATAATTTTGCCAGACTTGAAAGAAACATAGGAAATAAAACGTATCGACGTGACTGTTATCATCAAAACAATGCTCTTATATGATAACATAACCTACAACCGCCGAACCGCCAACACCTCAACTGCTTCAAGAGGGGTCAGATAGTAGCAGCTTAGATATGACGTCATACCTAGACTGCTGAGCAGCGCCAGCAAAATAGGTTCCTTTCTATCCCACTAAAGCAGTGGTCAACCTCGAGCAGTCTCGGTCGTGGACCACGCCAGCGAAATAGTACCTTAAGATATAATATAAGCGAGGCCATGGTAGATGAGCCTGTTAAAGCGTTGTCCGCTTTATGATTCTTGAGTCTAGTGGTGCCAGATTGAATTCGGCACTCCTCCTTCAAATTCCCAATAATCATAATTTTGTATTATATTCCTTAGAGACATGCTCGGTTAAAAAGTCATCCAAGAATTGGAAAAATGTAAACAGTTACATCTAAGGAGATTAAAAAGATAATCATAAATATTATCTATAGCCCATCATTATTAGAATCAGGAACTTATTTGTAGTAAACTTCCAGATTTTTAACTCGTATTTATGCAATTTCTTAAAAAAAGTCCCGTTAAATGAAAAATGAACAGTAATTGGGCTTAGATTAGAGTTATAATTTGTCTTAAATTAATTACACGTGATTCTAATATGTGATTTGTTTGATTAGCTAAGAAAAAGTCATTTCTTAGATTGTCTTTTTAGTCAAATCGAGAAAACTTTTAAATAAAAGGTCTTTTTTAACATTTACTTGAAAATTTGCCAGAGAAGAAGTTCCAGTTTGAAAATAACTGAAAAACTTTCGATAATTAAATGTCCAGTGATACCCGAAACTTTTTAAAAATAAAAGTTTTTTTCCCATTTCAAGCCCTGATTAGGGACCCTCAATACTAACTGATAAATGTGGTAAAATGGTTATTTAAAAAAAACAAAATCAGTAAACTTATGAAAACTGGTTCCAAGACTGTAAGAAAACTAGTTCCAAATAATCTTTGGACAAAAAAAAACACAGCTGATTTTTTAAGCATACAGGGTCTCTCAGATCTTAATGGCCAAACTATGGGGGGGGGAGGGGAATGATTCTAGACAAAATTTCCAACAAAAATGTTCATTTTATGCATGGTCCGATTCCAAATAGAAAAGCAATTAAGATCAATTTCTGCAGCACGCTTACCTTTTTTAAAATAATACAACAAAATATGTCGATAATGAATTTCTTCCATATTCACAGTGCAATATTGAACACAATACTAAGCTAGTTTAAACAAAAGTTAACAGATATAGTTGTTGACATATTACAAACAGGATGAACAATTCACCGCAAGGATTAATTCATCAGATAAGAAGTGTATCATAGTGACATGAAAAAAAAAAAAAAAAGGAAAACCGAAAGGACTTATTTCCAAGCCAATATTATTTTAAGACTTGATGGAAGTTTTAAATTTATTACTTATTATCAGTACAATCATTTCAGTTATAAATGTAATATATTTGTAACAAAATCACAACAGATAATATTTTATCATTAGGTAATTTTAATAATTACCAATAATTTTTATCATTTAGTAAATCAGCTATTCAATTAAAAATTATTGATTTTCAATGTTTGGATATAAGAATAGATATTTGAATCCCTCCATAAAATTAAATTGTAACTTTAACCTTTCAGAAATGATTTGTTGTAGTTTTGTTTAAATTTTAAATGTCTTTTGATTTAATTTTCTTTGTCTTAATGAAAAAAAAAAAGGAAATGAAACTTAATGTGACAGTTATCAAAATTCTTCTTCAATGTTATAACATAACCTAAAACCATCATACTTCCAACAGCTTTACTGTTTCTGGAGTGGTCAGATAGAAGCGGCATGGATGTGACGTCATACTTTGACTGCCAACAAAATAATACTTTTAGTTTACTCAAATCTCACATCACATCAAGTCTTGTATCTGTTTTGCCTCTTTCTTTTTAAATTCCTTTTATTTGAATTTATCCTTCCAAAACAGAATTCTTTCTTTAAACAAAAATAAAATAAATGTATTTGTGTGTGTATGAATGTATTTTAGCTAAAATATGGCTTGTTTTTTAGTGTAATAAGGCAAATGTTATCTTTGTTTATGTTTAGGTTTTTATCTTCTAAATAATTTTTAAATCCTATTTGTGAGTTTCATAATTAAATTTTTTGCTAATTTTTAGATGATTTCTTTTTTTTTTTTTTTTACAGATATTTTATTTCTCATGTGGCTGCTTTTCCTGTACACAAGCATGCTTTTTCATTTGTCCCTAATGGTGTTATTTGATATTCAATTTTATTTTGAAATTACTTTTATTTATTTTCCTTTTTTATTATTTGCCACTTTTATTTAATTTTTTTATTTTACTTAAAATTTTTTTTTTTTAACACCAATAATCAATTTACCATTTTTTATGTATACCAATATTTTTATAAATTTATACTATAAACTAAATTTGCTAGAGTAAGTAAATCATTTCTATCAAATTCAAATTTTTTTCTCTCAATAAGTATTCGCTTCTATTCTACACATATCATTAGATTCGTAAGGTTAAAATTGACAATATTCTGCTGGAATTCTATTTTAAATAAAGTTCATCGGCAATTGATTGAAAGAAGTAATCTCGGCATGTTCCACTCGATGTGTCTATGCATATATGTTTAACAAGAGGTTCTTGATATTTCACTGCCATTAATGTATCAGTAACAAATTTGTTTAAATCAATCTAATTAGTAATTTGTTTGTTATTTATTTATTTTATAATATCACTGATTGCTCAATATGTTTTAATGCACACATTTAACATTCACATTAATATCAATTTTTTTACAGTATCAAATTATAGCATGTTTTTCTTTTATGATATGTACTGTAAAACTTCATTATAATAATTTTATTTATAATGTATTCTCGGTTGTAATGCCTGATTCCTAGTTGGTCGTTTTCCTACAAAACTTTATTCAGTATCTTGGTTATGAAAAAGCTCTGAATGATTTTTTTAATTATTTTTTTATAATAGTTTGTTTTGTGAATATTAGACGAGTTTACTTGTAATTTTTTTATACAATACAGAAAAGAGGAAGTAAAGTGCCATAGATAACAGTATAATTGATAACACAAACATAATTTTTATGTCTAGTTTTTATCGTAATGAAGAGTTCCCATTAATTGAAAGATTGTTAGTTTTATGAAAAGGTGTTAAATTTTTGCTTCAGCTGTTTGGCTTTTCAGATACAAGAAAATAGGTTAACAAAAATATTTTTCTATTAAAGTAAAATTTAATTTAGTTAAAGAGTTCATCAAATCTAAATTTAAAAAAAAATCATTGAACCAACACAACTTTAAAATAAATAAATTAGAAAATTTTCTAATAGTTTTTTTTTTTCTAAATATTGTATATTCCCATTAGGAAAAATAAATAATAATAATAATTAAAATTATTATTTTAACCAGGAACGTTATTAATGTAGGTTAATTTTTTTTTTTGAGTGGATTAAATAAATTAAAAAAAAAAAAAATTGTTTCTATGATTTTCTGATTTTAGTTCTATTTTCATTTCAAATGAAGTTTTATTGTATGTTTTAATTATTACGATACTGAAGTCAGAAAGACAGGAGGCTTTATTGATTAGTAAAGTCATATTATTAACAATATATGATAAATTATCCTTATCAAGTATTCACTATTATAAAAATACAGAATTTTTTCTTTATGCTATATTTACTTAATATATATTTTATTTTTAATTTATTTTATTTTAATTTCATTTATTTATATTTTATTTTTATTTATTTAATTTAATTTTTTTTTTTCGTTTTTCTCCTTTTTTCCCTCTCCTATATCAGAGCTGGGAGTGCTTATGTAAGATCGACCTCTGCATCCCTCTCTACACCCTCGATTAGTAGAAAAGAAAAGAAGAAGAAGCGAAGACACACAAATAAAGAAAGAGAATGTCCAGAAAGCCCACGCCCTAACTCGCAGTGGTATACCAGCCCAGTGACAACGCCAACTTCTAGCATTATATTGGATGAGTCTCCTCCTATTTTTGAACTGAGGCAACAGGTAAAATATTTGATTAATTTGTCTTGATAACACAAAACTATCTACTGTATATCTTCATCTTTGTATTTCTTAAGCCTCATTAACTTGGAGACAATATCTGTTTTTGGTATTAATGCAGTCATCGTTATCTACAAACTGACAGTAAATTTGATGACAGTTTAAAAAAAGGTTATAGAAAAGGTAATGTCATGATTAATTTAGCAAAGGAAGCTCATTTATTAAAATAACAAGTGTCTATTATTATCTTTATTCATTTATTTTATTTTTATCCTTCTTTTATTTCTATATTTTGTGCCAACCACCTAAACAGTATAAAAGTAGTGTTATTTAGTTGATCGGGCACTGATGACCTGGATGTTTGCGCCTAGACATCGAAACAAACAAACAATACCTCGGTAAATGGTTAGGAAAATTGATGTCTATGGATATTTAAAATTAATATAGTAATTGGGGTTCCACACCTGACACCCCTGAATGAAACTCAAGACGCTCCTGTTTTTTTTGTTTTTTTTTTGTTTTTTTTTAAACTTGATTCTTCAACTCACACCTGTCAGAAGTTCCAACAATCAGCGAGTGTGATGTCAAGATCGAGAGATTGGTCTTGGAATAGGCGTGAGGGAGAGGAGTACCCAGCGGCGTCCTTCCTGTCTTGAGCGTAATATTTATAGTTAGTGGAGGAGATCCCTCATTCAGCTTCTTTTAAGCCTCCTTCGGGTGCTATCGGGCATGTTAGTTGTGGCCATGCCTCGAATCAATGAGTTTGTATGTCCGTGTAAGTTATTATGAAATCGTTTGTAGTATGTTCGTATGTGGTCGTTAACTGTTGGCATCTGTAAGTCTTTATGTAGAGTAATGTTACTGACGTACCAGGGAGCTTTGGTGATAGTCCTGAAAGTTTTAGATTGAAAAGCCTGTAATTTACGTATGTGAGTCTTTTTGGCTGTCCCATATATCTGTAAAGCGTAGGTCCAAATAGGCTTGAGTAAGTAAGTATATGTATTCAATTTCTGTCTAAGTTTTAATTTCGAATTTCTTGCAAGGAGTGAGTACAATAGGCATAGTCTTAGGTTTAGAGTTTTTGTTTTGTTTTTGATATGTTGGCCCCATGTCATTCTTCTGTCAAAGGTCAGTCCAAGATATTGAACTTTGTCGGTTTGAGGAATTTGGATATTGTCAAGGTAAATAAAGGGGCAAGTTTCACGTCAAAGGGTAAAAGTGATATGTAGTGATTTGTCTTGGTTGAGTCGAATTTTCCAGAGTTTGCACCAGTCGTAGAAATTGTTTAGGTGATATTGTAAAGTCTGTGAGACGTATGTTGAATTTTGATGTCTTGTCAAGATTGTTGTATCGTCTGCGTAAGTCGCGGTCAGAGTATCGAGAGGATCTGGAATATCATATGTGTAAATAATATACAACAGAGGAGCGAGTACTGACCCCTGAGGCACTCCAGCTAGGGCTGGTTTAATGGTAGATAGTTCTGTACCTTGGCAAACAGACAAAAATCTGTCAGAAAGAAAAGATTGAAGAATAAGATAGTAGGTTGGAGGAAGTATAGTCTTAAGTTTGAAAAGAAGTCCCTGATACCAGACTCTATCGAACACTTGAGCAACATCCAGAAATACTCCTGTTGCATATACTTTATGCTCTAGTGCTTTCGCAATGTAGTCTGTCACTCGGTGTAGCTGATGAATGGTTGAGTGGTGTGAACGGGATCCAAACTGATGTTCAGGTATTATGTTTTCAGTAGTCAGTATGTCAAGAAGTTGTTTGTATAGAAGTTTCTCAAAGATTTTTGAGCATAATGGGAGCAAGCTGATGGGTCTGTATGATGAAGGAAAGTCAGTGTTTTTGTTAGGTTTTTGAATCATTTTTATGAATAAATATTTCTATTGTAAGGGGAATTTAGTCGTTCTGAGTATTGCGTTATAAATTGATGTTAGGTATACTAAAGCTTTCCTTGGCATTTTCTGGACGCTCCTGTGTTAACATGCATCGATAGTTGGAGGAAGTTAGTTGATTGTTCTACATATCATGATAAATATTAAGGACGCAGTCATTATAAAGTTTTTATTAATCCCAATGTTTTATCCCAAATATGTGGGTCACCATCAGTGCTCGAGCCACGCCCTGATGATGTCCCACATGTTTGGGTTGAAATGTCGGCACTAATAAAAACTTTATAATGACTGCGTTCTGAATATTTATAAACCATGTATGGATACTTATAGGATGATATATATATTAGGTTATCCCATAAGTTCTTTACTTTTTCATTTGTTGCTAAAGGTTGATTTACTGTGTTATATATGAACCGTTCTGCTCTATTACCTTCTTCGATTTCCCGGGAAGCCTCTTATATTCTTTTCCCAAAATTGTTAGGACTTTCTTGCAAAATATTCATCAAGATGTGTTATTATTTTGCTTTCGTATTTTTGACATTTATCACGGAGAGAATTTTTTATTGAAAGAAATAGTAATAATCGGATGGGAAAAGATCTGGGGAGTATGGAGGATGAGTTAGAAAGTCCCAATCAAACTGTAATATTAAAATGAGTATTCCATTAGAATACTAATAGAAAAACCAAGTCTTAAACCAACAAAATAATTCAAATATAAATTGATGAAAAAATATTATTTTACCAGATCATGCTCATCTGTCAGTATGTTTGTTACGCAATTACGACCATTCACATGTGTAAAGATTTTTAATTTTGATACAAGATTAAGAGACTCCTATTATAAAAAATTTGTTTGTTTTGCATTCATAGATTTATTCATTTTTATACAGTTTTGATATTCTTGAAGACTTGTAGATATTTTTACTTCAAAGTCATTTGTTTTCTTTTTTAATGAAAAAAATTGTTCAATGGTATAATGGTGTCTGTGACTATTTTTAAATTTTACTTGATTCCGCCATCCATGGAAACAAAGAATGACAACATAGGCTTAAGCCTTTAAAAGATAAAATAATGAACAGATTTTTATATTATTTTTGCAATATCTACTGTTAACACAATGTGAAGATTTGTGTATCCAAATTGCTTTGGACACCACATTACAACTATCATATGGTATAGGTCATATTCTGAGATTATGACATTTTTTTTAGCTGACTCCGACACGCCCTTTGAGATCTGAAGTTGAAAAAGAAAGAAGATTAAGCAGACCCCCTAGCGGACAGTTTCAGAACAGGCTTTCACTTCCTTCGACGAACGGAAACAGGGATTCACTGGGTTAGTAGATTTACTCAAGTCTTTTATGTTTTATTATTATTTGTTTTTATTATAATTTAATTTGATTTAGGAACTACAGATTCAACAGCTAGTGAAGAAGATCCTCCCCCACTCCCGGCGAAAACTAGGGAAGCTGACTATTGTAATCTTCCTGATGAAACTGATACTTCTCTCACCATTAGCCAGGCTCCCTCAACTCCGAGGGTTAGGAACAAAGTAAATACCCTTTAATATATATATATTTGTTCAATATTTTTTCCATATTACTTAAGTAAATTGGTACTTCTTGACTAGCAGGCCGGCACGAAACCTCACTTCTTATCTAACGTCACGTCACATAACCTCCCTCTTCTTATCCTGCCAAACCTTTAAGTTATTGCATTGTTTAGTTTGTGTTTATTTATTTTTTTTTTTTTTTTTTTTTTAGTTTGTGGCCCCTTTGTGTTTATTTATTTTTTTTGTTTATTTTCGTCATATTATGAATCTTCTAAGAATATGGGATTTGCCATCTTCAGAAGAACAGGCTATTCAATATTTTCTAAATGTTGGGATACTTGTAAACGTGAAATTGTGTGAACGAGGTCATCAAATAAAGTTAACACCTCGATTCATATTTGTGCGAATTTTTGTGGCGGCGGGTTCAAAGAGAAGAAGACCCGTTCCTCGCTATATTAAATAGCATAAAACAATTTTGCCTTCCAAAATAAATAAGACAAAGTGAAAATAAATTGTACATATGTTGTTTATATTGTTGATATTTTTTCTTTTCTATGGAAATATGTTCTTTAAAAGTTTTTTTATTATTTCATTAATATATGTGTCGTAAAATAAAAGTTTTTTTTTTTTGTTATTACATTTATTTTGTATCTGTTTACACTTTCAATAATACGAATATAATACAATAATACGAAGATAGGAAGTAGGAGAAGGCTTATCACTGCATTATCGGAATTATCAGTGTTCAGGTATAAACATTGGCAGATAACAGTCAGTGCCGGCCTGCTAGTCAAGTAGTACCTGTAAATTTAATAATTGTAAGCAGGTTAGTTATAATCTTGTTTTTTATTATTACTTTTATTATTATATGATCCTCCTTGTCTTCATATCATCAGATATTTAAATGAATGAAAATAATTTTATTATTCTGGGACTAGTGTCCCTTTAGAACAAGTTATAAATAAGGAATATACAATCTATCCCACAAAATACAATTAAATATTTACTGGATGATTAGGAATACAATAAAATTATAGATAATAAAAAGATATAAAAACATATATAAATATAAAATAAACCAAATATAAATGAATCGCATAATAATCAAAGTATCTGGGTGTACTTTCAGATTCTTACAGCTTAGGTTTTTAAGTGCATTTTGAGATCAATTGGATTGGGAATGGAGTAGATGTTTGAAGAGGAGATATTTGAAAGAGGATATTGATTTTGTGTGTCGAATATCTGAGGGTATAGAGTTCCAGAGGGAGACAACTTGAATTAAAAAGGATTTATCAAACGCAGCAGTTCGGTGAGGAGGAGGATAGAGATCGGATGCACGGGATCTGGTGGGACGGGATTGAAAGGAGCATTTGAATTGTAGGATCTGTAGAATATAAGGGGGTCACCGAGTTTTAATGGCCTGGTATAGGAAAGTAGCAAGGAAATATTGACGGCGGTAGGACGGATAGAGCCAATTCAATTCTGTGTAAAACTGGGTAATAGGCGTATTCCTTGAGATCCTGAACATAAAGCGGATTTAGCAATTCATTAGACGTTTAAGTTTAGCTTCGAGTTCTCCCGAGAATCCACCATACAACCATAGTCGAAGTGGGGGAAACAAGAGAGGAGACTAGGAGTTGATGGGTTTTGAACGGAAGAAGATAACGTAGATGGTTAAACTGTTTCAGAGTGGATATAGTACGGCGGGAAATTTAGGAGATATGTGATTTCCAGGAGAGGGTTTGATGGAGGGTAACGCCAAGGTTTTTAACAGTGGTATGGAAGGAGATAGGTGAGTTGTTCAGAAGAAGATTAGGAGGTGCTGAAATGGATTTGAGGAGTGAGGGCTATTGATTGATTAATTTCCATAATCAGTTCTTTATTGGTTCTTTTCTACCATGTGCTAGTTCTATAATCACAAATTGTTCTGATTATTATGTGGAGAAAATCTCAAATCTTTCAATACTTCTTTTTTGGGTGCTCTCGGGAACAATTTCTGGTACTTTTTGTCGAAGCGGCCGTTTTGAAACCTCACTCTTATCTATCTTATCTAACATCATGTCATCATGTCACATAACCTCCCTCTTCTTATCCCGCCAAACTTTTGAGTTATTGCATTGTTTAGTTTTCAGTTATTCCCTTATTACGTTATTAATTGTTAATAAACTTATTAAATTGTTATTAACACTTATTAAATTGTTTACTTTTGGCCCGTTTGTGTTTATTTTACATTTTTTTTAGTTTGTGACCCCTTGGTGTTTATTTTTCATTTTTTTTTTTTCATTTATTTTCGTCATATTATGGATCTTCTTAGAATATGGGATTTACCGTCTTCAGAAGAACAGGCAATTCAGTATTTTCAAAATATTGGGGTACTTGCCGACGTGAAATTGTGAGAACGAGCTCATCGAATGAAGTTAACCAAGAAGGCCAAATGGAGATGCTTTCGTAAGACTTGTGACACAAAACTTTCAATAAGGAAAGGAACATGGTTGGAGGGCTCAAGGATTTCGTTTTTAACAGCTTTAAAATTGATTTATGGGTGTTCCCATAGCTTGACAACGATGAAGTGGGGCAAAGAGCAGTTAAAACTATAACGGAGCTATGGTAACGTGGAACAAATGTCTAAGAGAGGTTTGTGCCCATGACATGTTTTACAGGCCAAGAAAAAAAATTGGAGGACCTGGCAAAGTGGTTGAAGTAGACGAAAGTCTTTTTTCTAGACGAAAAAATCATGTGGGGAGAGTTTTACCTCAGCAGTGGATGTTTGGTGGAGTTTGCCGAGAAACAGATGAATGTTTTATCGTCAAAATAATTGACAGAAAGGCAACAACATTACAAGCAGTGAATAATTAACTTAAAATAATTTGTATATACGTTGTTTATAGTGTTGATATTTTTTCTTTTCTATGTAAATATGTTCTTTTTAATCTTTTAAATTTGTTTTTTTTAAATTTCATTTTGATGTTTTATATGTACATATCTTCTTAAAGTGTTTTTTTATTATTTCATTAATATATTTGTCGTCAAATAAAAGTATTTTTGTTGTTATTACATTTGTTTTTTTATCTGTTTACACTTTCAATAATACGAATTTAATACAATAATACGAAGATGTGAAGTAGGAGAAAGCTTATCACTGCGTTATGGGACTTATCAGTGTTCAGGTTATAAACATTGGCAGATTAATTAATTGCAGTCAGTAGCGGCCGCTTAGACAAAAAGTACCCAATTTCTTTTCTAATCATATACTGTTATTAGGTTGGGATTTTCGACTTCCTATTATATGTTTTATTTAATCCTCATTTACTTTAAGGCTGATTTCATCTTCTTCTCTTATCAGATCTTTAGCAAGTCTCAGTGTCCTTGATGATTACTTCTAAAGGCAGTTACATTATCTGAATATACAATGAGTTGGGATCAATCAAATTGAGACGACTAGTGTAAATATTACTTATACAATATATATATATTAATTAACCTAATATATATTGGATGACAGTTGTAATTATCTCATCCGGTATTTAATATAATTTTTTTCTCCTGTTGTTGAGAGGATTAAGTTACCTTTGACATCTACTCTACAACCATCTTGTCATTATTGTAAGGAGTTTACTTTAGTTTCAATCGTTAATATATATATATGTATTTTTTTTCTCTAGCCCGTACCTCCAGTACCAGTTGAAACGAATCACATTACTCAGCCACCAACTCCTCCTCCTAAGAGGCCCGTGAAAGCTCTTTCATCACCATGACTGCTGCTTTTAGTATTTTTTAGGCATATTATTATATACTCATTAATTGTAATTAGTTATTTTTATATATATTTATATAATTGTAATAAAGTTAGACTACTTTGTATGTTTTTAAGTGGCTTGACTCACACTTGATTTTATTCAATATTTAAGAACCGTACCACCTTTTTTAGTACAATATAGTTAGTATATTAAAAAATAAATAAAAATTAAAAACAGCATATTTTTAATATGTATGATTATAATACAAAGTGTGTGTTTACATGTAATAATAAAGATACATCTGTATTTATATTTTGGTAGCTCAGAATGACCTTGAAAACTGAAATAAAGCCTGTGATAAACATTCAAAAAGTAGGGCAATGCATTGTTTACATTTTATTTTTATTTTTTATTTTAATTACATATTGACTTCTGTCATTTGAGTACCAACCCTCTAGTCAGTATTGTAAATAGTTTTGTATTAGTTTCAAGCCACCAGTTTTGTAGTCAGTTTTTAATGATTATATTTATTGTTTATATTTGCCAAAAATATAATATATGTATATTTTGTTATGTCACTTATGTAATTATATACCAAAGTTTACACTGTTGATATTTTAATCACCTTATGCCGTTTTTATCTACAAATATTGAAATATTAATTCATGAGATGTTTTATAATGAGATGGAATTCTGATACAGTACAGAGTCAATTATCTGAATGTTCAATTATTCTTACTGACTTCATGGAAAAACATCTGGAATGTCCACTCACATGGCTTTTCTTTCTGCTTTGTCCAATACAAAAATTGTTTTCTGTATCTTCCATAATATTGCGATTAAGATTTCATTATTTTTTATATCACAGTTTTAATTTTATTAACAATTTAATCATCTTTTAAATATGTAAGCAGAAGTTTAAAACTAACCAGTAAAATGCATCATTATATAAATAGGCAAACACAAAACGGTTCAGTATGTTTTTTTCCTCTATTATTCAACCGATGGTTTTCCTTCTTTTTTTGTTTAATAGCTATTGACGAGCTTTAGTGTTATCAATAAATGAAAATATGAAACAGTGCATATAAATAAAAATATAAATCATAGTTTGTTCGAAACAGCTAATCTCCGAAAGTTCTTTGAAATTTTGATACAATGTTTAATCAGATTTAGAAGTGTTTTTGTATATATTTCATTATCATCCGGCCTTTCTTTTTGAAATGGCGGCCATAAAACGTGATTTGCTTTGGACTGTAGCACCAAAATGGCTGCAACGATTTTAATTAAACTTGGCTAAACTCGCCCCCTTGAAACCTTTATGATTTATGTATATAACATACTTTCCCAAAAACAAGCTGTATAAATTTTTACAATGAATTCAGAATAACTGAAAAAGTATACAATTTTTGTTTCATAATACAATAATTGCTTAATAAATAAATCATCGAAATCGGACTATTTGGTGCAGAGATATATCATTTTAAACACTTAGAACTTTTTCTTTTGCAAACATAATTTACTTTATTTTGGTTTCTGATAAATCAGAAACTTTACATTTACTGAAGTAATCGGGACTATTATTTAAAGATAGAATATCATTGAATGTTAGTGGAATGCCACCTCTTAAATTAAAGTTAAAAGTAAATTCAATATTTATGCTCATTAACTTAAATACTGCACAAGCTTTAGTTAATGGAACACGAATGAGAGTGAAGTATTAACGGGAGCTGCTGTTAATAAAAGAATTTTAATTTCAAGAATTAATTTAACATTTTCCGAGACAATACTTCCATACAAATTTCAAAGAACACATTTCCCAGTAATAGCTGCATTTGCTATGACCATGAAAAATCGCAGGATCAAACTTTTTGAAAATTTTGTATATTGTGACATGCAGTATTTTCACATGGACAATTATATGTGGCAGCGAGTAGAGCACGTTCGTTTAAAATTTTGAAATTTATATTCCCAATGGCGATGGGCAAGGCTACTTATTACTAAACAATAACAGAACATTGATTACAGAGAAGTTCTACATAAAAATTTATTTAAACTGAATTGAAATTGCTAATTTAAATTTATTTTTTACTTGCTTAGTCATACCATTAATTTATTTTGGTAATAACATAGATAAATCAAAATGGAGATTAAATATTTTTGTATGAATCTATTTTGTATTACTTATAAATAATTATGAATATTTTAAGCTTGATTTTTAATTGGAATTGAAATTTTCTTTGTATTAATAAATGAGGATTTTTAAATCGCGATTTACTCTTCATTTATTTTTTATTTAATTATTTATTTTCCTAAAATTTTTAATGATTATGGTCGAATTTCAACCACTGGTTGAAGTTATTTCATAAAATAAATAAAAAAGAATAGGTTTGAATGGTGATCACAAATACTTATAAATACTTGTTTATAAATTTCATCACATTATAACCATGCTCATACTGTTATATCATTTCATATTAGTTCAATTTTCATAAATTTTTGTTTTGTTGGGAATTTAATTACCTTGAATATGAGTGGCTTCATTCATGGCTTGGAAATATGGAGATCTTTCATTTTCAGAAGTTGGAGAGGAAGCCAATTTTTGTTAATTCTATTATTTTCCAAATTTTCATTCCTTAAATAATTAAATATCAATTATTTCTAGCGAAAAATATGAAATCAAATTTGGAAACAGTAGATCAATGTGCTTCTCCTCAGTCATTTTCATCATGGGTGTCCAGAAAGGAGTTGGGAGGGGTGCACATTTTGACGGAATCTCGAAATTTTGAGGTAGGCACACTTCGATGAAGTTATGAATTTTCGAAGTAAAAAATTTCGAACCAGGGAACATGGATCAGACCATTCCAACTGCCATTATGTATGATCTACAATTTTTAAAATTCTATCTTAGCTTGCACAGTTTTTTAGAAGACAAAAGAAATAAAATTTCTTAAGAGAGGAGCATTCCTACGCCATTGACCACAGAGGGAGGGGAGAGAAGGGAACCACTGGTGCTCATTATATATAAAATAATTTTAGTGAAATGAGTGGTATATTTTAGAAAAATACACCAAGTTAAAGAGAAGCAAGCCCATTTTAGACCTGGAAGAAAACATATTTTCTCTCTTCAGATGATTGTTGAAAAAGTATGGGCAATCTATTTTATTTAGCATTTCTTGATGTGAAGCCAGCTTTTGTTCAGTTCTGAAACAGGAGATATGGAATACGCTGATGAAAAAAAGAATGTCAGCATAGGATGTGCTGTTAAATCTGTATTACAGGATTCAATAGTCAGATATTGCAACCTTTAAATTTTTATAATGGATCAAAGCAAAGCAGGGGAGTAGACTCAGTTCTCTGTTTTTTTATTCTTTTCATGGATGAGATGTGGAAGGTGTGCATGGGGAGACAGCAAGAGGATGGATTATCCCAGATATAAGATTAGCAAGCTATAGACCTGTGGGCTTTATAGACAGAGAATATCAGCTCCAAGCTTAATGGCTTATTGGTGTTATGGGAGGAAATCGTTTATGTAGAACGAGTTTAGGTGTGTTAGTGTTACAAATATTCATTACCTGGTAATACCTTTGCCCCCCTCTCAAAAAAAAAAAAAAAAGATAACGGAAATTAGGCTACATGCCCCTCTTGTACCTAAAAGTACCTAGACTTGACTTTCATGAGATTGAAGATTGAATTTATATTTATATATATGATTATTATAATTTTTATTTAAAGCAATAAGAGTAGAAGTTCAAAAAGTATTTTGAAATAAAAATATTTCTTTAAATGAAGACCTAAAATTTCCTTACACTGCTTAAGTTGATTCACAAAGTTTATGCAGGGCTCAATAAAGGAAATTTTGTTTATTGATTCAACCATTAGATTAGAAGTCAACTTAGTATGAAGTCAATACTGTCATTCCTTCTTCATTAATTGTCTCTAACTTGGTCCCTGCAAAAATTTAGTTATTTGCTAATTCTTCTTGCAGTAATTCTTAAATTGCAAACATTTTAAGAGGTAACAGTCTTCACGATGAATCCATCCTATCAGACATTCTTAAGGTGCGTTTAGACATTTCACAAACTACGGGGAATACAATTATCTAACATAACTAAAACGCCTTTATTGTTAAACCAAACTATTGACTTTATTTCTCTTGTTCATTCATTCATTATTTGCGCAACAGACGCATGTAGCGGTCCTTGCCTGCTCAGTCATCCCTGTTTGCTGAGCACCTGATGGATATGCCATTTTTTCTCAAGTCTTCTTTTACGTTATCTACCCATCTTGCCTTCGGTCTACCCCTAGACCTAACTAGAACTAGATCACCGCACATTGAGTATACCTCCTTGTTTGTTCTCAAGCTGGAAACTCCTTCCTCCAATTTAGGTCCTATTATCCGTCTTTGTATTTTCCTTTCAAACCGATCTATTCGTTCAGCAGATGCCTTTGTTAGAGACCATATTTCGCACGCATATGTCGCAACTGGTCGAATAATTGTTTTGTATATCCTAAACTTCGTTGTACGACTTAACAATCTACTTTTCAGAAGGCTTGCTAGAGAAAAGTACGCTCTGTTGGCAGCTATTTTCTAGCTGCTATTTCTCCTCTTCGTTATTGCTATTGTTAATTATAAACCCGGGGTAGGTGAAGCTTGATGCAGCTTGAAAAGTATGGTTTCATTGTTTGTCCCATAATTTTTGAAACGTCCAAATGCATCTTTAAGGCTTGAGGACAACGGAAATCTGACTGCTTGAGACTTAATTCAAAAGCAAATCATACCACTTAATACATATGCAGGTAACGGCAGGAAGTTGCGAACTCAAGGAAAAATGGCATTGGCCCACGAGAAGGAACAAAATCGTTATTTTTTTAATGAATAATTAGAAGACAAACATACGTTTAATGAATGCAATACTGCATCTTAACTAAACTTCCATTACCAAGGATGAAGCTACTATTTGTAATATATAATAAAGTTTGTGTTATTTTGATGCACTTCATGAGTTGGTGCATCCAATTTTGATATATTTTTAAGTTTGAATCTATGGAAATTATAATTGATGATTTTTTTATAGACCGGCAGGCAAACAGTAAATCCACGATATATCGGAATCGAAACATTTTTAGCAAAGATAACGCTTATTATAATTTGTAAACATGGTGGTTATATTTTTAAATAGTATAATTTATTTAACGGCTCGACAGGCACCTGAAGCTGCCCTTGGCCCTCTCAACTGCCCTTTCCCAATCATTTCGGTCAGCAACATGTCTGCTGGATATTCCCATCATCAAGTCCTCAGCCACGAAGTCCTTCCACCTTCCCTTTGGTCTTCCACGTGGTCTGCCTTTATCCGGGGTTCCATAATATAATTTCCTCACGGAACTCGGAGATCATCGAATAAGTCGTAGATCTGTTTGTTCTTCCTTAAATGCCATGTACCATTCTCTTTAACTGGCCCCATGATGTGCCTCAACACTTTTCTTTCGAAACTGTCGATCTTTTCAGCCAGGCTTTTGCGTAAGGTCCATTTTGCACTGGCATAGGTCAGTACATGTCAGATGATTGTTTTGTATATAATAATTTTGGTACCCCTACTTAGTAGTTTACTTCGGAGGAAACTTATTAGGGCGAAATATGCTTTGTTAATCCCCATTACCCGATTTTGAATTTCTTCTTCTTCGTCAACCTGATCATTAACGATGGAGCCGAGGTATTTAAAACTGGACACGCATTGAAACGCATATTGTCCCACTACATTATGCTTAGGCGGATTTATAGGTGTTTTCTTCCTGAACACCATAATTTTTGTTTTTTCTTCATTTATAGATAGCCCCATTCTTCCAGCTTCTTGATCGCCTTGAGGGACAGTCCAATAAGGGCCACATCATCAGCATATCCAAGCACTTGAGTCATTTTACTAAAAATGGTGCCCGACTGACTAAGCTCTGCTCTATTCACCACAACTTGGAGGGCGATGTTAAATAGAAGTGGGGAAAGGGGGTCCCCCTGTCTAACTCCTTACTTCACTACGAAAGGTTGGCCCAGCTTCCCATTTATTTTCACTCGAGTCGCGCTCTCTTTCAAAGTACACGATACAAGTCGGATTAGCTTTGGTGGAATTCTCATCTCTTCCATTTCCAGGTAGATCTGAAATAGTATAATGCTGATTTAAAAATCTTCCTGGAAATTCGCGTCATGGAAATATGAATCTTCAATTCATTCTTAGTAAGATTTAGGCTTCGCTGTTGATGTATTATAGTTTTTTCGAATAGTGGTTATATTACCTTCTTCTAATGTACATGGCAAAAAAGAATAATAAATGCGATTTATTGAAAATGGATTATTCTTGTATTCTTCTGAATTAATCATATCATTGACAGGACAATTTAACGTATCTTCTAAACTTAGCCTGTTAAGTTAAATGTCAAAATATGAGACGTTTTCGATTACTTCCTATGTTTCATTTCAATATGAGATTATTTTGTAGTAATGTTGCATTTCTTCCAGAATCCGATGCCAAATTCCAATTCAAACACGTTGATTTGATCAAAGAATTCACAGGTACTGTCATAAGGAGTATTCTTTTTTGGGGGAGAAAAAAAGCAAGCATTAATTGGATTTTTTCTAATTTTTTAATATATTTAATCTTCAGGTTGTCCCATCGATCAAGTGAGGAAGGCAGTTTCTTCTAGATTAAAGTTACAATTACTTTCTGAGCAAGAGGTGTTGAGTAAATTAGAGATATTGGAAGTAAGGGAAGGATGAGTTGATGGTTTAGTCTTAAGTTGAATATGTTTTATAACGATCTTTAGCTATTTAAGGAAATCAATACATATATCATAAATTTATTTTATAAATATGAAGGAATACTACCTTGTTTCAGAATTTGGATATTTATGATTTAAGAAGCATCGGCATTGTGCCTCTTTTGTTAAAACACCCAATAGCTCTGAATAATTATCATACTGCTCTTTGTGAATATAGTTTTGTTCCATTTCTAATTCAGTCATATCAAATTAAAAGGTAATATCAATTAAATTTATCTTAATATATACAAATCATATTTCTTATACTGTACTACTGTATTGCTTGTATAGCTCCACTTTGATGGTTGTGTACAAGATCTCATAATCACACTATAAATGGAATATCCAGAATGGTTGATTTAGGTCAAAATCTGTTAAACTAACTGGTGCTAGCTATGGTCACTCTAAATAAAGAGATAGGTATACCCCCAAAAGGTTCTTTTCAGTTTTGACACAACTGGCTCTTCTTAAAATTGTTGTAAGATCATGAGATCTGGCGCCATCCATCAAAGAATGTCTTAATACTAATCCATTATAATTAAATTATGGAGTAATACTTGTAAAGTAGTTCCTGTATCTATTGAAAAAGTATAATTATTACATTGCCTCTGCAGGTATTTTTACTACTATCATCTCTGTTTCTCATTAGTAAAAATTACATAAATTTATTTTTTTCCCATATTGGCTATAATATACCTAGTAGATCTTTGGCCTCTTGTAGCCTTTTCCATCTCTGTCTTTCTTGGATTATTGCTTTCTAGTTTGCTGCATGCAGTATCTTTATTGATTCTATCTAAACGTTTGTTGGTCTTTATAGGATGATGGTTAGCATCCAGATCTTGTAGTCATGTATCAAAACTTGCTTTTTCATGACATTATACACACCTAATTTGAGATATTGAGATTTTCCAGTGTTCCATAACTTTTGAAAAATAGAAGAAAGCTCTCTGTTTCCTCTTATTATATGCTGATCTATTTTGACCATTCATCTATCATTCAGATTATTGTGGAGCCGATATATTTAATTTATTTACTTTCAGGAACAATTTCTCTTCTAAGCAAATTCTTTTGTTGGGATAAAATTTTCGGCTTACTATCATATCTTTTGTATTGTCTTTATTTACCTTTTAGGCCTGTTCACTCTGCTTATCTTATCAATCTTAGCCAGTCTTTCAATGTCCTCTTGATTGCTTCTAAGGACAGCTATATCAGCTGCATTTCTTAAGATTTTCTGAAGTCCCTCTCAATTTTCAAAGTGATATTATTATCATCTTTTCCAGTACTAAGTTGAACAGTATAGGTGAGTCCATAACCAGTTTGAACTGAAGCTCTCAGATACTTATCCTTATATTAGGACTCGACATTTAGAATCGCTTCTACATACGCTTCGTTAATCTTGCCAATATCTCAGGAACTTTTAGCTCAGTCATAATCTCCCAAAGATAATTTCTGTCCAAGGAATCATAGGCTCCTTTGAAATCTACAAGTAAGCCTGAGCTCTTATAACATCCTGAGCTACTTATTGTTTTTTTGAGTACCCATTTTAGAATGAAGATATGGTCTAGTATGCTCCTTCTTTTGAATCCTTCTTGGTGGTCATCTATTATATTTTTTATTATGGATATATCCAGTTCAACAGGGTGTTAGTAATATCATCTATATTCATTTATAATTAAATCATACTTGTAGTAGACTGGGTGTACAGGATCTTTTGTCAGATTGATCCATTACTGTTATAACTGAAGAAACGTTTTATAATCACCAGATGTGCCTTTTAAAAATCTTATCTCCATTATTATTTACAGATTTACTAGCTTGTGTAGAAATTCCGTTAAAGATTTAAAAGAAAAAGGTTTTATTGAAAATAATGCGGAGGTCATGAGGAATCTTTGGAGACATGCTGAACTGGATATTAGTAATTGTCCAGAAGTCTCTGACTTCCAAAGTTTACATGATCTAAAGGTATGCTATGAAATGCTATTATAATTATTTTGGTTACATCTGATTGATATTAGTTTTATTATATATGGTGGCGACTCTATTGGCCCCGTTTGGACTCTTCGGTAGTTTTTTTGCTAGTCTTTTATAGCATTGAAGACTTGATCATAAACAGTTAAAAATAACGAAACCTAGAAAATATTTTTGTTTCACCTATTATCTTAGACTAATAAAGAAAATTTGTTTTCTTTTGTATTTAGAAGCAAAAAAAAAAAGGGTTTTCCCAAGTTCCTTTCCCTGAATTG
This sequence comes from Nezara viridula, assembly GCA_928085145.1. Lineage (NCBI taxonomy): Eukaryota > Metazoa > Arthropoda > Insecta > Hemiptera > Pentatomidae > Nezara > Nezara viridula. Next base: position 168,566,209 of record OV725079.1, read on the forward strand.
GGAATAAATTCTAATTTGAGGCTGCCTCTTAGTATTTTTTATTTTAGTTTTTTTATATGTATTAATAACTACATTAAATACATTTTATGTGATGATAACTAGCATCAAGACTTTAATCAACATTTACTTTTAAAGTTTAATTTATCTAATTTAAACTTTAATGGTTCCCCTTAAGGAACGTATTGTTAAATTAATAAAAACCTTCTGCAATATTGTTATATTATTAAAAACTGAACAGATAAATCATGAAAGATGAATATATATCTATACGTTTCAGCAGAATTATTATAATTAAATAAAAATTTTGAGTAACTGTTATGCTACTATTTGTATTGTTTACTTTTTATTTAATTATAATATGATTTTATCTGTTCCTCCACATCCTTATTCAATCATATTCTTATTAATTACTAAATCTCACCATTTAATGTTTCTCTATTGTATTCTTATTTGTTTTTATAATTACAAAATTTGCCTCATTTATTCTTAGCCATAGTTGTTTTATGTGTACTATCACTAGTTAATATTACTAATAGTCTATTAAATTAAAATTATAGTATAGTATTACTATTATCTTATGTGTTCTATTTATCTTTTTCTGTTGGCTTATTTGTTTACTTCTGTCTATTGCATATATTTATGATGAAATCTTCAAGTTTTAATCTTGATGATGAACCACTTGCTTGTGTCAAAACACTGGCAACTAAAAAGAAAAAAAAAAAGTCAACAAAATCCATCTCTGTATAATTTTTACTAGTTCATAGAAATATTCCTTTTTATATACTAGTCACTTGAAGTTAGAACATTACAGAAAGGAGGTAAATGTTTAAAATACTAAACTATAATATAAGGGTACTCCTAGTTGGTATAAAATATCAATTCAAAGTTATATTTAGCGCATTAGTTAAAAATAGAATATATTCTGCATAAAGAATTTTTTTTTTTAAATAAATATTATTTTTGGGCCATAGTGCTCTTGTATGAAGTTATTATGATACTTATACGTATTCAATTGAGCTAATTTGTCTCTTATCAATTTTATATCATTACTATACTATTATCTGGACATTTTTCCTTATAATGATTTATTTTATAATTGATATCTCTAAAAACTGGCATTTCAATACAGGGAAAAGAAGGATTGTATACTTTTTTTACATTTCAGGCCATTGCAATTAGAGCTTTCTTTAAAGAAAAACTTGACGTTTCTGATGAAGATATTGACAGACAACAGTCAGAAATTAATTTAAGGCTCTTGAATAAAAGTTTTAAAACTATTAATTCTAATTTAAAACTTTTTCGAGACGATATAATGCTATCCAAAGCACGGGTGAATAATTTAACATTTTATTATTATTTTTAGTTTTTAATCCATTAAATTACATATAATTTTTACACTTTTGACAGATGTTTTTAAATTGGTACATTTTATATGCTAACTATGAAAACTGTTTGCAAATACTGTCAAAATTTCCATATATTGGTTCTACTGAGATGAAGGTTTTTTTTCATGTTTTTCCAAAAATTTCTATGATGACTGTTGATAATATGGAGAAGATTTTGAATTATCTTGAAGTGAGTTTCATTCATTTGATTTTAATTATTTATTAATCTTTATCATATAACTTTTTGATACTTGTGCCTTAGGATGATGGTATTCAAATTTCAGCCTTAGAAAGGTTCCCAAGTCTTTTAACTCTCAACAGTGAAACTGTGAAGGAGAGGCTTAAGGAAGTGAAAAGTATTGAAACTTTATCGGTGTATCAGAAACATCCACAAATTGCCAAGCTTTTGCTCCATCAAGTGAGAGCAAAACGTCGACTGAATATATTACAAGAATTAAAGATTTTTTGCTCATTAAATTATTTGATCACTACTGAAAAACAATTTGAAAGGTAATATCAATTATTGAAAGCGTAAGTTTTAAATTTAACAAACTTTCTAAGAATCTTAAGTTATTCTAGTATAATCCAGAGAGAACTCTCATCATTCTTCTCTGTGATACATTTGACTTATAGGCAACATCAGTGAAACATGTTTATTCTTATATATTGTTAGGTTACGCTTTCTTTGAAAAGTAAACCAAACAATTTCTGAATCAAATCATATTTATTTTACACAATAATTATTTCTCAAGTTGGGTTGAGACAACAAACTCACATTCCTCAATTATAAAATATAAAAGCATACATTAATTTTACGTAACATTTATGAATTTCCATTGTTTATTGGGGTCTACTCTTTGCGCGCTTTCGAACTGTCACTATTTATATTTCACTCACCCTGTTTTGCAGTGAATCTTCCTCTGTATTGTTGTATTCAACTTCTACAATCTTCTATTCTCCCTTATTGATACTCATTACTTGTTAGTCACATTTTCTTCTCTCGAACCTCTTTACTAACCAGCTGGCTACCTTCTGCCTTAACATATAGCACTTCTTCCCCCTTCATCTGTCATTTTCTGCCTCTTTGTCCATTTTTGACAGTATTTTGTGACGTCACTGCCTTCGCAACACTATTTACAATCACTGTGTAATATTTACATTACAATATACAATGTAATATCGAGATAGTATATTGAAAACACCTAATCAGTGAAACTTCATAGCTCATCCCACTGGAACATATTCCTCTAGTTAATAGTTAAGCAATAAGACATTGCTATCTCTAAACTTATACTAATCCATTATTGTAATCATTCAAGACTTAGTTATTTGGTTAAGAAGAATCTTTTTTTGCAGTTCTCTTACAAGATTATAACAATTTACTATTGATAGTATAGACGTCTTACCTGGATGTTTTTTTCTATTTATTAAAATTATCAAAAGTTGTTTTTTCTATATAATCCAAAGTTCTTAAGGGATCATTAAGCTATTTTCTTCCACTTACTTTTTCAATAGATTTTTAATTTGTTGAAGACTTATAATATGAGTCTTTCCGTTGACAGAATGACTAACTCCAATTTCAACAGTTTTGAGTAGTCACCGCCAATGCCTTGCTTCAAGTACGCCAGTTGATGAGAAGGTGCAGAAATATGTCATGTTACTTTTGTTTCCTCTGCCTTTGATAGAGTGTGGTGTGGTGGCCGAATGTGCTACAGCTGCTACAAAAGTTCGAGGCCCTCAACAACTTGTATGCCTTAATAAAGAGTTATCTAGAAGATTGAAAAGTCATGAAGCAACTTCTATGATATCGAAGAAAGAGTGGAAAGGGGATATCCGCAGAGAAATTAGTATTCGATGAGTTGCTGAAGGTACTCAAAGAGAAACAGTTCCCTGCCACGGCCTATGTCGATGACCTGGCCGTAGTGGTGGCATCCAATAGCAGTCGGCTTGAAAGGATAAGCAGAAAGGTGCGCCAATCTTGTCAGAGGATGGTGCGAGAGGAAAAGGCTGAAAATGACAATGTCAAAACCCAAGTTATACTTCTAAAGGATACAACTGCTACGACTCATCCTATCGGCTTAATTATACAAGGAATAAGGAGAAGTCTGCCTGTGCCAAGATTTTCTCGGGAACTAGTGAACCAATTTTGTTGTTTCTTTTTTATTTTGTAGGGCTTTGTCTTCTGATGCCTGTAACACAAATTGGATGCTCCATGTGCAATAGCTGCTGCGTAATAAATGAAAAACATGTTTTTCCATAGACTGTAGCACGAAAACGGCTCTAAGGATTTTTATGAAAGTTTCCTATAATGTTGTAATAACTGTCCTTTCAATTTTCGTACATGGACTGAATTCCCGAAAAAAAGTTATAAAGAAAAGAAAAATGTTTTGAGGCCTAACTCGCTAAGTATATATTCTATGGTAAAATTTATAATAAAACTTTTGAAAGGTAATTAAATTACCAACAAAACAGTATAAAAATCGTTCATTTCGGGCAACTATTAACAAAGTTACAGCTATTAAATTTCTAATAAAGATTACAGGTTCATATCTTGGTGTCAGAAAGGGGCGAATGAGAGAAAAAAGATAACTAAGTTAAAGTAAGAAAATCTATTGCCCGCATCACACAAGCTTCACTATTTTCTCTACTTTTAACAGAAATAATTGTTTGACAATACTAAGCTATGGCAAAAAGTTTTTGATCAGCGATATTAGAGAGTATTGAAATGTTTACACTGATTTACCTTAAGCTGGTTTATATTGCTTTAGTTTATCAAATAAATCGTACTCTAATTTTTTCTTTGATCAATTTTCAGGAAAATAAATCTAATTCAATTTCTTTTTGTTTCTTGATAGACATATGTAAAGATATAAAAACTTCTCTGAAATAGATAGGAAAGTCGTGTGAGTGGACACACCAGGTTTTTTCTTTTCCAAATGGTTGCTGATTATAAATTTCACCTTCAGATACCTCAGCCATTTGTAAAGTTAAAGGAAAGTGTTTTTTGTTATCATTATATCAAACCTTAACCCTTTGACTGCAAGATCTCATAACGACTGTTTTTTCCCAATGGTGGGTCCTGAAATCCAAAAAGATGTTTGAAAAAACAGAAATTTTTTTTTAACTACTATTTTGAGTCACTCTGAAAGATATTAGCTTTCAAAAATGCGTTTAAAATCTTTTCATTTAATTTTGAGTTTATAATAAATCTGTAACGGATAGTAGACCAACAAATAGTCAAGGAAGCCTAACTGCGTGAGCTCCATAGGACTAATGAATGCACAGACCAAGCCTCAAGGCAAACGGTGGAAGCAGGGCATCCCCTCCCCCCTCTTCTCCCAAAATAACTTGAACAAAATTTCAGGATATGAAAAGAATTAGTAAAATTAAATGATGAATTTGAAGTTAAAAAAATTGAATCCCTGAAAGGCTTTGTAAATTTATCTTCATTATGAAATATGTACTTTTATAAAATGTCTCATGGTACTAACAAGTAGTAAATCATTACTTATGTACACAGGCGGATTTATGTGGGGGTCTTTCGGGCTGAAGCCCCCCTCAAAACGGTAAGATATAACTATATTTTACAGAAAAAAATATTAAAAACTATCTCTTAAAATAATGAAGAGAAGAATAGTTGGGGTGGTCAGTCAAAAAAGAAGGCAAAAATAAATGATAATATTTATTTTTACATATGCCGACGTTTCATTATCAGTGACACTCTTCATTATCCATGATAGTCAACCAGTTACCAATTATGAATCTCTTAAAATATTATTGTTCGTGTAATTACATTTAATAGGACTTCAAGAATCACTTTAACACCATTTCATATAGGTAGTTCATTTCTTTCTTCTTTTTTTTTCAGATTAATTATCGTTATATATATGAAAAAAAGCCCCTCCAAAATTAAATCCTGGATCCGCTAGTGCTTGTGCATCTGGTAATATAAGGACATTACTATATTATTGTGTATTATAAAAGCTTCCAACATAACGATACTCCTCTTCATATTACATGATCACTAATATAATAGCTCATAGACTTAGTACCTTGTTGGAAAGAGAAATGGCTCCCTCTTAGTTTATGTCAAACTTCGAATGAAGCCTAACTACTAAATAAAAGAAAAAAAAAAGAATGAAAGTGGGCTGTATCTTCAAACATTTATTTTGGAACATTTACGAAATCTAATATTTAAAACATAAAAACAAAATGAATTTTACACTTGTTAGATAGGTAAAAAAATAACAAACTTCTAGCATAAAATAAAGACCAGCTGAACAAACAATTGTGACAATATTAATGAAATGTTTTAATGCTTGATCATACAAAAAACTATTTCTATGGCCCAAATTACAATAAAAAAAACAACTTCTCTAGAGTCCCAATATGAAATTTATATATATATATATATATATATATATATATATATATATATATATATATATATATATATATATAAAACAAATAATTAGATTGTACCACGTTACATGGACGAAGCAGGACGTTCGTAAACCTCTGTCTCTATGCAGAAACCAATTGTAACTCTTCAATGAGTGTGCTCAAAACGAACTGCAAATGGGCAGCGGCGAGCACGATGTGGGAAGTACGTCTCTTCAGAGTAGAACTGCAGTGGGCAGTGTTGAAATTGGCAGTACTCAGCTCAGTGGCGGGCGGAGTCAGACCGTCCCTTGTCAATTCTACCGCCTTATGACTTGAACCTAGCACTTGTTTATAGCTAGTGCTACTACAATCCATAACAAAGTAGTCCAAGTATAAACTATTGATTTAATTAATATAAACAATATAAGCTATGGGTCTATAATACTTAATATACACATATCTTATACATAAATATACATACTATTAATTGATTTCACTTTGCTAAAATAAAACAAATCAACAATTAATCAAACTAGTTAAGTGTAAAATAAATTGAATTAACGCTGTGGCATTTTTAACTGTAAAAATAAAATAAATTAACGCTGTGACGTTAACAAGAAAGTTGAAAAGAAAAAAGCTCTTAATTTTTCTTTTTTCATTTTTAGGATTTGTGAAACTCAAACCAGAGTATCTGGTTGTGATTCTATGCATTATTTGAAAGCTGAACTGAACTTAGATAAAAGTGAAATCGCAACTAAACTTAAAAGGCATAAGAGGTGGCGATTTGTGCCAGTTGTGGAAGTTGCCAAAAACCTTCGTTATTTAAGAAAAATATTTAATGAAAAAGAAATCATAGATAATATTTATATTCTTTTTTATTATAAGTAAGTAGTTCTATGCATTTTTTAATTTTATTCTTTATTGTTTATTTATTCCTCATTACCATAATTGGTTGTGGGTAACAATCGGTAATAAAAAAAAACACATTAATGAGCAAATTAAGATAAGTTCCTAAACTTAGCGCTTAGCTCATCTATTGCATTGTTTTGCCAAATTTAGAGACAGATCTGATGTTTATTTCAATTTTCCATTCTACTTATCTTATTAATTTTTTTATACTGTTTTTCTTACCTTTTTCTTATTGGTTCTTTTCTTTACTAAACACTGATGAAGGTCTGAAATTTTGGCCAAAACATTGGAAAATATTAAAATAAGTCTATTTATTGTTGCGTTTTTTCATTAATGACCACATATTCCACCAAAATTTCCTGCAGTTAGTGATACATCTGCTATTACACATACTCCCTATAATATACTGACATTGGATTTTAAATTGTTTAAAAATAAAACTGTTCTGCTGCTAATCAACGGCAAGCAGCTACAACGAAACTTTTAACTTAATGAAATGTACATCTTCAAAGAAACTTATGTTTGAATAATGCAAATATATGTAAAATGTATTGGAAAAACATTTTTTTTTATTTCAGTGGAAGAGTAGTACAAGAATTGGAAAAACTGGAGCACCACGAAAATATGGAAGCATTTAAATGTAATGGACACATAAAAAAAGAATTTATTTTACCATTGACCATCTACTTCTTGGAAAAAGAGTTTAATTTCACTGGAGAATCTATATGGGAAACTTCTATAATCAATCCCTATCAAGATTTGCCTGACAGACCTGAAATCAAAGTTAAATCTTTGTAACAATGTTTTAAAAGAGTCACCATTGTCACATTTTTTATTGAACTGCAATATTCATCTGTCAGTGTTGGGGAAAAAAAGATCTATTTCATCAACTGTGGGAATTATATCACGAATATTTATGTATTTGATTGGAGAATTAAAAAAATGTCAATCTCTAATAAATATTTATTTATATTTTTTCTAGTCATGGCTGTGATTCAAAGCCAAGTATGTTTATATAAATATAATAAATCGTTATCATTATTTTTGTTTGATATATCAATGATACGTTTAATCTATCTGGTTTATATATTAGTTTACATATATTTCACTGCATATATATATATATATATATATATATATATATATATATATATACATACATATATATATTAGTTTATGCATTACAGTCCGCATACTTGTAAAGATAAATAAAACAAAGAAAATTATGTTGACATTAATCTATAAACGTATATATATTATATATATATAATAGAATAGAATAGAAGAATTAACTTTATTCTGGGACAAAGTCCCCTGAGAATAACAATATTGTACATAAAAATTAACATAACATCTGGCCAAAATGCATATTACAATAAAAAAAACAACTAAAAAATAAGTTATAACAGAAGGATTTACATAACTATACTGGTATATTAACCTGTACCGCTACAACCCATGAAGGGTCTGGGGTTGAGTACTATTTAGGGAAAGTACTGTTTCTAGGTCAACGGTTGTGCAAGGAGGTGATTTGACCGAGATCACGCTCAACCGCCATGTTTTCCCCCTTAATTAATTAAGGGTACTCATTTTATAGAGGCTGGGTGTGCCAAAGGAGGGACTCTCAACCCAGGGTCGCCCCACGGCCAATGAAACAGATAAATAAATTTTCTGCCATGAGCCGGGGTTCGAACGTGGGACCTTTGCATTGGAAGCTCAGTGCCCTACCACTGAGCTACCCCACTCCCCTATACTGATAAATTAAAGACATAATATTTGCAATAAGGTCCCAATACAGCAAGATAGTTACTAAAAACAATAAACTATGGAATTTTAACTGAAATTTGAAATGAACGACAAATTACTTTTGTTGTCATACCATTTTATTAATGAAAAAAATAATAATAAAAGAGTGGATAAATATTTACTTTAAATGATTTACATATGTAATTTAATATGTTCAAAGAATACAATAATAGTATTGTAAACATTATACAAGTCCTATATAATCTAAATCCCAAGATGTAGATTGATCGGTGAAAATAAAAGAAAATATACATACAGACCAGATTATATACCTATATGACTAGACCACTAGATTAATGAAAGTAATATATTTCTGAGTCATTTATTAGAGAAGAAAAACTAAATTAAAAAAAAAAAAAAGAGAGAGAGAAACTAAGTAACTGTGGTTATCATTACTATTGAAAATTTCTCTTGAAGTGTCTATTATTGGTACTTTTACCTTAAAACATATTAAGGTCCTAAATTAAATCTCTAAAAATAAAACAAGGCTAAGAAATCTATTATAATATAATATTGAAATTTTTGCATTATTAGAGAAAATTTAGCTTTATTTGGTGAAATTGAGAAGAATGTTTTATACATTGTTGGAATATTCTTCCAGCCATTAAGCTGATGAATATACACAAAAAGAAAATTCTGGAGATAGTCATGAAATGATTAATTAAGGCAGGAGGAGAAAAAAAGATAAAATTAAAGAAATACAGATAATTTATTTAATCTTTACACAACATAGAATTTGATAAATGCTTCTTTTAAAAAGGGAAGGAACCCCTACAACTATTTTCCAATCTTTTTAAGTTTTCCAATCTTTCTTCTTGATTAATTGTTTTAATATATTCTGCTACACTTTGTAAGTCAGTCTTTGATTCTTCACGGTTTAGAATATCCAACAACTACAACCATAAGAATAAAATTGAAATAGTTATTAAAAGTAAAATGTTGAAGAAATAATTGACTGTGGATAATATAGTTGGGGATTGCATTCAGTGAGAAATATGCACCCACCTCACAACTTACTTCTCTTACCATCCTTTTTACTTTCCCTTATCTATATATGTAATACTTATATATATAGGTAAGTATTGCGATTGTGAAAATTTTCGAATATGAGATTTCAACGAAAATATACCTTATGAGGCCAAATAACCAAGTCCCGCAAAATGATCTGTGTGTGTGTGTGTGTGTGTGTGTGTGTATTTATATGAACAGCCTAGCTCAAAAACGAAAAGCCATACACAACTGAACTTGTGTATTTGAGGTTTTTATAATCCTTGGATGTCACCGGAAGTGTTACTTTATGTAATCGGTTTAACACATTTTTACGATTTTCTCAAAAACGGCTAACAATTTTGATTAAACTCAGTATATCAGTGTATTATTAAGCAGTTTTTAATATATTGTAGGTTTTATTCTCATTGATGTTCTCTAACAGGGCTTAAATGGCTTATTTTAAATATTAGCTTCCTCTAAAGTACCTTTAGTTTTTTTTTATTTGAAATAATTAACCATTTCACATTAATCTTTTATAAAAAAAATAGTTAAATATAAAATATGAAAGAATTTGATAATTAACTAAAGGAGATATAAGAGATTCTAACGGTTAATAGTTGAAATGCAAGAACCAAAGAAATATGAGCGTGTCCGAGCTCGCCCGAAAGAGTACATTAACATTAGCTTAATATAATACAGACTCTGACAATATTATGTACATATACATATGCGGTTTTTATAAATGCTATCGTTAGTATTGTTTAATATTTAATTGCAGAGAATACAGCGATATAAAAATTTCAATTTGTCTATATAAGGGTATTTAAACAAATAAAAATACCCACAATAAAATGTAAATAAATGTTGTGTCTATAATTTTTACTTTCACTTCCCCTTTTTCTGAAAATAGTTATTTCTGCTAAGAAGAGGGTGGTAAGTGAAAGTCGTGTGATGTGCGCACCAGATTTTTTCCGAGTAGAAATAGATATTTTCAGACAACAAAGGGAAGTGAAAGTAAAAATAACGGACGGTGCAAAATATAATTTAAACTAATTAATTACCGTATGTTTTCCAAAGCCATATATTATTTATATATATATATATTTTTTTTTTTTTTGAAAATTGGTTCTTCTGAACAAATACCAATATGGACATTGCTTTGTTTACTTCTGGAATACAGATTTATTAGCAGATAACACATGTTTTGTACTCATATCTTTTTATAATAATTTTTGTTAACTTGTATTTTCTCAGCCCTGACATTTAGGAAGTGTCCACAAAAAATAAAATTAATTTTTTAAAATTTATTTTTCTCACTGACTGCAACCGCTAACCATATTAAAAGTATAGAATAGTTATTTTAAATGTAAAATAATATGATACGTACTTTGGATACTTTTCGAACTTTTACAAAGCCATCTTTTTCACTATCAAGCTTGTTTAAAATGTAAGCTATCTGACTTTCTGCTTTGAGTGGGAGATTTTCACCTTGTCTTATATTTCTTAAGATATCTATTAATTCATCAATTTTCACTGTACCTGGCCTTTAAAAAAAATATATGCATTTGTAATTTTCTGATTTTGGAACTAATTATTAGAAGATTTTGTCGAGGAATGTTTTTTTTTTTCTAAATCAAGATTTCAATTATATTCTATATATTTTGATCATTAACTAGTCCTGTGTTGCTTCCATTACATATTCTTAAAGTAAATTCATAATAAAATATGAAGTATAAAGTAGCTTTTTGTAAAAAATAAAAGTAGTTATAAATATTAAATCCTAACAAAATCTTGATCTAAAGAAAAAAATAAACCATAATGGAAATTCACTTCTGTTTTTGAAATCAGATAAAAATGATCAATGTATTGAGATATTAAGTACGAAATTTCGTGATATAGTTAATGTATAAGGTTTGGATTTTAAATATATATATTTTTTTTTCCGTTTAAGGAAAAACATCTAAGAAGATTTTTTTATTTTTAGCTATTTATTCAAGATATTTACAACTGTAGTAAATGTGTACACAAAAATATAATCATTTGAAAACGTTTGTTGAGAAACTACTCACAGGTAGCACTCTAATTATATGTCTATATAAGGAGATCACAAGGCCATCTTCTTTTCAATCGCTTTGGAGGGTTATCAGAAATCGAAGAGGAAGCAAGGTTAGAAACGAGAGGATTCCGATGGTTCAGAAGTTTATTATGAAAGGAAAAGTATCTGGATTGGGTCGAATCGGAAACATATGGAACATTAAGGTCGTTATGGATTATTTTATTTGTGAAAACAAAAGTAAGGAGCAGTGAGGATATTACAAAGGATCTTGGATTGTAAGGATTGGATACGAGAGGAATTTGATGGTTTAGTGGAGCCCCATAGCTCAACTCCGTAAATCCAAATAGGTCTTAGTAGAGTCATGTATATTAGTATTTTTTAATTAATTGAAAGTTTAGAGCGTTTGTCTAATAAGTGCTGACGTAAGCGGAAACGTCGAGCAGTTTCTTGTCGTTTCAATCTTGTATGAGGATTCCACGTGAGACGTTTGTCCAGATGGAGTCCAAGATATCATATTTGTTCAACAAGGAAAAGTGGGGTGTTATTAAAGGATACTGTGGACAGTAAGTCATAAGTTTACGGCGAATACTAGTATATTTAAAAAACAAAATACTATAGGATCTTTTTTGATCAATTTTGCACTAAAATGTATCTTTCTTTTTTTGCAATGTAACAAAAAAAAAATTGTAATTTTGGACAAAGAAATATCTCTTGTGGGGTTTAATTCAATTGAATATATTCACGAATCATTATGTATTGCATCTTATTTACTTTTTAAAACCAGACAGAAACAGATAAAATAATATCTGGGAATTTATGGAGGAAGTAATGCTCAAGAAAATGGAACACCTGCTGCATTTTGAGTTGGAGGAAGTTATAAATTCCTACTTATCCACAGAAAGATTGGCTGTTTACATACCAGGATTCATGTGATTAGATTACCTGAGGAGTTAATTCAGAATAGTCCACAAGAATATATAGCCTGGACAATTCTCTTTGTTAATTAGTAGCTTACAGAGGACTTTCGGGGAAATTGGTTTGGCTATAAATTCTCAGATAAGTGTGGACACCCTTCTAAATAAAAGAGAGCTGAAAATAGCTCTCTCTTGAGAATGGAGAGTACTTCCAAACATTGAAGAATGAAGATACAGTTCAACAAACAATTGGTGACCGAATTGAATGAAAATCTCAATTAGCTGGTAACCCCTTGCTTATTAAACTGAAGCAGGAGCTAAACAAAGTCAATCTGGGTCTTATGCTCTTCAAACTGCGCCCTTCACAAAGGTGCGTTCTACCATACTAGACTGCATCCACACCATGATTTGCAGTAATATAAAGTCCAATATTGGACTCTCTGCGAACACTACGGCGATGTTATACGCTCACAGAAGCTACCAAGGATTAGGATTAACCCGCTGCCAATGGGAGGTTCCTCTGCAACATTGGTCCATTGCCAACAGGTCGCAGCGACTGTGCAATGCCCTTTTCCAATTAACTTTTCGATTATTCGGCTGAAGTTTCTGAAAGTGCCGAGAGATTGGGGGTTGATCAGAGACATCGGAATATAAAAGCTCTACGGCAGTCGATACGAAAATTCGTTTGAGGAATGGGCCAATTGCAGATGGCAGGGAATTGAAGTTCGCCATTTTAAAGAGACTCCGAAAGCGAATAAATACTTGTACGAAATAGCTAGGCAATAGCGGTTGGCTGCGTGAAATAGCGGTCGCTGCTGTGGGCAGTACCAGCGAAATAGTTCCTTAAGTACCTTGTTTATTTATTTATTCCACCAATATCCATCCTATCGCTGTCAGTACTTCTTAGCTATCTTTCTGTACCTGATCATAAAATAACACTGGGTATACGACAGCGTTGTAGCCTGAGCCCGCTTCTTTTCGTACTGGTTGTCGATCTGGCATTGGAGACAGCAAAACAGAAGATGCGAAGTTTTCAGTTGGGTCACAGAGATATGCAGCCTACTCTATACTCTCTGCTGGCGTTTGCGGATGACCTCGTCATATTGGCCCAGAATGACCGTGACCTCCAGAACAACATTAATATCCTAAAGGAAGATTAAAGAGAAATCAATATGGAAATTTACCCTGAGAAGACAAAATGCAGCGCATTTTAAGAAAACCTCAGAGGGTCATAAGGGTATTGAGATTCGACGGTGAGATTTTAGAGCAGGTGGAAAGTTTCAAATACTTGGGTGCTCAACTCAACGAAAATTGATATATTGACGAGGAGGTGAGGCAGAGAATAGGAGCTGCTGGAAGAATGTTCGGCTCGGTTAGGAAAGGCTTTCTGAACCGAAAAGAGGTGACCAAGGAAACGAAGATGACGGTCTACAGATGACGTATTCTTTCGAGTCCTGGACACTTACTTATAAACACAGGAGCCAGATCCAGGCTCTAGAGATGTGATACCTGCGAAAGGTGGAAGAAAAGAGTAGACGAGACAGAATTCGCAATACTACAATCTGGGCCAATCTCGATGCCAAAGCGATCGAAGCCATAATAGAAGAAAATAAGTTGAGATGGTTTGGGCACCTTCTCCGTATGGATCGGAACAGAGTAGCAAGGAAGACGTATGAGGCTCGCGTGCAGGGTAGGAGACCGAGAGGAAGACCCAGAATCTCCTGGGAAGAGGGCGTGCGAGATGCATTCCAGAAGCGAGGTTTGAATGGAACAGGAGACGAGAGCTGGTACTGGAAAGGTCCACCTAGTCCATGCTCTACATCAAGCAACCTCACACAGCATAGGCGGTAAAGAGGAACATGATTATGATGATGATGAAATGAAATTATGATCCGCCTTACTCACCAGATCTAGTCCCAAGCGACTTGTTTTTGTTCCCTTATCTATAAATTGCGATCGTAGGACAGAGATTTTAAGAGGCTATCACCTTCGTGAACAACTATTTTGCTGAGAAAAATAACGAGTACTTTTTGGAGAGGTTACAGAGATTGTAGCATCGCTGAGAGAAGTGTATAGAGTTATAAGGAGACAATGTTAAAAAAAAAAAAAAAATCAGAAAAAATGTCTTGTAATTTTGTTAGGTCGGAAACTTTTTAGACCACTCTCGTACATGATGATATGAACAACGTATTATATCAACAGATATACATTTCTTCACCTCCTTTTTTTTACCATGCTTACTCTAGCAAAAAAAGATTATTTTCTAGATTTTGAACTGTTCCTTAAATGGTTCTGTAAGTTCACGAATCTAAAATGAACTTTTAGGGTCTGATTGTGGTATGAAAATTTGTGACGGCTGTATCTGGACAAGATGAATAATTGAAATTTTGGAACTTAATACTTTTCTAAATTTCAAGTAATTGGTTCAAATTATGATACCTCTTGGCTTTATAATCTGGTTGAGGTTCTTCATAACGAGTAGCTTCTCTGTTTTCTATCGTTACTAATGCTTCATCAAGCCTTTGCGTTATCATAAGTATTTTTCTATGAAGTCGTTTGGCTGCCAAAGTCTCTACTAGTACATCAGAAAGTTTCAACTTTGACATCACTTCTTTTAACTCTTTGATTTTCTATTAAACAAAGAAAAAAGGAAATTATGAAATATAATAGTTGAGATTAAATTAAGAGTTATTAGGTTAACCAAGAATCAAATAATTGATTAGTGCGTGGTAAAATGCTTCAATAAATTATGGTGTAACTAACTTTTCGTTCCATTTACTTATCTCTCCACAACCAGTCAAATTTTGTACACAAGTTTATAGATTCTCATAGACTTAGCATCACCTACCACCCTTTTAAATTCGGTTGTAAAATAAAAAATAAGTTAAATTTGAACACCTAAAATTTATTTCTTGGTGGTCCCATAATGTATAAGATGGCATTCTCCGTTAGTCAACAAAGAGGAAAAGGCCTTCTAATGGATGTTTATTTAACTCTCTTGCTCTTATCTCTTATGAAAAAGCAATACATTTTTAAAAACTGAGTTTTAGATTTTAGAACTGAATGTTATCATCTGAAATTAATGACTTGGAATTTTCGCAAATTCCCCATATAGAAGGTTAAATGTGGATCTCAGAGAGAAAGAAGATACAATGTAAACATGCAAACTAAGCTCTCTCCGTCAGTCATTATTTTCTACAAATGTATTTGTATATGTGAAGAATTTAAATTAATAAAATGTGACCAATTTGGACTATCACAGGAACGAGATTTGGTTGAGTGCAAAATTAGTTAATCGTTGATATTAATTAAATGAAGAGCTTCACTAGTTTCAAAGATATATCAGGAAATATAGTCTTATAGTTAAGAATCTCCAATAAGCAATTATTTGTCTTATTCTTGTGTAGATAAAAAAGTTATATTATTTTATTGAAAAAAGAATTGCGATAATTGTAATTAATCAAACTAGTGTCTTTCATTTATTTTTTCGTATTTAAACAGGAAAATATCCATATGCGCTAGTTATCAGCACCATTTTCGATTTTTCGGCACTCCTTACCCAATATTCAAAAACCTAATGAATTAAATCTTGCAGCCTTCAGAACGAAAAATCTTTAATGATATTATGTAGAAATGTGTGTTTCCTGTCAAAAACGTAAGAAACGTCCTTCATGGGCGACATCTATCGGATTTATAATCTTAAGCGATTTTTTCGACCAGTAAAACTAAATAAATAATGGAATAAGTGAGTGCAGGAGGGATTCCTGCTTAAAATGAGAGCTTTTCGCCAGCCTGGACCATTCACAACGCTTATATATTCTTTAACAAATGCAAGTGAGAGCTGAAAACTGGGGTTTTATTCTATATGATCTGTATACCTGTTCATAATTTTCAAGATCATTCTTCAATTCAGCTAAACAGTCTTTTTCTATATAAAGATTAAGTCCCAACGCCTCCTCCAAAACTGTAAGTTCGTCGATGGTAAGATCCTTAAAAAAAAATATATATTTTTTGTATGCTTATTCAAACTAATGATTTAGAAAAATGTATATATAATTCATCTACCTGGTAACACAGTACTTTTATGTGCTCTATACTATAATATATATCTTCAGATAAATTAATATATTACGACTGCTTACAGGTTATAAATTAAAAGTCCCCTTCCACTATAGCAGTTCACAAAACTTTTTGGGCCTCAGGCCAAATTGAGATGTCCACTCTCTAGGTCCTGTGGGCCATAGCTTGTGATAAAAAAATATCTTATTTTGTTATTTGTGAAATGAGCTTTATAAGAGAAACAACTCACGCAATAAAATGTGTAATAACCTTGTATTTCATGTAGTTATCTTATATTTTATGTAGTAACATTGTATTTTATGTAGTGACCTTGTATTCATGTAGTAACCTTGTATTTCATGTAGTAATCTTGTATTTCATGTAGTAACCTTGTATTTCATGTAGTAACATTGTATTTCATGTAGTAACCTTGTATTTTATGTGATGACCTTGTATTGCATGCAGTAACATTGTATTTCATGTAGTAACATTGTATTTCATGTAGTAACATTGTACTTCATGTAGTAACCTTGTATTTTATGTGATGACCTTGTATTGCATGCAGTAACATTGTATTTCATGTGGTAACCTTGTATTTCATGTAGTAACCTTGTTTTCATGTAGTGAAAAAAACTTTCGCGGACCCTAGTTTGGAGACCGCTGTAGTACAGTAACTTAGGCCAGTGCAGATTTCAAACATCCAGAATCCATGAGATCTGTATTGAATTTGCAGAATTTTCAGTTGCGGAACTAATTAGTTTGCGTCTGCTGCAACGTCGCACGGTTTTTTGAAAATAAAATATTGTGAAGTATATTCGAACCAAAGAAGGATGAGTCAACAAAGGATGAGAATTTAGACGGTTGCACAACGCCGAATTGCGTGAACTGAATCCGATTAATACAATTGAGGTGATTACATAGCAACAAATAAAATATGCATGTAAAATTGTAAGGCAAGAATTGCTAAAAAGTTAATATGCGCAGTTTTGACTGGCAAGCGTTCGAGGGGTAGAACGAAGCGAAGGTGGGAAGATAGCGTTAATGCTCATCTGGTTGGGTTAAGATTAGACAACGTTCGGTGGACGTAAGAATGTAGACATGATTGGTGGTATGAGCATCGAACCTTCGGATTCGCCAAACCGTATTATTGTATAATATTGGAAAATGAGACAACAAAGTAAAAATATAAACATTAGTTTAAGCATAGTGCCATGTAAATTCGCGCTTGTAGTTTTAAAATTGAATCCTTTGTTACCTCAAACAGTTTTTTCTTCATTATCTCATAACGCTTCTGTTGTTCTGAAGCTTCATCTTTCGGGTCTATCATGAATGACTCCATCTTTTTCTGATGCTAAGACGAAATACAATAGATAAAATGGCCAAGATTATAATTATTAATTAATCCAAATCGCAAAATTTTCAAGATTATAAATAAGTCTTACTTCCAATTGGCTTTCTCTATTTTCTTCTGCAATCTTAAGTAACTCATCTTTAAGTAAACGTATTTCTGTTTCATAGTCTAATTTCCCTTCACGTTCTGATAAAGCAGCTCTTGTTGCAGTCCCTACTTCAGTTGGTAGTGATGAGATTGTAGCTGCCAATGCCTTCTCATTCGGCAATTTGTTTGTTAGTGAAAATGCCTAGGAAAAAAAAAAAAGCGATTTTCTATTATTTTAAAAAATGTAACATAAATATTGTGAAACGAACAAATATAATATTGAATATTTAAAATTGGTTTGTTTATAATATAAACATAATATGTAATTATTAATTATGTTGTAAACATATTGTGTTTGTATAATTGTAAGGATATTTTCTTTTTGATTTACTTATTATATGTATATGTACTTGAAAATATCTTTAAAAAATCTGGTGCGTTAAACTGAGCTAAAGCTAACAAATCACAAATGCTATTAAAATAAAAAAAGTCCTATTATATCACCGGTTGATTATGGATTGTTCGATCCATTGATTATGGATTGCACGAATATAAGTCATTAAACTGTTATTTTCCATTGCAAAGTTTATTAAAACGGAAATAAGAGATTTACAGTATCTGTCTATGGACAGGTCAAAAGTTTTCACACTAATTGTAAGTGGATTCTGTTGGAATATCGCAAAAAGAAAAATGATCAAACTATTCACTAATTTAATTTTCTAAAAGGTTGATGATTTTTCGGAATAAACGGACGATAGATATCTAAATATTTAAATATATTACCAGATATAGAATTATTAAACTACAGTAAATATATTAAGGGTTATAAACGTATCTATGAAATATTTTTGTATTTCACTTCTTTTTTCACACAAGTACAATGAAATGGTAGTGGAATATCACAAAGGGAAGATCTATCGAAATATTCACTAATTTAGTTTTCTAAAAAGTTATATGACAATATTTTGGAATAAACTTTAACACCTAATTATTTAGAGAGAAATACTTTATTAAAAGTAATGCTGCCCTACTACATAGGGTTGCTTCGTACACAGCATACTTATCAATCCATACGGACATTAATTTTATATTATATATTTTTTTTTTTTCTCCCCCTTCATAACAATACTCTTACAAATTATCAACAACAGACCATATTAAACAATAGACATAGCATAATAAACTCTTTCCCAAAATAAAAAATAAAATTCCTTTTTTCTCTTTAAATTCTCAAACGCCAGGAACGCAATATAACATTGCACACCTATATAACACAGCAATTCCTTGAATATAGCCAAAAAAATAAGACGATTGTGGACCAATTTAAAATTTAATAAATAATTACTAAACTACAGTAAATGTATTTAATATTATAAACATGATTTATACATCCATGAAATGATTTTATATTTTATTTCTTCTTTCACACAAGTACACTGAAATAGTTTTTTTGACAATACCATTAACTTGCTTAGATGGATTTTAAATACTTTCTAAAGACGTAAAAAGATTTTTTAAAGTTTACATTTTGTCAGTAAATTCCATTTAATTTCCTTGATGTTAAATATTATCAGTTTTCAAAAATTGTTACTTATAAGTTTTTCGCCGCTTTCCGTTACCTTCTACAACTTCCTATATTAGATATTGTTTTTCTAAAATTCTCCGCTTTCCAACGATATATTATAAGTATACTTCTGACTTGTATTTCCAGGGATTTATTTTCAAACTGTACAAGCATTTATATATATTTTTTTTCCTTTATTCAATTATCAGATTGTTTCAAAAGTTATATTAAGCATTTTTTCGCTAAATATTTTTTGCTAATTATTTAACAATGGTATATTATTTGCAAACAACTATACATCTAAAGTAACATTACCTTCCGCGTTACATAGAAAAATAAATAAAAGGTGATTCCAATTAATGGACTTAACTTTTCCTAATAATCATTAGTAATATGCTAAAAAAATTAGCATTACCTTATTAACACATTCAAAATTCAAAAACCGAAACAAAGGATATAACCATTGCAGCAGAACGTATTAAAAAAAACTAGAGACCATATCTTATCTCCTAATTGTCCGATTTTAACGATTTTTTTTTGTTTGTTAGGCTATTCCATAAACTTTTAGAAAACCATTACAACATTCCCAAAAAAGTGTATACTTTTTAAGTTATTCGGAATTTAATTTTACCATCCCTCGTAACTTTTTTCCAGCTTCTTTTCGCTGATGAATGTTATATAGATAAATTTGAAGGGTATCGAGAAAATGACTTTAGCGAAGTTTCAATGAAATCGCTACATTCATTTAGACGCTACAGTCTATAGCTACGTTTTTCTGCATTTTTATTTTTTTTTCTCCTTTATTAACTTATCAAATTCTTTCAAAAGTTATATTTAGCATTTTTTCGTAACTCTGAATAATGCGAAATATTTATCTTTTTAAAATAAACCATATTAAAGGTACTTTAGAGGAAGACGTATATGAACATTGGGCATTTTAGCCCTGTAAAGTGACATCAATGGGGATAAGACCTAATTTATATTAAAGACCACTTAATTATACAATGATACACCGAGTTTAATCAAAATCGTTAAAGCCGTTTTTGAGAAAACTGTGAAAATGTATTTCAGCGTTGATATAAAGTGGCACTTCCGGTTAGTCGATTTTAAGGAAAAAGTTGCTGTCACAACTAAGGCATATACCTATCTTAAATACGTGATATCAGTTTCATAGGACTTTTCGTTTTTGAGCTAGACTGCTAACGTACAAACACACAGACACACAGACCATTTTTCGGGACTTAGTAATTTCGACTCAGGGGACCTCAAAACGTATAAATCCGTCGAAAACTCAGATTCAAAAATTTTCTCGATCGCAATACTTACACTTACTATATATTACATATATACGTAAGTGAAAGTAAAAATAGGATTGAATATATAACGTTAAGATTAAACACAGGAGAAAGGGGAAGCAGCCTCCACAGCGTTGGCACATTTCTATAACGTTTACAGCTAAAAATGAATAATCTAAAAAAGTGAAAAATATCTTTGATTTCTTAGTGTGAACAATCTTAAAAAAAAATAGGTTTTCAGAGTCCGACTAGTTTATCGCGGAAAATATGATAAGAATGAAAATTTAAATAAAAATGGCACTAAAGTATCAATAAATTACTTCCATACCTACTACTAAGGGCTCTAGCATAGCCAGGTAGTCGATTTTTCTTAATTGGTTTAATATGATAAAATTTTTTTAAACTAGAAGATTATGGTCGTATAACAGTATGGAACAGACTCTCGTAAATGTAATATTTCATATTTAGACACATAACTTTTAAACAGAGAAAATTAAAAACTTATTATACAATTAAATTCAAGATCTTTTCTTTTTATTTGAAAATCAATACATTCTGCCGCATTGAAAGGCATTAATATCAGGGCTACATTAAACATTCACTCAATATATACATACAAATGATAACTAAAATAGAGATAAAAGAAAAAGAGTTGTGGAAAGTAAAATAAGAAAATTAACATACATAGGTAAAAAAAAATAATAATAAAAAAATTGAGAGAAGCTAAATGAAATTGAAATGTATAAAACACATTCACACCTATATGCAATATTTACATTAGCCCAGAGGATTCTGAGTCATGCTTTGTCCCCCAAATGTGGAAGCCAAGGCAGGACTCCAGGAGATCTCAGGGATCCCAGTGCTTCTCTCCCAGCCGCGTCACTGAGATTGCAAGCCAGTGGAGACTGATGGAGGGCATTACAGCAACAGACGCTCAGGATTTGCTCACAGACGCCCAGTACTCCAATATATTTACAAAAGGTCGCGGGGCCACTGTCATTTTAACCTCCGGGGAGGATTGTAGGGATGGCTGAAGCTAGATAGAGATTGTGCTACAGGATTTGGATGATGAGTGAATTTATGGTGAAATTTGGAAAATTTGTCTGGGATTAGGTCAATAACAAATGGGATATGAAGGTCATTATGGAGGGTTTTGTTGGATACATAGAAGAGAGCATCGACTATTGTTCGGAGGACTTAATGTTAGAAGGTTTTGTTGACCTCCACAGCTCAAGTCCGCAGGTCCAGATAGGTTTCAGAATTGTCTTGTAGATTAGTAGTTTGTTGTCGACTGAATGTTGAGATTTTCTATTCATTAGTCCATATAGCTGTCCGAATCGTCTGTTTAGTTGTCTTTTAAGTCTGGTATGTGGGTTCTACGTTAGTCTTTTTAAATTCAAGATCAAATAGAAATTAATATTTTGCTTTAAATGCAATGTATCTTATCAAGCAAATGGCTTCAATTCAAATTCAATACCCTCAAAAACATAAACAGACAACATTTGTGTATTACTGCAATTTCCGAGTAAGCTCCAAGGATATGCTCGCTCCATTGCGCAGTCCAAGGGAATGAACTTGGACCCTATCATTGTTTTTATTATTATTATCATATCCTTCCCTTCTCCGTATTTTAAGCTATTCGGGATTTTTCCTGGTCAGGGAATAAGGGCGGAAGATTAATGCCTGAGTTAAAAGCTCTCTCGGGGAGCGGTACGCAAACTCGTAATTATTTTATCATCCTATTTTTGACCCGAGTTGACGGACTACGCGCGGTGCTGTGAACACGCATTAGCCTGCTTGGCCACTTGGATGAAGAACAAACATCTTATTTTAAAAACGTCAGCAGATAATTGCATAGCACTTCTATTATATTATCATGAATCTTATTCATCAGGAGGTTCTTGCGCCATCTATCTTGGGAGGATGGGCACCCCTGCATAACTGGGCACAGTGGTGACCACAAGCTCTAGATTGGAGACCCCTGTTTTAATGTTCAGATTAATTTTTCTAATCCCCCTAGATATAATGTTTCTTAATTTTATCAATATTGGTAGTTTTAAATCCTGGCTTACGTACCTGAGACAAGAGCAGTAATGATGGAGGTATCTTTTTTACTATAGAAAGGTCTAACCACTGCTGAAGCTGTTCTCTTAATCTGGTCTCGGAAAGACCATAAAATCGCATTCCTCTTACCCTACAAGCTTCTTTTAGTTCACTAAGCCTCATTGTTCTAATTCCTTCTTTTTGAATTATCTAATATATATTAAAATAATTATTAAAAAAACTTATATCAGTTTTGTTGATATATATAAAAGAAACCTATGTTAATCAAACATAAACCTTATCATCAATCTGAATATTCCTTATTTTCGACTTGAGCTGAAATCTTAGAAATCTTGTGGTACCAATCGCTGGTAGATTCAAGAACCTACAAAGAGCTATTATCTGTGCTCGAGGAAGTTTATCCAACGTTATTTCATCTTCAAATAATTTAGAATATTTCAGAATATCATGAGTTGAGGGTAACTGTCCTGTTGTCCGTACCTAAGTATAATATATTCTTTATAAATCACGTGAACAAATTTTAAACTTCAAATCAATATTTAAATTTAAATATAGATATGGTATAACGTTTTATTATAAAATTAACACTTAACTTTTGATAAAATTCTGTAAAATCTTTAGCTAATTCAGTGGATTCTAAATTTATAGTCAGAGGAGCCATTTCATCCAATGTTTCTTGCAGAAATTTAGTCATTTCCAATTTCATTTTAAATGACTGCTTTGCTTTTGCTGCCTGAAAAAGATGTATTTAAGTGTGCTTATTTTTAAATTATTTTGAAATTTAAGAAACTTACTCTTTCCTTTTTTGTTTGAAATGTAGTCGGCAACATTCCAGGAAAAAGTTTCAGGAAGATTGGAAGGGTGAGTTCCATAAATGGTACAATTATAAATATTGAGAAAGGGAGCAGTCTGAATATGTCTCCTGCTGTTCGTTTCAACTAGAAATTAAAAAAATATTGCTATAGTTGGGTTTATTATATTGCTTTTTTAAGCTTGATGTTAATTATAAAATTTCAGTCAACGTATATATATATATATATATATATATATAATTTTTAATCTACAATGATGTAGGAAAATAATATAACTGATTTTTTTAATCCTCATTGGTTTGTAATAATTTCATTAATTTAATTCTAACTCTTAACTTACCCTGTATAAAAATTTAATTTATCCTGTATAAAACCTTTTATTTTAATATTTAAAAACAGAAAAAGCCATACTAAATGTTTAAATTATGTACTGGAATTAAATGATTATTTCAAGACAAGAAAATGTCTAACATTTTCTTTTAAATGTATGTGAACTAAATTCTAGAGTTGCTATTGATTCATATTTTCAGGCCCAACGCAATAGAAAAACGCTGCAAATTATTTCACAATGGTTTATTATCTCCAAACAATTGTACATCTAAAGTAACATTACCTTCCGAGTTACAAAGAAAAAAAACAAGAGGCGATTCCAGTTACTGGACTAAACTGTTTTTCTTTAATCATTAGTAATATGCTAAAAAAAATAGCATTAGTTCAGTAACACATTTAAAAATTAAAAACCAAACCAAGGATATAACTTTTGGGGTAGAACACATAAAAAAAAAAACCCGGAGACCATATCTTTGCTCCTAATTGTCCGATTTTAACGATTCTTCTTTTTTTATTTTTTAGGAAATTTCGTAAACTTTTAAAAAATCATAAATATCTACAAACAAGTAAAAACTTTTCGAGTTATTCGGAATTTAATTTTACCATCCCTCGTAACTTTTTTTCCAGCTTCTTTTCGTTGAAGTATGTTATATAGATAAATTTAAAGGGCGTTGAAAAAATGAGTTTAGGGAAGTTTCATTGAAATCTGTTCATTCGTTTAGGAGCTACAGTCTATAGCAACGCAGGTTTTTCGGCCGCCATTTTGAAAGTTAAAAGCGGAGAGTAATGTCGATGAAGGAGGATCATCCTCGGGTGACCTCTGATTTTATATCAAAATTTGAAAAAAATCGGACCAGTAGTTTCGGAGAAAATGCGCGGACGGCGAACGGCGGACGGACAAAAAATTTTTTATCCGTTTTTCGAATTCTACTCGTCTTGAAACGTGAAACCTCAAATTTTGAGAGGGGGTTATGTTTTTGAATTTTTTGGTCGATCACAATGTTTCATTATTGAAAATAATAAACCAAAATTAAAAAAATGAATTCCCTACCTCTCAACCCCTCTACTGTAATCAAGGAGGCCATGCAAGTTCAAAACTACTTACGTTATTTAAACTATGAATTTTAATTTATGATTTATTATACAATACAATATTAAAACAATAGCTTAGTAACCATGACATGCTCACCAAGTTATGTTCCCTTCTTGACAACTGATGCCCTCCCAACTTTTTAATTGTTAGCCCAAGTGCTATTCTTACATTTATAAAAAGCAATCTGAAACCATGGTAATAATGTTTTAGTTCATTTATTATTCTCTTTCCTAATGGTTTCTTCTTTTTTTTCGGTTTAACTTTCTGTACTTCTTTAACTTCATTTTGATTTTGTGTTGTTTGGTCATTAGATGGCAGTACATTTGAAGTGTGAATCCTCGAAAATACATGATACCTTTCTGGTATTAACTGATTTCGGGTATCAATCAATGCATTGTTACTATTATAAAAAAGATTAACATTTACTGTAGATTTAAGGGTTGATTGACTTCTTAACAGAGAATTGAATATGACATATGAAGGACGCAAAAACAATCTTACACCAACTACAACTGGGTCCTGAAAATCAAATGGAATATTTAATATCTCTCTGATCGAATTAGTAATAATTTATAAGAGGTAGTCTAGCGTTGGAAATGGACTTTTAAATTAGATCAGCTAGAAAATCCAAAAGGGAAAGATTTAAAAATAAAATAATTCTGTAACTGATGGTGCTGAAAAAGAACGTTGTAGAAGATATTGAAGAAAAAATATTAAGATGGTTTTGGACTTGTTAAAAGAATGCTTACAGAAAGGTTTCCAAAATAATTATGCAACTGGAAGTAGAGGGTAGAACGGAAAAAGAAATACCGAAGGTAAACTAAGGAAGAAAGCCGGTTTGAGACATGGGGTCAGAGAAGAGAAAACTATGAATTGAGAACTTTGGAAAAATATCCTTAATGAGATTTAGGTCAAGGAAAACTATAATAGTGGAAAATTCCTTTATTAAAAAAAAATATTTGTTGAGGCAATACAATGTTGCTAGAGCATTACAATTTTTTTTTATTTTTTTTTTAAACTTATTTATTGAAAAATATTACAATCTGTCTCTAGGACATTTATAATAGAGTTCACAGATCACATTTACACTCTATGTACAATAAATAAAATAAATTATACAGAAAAATAATATATATACAATAAATAAGAATAAAATAACCTAAAAATAAATAAATAAAAAGAACACATACACACCTATATACAATATTTACAATTTGGCGAGAGAACTCCAAACCAAACTCTGAATCCAGGAGTATAGAGCATTAAAATAATATAATTTAAAGCATAGTTCAAACTAATAAGCATGTTGTGTGATTTTTGTTTCTGTGACGTGTCTCAGGTTGTCTACAGAGACATGTATATAGACAAATCCCATCTACGAGCCTGTTGCAAGACTAAAAATCGCAGGTTTAAAGTCTCCCGATTGGAATGAGGGACCACATGCAACGTTAGACATCTTGCGCTACATTTTGACAGTATCACTCACCATCTAGAGTCGAGGCACTTCCCAGTCTGTCTCCAATCACCGAATGGTTGGTCGGCTGTTTGCAGTTATTTTCCAAAGTAGCACAGTTCCTTTGAAAACATGTGGTCGAACGCGAACGTTTTAAAACTAATTGAAGATAACAATGGCGTCTTCCATTCTTAATTTATTTAATAATGCATTATCGAACCTAAGTCCTTCCGCGATCACTTTGTGCATCTACCAACATTTAATTTTTCGTGTTCTTTCACTTGTAATTATTACTAAGCAGGAACTCATTCCACTCAAAACTGTGTCCTCTATGGTGGACTGCGAAAATGAGACTGAGAAATTCACATCATAGTGCGGGAGCTAGACGAAATAAGAATGGTGTCTCTTGACGGTCTATAGACAAATCGCGACACATCGTCTACTATCGTGTACTAGGCTTAAGATTGAATTGATTTTGATTTAAAACGCAGTACATAACTACGTAGTAGACCTAAATACTTGCTGTTCAAAAACAGCTGATTGGTAACTATTGATAGTAAAGAATAGTACATCAGGTGATTGTTGTTAAGTTTTTTTTTGTATTTAAAAATCGTTATTTTTTTGTTTATATGGTTCAACCTCTTTGTGTGCTCCAACGATGGCAGGAACGATTGCTCTTACTCCAGGCAAGGAACCTATACTAGCCAGAATGCGAAGAGACTCCACCCAAAGTTCCACCACAAAAAAAGTCCTTAATTCGTTCTGTTAGAGAATTGAGATATGCTCATATTTCAAGATCAAAGGAAACTCTTATTACAAGTTAATAAATTTGCTTTGCATGTAATCTTACAAATACTCTCTCCAAAATTGGACTGGGAGAGGAAGAAGCAATGTATTGATATATGATATATTGTAATCTAGTTATCAAATATATCAGTTGGTTAACCTTATTAATTTAATTAATCTCATTATTGTGCGTTGAATTCAGTTTAATAAAGCATATATGTCTCACGGTATTCCTTATTCAACTCTAAAAAAATATATTAAACTGAATTCTTTGCGATGGAGAAACTTCTTGGACCCGAGAGACTATCAATTTCACCTAAAACAGTACTGCCGCTCAAGATTGGGACCATTGGTTTAAAACGTTTCAATATTTCATATCCCCAGTTAAAATAAGCACAGAATCTGAGAAACTACAATTATTAATTAATTTCATCCCTCCATCAGTGTATGAATACATTAGTGAAGCTGGTAGATATGTTAAAATTATTGAGACATTAAAAAAAGTTTATGTTAAGATTATTAGTGAGATATTCGGTCGCCATAAACTCAGAATGTTTTTTTTTCTCTTATGCCAGTCGTTGGTCATTTGGCCATTCGACATCTTGCTGCCCAGTATAATTTAGACTTTCTAATATATATATTTGAAAATATTTGTTCTCTTATGTCGCTCACGGCAGGACATGGCTCTAGATGGTCTGCATCCATTGTTCCTTGATGACACAATTTATAGCTAAGATCCTTAGCCACGCCTATCTTGTAGAGTGACTCTGCCGATAGTCCTGAGCAGTGGCCAGGCGGAAGCAGGCAAGTGCATCTCTTCTCGGCAGTTAAGCTGGAATCGGGTTATCTTTTAAACACTCATAACGTTTCTCTTCCTCTTTGCCCAAATGTGCTTTTCTTATTTCTTCCTTCACTACCATTTTTAACATTCGCCGTATTGAGTCGTAAGGTTTTGGCTGTATCGGCTGAGGCAAATCTGTTCCTCGCTTGGCAAGAATATCAGCCTCAACGTTTCCCGGAATCCCACAATGGCTGGAGATCCACTGTAGGACCACATTGGTGTCTCGGGGTGTCAGGTAAGGAAGGAGGGATTTGCATTCCAATATAGCTTTCGATATACATTCATTCTTGTTTGTAACAGTGAAGATAGCTGCTTGAGAGTCGATGAAGAGAACAGTGCTCTGATCCCGCCTTCTAGACAATGTTCTTGAGGCTATGAGGATTGCCGCTGTCTCACCGTCGAAATTTGTTCCATCTTTACCCACCGCAGCAAATAAACTCAGAACTAGACGTCAGTCAGGTTCTGGAGAAACGACATAAAAATACTTGGAAGCTTTGAGACGACTCGCCAAGGATCGCTCTTTTAAGTCTGTGTCTGCAGAGGACTATAGAGATGAATCAATCAGGAATGCATATATATGGATTGTTGTCTTCTAAAATTTGTCAAAGGTTATTAGAAAACGACTCCTTGACTCTTGCGCAGGCTTCCCAGCAGGCGATATTACTGGAATCGGCTCAGGAGCAGTCTCGACTACTTGACCTGCCAGCCCTTGTTAGCGCAGCTGTTGATGCAGGTAGTACTTCACCTCGAGGTTATGAGAGTTCTTGTACAAAGAATGAATCTCTTGACTCTGAAGTCGCAATAGCTGTTATCTCAACGAAATGCTTCTTCTGCGGAGCTCCTAAGCATAGTCGTATCGGATGTACAACGAGAAATGCGTAATACAGATATTGTGAAGAGAAAGGCCATTTTCAAAAAGTGTTTAGACAAAGGCATCAAATTAAGTCATTCCTACCTAAAATGACTGATTATTCTAATTGTGTAGTTTTTTTGACAAAATGTATCTCCAAAACTATTTTGCAAGCTAAGGTTAACAATCTCGATGCTCAAGTTCTTGATACTGGTAGTTAATCAAGTTTTATCAATGAAAGCTTAGCTTGTAAACATAAGATCACTTTTATATCCTATAAAGTCGAACAGGTAACCATGGCTTCAACAACTTTTAGTAAACAGTGCATAGCAGCCCTGACTCTTCAAGATTATTTTTATAAAGATGTCGTTTTTAGCACCCTAAATGATTTGTGTGCAGATATTATAATTGGCCAGGACATTCTTAAAGGACACTCGAGTTTAGAGGTTAAGTTCGATGGTAAAAGAGGTCCACTATTTTTATCTAGTCTAAATGCAGTGAACGTAGAAAGAGCTAAGCTTCACGCATATTACTCCAGATTATAAACCAGTTGCTATGAAATCTCGACGCCATTCTAGATTAGACTCCTTATTTGTTGAGCAAGAAATTCACAGGATATTAGAAGATGGAATCATCGAAGAAAGCAAGTCTCCATGGCGAGCTCAGATATTAGTGGTTATGTCAGAAAATCATAGAAGATGAATGGTTGTTGATTACTCGCAAACCATAAATGCATTTATTTTAAAAAGTCTTATTTGTGATTTTGTTTGCCTCCATTGAAATTCAAGCAACTCTTCATGGTCTCGATTTCCTCCTTAATCATCAAAGTAGTGTGAATTTCAATCATATTTTTATATTCCAGCTTAAATTAGTTTTGTTCTGATCGAGGGAAAATATTAGTCTCGTTAAGTCCGAGTAAACAAAAAATTCAATTTTTCCTATGGATTTTTTGTTCCATCCGTTTTATTTGTGCAAATATGCCTCATATAGGAATACATCGCTACTGTTAGTGGAAAGGTCGTATGTAACAATTTCCCGTTTTTATTCTATGGGTGCTAAAGGTGACATTTCGTAGTATGAAACTGATATAGGTAGGTAACATGGCAAATAAAATATGAAATTTCTGAATTATTTATTATTGAGATAATAATGAAATAATTAGTTTTTATGCTCTCTTATAAAACACTCAATTTTTACACACGGCTTTTAGCACTCACAGTTGCGATTTACATCTTCAGTATGTTCTGGGATTTCTTTTTTTTTAATCACTATTCATACTCAAATAATCAATTTCCAAATATAGAATTCTAACGCATTTTGTTTTCACTGATGGACAAAATTGATGGATATAAGGCTTTCCTGGGAAAGGTTTAAGGAGGGGAGAGAATCCAATCATTGATGGATTTAGTCATCTTGCCTGCAGTTTCTTGATGACATTATAAGACTCGGCAGTGTCAAAGGAGAGATATATTTGAATGTCATCAGCATATAGGTGATACTGGGAATGTTGGATGGTGAATGAGAGGTGATTGATGAAGGTAGAGAGAAGGACCAATGTTAATGACCAACCTTGATTAACCAAGTTCCGCTATCAAAATTTTTGTGGGGACACATTTTGACTGAGTTTTGAATTTTTGAGGGAGGCAAATTTCGACGAGGTCATGAATTTGCGGAGTGAAAATAGAACTAGGAGGAAAACAAGGGACAGACCATAGCAAGTTTAATTGTATTTGAACGATTCGTCTAATGCTACTTTCGCTTGCACTGTTTTTAAGAACAGGAGAGTAATAACATTTTTGGAATGAGGAGAGATGGTTCATGTGTCATCCATCTCGTGGGAGATGGGCACGCCTGGCGATACATAAGCAGAATGTTTCTTTGTACAATCACGTACTGAAAACTACCGGTTAGGAAGGATCGGAACCACCGACAAGTACAGTCCATGACGTTCGGAAAGGAGAAAATTGTATCAAAGGCTTTGGAAAAGTCAAGGCGAATAAAGATTTGGGTTTCTGCTGGTCCAGGACTGTAGAAATCTAGAGAAATTCTGATGAGGGTGAATTGAGTGTTATAACCAGACCTGAAACCAGACTGGAAGGTTTTTAGAATGTTATTCTGCTCTATAAAGTGGGATAATTGGTGTTGAACTAGTCGCTCTAAATGTTTGAATAAATTTGAAAGAAAAGAAATTTGGCAGAAACCATTAAGAATTTCATCGGAAGGTATCTGCAAGGTGCAAACAAGAACCGTTTTCCGAGAAATAGGGAAGGAATTTTGTAATGAATAGGTTTAGATGTGGAAGAATGAATGGCTGGCTTAAATCAGTTTGACTGGGATGTTATCAGGTCCATAATTACTGGAGTAGGATTTCTGTATGACGATGAAAGATGAACTTCATAGATTTATCTCACAAGAGGTCATAGGTTTAGACGCCATGTAATTGATTAGCCAGCTGTATTTAATGTTAAAACCATTGCTCCAAGGATCCGTCAAGATGTGTTGACGTTTAAAATTCAACAAATCCCCTGTCTCATCGTTGAAAATCTAAGCTAGGAGATACAAATAGACGCTTAATCTATCAAGATTTAACATTTCCTTTTTTAATGTGCAATTACTCACTTTTATGGACATTCCAGGTGTAAAATGTTTCACAACACATAGTAAAATCAATCCAATGTATTTAACATTTCCTCCACTATCTATGCATGATATTAAAGTTGAAGAAAAACTTGAGATTTTGATATAATTTGAATTTCTTGTCAATTTGATCTTAAGAAATATACTTCATATCTTGTAAGTTTATTGGTTATAGAAATAAAGCAGCTGTCCTTTGTTTGTCATGATCTTTCAAAAAATAGTTTTGTCTTTGATTAAAGCTTTATTCGAAATTGTATTTAAGAGTTATTAGTGTGACTGTTTATTTTGATGTAGAATGAAATAGATATAGCTGAAATATCTATCTGCACATGATTAAAAAATAGTGAGTGTTTTCAATGTGTAATGTGAGCATGGCAACACTGTTCTCGGCCTGACATAAAACTATTTAAATGTTCTGTTTTGTTTGTTTCTGTGGGATCCACTATACTTGTGTTTGATTTGGGTGTTTGTTAACTAATATTACTATTCATATAGATAAAAATGGTGGTAGTTACAAGTTTACCTCCACCATCTCATGGAGTTCGCCATGAACAACCATCTATCAAGGCTTTTATTAATGACAGAGAACTTGGCAAGGGTACGTTGTACATAGCTGAAAGGTAAGAAAAGATTTTAGAATTAATATTTATATGTAAAATTTAGTGTTGTAATTGAATTTATTCGTTTTTATTTTCATGATTTCAAAACTATTAAGCTGCTATATTTTTATTTTTGCAGCCACCTATCATGGGTGAACAGCGGCTCTGGCCAAGGTTTCTCATTGGAATATCCTCATATCAGCATACATGCTGTTTCTCGTGACAGGAGGGTATATTCAGATGATTGCTTGTATTTAATGATCGATACAGATATAGACTTTGCAGGTATGATAACAGCTCTATTCATTATAAAAGTATTTTGTTAATAGTTACTACTATAGTAGTGTCCCATCTTGATGGCAGTATATCAAGATAAAATCAGCACACCATACATTGAATGCATGCACTAGCAGAATTCGTAGGAGGTCAATCTTTAACCATCCTATTAATGTGTGTATACAAATAACAGCATAAATTACTTATACAATACATTGAATTGTACACAAGTGCCCCACCTAAATGACACATGGCTTAAATCATTTACATTGATCACACTTGTACATGGAGTGCTGGAAATAGCTGAATGTGTTCAATGACATCTCTCTTAATATCTTGTAAATCTTTGATATCCAAATTTTCACTTTTCTGGATTTATAAGAAATTAATCAAGTACTATTTTACTTGTGTTGTTCCGCTTTGATGAGTGGGTCAAGATCTAGAGGTCTCACGATAAATCGAATTCCGAGGATTACAATGTCTTCTCTATTTAAATAGCGATTTAAGTACTTTTTAGTCAAAATTAGGACCTTAATTTACTTTAATCACATCACAGCTTTTGTGTTCCATTCACTTAAAAGGGACAAACAATCCCCCTAGTCGTTCCTTTTCTGTTGAATTCAGGCCCTTGCTACCAGAGAGTTACCTACCTCTGTTTACAGAAACACTTAGATTTCCATTTTTAGTGTGATCATGAAATCTTTCGGTGCCCATCAAAGTGGAGCAAATAAAAAAAAAAATAAATAACACAAATAAATAATAGTTCACATCGAAAAGTAATTTTCTCTGTATAACTCGCATTTGTACCCCTGAGAAAGGCCTAAAATTTAGTTATAAACGATGGCCCATCATAAACAAAAATTTTTTCCCTACACCTTTTGACTTAAACTTTTTAAGTCATGAGTCTTCTTTGTGCAGCTTGTTATAGGCGACAGTAGTGATTGTTTCACTATCTCACCTTTGAGATTTCGAGGGAGCACGTGGTTTACTAATCAGACGCGACCACATTTCACTCCCCCTTCAACAGGAACTTTCCTTACCAACCCCCAATCTGGAGGACCAGGAGCTATGGTGTAATACACAGGGGTAGCTCACTTTCCTATGAATCTCAGGGTGGGGACGTTACCGTCTCAATACAGGAATCGAACCCACACCGTAGTGTTGTAAGTAGTCAAGTAGGGTCTCGACTTTTTTGTGTTATTAATTCCCGCGAACGGAATTTGAACACAACATAAATTTTTGTTAGTCCCTCAACTTGCTCGACCATTGCGGACCCCCATAATAAAATAATGCTTCTTATTTGTGTGTAATTTATCCTAGACCCAACCATAACCATCGTCTATTGAATCTATCTTTTCATCTATAAAATATCTTTTCCATTAGTAAATAAGTTAATATGTTGAGTTCCATTATGATTAAAGAGAATAATATTTATATTGAAAAGGTTAAAGTAGATATCCATGAAAAGAATAGCAAGGTTAAAGGAATGAAATTAATTATAATTTTTCTTTTTTGGAGGGAAGGGAGGGTTCTTGTTCTAGTTCGTTCATTAATGATCTTATTTTAGCATAGATATAAGAATATAGTAGTTCTTTTTTTTTTCATAGGAATTAATTTTATTTCTCTGTCTATTGTAGGTAGAAATCAAAATAATGATCAAGATGTAAATGAAGAAGAAAGTTTGACCGAGCTTAGGTTTGTTCCGGAAGACAAGTCTTGTTTGGATGCAATGTTTTCAGCAATGAGTGATTGTCAGGCACTCCATCCAGATTCTCAAGAAAGCCACTCTGAAGGTAAACATAAAGTCTTTCAGTGCCTTAGAAAACACTTTTTATTGATGGTGACCAAATGTCTTTGCTGTTAACCTTAGAGCAGTTATTGCCTTGTACAAAGTAGAGCATATAAAGAAACACATAAATCTTAATTGGATTATCCCTAATATTTTGACATTAGTCATTGTTAATTATGCTTTGTTTTTCCATTTTAATCACTTTTTGTTGGTTTAATAGATGTTAGAAAGAAGTAGAAGTAATATTATAAAAGGAATACATCTTCCCATTTATTATTATTCATATTAAAGTAGTTTACATTCACATAAAAAAAAAAAACACTGTGTATACACATACAATTCACTAAGATCCTAAATCATTTTATTTAAAACTAAATCTCATTTGACAACACCTTCATTAATCATATTAAGTTTAAAAATCAATGTAATCTCCTATTGTAATATGGTTACTTGAAAAAACTGCCTCCTACCTCTTTTCAGAGCCATTATATTCTTAACAATTCAAGATGGCTAGTCAAAAAGTAAAGGGAAGTTTGAATTTCCCTCTGAATCACGTATATAGCAGCGCTGATTATTCTGCTACAACTCGTAGTGTCCATCAGCTGCTCATCGAAAGTATTGTTTCATTTTTAGCTACATGTAATTTTGTTTAAAAGTCTGTGTACATATAGTGAATTCTCCTTTCTCTGATTGTATCAAGGAAGAAACGCTAGCAGTGTTACGTTTCCTAAATTAAGAAGGTGTGAAACGAGCAGGAATTATTTGTCTAATGCAGCAGCAATATGGACAGAGTTGTTTGTGTGGAAACAAGATATACAAATGGATTAATTGCATTAAAAGTTGTATGAATTCTCTGAGTGATAAACAATGGCCTGGTATAACTACCACAGTCTAGTTTGTCTGTTTAAGTCAAAGATCAAATCCAAAAGATGTGCTAAATTTTCAAAAGCTATGATTTTGCTTCAGAATTATGCTTATTCTCATATGGCCAAAAATACAGTCCTGTGCTTTAAAAATCACTATTTTCCTCTTTTTGGCTTATTAAAAGTAGGGTTTGAAATTAATAATTTTTTTTTCACAAAATTATGTAATAATTATTATATTTGATTTTAATTTAAAAATTGTGCCTGATTTAAAAATAAAAATTTAAATCGTTCTTTGATTTTTTTTTATCCAAGTGAAAATAATGATCAATCACTGAGGGATACGGTTTTACATAAATAATAATGATGAAATTGTGATAAAAAAAAAGTTTATCAGAAAACAAGAATCAGCTTTTGCACACAAATTAAATTAGTGCAACTTACACTATCCGAATTTTTGAGTGGTCATATTTTTGGGAGTTTTTTAATTTTTGATGGGGACACATTTTGGTAGAATTTCCGAAATAAAAAGTTTCATACTAAGGGACAAGAGGGAAACATGGAACAGACCACAGCAAGTGTAATTGTATATGATCTATGGTTTTTCTAATTCTGCCTTTGATTGCTCTGTTTTTAAGAAAAGGTAAGCAATAAAATATCTAGGGAGTAAAGAGATAGGTTCTTGCACCATCTTTGGGGAGCACCTCTTTAATGAAGAAATAAAAAATAAAAGCATGATAGCAAAAATAAGTAAAATAAATATTTCTTTTATAGATGAAGAAGAAGATGAAGAGAATGGTGAAGGTGAAGAAGAAGGGGATTATGATGAATATTTAGAAGCTGAAGGAAGTAAGTAGTCCATTGTTTTTGTTAGCAATACTCTATTAAAATCAATAATTTTTGGTCGATAGTTCTCAGTATTAATGGTTTTTCCATGTTTTAGCAACTCATAGCTGATCATACCCTTCTGATCCCACCAAATAGAGAACATATATTTCTTTCTATAGTGATGGCTTGCCTGAGGTTACCTACAGTCTTTGTTGTTTAGGATTCTGTACATATTTAACTTTTCATCACCTGTCACAATTTGATTGAGAAATGACTGTCTTTCCTTCATTTCATGTGGATTCCATCTTCTAGATCTTTTCCATGGCTTTCAAACTTATAGAGACAGCTTCTCATGTTACTTGATGTTAATTGATCTGGAAGTTGGGTTTGAGCATCATCCTCGTCCAATAATGCTTGAAATTTGATGTCTTCATACTTATTCAGTGATAGTTCGCTATTTTTATTTGTCTCATCAAAATTGCCACTAGAGGATCCATTTTTACTCTCACTTACCTATACCTGGAATATATACGTTAGGGAAATTATGCGGTTTTCATAACTTCTATTGTTGATATTATTTAATATTTGATTGTCTAGATTACAGCGATATAAATATTCAAATTTGTATATAGAATAGAATAGAAAATAATTTCATTCTGGGACAAAGTCCTTTTAGAATAACAAAAAAGTACAAAATTAAAATATTATATCTGGCCTAAATAAAAACAAACACAAGAAGTAAAAAGTACTTTTATGTATTTTTAGGCTACATTTATTTTCAAAGCCCCACGTTGGGTGCCGTGTTGTAAAGTTACGTACGTTTCCTCTTAAAAGTAAACAAAATAGTTTCTGAATCAAATTATATTTATTTTAATCAATAATTATTTCTCAGGTTGGGTTGAGACAGCAAACACACATTCTCAATTATACCATATAAAATCATACATTAATTTTATATAACATTTATGAATTTCCATTGTTTGTCGTGGTCTACTCTTGGCGAGCTTTCGGACTGTCACTATTTATATTTCACTCACCCTGTTCTGCAGTGAATCTACTTCTATATTGTTGTCTTCAACTTCTACAATCTTCTATTCTTCCTTTGTAGGCACTCACTGCTTGTTAGTCACATTTTCTTCTCTCGATCCTATTAACATATGGCACTTACTTCTCCTTACATCTGTGTTTGTCCTTTTTTGACAGTAGCCCAGGATGTCACTGCCTTCGACCCATTTTTTTAAAATCACTATGTAATATTTACATTACAATATATATAGAGATATCAACTGCCTCCCGCAATGCCACATTCTATGCCCTGAAGACGACCTGCAAAGTGGGTCGAAACGTCGGCAAAAATTAAAATAATTTATATATTTTAATTTTTTATTTATTTGACTGCACCTTCGACTAACTTCTTCTCATACAATATATCGTTTATAATTTTTACTTTTACTTCTCCTTGCCTGAAGATATTTATTTCTGCTAATAAGTGAGTAGTAAGTGAAAGCTGTGTGATGTGCGCACCGCACCAGATTATGATGAATTATGAATGATTTGAAATGATGAACTGAATTTTTCTTGTAAGGTTTAGGTCCCTGATGTCTTTATATCTCACTGTGTAAATCAGGTACTCTATGCACAATAGCTGAATAACATTTTTTTTATAGGCTGTAGCGCTACAATAATTTTGGTGAAACTTTCCTAAAGCCTTCTTACTAAAATTCCTTAGTCTTTCAAATTTTTATCAGCTCACCATTCTTAAAGATATATGTAAACTATTAATATTACATTTAGAATGGATCATTAGGCCTTACTGAACTTCTTATTTTTAACCTTTTAGGACGTTATGGCTGACAATGCTTCCTTCATCGGAATATGGTAATCATTTAATCTGTAATCGCTTTTCATAATATATATTACTCATAGCTAATGTAATTTGCCCTAATTCATTTATCTTGAAATCAATTTTTTAAAAATAAATAATAACAGCGAAAAAGAGTATAATTTTTCAATAATTTAATATTTTTTTTCATTAAGATATTAAAAATTTGCTATGGGTAATAATGTGATCACATTATCATTTTCATTATATTATGTATTAGTACTCATAGTTCAAAAATTGAACTAGTAAAATAAATTTATTAGAAAGAAGTTGGTTTAGGTGTTCATTAAAAAAAAAAAAAAGAGTTAAAATAAATAAATTATATTTATTTTTATTTCCTTCTTATCAACGTTTCAGCCTAATTTCAGGCCTTCATCAGGGTTAAGAAAAGACAATATAACATAGATATGAGAAACTAGTAGAATGTAATACTAATGATATGTAGGTAAAAGGTATAGTCTAATGATTTTTTTTTATTTCGTGAATACTTGACTATTGTTACATATGTATTGTCTCTCCACTGTATTATCTCCAGATTTTCTATTTCCATACCAGTTCAAATACACATTTATTTTGTATGCCTGTGATATATTATCTATAATCATCCTCTGAACCATAATACACATCTCTGTGCTTTAGTTCATGTATTTTTGTCATCTATTACAGAGTGCACTAAGTGCATTCCACTGTTTTCCTTCCGTTTGCTATCTGTCTCTCGACATCTTCCGTGATAACAGGTTGCCCTTATTGTTAATCCTTTATTTTTGTATTCTCCTCACTTACTTTCTTCATTTATTCATTGTATGTTATTCTTTTAATTTGCATAACTTAATTTTTCAATTCTTTTCTATGTTTACATTTTTTTTCGATAGATTTCACTATATATTCATTTTTCTATTTATTTTTGCTATTTCTTTATATAACTTCATGTGCCTTTTCATTTTTACTACATACTTATCTCACTTCCTCTTAACATATTAAGACATCAACTTATAAACAACTATGGCACCCTATTTATTTTATATCTACCATTTAATTTATTTGTTATTTCGTTTTTCATTTCCCTGTTAATTTCAATAAGTTCCTAACTCTATTACTGTTATTTTATATTTCAACCATTAATCAAATTTAATTTTATATATCAAACCGTTATTTTATATTTCATTTTTTGATGTTAAGTTTATACTACATATTTGACTATATACATATTATTACTTTTATCGTCTAATAGTATCTCAAAATTTACATGTTATCTTGTCTTTTCTTTGCCCTGATGAAGGCGTGAAACTTAGGCCTAAACGTCGATATAAAATAAATAGAAATAAACTTAATTTATTTATTTTGACTTTGTTGTTTCTTTTAAGGAACAAACCAACCAACTTCTCTTTAATATGTATACGACAATCAACTGTCAATCTACTATCAAAAATAAATTTAGAGTGATTATAAAGTATTTGATCGTTCAAATGTATTTTTCTTCTAAATTTTCCCACTATATATTTTCTTTAAAAATTATTTATGTAAAGAAGTGTGAGCAGTATTAAAGAATTAAACTCCAGTGTACATATGTTCTTCGTGTAATTTTAGGCAGTTTAATATAGTGGTTCATAACATTCGCCAGAGCAAACAAGACCTAACGGAACACTCTGATAACTAGTGCATTCTGCTTAAACTTGCTGTAGAAATTGAGAGATATGCTAGTATTCAAAAAATAGGTACGAATACTAGCATAGACCGATAGATCTTTTATGGATATGACAGATTCCTTCACCTCGATAGAGACAGCAGCTTTGAAGATGGGACATGAACAAAAGACCAATAATGTACCAACTGACAAACATGAAACTAGTCCAATCATTGCATCCTTTTTAGTAGATACAATGTCATAAAAGTTATGAGATTCAAACACGGATAGTGACGAACCAGAAGGTGATACAAAGACTTGTCGTGGTGGATAGATGTAATCATGGTCTCATGAAGGATATGAAAATCTGTTTACTTTCAAAATCTTCAGTTCTGTATAAAATACTCATATGAGCAGTTCTGACATTTGAATCTGAAATATGGATGATGTTGAAGGCCAGAGGGAGAAAACTGCTATTTTTGGAGAGGAAGTTACTCCAAAATATATATGATCCAGTCTTGGAGAATAATTAAATGATAATAAGGCATACTCACACAATAGTCAAGTGATACAAGGTGCTGAATGTGGTAAACCATATCTGGATAGCAAAACTCAGGCGGTTGGGTTTTACTACAGGTTAGCCGCCAGGTTTTATAGATTGAAGAGGGCTTAACCACAATTGCTGCGAACAGAACCAAACGGTAAAAAAAAGTGGAAAGACCAAAGTTGTGGTGAATAGGTGGAATGAGTGTCGATTATATAACTGAAGTTTAAGATCAAGAATTTGTGGACAATGCCCCACAACAGAATGAAAAGGATGGCAACTCTTAAATCAGCCAGGATTCTGTAATCGTTTCTAGAGTCCATGATATTTAAATTTTTCTTGAAACTATTGCAAATGCAGTGTGATCAATTAATGAAAAGAAAATTGTTTTAATT
Source organism: Nezara viridula (assembly GCA_928085145.1). Classification (NCBI taxonomy): domain Eukaryota; kingdom Metazoa; phylum Arthropoda; class Insecta; order Hemiptera; family Pentatomidae; genus Nezara; species Nezara viridula. The sequence continues at coordinate 168,606,674 of OV725079.1, forward strand.
GTTATCATTACAATGATAATATTTGTAACATGCTTTGTTTTCCTCATAGCGACTTTCATAGTTATTTTTCAATGATACTTTCGATAACTAGTTCCTTGTATTTCGTCTGAGCATTTGCTGTTGGTATGAAAAGAGCTCTAGTGAAATCCAGAGAAATAGTTCTTTTTCATTTATAATATAGTTAACGCAGAAAGAATTGGGTATATTTATTTCAATTTAATTAAATATGAAAAATTTTCTAAAACTTATTTATAATATATAACTCTGTTTTACAGATGGGTTTCATTCCGGGCACAGGGAAATAGAAATGGATGTAGACGAAGGCCAATTTGATGATGCAGATACTCCTATTGAAGAATAAAAATGGAATATTTTGTGAATGTTATTTGTTTTGACTAATTATATTTGTTTTATAATTTAATGATACTTGGTAGCTGTTACACTACTGCCATTTTGAAGAACATATTTAATATGTTCTACTGTTAAAAATATATATGTTTTAAATGTGCCTTGAAAACTTTTATTGTGGTACATTTTTTGTATGTTCATCCATATTGGATCTAAATAAAATATAATTACTTCTTTTTCCTTTTTATTTTTAAATAAAGCCTATAAGTTTTTATTTAATTGTCTTGTGCTAATTATATGAAGTACTATTTTTCGATCAATAGTTCTATAGGATGATGTGGACAAACACTAAACTATAATCTTGCTACCAACAAATACCTTGTGAAAATATATACTCATTTTTTATATCTTAACTTAAGACAATTGATAAGAAACGGAATCCTCGGAACTATTTGGCGAAGTTATTCAATTAAAGATTAATATCACATCTATACTGATGGTTCAGCTGTGGGTGCATGTAGTGAACTATTTCTAGACTAGTGATGTTAAAATGACACAAAACCTATTAATGTGTTAGCTGGCTGGCTTGCTCGACAAGAAATCTTTTTAAAAAATGTTATTGTAAATTTTGTTTCATACATAATGTGGCTGTAGAAGAGGAGATTGTGATAGGGGTCGTTAAACTGTTCAAAATATACTGAGATTTTTACTCAATAGTTTATGAGTTTTATACTAAATAGTTTTATGAATTATCAATTGTTCAGGATAAGAACTCTGTCCTCTGGTCATCACATTTACTGAGGCACTCAAAGCACATGCAATACTATCTGTTATCTCTACACGATCTAGTTGTATTATTATCTATTATACAGTCAGTGTCGTACTGAAAACAATATATATCAGCAAGCCATAGATGTTAGTCTGACATTAGGAGAGAGTGATTGTAAGGACTGGATAACTGGAATGAATAAATAACTGAGTCACAGGTTTTATTTAAATTTCATAATTTGTTGCAATTTTCCTCACTGGATCAACTACTTCAAACTGCGTACACTATACTCCCACACCAGCTTCCCATATCGCTCCTACTTCTGAATTATTTAAAAAATGTTTGGAATGGCCTAAGGATTGTTAGGAAGAATATTCTTGTCTGCAGCTTTTAAGAAATGTATGTGAACAAAACTCAATAAAAAATATAAATATTCAACAATATTGGCCCAAGGACATTACTCTGAGGAACTCTTGCTTTTTTTGACTTTTTCATAACATTCTTCCTCTACTTTTATTACAATATGTCTATCCATTAAATAAGAGTAATATTAGAAATAGGTCAGAGGAAGTAAAATTTTAAGTTTAGAAAGCAATCGTTCATGTCAAACTTTATCGAAAGATTGACTGATGTCAAGAAAAACTCCAGGACAATAACTTTTTGATTCTAAAGAATTATAAATATAATTACTAATCCATGGTATTGTTGAACAGTTGAATAATGCTTTTTGAAACCAAATTTAGTAGGTAGGAAAGGAAAAATGCACTGAGGCTAGGTGAGACTGGACAAGAGCTTTCAGGGCACAACGGCCGCTGCGGCTCAGTCCTTCGATATTTATCTTGTCGATTCTTTCAACTTCTTCTCAGTGGCTGTCGGAGGAGGTCGTACCATGTCTTATCTGGTTCAGGAATCCCGAGAATGTTCAGGATTAAGTAGTGGACACTAATTATAGATGAAAATTGTCTGTTAACTGTTATACATATCATGGATGATAGATAATCACGACAAGGTTTTTTTTCTATTGCCTATGTTTCAATCCAAACTTTTGTGTGAAAATGAGGGCAGAAAAAATGTATAACATCAGAGACACAAATGATATAAGAGAAAATGTTTAATGAACATAGAGCCAGTAAAGCTTGGTAAAATCAGACCTGACAGGAGTCGTGTTGCCCAAGTTCAATACCAAGACTCGCCAGTTACCTATTACCTTATTGCTATTTACTAAACGTGTCACTTCAGATCTTGGAAAAACGCTGCAGAATAGGTAAATTTAGATGTTTTATTAACATAAAGATAGCGAAGTTCCACATTAATAAAATAAGACATTTTAAGATTATTATTTAGCTTTCTACACGAAAACAATACTTAATATTCAATAACTTATTAATTTATTAATAATATAAAATTTAAAAGTTAGAAAAGGATTTATTTGCTATTTCATTTATTCTCAAGAAATTATATTGAATTTAATGAGTTGTATGTTATAAGTAACATTTTTTTTTTCATAAATGTAAAATACTGTAATATTATTTTTAGCTTATAATACCTAATATAAAGTAATAGAACCATAAAAAAAAAAAATAAAAAAAAAATAGAGCTGTGTGTATAGTTGACTTTTGAAATTATAGGATTAAAAATGGCCGAGTTATACAGCCAAAAAATTAAGTTTGATTTTTTAACTGCACATCCAGAGCATTTTTCATCCTTATTAAAAAAAAACTTTAGATCCAAAATTGAAAAAGCTTCTTCTTTTTAGAATAAATACAACATTCTTATGCAATGAATAATCCAATTTTGTGATAATTATTGCATTTTTTTTTTTTTTATAGCGTAATATTATCGAGGTATTTAGAAATTATATTCTTCCTAATAAACACTTTTGAAAGAAACCCTTTACTAACTCTAGCTCTTCTTCAATTGCTAGTTATTTCTTTGAGGAAAAATTCAGGCTGAAGCCCTCCCCCCAAAATGGTAAAATACAACCATGTTTTACAGAAACAAATATTAAAAACTATCTTTTTAAATATTCTTGTTCGTGTAATTACATCTAATAGGACTTTAAGAACCACTGGAACACCATTTCATATAGGTATTTAATTTCTTTCTTTTAATTAATTATCGTTATAAACATGTATGGAAAAAAATCTTTGGGGCTGAAAACCCCCACAACAAAAAATAAATCCTGGATCTGCTAGTGAGATCTACTAATATATATATATATATATCATGGGCATCATGGCTTTCCCTGGCAGATGGTCACCTATATATATATATATATATACACCTATATATATATATACACCTATATATATATATATATATATATATATATATAACCTATATATATATATATATATATATATATATATATATATATATATATATATATATATATATATATATATATATATATATATATATATAGGTGACCATCTGCCAGGGAAAGCCATGATGCTTGCCATGATGCCCATGATATATATATATATATATTGGGAGCTTCAATTGTTCAATGTGAACCGTTCTCCTCTTTCTAGGTTCATTAACGCTTTCGATCGTTAGCAGATTATGCTCCCTAATAGCAATCACTCTGAATGGACCCTCGTACCGTAACAATTGTTTCCCTCTGTTGGTTCCTACTCTACGGTACACTATTGTCCCGATCTTTAGATCACCCATTTTGTCACGTACGCGAACATTCTGCCTCTCTACCCGCTTCTCCTTTTCCCGCTTAATTTTCCCCGTTACTCTTCCCCACGTCTTTTCCACCTCCACCCTATTGCTCTGGATTTGCTCGACTAATGGTTCATTAACCGTTGTTTCCCCGCAATCTCGCCTTGGCCTGCGCATCCCGAATAGTACTTCCACGGGCGAAAATCCCGTGACGGAGTGAATCGAATGGTTGTAGGCTGTTACCGCTTTCTTCATTGCAACATCCGGCTCCAACCCTTTTTCCCCCTGATACACCCGGATGTGGTCACTCAGCGTGCTGTGCAACCGCTCAATGCCGCCTCTACCTTTAGGATGTCCCGGGGTGTTATAATGCCAACGAATCCCTAGTCGTTTCACCTCCTCCCTAATCGCGGCATTGTCAAACTCCCTACCACCGTCCGATGTGATCCTCTCTGGGACCCCGTAGAACTGCACCCAGGTTTGTAGGGCTTCCGCAACTGCGTTGGCAGACTTGTCCATGACCTGGTGTGCCATAGCTACCTTGCTAAAGACGTCGATGACCGTGACCCACTTGAACCCTCTCCAGGTAAATGTATCAATCTGGAGGTCCTGTAGTGGCATATTCCCCGTCGGTGTCTCTTCCTGAATCCCTCTGGGGGGGTGTCGATCATATTTCGTGCGCATACACACCTCGCATTTCCCTATGACCTCTTGGATGGATTTTTTCATGCTCCACCAGAAATACTTTCGACGTAATGCCTGCAGCGTCTCGTTCACGCCTCGGTGGTTGGTTTTCCCCTGGTGATAAGCTAATGTGACTGCCTGTTGCTGTTCCTCATCCTGTATAGTTTCCACTGCGTACTTGCAACGGATGAGCGTTCTGTCCACCCCAATTCGCTCGGATCTCCACATCCGCTTTATTTTATCCCATACCGTGTTATTCCCAACATAGAGATGGTGCGTCTTTCCAGGTTCCGTGGCGTCCTTCAGTGCCGTACAAATTTGCTCTTCACTCACCCCGGGTTGCGACCAGATGACGCGAATCTTGCTTTTCCCATATCTTCGATAATCTATTTTCATCATCCCTGCTACTCTCGTTTTCCAGATTACCTGACGATGCTTGTCATTGATGATGTCGTCTATCTCCTCCATTTCCACTGCTCTTTCCTCCGCTGAGCTCTCCTCTTCCGGGGACTCTCCCCTGTCATCTATACCGACGATATCATCTGCTCCTTCGCCATCGGGAGTCCATTCACTCAAGAATTGGCGCACGTCTCGCGATGGTCCTCCCCCGTCCTCTTCTACCGCGTTGATCATGATGGCCCTAGAGAGCCAGTCCGCCACCACGTTCTCCTTTCCCGGCTTATACACCACCTCTATATTGTATTGGCTAAGGACTTCCTTCCAACGCGTGACCCTAGCTGAGGTTTCTTTAGGTAGGGGTTTGTGGTCGGTGTGGACTCGAAATTTCCTCCCAAATACGTATGGCCTGAAATGGTCGATAGCCCACACTATCGCGAGTAGCTCCCTCTCCAAAGCGCTGTATCGCGATTCCGCACCCGTAAGCCGACGGCTCGCGTATGCTATCGGTCGTTCACCCTCACTCCCCCCCTGGGACAAAACGGCCCCTAACGCGTATTCACTCGCATCGGTGGTTATATTAAAGAGCTTCTCAAAATCCGGGAACGCTAACACCGGCTCTGTCAGCAACCTATTCATACATTTTCGGATATTATTCTCCATCTCTGGTGTCACCACAATCTTCTCGCCTTTCTTCAGCAAATTGTTAATGGGTACCAAATACTCTGCCATCTCAGGTACGAATCTCCGGTAGTAGTTCAGCGTCCCGAGAAGCCTACGGATCCCCTTCACGTCCCGTGGTACCGCCATCCGTGTGATTGCCTCCACCTTTGCCGCATCCGGTCTGACCCCCTCGCTAGAGATAGTGTGGCCTAAAAAATTGATCCGCGTTTGTCCCAGCAGAGACTTCTCGCTTGACAATTTCAGCCCGAATTGCCGGAGCCTCTCGAATACTGACCTCAGATGTCCCACGTGTTCGGTTTCCGTTCTGCTAAAAATCAGCAGGTCATCCATATATACCTGACATACCGAGTCATCGATACCCCTCAAAAATTCGTCCATCAGACGCTGAAATGTTATGGGCGCATTCTTCAGACCAAACGGCATTCTGGTGAATTCATAATGCCCCCTTTCGAATGTAAACGCTGTTTTGTGTTGGGCTTCCGGGTGCATCCGTATTTGGTGATATCCCGCCTTGAGGTCCAACGTGCTAAAGACCACGGCCCCACTCAACCTATCGAGTATATCTTCGAATCTTGGGATCGGGTACTTCTCGTCTACCGTGTTATCGTTCAATTTACGATAGTCTACTACCACCCTGTATTTTTCCTTATTATCCCCCGGTGCTGCCTTCTTCTTCACCGCCCACAGGGGACTATTGAATGGTGAGGTGCTATCAACTATGATCCCTTGTTCTTTTAGACTATCTAGCTCCTCTCGAATATGCTGCCTCAACGCCTGCGGGTATCTTCTCTCTTTCACGTAAGTTACCCTATCCTGCTTCAGTGGGATTTCATGCACCGTCCTCCCTGTTACCCCTAATACCTCACCTTCCCTGAAGAAAATGTCCCTAAACTCCTCCTGTAGCAACTTCCTCCAGTCCTCCACTCTGTTCACCGCCCCTATCCGCACCCTTCTTTCTCTCGCGACCCCTATACATCCGAACTTCCTCTTTCCCAACCTAACACTCCAGGCTCCTCTACGATTCCTAATGCTCGCCCCTACCTGCCCTAACAAATCGCACCCTACTATGACCTGGTATTCCCGAGTCATGTTTTTTACTACGTGTACCTTCAGTTCGCCCTCTTTTCCTGCCCACCGATCAAGTCTTATTGTCGCTTCTCCCTCTACGCTACAGGGGCCACCCAGAGTGATTAGCTGGCAATCGCATTTTTGGATCCGGAGTGCCCTCTCACTCCCGCACACTTTCCCTAACGCCCCTCTGGTCATAATAGTGCTCGAGCTCCCGGTATCCACGAGGCACTTTACTCCCCCGTCTACCTCGATAATTGGCAACCAGCATGGCTTACCTCGGATGTTGTTGCATGTTGCTGTGCGGTCGCCTCTCTGCTGCCACACTCCTCAGATGCCGCCCAACTTCCTCCTCACCGCCGCCGTTCGTCGCTGCTCGGTCCGTTGGCTGCTCCTGCCTCCTTCGCCTCCACTGCTACCTGGTTCGTCCGTCTCTGTCCCCGAAGTTCCCGACTCCTCGGTTGCCTCCTCCGAAGATCCGTCCTTCCGCTGCATCCTAGCCCGTCTTGTCAACTTCTGCGTGTTTACTTCCATGGGCTCGTCTTGAGTTCTTTCTCTCCTCCGGAATATGTACGGGCACTGCCTAGCAATATGCCCTTCGGTACCGCACTCGAAACATCTAGTGCGCGGACATTGTGCAACTAAATGTCCTGGCTTTCCGCACCCATGACATTTCCTGTCTTCCCTGCGGGGTCCATTCCTCGGCCTCGCCTGTCCGGATCTTTTTTCACCCATCCTGACCTTTTCTCCGCTCGGCTGTACCGTTTCTCTCCTCTTCCAACCCATCGGGGCTGTCCGGGGTCGTCTGTCATTCACCCGGATCCACCCTGGTTCTTCCACGTCCATCCGAGTCTCTTCTTCCTTTGCGCTTAGGTCGATCATTTCCTGGGCGCACTCGAGGAATGATCTCTCCCTGGGCAATCCGTCTCTCCTCCCCGTTTCCTTCGCCAACTGGACCTTGAGTATCGTCGAGAGGAACTCCATCCTGGCTTCCACCTCTCCCACACTCATTGTTTCGCGCATTTTCTCCGTTATGCGGTTGTACTTTGCCACTAGTACCCCCGCATACTGGCCCCTCGTCTGACGTTGGGACCGGCGCTCCCTAAACATTTGGAAGATGTCTTCCTCCGGCGTCCATCTGCCTCCTCCGAAGGCCTTCTTCAGTCGCTCCTTAATCACCGGCCATGGTGTCTCCTCGTCCGCCTGAATTTGGTTCAGGATGCTCCTCCTTACTCGGCACACCAGAGCCGCTTTCAACGCTTCCGCGTCCCCTAGGTTTACCAGGTCCTCCGCCACCTTTACCTCTATTCTAGACATGAGGCGGTCTCCGCCTTTCAGGAAATGGTTAAGCTCACCTACCTCTCCACCGAAGCGTTCCAGGTCCGCAATGGCTCTTCGTAGGTCCTGCGTGGTCGCCGCTCTTATTTTCATCCATTCCAGCGCGTTAGCGTGCGCTTCTGCCAATGTGTCCCTCGGTAAGGGAGGGATCTCCTGGATCTGCGGTACCTGAGGTATTTGAGGTATCTGAGGAACCTGAGGGGCCTGCGCGATCTGAGGTATCTGCGGAATTTCTTGAGGTTGAGGGATTTCCGGGGCGCTCAACACTCCCGGCCTGATTAAGCCCTCTGTTGGCATTTCACTCTTTCCTTATGACTAGGAGAAGAAAAAAAAACCAAGAGAAAAAAAATGACTTTTAAAAAAAAAATTACTTCTCTGTTCTCCTGTCGTAGTCCCGGGTTTCGGCACCAGTTAAGCGTCGGCGGACTCTAACAATAAAAAAAAAGAAAGGAAAGGGCTTGAAATGCAACATTCACGGTTTCAGAAAAGATACTGATTTATTCCTTTAGTAATTCTCCTTATATACATTTCATATGTTTATTTACATTCAGGATGGCATTAAGGCTGATATCGCCGGTCTCCGGTCTTTATCTTATATATACACCTATATATATATATATATATATATATATATATATATATATATATATATATATATATATATATATATATATATATATATATATATATATATATATATATATATACACATATATATATATATATATAGGTGACCATCTGCCAGGGAAAGCCATGATGCCCAAGATCCTTCTCCTGGTATGTGAGACCCATCAGTCTACTGGAGACAACTCACACCGACCAGGCGTAGGACTGATGACCCTACTCCCCCCTCCCCTGCTCCTGTACTTAAATCAGGTATCAGGATGTGGTCTAGAAGACCACACCTCGCGGTAAAAGATCTGCTAGGTCTGTAGCGCCAACCGAAAAAAAATATATATGTATAATATCCATTTCCGTTTCCTTTCTAGCCTGTAATTTTCGTATTTTTATTCCAAGTTGCTAATCTTATTTATTTATTTATCTACTTGAAATCTTCTTCAAACCGATGTCAACAAGATAAAAGGGCATTCTCTTCAATAAATTAAGTGAAAGAACAAAAAAAAAAAAAAAAAATACAATAATATCCAAATAAATCTTCAGTTTAGGCTCATCTCAGAAGAGCGGCAACACTGTACACAACCTTACTCTTTAAGAAGGTTACAAACAAAACGATGTCGAATTGGGGTGTGTGTTGCTTTTTGGGTTTGAGTTTTATTTTGTTTGCTTTTTGTTTTATTCTTTTTATAATGTTCCTTTATTTGTGTTCACGCAAATGACGTTTGAAATTGTGCCTATTTTCAGCAATATGTTATGCTATGCCTATGTGTTATTATGCTTGTAAATAAGGTGCCTTTAGACATTTCACAAACTATGAGAAACACAATTATCTAATAGCGACTTAACTTATTTCTCTTGATACTGACAGCAGATGTCAAATATAAAAAAAAAAAAAGAAACAAAAATACTTCTTTCATAGTGAAATAACCATTTATATATTTGTCCCATAGCTTGTAAAATGTCTAACTGTATCTTTATATGTCTATGTCTGTTTGCCACTATGTTATGCTATGATATGCCTATCCAATGAGCAATTGCAGAAGTGTTTGAAAAACATTAAAAGTAGATATTATCTCCTTCTTTCATGAAATTACTCTGTAGGACGCTCTGTAATTAGGCGAGATTTATCTGTGATAAATATTAGTGAAAACTTTCTTTCTCGTGAATTCGGGAAACTTATGCCTAAATATATTATGCTAATATGAAGGCGATGAAGCACTTGGTAGACTACTACTTTTGAAGTTAGCTGAATACCTTTTAGTGCAATATCATAAGGATAGAATAGGCAACTTGTTAAAGAGGACAGAAATATACGTGCTTCAATAAATCCTGATGGGTTTAACAATTCCCTGGTAAGGGGCTTGTAACTATTGATTTTTTTTTTTACTACATTTATTTGTTCATATACAAAATTATTACTTAATTTAATTAGTTTATCTAAGTAATATTGATATTCTGAGATTTTGTTAAAGTGGGGAATTAGCTTTATTACAGCCTACAACAAATTCAGTCATTTGATACTAGTTCCGTTTCTCTATTCCACAATGAAGTGTGGCAGTATTAAAATTATTCTGAGCAAACTATTTCCAGATTCCTGATAAATTTCAAAAGTAACTAGGTATTGATGATTTTGATCACATCCATTGAACTGTTTATTATTTATCTGTGACAAAACTACTTAGCTCTTTCCTGTTGTCTCAGAACTTAATAATTAATTAAACATTATCTTATCTATAAAGGGGTATCCCACCTCCGAAGGTCCATGGCGCAAGGACCTATTTCCTCCTCCCCTCCCTTCTTCCAAGCTATTTTATCGGTCACCTTTTCTTAAAAACAAAGCGAGCTAAAGTAGAATTATAAAAATCCTAGATTGTATACAATTACACTTGTTGCGGTCTGTTTCATGTTTTACTTTTGTACCTTATTCCAATAATTCATATCCCTGTCGAAATTCGCCTCAAAAATTCAATAACCCGTCAAAATATGCCTCCCTCAAACAATTTGATGGCGCAACTAGTGCCCTGAAACTCCCTTATGGGTACCTGTGTGTCGTAGTTCTGTAAGGATGCGAAACGTGGACATTTACTTTAAAGGGTGAGCAACATTCTTAAGATCTTTGAAAAAAAAATGGGTAGAATATTAGAACTGAATAGGTTTGATTCAACCAGAGAATTTAGATAGTTACACAATTCAAAGGTGGGATGATTGTGTTAAGGCTGATCTGACAGGGTTGGGTTTGGAGGGTGACCGGTAGAGGGAAATGTGTAGACTGTGATTGGTAGTGTCTGCATGGAACCTTGTGGTTTGCTCGGCTTTTGATGTGATCTGTCTTTTCACCAATTTCCTTTTATAAATTTAAAATATATAATTTTGTTACTAGGTTTAAAATAATTAAACATTTTGGTACTTTTTGTCTAGCGGGCCGCTACTCACGGCTATCTGCCAATGTTTATAACCTGAACACTGATAACTCCCATAATGCAGTGTATTAAATTCATATTATTGAAAGTGTAAACAGATACAAAAACAAATGTAATAACAAAAAAAATACTTTTATTTGACGACACATATATTAATGAAATAATAAAAAAAACACTTTAAGAAGATATGGACATATTTACATAGAAAAGAAAAAATATAAAACATAAAATCTGTTTTATAAAAAGATAAAACATTCATCTGTTTCTCGGCAAATTCCACTAAACATCCACTGCTGAGGTAAAACTCTCCCCACATGATTTTTTCGTTTAGAAAAAAGACTTTCCTCTACTCCAACAACTTTGCCAGGTCCTCCAATTTTTTTTCTTGGCCTGTATAACATGTCATGGGTAAAAACCTCTCTTAGACATTTGTTCTATGTTACCATAGCTCCGGAGGATAGTTTCAGCTGCTCTTTGCCCCACTTCATCGTTGTCAAGCTATGGGACCACCCATAAATCAATTTTAAAGCTGTTAAAAACGAAATTCTCGAGCCCTCCTTTCCTTATTGAAAGTTTTGTGTCATAAGTACTACGAAAGCATCTCCATTTGGCCTTCCTGGTTAACTTCATTCGATGACCTCGTTCACACAATTTCAGGTTGGCTAGTACCCCAACATTTTGAAAATATTGAATTGCCTGTTCTTCTGAAGGCGGCAAATCCCATATTCTAAGAAGATTCATAATATGACGAAAATAAACAGAAAAAAAAATGAAAAATAAACACAAAGGGGCCACAAACTAAAAAAAAAAGTAAAATAAACACAAACGGGCCAAAAACTAAAAATAATGAAAAATAAACACAAACGGGCCCAAAGTAAAGAATTTAATAAGTGAACGTAATAAGGAAATAACTGAAAACTAAAAATGCAATAACTCAAAGGTTTGGTGGGATAAGAAGAGGGAGGTTATGTGATGTGACGTTTTAGATAAGATAGATAAGAAGTGAGGTTTCAGTCCAACCCGCTAGACAAAAAGTACCAACATTTTCAATAAAATCTATCATATAGATAGTGGTAATATTTTATCATAAATGTTTGATTTAATTATTATATGGGAACCATTCCATGCAAAATCCTCCAGCCGAAGTTTAATTTGATAGCCACACTTCACAGATTTTAATTCAAAACTTGAATTATTAATATATATATATATTTTAAGTTTTAACGGATTAGAAATTCAGAAAAATCAATAACTATTGATCTGGAGTCTAATAAATTTGTTCATTTGTCTTAAATTTTTTTAAAGAATAAAATTTCTTTATCTTTTATCATTTTCATCTGCTCTGATCATTAATTTTATTCATTTTTTTAGGCTTACAATGAAAAAATAATTTATTCTGTGCTTACTGCATCGGTTTTTCAACGGATCCACTTTGTTTACAACATTGATACTCACCTGCACTCTGTCCTACACTCAAATTATGTAATTTTTGAACAACTGTTTGGATTTTAAATATTTCATTTCTCTATTGAGCAATTTTATCTAGTGGTGGATCATGGAATGTACTGCACTTTGGTCTGCCTGATTAAAACCTGCATTTACCAATAAAATAAAGTATCTTTTCAGTTCTTTCAATTAATCTTAAATTTAAATATGAACCACTAAATGGTTCTGTTTTTAAAAAATGACTGAATCACTTTATTAAATGACATTGTTTAATTAATTTTAATCCCCCTCCATTCATTATTTAGACTAATTAATTAACTTTAATTTTACAGGCGATGAAGCATTTCTAAAATAGAAATGGTCTGTCTTTAGAAGAAGCAAATCAAGATCAAAAGAATCTTGTGAACTACGCTAACTTTTTTTTTTTTGCACTATGCAAGGATTCTCGTATGTGTATGAGTTTTTAACATGTTGTAAGAGGTACGAGGTTGAAAGAACTTCCTACTTCCTACAAAAATTTTGCTTAATATTGCAAGTTTATATTTTTATAAATAAAGAATATTTAATGGTTGACCATTGCATTATAAAGGAAGGAGATGGTCCGGGGTGGCAGTCATAAATAGGCTTAAATAGTGACAAAACTATTTAATTAAAAGCCAGCGTTTTTAAGTGTTCTAAGTGAAACTCCTAGCTGAACACACCTCCCTGAAGAAGACCTGCAAAGTAGGGTCGAAACGTTGGCTTTTAATGAAATAGTTTTGCCACTATTTAGCCTATTTATGACCACCACCCCGGACCATCTCCTTCTTTTATAAATAAAGTTTTAATTTGTTTGATAATTATTTTAACTGTGTCTTGTTTATATTAATACATAGAATGTCAATGAGCTACTCTTCTATCACTATTGCTGTTGTCCTTAGATTTGACAGATTGTAATATTTCTCAATAAAGAATAATTTCAAATTTATATTAATATGTTATACTTAAATTTTGTTGCTTTATAGACGAATAAATTGCAATTATAGCAACTAATAGACTATGCTTATTATTTCCTTAATACTGTGATTGTACATATTTTTAATAACAATTTTTTTAAATAAAGATTTTTTTAAAAATGTTACTGCCATCTTAAACTATTTTCGAATTTTATCAACTATATTTTAAGAAAGTATAATATTTTTCAGTGCTATTAATTATTCAATAAAATACCGTTTTGTGGACTTATGTATATTCCAGTTCATAACTGATTAAAAATACAATAACATTGAGTATATATTAGTACACATTTTTAAAGATTAAGGGTATAAGATTTAAGAAACAAACAAGTCTTTGTTAGTTAAAAGCACCATACATCCCTGTCAGCTACAGAAACTTAGAGATCAAACATCAGCTACAGATGCAGCAAAACTATTCTTTGAATTTACAATATTTTTAAATTTGGTTGAATATTTCATGGATTTTAAGTTTGTCTTGGTAAGTTGATAAGAAGTTCTCAACCAACTGCTATTGAATGTATCTACCACAGTCAGCTATCAAACCACTATTATTGAGATATAAGATATATTGATAAATGAGCTCCAATCTTTATGAAATTTCCATCATAGATACATTTCCATACCTTGGAACAAAACTGGTATATTTCTAAAATGTATAATGAATGCACTGAATAAATCAGGGTAGAGTATGCATTAATTACTTAAGAGGTATTAGGCTCCCTATGAATAATTATAATTATAATAATTTAAGATAGTTGTCTTTTTAACAAATAATGTATTTTAGTTTTTTCAGTTACAAATTTCTTTTTCTGTCTCTCCCGTCAATCATTGTGCTATAGAAATTAGGACTTCCAAAGGAAGAATAAGCCAAGTATGACAAAATATCAACTATTATAATATACTCATTCGATCAATAAAGTATAGCGAAGGAAGAGATAAATTTTTTTATTTCGCTTTAGGTAAAGGTAAACTTGACAAGGAAAGCACCCACAGTAGTCCAGCCAATAAATGAGTTATCAGGTGTATGAGGAAGGATCTAAGGGATTCCTTCAGAAACTTGTTCAGTTTGCTTAGGGTATCAGCATATCAAAAGCCCTAGGGGTGAGGGAGAGAGGAAAGGTCACAATTTTTGTTTTTTCGCTTATATCTCGAAAACAGTGCATCCGAGGAGAAATTTTACAAGCAGTAAATTTAAGTTTATTAAATTATCTACAACTTTTATTGCATAGGTTTTATATGAATGATAAACCGTTTTCCAGCTACAGGCTTGGAAAAAAGATGAAATTTTCGAGAAAAAAAAATCATTTTGCCTCACATTTTTCATTACATTCCTTCATATCATCCAAGATATTCAATAGAGAAAGAAATTCATTTGTAGAGATTTAAATTCCCGATTAGAATATATATACATATGTAAATTAATTTCCAATTTGTCTACAGTTACAGCTGTTTTAAAATTTTTCTTAAAATGTTATTTTTAGAAAAAGTTTTTTTCATCATATTCCTGATCCACAACTTTTGTTCACATGTCTAATATGGGTGGCAACGATTTAAATCCAATTATTAAATAAAGTAGAAAAAAAAATCATGGTATTTGAAAAATTGGTAATAATTTACATCATGCCCGCAGCCTTTTGGGGAGGAGTGGGGACGCTTATTCTAGAGGATTGTTTACATTTAGGTTACAGTTATGTTAGGCTATCTCAATCCCCCACCACTTTTTCCTCCATAGGCACCTCAAAACTGTTAATTTTTCATATTTTATTGGCAGTATTTTAGTTTAGAAGCTTAATTTTGTTGTTTAAGTGATATGTTTAGTTTATTAATAGGTAGTTTTTTATTGGATAGTTATACGTTTTAGTGTTTAAAGTGGTAGTTTTGGTTTAATGTTCAGTGATAGGTTTCATCTTCACAGACTCTTATTTTATTAGTGATATTTTGTTTAAAAGTTTAATTATGTTGTTTTAGTAATATATTTAGTTTACTAATAGGTACTTTTTATTTAATAGTTATACATATTAGTGTTTAAAGTGATAATTTTGGTTTCTTCTTCATAGACAAAATCGTGAGTATACTTTAATTCTTTACTTTATTTTATTAATTTTCCTTTTTAATTCAGTGGTAATGAAAGAAAAAGATGGAAATCAAGTTTGTAACTTTGTTATAAGAAGCTAGTGTCTATAGTTTGAGGCTACTAGCTAACACAATTTTTATCTTGAAGTCAGTAGTTTCTAGTATAAAATTGAAATTTGGTTTTCCTTTATAGTTATGATTACTTTCATCATTAAAATATGAGTATAGTTGATGATCCTTAGCTTTATTGAGATCTCTAGTAACTAAAAGTAGTTTTCTTTTATGCCAGAATAAATTATATGATTCTCATCATGACTGATTTTTAGAAATAGATTGTTGTACTGCAAAAGTTCTGAAATGAAATTATTATTTTTCTTGTTGAAATCCTAAAACTATTAATGTTTATTCAAGATGTTTTTTTATCATTTAAGGTCAAGATTATCATTTCAGGATCATCAACTACACTCATATTTTTAATATTGAAAGTAACAATAAGCAATAAGGAAAACCAAATTTCAATTTTATACCTGAAATCACTGACTTCAAAATAAAAATTGTATTAGCTAATAGTCTCATCCTATAGAAATATCTTCTATAAACAAGTTTCAAACTTCATTTTAATCTTTTTCCTTCATAACTATTGAATTACAAAGGAAAATCAATAAAAGAAAGTAACAAATTAAAGGATTAAGTCATTTTGGAAACCTATATGAGCCCAAATCAACTCAGCAAGAGGTGATTTAAGAGGATTTTACATAAAGAAAAATGAGGGTAATTATTTACAAGTGGTACTCCTCCGGCCATCTTGTAAATAACCACTTGTAAATAATTACCAAAATGAATATTTAATAGTTGACCGTTGCATTATGAAGGAAGAATATGGTCCGGGGTTGCTGTCATAAATAGGCTAAATAGTGGTAAAACTATTTTATTGAAAGCCGACGTTTCGACCCGACTTTGCAGGTCTTCTTCAGGGCTACGGTTACTGACTAGTCCAACTACAGGAACTGAGTACTATAGAACTTTAGTTGGACAAGTCAGTAACCGTAGCCCTGAAGTAAACCTGCAAAGTCGGGTCGAAACGTCGGCTTTCAATAAAATAGTTTTACCACTATTTAGCCTATTTATGACCGCAACCCCGGACCATCTTCTTCCTTTCTTACCAAAATGGGTTCTGTTGATGAAGAACACATAATTAATTGTCACATTATTAAAGATAGTATTCTTAAGGGGTTTATTGTATTTAGACTTAGGATAAATTCAATTGGTAAAATTAATTTCCCTCATATGTCTATTTTTAGCAGTAAATCTGTAAATGTATATGTGCAGCATTTATAAATTGAAATTCCTTTGTAAATAAATAAATATTCTCTGTTTTATCTATTGTTTTTTATATTCCTTTGTTGATTAAAAATGTTTTCTATTTCAAGTTAATTTGGATATTTTTTCAATCAATTGATAATTGATTGTATTTTATCCTTACAGTTTTATGTTTCACTACTAGTTATTTTTACTTGGTATATCTAGTGTGATAAAATTGAAAATATATTATAGCCAACAACCTCTAATTTCCCAAAAAAGTATTGAAAAATAAATAAAACTAGGGAAAGCTTATATTCTGGACTAATGGAAAATTCAGGTGTGACAAACATTATTACAATTTATCATATTATGATTATTAATCCATTTCAATGATAGCAGGTGTATTGATATTGGTAAATAGAAATTTTCAAATTATACAAAAACTAAGTTATACCACTCTGAAACAAATACTCTCCTACCACCAGGCTTAGAAGTAAAATGAACAACTTTTTCTATTTTAGATGCAATATGCAATATCTACATTACGGTAAGAGGTAAACCATTTCATAAAAAATATTTTATATCAATGATCAGAAATGAATCTGTTGATCGAGGATCAAATTTTGAACTATTTAAATTTGTAATAATAGTGGATTTATAATAGTTGGTGTTGTCCAAAATCAGTCTTGGTCATGCACTTTGCAAGATCAAGACCTGAAAAAAAAATCCCTTTTATGAAGAAAAATTAAGGTAAAATAGTTACTAAAACTTGAAAAATTGAGTTGCCATATGTAAAGAAGTGGTATAACCAATATCATTTGGAATTTAACTCTCAATTTTTCATTCAGGCTTAGTTAGGTTTTCCGTATCTAAAAAATTACAGTAATTTCAAACATCTCATTTCTCTATTCACTAGTTTCATTTTGCTGTGGAGCACAAAATATACTTCAGAGAATTCGTTGTTTACATTGAACAAACTTTGGATCATTATTCTTTCTATAATCTATTCTTACTCCACAGAAAGAACCTTAAAAGTAAATAATGATGTTGCTTTTACAACCCTCATTTCTTAGTCTGCCTGTGTCCCTTAACAGGGGTGCCCAGAAGGGAGTTTCATGCCACAAGTTGCGCCATCAAAATTTTTAAGGAGGCACATGTTGACTGGATTTTGAATTTTTGAGTGAAAAGTTTCAAAACAGAGAATTGGGAAGAAACATGGGACATACCACTCCAGGTATAATTGTATATGATCTTGGAATTGTCTAATCTTACTTTCGCTTGCATTGCTTTTAAGAAGGGGACCTTGGAGGGAATGGGCACCCCTTAAATAGATGTACAGGGAAAGTTTGAACTAATTAATATATTTTACTAATTGAACTAGCGTAATGAATTAGAGAGTTGAGAAAAAATGTTACGGGAAAAAGATAAGGATAATTTTGGTTATTTTTCTAGAGGGGAGGGCATACAGAAAAAATTTCAATAGAACCTCATTCATCTTCAATAATCTGCATAGACTTTAGATAAAGATATTTTTCCAATCATGTATTTCAACTTTGAAATTATTTTCTTTTTTTATATCAAAAAATAATTATAGGCTAGGAAAATCTTAATCTTGGTATTATCCAATTCTCCAAACATGTTAGAACAACATTTTCAAGAATTTAGTTCAATAAATACTACTTTACTTAGAGAAGCAAAGATGCAAACATGCTAGTTCCAGCTCAAATTTTTTTCCTAAAAAGTTCGAATCTCGTAATTTCAAATATGAAACTGCTTATTATAAGTAGGTAAAATTTGACACTTTTTTCTTATGTGTGTATTGGCTTCCTAAATATAAAATTTTCATTAAAAACTGTACTGGGTATCCTGACCCACCCCTGTATAATATGGAAAGGAATGACCCATGGTATTTATTCCATTTAATACAGTAGAATTTTTATTTATTAAGAAGTAAAGCACTAATTTTAAAAAATATTCTTTATAGTTTGTGTAGATTCAAGAGTTTTTCTAAATTTATGTGTTCTTGGTTAATTTTTGTAATATGGTAATTTCTAATTTCCATATTTCTTAATTCTATTAAGTTTTCTGTGAAGACTTTACACGTAAATTAAGAATACAACAATTTTTATTAATTGAAACTTTAACATAGAAGCACTGTTTGCAAAAGTGGTGTAAGTAATTTTTATAATAAATAATTAATTAAGTATTAAGTGCATTAACTGATTGGATATGCTAGAGATAGATTATTTTTAACAAATAAATTGAATTTATTTATTATTAATTTGTTAAATTTCTCCATAATATTTGATTAATTCAAAACTTCAGTTTTTTACTTACACCATTTTAGTATTCAATGGCTCATGTAGTGTACTAAAGAAAAGTCCTTGTATTTAAGTGAATTTTCCTGATAAGTTTTTAAAGAGATAAATTATGATTTGTTGAAGAATTTCTTTAAATGATTGTTATTCAAAGATCAAGAATACCTCCGAGTGAGGTTGTCACCTACCTCAGCATTAAGATTTGAAAAAAGTTCGAAGTGATAGCTTATTTGGACTATTTGAAAAGTAGAGTGACCATAGCCTTTAACAGATTCAGTTGTATAGAGGGCACCTTTTGGGGTCTCAGATGCCTAGAAACTGTGAGCATTTATAAAGGTTTTATTTTGAGTAGCCCCTGCCTGGAGTCAAAATGGCTCTGCTTCAAGTCACCAGATTGTACAGGACGGTGTCCATAGTATCTCCAAGTGAAAATAGAAGAAGATCGTAGGAGTTGGAAAAGGATTATCTAGGAGGATACAGTAGAAGAGTGGAACTGGCGGTGGTTGACAACTCCAAAAGGAGCAACCCTGAGAAAGTATTTTCCCACCATCGCATCGCGACTAGAAGCAACTTGGGTCCTCCCGGACTACTACACCTCTCTCCCTTTCTGAATATCATTTTAAACTCTTCCCGATTAAATGTAAATTCCATTAATCACAATAGTTTTATAAATCTATAATCATAAGTTGAAGTCTATCTGGCATAAAAGCAATGAAGGCTTAAGTACACACTATCCTAATGATATGACATTCAGTCCTCCTGCAACACTATCCTCTATATCATTAATGTACCCACTGAAAAGAAATATACTAACATTAAATTGGTTATTTGTGAAATGACAAATGTACTATTTTTAAGATACAAATGTATGGATAAACAATTAATCTTTACATTAGTTATGTAATGTGTTTTCTGTTACTAAAAGATGCTTCTGCGAATAATGCACCCTGAACAGCTCTCAACTCAAAAGTGGTATAAATGTGTCATTTTTTAAAATAACCTATTCAATTATTCCCTAATAATAATATTTTATTATGTGATATACAATTTTAATGTTTACAATAATATACATTATTCCCATACCGTATCCCAAATAATATTTCAAGGAGTTCTGTCAATCCTTATTGACTTCACTGTTTAAGGTTTAAGCTCATTATTATTTTAACAATTTTGATTGATACTCCTGTGTTACAATTTGTAATATAATGCCTAGTAGTGAACTATATGTTTAGTTCTATAATAATTGCAGATAGCAAAATATATCAAACAAAGTATAACATGTGCCTTATTGTCTTTCTTCTGCAAATTTAAGATAATTATAATAAGTAAGATTTTAATAGAATAATATTTCCTAAATGCTGCCTATATTCTTTAACTAGTTATTGGATATTAATGAGTAAGCCAATAATCTAACTATTGGGTTTTCAAACTTGATGCCCATGTAATTCATTGTGTCATTCTTATCCTCTACTTTATGAACAGGGAATATGATGGATAAATAAAAGCTATTAGGTATTTCTCGCATTTCAAAGTCTTTATTAATAGAATTGTGTAGTTGTTTTAAGTAAAACATTGCTGTTTTTATATATTTTAATATATAATATAATATATTATATAATATACATATATAATATATTTTAACATTATTAAACTATTTATTATTTCATTTATATCTTTTAACAATGAAACTGAACAAAAGCATGAACAAAATCATTTCTGACTCCAGAAATGAAATAGCAACTAACAGTTGAAGATTAAATGCAAATGAAATTAATGACTGGAAAATGATGATGGTGGGAGAATGGTAGGATTTTCGAAAAAATATGTATGTAGAGGAACTAGGAACTGGATACTGTCAAAAATTAACTTGAAGTGTAGGATGGTGGGTAGTCGCGGGAATTTCAAAAAGTAGGGGAAAGGAGAAGAGTAGTGGGGGCAACAACTGCTAGGCGGGTAATCTAACCTAACCGGGAACTATCATTGAGGATAAGCGCCCCCACCCCAGCCCAAAAAGCTGCGGGCATGATGTAAACTATTACCGAAAAATTTTATGTATTTTACAGACAATAAAAGTCCCATGATAATTTTTTTTTTCTACTTTGATATATTAAATACATTCAATTATGAACCTCATTGTTATCACTATTTTCAACGAATTCAATGCGCCTGCAAACAATTTTTACTACGAGTTAAAACACCGTTTGCGAGGTTAAATAATTATAAAAAAAGATAAAATATAAATAATAAATAAGTAAGTGCAGTCCCTACTCGATTACTTTGACCACTACGGAGCGGGTTCGATTCCCGTATGAGGACAGTAAGGTCCTCGCCCTGAAATTCACAAGAAGGTGGGAGCATAGGCGGATCTACCGGGGGTCTTATGGAAAAAATATAAAAGAATGATCTCTAAAAGTATTATTGTTCGTGCAATAACATTTAATAGGACTTCGTGGATCATTTAAACACCATTTCGTACAGGTAGTTAGTTTCTTTCTTTTTCTTCCAATGTAATTTTCATTATATTTAAGAAAACGAAAAATCTAGCCGAAGCTCCCTCCCTAAATGAAATTCTGGATCCGCTAGTGGTTGAGAACGACCCCTGTGTTTAATAACATGCTCCTTTGGTCCTCCAGATTTTGGGGGTTGGGCACAGGGCTAATAACCCGATCCCGTAAAAAACAACAACAGAATAGAGACATATGCAAAACATTACCAACCATCCTAATGAAGAGGGAAGGATTGTAATCTTGTCCGGTTATTATAAACCACATACTCCGTGGATATCACCTTTATAAAAAGATTACAGCTTATCGGCTAGAACAGCCCCAATGCTGCTAGAAGACTAATGATGGAAGTCAAAAGAGCCGAGAGGTGTTAAAGAAAAAAAATGCTATTTTCAATAACTTATTAATATTACACTCACAAATTTAACGTATTCACGTTATCATTCCATATGTTCATGCGGATCTTGGCAATAGTTATTCCTCCATTGCATCTTCACCCTCAGTAATGCTAAACGGTGGCATTTTATTAAAGCTGAAGAGTCAGAGAATAATAAAGCATGAAAAAATATTTTTTAAAAATTAGTTTAGGCAATAAAATCACTGGTATTGTAAAGTCATTTTATTCAACTCGTTCAAACTGGTGTAAATAAACGACCATAATAACAAAAAATACCTCGAAATAAAGTATTTGGATAATACATTTATCTTTCCAAATCATTGATTAATTTTTAAAATCTTTGAAACAGCTCCAGAAAATTTACATGATCGAAGGAAAAAGCAGTTCTTCCATAAGCGCCTGCTTTCTTCTTCCTCAGTACTTATGAATGGCATAGTTATGAGGCTCTAATAACGTTTTTAATAAAACTTTTGTTAGTTTGTCTAATAAAATGTGTTGCCACACTTTAAATCCAGTTATTCTGAACACTTAAAAAGTGTTCAATTAACACGAGTTTTTGTTATTTTTTCTACTTCCTTAAATAACTGGATTTAAATTGTGGCCTCACATATTAGACACGCGAACAAAAGTTGTGGGCCAAAAATATGATAAAAACAATTTTTTTCTGAAAATGAGAACATTTTACGAAAACTTCTAGAATAGCTGTAATTGCAGACTGGTTGGAGATTAATATGCATGTGTATATATGTATTCTAATAGGGAATTTAAGTCTCTACAACTTCTTGTAGATGAATTTCTTTCTTTATTGAATATCTTAGACGATATGAAGGAATGATTGATGAAAAATGTGAGGCAAAATTATTTTTTTCGAAAATGTCATTGTTTTCCGAGCGTGTAGCTCGAAAACGGTTTAGAATTCGGATAAAACCTATAGAATAAAAGTTTTAGATAATTTTATAAACTTAATTTACTGTTTGTAAAATTTCCCCTGCGATGTACTGTGCAATTTCCACTGTAAAAACAAAAATTGTGACCTTTCCTCCCCCTTCTTCCACTCCCCTGACACACCACCTAGACGTCAGGACTTAGGTACCCTAAGCACTCTGAACAATTTTCTGAAAGAATTGCTTAGGTCCCTGCTCACGCTCTAAACACCCCCTTTTTGGGCATTCATTGACTGTACTGTAGTGTGAAAGGGTCGTATGAATTGGATGATTAGCTTAGCGAATACATATAGATAAGGTAAGGATAAAGCCAGTTATGATAAAAGAATCAACCTTTAAACTCTGGCGAACGGACAGAGCAGAGGTTCAGCCCTCAGTGTAGCTAGATGTAGTATGACCGGAAGATTATCCACAGAATAACAGGTAAAATATTAGAAGTTTTGAATAGGAAGATGTAATCAGTTACTGAGAAATTGGTGAATTTGACCAAAGAACAATCTTTGTCGTGAGGACCTATTCCCCTCTCCCACTCCCAAGATATTTTATTGCTCATCTTTTCTTAAAAACAGAGCAAGCGAAGGTAGAACTAAAACAATCGTAGGTTCTATACAAGTATATTTGTTGTGGTCTGTTCCTAGTTTTCTCCTTGTTCCTTAGTATGGAACTTTTCATTTTGAAAATTCATAACCCCGCAGTAATGCCCCCCCCTCAAAATTTAAAACCCCACCAAAATATACTCTCCTAAAAATTGTTGATAACACAAGTTGCGCCACCAAACTCCCTTCTGGGCACTTCTGATTTGTTTATATCAATCCTAATAAATGAGTATATAATTATGCCATTTAGTATTAAGTTTCAAAAAATCAGAAGGTAATTACCATGATATCAGGCTAAATCAAAGGATTGAAGGGAAGTTCAGGAAAGAAAATGTTATATAACGATATATGATTTATATTTTATGAAATATTATAGTATAACAAAAATAATATTATATTATTAATATAAAATAGTGTTATATGTTCTTAAGGATAGTTATTTGGTAGGATATCTTTGGTTACCTTCTTTAGATTTCTTTTGTGATTTTATATAATTAAATATATATTTTCAATTAGAAATATATTTTCTGACAGTTTTTATTATAATGATATGCTATCGATATGGTAACCCTATGTGTAACTGACAGGTTACATTATTGTCGTTTGTTTTTTAAAATAATTTTTTGAATGTTTTGAGTTCTGAACCTTCACATTAATTTTATTTTAAAACATAACTACTCGTTCTATAAAACATTATTCTATGATTGGAGTTCACTGATAAGTGAGTTGATTTATTTTTCTTTGTCAGATTTGTACAATAGACTTAAGGTGTATTTTCACGAACACTTAGTCCATATTAAAGCCCTTTTTCATCTGGCAATGGTATTATAGTTCTATTCGGATAATTATCGCAGTATTTCCAAATTTGTATATTTGAATTCCAAGAAACTCTCTTTGACTTAAGGGTTTGTGGATCTGTTTCTGGAATGTCATTGACATTTTGTTCATATCTTTCATTCTGTATGTCATCTAATTTAGCTGGGGGTAGAATTGAAAATAGCTGCATAGAATTGACACATCTTTTTGACAAATCTCTTTGCATCATCATTTGATTCATTAAAATCACTGAAACTTTTCTTCTAAATGTATCTGAATTGATTCCAGTAGTTGGTTTTATTTGGAAGTATAAAGGAATACGGCTACCGATTTCTGAGTTAGAGACTTGAGAAAGTAAAGCTTGGTTGTAATTGTCTGAAGTGAATGGATATTTCAGTTTTGTACGGTAACCATTAAGTTTTCTTTCACTAATGAGTGGTTGATTGCTTAAATTTAGTCTGCTTGGAATGGTGCTATTAAGTAGACGCTTTGGTTGCTCCATAGTTAGAGCTGCAAAATCATGATTCAAAGTTTTATTTGATGTCAGAAATTTATTTTTAAAACTGTGAATCTCCAATTGCTGGCCAAGGATTTTATTATTTGGTGTGCTTATCAGCTGTGGCTCTTCAATTTCCATTGGCTCCTTTATGTTCTCATATTCATTGTAATATGTATTCATATTGAAATAATTTTAATGTCATATTTCTGTGTTTACTTTGCTGTTTTTTTATTTCCCATTTTTTATCGTGGTTTATCTTACTTGTTTAAGAACATGAATTAAGATTTTAAAAATATATTAATTTTGTTTTTACCCAATTTTCATGGTCATCTCATATTTATATTATCAAAATTTTTCAATTTACCACCTGACCTTAAATATATTTTAAAATACTACTAGTTTATTAACTATACTAGAATTAATAATCATTAGTTAATTTCTACCAATTATTTTCAAAAAACTAGATGTGTATTTTTGATTTATTATAATCATATATTTAGTTAAATTATTGCAGAATATCTGTCTCTAAAGGGCCCCTTACATGGTCAGTATTATTGAGCCGATATTATTGAAGCAATATAATTGAAGGCAATGTATTGAAGGGGTGCCTTACATGGGTCAATTATATTGAGTAAATATTATATCAGTTAAAATCTTGCGCCCACTAAACAAGCAGGTTTCCATAGAGGTAATCTTTCTTTTTTTTATGGAAATGAATAACAATGAATTTCCTCCCTCCAAAAAAAATAAAACAAAGTATCACCCACTTACCGAAATATATATCCATTTTATCTTTTAAAAAAAATATCGGAGGTGAGGGGGAGGGTCAAATCCTCCCCCAAAAAAAATAAAAGTATCGCCCATCTACCAAAACATATGTATATCCGTTATATCTTTTAAAAAACTATCAGAGAGAGATTAATCCTCCTCCCCTTCAATAAAAAATAAATAAATGGATGTAAAATAAAGTATCACCCACCGAAACATATGTATATCCGTTTTATATCTGAAAAACAAAATCGGAGGGGGATAACCTCTTTCTCCTCCCCAAAAAAATAAATGAAAATAAAACAAAGTATCACCAACCTACCGAAACTTATATCCATTTTATCTTTTAAAAAATCAGAAGGAGGGTTAATACCTCCTCCTCTCCCCTCCCCCCAAAAAAAGAATTAAAGTAAAAAAAGTATCACCCTCCCCTCTCCTACTCAAACATATTGTTAGGGGGGGGGCACTGGAAATTTGGTATCGTCCAGAGCTTTTCAAGAACCATATAAATGTGGTTTAATATTGCTTAATATAGTCCTTACACATACAATTATATTGACACTGTTTCAATAATATTGAAAGAGCTTCAATAAAAATAAAAACAATTTGATATCAACCTGTTTGATTGATCTCAATATAATAGATGTCAATGTAGTCCTTACATAGTCAATATAATGACGAAATATTCATTGCAATATGTATTCATATTGAAATAATTTTAATGTCATATTTCTGTGTTTACTTAGATTTTTTTTTTTTTTTAATTTTCCATTTTCTGCAAGCTTTATCTTGCCTGTAAAATAACATTTATTTATTTATTTTCCAGTAAATTTGCCATTTTTTCATCAAGCAAATGCGTTGGCGTTTATTCTATCTTCTTGTATTCTTGATACTTGTTTAACTTGTCAGTAGAACATCTCTAGGCCACTGTCTTTTTAGTCGTCGTTGACACGCACTATGTAACAGGGAGGAAGATAGAGATAGAACGAGTGGATTTGGATGATTAAGAGTAGAAGAATGAAATGTTGTGTATGTAGGATTTTACTTTTGATATGTTCATGTCTGTGTGTATGGTGTGATTTGAAATAAACCAAGGAGCATTGATGACTTTACAAAGTATTTTGGATTGTGTGGTTTGAATTTTGTTTATGTGTGTGTGTTTTGCGGAATCCCAAAGTTCTGCTCCGTTTGTCCAAATAGTTCTTAGTATGGTGGTGTAGATTAGTCGCTTGTTTTGTAAATTGAGTAGAGATCTGTAATCGAAAAGATGTCACAGTTGTTTGTATCGTCAGGTCAGTTCTTGTTTTTTTTTAATTTAGTGTGAATGTTCCAGGTAAGTTTTTGTCCAAGTATAGTGCTAGATACCGTACTATGTGTTTTTGAGGGAACTGGTTTATTGTCTATTGTCACAGCAGGACACGAGATCTTTCTCAGGGGGAAGCTAACATGAGTTGATTCGCTGGCATTGATTTTAATTCTCCATTTGTGAAACCATTTTTCAAGGTCGTGGAGGTGATTTTGAAGGACTGTTATATAACATGTGTTATAAAATAACATGTTAAGATTTTTAAACACCAGTAAAATAACATGAGTTGAGATTTTTCTAATGTTCTAATTTTTACTTCTTCATACTTCTTTGTTGTTATCACCTTGTCCTTAACAGAGTGAGATTATCAAGCTAATATTTTCCAGGACCACTGTGAAATAAATATTTCCTGACTTACCTGGTGGGAATTGAATCCATTTTTGGAACTGTGCATTGTGGGGCCCATATTCTCAATATGGATTCTACTGTAGTATTTTACATGGATAGTTTTTCTCCAATTTGACCTTGAGTCCACATAATATATAGAGGAAATTTCATGAAAAGTAGTGTTTATTTTAATTTCCTATAGTTGTCGTAGTACCCAGGCATGGCTCTTCATTTTGAATTAAATTAAGTAAATTAGATTTTGAATTTGAACATTATTTATATTTTAAATTTCTTCCTTTGATCAATTAGCGTGAATTGGTCCCATAGAGTGAATAAGTTGTAAAAATTCCATTTTTAATGGTGAAATGATAATTTTATTGAAATAGAAAAAATATTGACAATAACTTGAGTAATCTTCTCAAAGAAAATTATCCGATTTATGTTTAATACTTAGTAAGGAAATACTATTTCCAGAACAAAAGTTGTGGAACGAAGTGATTTTGTCTAGACAATGCTCATCTCGTTTTCCTCTGATTGAAGGTAGTTACTTTATTGTGGCTGGTTATGACCCCTGTGTGGTCTCCTGTTGCCATAGTTGTTCCACGACTGAAGTAACAGAATTATAATTAACTACTACAGTTGGAATAAAGCCGTACCCTGGAGATAGGTTATAATTAACTGCTACAGTTGGAATAAAGCCGTACCCTGGAGATAGGTTATAATTAACTGCTACAGTTGGAATAAAGCCGTACCCTGGAGATAGGAGCTATTCATCCCCCTTTATTCAAAACTAAGGAATTTCTAATAGTAATGGGATGTGAAATATTTTCATCCAATCACCATGACAATGAGGCTTTACCACAATTAATCTTTCATAATATCGCCAAGGGGGATATTATATAAGTTCTATATAACTTGAAGAATGTGCATCAGTAATGAGGGATTTTCAACTACCCTCTGGAGGTTGTAAGAGTGGTACATTACTATATAGAATGAAAATATGAACTAAGGTGTATTTTTATGTAAAATTAAAAATACATACTTATCAGTGAATAGAAAAAAGAATATAATTTATGTATATACTCCAATAAAAATTACATTCACATTATTAATAAAGGAAACATTCAAAATTAATTAATTTCAGATGATTTTTTAAAAATTATTATGTTGTTCTTATAAGGAGAAATAACATTATGAATTAAATCACTCACTGTCACTTGAGGAACAGTGGGCCGAGAAAAATACTTATGTATGACTTAATAAATTTCTTCTCTTAAAATAAATTTAGTTTCTTATACACAAAATGTATCATTAATACAATATCTATATGTTCTTAGTCTAACTATTTACATAATTGTATGCTTTTACACTTTTTTTCTCTTTTAAAATATATATTTTACAAATATAAATTTTTAATTGTTATATTTATATTAATTATCACTTCCAGTCTTAAATTAAATAAGATAGATTGATTCAATTCTTGTTTAACTTTTTTTATTAAATTTTAATGGCAGTACTTATTAATTTTTAATGTTTGAAAAATAATTCCTAGAAAAATGTCTTTGTATGTTTGATCTCAAAGCTCGTATTTTTTTTCAGTCTCAACTCGTGATATCATTTCCAGTAATATCCCATCCAAAACTTCTTTCAACGGCCATTTTCCATTTGCTGTATCTGTCATTTCGTTCTGAAACAAAAAGTAGTGGTATTAAATATTTGAGATATTTCATTTGTTATTATTTTAATAACAACACTAAATTGATTTTCTTATTATTATTTATTTTGAATTATAATTCTCAAAAAATAACGTAAAATAAATATTTCTTTTTATGTAAGCTAACGCTGATGTAAATAATTATTATTGTTGTCCCACATAAAATCAAGACATCTTAAAAAAAAAAAAAAAAATATATATATATATATATATATATATATATATATATATAAATGAGTATGTATTTATATATATACAAATTAAAATGCAATATTGAAGATCCAATTCGAGATTAAAGTTTATTTTCAATGTACAAATCTACCACATTTGTAGACTGTATACCTAACTTCCCCTATACTCTTTAATAATTCTCTATATAAATGCTCTCCAATTCCTAGAAACCATTCCCACATATGTAAACATCATACTAAGTTTCTATTTTAGTTTGTTGCCTATGTTCTTAGCAAAAGATCATATTTCTGTTCATTTAAAATGCCAAAAGTATCTTCATCATTTTCATCAATGTTGAAATCTTGGATTATTAAATCTTAAAACAACAGACATGAAATAGTTCTTATAACTGATGGAAAACAAGTGATACAAGGGTAAGTTGTAACTTTAAATGAAAAATGAAAGAAGCTTCTATAAAAATTCAGGATACATAATTCTGGAAGGTATTAATAAAATTTAAATGGCAAAGATTAAATGTGAACAATTGTTCACAGTGATATTGACACCAACCTGGTAATTTTAAATGGATATAAATTTGTCTCTATCATGCCTTTTGATGTAGAAAGATCATTTTCTTATTATAAAAATATTTTATAAAAGGTTAGGTTTCACAGAAGTAAATTTAGCAATGTTTTTTGTAATTAATTTTAATACAGAACATGTCTGCAAAGTAGACTAATTCAAATGTTTTAACTATTTTACGCTATTTATTCCATAATTTGTTAATTACGTTATTTTTTTAACAAATACTTATGTTAGATTTTTATTATAATCTACAAATCAATGCAGAGCAAAGATAGATAATACTATTATAAAAAAAAAATGATAATTTTATAACTTTTTTTTCTCAGCTTCCAGGGCTAGAACACTTGAATATGAGTCAAATATTTTTCGATCTAGTTTCGCCCAAAAAAAAAAGTTTCATTGAATTTAGTGACCCCACCTCCTTAACCTCCGTTTGTCAGTAATATATTTCTGTACTGTTAGTAAATAAGAGTACTACAATGCTCTTCTGCGATTATGTTTTGAGCAAGTACAATAACAGATTAATATAATAGTTATGGGATTGCTATGTCATAGACTATCTTGTTAATATTATATTGCATTTGTGAATAAACATGTTTTGCTGATGTCGAATATATTAGGAAAAAGGATAGCTATCTATCGTGAGGGTCCTAATAAGGAACATACTACTAAAGAGTTTTTTAAATAAATATGTTAATAGTACTTGTACCTTTTTCTGTGATTTTGGGGTTGAAAACATCATTAGGTCCTGGAGAAAGGTGTTCGATATCCAAAGCGCCCACTCCTTCTGCTAATCCTGCAGCGATTGCTGCTCCTAGCGACGTTGTTTCAGCCATATGAGGTCTCACTGTTAAACAAATTAAACTATTAAAAAATGAAACACTAAATTTTATGTATATTTTAGATTAATCTATAATTAGTTAAAATAAAATTTATAAATTCCTTTTTTCAAGTTTATTTATTATCAGCCATTTTACATCAATTTTCAAAATTTTGTAAACTTAATGAGTACACATCTAATTACAATGTTTCGGCTCGTTGAGCCATTTTCAAGTCTAAAAAATTTTTTACAATTTTCAATCATATTTAAAACATTACATACCTCAACATATAGAGATTCTTTTTATATACCTAAATACCAATCATGTACCTGTCCTTTTCACTTATGCAAATTGCATGCGTCTACTCATAATAAAAATTTTATATGTTTAAAATAAATAGTCTTCCCCTACTCCTTTAAGAATAACCAGTCACCGAATAGAAATGAGATTGATGACATATCGGTGACACATGATAAGATAGTTTTAACTTATTTGAATCATTTAATAATAAATAATCGAGATAATGTTATAAAATAATTAAACGTGGACATGACAAAAATAAAATTTTTTATTATGAGTAGACGCATGCAATTCGCATAAGTGAAAAGGACAGGTACATGATTGTTATTTAGGTATATAAAAAGAATCTCTATATGTTGAAGTATGTAATGTTTTAAATATGATTGTGAATTGTAAAAATTTGTTTAGACTTGAAAATGGCTCAACTAGCCGAAACTTCGTAATTAGATGTGTAGTCATTAAGTTGACAAAATTTTGAAAATTGGTGTAAAATGGTTGATAATAAATAAACTTGAAAATAATGGTATGCACCGAAGAAGAATTGGAGAAATGTTGTGTTTATAAATTCCATTTACGTTTAGGGGACGTTAAAATTTAAATGATAAGATCGTATGCTGAAAGTTGATAAAATAAAAACTTGATTGAAAGTATTTTTTTCAAATTTCAATTAAGTATCAGCTTATGTATAGTATCGGTATTTTCTTCTTTTTTTTTTTTGTCAATTACAAAGATTATATATAATGAACTCTATTTCATAGAAGAAATTGAATGAGAATAATTTTCTCTGAGAGATAAACATAGCTGCTTAAAAAACAGGTGCAACATTTATTTAAATGGAAAATTTTTATTTGACTGATTTTTAGTTATACTTAAATATTATGTATGATCCAATGTACCTTAATGAAAATTCATTACTAAAACTGTAAAGGGAATAATGAGCTTAGCACAGAATTCCATTTTGTTACGTAATCAACAAAATTTCTATGAAATTTATCATCTGTCTTACCTACGGGCACTCCGCACAAGTCGGCTTGTAACTGCATCAGTAGATTGTTTTTAATCATACCACCGTCTACCCATAATTCGGATAAAGGAAGTCCTGTGTCTTTGTGCATTGCTTCCAAAATATCCCTTGTCTGGAAGCAGATAGCTTCCATCGCTGCCCTAAGTATGTGACTTCTTTGGGTCTCTTCCGTTATACCACAAATCACACTAAAATATAAAAATTCATGGTTTTAACCAACGCTAACTCTATTTTCATTTAAAGTAAATTTTTGTCTAATTCACTAAGAAACAATTTTTTATTACCTTATTTAAATAAAAAAATCAATTATTAGAGAAAAAATATCTAATGCTTACGTTCTTGCAAGGATATACTAATATTAGTAAATTGTGTAATTTTTATTTTGGAATGTTAACTATTAAATAATGACTGCTTTGAACTGTATTAGTAGATTAATCCATCTTTCATCATCCATCCATCGAATTTTTTTATCATTTTGTTTAAGACCATCTACTGTTTCTATGGTAAAGAGCCTTAGCTGTTTATTAAATAATATTTTCAGCATTTTTGAGAAACCATTTATTTGAATTTTAGTGATCTTTTCTATTAAACTTGAATTCAAAGGGTTTTGTGGTTTAAGATATCTTGCAATGAAATGAATTTATTGTAATATATTTTATGGATTACCCTCTTGCATCAGATTGCCAATATGGAGCGTATAACCCTGAGAACGCTGGTACGAAATAAACATCACCAGAATGGTGAACTGACATGGCCATGGTCTCGATATTCTTCACCTCGTCTACGAGACCAATATTATCTTTGAGCCATGCCATTGCAGCTCCAGCCACCGCTACTGAGCCTTCCAGTGCGTATACTGGCTTGGCTTTTTTCCCTAACTGGAATGCTATTGTTGTTAACAAGCCCGCTTTCGATATAGCTTTCTACAAAAAAAAAAAAAAAAAAGAAAAAGCAATTAATCATTATTATTTAGTCAATATATTTAGTTAAAATATATAACTTAAAAGTAAGATTACATAAATTCAAAACATGAATAAGACATCTCACATTAAGTGGTCTTAAAAGTACTAACGTACCAGAGGTAGCTCCAATACATTTGGGTATAAACTTGATGTGTTGTATAGATAACAATGTTATTCTGTTTTGATGATGCTTAAATCAGCAGAATTTTTGGTTAGTTATTTACCACCATTTTAGAGACCTGTGGTTTTGTTGCTTTGGTTTTATTCTGCTAATCAGTTTGAATTAACGACCGTAATTGTTATTAGATTTAGTAAATTGTGATAAATTGGTTTCACTCACTTGTTGATTTTAATAGCTTATTTTTGTTTTATGTCAACTGTGCTTTATAGTCAATGCCTTATAAATTTTAGATTACTTTAATTTAATAAAATTATTCACTTCGAAAACTACATTGAATTTTTCATACTTATGGATAAGAAGAGATATTTGTCCTCTTTGGTCCAAAGTTTTCGGGATTACTTCTGCATTATTATTGTATTATCTATTTCATTTAAAATATAATTAGTAAACACAAGATGAAAACCTCATTATTACTTACACTGCATATTTTTGAAATCAGCAAGAGTTTTAACAGTTCGAGTGTGCTTAAAACACAAATGCTTAACAAGTTTCTTGGCTTTGACAAACTTAGGTTATATGCGTACTCCTTATTCCCTGAAATCTGCTAAGTTAAGTTCAAAACTTAAATTTATTTTTAAATTTTGAAAAAGAAAAAAAATTAATTTAC
This sequence comes from Nezara viridula, assembly GCA_928085145.1. Taxonomy (NCBI): domain Eukaryota; kingdom Metazoa; phylum Arthropoda; class Insecta; order Hemiptera; family Pentatomidae; genus Nezara; species Nezara viridula. The sequence goes on from OV725079.1 coordinate 168,640,385, forward strand.
TTTTTTAAATATATAATTTATGAGGAAAAGTTATATTGGTTATTAATTTTTTATAATTAAAGGCACTTTTACATTGATCATTATTTATTTATGAGATTCTCTAATACGACGTTTAGGATTTTTGGCCCGTTTTCGAGGACAATTTATCATGGTATTTGCTATCTATAATATATAATCAAAATACCTTCTCAGTAACCATCTTATTGTCATGATGCTGCATGATAACATTTTTTAATTTGATTAAAACTATGTTTAAAACTAAAGTACATTTTTTTCTCTCAAATAATTGAGATGGATGCTGTTTTCACTGTCACATTTCTTCTGGGTCTTTGAGTTTGAATATAAAAATTATTAAATCGAGTGGAAACTTTTTTGAAAAATTATATGCATTAATTTTTATATTTAAGAATATTGTGAATAAAGTAATGAATGAAAAGGTGGGAACTTTATGTGAACGTTCTACTATACTTATAGTGAAGGAAGGATGAACTCACTCTGTTGCCCGTGTTGTAGAGCAGGAAACACCCTGTGCCGTACGTGCTTTTTGCCTGCCCTTTTTTCAAGCACACCTGCCCTAAGAGCGCAGATTGTTGGTCTCCCACACACTAAATAGATGTATAATTATTTATTATTCTCATAAGAAGAAGAGAAAAAAAAAAGTTAATATCATGATAAATTAAAAATTATATACATTTAAGATTTTCAGAACTGATATAAGTATATCAATGATGTATAACATTCTTTAACTCTTAACATTAATGTTAACTCACCCCGGCGATTGGAATTCCTGCTATTGAGCCATGTGAAATCTTTGCATATATTTCTGAAGAGCTACGTATTTCGGGGAGTATTTCAATTGGAATTTCGAAGAATCTGAAATATAAAATATAAACAAAATTTAATTTTTAGTTTATTTGAGTTAAAAAAAAAAAAAAAAAATGAGAACTAGAAGTTATTACTTGCACAGATTGTTATCCCATGACAATGTGTCAAGATTCATTAGCATCGTACGTGATGCATTTGTCACATCGGTCATGTATAGTCCACCGTTAGGCCCTCCAGTAAGATTCTTTAATCAAATTTCAATTAGTATTTGTCTGTACTGTAAATAATAAGTATTTCATTTATAAAGATCATAGAATCAGTAACTTAAAATTATATAGCTCTAAAAAAAAAAAAAAAAAAAAAAATGGTGCACTCAGATTTTTGTAAATGTCTGAAATATTTTCAAGATTAAATCAAACTTTTTTTAAATGACTCGAAAAAAGGAATTGTGATTAAATATAAATTGTTTTATTAAGGTAGTGTAAAAATTGAAGAATAAGGCGAAATCTTGGATAAAGGGGCTATTTGTCTTGATATGATGGATAAACTACAATTCTTGCTTTTTTGCAATTTAGTAAGAGTTTTATTGTGAGTTCAATCGCCTTTCTTAACTAACTCAAATTATAATAATGTAAGAATAGAAGTTTAGAAATGAATACTGTTAATAAACTGCACCTAGTTTTCTCTAGGTGCAGTTTGTTTACAGTATTCATTTCTAAATTTCTATGCTTATATTATTATTATTAGTATGTTAAGATCTTTTATTTATAGAATGATTAGAGGAACAGAGTTTTAGTAAGGAATTATAGGATGGTGGGAGGATTTTTTGTTCTAATGAAGATACCAAGGAGATATTGCAGAAAGTAGGTTGGAGACATTTCAATTGGGTAAACCAACAAAACCAATAGCCATTTCTGTGATTATTCATCAAAAATTTCTTTTTTCTCTTTTTCTAGATTTTACCAATCTGCTTTATTATTTAAAAACATATCTTGAAAATTTCCTTGTTATTTTAAAAATCAAAGGTCATTATCGAACAAATATAAAAATTTGGATATTTTTGGACCACAATAAAAACATTCCATTTTTTTTCTTCTTTAAGTTTATCACATTATTATACAATATATATAATTTTTTAAAAGAAAGATATTTTATAATAAATTATACCCAAATTAACCATGTGTCAATTGTGCCCATCATCAACCTTCCTTGGTTTAGGGCGTTCCTGACCTCTTCTACATTATCTAATAGCCATTTCATCTTTAGTGCACTGAAGTAGGGGCTCAACGGAAGACCACACACTTTTTGATGAACATTCTTATTTTTATTAGGCACTTTTTCTAATAACATTTCGAGTGTGCTCGTTGTTCTCATGTCCAGCCACACTAAAAAAAAATTAATAATAATAAATAATACAAAATTAACTTATCTTTATGATCAGATTATTTTTCACCGAAGTTATTCCTTTACTTGATTTATTTTTATTATAATGAATGATTATTCAATATCTTTTGGCCATTAACAACATTAAATATAATTAATTAATAACTTAAGTTCAATGTATGTAATATTCAACTCTAACCATAGTGTTGGTAGTTTACAGTGGCTGCTGTCACATTAAATTTCAGTTTTGTGACTGATATTATCAGTGTATATTCTTGATTTATTTTGATTTTTTAGATAATTTTATTCCATATACTTTGGTAGGGTATATACTCAAATTAAGAGGCTTACAATGCTATGATAAAGCCAGTTCTAGTGTATGGTTGCGAGACCTGGACCCTAAACAGCACCCTAGAAAGAAGTATTGAAAGATTTGAAAAAAAAATCTTCTGCATGATAACCGGAGTGATTTGTGATTAGAATACTAACACATGGAGCAGGAGGAAGAATAAAAAGCTGCTTCCAGAAACTGGTCAACCAATATCACATAATATGAAGGCAAGGAGGTTAAGATGGGTAGGCAGGGCTTATAGCTTTGAGCAATCCATCTGGGATCCTCTAAACAAGAATGAATGCCTGAATAGAAGACAAAAGAGCACACAGAAGGCCAATGATCAGATTGATAAATAAAATCAATGAAGATGTAACAGAGTTGCATGTAGATAATTGGAAAGAAATAGTGCAAAATAGGCAGAGATGAAGGCTGATTAAGATGGAAAAAGATCTACAAGGCCTGCAATACCAACAGAAACTTTTTTTTTTTTTTTATATATACTGCTGTGCTCATATTATTATTTAATTAAGAGTTCCAACTTTATAGAGATTGGGTGTGCTAGAAGGATCTCTCTCTCTCTCTCGATCCAGGGTCAGAAAAATTACTTCTCATCAGCCGGTTTCGAACCTGAGATCTTGAGCTCTGGAAGTCAGTGATTACCCGCTAAGCTACTCTGCTCTCGATACATTTATAAAGCAGTCCTTAAATAATTTTTTTCTTTCTGCATCTTATTTATAGTGACTGTAAACAATATTTATTAATGGTAAAACGTTCTTGCTTAGGTTATGTTATATTGCTGCATTCTAATAGGCCATAGGACCATTAGAATTTTTTAAATAGGACTGATAGTTCTGAAATTAGCTCATTCAATTAAACCAACTCTTCAACTTTATATATTATTAAAGATAATAATATATTAATGTATTAATTTTTGTTTGTTTTCTCGATTGAATTAATAATAAATATTTCATTCATAATTTATATTTCAGGTCTACAGTTATTAGTGAGCCAGCTGAAAGACATCTCGGATGGTAGATCGAAGTTACTTTCAAGACGAACTTTGCATATCGTTGCACGACTTACCACAGGTATGGTGAGTAGTGTTTAAAAAATAGCTTTTATTTTTTCTTATATTGGATTCAAGTGCAAAGTGTTTATCGTACTTATTTTTATGTGACAAATTATTTAAATAAAAATGAATAATAAGTATTGTCAAAGAAATCTATTTATGATCCAAATAAATTAGCATTTCGCTGAATCAGATCTGTGGTTGAATGGAAATTTTTGGAAAAAAAAATCAGACAATGACGAAGATGGACAGGGTCTAGAAAATTAATTTTTAATTTAAATTTAACACCTGTATCTCATCCTAGACTCTAATCATATTATCCCTGATCACCAATTTGGATTCCGCACATCGCATTCCACTATCCAACAATGTCACCGTGTGGTTGATGCAGTCTCCTCTGCATTGGAGCTCGGTATGTACTGCACGGGAGTCTTTCTCGACGTTGAACAGGCGTTTGATCGAGTCTGGCACCTGGGTCTTCTGTACAAACTCCGAAAAGTCCTACCCTCTACATACTTCCTCATTATCCGTTCCTATCTTACTAATCGATACTTCAAAGTAAACCAAAATAATGTCTGCTCATCCCTCTTTGCTCAATCTGCAGGCGTTCCACTAGGTTGTATCCTCGGTCCCAACCTCTACACAGTTTATACAGCTGACATCCCAACCCATCCTGACACTGTCATCACCACTTACGCCGATGACACATGTTTGCTATCTGTTCATAATGACCCTTTAATTGCATCCTGAACTCTTCAATCACATATCACAAGCCTTGAAGAATGGTGTAAAAATTGGAGAATAAAAATAAATTCCAATAAATCCCATCAAATCACCTTTACCCTCTGTCGTAAACCTATGACTTCTTGTCGTATAGTATCCTTCAATAATAAACAACTTATTCCTGATGAGCAAATCCGCTACTTAGGACTCTACTTGGATAAACGTCTTACTTGGAATCCTCATACTAGACTGAAACGACAGGAAACTGCTCGACATTTCCAACTGCTCCAACACTTACTAGACAAATGCTCTAAATTTTCAATTAACTACAAAAGACTTATCTACATAACTATAATAAGACCTATATGGACATACGGAGTTGAGCTTTGGGGCTCCACCAAACCATCGAATTTCTATCGTATCCAATCCTTACAATCCAAAATCCTTAATGATCCATACTTTGTCACAAATAAAACCATTCATAAAGACCTTAATGTACCATATGTTGCTGATTTTGCTCAAACCAGATATCTATCCTTTCATGATAACATCCAGTCCCATCCAAATCCCCTTGTTTCTACTCTTGCTTCTTCCTCGATCCCTGATAATCCGCCTAGGCGTCTGAAAAGGAGATGGCCTCGTGATCTTCTTATTTAGAATTATTTAGGGAGTACTACTATTGGGTAGTATCTCTTCAAGCCTGTACATGTCATTATTTATAATTTGTGCATATTTACTAGTTGTATTTCTATACAGTTGTAAATTTCATTAAACAAACAAAACAAAAATAATTTAAATTTAATTAATTAGGATGATAGAAAAATTGTTATTTCTATTACTTAATTTAAAGAGGGAAATAACATCCTTTTTGATGCGTCTATGTGCTAGAGAATCAATATTTATATTGATGTCCATATTTTTAAAAAATGTTTATAATATCGATAAAAATATTGGCTATCGATATTTTGATGGTATTGGTAGTGTAGGCTGGTATTAATATCCATATTGTGCCTTCCATATAAACTCGTATTCGAAAATTGTTACAATAGCTATACTTTCTCTTAATGTATATTTTATGTGAATTATGAATATTTGACAGTAAAGAAACAAAAACAGAGACCTAAGATACATAAATAAATGAGGGATAATACAATGCGGACAATGTTATTAAGTGCATTGAAATAAACATTCAATATATGTTTTGAAAGCGAAGATGGGCATAATCATAATTAACGATTGCAGTGATTTTGATTACGTAATTACAGGATTGCAATCGTAATCAGGTTTTCGATGAAGGTTGCAATTAGGTTATCAGATAATCGCATCACATGTTTCTTTCACTTACGTATATATGTAATATATAGTAAGGGTAAGGATTGCGATCGAGAAAATTTTTGAATCTGAGTTTTCAACGGAAATACAAGTTTTGAGGCACCCTGAGTCGAAATGACCAAGTCCCGAAAAATGGTCTGTGTGTTTGTATGTTAGCAGTCTAGCTAAAAAACGAAAAGTTGTACGAAACTGATATTACGTATTTTGATTAAACTCGGTGTATCATTGTATAATTAAGTGGTCTTTAATATCATTTTGCTCTTATCCCCGTTGATGCCACATTAGAGCGCTTAAATGCCCAATGTTCATATGCGTCTTCCTCTAAAGTACCTTTAATATGGTTTATTTTAAAAAGTTAATCATTTCACATTATTCAGAGTTACGAAAAAAATGATAAATAAAACTTTTGAAAGAATTTGATAAGTTAATAAAGGAGAAAAATAAATAAATATGCAGAAAAACCTGCGTTGCTATAGACTAGCGCCTAAATGAATGTACCGATTTCAATGAAACTTCGCTAAAGTCATTTTCTCGACACCCTTTAAATTTATCTATATAACATACTTCAACGAAAAGAAGCTGGAAAAAAAGATACGAGGGATGGTAAAATTAAATTCCGAATAACTCAAAAAGTATACACTTTTTGTGAATATTGTTTATGTTTTTTGAAAGTTTATGGAATTTCCTAAAAAAAAAAAAAAAAAAAAATGCGTTAAAATCGGACAATTAGGAGGAAAGATATGGTCCCTAGTTTTTTCCCCTGAAGAGGCGAAAATTTGTATAAATTTAAAATATACTTTTTTAATTGTTGAGACTAACAAAACTTTTTTCTACAGATATTTAATAAAGTGTCTTTCCTAAGAACATCTTGCATAAGAAATAAGTACCTAAATTTACACCTTTATTCTCAGTTCTATATTTCAACACTGCAATCACCACCTCCGGAATCAACTCACTCATTTTCTACATAGATAACTTTTTCAACTAAAAATATCACTAAAATGACATCACTCAAAAATGTTGAAATTGGAGTTAGTCATTCTGTGGTTTGTAAAAGCAAAGGAAGTTGTGTGGTTTATAAAATCAGATGGAGTGACTAGATTTTTATTGCCTACCGTCGATATATTAAATAGACATTTTGTAATTATAATGGTCTTAATGACTTGTTATCTGTAAGCTTTAAGCTTTAGCTCCGTTTAAAATGCACTTGAAATTTTATAATAGCCCAGCATTGCCAGAAAATAATTTCTATTCAAAGTAGAGCGGTAAGTGAAAGTTGTGTGTTGCGCGCATCAGATTTTTTATATATGTATAGCACAATCAAGTATAAAATTGCCATGATCATTAAGTTTTATTTTCAGTTATAATCATTGATTTCTATTTTGCCCATCTCTGTTTAAAAGTCAATTAAGTTATCTTGTACAAATACGTAAGCAAGAACATGTTCGTTAGTGAGCGATGTTGAGCTGTTACGTAAGCCTAATGAAACATCGATTAGTTATTCATTAAATATTTATATATTCTCTATGAATTAGTTTCTTGTACGTTCACCTGTTGTAAACATTGTAGGCCACCTGTCGTGCCTAGTTTCTATTTCAATAACATCAAGACAGTCATCTGTTGTAGCTATTTTAAAATCGATCTATGTCTCCATTCTTAGCCAACGTCTCTGCGCGAATTATTTCCTAGTAATCGATCTAATATTCGGATCGATCGACGGTCAATTTGATTTTATTCCTAATTATTTTTATAAATATTATTTAAACGATTGACAGTATTAAATATATAATATATATGACCAATAAAAAGGTCGTAATATTTTCCATATTAATTTAATGTCTTATATTTTTGCAAACTAGATATTTGACATGTTAGCATTTTTATGTATCAGGCCTAGTCTCACCTGATAAACGCACCCCCGCATTAATAGTTACTTCCGCCAATCGCAGGGCGGAAGTTACAATTATTTCCGTGTACTGGTTAATAACTTGTGTTTGCCTTTTATTTAGCTAATGAGGAAAAACCCCGTGATCACGTTTAATGGTTTTAATGTAAATAAAAACCGCTGCAAATTATTCCACAATGGTTTATTATTTCCAGACAATTATACATCTAAAGTAACATTACCTTCCGAGTTACAAAGAAAAAAAAAATAAAAGGTGATCCAATTATTGGAATAAACTTTTTTTTTAATCATTGGTACTATGCTAAAAAAAAAATAGTATTTCATCAGTAACATATTCAAAATTAAAAACCAAACAAAGGATATAACATTTGGAGTAGAACATAGTAAAAAACCCGGAGACCATATCTTTGCTCCTAATTGTCCGATTTTAACGATTTTTTGTTTTTGTTTTTAGGAAATTTCGTAAACTTTTAAAAAAAACATATACATTATCGACAAAAAGTGTAAACTTTTTGAGTTATTCGGAATTTAATTTTACCATCCCTCGTAACTTTTTCCAGCTTCTTTTCGTTGAAGTATGTTATATAGATAAATTTAAAGGGCGTCAAGAAAATGACTTTGGCGAAGTTTCATTGAAATCGGTACTTTCATTTAGGACCTACAGTCTATAGCAACACAGGTTTTTCGGCGACCATTTTGAAAGTAAAAGGCGGATGGTAATGTCGATGAAGGAGGATCATCCTCGGGTGACCTCTGATTTTATATCCAAATTTGATAAAAATCTGTCCAGTAGTTTCGGAAAAAATGCACGGACGGCGGACGGACAAAAAAATTGTATTCGTTTTTCGAATTCTACGCATCCTGAAACGTGAAACCTCAAATTTTGAGAGTGGATTAAGTTTTTGAATTTTTTGGTCGATCACAATGGTTGATTATTGAAAATAATAACCCTAAAATCTGAAATCAATGGTATAAATTATTAATAATAATAATTCGTGGTTAATGACTCGTCGTAACTAAACAAAAAAAGATCTTTGAATGAGCATTAGACCTGGAAATACAAAATACGATGTGTCCATATTTTGGTGAAACCAAGTTGTATTTATTCTGTCTTCATAAATGACCAAGATTCTTGAAACTTTTATAAATATTGATCGCCGTTTTGGAACGAAATGGTGGATGGAGGCAATATTAAGTTCCGAGGAATAACCTGGAGTGTTATTTCCTCTTTTTTCTCTCTTTTTTACTCGTATTTTATTTGATTTTTTTTTCGAGACAGAAGGAACATGATTTAATAGATTCCTTAATGCTTATAAGAAAAAATCTGATATAATTTTAAAATAAATTTATTACAGTGTTATTTTGAACATTCTATAAAATATTTTCAAATTAAATTGATCGAAATTTTGGAAGTGGCTGAAAAAGTGGGGATTCTTAAATTCACTTTATCTAACACTAACTCATTTCTGAGGGGTTGTAAATGTAGTGTTGCCGAGATCGAGACGAGTCTTGGTCTTGCAAACTCAGTCTTGGTCATGGTCTTGGTCTTGCGCAAGAGTCTCGCAACAGTCTTGCAGTTACTTATTAGCTTATTACTATAGAGATATTACTTTATTTTTTTTAGATAGGAGAAACCTAACTAAGCCCGAATGAAAAATTAAATGAGTTAAGTGCAAAAGTATATTGGTTATACCAATTATTAGTTACGTATATTAACTAAGATTGTCAAGTATTAGTAACTATTTTACCTTCATTTTTATTTTTTAAAATCGATTTTTTTTAAAAAGTCCTGGTCTTGGTCTTGCAACAGTTAAAGCGACCTTGGTCTTGGTCTCGCACTTTGCTAGACCAAGACCGATTTTGGGCAACACTATGTAAATGTATCAGAACCTGTAAATAGGTGGGGAAAAAACAATGGAAACCACTTGGCTTGGTTTAGAACGGAATTAAACTAAATTTTTATGGTTTTGTTCTGCCTATAACAAGCTTACATACCAAATTTTTAGGTTGTTTGAACCAATATACCTCTGGAGATGCCGTTTTGTCAAAAATCAGTTCAGCTATCTAAAGCAGCTAATGAAAATCTCCTAATTTAGTAAATTTTACCATGGAAAATGACAACTTAATAACTAATAGGCGTACGATCCATAATCATTTATAGATTTAATATAAAGATATACTTTCAAATCTCTCTAGGCATATATGTATAACTAAGATGCTGGAGTTATGTGGTTTTCAAAAATAGATCGAATACCGAGGTTTTTATTGTTTACCGTTGATATAACTAATAGAGTTTTTGTTATTTTAGTGGTCTAAATGATTTGTTAGCTGTAAGCTTTAAGCTATGGCTCCATTAAAAGTGCACTTAAAAAGTTTTATAATTGCTTAACATTACCAGATAATAATTTCTATTCAAAGTAGAGAGGTAAGGGAAAGTTGTGTGTTGAGTGCACCAGATTTTTTTTCTTATTGGTTATTAAGATTCATTATTGATAATTGGTAATGATATGTTAAATTCAACCTATTTAAGGAAAACGATGTGTAAATGCAATGGGATAAGATCTCAAAATAGAAGGATGTATTTAAATTATTTTAAGGGTGGGAGAATAAGTCATTACTTCTTGATTAGTTTCTTTCCAAATGTTAAAATTCTAACGACCAAGCTGTTGCTATTAATAAATTCATCAGAATTTTTTTAAAAATGTTTGTTGCCATTTTATTTTAATTTTTTCCAGGCTGAAAGTAATTCCATCTTGTCACTCTCATGAGTGAACAACCGCCACAATATTTAAACATTTTTTAATTTACATCTATTAACATTTATTAGGGAGCGGGGTAGCTCAGTGGTAAGGCACTAAGCTCCCTATCCTCAAGATCGCAGGTTCGAATCCCGGCTCACGGCAGAAAAAGTATTTATTTCAACGGGCGGAGAGCTATTGGTACGCTCAATTCACTTCATTGGAACTGAAATATTTAATAATAAAATAAAGAAATTAATATATATGGCCCTGGTAGAGAGCCGAATGCTCCATAGTTCGGAAAAGTGGACGCTCGAGAAATCATAGAGCATAAGATTTCTAGCTGTGAAGATTTTGGAGTCCTGGGCAATGGTAGAGTACTTGAACACCCTCAGTGCTCAAACCACGCCCTGAAGATTACTCGCATGTTTGGGTTGAAACGGCACAAATAAAAATTAAATATATATATGTTTTTAAAAAAGACTGCGTCCTGAATATTTATCACCCAAAAAAAGTCTATACGTTTTGAGTTATTTGGAATCTAATTTTACCACCCCTCGTAACTTTTTTTCAGCTTCTTTTCGTTGAAGTGTGTTATATAGATAAATTTAAATGGCATCGAGAAGAGGACTTTAGTCGAATTTCATTGAAATCGATACATTCGTTTAGGCGCTACAGTCTATTGCAACGCAGGTTTTTCGGCCGCCATCATGAAAGGAAAATGCGGATAGTAATTTAAATGAAGGGCTGAAGGATCATCCTCGAGTTACCCCTTATTTTAAATCCAAATTTGAAAAAAATCGGTCCAGTAGTTTCGGAGAAAATGCGGAGACGGCGGACAGACAAAAAAAAATTTATTAGTTTTTCGAATTCTACGTATCCTGAAGTGTAAAACCTCAAATTTTGAGAACGGGTTAAGTTTTTGAATTTTTTATTGGATTACAATGGTTCATTATTGAAAATAATAAACCAAAAATATCTTTACTATTAGTGCTCTGATTTCGATGAAACTTTCTTCGTTTTTTTCGGAAATTTAAATACCTTTTAACATCTTATCAAAATATAAACAAAAAAGTGCATGCTTTTTGAGTTATTCAGAATCTAATTTTACCACCCCTCGTAACTTTTTTAGCTTCTTTTCGTTGAAATATGTTACATAGATAAATTTAAAGGGCATCGAGAAGAGGACTTTAGGCAAATTTCATTGAAATCGATATATTCTTTTAAGCGCTACTGTCTATTGCAACGCAGGTTTTTCGACCGCCATCATGAAAGGAAAATGCGGATAGTAATTTAAATGAAGGGCTGAAGGAGCATCCTTTAATTTAATCCAAATTAAAAAAAAAAATCAGTCCAGTAGTTGCACGGACGGCGGACAGACAAAAAAAAAAATTATTAGTTTTTCGAATTCTACGTATCCTGAAATGTAAAACCTCAAATTTTATGAAAGGGTTAGGTTTTTCAATTTTTTATTGGATTACAATGGTTCATTATTGAAAATAATAAACCTAAAATTGTAGATACCTAAGTACTGAGCTCTACATAAAATTTTCTTTAAAAACTTTTGCTTTTATTAAATATCTGAATTTTATATATATATTTTTTTATTTTTAATTTTTTACGGCAGCTCTCAGACTGATGGGAACGAAAATACGTTGATTGTGAGTGCCAAAGCTTAGTTAGTTGTTTTAAATCAGCGGCAAGGACATTGTGGTTTCCCTCGTGGCATGAAATAGATACCTTTAAGGTTCTTAAACCGGCTACTAGCCCACAAGCGCTGACTTTTTATTATGGTTGTGGGAGGGGGCGATGGAACCTCTCTCCTCCCCCCAAAAAAAGCTCGAAAGTTTATGTTATATTTAAAAATTATGAGTGGCAATGCACATAATTAGCATAATTATTGTACAACGAACAATATAATACTATATAAGAAAAAAATATATATATATATTTATTTGGAAGCGTATAATGTATATATATTTATATACATGTATATTAATAAAAACCTAAATGTTCGTTTGTTCAAAACCGCTAATCTCCGAAACTTCTTCACCGATTGCTTTGAAATATAGGTGTAATGTTTCTATCGTATTCACTAGTGTTTTTGTATACATTTAATCACCCTCCGGTCTTTCGTTTCGGAAAGGCGACCGAAAAACCCGTGTTTCTCTACACAGGCGGATCTACGACGGGAGGGGGCTTTCGCTCAGGGGGCTGAAGCCTCCTCCCACAATGGTAAAATTTAACCATGTTTAATGGTAAAACATATTAAAAAATTATGTCTTAAAGAATTATTGTTCGTTTAATTACATTTAATAGGAGTTCAAGTGTCACTTTTACACCATTTCAAATAGGTAGTTAGTATCTTTCTGCTTTTCCAAGGTAATTATCCTTATATATATATATATATATATATATGAAAAAAAAAGCTTCCGGGTTGAACCTCCCCCCCCCCCCCACAAAATATTAAATCCTGGATCCGGTAATGTCGCTCTAGACTGTAGCGCCTGAACGGCTGTAACGATTTTAATTAAACTTGGCTAAAGTCTTCTACTTGAAGTCCTTTTAATTCATGTATATAACATCCTTCCTCGAAAAGAATATGAAAAAAAAGTTATGATGGGGGCACAAAACTGTATTTGCGAATAACTCAAAAAAGACTCCAGGACTCTAATCCTGTATGAATGCGTTAGTGAGTAAGAACACTTTTAATATCGTCTACGAAAGAGAATTAAAAAAAACGACATTTGATGAAATAAAAGAATGACAAACTTATGAATTATATTATAATGATTCATTTTAGGAACTTTTATGAAGCGATGCGTGTTTGCAGGATCTTGAAAATGGCTCCGGAACCGAAACGTCGAATAAATAATACATGATGTGATAACCGTGTACATTTGGTGACCTTTGGCCTCATATTTTATAAAAACATAAAAAAAAAAAAAAAAAATGGCACCGAACCTAAAAGATATGACTAGAAATGTTTTATAATACCTGTTATTGTATGTAACGATGTATATGCAGCTTGTCCGGTAAGTAGACGGATATATTTAAAATTTTGACATCAAGATCTACAAAAAAGTACATAAAAATAAGCAGAAAAGTACGAAATTTAATTTTGGTGTTTTATTAAGCGAGACACTTTTTTTTTTTTATAGGAAGCAATAACATAAAAAATATTTGATTTAAGTAACTAAACATTGCTCCATAGTAAACAAGACAAACTTGACTTGAAAGTTTTTTATTTTTAAAACCTTTTAAAGGGGACTATTGGACGGACAAATACTGCTAAGTTTCGTTAAAAAAAAAATCATATATTATTTGTGATTTTGTTTTATCACCCTTCAACTTTACTACATTTACCCCACTTTTACAAAAACTTTCTTGCTTGATAAGCTTGAAGTACACATTAATAAAGTTGAGGTTTGTAAAGAACAAAATTCAGATTTACCTCAACTTGTGGAAAGAAATTATGTGATACTATAACAAAAATACTACAATTAACTGTTGCAAAGTTTTTTTTTTCCTTGTTTTTCTGTGATATGGGGTGTATTGTAATAAACGTAATTGCCTAAAACACTTTGTAATTATGATTTTTTAAATATTTTTCATGTAAAGTTGTTAAGAAATTCTATTTTTCTTCCAGATCTCCATCATAGAAATTTATATGTATTTATCAGCGACAAACTAAATGTTTCTTACTGAAATTTACGTTTAAAATAAAGAAACCTACTGAATGCTTAAATTATTTTCATGAAAACGTAAATATCAAGTTCGTCACTTATAAATACAATTCATATGACAGAAATCTAGGAGAAAAACACAATTAATTACATTAAACCACCTTATATTACCTTTCATGAAAAATATTTGAAAAATCATTAGTTTTAATTATTATTTTTATGAATGAAATGTGTTTTTAAGCAATTATGTTCATTACAATATATCTCATATCACGGAAAAACAAGAAATAAAAACTTTGCAATAGTTAACTGTAGTTATTTTAATGAAAGCACGGGTAATTTTAGGTGACTGGATTAAAAATATCACATAATGTCTTTACACAACTTTACGTGAATAAACATCAACTTAATTATAATAGACTTAAAGCTTATTAAACAAGGAAGTTTTTCTTAAAGTGGGGCAACTATAGCATAGTTGAAAAATGATAAAAACAATTCGCAAATAATTTATGATTTTTTAAAAAAGATAACTTACATTAGTTTAGCAATTCTAAATTCCTCTTTAAATAGTGTTAAGAATGACAAACTCTACTTTCGTTTAAAGTAAATTTTGTCTAGTTTACCATGGAGCAATGGCTAATTATTTAAATAATTTTTTTTTTAAATTGTCGCTTCTTCATCATCATAATCCATCCTCTTGAACGTCATTAAGCAGTGTGAGGAGGAAGTTTACAGAACCTTCTCCAGCTCTGCTGGTCTTCAACAAGACGCCTTCTATCGTTCCATCGAAGACATCTTCTCTGGAAATCGCTCTTTACCTCATCTTCCCATTTCCTTCTAGGCCGTCCTCTTCCTCTCTTGCCCGTCTACTTTAGCTTGATATGTTTCGCTAACTATTCTGTTTGGTTCCATCCGCAGAGGATGTCCTAGCCATCTCAGTCGATTCTCCTCAATCACATCATTGGCCGGCTTAATATTGAGGTTCGACCTGATGGTGGTGTTGCGTACTCTATTTCTTCTCGTTTTCCCCTCTATCTTTCGGAGGAATCGCATTTCTGACGCTTGTATCCTTGATCGATATTTCTTTGTCAGCGTCCATGATTCTGAAGAGTACGTTAAGATGGGAAGAAAATATCGATCTGAAAACAGCTACTTTTCTTTTCTTTTCCACCTCACGCCTGTTTAGAAAAACTTTCTTAACTGCTTCAAACATCCTGCTCGCAGCAGCGATACACTCAGTCAGCTCTGAATCGATGTATCCATTTTCATTAAGGTGTGCGCCCAAATATTTGAGGTTTTCTACCTGCTCGAGGATTTTGTCTTCGACTCAGATGACGCGCATATTTCTCCTAGGCTTCTTCCCAACCCTCATTACTTTCGTTTTTACAGGGTTAATAATCATCTTCTGCAATTCCTTTTTTAATTTATTAATATTTTACTGAAGATTCCTGTCACTGTCCGAAAAAATAACAACGTCATCGTAAGTTATCGCTTCTTATTCAACAAAAAACCTGGCTTGCTAAAAAAAACACAAATCTTAAATTACCAACTTCTCTGATGGAAGTTGAGCAATTGTTTATATGAAATTTATTGTAGATGTTGATGTCTATTATACACCTTTTAAATTTTTCCTTCTACTTACGAAACACCCTGTGTATATATACATAGATATTTAGATCTATAAAGAGTTAGATCAATATAATAACGAATATTATAAAAATAAATTTTTTTCTGCACATTCTCGAAATTTACATGTAAAGTTATAATTTATCTAGCATTTGAACCGTTGGAGATAAACTAGCAAAATATTATATATACTTGAAGTAAATTTAATCATTAAAAACTGTCTTTAGCATGACTTAATCGTAGAACGAAGTAATCAAGAGTTAGATAATCAAATGCAGTAAAAAACATGAGATAATTTTTTTTCCGATTCTCGATAGTATAGAGATAGTTGAGGACGGATATCTCTTAAACCAAGCGAGACTGCGATGAAAGGTAAATAATCAATCATATTTAACCCTACATCAGCTTTAATTTTGTATAGAAAGTCTTTGTCAATGCGATGGGTAATTTTCTTGATATAAGTTAAAACCCGAAAAAAGTGACCTACGCGTCTCTTTTTCACATCTAGCTCACCTCATAGGAGTGGGAACTTTTAGTATGTTTTCCTCCTTACTAGTCCAAACAATGTCCCAAAGTCAAAATTGTGTCCCCTCCATTTTCTACTATTCATTCTTTCATTCATTATTCACTGACTGCACTATAAATCAGTACTAAGTTGATAAACATTATCCTGTTTCAACTGTTGATCTCTAACATAATCCTAACTCTACTATAATTTAATTATTTGAAAGGAGCAGCCGTGATAAATGGTCTGGCCACTATTTGAGTCAGTATAGTTCTTAACATTATACAGGGTGTTTCAGGGTTAAGCGGATGAACTGATAATATGAAGGACCTCAAAACAAGAAAAAGATTTTCATTGTTATGAATTAGTTACGTTATATTAAGTAAATAAAACTTATTTATTTGTTCCAACTACTTTATTAATTAAACTTAAACATTAAATTCATATTAAATGTTGTTCAAAGTGATTTCCTAGAGCATTAAGACAGGCTCGGCATCTGTCTTCAACAGCAGCAGTGGCAGAACGGCACTGGATATGTGTTATTGTTTCACAAGATTCAATTATCCTTCTTCGTAAGGAATTAATGTCATTGAACGGGCTTGCATAGACTTTTTGTTTAATGTCACCCCATACAAAAAAATCCAGTGATGTCAGGTCTGGAGAGCGTGCAGGCCAAGCCACTGGTCCTGCACGGCCAATCCATTGATAAGGATATTTAGCTATTGTCGTGGATCTCTTCTATAATGTGCAAGACAACCATCTGATTGAAGCCACTTGTTCCTTCTCAGTTGTAGTGGAATATGTTCAACTAAATCATTATTAAGAAATTCTAGAAATTGCGGACCTATTAAAATATTGTCTATTATCCCCAACCACAAATTGCACTGAAACTGGTGCTGAAAATAATGATCACGAATTGCATGGAGATTTTCCTGCGGTCAGAGATGATTATTTTTCTGATTGAAGATACCTCTTCTTGTAAAGTTAGCTTCATGTGTCCTTTTTTTTTTTTTTTTTTTTTAAATCTATTTATTGAATAATAATACAATCAGCCACTGCTGGAGGGCTATAAGCATTAGGGCTAAAAGGCATATTTACAAAAGATCTCGAGGCCACTGCCGTTTCAACCTTCGAGGGGGATGGTATGGATG
Organism: Nezara viridula; assembly: GCA_928085145.1. Taxonomy (NCBI): domain Eukaryota; kingdom Metazoa; phylum Arthropoda; class Insecta; order Hemiptera; family Pentatomidae; genus Nezara; species Nezara viridula. The sequence continues at coordinate 168,657,663 of OV725079.1, forward strand.
CTCGGAGCTGGATAGGGATTGGGCTAGAGGATTGGGATGATGAATGAGGTTCTGGTGAAAGTTGGAGAATGGGGTGTTAAGGTCATGGTGTAGGGTCTTGTTCGTGACATAATATGGAGCATTGACTATTGTTCGAAGGACTTTGGACTGGAAGGATTGGATGCGTTTGATATTCGATGATTTAGTTGTCCCCCACAGTTCAAGTCCGTAGGTCCAGATAGGTTTCAGTATGGTCTTGTAGATTAATAATTTGTTTTCTGTTGAGAGATGAGATATTCTGTTTAGTAGTCTATATAGCTCACCAAATCGTCAGCTTCATCTGTCCAGAGAATTTTTTCCTCAAAATTGTGGATTATGCTTAACTTGATTTAAGTACCAATCTGAAAAAATTCTTCTTTGCCGAAATTCTTGCTGTAATAAATTTTGTACCCGTTGATAATGATATAGGTGAAGAACATCTGCAATGAGAGTTCTCCATACTGTAGTTGGCATAATATTTAATCCTGCTCCAGCTCTTCGTACACTTCCAGATGGATTATCATCAAAATATTGCAATATGGTCGTACTACTTTCTTTATTTCGTAAAGGGGCAAAAATACCATCAGCACGTGGTATTATAGCAAATGTACCAGTTTCTCTAAGACGTTGAAACGTGGAAGTAGAGATAGACTTGTTTGGTAATCTATTCGGAAATCGCCTGGCATATTCACAACGCGTAGCATTAGCATTGCAAAAACCGTATACAAACACCATATCAGCAAAGTCACCATGAGTATAAATGGAAGGCATAATGACGAGTACTCTGCGAAAGCCTCTTACAAACTGATAAATGTTATTGAGAGTTCCCAATGCTAATTCCAAATAGTATTAATCCTTATGTTGCCAATAGTTTTTATACAGTTAGGGATAAAAGGCCATATTAGTATTCTATCTAATCCATCTCCTAAACAAAGCGTTTGAAGAAATACCTTCAGTTTGAACCTAGCCTGTCTTAATGCTCAACGAAATCACTTTGAACAACATTTAATTTGAATGTTAATGTTTACATTTAATTAATAAAGTAGTTAGATTAAATAAATATTTTTTATTTATTTCATGTAACGTAAATATTATTAATAACGTAAAATACAGATTTGTATTTTATTTTTGTATTAATTCATCATTGCTATTCTAAGGGGAGTTAGTCCCAGAATAAAGTTCAATTTTCTATTCTATTCTAAATAATTTATAATGTCGGCGATGCGGTTGAGAGAGAAGCGCTGGGATCTCTTAGAGTCTCGCTTTGTCTTTCACACGTGGGGGAAAGGGCTGGACGCGGAGATCTCTTACCTAATTGTAAATATTGTATTTAAGTATGAATGTTTTTCTATTTATTTCTATTACTTATAATTTATTTAATTTTGCTACGAAATTCTGTATTTCATTGAATTTTAACTCTTAGTTACATTTCCTAGTTTATTATAGTTTTTGCCTTTGTTGTATAGATTTTTATATTTTTTATTTATTTATTTTTTTATTTTTATTTTTATTTATTTTTTATTTATGTATTGTATATATGGTATGAATGTGCCTCAGCCTTAGTACTCAGTGCCCTTAAGTGTGGCAAAATGTATTATTACTCAATAAACAGATAGTTAAAAAAAAAATAAAATAAAAAATAATTTATAACAACGAAAATCATTGGTGATAATATATCCTGAACGAAGCGTTTGCGGACATACCTTCAGAGGAATTTATTTTCTTGTTTTGAGGTCCTTAGTTCATTTTTGCAGTTTGGCCACATAACGCTTAAACGCCCCTTTTTATACCTTCTTAACATACTCATTTACGGTTTAGAAAGTGGATAGTGAGGTTTTTTTTTTTTTGTGTTCTTTTTACAATACATAAGGAAGAGTGATGTTATTGTCATTGTCCTAAGTTCCCCTCGGTCGTAATTGATTGTGTGCAAATCTAGAGCGTGTATTAACATAAACGTGAGGGAATGTATTCGCTAACTCAGTGACGACTTGATAACTTCTTCTTAAATATGTATAATATTAATCTCTCTATATTATATAAAAAAGTTGTTAGTGACTTTCATGTTTTGTTTTATTTTGGTATTAGGAGAGTAAGTGATAACAGGAGTTCAACTTATTAGGCGGTTATTTTGCAAATTAAACAGCTGTTGGTTTAATTACATATGTGTTGACCTTCTGTCACCTCCTACTATCCTTATACAAAATAAAGATTTTAGACTCAAACTTAGTGCGGGATATGGTATTGTTCATCTGGAGGTGGTAATTTGATTTAACTTAGTTGACAGCAGTTATTTTCGAACTAGATATTTCCGTTTGAATACAATATATTATTTGTATTATATTGTGATATAATTATAATTATTATGAAATAGAAAATGAAGCACAATATAACGTAAAATGAAAATATTAGAAATAAAAGGCTCAACGTTGATGTTAGGCTTATATGGACCTAGACAAGTTGAATATATTTTATTTTTACAAATTGGCAATAAGAATAATTATAAGTATATAATAATATAAATTGGCAATAAGGCGGATTTATAATATAAATATTTAAAGAAATAAAAAATATGACCGAATTCTGTTTTTGTTTAGTTCAATTTATGTTGATAAAAAATAATACAATCTGAACTACAGTTATATGCTTTGAGCAATGAGTAGTACAATTAAATGAGCAGTTGTATAATTTGTAAAATGGGGGCTGGTCCGCCGTTAGGCTGACAGAGGGTACCCTCCTAGTATTTTATTATTTATGAACTAAACCTCGTAAGTTTATCCCTCTTATCTCTGTTGAAGATATCTTCTTCCTAAGACTCCATCTTGACAAGCGCCTTTATATTATAAGACTAAAACGACAAGAAAGTGCTCATGAATTCCGATTATTACAATATTTAATTGACGAAGGTTGTAAATGTTCGATGTGCTACAAAAAAAAAAACCCTGCAAATTATTTCATAATGTTTTATTATTTCCAAACAATTATACATCTAAAGTAACATTTCCTTCCTAGTTACAAAGAAAAATAAATAAAAGGTGATTCCAATTATTGGATTAAACTTTTTTTTTTTTTAATTATTAGTAATATGCTAAAAAAAAAAAAATAGCATTACTTCAGTAACACATTCAAAATTTAAAAAACAAACAAACGATATAGCATTTGGAGTAGAAAATATAAAAAAGAACTGAAGACCATATCTGTGCTCCTAATTGTCCGATTTTAACGATTTTTTTTTTTTAGGAAATTCCGTGCACTTTTAAAAACAATAAACAAAATTTTTTTCGATCGCAATACTTACCCTTGCTATATATTACATATATACGTAAGTGAAAGTAAAAATATTTTTAAATCGCGATATCTCTACTAATAGTACCTTGATTTCGATGAAATTTCTTTTATTTTTTAGGCAATTTAAATACCTTTGAGACATCTTATCATAATACCAACAAAAAAGTTTAAACTTTTTGAGTTATTCGGAATTTAATTTTACCATCCCTCGTAACTTTTTTTCCAGCTTCTTTTCGTTGAAGTATGTTATATAGATAAATTTAAAGGGCATCGGGAAAATGACTTCGGCGAAGTTTCATTGAAATCGGTACATTCGTTTTGGAGCTACATTCTATAGCAACGCAGGTTTTTCGGCCGCCATTTTGAAAGTAAAAGGCGGATAGTAATGTCGATGAAGGAGGATTATCCTCGAGTGACCACTGATTTTATATCCAAATTTGAAAAAAAATCGATCCATTAGTTTCGAAGAAAATGCGCGGACGGCTGACGGACAAAAAAACGTTTATTCGTTTTTCGAATTCTGCGCACCCTGAAACGTGAAACCTCAAATTTTGAGAGGGGGTTAAATTTTTAATTTTTTGGTCGATCACAATGGTTGATTATTTGACATTACCATTCTCAGGCTAATTTGGACAAAGGGACTTGAGCTTGGGGCTTCATAAAATCATCGAAATTTTCCCGTACCCAGTCCCCACAAACCAAAATCCTCCATAGATTCCTTAAGGCCCCTTATTACGTTACAAACAAAATTATACATAAAAACCTGGATATTTAATTTGTTGTAGACTTGGTTCGAAATAGGTATTCTTCCTTTAATTCTAAACTTCTTGGTCACCCAAACCTTCTAGTTCGTAACCTTTCATCCAAAACTATTCCTGGCAATCCTCCGGGCCGTTTGAAAACAAGATGGGCAAGGTACCTCCTAAATTAATATATTTATTAAATTTATTATTTATTATTCTATTCATAGGTAGTCTCAGCATAAGTTAATATCATGTTTTATATGTATATAGCGGATTTAGTTATTATTTTATTTATACAGTTATAAATTTCAAAAAATAAATTTTTTTTAAAAGATACAATTTTGGAGGGATATTTTTCGTGTTTAATAACTTTAATCAATGACAGACTGAATAATTCTTTTTTGTATGTATTTTTTATATCTTTGTTGACAGGTACTTATTTTTAGTAGCGTTACAGTTACATTCACATACAACTTTTAAATCAGTTTACGGTGATATAATAATTAAATCTTCTGGGACATAACTCAAAAAGTTGTTACCTAGAGAATAAAAAATAACTTAACAGATAATTAATGGCAGCCTTTGTAAAACGAGGAAGTTAGGTATAAATTTACTTTATTAAAATAGAAACTTGATATAAATTTACTCAATGTTTTATTTAACGTAGAAACGAATTAATCCGCCATGGGAAGGAATGTTAATTCCTTCGTTGAATATTTGAATTTTTAGACCTTCAGGATGGGTTATTGAGTAATGGCTCTGAATAACTGAATATTTTCGCCTGTCACCGTTAAATTGTTATTATGCAACGTTTTTTTTTATAGGTTAAAATCCATTTCTATGCATCTCGCTGTTAGTGATTTAGATAATTTTCTGTAACTGACTTGCTTGTTTATTATGTAAAAGTAACTGGTTGTGGAATGTTAATTTTATGGTTTTCTATTCATTGAAGGAAGTTAGTCGACTGTTCTACACAACACGGGTAATAAATATTCAGGAGGGAGTCAGTATTTAAGATTTTTGTTGTTACCAACGTTTCAACCAAAGATGTTGAATCATCAAAGGAGTTCAAGTAGCGTACTTGAACATCTTCAGTCCTGGTAACACGTCCTGATGGTGACTCACAAGATTAGGTTGCGCAGGGCAGGCGCAGCAGAGGGACAGCAGAGGTGCAACAAAGGACCCAGTTCTGAGCCACCCCTGCTCAGTATGTGTTTATTTCCGATCAAAGCTGGCAAGTTATTTAAATAACTAATTATTTAGACCTTCAAATAAATATTTGTATTTAAATACTCAACTTAACTTAATAAATCTCTTTAAATTAGAGTATATAAATAATCATCATCATAATCATACCCAGTCATAGAAGAGAACAAATCCTGATAATGAATAAGCAGATAATCGACATATGTTTTAATAATATGCGTCACAGTTCGGACTAGTCATAACAAATGTTTTTATTAATGAAGAGAAGAATAGTTGGGGTGATCAGTCAAATAAGAAGGCAAAAATAAATGATAATATTTATTTTGACATTTGCCGACGTTTCGACCTGAAGTTCAGGCCATCATCAGTGCTAAGAAAGGAACCAGATAACAAGGCATGAGAGACATAAAAATGAAAGTAAAATGCAGTTGTTAGAATAATGACAATAGTAAGAACTAAGAGATAAATAATAATAACCGGTACAAAGTGTGAAATGATGAAGTGAACATAATCAAAAAGGTGACATAAGTATTGCAATGGGAATCTTAGAATAAAATGTAAAACAGAAAAATATGAAGTTATATAAGAAATGGAAATAAATAGTAAAATTAAGATATTGCGAATAGGATAGTTGGATAGAAAATTGAGATGTTGTAAAGTCTATCAAGATGTACATACAACGTATACTATAATAAAGAGTTAAAACAGAGAAAAGGAATGAAAGGAAGGAGGAAAGAAACTGAGAAGGTTGAAATCAGAAAGAGAATAAGAAAGGAAAAGAAAAGCACACCTCACTGCAATGAAGTAAATCGAAGCAATGATCATGTTGGTCAAGGAGGGGGTGGAAAGAAGGGATGTATAGTGGCGTCATCTCCAACGATTATCTGACGAAGTTTGAACTAAAGCACCGGAAGCGTAAATAAGGATGAAAGATGAGAGATATATTATTCATCATTACAAAGAGAATGAAATGATGAACATTCTCATCGCCAACTATATCTGGGTCCTATTTTTAATTTTTGAGATATTTTAATCCATTTGTAAAAAAACTTAAATTAGTCGACTGCAACCGACTTCACCCGAGCGTTACACATGGGAGATCTGACGGTTCAATCTAATTCACTCCACAAAAAACTGCAAAACGCGCCTAAAGAAGTTTTCACTTCTAAATGGGATTGAAAATCCACAGTAGAGGATAGTTACACTCAAACAGCTGATCATAAAGACAAATTAAAAAATCAAAATAGCTGGATGTATTAGACTTATTAAAGATGTTCTAATCTAATTTCTAACGTAAATTTTTTTGTTTTCTACCTGCGTTTCAAAGACATGGCTGTGTGGTTGTTTCTTTCCAATTCTAACCTAACATTAGTGAGAGATATAAATCGATTCATTGAAATGAGCGAAAGATTTACCTCATTTCAATGAATCGATTTATGACTCGTTAGAATGAAATAGTTTGTTTGTAATTGCTTAATGGGGTAAAATTCTCTGGATCATATGTTAAGTCATAAACCTGTACATGGAATGAAAATGTTCTTGATTTGTTCGGACTTCTCGATGTCGTGCCTTTTTGTTTTTTCTGTTGATGAACGGGTTATCCATGCGTAATTTGTAGACTAACTGTCTCAATATTATTTTTTTTTTTCAAATTTGTTTTTATATCGAATAAATAAATTCGAATGTTGTTACCTATGGCGTTGTGCAAGGGCTTGCCCGTCTGGGAGTCCCATGCGACGGTAGTCTCTCTCTGGTTGGTGATGCCGACGGCCTTGATGTTGCTGATAGAGAAGCCGCGGTTGCCGACGAGCTTGGCGACTTCTTCCATGGTGTCTTTCACGGCTTCCAGGATCAAGACGGGGTCCTGTTCCACCCAGCCCTCCTTGGGGCAGATCTTGGAGATGGCTATCTGATGGACGGCGACCATCCTGGAGGTCCGCATGGAGAACACCTATTGGGCAATAAGTTTTATTATTGGACAATTATGTCTTGAATGATAACGAAAATTGAAACACGAAAATCGATTCTAAACAACTTTTTTTAAATTTCTTAATGGTATTTACAACTATTAAATAAATACATCTAGTAAATTTGAACATAATGACATAAAAACACTTGCTGGGTAACTACCCAATGGTAGCACTCTAATGATATGTCTACATTAGGAGATCACGGGGCCATCTTCTTTTCAGACGCCTCGGAGAGTTATCAGGAATTGAAGAGGAAGCAAGGTTAGAAACGAGAGGGTTGGGATGATTCTGAATTTTATTATGGAAGGATAGGTATATCGATTGGGACAGATCTGAAACAAAAGAAACCGTAAGGTCATTATGGATGGTTTTGTTTGTAACAAAGTAGGGAGGCATTGAGGAGCATTGATATTAGTATTTTGTATTTGAAATATATTTTATGGAAACAATTTAAATTGAATTTTGACATTGTTAAAGTTAAAAAATACTCACCTTGTTCATAGTTTAACATCGATAATATATTAAATAATTATACTTTTTTTTTTTTTACGAAGGATTTTGGATTGTAAGGATTGGATACGAGAGGAATTCGATGGTTTAGTGGAGCCCCATAGCTCAACTCCGTAAGTCCAAATAGGCCTTATTATAGTCAAGTATATGAGTCTTTTGTAATTAATTGGATGTTTATAGTGTTTGTCTAGTAAGTGTTGAAGTAATCGGAAACGTCTAGCGGTTTCTTGTCGTTTCAGTCTAGTATGCTAAACAACTTTAAACTGAACCTATAGAAAGAAGTCCAGTTTATTATTAATATTTTTATAATTAATGAACGTTTATTAACTAAATTCCCAAAACCTGAAATTCACTCCCATTAATTTTGTTTTTGCCTCCTCATTTCGAACACCTAAGATACATTAACCCGTATGATTAAACGTTTTATTGTTATTATTTGTTTTTACTTAATAACGATCCATACCAAATGTTGATTTAAGTTGGGAACCGTGTCACATTTAATATGTGACCTAAAGACATTTGGTGGCGGTGTCTGATTGATGGGTGCCAAAACCCGTGTGGTTCGAAGCCAAAGGATTTGCTACAGCCAATGACACGTCTGACAGAAATGGATCATGTTCCAATGCGCGTTATTATTAGGGCATTAACATGATTACGATTGTAATTCTCATGTTAATTAATTCAATGATAACTCCGAACGATATATAAATAAATATGTAAACTTGGGCAATATTTCAAATAAAGTATTTTTTAAAACCATTTAAGGAAGTAAAATATAAAATAGATAGTTTGTAACTGTATTTTCTTTTTAAAATACTAAAATGTATTTTATGTTGTCTTTTAAATACACAAAATAAGTTACCAAATAGAAAAGATTCTCGGTATTTATAATTGGAATCATAAAAAAATACTCCTTTTTCCTTTTTAGTTGGAAATTTTAAGTAAATTATTAAAAGGTGGAAGTTTTTTATTGTCATACTTTTAATAAAAATAATATTAGTATTTTGTATTTGAAATATATTTTCGGGAAACAATTTAAATTGAATTTTGACATTGTTAAAATTACAGAATATTCACCTTGTTCGTAGTTTAACATCGATAATATATTAAATAATTATACTGTCCCCGCTGGTAGATCCTATAAGCTGGGGCTTGAAAGATTGAAAGTAAAAAATCTGGTGCGGTGCCTCACACAACTTTCACTTACAACCCTCTTCTTAAAAGAAATAAGTATTTTGAGACAAAGGGGAAGAGAAAGTAAAAATTATAGAACCTATATTTATTTATACTTCATTATGGGTATTTTATTGGTATAAATACCCTAATATATACAAATTTTAATATTTATATCGCTGTCATCTATACAATTATATATTAAATAATACAAACAATAGTATTTATGAAAGCTAGCTATGTATATTTATAGAATATCGTCGGAGTTCGTATTATATTAATCTAATGATAGGTATGGAAGCGTGTTCTAATCTTTCTTCGCTCGTATTCCTTTGGTTCCCCGATGACAACTATTCTCTGTTACGATCTATTATTTCTCCTTTAGTTATTTATCAAATTCTTTTATATTTTATATTTATCTATCTTTTATATTAGAAATTAATGTGAAATGGTCAATTGTTTCAAATAAAAAAAATTATAGATACTTTAGAGGAAGCTGATATTGAAAATTAGCCTTTTAAGCCCTGTGAGAGAACATCAATCAGAATAAAAACCGCTTAACTTTACTCTGATATAATGAATTTAATCAAAATAGTTAGAGCCGTTTTCGAGGAAATTGTAAAAATGTGTTTAGGCCATGATATAAAGTGCCACTGCCGCTTAGCCGATTTCGACGAAAAACTTGTTGTTATATCCCTAGCATATAAAAGCGTTAAATATGCAATTTCACTTTCGTACGACTTTTCGTTTTTGAGTTAGACTGTTAACACACACAGACCATTTTGCGGGACTTGCTATTTGGACTCAGGGGACCTCAAAACGTTTATTTCCGTTGAAAACTAAGATTCGGAAATTTTTCACGATCGCAATACTTTCTTTTACTATATATTTCATATATAGGTAAGTGAAAGTAAAAATCTAGTGCTGTTCGCGCATCTCACAACTTTCACTAACCATTCTCTTTTTAACAGAAATAATATTTCCAGACAAAGAAAAGTAAAATAAAAATTATAGATGGTACGAAACATTATTTAAAACAATTAATTACGATATGTTTTTCACAGCCGTCTAATGTATTATATTTATTTTGTTTGACATCGAAAAAGGAAGGCCTAAAAATATTGAACCGGTTTCAGCTACGTTATATTGTATTCATTTTTTAATATGATTTCTATAAACGTTCACATTGCTTTACTTCATTAAACAAATTGTACCATTGTAATTTCTCTGGCCGTTTTTCAGAACAATTACTGTAATTCATAATTTTCTTTTTTAATGGAGATATTTAAAGTTGTATGGATGAACACACCACATTTTTCTATTTACTTTTTTTGCTATGAACCAAGAGAAAATAGTTACATTTTTAAAAACATCCAAAAATATTTGGCTAATAGGTGTAGGAAGCGGTAACTTAACATTGTTGGTTCTTGAATGAATGCACATATATTAACTTTTAATTTAAAATACAGAATATATTTTGTTTTCTTTTGTAATTATCGAGATACTGATTAATATAATGGACGTGTTAAAATAATTCTGAAATTATAAGGATGCCATTGTGCAATTCGATCTTTTCCCTGACCTTGTGATCTTTTGTTGATCACCTCATTTAAATTCCTTCCTTTATAATCCTTCTAGTGTTGTGTGCTAAAAGTATTAGCAAATATATCAAATAAGAGTTCAAACTCGAAATGAATGATATAAAGCTGACATTTTGCACGATTCTTTATTTTGACTCATATTATAAATATCGGCTAAAAAACCTGGCATAAAATAGTGTCGGCATTATATATATATATATATATATAATATATATATAATATATATATATATATATATATATATCACTTATTAATCACTACAGACAATATTTTAAAACTAATATACAATTATGCAGTATTAACAATATATATACAATATTATGCAGTATTAACAATATATATATATATATATATATATATATATTGTTAATACTGCATAATATTGTATATATATTGTTAATACTGCATAATTGTATATTAGTTTTAAAATATTGTCTGTAGTGATTAATAAGTATACTGTGTTTGAAACAACCCAATGTAATTGGGCAGCTTCCTTTTGTGAAAATAACGTGATTCTCTCGGCAAAAACTAGATTAACTGTTTTGTTTTTTTATGCCTTCTGGAATTCTGGAGAACATTTTCAATTGGCAGAATACACATTTTCACCGTTTTTATTGAATCCTTCAATTGAAAGACTAGTCATTTTATGGAATTTCGTGATCTTTTTAGGTTTTGTAAAATAGCTTGGTTTGAACTGGTGGTTAATACTTTTGTATTGAAACGTTATTAACTTTTTACTATCATTCTGCTTAATTAGAAAATGTATAAAATAATTTATAAAACTTATTCTACTTCGAATCTTTTTCTCTTTTTGTTTATCTTTGTCTTGTTTTTGTCGTTTGTCTTTGTCTTTTTCACAAAGATTGCGATTTAAAAAAACTCAAAAAATTGATTTCTTACTACTTTTTAGGAGTCGTTGTTAAAAATAAATTCGTATTAATTTAAATACAGCCATTGTATGCCTAAAGGTAGTTGGAATATATTTTAATTATTTTTATCTCTTATAACTGGACATGCTCTCTCAAATTTTTTTTTTTTTTTTATATTTGTTTATTTAGAAATATTACATTCTGTCACATCAAGGACATTTGTAATAGTGTTCAGAGAACACACTCACACTCTATTTACAATAAATAAAAAAAAAATAATAATAATACAGAAACTTAATAATAATAAATACAATAAAATAAAATAAAAATAAATACAATAAAATAAAATAAATGTATATAAACAAAAGAACTAACCTAATCATACACACTCGGGCTTGAGTGGAGGATCTGGCCATTGCCAAAACTCCAATAGATGCTTATTTACAGAAGGTCTCTGGGCCACTGCCGCTTCAACCTTCGAGGAGGATTGTAAGGATGGGTGGTGCTGGATAGAGATTGTGCAAGGGGATTTGGATGATAGGTAAGGTTCTGGTGAAATTTGGAGAATTTTTCTGGAATAAGGTCTAGGACAAATGGGATATTAAGGTCATGGTGTAGGATTTTGTTATTTACATAGAACGGAGCATCAACTATTGTTCGAAGGACTTTAGATTGAAAGGATTGAATACGTTTGATGTTAGAAGCTTTTGCTGTCCCCCACAGTTCAAGTCCGTATGTCCATATAGGTTTCAGTATTGTCTTGTAGATAAGTAATTTGTTTTCAATAGAAAGTTTGGATTTTCTGTTTAGTAGTCTGTATAGCTGGCCGTATCGTCGGTTGAGTTCTTGTCTTTTGAGTCTAGTATGTGGGTTCCACGTTAGTCTTCGGTCTAAATGAAAACCAAGATACCGGACTGTGTCTGAGTAAGGAAGCTGGATGGAATTAAAGTGTACTGGTGGACAGGAGCTGCGTCGGAGTGTAAAGGTAATATGTTGGCATTTAGATTCATTAACTTTAATGCGCCAGTTATTACACCAGTGCTCAATCAAGGTGAGGTGGTTTTGGAGATTTAAGGATGCTATGTTGGGATCAGAGTTGGATGATAAGATTGCGGTGTCGTCAGCGAATGTTGCAAGAAAAGTATCGGGATGAACAGGGATGTCAGCAGTAAAGAGGATGTAGAGCACGGGACCCAAGATACTGCCTTGGGGAACACCGGCTTTAACGGAGTAGATATTGGAATATTCTGTTCCACAGCGAACTAAGGAAGGAGCGGTCAGAGAGGTAGGATCGGAGGACTAGGTACAAGGACTGAGGTAAATGGATTTTAAGCTTGAAGAGCAGTCCGGAGTGCCATACCATGGCTGTAATTTAAATACAGCCATTGTATGCCTAAAGGTAGTTGGAATATATTTTAATTATTTTTATCTCTTATAACTGGACATGCTCTCTCAAATTTAGTTTTAAGAATTGTACTGAACATAAAGAAAAACGTCTGCCAAGTAAGGTCAGTATAGCTTCCTTACCGTTTATATTGGCTAAAAAATATCTGTATTATAAGGTCTAAAATTTTTCGTATCAGAATAAAATCTCTGGGAGAAGCATTATTCAGAAATTCAGTAATCCCTCAACATATACAGGTTTGATATCCACGATTTTTGTTCATCAGTGAATTCTAATATGCGAATAATTTCTCCATTTGTAGATTGCATATTTGATGACTCTGGATTAAAAAAAAAAATCGAGTGCGTACTGAATATGAATATCACTACTGTTAGTGCAAAAAGTCGTATGTAAACATTGAGTGTTTTACAAGAATTATGGTTTGTTAGTACAATTTAATAATTTATTGCCTTCAGATATTTTTCATCGTAGCATAATCCACTCGTTTTCACTCGTAAAATCGATGTTACAAAAACTTCAAAAGAGAAATAAGAAAAACTAAACTTTTTGTTTTTTCGTAGTTAACGAGACCAATATTTTTCTTCATTCAGAACAAAACTATTTAAGCTGGAATATAAAAATAAAAACACATAAACTCGATACCACGACGAGCTGGTTGAACATAATAGGAATAAACACAATCATAAATACAATTTTTTTGTTTACAATCTCAGAATAAAAATTAATTTAAATTTATTGAAAATGACCATTATTCATTTGTAATATTATTATTATTTATTTTTAAAGACAATTTTTACGGACGATGTAAAAAATTATTTTAACAAATACCTTAATCACTATTACGTTTCGTTTATTTACCATTTTTGTCCCTTTTTTACTTTCACTTAGGTATATATGTAATATATAGTGAGGGTAAGTATTGCGATCAAGAACATTTTTGAATCTCAGTTTTCAACGGAAATACACGTTGTGGGGTGCCCTGAGTCCAAATAACCAAGTCCCGAAAAATGGTCTGTGTATATTTGAACACTAGCTCGAAAACGAAAAGTCCTACGAAACTGATATTACGTATTTAAGATAGGTATAATATGCCTTAGATGTGATAGCAATTTTCCCCTTAAACTTACTGGGAATGCCACTTTATATCAACGCTGTAACACATTTTTACAATTTTCTCAAAAATGGCTCTAACGATTTTTATTAAACTCGGTGTATCATTGTATAATTAAATGGTCTTGAATATGATTAAGGTCTTAAATAAATTTACTGTAGTTTAATAACTCCAGATCTGATATTATATTTAACTATTTAGGTATCTATCAAATTCAATCAATAATATAATAAATTTTCCCTTTGCGATATTCCAACAGAATCCACTTACAACTAGTGTGACAACTTTTGACCTGTCTATGGCAGATAATGCAAATCTCTTAATTCCGTTTTAATAAACGAATCGTACAATCCATAATCAACCGGTGTAGGACTTTTGTTATTTTAATAGTATTTATGATTTGTTAGATGCAATCTTTTAGCTTTAGCACAATAAAAAATGCAATTCAAATATTTTATAATAGACTAACATCTCCAGAAAATAATTTATATTCAAAGTTGAGCAAAGTTCAAAGAGTAAATGAAAGTTGTGTGTTGCGCGCACCAGATTTTTTTTTTCTTTAGCCAATGATAACTTGAATGTCTTTTTCAACAAGTTTTATAATAATCATTAAGGAAATATATAACGCATAGAAAACACTCACAAAAAATTTATTATAGCTTTTATAATAAATTGAGAGTCCTTTATTTTTTAAATAACTTGAGAGTCCGACAATAGATTGTGTGAAAATTTTAGCTTTAAGTCTTTCATTTCTGGGTTCGGCCTTTTTTTTTTTTTTTTTACCACATTTGACTATAATACATCGCCAGGTGAGATGTGTATTAAGGAACATGCCGATGCACCGAGACCTTTATGAATCCTTGAACGCTTTCACTATCTTAATGGCGTTGAGTCACGAATTTATATGATCGATGTGTTGTGTTGACTTCTGGATCGGCCCAGCTTATCAGGTGATAAAGGCTTCCTAAGGGGATATGGAACTTCTTATCTGTTACAGTTGTGATAAGCGCTCTCTGATTGTGTAATAGTTCACGGTGCCAAGATTAGCTGTCCGGCCCCTATCAATGGATTTGACTTTTCATTCTGAACCATTTTGTTATTTATGAGTAGAGACCGCATTTTCATGTTATTGCACATTTTATTTATTTTATTGCTTGTAAAAAACCCGGACCCGAATATCTATGCGTTTCAGGATCTGTTGAATAACATATTTAAATTTTATATTGCACGTTTTCCCGTTTTTGATTTTTGTTGCATCAAAGTGCACGTTTTTGCACATTTTGTGCTGGATCAAATGATTTATAAATATAAATATATGTGTGTGCGTAAATATTCACTTGTTTTATTATACTATATTCTCCATATTAAATTTATAATTTAAGAAAAAAAAACGCTTCAAATTATTTCGCAATGGTTTATTATTTCCAAACAATTAATAATAAATAAAAAATAATAAACCAACAATATCTAAAAATCACGATATCTCTGCTAATAGTGCTTTGATTTCGTTGAAACTTCCTTCATTTTTTAGGAAATTTAAATACCTTTGAAACATCTTATCACAACATCTCCAAAATAGTGTATATTTTTTTGAGTTATTCGGAATTAAATTTTACCATCCCTCGTAACTTTTTTTCCAGCTTCTTTTCGTTAAATTATGTTGTATATAAATTTAAAGGGCGTAGAGAAAATGACTTTAGCGAAGTTTCATTGAAATCGCTACATTCGTTTAGGCGCTACAGTCTATAGTAACGCAGGTTTTTCGGCCGCTATTTTGAAAGTAAAAGGCGGATAATAATGTCGATGAAGGAGGATCATCCTCGGGTGACCTCTGATTTTATATATTCAAATTTGATAAAAATCGGTCCGGTAGTTTCGGAGAAAATGCGCGGACGGCGTACAGCGTACGAAAAATTTTTTATTCGTTTTTCGAATTCTACGCATCCTGAAACGTGAAACCTCAAATTTTGAGAGAGGGTTAAGTTTTTGAATTTTTCGGTCGATCACAATGGTTGATTATGACGTAGGCCAAATTTTTAAATTAAATATCAAAGAATTCAAAATTTACTATGCCTTTTATAGGAAATATATTTCTCTAAACTTAAAAACTTTAATAAGAATCGCTGAAAATAAATTAATGTTTTGAAATTCCAACAAAAAGAAATGCTATACATTACAAAATATTGACGCCTCAAGAAGTGAAACTTGACAATTAATTCATTAAAAAATAGGTTTATTTTTGCAATGAAAGGAGTTGTAAGATTATAAGACAATGGATATATTTTGAGAATAATTATTTTGGAATACATCTTTTTATTCAATTAATATTATTTCTGAACGATTTACAATAAAAATGACACTTTGTGAAATTATATCATTTTAAATATTCATTAAGGTACTAAATATATTTTTTTCTTTTGATATGACGTATAAATATTATTAAAGAAAAGAAAAGTAATGTTTTTCCTCAACTAAATATTTTTCTGTCCAAGTTTTCTTGTTTATTTAACAAAATGTGCCTTTCTACCCTTTTATATAGGCACTGGTGATGTACCTAATTTTGTTTTTAAACTAATCAATTTGATGGACAAAGATAACTGTAGATTTAACACAACAGCCCTTAAAAATATTCTTTTTTTTTCTTTAAATCTATTTATTGAATAATAATACAATCAGCCACTGCTGGAGGGCTATAAGTATTAGGGCTAAGAGTTCTCATTCAAACAATATATACAAATAATAGAGAAATAAATATAAATATAAAAATTAAATAAATAACACTGATGAAGAAAGTAAATAAAAAAAAAAAAAGTAAATAATAACATAAAATAGAAACTTCTAAACACAATTATACCTATATACAATATATACATTCGTCCAGGAATCTCCGAGCCAGGCTTTTTCCCCCACATGTGGAAGGCAAAGCAAGACTCCAGGGGATCCCAGTGCCACTTTTCCAGCCGCATCACTAGTATTAGAAGCCAGTGGACTGAAAGAGGGCACTAGAGCCACAGACGCTCGGGACATGAGTGGAGCTGGCCATTGCCAGGACTCCAGAAGCATATTTACAAGAGATCTCTGGGCCACTGCCGTTTTAACCTTCGTGGAGAATTGTAGGGATGAAGGGAGCTGGATAGGGATTGAGCTAGAGGATTTGGATGATGGATAAGGTTCTGGTGAAAGTTTGAGAATCTGGTTGGGATGATGTCGAGGACAAATGGGATGTTAAGGTCATGGTGTAGGGTCTTGTTTGTGACATAATATGGGGCATTGACTATTGTTCTAAGTACTTTGGACTGGAAGGAATGGATGGATGCGTTTGATATTCGAATGTTTAGCAGTTCCCGACAGTTCAAGTCCGTAGGTCCAGATAGGTTTCAGTATGGTCTTGTAGATTAAAAGTTTATTTTCAATCGAAAGATGAGATGTCCTACTTAGTAATCTATACAGCTGGCCATATCGTCGGTTAAGTTCTTGTCTTTTAAGTCTGGTATGTGGGTTCCAAGTTAAAAATATTCTAAGCTCGGTTTTCACTGAGGAGAATTCTCTTGCAAACGATGTCTGAAAGGTATTGCCGATCTTGCCGAAAGGCGAGAGGATGGTAATTACAAGAGGAGAAACGAGCGAAAGTATATAACTTTTTTTTGTTTGGTTTGTACCTAAAAGAATTCGAATTACATATAATTAATCCCGTATGGATTGATATTTTCGTACGAGAATTTCAGTTGTTTTTTTTCTTGTTTTTCGCTACAGCTGTTCTGTAGGCGTAATAAGAAAAAATGAAGAAAAAAAAACTTGGAAGTATGCCAAGGTTACAGCCGTCCTGTTGAAACGAACTTATTTAATTCGCAATTCATTAATGTCCACCAAAATATTTTACTAATGTCATTTCTACCTTTTATTAATCATTTTATTTTTACTCTTTCACGTAGTCTTCTAGTAGTATTTAGTGATATATTTTTTTTTTTTAATTTTGTTATCACTAATGCGTATATGATATGTCTGGTTCATCAAGTGCTCGAACTTTATCTGGCTCAACTGCCAAATTGTCAATGTCATTGTTTGTTCGATTGATTAAATTAATCTTCGCCCAGCGTACAAGTTTGGGACATTGTGGGAAAATTAAATTTGTTTATCTCGATTGTTATGTCAATATTATTGGATCGATTAATCGTCGATTGTTCAAGGCAATCTCCTGATAACTTATTGTATTTCGATTACGGGCGCTTGAAACTTGATTCTGTTAAGCTGAAATACCTAATATACATACATTCGTTAGCAGAATAACGTAAACCAACATGATATTTTTCAATATAAGACTCCAACTTATAGTACGTTAATAGAGAATCATTTTACTCACTAACTTACGTATAATGTAGTTAGTATAATAATTAAATGCATAGTACAAACTATATCTATATTGGACGAATCTTTATTATTTGACATCAGCTCAACCTGCCGTCGGTGGACTGAAAAGAATCTGAACGAATGATCTACTAATAAAATTAAATATTTTCATTAAAATCATGAAAGAATCGATGAGATATTAAGCGAATGATAATTTCATAAAAAAAAGTGACGAATTCCAATAAAGACGAGATAAATTGTGTTTTTAAGATTTCGATAGCGTCATGAAGACCAGGCTTAGTTCCAATGAAACTATGAAGACCAAAAAATGTCCGGTTTTCGAGATAAATCGTAATTCTTAAAGAATGCCTGTAATAATCTCATCACCCATTTATTTATGATTACCTTTGATGATATAAAAATCAATTGCAAAGGGGAATAGAGGACAGCATTATCGTTTAGGGACTGTGAATTATTACTGTTACAAACATTTTACTTTCACTTACCTATCTGTATATGTAATATATAGTAAGGGAAAGCATTGCGGGCTTGAAAATTTTAGAATCTGTTAGTCTGTGGGCCAGACCCCCTTACCGTGCACCCCCCCCCCACATCCCTATAAATTGCATATCGTTGTGTTCCTTGTAACTATTTATTAAAAAAAAGCCAATGTTCCCACAAAAAAAAGTGAACGCACTGCCCCAAAATGGCGTCCAAAGATGGCGGATTGACGACTTTGACTTTAGTTAGTTTTTTGGTCACTGCGAATCAGCATTTGGCTTAATTTCCTCATAGTTGGTCTTTTATTAAAGCTGAATAGTCATAGAATAATAAACCATGAAGAAATATTAAAAAATAATTGGCTTAGGCTATGAAAAACACTACTAAAGTCAATTTTTTTAACAAAAAAATTTTCAAGTTAAAAATCAAGCGTCATTTGTAATTAAACGGCCTACAATAACGCAAAACGTGCTGAAATAAACCATCTGGAGAATATATTTTTCTTTCCAAAACGCTGATTATTTTTTAAAAACTTTTGAACAGTTCCGTAGAAAATGCACTTATGCGGCAGAAAAGCGGTACTGGCGTGGGTGCCTACAGGCCTCTACCACACCATTCAGTACACATAAATGGCTTAGTTAAAGTGATATAATAACATTTTTGGTACATTATATTGGTTTTATTAACGAACAAATATTAATGCAATAATTTAATTGTAAAAAAAAAAAATTAAAATTTTTTAAAAAAATTTATTAATTTTTTTTTATTTAACCTTCTTTATTCTACACGTAGGTCGTTTAAGAAGACCTTGATTGTAAAAATGATATAATTATAATAATAAAACTTAATTAAAAAACTTTGCTAAATATCTTGATTTTTTTTTATTTCACGTTTGCAATTTAACATTGTGTTTTGTATATTTACTGATTCTTAAAGGTAATTAAAATTTATATATACTTCCCAGGAAATGAGTCGTATTAATACCTGTTTTATAAACTAAAATAATATATACCTAATCTGAACTATATATAATGAATAGCTGCTGGGTTGTATAGTAAAACTTATATATCACTAATTAAAAAATTAATTTTTATTTCCTTTATTTTGTGCGGAAGTTGGACTATATCATAAATAAATAGGAAATTTTATTATTGAATGAATTATTCTCTCTGCACAAAGAAAGATAGAAACGGTGACGCTATAAGTTCTTCTGTAAACCAGAACTGATTGTTTGGATTTGGTCTTGAAATGAGGAAAAAGGCGAAAGTGAACCCGAAAACTGGAAAAATACATTAAGCGAACGAGAAAGGAAGTGCCAAAACCTCGGAAAAGATAAAAAGTACCAGTATCCATTATATGGCTAAACGGATGTATAGTAGACAGATGAAGAGAATATTTCAAGATGCTGCTAAAAGGTGGTCAATTGCAGTTTGGATGATATTAAGTGGACGATGTAGGTTTATTATGATAAAAACCACTTTATTTTCGATTGCTGAAGGTGCACATCGGGACTATCTTCACTTTGAAGCAGGATATAGAGATGTATATCGAGAAAGTTATAGCTCATAGCTCTCCTTCTGGTTAGTGCATTTGCAAACGATTTTTTAAGGAATCTGAAAGGAAAACCTGCTTTTCTGAAAGACAATTAGATATTAGCACAATCCAAAGTGTGGGGCACTAAGCAGATAGAGAGCTATTTTTCTTTTTATGTGGACTTCTCTATAACCTGCCTTAAAGTGAAGCCAGTCTCAATTTTCAACTTCTCTTCCAATGTGCAACTTGAGTTTCTCAATCCATATCGCTCTGACAATCGACAATATTTCTTATTCCAGCTTCTACGATTCTTAATGTAATACCCATCAAGATCCATTCCTGTTTAGTGTACCAAAGAAATTATACTCAAGAATCGTAGAAGCTGGAATAAGAAATATTGTCGATTGCCAGAGCGATATGGATTGAGAAACTCAAGTTGCACATTGGAAGAGAAGTTGAAAATTGATACTGGCTTCACTTTAAGGCAGGTTATAGAGAAGTCTATATACAACGAAAAATATCTCTCTATCTCCTTAGTGCCTCACACTTTGGATTGTGCTAATATCTAATTGTCTTTCAGAAAAGCAGGTTTTCCTTTCAGATTCCTTAAAAAATCGTTTGCAAATGCACTAACCAGAAGGAGAGCTATGAGCTATAACTTTCTCGATATACATCTCTATATCCTGCTTCAAAGTGAAGATAGTCCCGATGTGCACCTTCAGCAATCGAAAATAAAGTGGTTTTTACCATAATAAACCTACATCGTCCACTTAATATCATCCAAACTGCAATTGACCCCCTTTTAGCAGCATCTTGAAATATTCTCTTCATCTGTCTACTATACATCCGTTAAGCCATATAATGGATACTGGTACTTTTTATCTTTTCCGAGGTTTTGGCACTTCCTTTCTCGTTCGCTTAATGTATTTTTCCAGTTTTCGGGTTCACTTTCGCCTTTTTCTTCATTTCAAGACCAAATCCAAACAATCAGTTCCGGCTTATAGAAGAACTTATAGCGTCACCGTTTCTATCTTTCTTTGTGCAGAGAGAATAATTCATTCAATAATAAAATTTCCTATTTATTTATGATATAGTCCAACTTCCGCACAAAATAAAGGAAATAAAAATTAATTTTTTAATTAGTGATATATGAGTTTTACTATACAACCCAGCAGCTATTCATTATATATAGTTCAGATTAGGTATATATTATTTTAGTTTATAAAACAGGTATTAATACGACTCATTTCCTGGGAAGTATATATAAATTTTAATTACCTTTAAGAATCAGTAAATATACAAAACACAATGTTAAATTGCAAACGTTAAATAAAAAAAAATCAAGATATTTAGCAAAGTTTTTTAATTAAGTTTTATTACTATAATTATATCATTTTTACAATCAAGGTCTTCTTAAACGACCTACGTGTAGAATAAAGAAGGTTAAATAAAAAAAAATTAATAAATTTTTTTAAAAAATTTTAATTTTTTTTTTTACAATTAAATTATTGCATTAATATTTGTTCGTTAATAAAACCAATATAATGTACCAAAAATGTTATTATATCACTTTAACTAAGCCATTTATGTGTACTGAATGGTGTGGTAGAGGCCTGTAGGCACCCACGCCAGTACCGCTTTTCTGCCGCATAAGTGCATTTTCTACGGAACTGTTCAAAAGTTTTTAAAAAATAATCAGCGTTTTGGAAAGAAAAATATATTCTCCAGATGGTTTATTTCAGCACGTTTTGCGTTATTGTAGGCCGTTTAATTACAAATGACGCTTGATTTTTAACTTGAAAATTTTTTTGTTAAAAAAATTGACTTTAGTAGTGTTTTTCATAGCCTAAGCCAATTATTTTTTAATATTTCTTCATGGTTTATTATTCTATGACTATTCAGCTTTAATAAAAGACCAACTATGAGGAAATTAAGCCAAATGCTGATTCGCAGTGACCAAAAAACTAACTAAAGTCAAAGTCGTCAATCCGCCATCTTTGGACGCCATTTTGGGGCAGTGCGTTCACTTTTTTTTGTGGGAACATTGGCTTTTTTTTAATAAATAGTTACAAGGAACACAACGATATGCAATTTATAGGGATGTGGGGGGGGGGGGGTGCACGGTAAGGGGGTCTGGCCCACCGTGTATGTGTTTTCAACGGAAATACGCGTTTTGAGGTACCCTGAGCTTAAATAACCAAGTTCCGAAAAATGGTCTGTGTGTATGTGAACACTCTAGCTCGAAAACGAAAAGTATCAATTATGTCTTATCCCCATTGATGTCACTTTACAGGGCTTAAATGCCCTATGTTCATATACGTCTTTCTCTGAAGTACCTTTAATATAGTTTATTTTAAATAACTAACTATCTCACATTATTAAGAGTTACGAAAAAATGCTAAATATAACTTTTGAATAATTTGATAAATGAATAAAGGAGAAAAAAATAATAATGCTTATGCAGGTCGAAAATTAATTTCCAGAAATAATAGTCAGGAGATATACGTATAATATATCGTTAGAAAGCGGAGAATTTTAGAAAAACACAATATCTAATATACAATGTAACGGAGAGTGGCAAAAAAATTATAAGTAATAATTTTTGAAAACTAATATTATTTAACTTATATCACTTGTTTTCAAGGAAATTAAATGAAATTTACTAACTAAATGTAAACTTTTAAAATTTTAAGTTTGAAAAAAGTATTTATAATCCACCTAATCAAGGCAATGATATTGTTTAAAAACTATTTCATTGTACTCGTGTTAAATAAATGAAGTATAAAAATATTTCATGGATATATTTATACCCTTAAATATATCTACTATACTTTAATAACTGTAGATCTGATATTATATTTAAATAATTAGGTATCTATCGTCTGTTTATTCCGAAAATCATCATATAACCTTTTAGAAAATAAAATTATTGAATAATTTGATGGATTTTCCCTTTGCGATATTCCAACATTATTCACTTACAATTAATGTGACAATTTGTCTATGGCAGACATTTTAAAGCTCTTAATTCCATTTTAGTAAACTTTACAATGGAAAATAACAGTTTAATAACTAAGTAGTCGTACAACCCATAATCAACCGGTGATATAATTAATAAAGTTTTTGTTTTTTTAATAGTATTTATGATCTGTTAGCTGTAAGCTTTTAGCTTTAGTTCGGTTAAAAATGCAATTCAAAAATTTTATAATAGTCCAACATAACCAGAAAATAATTTATATTCAAAGTTGAGCGGTAAGTGAAAGTTGTGTGTTGCGCGCACTACATTTTTAATAATTTTAATAAATCAAATGGCCGCTAGTCTCTCAATAATAGACTTCTATAATTTTAGTAAGTGAGAAAGTTGCTAACCAAAGCTCATCTGGACCAATCATATTGGGTATTGAGTGAGAAAATAAAAAATGAAGGAGTTACTATTAATATTGACATTTTAAAAATCTTTTAAAAAATCTATTTTATGTCTCTTAAAATTACTTAGCAGTTAAGTCCAATTCTAAATTACTCTACATATTCCAGTGAGATATCTGCCTCGCGGTTGAAGTTAATTAAATATAGTAATTTTGCCAAGATTGAGGAATTCTTCAGGTGTTTTTTTTTTAAACTTGGAACGTAGACTTATATACCTTGTTATTCATCAAGGTAGCAGTTATTTTCGTTGTAAGAGACAAACTATTTATATGTTTAAATGTTCTACAAGCTTCGTTATCAGTTTCTTTCTACTTGTCTGATCCTAGCTATTTTTGTTATCTACTTCCTCCTTCTATTGCCTCACCATATCTTTCTCTATATTTCATAATATAACAGAACGTTCACGATTAATGCAATTTATCTCTTATTCTTTCCTATCTCTCTGGTTTTTAATTTTATGTGTTTTATTGAAGCGTGGTAGTTTTTCCTGGTACCATTTGGCGATAGTTAAAACTGTTTAGTAGTTTTTAGTAACGGTACTGTTTGCAAATGTGTTGATAAACCTCTTTGTTAAAGGCCATGTTGTGGCATATATCTATGCCCGTTAATGGATTGAGTTCATTATATCCTTTTTTTGCTATGATGAAAGTAGATAAGAATTGTATAATTATTTCTAATATTATCGTTCGTTAGAGTATCTTAGACATAAGACAAATTCAGCAATAAAACAAAATGATGAGAATTACTAAAATAAGAAAAACACTTGAAAAAAGACATTATGCAGGAGAGGGAAGTTATATAAAACAGCTGATTATTGCTAGCCGAAAAAATATCCTCATGATTAAAATATAATAATACAAAAGTAACTTATAAAATTAAATAAAACAAAGGACAAATTGATAAATACAAAAAAAAAAGATCAAAAGTGTATTAAAGATACATAACCCACTAAACTTAATGGATAGACCGCTACTCCATATTATTGCTAAAAGAATAAAAAAGCTATTTGTGGAGTTGCGGTTTATCCATTAAGTTTAGTGGTGTTTTTATGTTTTATACATCTTCGATCTTTTTTTAAGGCTCAAAACAAGAATGGCCCAGGGATAGACAACCTACCATCAGAACTGTTTAAAGATGGAGACGACTTAAGAGCCAAGCTACTACAACTAATCCAGAAATATGGAAAAGGAAAGGATACCTGAGGCTTGCAATACGGCCATAATCTGTCCTATCCTAAAGTAAAGAAATGCTCCATGTATGAGTGTAGTAATTACAGAGGCATAGCACTCCTTCCGGTTGCCTACAAGATAATGACTAATATCTTACTAAACCGGATATATCTATATTACGAAAATATAATAGGGAACCTATGTGCTGGATTCAGAAAAGAAAGGAGCACTCTAGACCAGATCTTCATCCTAAAACAAGTACTCGAAAAACGATGGAAAGTAGCTCAGGACGTCCACGCCATATTTGTCGATTTCAAATCAGCCTTTCATTCTGTGGACAGGAGCTGTCTTAGGAAAATCATGAATGAACTGAGAGTTCTCGGTAAGTTGATTGATAAAGGCATGTACAAATGACCCCAAAAGTAGAGTCCTGATACAAGGAGAAGTATCTGAAGCCTTCAAAGTTCGAACGGGCTCACGCTCACGACAGGGAGATGGACTGTACTATCTCTGAAGTTGTTCAACTAAGCCCTGGACAAAATAATAAAAGAATTATAAAATCCTTGGATACGCACATGATATAGTTGATACGCTTCGAACTCATCAAGAAGACATTGAGAAACTTGCTACAACACTCATAAGAGAGGCAGAGAAGATCGGCCTACAAGTGAATGAATACAAAACAAAATATTTGATAAGCTGAAAATTCCATCATAACAGGATAAAATGCGTAGAAGGAAATCCTTCCCGAGAGTAGAAAAAATCAAATACCCCTGCTCCACAATAACCTCAACGAATGACCAACGGGCAGAAATAGACCAGCGAAGCTTTCTTCTCCCTCTCAAAAGCATTGAAATCCCGACAAATCTCAAGAAATCTCAAACTAAAGGATGTACTATGCTATGATAAAGCCAGTTAAAATATATGGCTGTGAGACCTGGACACTAACCAGTATTGAAGGATTCGAGAGGAAAATCCTCCGCATGATAACCGGAGCGATCTGGGATCAGAGTACTAAGACATGGAGAAGAAAGACCAATAAAGACCTGCTTACAGAAACTGACCAATGAATATCTCATGATATGAAGGCACCGAGGTTAAGATGGACGGGGCACGTAGCTCGTAGCAATCCATCTGGAAGCCTCTACATAACAATGAATGCATCAATAGAAGGCAAAAGACTACGTGGAAGGCCAAAAAGCAGGTGGATAGATAAAATCAACAAAGGTGCAACAAAGAGTTGCGTGCAGATAAATGGAAATTTATCATACAATATTTCTTCCTCTAAAGTACCTTTATTTATTTATTTTTTAAAAAAATAATTAATATTTATAATTGTAAACAAATATAAAAAATGGTTGTATATAAGAATGAAGAGAATTGATTGGTAAATAAGGGTTGAAAGCTATTCGGAAACAGTCCAGAGCGCCCAATCTTTCCTGATTTTTTCTCTTTACAGATATCCCTACTTACTAAAATACTTCTCTCCCAATAATGACCTACTCCAGCGAGTCATGGACCTTCACCACAAAGCATACAGCAGCCATGCACCACAGCAGGGTCGAAGGAAAAACAAGAATAGATCGCATAAGAAACTCTATAATACGGAAAAATCTAAACGTAAGAGCAGCCGAAACGGTGATGGAGGAAAATCATTTGAGATCGTTTGGTCATGTTTCTCGAATGCCAGAGAATCGAATGGCCAGGATAGCGTTGGAAAGCAAAGTTGAGGGAAGGCCCAGGAAGACCTGGGAGGCCAGTGTCAAGGAGGCCTTTGACAGAAGGGATATTGACTGGAGGTGGAGGCGGCAGTTGGCTCAGGATGGAGAGTTGTGGATTCGGCTCTACAAGGAGGCTCCTCACACCGCTCAGCGGTAGAAGAGGAAATGATTAAGAAGGAGAAGGAGATATCCCATAACCCTCTGTACGGTACTTTCATATCGTTAATTTAAATTGTATACATCACTTATCCATAACTTTATAAAAAGGGTTTCACCCGACATGTTTAGAATCTAGTAATCTACAATATTTACTAACGTTAAGTTATTCTTTCGAGGAGTTTCGTGATAACTGAGCTTCCAATAAAATTCAGAATTTTTCCAAAAAAATCTAATTTTTCCACAATCATAAGTATTGTTTGGTACTATACAAAGCAGTAAAAGGACATTGGAAAAAGACGCAAACGTATAAATTTAACGGATTGACAGAAAAACATGTCAATTATTGCTTTAAATTAAGTTATACCGTCGTTTTCACTTTGCCTTTCCTGTATGTGAAAATACCTATCTACTCTAGGAGAGGTATTGATTTTTAAATTACATCTTATTTCCTCCAGAGACACACCCAGTCTCTATAAAGTGGGTACTATCTATTAAGTAAATAATTGATTGAGGGGGAAAACCCGGCGGTTGAGCTTTATCTCGGCCAAATAACCTCATTGCGCAACCGTTGACCAAGAAACTAAGGCTCCTATTTAGTTATATGTAGTGGCTCAAGTTTTAATAAAACATTTTCATGTCTGTCTTAAACGAGAATGAGGAAAAAAAGGCCTTAGTGCTATCACTAAGGCCTTTTTTTTCTCAAGCTCCTATGAGCTTTGCAGTTTGTTTTTATTTTTTTATAATGATAAAGCTTAGCGAACCTGAAGGTTCGATGCCGACACCACTAATCTACACACCTCTATCCACTTGTCACCATTCAAACCCAATCCCACCAGATGTAACACAATCTTGCCACCATCGCTTCGGTCTGCACAACGCTTATTAAAGTTCACAGATTCTTTCTTTACTAAGCCTAACAATTTTACACACCTATCTTATTTGCCGCAGTATAACAGTTAACGCAATTCGGCGTTGTGCAACCGTCTAAATTCTGCGGTTGACTCATCCTTCTTCGGTCCAAATATTCTTCGCAATACTTTATTTTCAAAAACCTTGCGAAGCTGCCCATCCCTTAATATATGTTGCCACATTTCGCAAACATAAATAACCGGTAAGATAATGAGTTTGTAAGTTTTAGTTATAGGAGGCGCGAGCTTAGTTCTTTTGAAAAAAAAATTCTCCACATTTTCAAATTCTTATTTATATCTATATCATCAAAATAGATGCTGTTTTTTTAATCTAACCGTATATTTTCTTTTTATTCTAATTGAGCAAGGGATTCAAATAAAAAATGATGAATCTAGTTAGGATGTGCTTGACGGCAGGAAACATTCAATGAAGTAAGAATTTCTAATTTTTATTTTTTCATATTTTTCCTAAATTGCTCTTTATCTCAGGTCATTGGAGTGGAATATGATTTGATTTTAAATATTTTTATAATTTCTATGAATCCAAGAGATATGGAAATGTCTGATATATCTATATATATATTTATTTTCTTAAAGATCTTTACACATCCTCCGAATTTAATTAAATGGCTACAAATATGTATCTAAGTTGGCCATTAGATGATTAATTTTTAGTTAGCTACTAGGGTTCAGCTTAATAGCTAATTATTTGCAAAATTATATGCGATAAATATAGAGTTAATTTAGCTAGTAGCTATTTCTCTCAATTAAATTATCTGTTATTTGAAATTTACAGCTGTCTTTTTGGTATTTTTTTAGCTATAAAAATTAGTTCCTATGACAACTAAAACGGATTAACTTCAGCTTTAGGTATTTAAAATAACCTATCCTCTCATTGCAGTAACGCTCGAAATCGGGTTTGTATCAAATATAAGCCTCTATCATGCTCAGATATCATGAATTATGATGAAGGTTGCCATTGGATTTAGAATTTCACTGGGGTTAGCGAATCGTACTCTCTGCTTTTGTTTTTATTTCTAAAATAAATAAAGTCGATTTAAACATTTTGTTAGACTTCAATACTGGAACGGTGGTAAGTGTGTAGATAGATTGGGTCAACTTAGTCTTTTAAGATTTTGATGCGTACACAAAGACCCGGATAGTTCCTTCGGATCTATCGAGCCCTGCGTTCTTAAGCCCAAAATCGTATTATTTTCTAAATAATGCATGGTAAAGGTTTCTCATCAACACAATCTTACATTAATTGTAATACTGCCATGGAATACATTTCTCATTTCGTCGACTTGAAGTCTCTATGATCGAGAGAAGAAGAGTTTATATTGTATATATAAACAAAGGTGTTTTTTTCGGTAAGCCATATCATTAATTCTTCATCAAATCCCAAGATTAAGCCACCCCGAAAGTTCAGGCAATAAAGTTATGATAGAAACTTCATTTGCAAATAACTCAAAAATTACACACTTGTCTCTTGGTTATGTCCATGATTATATAAAAGATTATTAAATTACCTACAAAATGAAAAAAAAAAAACTCATCGAAATAGGATAATTAATACCGAAAATATAACTTATTGAAATTTGTAATGCCTTGAAGCAGCTGTAAGACTACTTGGTCTAGAAGTCAACGAGAAGAAAACTAAGTATTTAAGAGTTGGTGGTGAGGTAGATCTGAACTCTCCATTTGAGATAGGTTCTTTTAAGTTTGAAAGGGTAAAAAGCTTTATATACCTTGGGTCTGAAGTAAATAGCAAAAATTGCGTACCCCCTCTTTATATTTTCTGCCACTTCAGCTATGAAAATAAAATACAAAATTCCTGCAGTTCAGTTGATTTTAAATTTCTATTCGATTTTCTTAGCTAAGCATTAAGAAAATAATTAAACCCCTTTTTATATGTTTTCAAACAAAAAATTTAGGAAAATATGATTTTAAGAACGGAACTTTGTTTCCGAAACGGAAACTTGTGGGAAACTCTTTGCTATTATGAACCCACAATAAATAGGCGCTACACTCTATAGTAACTCAGGTTTTTCGGTCGTCATCTTAGAAATGTCAATGAAGGAAGATTCCCAGGCGAACTATAATTTTAAATCCAAATTTGAAAAAAATCAGTCATATAATTTCGGAGAAAATGCGCCGACGGCGTACGGGCCAAAAAATTTCGTTTTTCGAAATATACGTATCTTGAAACGTAAAACCTCAAATTTTGAGAGAGGGTTAAATGTTTGAATATTTTGGTCGATCGCAATGGTTCATTATTATTTATTTTTTTTATTTTTAATTTTCTTTATTGAATATTAATACATTCTGCCACATTGAAGGGCATTAATATTCATTGAAGGGCATTAAGATTCATTCACACAATATGTACATACAATTAATATCAATAATAAAGAAAAAGAAATATAAAAAAATAAAATAAGTAAATTGGTATGCCTGTGTACAAAAAAAAAAAATGAAATAATAGATAAAAGCTAGATGAAATTAAAGTAAATAAATCACATTCACACCTATGTACAATATGTTCATTATTAAAAATAATGAATGCTCTAAGTATTGGGTAGATGGATAAGTCCTTTCGGTTTTTTGTGTTTATTTTTATGTCTCTATGATACACTTCTTATCTAATGAATTAATCCCTGATGTGGATTGTTTCTCCTGTTTTTAATATTTCAGCAACTATATCTGTTAACTCTTGCTAACACTAGGTTAGTATTGTGTTTGCGATTGCACTGTGAATGTGGAAGAAAATACCATTCATTATCGGCGTATTTCGTTGTATTATTTAATAAACATTTGGTGCGGTGCGCGCATCACACAACTTTCACTTACCACCCCCTTCTTAGCAGAAATAAGTATTTTCAGACAAAGGAGAAGTGAAAGTAAAAATTATAGACGCTATCATTATTTTTATTTCATTGTGGGTATTTTTATTTATAAGTACCCTTATATATACAAATTTTTATTTATATCGGTGTAATCTATACAATTAAATATTAAATAATACCAACAATATCATTTATGAAAACCGCATATTTATATAATATTGTTGGAGTCCGTATTATATTAAGCTCATGTTACGTATGGAAGCCTGTTATAATCTTTCGGGTGCAATCAATTTCAACTATTTTCCGTTACGATTTTTTAGTTCTCCTTTAGTTAATTATCATATTCTTTCATATTTTATATTTGACTGTCTTTTATATTGGAGATTAATGTGAAATAGTCAATTGTTTCAAATGAAAAAAATAAAGGTACTTTAGAGGAAGGTAACATTGAAAATTAAAACTGCTTAATTTTACAACGATATAATGAATTTAATCAAAATCGTTAGAG
The DNA here is from genome assembly GCA_928085145.1 of Nezara viridula. NCBI lineage: Eukaryota > Metazoa > Arthropoda > Insecta > Hemiptera > Pentatomidae > Nezara > Nezara viridula. The sequence goes on from OV725079.1 coordinate 168,688,672, forward strand.
CCGATTTCGAGATAATTGTAAAATTTTGTTTAATCAATATGACGTGCCACTTCTGGTCAGTCGATTTTGATGAAAATGTTACTGTAACATCCCTAGCATATAAAAACCTTAAATATGCAATTTTGCGTGACTTCGTTATTTGGACCCAGGGGACCTCAAAACGTGCATTTCCGTTGAAAACTGAAATTCAAAAATTTTTACGATCGCAATACTTTACTATATACATATATATAGGTAATTGCAAACAAAAAGGTAAGCGTACTGCAGAAGCTCATAGAAAAATTTGTAGTGTTTATGGTGATGATGCCTTAATCGAACGCACCTGTCGAAATTGGTTTGCCAAATTTCATTTAGGAATTTTTGGCATCAATGATGCTCAACGGTATGGGTGTCCACATGAAATTGAAACGAGCAATGTTAAGGCCATTGTTGATCAAAATCCCACCCAATCAATGCGAGAGATTGCTATGGCCCTAAATGCGTCGCACACAAGCGTAGATAACCATTTTCACGATCTCGGCCATGTTTGCAGGCTTAATGTTTGGGTTCCTCACTCTCTAACCGAAGTCAACTTGGTAACACGCATTTCTGTTTGTGATTCACTACGGAAACATTAACAAAGCAACCCATTTTTGAAAAGGATGTTAACAGGAGATGAATGAAAAATGGATATTATACGAGAATGTTGTTCCTAGAAAATCTTGGGGCTCCTAGAAGAATGTCAAAATCCGGATCTCATCCAAAGATGATAATGCTTTCCATATGGTGGGATTTCAATGGTGTTATTTTCTATGAGCTATTTCCATCAGGACAAACAATCGATTTAACTCAAAACTGTTCACAATTAACAACATTGGATCAATAAATTAAAAATAAACGCTCAGAACTGGAAAATCGGAAGTGTGTTGTATTTCACCAAGACAAAGCTAGGCCCCACAGCTCATTGATCAACCGCAATAAATTATTGAGCCTTGGATGGAACCTTTTGCCCCAACCTCCCTATTCACCAGATCTAGCTCTAAGTTACTATACATGGCATTATATAGTTAGTGGAAAGATTGGAAAAAGTCATATTAAATAATGGTCAAAATATTGTAGATTAAAATAAATTTTATGAATTTATTGCATAATGAAAAACCGAAAGCACTTATTTGCCAACCCAATACATTTTGAGATAATTCTGTTTGCAGTTTAAAAGTAATCTTATTTTATTGCTTCGTTTAGGGAATCCTCCGGCGACCTCGTGAATTCATTCGATCTTGTTTGTTGCCGAGGAACCGTTTGTATGGTATCACGTATTACCTGCATGCTTGTTATTTTTCAGGCAGTGCTAATTTAATTTTTATTTTATTTTCCGCAAGAATACAAAGTTTGTTATCTTCAGTAATGAGAAAGAAATCAATATTCTACTAAATAAAAAATATTTAAAAAACCAAAAACTATCACCTTCTTGATTTTTTAGGGTAACTCTGCTATGAACGTATTCATTATTATCGAAAATTATGGGTAATTGGTTATTGGTAATCGGTTTAACAATCTGAATCGCGTGACAGTTCTAGTTTAGTTTGATATCTCAGTATCCTGTGAATGCGATATGGGTTTGAGATATGTTTCTTGCTAACGACGGATGAGAAACATGACAACCACAAACAGAGAACCTATGTATCGCTGCGTACCCTCAGACTTTCACTGAAGTAATAATAGCCTGTTTACCTTCCTAGTGACCTATTACTCTTACGATCAACTTCGCTGCGTCACATAGAGTTGTAGTCACATAGAGGCAAGTATGTAGTATGTAGTATGTTTAATAAATAACGGTTGTATTGAAATTTTATACAAGCATCATTTTTACACACATACGGTGAAAATGATAAAAACTTATAAAGGAATGCATTCTAGAAACCACCCACCTACTTTTGATATATTTAAAATTCGAATCTATGTTATGTGTTTTAATACATTTATTTATCAAAATAAAATATAATAACCGTCTTAATTAGATAACTATAATGTTAGCTGTATTAATAGATCTATAAATGTTTTTTAGTCCTCAGCTTCGCTCAAACAAACCAAAATTTTGGCTAAGAATAAACATTAAAGAAACCAATTCTGCAGATATTGCACAATGTTTTAATAAACACTCCTTATAAAATTATGTAATGTTGATATAGGTAACGAAATGTAATAATGGAATAGAAATAGAAATTCAAGACTATACAATCAACTTCTTTTCCTTTTTGTTCCTCCTCAGGGTCTCTCTGTATGGTGGAGCCTCATCCACTTCTCGGTCCTTCGCCAGTGTTCTCATAGGACCTAACCGTTTGCTTCTTCTATGTTTTCGGGGTACGTCCTTCTGTCCTCTTTTCAGTAGGTCTTGTCTCGAAAAACTTCCTAGTTTCTCTTTTCTTCGTTCATGCTTGTATTACGACCGAACTATTTCAGCATCTTCTTTTCTACAGTTTCCGACATCAGTGTCAGCTTGACTTCTTCTCTGCTTCATTGGTTTCGTATACAATCCCTTCTGTTTCGTCCGGGTATACTTTTTAGGTATTTTATTTCAGCCGGGGTGAGTCTGATTTTATGCTTGCCTTAATCTTAGAGTGTATTTTTATGTCTTCAGCTTCTGGGTATCTTCAGATTTTATACGGTCTCCTGGAATGATCTTGATAATTAATAATGTTAAAATCACGGTTTAACAGAAGAGAAAAACATCTCTTGGTATTAAAAAATTGTTCTGGGACCATCTTGAACCCGTGATTAAATAGCATCTTTTAATGTCAAATTTAATATTTAAAAAATCAAAAGAGTTTGGGCTAATATATTTGATTAGTCTTTGAATGTATTGAAAGAAGATTATTATTAAAACTCATAACAATTATCCTCCTAGTACTTATTATACTCTTCTTTTTTTTAATAGATTAAAAGTAATTGCTTCCTAGATACTTACCAGAGAAAAATAAAAAGAATTTCAAAAACCTTCTGACTATTATTTCCGGAGATTCATTTTCGAGCTGGATAACCATTTTTCTTTTTTTCTCCTTTATTCAATTATTAAATTATTTCAAAAGTTATATTTAGCCTTTTTTTCTTAATTCTTAACAACGAGAGATAATTAATGATTTAAAATAAACCAAATAAAAGATACTTTAGAGGAACACATATTGAATATTTTACATTAGTGTCTTATAATAAGGCGACATCAATATGAATAATACCTATCCAATATTAAATAACATTTAATAATACACTGATATACCGAATTCGATCAAAATCGTTGGAGCCGTTTTCGAGAAAATCGTAAAAATATGTAACATCGATTATATAAAGTGGCACTTCCGGTTAGCCTTTTGAAGAAAAAGTTGCTGTAATACTTCAAGTATATACAAACCTTAAATATGTAATTTCACTTTCACACAATCTTTCGTTTGTGAGCTAGACTGTTCACATACATGCACACAGACACTCGCCAGACCATTTTACGGGACGTGGTTATTTGGACTCAGGAGACATCAAAACATGTATTTGCGTTGAAAACTTAGATTCGAAAATTTTCTCGATTGCAATACTGTCCTTCACTTCTTCATTTCATATATAGGTAAGTGAAAGTAAACAAGTTATTGTATTTAATAATGTTCGAGCAGTTCTTTCTTATCACAATCTGTTGTTTCTTATATCTTGTACTGAAATGTAGTTGATTATATAATTATTATGTTTTGTATGTTTCCCAGTTAGTAATAAAACCATACTCTAAACCAGACCTAGGCAGTATTTCAAATGAAATATTTTAGAAGTAAAATATTATAATTTTATAAATGTTCATTTTATATTGTGATTAGCATTACCTCGCCTCTGTAAAACGTTAGGTTGTTGAGGAAAGACGATTGGTTTTCTATAGCTAAAGACAAAAGGAAAAAACCGAGGAAGCTCTTCGTAAGAGTCATCACTATTATATGCTTATATTGCGGAAAGTTTGCGTTTTGCACGAAGGTATAGCTCGTTTCAACCAGAGAAAAAAAAACAAAAAAAAAACACCAATCTCTTTGTAATATCTACTGAGTTGTCCGCCTGGAGTTTAAGCGGATAATGATCCTTGCCAGCTTGCAGTAAATCAATCCAACCGCACCGGCCTATCTATGGGTTCCGAGGAACCTTCCAAATGCAGATTTCCCATCATCTGTTACCTAAATCACTTGCAAACAAATATAATAAATTTGTATTTAATATTTAATAGTTGACCGTTGCATTATTAAGGAAGGAGATGGTCCGGGGTGGCGGTCATAAATAGAATAAATAGTGGCAAACTGTTTTATTAAAAGCCAACGTTTCTATCCAACTGTGCAGGACTTCTTCAGGGCTAGAACGGACATGATACAAAAGGATATAGAGAATTGTGGAAATTACATAGTATTTAGATAAAAATTGTTTATAATTTTTATTTAAATATTATTTAACTTCCACAATTCTCTATATCCTTGTGCTATGAATCTTGAGCACTTGAGCAATTAGCACTCTATATTAATTATATTTCTATATTACAAGGTCCCGAGGCCATCTTCTTTTCAGACATCTCGTAGGGTTATCAGAGATAAAAGAGGAAGCAAGGTTTGTTCAGAAGTTTATTATGAAAGGATAGGTATCTGGATTGAGATAAATCGGAAACATAAGGAATATTAAGGTCGTGATGGATGATTTTTTTTGTTATAAATTAGAGAGCATTGAGGATTTTACGAAGGATTTTGGATTGTAAGGATTGGATACGAGAGGAATTTGATGATTTAATGGAGCACCAAAGCTCGATCCCGTAAGTCCAAATAGGCCCTTTTTATAGTATCATATATGAGTCTTTTGTAAATAGTTGGAAGTTTAGAGCGTTTGTCCAGGAAGTGCTGCAGTAGTCGAAAACGTCGGACGGTTTCTAGTCGTTTCAATCTTGTATGGAGGTTCTCTAAATCTAACCAGATTCCCGCGACTTTTACACGTTTTCATCTTCACTGTCTTGCAGACATTTTGAAGTTGCTTATCCATGAACGCGTGTAGGGCCATGTTGTCTACCAGTCGATTTTATAATTGTGGGATTTTTAGTTTATGAAAGACGGTGAAGTCATGAGTTCTTCACTTTAATATCTGTGGCCCATAGGTAAACGTCAGCATATCCATTTTTTCATTAAATAATTTATAGTAATGAAGAAAAAATAGTTAATAGCTAAAAGTTATGGAACTTTGGCTCTCTCGAACAAATACAAAAATGGACATGCTTTTGTTTATCTCCTGGTAACAGATATATTCCTTAAGTATCAGCTGTAGGATATCTAATACTAATTCTGGAATTTAATAGAGACTTTTTGTAAGATAGTGTTCTCTCTATGTTTATTTATTTTTCATATTTCAGTTTCAGTCGTTATAGCTTTTATTAAAGTTTCATTGGTCTGTTTGTTGTTTTCAATAACTAACTTTTGTTATCTACCGAGAAAAAAAGAAAAAATAGGCAGCCGATTAGAGGTCCACACTTTCCTTCCAGACTGCTGGGTATTTTTTGTTTTTTATAGGTCACAGATCACACCGAGATTACTCTCGAAACTCGGTCTTATCTCGTCCATTAGTGAAGATTGAGGATACATCTAAAGTTTTTTATAATCACTTACAATATTTTAAAAAAAAGGGTTAATATTAGTTGATATAACTAACAATTTCCAATATTAATAAAAATAGACATTTTATTAAAATTTCATTATAATTCTGTACGTAATTAAAATTTTGTGTTGGTATCATTGTCTGTAAAAATGTTACTAATCGGATTTTTTCCCGAAAAAAGTTACTCTATATGATATTAAAGAGCGATAAATTTTGCGTCAGATTAATACAACTTAATTACTGGGGTGTTGGGGGCTGGGCGGCCGAGCGGGTTAAAGCATGTGCAATACATGATTCCTCACTCTCCTCGACCCTATTTTATATTTATATTAGTGACCTTCCTGACGCCATTTCAATACTCCTGTTACCACCTATGTGCCGATGACTTCCAAATTTACCAATCATTGCAACCTTCTGAAATGTCTGAGGCTGACCGAAAGCTAAAAGAGTCGACTGCATCTACAGATGGGCTGAAATAAATTAATTAAAACTAAATTCAGATAAAACTAAGGCTATTCTCATCGGGTCCAGACGTCTTATTAGATCCCTTCCTTACTTTCCTCTACTTTACCTCAATAACCATTCCATCCATTTTTTCTCTATAGTCAAACACCTAGGAGTAACCTTTGACCAGAACCTCTCCTGGAATATCCATATCTCTCAGATTACCCGAAAATCCATAGTTGTCCTTAAACAACTCCTAAGATTCCGTGATTGTATTCCTCTAAAAACCAGACAGCTCCTTATAACCTCCCTTATATTCCCCCATTTGGACTACGGTTGTTTGGTGTATAGAGGGCTGTCTGGCAGGCTAGAAATGAGACTGAAGAAACTTATAAACTGTTTCATAAGATACATCTTCAGGATCCCCAGGCGTTCTCATGTTTCATTCTGGTACACCGAGTTTAAGTGACTTTATCCTACTTCTCGACAAGAATTCCTCCATGGTGTTTTCCTTTTTTAAGTCCTCAGAACCAAAAACTCTCCCTACATTCTGGAACTCCTTACTCTACGCTCCTCTATCCACTCTCTTCATTCTAGTTCTCAATCTATAGATTTATATATCTCCTCTCATAAAACTACTTCCTTCAGCAAATCCTTCCTCATTCGTGCTTCCTCCTTCTGGAACTCTCTTGTATCTGTATACTGTTTAATTTCATTCTACTGCACAATTGTAATACCAATAAGCAGTTAATTAGTTTGGAATTCTTATTACTTTAAGCCAGACTAAGACCCATAAATTTGTTACTCTGTTGTTATTCGTAGGAGACTGTAGTCGCAGAATAAAATTATTTTTTTCATTCATTCCATTCATACACGCGTTTCCCTGCAACCTGATAACCTCAAGATATGAGTTCCAGTCGCAGTGCCGGTGGCTGTTATCTCTGGCATTAATTCCCCGCCCTCTCCCCTGGCATAGCGGAAAAGTCAATGTAAGAGAGAAATAGAAAAAAAAATTGATTAAGTGGTATGTTCGAAATTCACTTTTATCAACTTTATTATAAAATTAAATATATTTCTTTAAAAAATTTCATTTTTTACAGTTTTTTTAGTTTATTTCAATGGCATTGGATAAATCCAAACAGCCAGATAGAAATTTATGGAGATGTTTTTAGGTAATTTTTGACTATTAAATGTATTCTTAATTATTTTAAAATATTTTACTAAGCTGCTCATTGGCAGTTAAATTGTATTTTATTTTGTTACATTGGATTGTATTGTACAGTATTTTCCATTGTTATCATGAAACTTTCGCGGTCCGAATTTGGCGTAGGCCGTTGTGACAAGTATTATCGGTTTTTTTATTTTTATAGGATTAATAATTTTTGATTTCTTGCTAATCATTTATTTTACAAGTATAATCAGAGTTTATTTTAACAATCATAATCTTATTATCTGTGGAATATTTTTATTATTTATTATCTTGAATTAAGCAATTTGTAAATAAACCTTTCTTATTACTGGAGTATTATGACAGTGAATATTTGTTCATTTGATGGAAATGCAGTATGTAATTAAAACCAAGGTATGAAACATATATGTTACTTTTTTTAACAGTTCCATTCTAAGAAACTTTTTGTAATAGTGTTCTTCTTTTATGGTAAAAGTTTCAACTTTCACTTGCCTAAGTTAAAAAAAGAAAATCATCTTAAATGAGAATTAAACAGTAATTAGGCTTAGATTAGAATTATAATTTTTCTTAAATGAATTACTTCGTTCTAATTTATCGTTTGTTTGAGTAGCTAAGAAAAAATGTCATTTTTTGGATCGATTTTTTTTTTTTGTGAAATAAACGGAACATTTAAATAGAACCTTTAATAAAAATCATTGTTTTGTCAATGCTTTACTTGAAAAGTTACTGGGGGAAAAGTTCTAGTTCCGAAATAACAGAAAATAAAGATTTCAGTCATATTGATTTTATATTATTACAAATAAAAGTTTTGGTTTATTATTTTCAATAATCAACCATTGTGACCCCCTCTCAAAATTTGAGGTTTCACGTTTCAGGATGCCTAGAATTCCAAAAACGAATAAAAATTTTTTTGTCCGTCCGCCATCCGCGCATTTTCTCCGAAATTACTGGACCATTTTTTTTTTCAAATTTAGATATAAAATCAGTGGTCACCCGAAGATGATCCTCCTTCATCGACATTACTATCCGCCTTTTACTTTCAAAATGGCGGCCGAAACACCTGCGTTGCTATAGACTGTAGTTCCTAAACGAATGTACTGATTTCAATGAAACTTAGCCAAAGTCATTTTTCCGACGACCTTTAAATTTATCTATATAACATACTTCAACGAAAAGCAGCTGGGAAAAAAGTTACAAGGGTTGGTAAAATTAAATTCCTAATAACTCAAAAAGTTTATACTTTTTTTCGAAATTGTATAGTTTTTTAAAAGTTTAGGAAATTTCCTAAAAAAAAAATCGATAAAATCAGGACAATAAAAATTAGGACAATCAGGAGCAAAGACATGGTCTTCAGTTCTTTTTTATATGTTCTATTCCAAATGTTATATCCTTTGTTTGATTTTTAAATTTTGAATGTTTTACTGAAGTAATGCTATTTTTGTTTAGCCTATTACTAATGATTAAAAAAAAAGTTTAGTCCAATAATTGGAATCACCTTTTATTTATTTTTCTTTGTATGTAAGAAGGTAATATTACTTTAGATGTTGTGAAATAATTGGCAGCGTTTTTTTTTTTTTTTTAGCACTTTTATTTATTAATCCGCACCTGTCAATTATACAACCATCGACAATCAGCAGATGAGCTGGCACAATCATAAAATAAAATAAATAAAAATAAAATAAATAATTTTATTTATAGATAGGCATGAGCAAAAGCAATACCCAGCGGCACCCCTCCATGGCTTTTACTTACTTACATACAATTATATAAGTAGGTCCCTCATCCAGCCCCTTTTCAGTCGTCTTCTGGAGTTCTCCGGCATAATAGTAGTGGCCATTTCTTTAATTAGCTGATTGGAGTGTCCGTGTAATTTATTATGAAATCGTTTGTAGTAAGTTCGTATGTGTTCATTGATCGTTGGTATGTGTAAGTCAGTGTGTAAAGGGTTGTTATTCAGGTACCAGGCTGCTTGGATAATTAGTCGTAGGCTGAAAAGTTTGAAGTCGTTTCATGTGTGTTGGTTTTGCAATTCCATATATTTGTAGTCCATAAGTCCAGAGAGGTTTCAATAGATATGTATAAATATACAAATAAAAGTTAATATTTCATTTCAAATACGGATTAACACCGTTTTTTAAAGATTTTTATACTAATATAAAATTGTGAAATCTTTTTGAGGTGTTGTTGTATGAATGATTAAACTAATCAAGAATTTGTGATTGTTTCCGGATTGATAACGTTTTTTTTTTTCGTTTTTTTTATGATACAGATGGTAGATTTTAAACAATACTCATTTGTTTGAAAAAGAAAAACTGCTTACTAACTCTTGAGTTAGTTTTTCTTTTATATCACTGTGATATGATTATAGAGGAAACCAAAGCAAAATTATTTAACCAATTAAAATTCTCGACAACACTATCTGTAAGCTTAAAGCTTTAGCTCCGTTTAAAATGCGTTTCAATAATTTTGTAACAGTCCATCACTGCCAGAAAATAATTTCTATTCCAAGTAGAACGGTAAGTGAAAGTTGTGTGTTGCGCGCACCAGATTTTTTTGTTTATTGTGAAAATGTAATTGTAATTAACTAATTTTACATAAATTTCGCTCATTATTGTTTTCTTTTGTGGTAGAGAAATTTGATAAATTATTCTCCAGCTTTTGATGATGTCTTTTTTAAAATAATTGTTAACACTTTTATAGGTTGTAATAATTGATTTATTATAGATTTTCTTCCATTGTTTTATTTTTCTTTCTATTTTTTTATATTTAAACGGAATAAATTGATTTTTTTTTTATTAGTTCCTAATAAGTTGATAAAAATTGACAGGCAAAATTATCACTAATATTAATATATGGATTTTTTTTTACTTTCCTACCTATACTAGGTAAGGAAAGTATTGCAATCGGGTCAAATTTCCGACATGCGGTTTTCGACGGATCTATACGTTTCAGAGCCCCTGAGTCCGAAAAACACATTTTTAGCCATTGGTCTGTCTGTCTGTCTGGGCCAAGATTTTCTCGATTTTGTTGCTTCTTTTTTTATTTTGTTGGGTTTTGACTACTGATGCTTGTGACAGAAATTCGGTACTCCATGCGCAATAGCTTTCGCGCAATAAATCAAAACCATGTTTTACTATAGACTGTAACGCAAAAACGGCTCTAACGATTTTGATGAAACTTTCCTATAATGTTCTAATCATTGTTCTTTCAATTTTAGTATATAGACTAAATTCCTGATTTCAGAAAGGGGTGAATGAGAGAATAAAGATAACTAAGTGAAAGTAAGAAAATCTGTTGCCCGCATCACACTATCTTCACTATTTCCTCTACTTTTAACAGAAATTATTGTTTGACAATACTAAGCAAAAAGTTTTTGATCACCAATATTAGGAAGTATTGAAATTTTTACACTGGTCTACCTTAAGCCGGTTTACATTGCTTTAGTTTTTCAAATAAATCGTACTCAAATCTTATGTTTGATCAATTTCCAGGAAAATGTATCTAGTTCAATTCTTTTTTGTTTCTTCATGAACATATGTAAAGATATAAACACTTTTCTGAAATAAATAGGAAAGTCGTGTGAGTGGACACATCAGATATTTTTTTATAAGATATGTATAAATACTAGTTCGTCATGTCATTTTGTAAAGGAACAGCAAAATAATATTGAAATAATTAGATTTTATGTGAGAAAGTAATTGATTGTTTTTTTTTTCTTGGTCGAATACAATATTTCATTTAACATAATAGACCAAAATATTATATTATCTTTCATATTCAAAATAATGGCCTAGATCAAGAGATTTTCTAAATAATTTAAAAATATAAAAATCTTCCAACAGAAAAATGCCTTTAAGTTAAGAAGTAATAATGTATATATTTCTTAATCCCCATTGATTCTAACGTCCATTCATAAATAACAGACCATTCATAAACAATGTTACGTATACGTAGAGATGTTAACTTACCGAAAACCTGGTGCTGCTGGTCCCCTCATCTATAGACCCGATGAGGGGGGCCGGATCCTTGTCCGCGGGCATATCCTGGATGTTCGGGATGTCTGTCCCCTCACCACATACACACACACACTGAGATAACTCACCGACTGTCGCCTCAGTCTGACGGCAGTGTGGTAGTAGGGAGCCAGGCGCGGTGGGGGTCAGTACGTGACGTCGCGGGACACCTGTTGCGTCCAGGTAATATAGTCTTTATTTATTTATCGTTATTGTCTATCGACCTATCTGCGTTACTTATTCCAAGTTCCTAAACTTAGCTCTTAGTTCATCGATAGATACTATGTAACGGGTTCCTTTATTCAGCGATGGCTCAGCAGTTCCGTCGGATAAAGGAGTCGATAGATCGATTTTTAATTTACTTATTTACATTCATTGTCTTATCATTTAAGCCAACCAATGCAGAAGATATGAGAAAAGTATATTTTTTTATAATTGTGGGTAAATTCTTCATTATATATTTTTTTATCTCAATTATATCATATTATAGAGCATTGGTACTAGAAACTTAACTCTTAGCTCATCGATAGATATATCGGATTCAGCGGGTCCCTTTATTCAGCGATGGATCAGCAGTTCCGTCGGATATAGGGGTCGAGGAATCCGGTGGATGTAATCTCGATTTTCAATTTACTTATTCACATTCATTGTCTTATCATTTAGGCCAACCACTGCAGAAGATATGAGAAAACTATATTTTTTTATAATTGTGGGTAAATTCTCCATTATATATTTTTTTATCTCAATTATATCATATTATAGAGAATTGGTACCACAGGCGGATTTACGGGTGGAGGGGCTTTCGGGCTGCCCCTCCAAAATGGTAAAATATAAGCATGTTTTATAAAAAAAATATTAAAAACTATCTCTTAAAGTATTATTGTTCGTGTAATTACATTTAATAGGACTTCAAGAATGACTAAGACACCATTTCATATGGGTAGTTAGTTTCTTTCTTCTTTTTTTTTCAAATTAATTATCGTTAAATATATGGAAAAAAAATCCTTCGGGCTGAAGCCCCTCCCCCCCAAAAATTAAGTCCTGGATCCGCTAGTGTTTGGTTCTAGAAACTTAGCTCTTAGCTCATCGATAGATACTATGTATCGGATTCAGCGGGTCCCTTTATTCAGCGATGAATCCGGTGGATCTAATCTCGATTTTTAATTTACTTATTCACATTATTGTTTTATCATTTAAACCAACCACTGCAGAAGATATGAGAAAATTATATATTTTTTATCTCAATTATATCATATAGAGAATTGGTAGGTTAATCTGGAATATTGTCCTCTGCATACTATGGCGAATATTCCACATTGCACATCGCCATGTAATCTGTCCGGGTCTTTTTTCTTGATTGTTATCTTAGGTATAAGGGTAATCTTTTAATTTAATATTAATATTTTTAAAGGAAGTAGATCGTTAGAGGGAGGGAGAGGGGGCGGTCATAAATAGTGGTAAAAATATTTGTATTAAAAGCCAACGTTTCGACCTGACTTTGCAGGTCTTCTTAAATAAAAAAATAAAATAAATTAACGCTATGGCGTTAATAGTTTATTAGTACAAATATGTGAACACCCTCATATATATTTACTTATAATTTCTTATTTTCACCTCTGATTTTCCTTGATTCTAATTTTAAGATTCGATAATTATGTAATTTAATTAATTACATTGTGATTATAATTATTCTTGGGGGATTAAATGTCAGAGTAAAATTTTGTATTCTTTCTTCAAGTACATTTTTCTTTTAGGATTGATACTGTTATTTCTGTAGTATTTGTTTCAGAAGAAGAACCCTATACAATTGGAGTCTGTCACAAAATAACAAACATTATTATCCTTATGGAAATACAAATTCATTCCTTTTTATACTACATTACAGATATTTAAATACTCTTAAGGATAAATTAAAAATCATATTCGGTAAAAATCAGACAGTTAAAATAGTTCCAATTATCAAAAATCAATATAAAATCTGAAATTGACAACAATATGCATAAATAAATACACATAAATAAAACAATAGACACATTTTTTTAAAAAATATTAATTTAATATTTAATAGTTGACCGTTTCATTATAAAGGAAGTAGATGTTCCGGAATGGCGGTCATAAATAGGCTAAATAGTGGTAAAACTATTTTTATTAAAAGCCAACGTTTCGACCCGATTTTGCAGGTTTTCTTCAGGGCTAGAACGGACAAGATACAAAAAGATAGAGAATTGTGTAAATTACGTAATATTTAGACAAAAAATTATGAACAATGTGATTAAGCTTATTAAAATTATTAACAGTAAGTACATTAAAATATGAACTTCACTTCACTTCACTTTACTTCAATTTAGGATCTTATTACTTAGCTTACTCTGTTCATATTTTAATTTATTTACTGTTTATAATTTTAATAAGTTTATTCACATTGTTTATAATTTTTTGTCTAAATATTATGCAGCTTCAACAATTCTCTATCTTTTTGTATCTTGTCCGTTCTAGCCCTGAAGAAGACCTGCAATGTCGGGTCGAAACGTTGGCTTTTAATAAAAATAGTTTTACCGCTATTTAGCCTATTTATGACCCCGGACCATCTCCTTCCTTTATAATGCAACGGTCAACTATTAAATATTAAATTAATATTTTTTTAAAATGTGTATTTATTGTTTTATGTGTATTTATTTATGCATACTGTTGAAAATTTTAGATTTTATTGTTAAAATTGTTATTGTTTTATTGTTAAAATTGGAACTATTTTAACTGTCTGATTTTTATTGAATATGATCAGACTTTTTAATTTATCCTTAATTGTGTTGCACAGGCGGATTTACGGGGGAGGGAGGCTTTCGGGCTGAAGCTCTCCCCCCCAAAATGGTAAAATGTAACCATGTTTTATGGTAAAAAATTATGTCTCGAAGTATTATTGCTCGTTTAATTACATTTAATAGGACTTCAAGAAACGCTTAAACACCATTTCATATAGGTAGTTAATATCTTTCTGTTTTCCAAGGTAATTATCGTTATATGAAAAAAAAAAACTTCCGGGATGAAGCCTCTCCCCAAAATTAAATCCTGGATCCGCTAGTGTTCTGTAATATTGTCCTCCGCATATTATGGCAAAAATTCCATATTGCACATCGGAATGTAATCTGTCCGGGTATTTTTCTTGGTTGTTATCTTAGGTGTAAGGGTCATCTTTTAATTTAATGTTAAAACGTAGTTTAACATTAATATTTTTTAAAAAATGTGTAGGTATATTGTTGACAATTTTAGATTTTATATTATTTTGATAATCGGAATTATTTTAACCGTCTGACTTTTACCGAATATGATTTTTAATTTATCCTTAAGAGTGAGGTTAAAGATGATGATGTTCATGTGAAAGTAGGCAAGGAATTCCAAAATAAGGTAGCACCTTTGAGGAAGGATTTTTTTAAAGAAAACTATGAAAAGGAATTAACAGATTTGTGAGGAAGGAATAAAAAATCTGGTGCGCGCAACACACTACTTTCATTTACCGCTCAACTTTGAATAGATATTATTGTTTGGCCATGTTAGGCTACTATCAAATTTTTGAGTTGCATTTTTACTGAGCTAACGCTAAAATATCACAGCTAATAAATCATAAATGCTATTAAAATAACAAAAGTCCTATTTATTATATCACCGGTTGATTATGGATTGTACGATTCGTTGATTGTGGATTGTAGAACTATTAGTTATTAAATTGTTATTTTCCATTGCACAGTTTCCTAAAACGGAATTAAGAGATTTGCATTGTCTGTCATAGACAGGTCAAAAGTTGTCACACTAATTGTAAGTGGATTCTGTTGAAATAGCGCAAAGTGAAAATTATTTACTAATTTAATTTTCTAAAAGGTTACATAATGATTTTTCTGAATAAACAGACGATAGATACCTAATCATTTAAATATATCAGATCTAGAGTTATTAAATTACAGTAAATATATTCAAGTTTATAAATGTATCCATGAAATAGTTTTATATTTCACTTCTTCTTTCATACAAGTGCAATGAAATAGTATATTAAACAATGTCATTACCTTGAATCCGTGGGTTTTAAATACTTTTTCAAACTTAAGAAAAAAAAAATTAAAGTTTACGTCTAGTAAGAAAATTTCATTTAGTGCGAGACAAAGACTAGTCTTGGTCTTGCGCACTCAGTCTTGGATTTGGTCTTGGTCTTGCGCAAGAGTTTCATAACAGTCTTGCAGTTACCTATTAGCTTATTACTATAGAGATATTACTGTATTTTTTTAGGTAGAAGAAACCTAACTAAGCCCGAATGAAAAATTAGAAGAGTTAAATGCAAAAGTATATTGATTATACCAATTCTTTACATATATTAACTAAAATTGTCAAGAATTAGTAACTATTTTACCTTAATTTTTATTCAAAAAATCTATTTTATTTTACCAGCCTTAGTCTTGGTCTTGAAACAGTTAGGCGGTCTTGGTCTTTGTCTTGCAAAGTGCAAGACCAAGACCGATTATAGGCCACACTAATACAACTGGAGACGTGGGGGTGTCTGGGGAACTTCTAAGATTAGATTCATCTTATAATAATTCATTAGTCTCTACTTGCATATATACTCGACACGTTAGCTGAAGTTACGGTTCTCGGCGTCCTATAGCTTTATATCAGATATAATGATTATTTACGTTTGTATCTATCTTTATATCTATCCAACTCCCATTCAAATATTTTTAAAAATGACAATTTTAGAGACTTTGTATGATAGGCAAAATTCGAAATAATCCCGTCCGAAGTCGAGACGAATATCGCAACCCGGGGACCATAACTGCAGCTAACGTGTTAAACACCTTGCTAGATTGTTCGGGAAATTGATGTCTACGAATATTTTAACTTGATGTAGTAGAGTTGGGTGCCCCCAACCCTCGAACGAAACTCAAGATTCTTTCGGGTGTTGACACATATCGAAATATGGAACGAAATTTACTTGTCCAAAGCCGTAAAATAGTTTTAGTAGAAGGCATCCTGTTATTACACCAATTTTGAATCTTCATGTACCTTTTTAAATAGATTCGCATGTATATTCTCTTTGGATAAATAGGATATTCGATTTCAATAACCTTTTTAGTTTTCAATATTGACAATTTATATTCACACATAATAGGATCACAATCTTCCCCTCATGGTACGAACCAAACAAAAAATTTGAGAATACTTGAACTATTATAATAAAATATGTTTTCAGTATTTTGAGCCCAAATAGTTTCAAATACTCACATTGTGAGATCTTGTGCCACCTATTAAAGTGGAGTGACACTTGTACAGTAGTATCGAACTTATATTTCTATGGTCTTGAAACAAATTTTGTGATGTGGATAACATATAATGTAGATATTGCAACGGTATTTAAAAATTTTGATGTCTTATGATTTTTTTTTTTAAAATGATTACAGATAGTAACGAAAATAATTTAAAGAAGTGTTTTTACAGATGTCTGTGTTATCATTTATCTATCGACTTGAAGTGTGGACGTTACTGAGGTTGTCGTTCATTAATAACTCTATGTTGATAAAACCTATCAGCAATTGACCGAAAAACCAAAGGACGATTTTATTTCGCTAAATTATTTATCTTTTTAAATTGATGATTAATTATTTACAATCTTATATTTAATGAATTAATATTTAATTTGATAAAACATCAGAATTTAATTCTTATTAAATTTTATTTTTAAAATTAGTCCGTTGTTGGTGGTGCAACATTATAAACAAAATAATAAAAAAGTTATGCATAATTTAATGAACGTTCTTTTTAATTATTGTCTTTTGATTGTCCTCTTACGGTTTGGAACAACTGACAAGAAAAAAAAATCATAATTCTTTAGCAAGAGTAAGTTTTTTTCACTTTTACTTATCCAAATATAAAATATGTAGTAAAAGAAAGTAATACGATCGTGAAAAAATGTTAATCCTAGTTTTCATTGGAAATGCAAGTTTTGAGATCCCTGGTTCTTCATGATTGAGTAAAATAAATAAATGATATTGAATACCGAATATTTTCCTCATGTTTACAATTTTGTCGAAAATGACTTGATTTTGTTGATTAAACTCCTAGTGTCGATGTAACATCGAATATTAATATATTAATCCCGCTGTGCTACATCCTACGCCCTGAAGACGACCTGCAAAGTGAGTCGAAACGTCGGCAAAATTAAAAGAAAAGAATTACTATATTTTAATTTAGTATTTATTTGACCGCACCACCGACTAACTCCTTCTCACATTATAATTACAATATAATATATTGTCAATATATATTTAATATATTGACGGTAGGCAATAAAAATCCAGTCACTCCATCTGCTTTTATAAACCACACAACTTTCTTTGCTTTTATAAACCACAGAATGACTAACTCCAATTTCAACATTTTTGAGTAATGTCAATTTAGTGATATTTTTAGTTGAAAAAATTTGAAAATTTAGTTGAAAATTTTGAGGAGTTAGGGATTGATAAACAGATAATCAATTATGTATGAATTCTATCAACTACTTCCAAAAAAAAATACTTCCGCATTCAGATCAGAAAATGTATTATTTGGCACTATAATTTGAAAACAGCTCTTTCGATTTGACCCAAACTTGGAAGAAATTTGGAGAATAGTATACAAATTACCTAGTTTTTTTTTAATAGTAATTACTTATAGTTTCGTTTAATAATTGTAAATAATTGTTAAGAATATAATGGCTGTGAAATGTGGAAGGTATTGATTGATCTTATGGAGTAGAAGTTAGATTAATACCATATTTTTATGGGATTATAAAATTTTAGGTTTTATTCAAAAAGTTTATTTATAATGTATTGTTTGGTCGATTCCGAATGTTACTGTCATGACACCTACCACAGGCGGATCTACGGGGGGAGAAAGGGGGCTTTTGGGCTGAAGCCCCTCCCCTAAAAATGGTAAAATATAACCATGCTTTATGGAAAAATATATTAAAAAATTATATCTTAAATTATTACTGTTCGTGAAATTACATTTAAAAGGACTTAAGGAATCACTTAAACACCATTTCATATAGATAGTTAGTTTCTATCTTTTTTTCCAAAGTAATTATCGTAATTTTTATGAAAAAAAAAGCTTTCGGGCTGAAGCCATCCCCCCCCCAAAAAAATTAAATCCTGGATCCGCTAGTGACACCTACTACCGTTACTTAGATTTCGTGGAATTTACAGTAAATTTAAATTAATTTTACTCTGAGTTTGTAAAAAAAAAAAAAAAAAGTGTTATTTGTGATTGTGCTCATTTCTATTGAAGTTCAACCAGCTTGTCGTGGTCTCTATTTCCTCCTTAAATGTCAAAGTTGTGTGAACATCGCGCACGTTGTTATATTCAAGATGAATTAGTTTTGTTCTAACAGAAGAAACGTAGTAGTCTCATTAACTCCGAACAAAAAAAAAGTTAAATTTTTCCTATGGATTTTTTGTTTTATCTATTTTACGAGTGAAAACATGCCTATTAAGTATATATGTTGATACAATGCAATGGGTCGTTTGTAAAATGTTTTTAATCTATATTCTATTTGTGCTAAAGGTGACATTTTATAGTTTGCAATTGAAATAAGTAGTCTGTTACGATGGAAAACATCATAGGGCACTAAAGTATGAAATTATACTATTAAATTAAAAAGAAATATTAGTTTTTATTCACTCCTGTGAATCACTCAATTTTTACATACGACCTTTTACACATTAGTGATATGGATGTACAGTATGCCCTGGAATTTTTTCTTTAATCACGAATATCAAATATGCAATCTGCAAATCTGGAACTCTTTTAATATTCGCTGAAGAAGAACAAAACTCGTCGATATCAAACTTGAAGGATTAGTGAATTTCCGAAAACGGCTTCTCTCAGAGATTTTATTCTTATAGGAAAAATTTTAGACCTTGTAATATTGAAATTTTTTCGCCACTGAAAGCGGTGAGGAATCTATACTGGACTTGCTCGGTAGACTTTATTTTTAATACTCGCCTTATTTCACTTTTCTAGCTTTATGTTTTTTTTAGTTACAAGCTCTTGTATTAGTTTATAAATTTTGTCTTCGTTGTCGTCCAGATCCATTATAATCTTGTAGCTCATGAAACATTATCTTTCACTTTACACTTATGTGCCTTGTTCTCTGACGTGTGTTCAGATAATAAATCGATTAGTGTGTACTCTGCCTTTCTTTTATCTCGACATATCAATTTGCACTTTGATCTCGTTCATTTTCTATTCATCTTCAGTTTCCGTTTCACATTGTATTTTTACTTTCACTTACCTGCGGGGGGAGGGGGGGGGGGTTCATAATTGCGCGGCACTATTTTAGATATTTGTTCACTAACACAAAATAAACAAAAAAATTCGTATTAATATATATCTCAAACTCATTTATTAAAAAAATGTCAAAGGTTAAAGATTTATTATGCAGTTAGGAAACACCCTGTATATGTAATATATAGTAAGAGAAAGTACTGTTATCTTGAAAATTTTCGAGTCTGAGTTTTCAACAGAAATACGTATTTTGAAATCCCCTTAGTCCAAATAACCAAGTCCCGCAAAATGGTCTCGTGTGTATGGTCTCGTGTGGAGACTTTATAAATAATGGTTTTATTCATAATGTTACAAATGACATCAAGAGAATTAACTACATGAGTGGTTTGGTCTGAGGATCATGGGGGATATATGCTGGGGTATGGGGGGGGGGGATATAACGTGGGGGAAGAATCAATTCTGGTCGGTCTAGGAAGCGTGTGAATGAAGTTATAACTATTAAGAATTGATATCCTTATCTTTTAGAATTGATATGAAGTCTGTGAGAAAGTGCTCCTTTGCTGAAAACGGTTATTGTTCCCTAAGTCTTGATAAGTGTCTTCTGTCCAGTCAGTACATTCTAGATAACTATTTCTAAGCTATCAGAGATAGCTTGACCTGGCTATCTAGGGCTTTGTCCCTTAAAGCTTTGATAAAGGTCATGAGAAAGGTCAATGAATGATTAAATAAAAGTTAATATTAATAGTTGTTACGGATTAAGTCCATTACGTAACTTGTGAACAGTCTAGCCCCAAAACGAAATTTCGTGTTTGAGGTTTTGATGTGCCTGGGATGTTACAGCAACGTTTTCATCAAAATCGGCTTACCGGAAGTGGCACTTTATATCATTGATTTAACACATTTTTACGATTTCCTCAAAAACAGCCCTAACAATTTTGATTAAATTAAACTAGTAGGCCCGTGCGAAAAATTCGCACAGCATATTTTTTCAAATGCCAAATTAATAACAAAATAAAATAATGCAACGTATCAAAAGATAGAGAAATCAATTGTTACTTTATCGATAAATATAATCGACAAAGGAAACAAAAATTAATTTAAATCTTCATTAATGCTTGGAACCAACATGTTTACAAATTTCAATAAGCTGTATCTTGGTTGAAAATTGATGTCGATCGTCGATTCGTCGAAAATCGAAGATTTTTTTTTCTTTCCTTTTTCAGGGATTTAGTAATCTTTTATATAATCATGGGCATAACCAAGAGAAAAGTGTGTAATTTTTTAGTTATTCTCATATAAACTATGTTTTCTTTCATAACTTGTTTGCCTGAATTTTCGGGGTGATAAGACTATTTTGCCCACCTGAAGGAGGATTGGTGGCTCAATTTTGAGATTTGAGATTTGGTGAAGAATTGATGATGATATGGCTTCCCGATCAAAAACACCATCGATAAATAATATAAACTCCTCCTCTCTCGACCATAGTTGCCTCAAGTCGACGAAATAAGACATGTATTCATTGGCAGTACTACAATTAACGTAAAGTTGTGTGGATAATAGTACGTTGTCTCGAAAATAGTACGTTTTTGGGCTTAAAAACGCAGGATCCGATAGTTCCGGAGAAACTATCCGGGTCTTGCTGTACGCATCAAAATCTTCAAGGTACCGATCTACAGACCTACGACCGTTCCTGTATTGAAGCCTAGCAAAATGTTTGTATCGACTTTATTTATTTTAGAAAGAAAAATAAAAGTGGATAAAATAGGATTCTCTAACCCCCCGTAAAATTCTGAATCCAACGATACCCTATTCATGGTATTTGAGCATGACAGGAGCTTATATTCGGTACAAAACCGATTTCGAGCATTACTGTAATAATATATGTGGGGATTATTATATGATTAAGTCGTTTTGGTACTTTTCCGTTAGCCGGGAACAAATGTTGCCAATTGTGAACCAAACGCGAGCCAAGTCGCCAAGCGAAGCGAATGAAGCGAATCAGTCAACGGAATAAAAGTTTAACTAATGGGGTATAGAAAAAAATGACCGTTTTATCAAATTCAAGATATCAAAGGACTGTAAATATTTTAATCCTATTTAATACTTAATAATCCCTTTAAGAGCATTCTCTAAGCTTGTTTCACCAAATAACATACTATTGGAGGTAGTTAGTCTACATATCATGGGTGTTAAATATTCTGGACGCAGTCATTGTAAGGTTTTTATTAGTGCCGACGTTTCAACCCCAACATGTGGGCCATCACCAGGGCGTGGTTCGAGCACTGAAGATATTCAAGTAATAATATACAATACATACTAGAATTAAGTTATTTTTTCTACGAGTTTTCGATAAAAAACAGACTGTTTCGAAAAGATCCATTTCCCTCCACAATCATTAGTATTGTTTGACACTATACGCTGTCGTGATAGGAAATGGAAAGTGATGCATATATATAAATTTAACAGATTTGATGGCTGGGAAAAACATGTTCACCAGCTGTATATAGATTTTAAAAAGGCTTACGATTCTATTGACCGCCAGAAACTGTATACTATTCTAATCGAGCAGGGGATTCCTAAAAAATTAGTAAATCTAGTCAGGATGTGCTTGACGGAGACACTCAATAAAGTTAGAATCGGTAATAATCTGTCCGAAAAATTTGAGGTTCGTTCGGGTTTAAAACAGGGGGATCCCCTTTCGCCTGTCCTGTTCAATTTGGCATTAGAACATGCCATTAGGGAGGTAATGCGTACCGAGAAAGGGTTGGAGCTGGGTGGGATGATCTGGTACTGTTAAGCGAAGACCTTGAAACTATAAAACTAAATACGACAACGTTAATGAAAGCCGGTAAAGAACTAGGACTCGAAATAAACGTGGATAAAACAAAATATATGGTTAGCTGCAAAAATGGCGATACTACTGGTGATATCGATATAGATGGTAATATGTTTGAACAGGTAGATAAGTTTAGATATCTAGGTTCTACGATAACTAGAAAAAATGAAATTGAAGAAGAAATCAAGGTTAGACTGAAGGCGGGAAATGCTTGTTATTTTTCTGTGACAAAACTACTTAGTTCGCGCTTCTTGTCCCGAAACTTAAAAATTAGAATCTATAAAACAATTATCTTGCCTACAGTTCTTTATGGGTGCGAAACTTGGCCGCTTACATTAAGGGATCAGCAGCGGCTTAAGGTTTTTGAAAATAAAGTATTGCGTAGAATATTCGGACCGAAGAAGGATGAGTTAACCGGAGAGTTCAGACGGTTACACAACGCCGAATTGCGTGAACTGTATCCGAGTAATATAATTGAGATAATTTCATCGCGGCGAATCAAATGGGCTTGTAAAGTTGTTGGACTTAGTAACGAGAGAATTCCTAAAAGGTTAATATTTGCTGTGCCGAATAGTAAGTGTCCGAGGGGTAGACCGAAGCGAAGGTGGGAAGATTGCATTAAAGCCGATCTGAAGGGACTGGGTTTGGACGGCGGAAGGTGGAGAGAGGTGTATAATAAGCGATTGGTGGTGTCGGCATCGAACCTTCGGGTTCGCTAAGCCTTTTTATTATTATTATTATTATACCTATCTACTCTATATCAGACTGTAAGGATATCTTAATCAGATTCTCCTCATTATTTTGAACAAAATTTTTGCTTTAAACAATAATAATAATTATTATTGAGTAATACTTGTTTATATCAGAAATATAAATTTTTTTGTAATCTCTAAGATACATTTTTAGTCGGGAGTAGTAGGTGGAGAATATTGTTGTCAACTATTGTGAAAATTTTTAGCCCTACATGGGTGCTGCTACAAAAAAAAATTTGAGAAACTGTATTACAATCATACAAAGAAGGCAAAGAAATTTTTTCTTGAATCTATATCGAAATATTGGACTGGGGTAGCTCAGTAGGTAAGACATTGATATTCAATGCTCAAGGTCCTGGGTTTGAGTCCTGCTGATGGTAGGTAATTTTTATCTGTTACGTCATGGATTAACTTTGGGGTGCAGAGATCCTCCTTGGGCACACCCAGCCACTATAAAGTAGATACTCTTAATTAAACACTTAATTATAAGGAAAAATCTGGCGGCTGAGCGTGATCTCGTCATAATCATCTGCCTTTACAACTGTTGGGCTTGAAAAGGTATTTCTTAACAAAATACCGAAGCTCAAACCCTTTATGGTTGTAGTGGCAGAGGATATATCGAAATACCTATTTTTACCCCAAGCAAAGTGAACGTTACCTAATGTTTCCATCACTTCAGATTTTTAAGTATGTATTCTTAAAATATCTCTGTAATAATACCATTTACATTAAGATTGATAAGATCACCGAAATTAATCCTAATATTAGGTATATTATTAACTTTGAACAGTAATCACTACTAAAGTGTCTGATATACAACCTGACAAGAGCATTTGGACAGTTTCTCTGTTTACATTTTTATTTAATATGTAAAACTTTGTTTTTTTCATTAATATTTATTTTGTTTGTTTTTAGTTCAATACAAATTAATATGAATTATATGTGTTAATGTCGATAGAACAATGGTAGGAGTCATGAATGAAAAAGAAGTGGCTGTAGGAGATCGTGTGCAGGTGGGAGAAGATAGAGGAACCGTGCTTTACGTTGGCCCTGTTCCTCCTACAAAGGGCACTTGGCTGGGAATCGACTGGGATGATCCTCTGAGAGGGAAGCACGATGGAATCTATGATGGAACTCGCTATTTTCAAGCCAGGTAGTAGATAATATCACTATGCTTCTTTAAGGATCATACTGCTTTAGCCTATGCTATCTGTTACTTATTTTCTAACAATATTAAATCATATGGCAGGTATGAAACCTCTGGCTCACTAGTAAGGCTTGAAAAAGTTCAACATGGACAGAGTATTATTAATGCGATTCAAGAACGCTATGGCGGTAGCGGACAAATCATGGACTCAAAAGAACTGGAGGAAATTCAGCGAGCGATAAATGCACCTCTCTTTATGATGGTTGGATTTGACAAAGTTAGTGAAATGCAAAGGTATGATATGATAGTCAATTTATTTTAATACATACAATTACTTATTCTAATTTTTAATCTTTATATATTGTAATTTTCATCTTTAGCTAAAGTGGATCAAGTTCCCTTAATTAGGGAAAAAGTTTATCCATCAGCTATCACAATTATTGGTCTATAAACAGTTTTTCCTTTCAATGTACTTTTCTGCTTTATTATATTTATATGTAGGTAGATATGTCATATTCAGCTCCTCAGTTAATAATATAGGCATTTTCATTGACCAAATCCTCCTGGAATCGTCATCATATTACCAACATCTCTCGATATCGGCAATATGATTACACCAATATAAAAGTTAAAATTTGTCTATATAAGGAAAGTTAAACAAATACAAATACACTCAATGAAATATAAATAAATATAGCGAGTATCATTTTTACTTTGACTTCCTCTTTGTCTGAGAATACTTATTTCTGCTAACAAGAGGATGGCGAGTGAAAGTCGTGTGATGCCAGATTTTTATTTATAATAATAGTAAAGTAAAATAAATTTATTTTTCAGTTGAATAAAACTGTTCAAATACTTTTAATGAATATTTTTGTAAGAATACTTAAAAATTGCAAATTTTATTTCATTCCTTGAAAAAAAACTGGTTTTGGAAATATAAATATTTTCATTCTGCTTTTTGCTTCCTCACTATCGAAGATAAGAAAGCATTGTGTTCGTGCGAGAGATTAAAAAAAAAAATTTCTCAGAATCGAAAATTTTCACTCGCGTTTTACGTTTCAGACATCAAGGATCAAATTTGGTTCGGTGTCTGTCTGTCTGTCTGTCTGTAGTCAAATCGATGTGACGGGCATATCACATACCGTTAGTACCGTTCATCCTATCTTCATGAAATTTTCAGGGATTATGCTGATTTGTCGTTAGATGGTCCCATATCAATTTTATCAAATTCCATGCAGCACTTCCGCTTACGCACGCGCAAACGTATATTTTTAGATATGCCAATATTTCAGAAAGGGCTCGTTCGATTTGGCTCAAAGTTAGGTAAAAGGTAGATTTTGGTGAAAAAATAACGTAGTGTCAATTTTATTGAATTTTGTCCACCATTTTCTCTTATATATGCACTACTAGTCCGCTGTCCGCCGTCCGCGCAATTTTTCTGAAACTACTAGACCGATTTTTTTCGAATTTGAATATAAAATCAGAGGTCACCCGAGGATCATCCTCCTTCAACGACATTACTATTCGCCTTCTAGTTTCAACATGGCGGCCGAAAAACCTGCGTTGCTATAGACTGTAGTAGCGCCTAAACGAATGTACCGATTTTAATGAAACTTCGCTAAAGTCATTTTCTCTACGCCCTTTAAATTTATCTATATAACATACTTCAACGAAAAGAAGCTCAAAAAAAAGTTATGAGGGATGGTATTAAATTAAATTAAATTCCGAATAACTCAAGAAGTATACACATTATTGTGAATATTGTATATGGTTTTTTAAAAGTTTGCGAATTTCCTAAAAAAAAAAAAAAAAAAATCGTTAAAATCGGACAATTAGGAGCAAAGATATGGTCTCTAGTTTTTTTTTTAGACATGTTATTGCAAGAGGTTTATCTTTTGTTTTGATTTTTGAATGTGTTACTGAAGTAATGCTATTTTTTAGCATATTACTATTAAAAAAAAGTTTAGTCCAATAATTGGAATCACCTTTTATTTATAACTAGGAATTTAATGTTACTTTATATGTATAATTGTTTGGAAATAATATATCATAGTGAAATAATTTGCAGTGGATTTTTTAAAAATTAATTATCGTTATATATATAATCTTTCGGGCTGAAGCCTCTCCCGCAAAATTAAATCTGGATCCGGTAGTGTATATCACTATTATCAGAGCAAAAGTTCGAATGTAAAAATTTTCAACTTTAATTCTATGTGTATTAATGGTGACATTTTGTAGTCTGCAACTGATATAAGTAGTCTGCTACTATGGAAAATAGCAGATGACAATAAAATATGAAATTATTCTAATAAAGCATAAAGAAATAATGAGTTTTTATGCACTCTTGTAAAACAATAAATAAATTTTTACGTAAGACCTTTTGCACTAACAGTATTGAAATTCATGTTCAGTATGCATTTTTTTTTTTTTTTTATTAAGCATAATCAAGTATGGAATCTTCAAATACGACACTCTTTTGTTGAATGTTGAAGGGTAACTGTAATCGGCTATTCCGATTCTGCTTCTCTCAGAGATTTTATTCTCATACGAAAAATTGTATACCTTGTAATATACAACGGAAACGGTGAGGAAGCTATACTGACCTTACTTGGCAGACGTTTTTTGTAATATTTAGGTTTGTTAAAGAAAAAAAAAATTGCACAATCGGATTCATTGGGTGTTTTACCAATGGCAATTGATACTTATGTAAATTTCCACAAAAATTTATTAAGGTTCACTTTGGAAATAATTACCTCAGTTGTAGATAATTTTGTCATCTTTATTTAAGTATAGGATCACTTTTTGTGTAAAAATCATAGTATTAAGGGGTATTGTTCATTTGTTGCAGTTCATTTGATACCCTGACAGTTGTTGGATTGCGTGAGCATAGGATAAGTAATGCTGGTGATCCTGGACAACTGGAAAAGATGTGTAGTAACATTGTTGAACTGGATCTTTCCAGAAATCTTCTTAAGTCTTGGTTGAACATCTATGATATCTCATCACAGCTTCCAAAGTTAAAGTTCCTTGATGTGAGGTAAGTCATTTTGAAAAATGTTCTCTTTTAATATTTTTTTGGCTTGAAAACTGGGCTGGATTGACTCATGTTGAAAAGTAATGTTTTGTTCAATGTAACCAATAGGATAATCCATCCTTCTAACCCTAGTTGATCAACGTTATAACATTAAACCCTAATAAACGAAATAACTATATTCTTAAGCTACTTTAGATTCTGTATTTCAATTAAAGGGTACTGCCAGAAATGGTACTCCACTCTGTGGTACTCTTAAAACAGGGATGGATGGCTTTGTCGAATGTTTAATTATCAAACAAACTAACCAATGATTGATAATTAACCCTAGAACGACACACCCCACAACATTCATAATATTAATTTACTTATTTTTATATAAATAGCTCTTTGGCCAAGTTTTTTTCATGTAAATAAACATCATAGATAGCCAGGCTAATTACAATCATTAGCACTCTATTGTTGGGCTTATATCATTATTGGGAGTTATCGAAAGTCATTATGGGGTATCCCACACTCGTGTGCTGTCTGTGCAGCTGTTCTGTGGATTTCGTATCCCAGTACTTTCTTTGTTATTTTGAAATTTAGAATAATTCAGGTGTGGATTTCTAATGTTATATTTGGTAATTAGTGTTATTTTCAATTCAGACGGTAATGTATAGAAACTATTTTTGTAGTATGGCAACTACCAAAAAAATGTATTCTTCTGAAGAAATCCATAAATTGTTATGGAAGTTAGAAGATTAAGAAAATATGCATGGGGCATATTTAATAATGATGGCACAGTAACGTTTGATCAAATGTGTTGTGTGTGTTAACAACAAGAAAAAAAAGAGGCTATCTTTCCGATTTTTCTTTGGAATGTTGAACTATGCTGGTTTAAACAGTATGATATTATTTGGATTAGGCTTTTTGATACTTCGGCCCTGTTTGAAAAGTATACTACAAGTGGAGACACTCACACGAACGGTGTGTTACAACTTAAAAGAAATTTTGGGAATTAGAAAATAAACGACTACTGTTGGAAAAACGAGCCAAATATTTGTTTTTCGCTTGAAAAAAAGATATGAAGACAAAAATGGTTTGTCAGCAATGTGAGAGACCTATCTGCAATGAACACAGAGTGGCAGTTTGCTTGGATTTTTGTGAGCGAGTGGTCACATAAATGGCCCTCACTATAGATTTTATTATCTTTTTAAGTAAACAAATACTTTTTTCCTTTATTATGTATATATTTTACTTTCCAAATATCAAGTACCACACACCCCATAGTGTAAGAATTAGTTGAATTTTTAAAGTGTGTCGTTCTAGGGTTAAACATTTATTTAGAATTTTTATTGTTACATTTATTAACTTTATCATTTCTTTTTAGTGAAAATAGACTGACTTATAAGGACTGCAATCCGAGTGATTTAAAAGATGGGTTTAGCAATTTAGAATTTTTGGTCTTGAGTAAAATGGAGTATTCTTGGGAAGACATCTTGAATTGTGCTGTTATGTGGCCAAACATTCAGAGGTTCCAGGTTAATAAATAAATAGCACTTATATTTAAAAAATAAATTATTTTTTATTACTTCTATAATGTTTTTATTACTATATTTTTCCATAGATTTCGTTTAACAAAATAACTTCCTTATCAACACCACCTCCTGGCATTCTCCACAATTTGAAAATATTAAATATTGAAGGAAATAATATCTTACATT
This sequence comes from Nezara viridula, assembly GCA_928085145.1. Classification (NCBI taxonomy): domain Eukaryota; kingdom Metazoa; phylum Arthropoda; class Insecta; order Hemiptera; family Pentatomidae; genus Nezara; species Nezara viridula. The sequence continues at coordinate 168,717,725 of OV725079.1, forward strand.
GGTCTGAAATAGAAAAATTGGGAACATTACCAAGGTAACATTGAATACAACCAATTAATTATTACTGAATATTATTGAAAATAAATATAAATAATTATTTTAATTAAAAATAATAATAATAGCTATAAATAAACAAAATTAATTAGATTTTTCTTTTAGATTGGAAATTCTAAATGCATCCAATACTGGTCTTACACATATTTCTCTACCGACTCCTAATACATTATTTACTTCCTTAAAATATGTTCTGATATCAGGAAATTTCATAAATAACGTAAGTCATAATTAAATATTTAATAATTTAATAAAACTAAGGTATAGTTACAATATAAATAAATAAGTTTGTAATGTACAAGGGTAATTTAAAAAAGTAAAAGTAAATTGAAAATGCAAAGTGATGCCTTTTAAAAGTTTACCACATATTTTTACCTCAATAAATATGCTGCCCACATATGCTGTCACTATTTATTGTTTGACCATTCGGTTTGAATTTAACCGTAATTGGATGTTCCATATTCTAGAATATTGTCATCATAACCTTTCCTGCAGACGTCTTGAGTTATGAACTTTCTGGCTGTGAGAGATGAAGGATGTTTGCACACCAAACTTTGTCATTTACTCCTCGCTGATTCAAAGTGATGATGGACCTATATCTCAGCAAGGGTTATAATTTTCATAAGAAATGAGGCTCCTTCTTTTTCGTATTATTTCAAATTCTTCTAGGAAAGTTTCAAATGATTTTCTTAGTGGATGCTGGTCAATTGATGTGGAACTCAGCAAGAAAAAAAAAAAAAGTTTAAAAAAGCTGTACCACTACAACCCATGAAGGGTCTTGGGTTCAGTACTATTTAGGGAAAGCACTGTTTCTCGGTCTACGGTTGTGCAAGGAAGTGATTTGGCCGTGATCACCCTCAACTTCCAGGTTTTTCCTCTTAATCAAATATTTTAATTAAACCCAGAACCTTGAGCATTGAATGTCAATGCCTTACCTACTGAGCTACCCCAATCCAATATTTCGATATAGATTCAAGAGAAAATTTTTTTGGTCTTCTTGGTTCCTCAATTTTTTTTTTTTTTTTTGTAGCAGCACCCATGTCGGGCTAAAAATGTTCACAATAGTTGACAACAATATTCTCCACCTACTACTCCCGACTCAAAATGTAACTTAATTTTAGTAAATATTATATATTATTAGGTTTATATTAGTAGATATCATCAAAATTTCGCATGAAAACCTTTTTAAAAATTATGGATAAGTATTATATAAAAATTAAACTGACAAGCTCTGTACAGAGGTGTATCGTGTATATGTCAAGAGAGACGATCGGCAAAGGTCTTTAAAGAGCCTGGGTATGCCCCAGAAGGATCTATCTATCCACGGTTGCACCACGGCCAATGAAACAAAATAAACAATATTTCTGCCGTGAGCTGGAACCTTCAGCATTCGAAACTCAGTACCCTACCACTGAATTATCCCACTCCTTTCACTTGCAATGACATCAACTGTAATTTGTCGATTATCGAGAATCAATTGTTTTACTGTTTCAATTTTGTGATTAGTCTTTGAAGTGGAAATTGTACCACTTTTTCAAGCAATCTATTCGTTCGTAGATCTTGCTTTCACTCAAACAATTTCCTCCATATTGCTTCTGTATTTGACAAAAATAATCTCTGCTGGTTTCACACCTTCTGAATTGAGGAAACGTATCACTACTCGCATTGTTTCCTTGAAGTAATCAGACAAAAGAGAACTCATTTTGAACAGACTTTTAAACACAATCACAAATAGCTGAGAATGAAACAGTATTTCAAGGAACAGTTGGTAAAAGTTATGAGTTACACCAGAACAATCAGTGCTGCCATACATGTGATCCGAATTTCCCTTTACTTTTACTGACTTATCCTAGTAGATTATTATTATAGAAAGGAGTGTAATATTTTCTCTTGTTTTTAAGTTCTAAGTCTTTTATCATTTTTCATAGCTTACTCATGAAAATTTCATCTTTCTTTTTATTGATGTTTTCTATATATACAGAACTACTAATACTTTAATTATAGTAAGGGGTCTGATGAATAATAACAAAATTTATGACTTTTGAAACCTCCACAATTTTTTTAATGAATTTTATTAAAAATCAATAAAAATTTATTGTTGTAGAAATATAAGTATCAAAATTAAGATTTGCACTTCATAAAATTCCGTTTCGTTCGATGCCACATTCATCAAAATCCTTCACTCTTGAGAGCTGGAATAGAGATGTAGGTACTACTTCACTAGCAGGCCGGGTCGAAACCTCACTTCTAATCTATGTTATCTAACGTCACGTCACATAACCTCCCTCTTCTTATCCCGCCAAACCTATCAGTTATTACAGTGTTTATTTTTCAGTTATTCCCTTATTACATTCACTTATTAAATTCTTTATTTTTAGCCCGTTTGTTTTTATTTTTCATTTTTTTTTTTAGTTTATTTTCGTCAAATTATGAATCTTGTTACATTCTGGGATTTACCGTCCTCAGAAGAACAGGCTATTGAATATTTTCAAAATGTTGGGATACTTGCAGACGTGAAATTGTGTGAACGAGGTCATCAAATGAAGTTAATCAGGAACGCCAAATGGAGATGCTATCGTAGCACTTGTGACATAAAACTTTCAATAAGGAAAGGAACATGGTTGGAGGGCTCGAAGATTTCATTTTTAACGGCTTTAAAATTGATTTATGGGTGGTCCCATAACTTAACAACGACGAAGTGGGGCAAAGAGCAGCTGAAACTATCCAACGGAGCTGTGGTAACGTGGAACAAATGTCTAAGAGAGGTTTTCGTGCCTATGACATTTAATAATAATACGAAGATAGGAATTATGAGAAGGCTTTTCACTGCCTTATCGGAATTGTCAGTGTTCAGGTTATAAACATTGGCGGATAGCAGTCAGTCCCTGCCTGCTAGTGAGGAAGTACCAAGATGTATATTATTTTTAATTTAATTGAAAAAATTCTTACCCTTCAAGAGCACATGATTTAACTTGATTTGGTTTATGCCTTAACATTATGCTAATCCTTAAATTATTCTGTTTATTAAACTTTTATTTTTATATAGTGGGAAAGTATCAGTGAATTAGATAAACTTCCACAATTGGAGGAGCTCCGTTTGAGGGACAATCCTGTACTGGACGGAATATCGAGGGAGACTGTTAGGCAGATCATCATAGCAAGGATCGCCAAGCTCAAGGTATGCTAAATGTTTGATTACAGAATCGTGTTTTTCTAATTTATTTTTTTTTTTTCCTTCTTTATTATCATATATTCATTTCAATTTATAGCATCTCAATTCCCAAATAATTTCGGATGAAGAAAGGAGAGGAGCTGAGATAGATTATCTGAAACACAACGGAAGGATGTGGTTGGAAACCGCTGTTGACCCTAAAGGACGGAGAGTATTCAATGCACAACATCCAAGATATAAGGCTTTAGTCCAAAGTGAGTGTTTGTTCAGTTTTTATTATACCTCAGTCATTTCTTATAGACAGTAAACCTTCAATTAACCTTCACCACCGTTCCAAGGACATGATTGCTAAGTGAAATGGCAGATGATAAAAATAACCTTTGAGGAATACCTTTCAAAAATACTTTAATCTATAGCAGAATTAAATAGCAATCAGTAGACTCTAAATGTAAATTAAATATTTTTGCAACTTAAAAACAATTATGAATGAATGAAGGAATTAAATTCACTTTTTATTAGGTATTTTATAACTGCATAACAATCAAAGCTCAGTAAAATTATTTACAGCTTCGTTTTATGGAAGTTTGCCCTTGCCAAAGATGTATTATTAATAATACACTAAATCCTACAATTTAACATACCATAATAGTTTGCAATATCATAGGAATTCCATAAGAAACCAAAATTTGTTTTTCTTGCCTAGGGAGAGAGAGAAGAAATACTTTATTTAAAGCAGTGCTACCCTACTGTATAGGGTTGCTCGATACACAGGATAATCATCAATCCTTTTTTCTTTGGACATAGCACTTAATTATACTTAATCACACACAAACAGATATATGTACAAATTCTTTTCCATATCACTCATCATATACAATATTAATACTGTAATATACCAACACAATTACAATTATACAATATAGAAATAATTCGGATATACACTAAAATACAACAAATTAATAACATAAATGTATAATATATAAATATAAATACACAATAAAATATAACTGCCACTTTATTACATTATTTTAGTACGTAAATATTTTTTCAAATTTTAAATGAATATGAAAATTTTGAATATAAGCTACAGCCTTGTTTGTTATGAACCGCTAAGTATTTCATTATTACTTTCATTTAGCTATATATGAAACATATAGTAAGGGACACTATTGTGATCATGAAAATTTTCAAATCTGAGTTTTCAACGGAAAAACATGTTTAGGAGACCTCCTTAGTCCAAATAACTAAGTCCCGCAAAATGGTCTGTATGTGCGTGTATCTGTATGTATGTGACAGGTCTAGCTCAAAAACGAAAAGTCATATGAAAATGAAATTGTATATTTAAGATTTGTATATACCTGAGATGTTACTGTAACTTTTTCGTCAAAATTGTCTAACCGGAAGTGGCACTTTATATCATCGATGAAACACATTTTTATTATTTTCTCGAAAACAGCTCCTGTTCGATTAAATTTATTATATCAGTGTAAAATTAAACAGTTTTTAGTAAGATGTAGGTTTTATTCTCATTGATGTTCTTTAACAGGGTGTAAATGGCTAATTTTCAATATTAGCTTCCTCTAAAGTACCTTTAATTTTTTTTTATTCGAAACAACCATATCACATTTATCTCTAATATAAAATATGAAAGAATTTGATGATTAACTAAAGGAGGAATAATAGATTGTAACAGGGAATAGTTGTAATGAAGGAACCAAAGGAATATGAGAGCTCGCCCGTAGATTAGAACAGGCTTCCATATTAACATAAGCTTAATATAATATGGACTCCGACTATATTAAGTACATATACATATGCGATTTTGCTAAATGTTTTCGTTGGTATTATTTAATATTTGATTGTATAGATTACAGCAATATAAATATTAAAATTTGTATATATATAAGGGTACTTAAATAAATAAAAATATCCACTTCCCAATTAATTTATCAGCAGATAAAAAATTGGAACACCAAATCATTATTCATTATCACCTTTATTTCACACATAAATTATTAATAATAAAAATTACAATTGAAAAATAATTACCTCGGCTGATATTTTTAGTTAATATTGTTTGATGCAATCCATTGGCTTGCAAGCACTCGTTCGACCGATCCATGGCTCTTCTTAAAAGAGCACGTATTAACCAGAAATATCAAACATGGTGTTGTATGGATAATTATTATGCTATTTATAGTAATTAAGAAACTAAATTACTTAAGAGAAACTAGATTAAAATAAGAATCGCCTTTAGCTCACTTTATTTTATAATAGAGGAAAGCAGAACTTTATATACGAAGTATCAACTTTTATCTTCTAACTGTTTATGAAAATAAAATAAAGGTGATAAAAATAAATACATAAAAACTTAATTTTATAAAATAAAAAATACTTATCAAGTTATTTAAAAGCTTGATTTTTTTTTTTTAAGAATTAATTTTTTGTAGCCAATTATCTTTCATGTATAATTAACAAATTTAGTTACAAATTATACATTTTTAATATATGTGTCCTCAGACATATTGGTCAGGGAAAAATATAAAATTAACAAAATTCCGAGAATTTTACTTTAACAGTTAGGTAGCCACCGTGTCATTTTATAAAATCAATGGAACTTACAAAGTTATTTTCTATATTAATTCATATTTAAATATGATGGCCGTAAAAACAGTTAATCATAGTATATATATAAGAATTTTCACAAATTTGAATATCCCAGTTTGTCAATTTATGTTGTTTTCTCTTTGTATAAAATATGTATATTTAATTTAATATTATCCATTTCAGAATATGGTGAAATGGAAGAGAGCGAGTTGACGAATGAGAAAGTAGCTCTCAAAGCTAATTTAGTTAGAATTAGGATCGAGAGTAAGGATAATGTTGCCATAGAGAAACAGTTACCTTTAGAAATGTCTTTACGCGCCTTCGTCTTCTTGGCACAGAGGCTTTTTCACACTGGCTCCGCTAAGCTCTTGCTTACATTAGTTAGTTCCAAGGTAATTGTATACATTTTAAACATTATTATTATATGTATAATTCATGTTTACTCCTTCATATTCTTAACGATTCAATGTTTTGTTTTGTTTTAAAAAAGTATTTTGTCTGATAATATATAATTTTTAAAAGACAAAAAGTTTCAGCCATTAAAGAATGATGTAAAAATTTGAGGATCAAAATAAATCCAAACAAAGCCATCATCACATTCACTCTTTGTTGTAAACCTACTGTATCCTTTCCTACAGTATTCTTTGAAAATATTCCACTTACCCCAGTTGAACAGACTGCAACGATAAGAGAATGCTCATAAATTCCGATAACTTCAACACTTGACAATGCTCTTAAGTTCCAGTATTATACAAAAAACTCCTGTACACTACCATCATCAGAGCCGTTTGGATATATGGAATTGAGCTTTAATAATACTTTATTTATTCTGGGACGAGTCCCTTTAGAATAATACGGAAGGAGAGAAACGTGGGCTAACGAGCTTCAGAGATACATGAAAAAAATGCTGACTAATGAAATAGTCATAGTAAAAAATTATAAGTTACTTTCTAACTTTAATAAATTAATAATAAAAAATTGAAAATAAAGTAAAAATAATGAGAAATGATCTAATAATTTATATACATATTTGCAGTGGTATCTATTTACAATTTTATGGGGACTGGATGGATAAGAAATGATTGAACAGGCAGGATTTAAAGGTAGGAAGGGTATTCGATTGACGGATGTGGGAAGGGATGGAGTTCCATAAGGATGAAGATCGGATAATGAACAATCCGTCGAAAGCAGCGGTTCGGTGGGCCCTTAAGTATAAATCAGAAGACCTGGAACGAGTATTGCGGTAGCGAACAGAGGATTTGAATTGGAGGAGCTCGGAGATGTATGAAGGTCGATGGGATTGGATGACTTGAAAGAGGAAGGATACCAGGAAATACTTGCGACGGTAGGAAGGGTAAAGCCACTTCAACTCTGCATAAAAACGGGAAACAGAGGCGTCCCTTGGGATCCCGAAGATGAATCGTACAAAGCAATTTATCAAACGTTTTAGTTTACCCTCGAGATCACCAGAGAAGCCCCCATATACCGTACAGCAATAGTGAAAGTGGGGAAAAATTAAGGAAGTGACCAGGAGTCTACGGGTTTCAAAGGGAAATGAGTGACGGAAGTAGTTTCGGCATTTTAAAGTGGAAATGGTACGGCGGGAGATGTTGGATACATGGTTTTTCCAGGAAAGTGTTTGATCAAAGGTTATTCCAAGGTTTTTGATAGAGGGATAAAATTTGATGGGATTATCATGTAGGAACAGAGTTGGAATATGTGGAACAGTTTTAAGGAGGTGATTGGAGCCTATTAAGATTGCCTTTAGGTTTCCTTATCCAATCCTTACAATCCAAAATCCTCTTTAGAATCCTTAAAGCTTCTTATTATGTGACAAATATAATTATCCGTAAATACTTCATTATTATTCCCTTTGTTGCCATTTTGCCCCGAATTAGATATTCTTCTTTTTCCGGACTTGTTGGTCACTCTAACTCTCTACTTCATAACCAAGTCGTGGATTTCTATGCAATTGCATATTTTGTTTGCATGCAGTGTTTAAACTGCTGATCAAAACCTATATGAATCAGTGTATCAAGATGCAATTGATCAAATTTTATATTGCATATTTTGATTGTTTCTAATAAAAAATAATACTAATCTCAGCTCTGACGAAGGCCTGAAATGTAGTCAGAAACGTTGGCATAAAATAAAATAAAAATTATTGATTCTTATTTGTATTTCTCTCTGAGTGCTATCTCCGTCTATTTTTTGAACCGTATTATCCACGATTTTTTCACCTTTATTCTCTCAAAATGTGTCTTAAAAGAATTATTACTATGTTCAAATAAATTTGTCTTTGTGATATCTGTATAATACATGACATAAGTTGCTATTTTTTTAAATTTACCAATACATATTCTTTATCAACGTACCTATCTAATTTATTTACCTTAAATATATAAATTTATCATTGATTTCTTAATTGATTTTAGAACCCATTGCTCAAGATACAACTTGACAACATGATGAAGACTTTGAGCTATTACTGCGTCGAAGATGGTGATATTGTGAAAGTTGAATGGTGATTGAGTGTTATTAGTCTGTAAGAATTAAGAGTCACTGTGACTGTTGCGAAGCTTGTTTTCATTGTCGAACCTGTATCATATGATGTATAGAGAAATATATTTTTCATAGATGGCTAGCTTTATTTATTTAAGCTATATGAAATAAATTTTTTATTGATTACCATTAAGTTTTAAGTTTTTTATAATATATTTTTTTAATATCTAACCAATGAATAATACATTTAAAATATTAATAGTTAATTTTTGCAATAAAACCATTTAAATCCATTTTATTTTTAAAGGTTTTTTTCAAACCAGAACTGCTAATAATAAACATTTTTTTAAATTTATTTAATAAATATATTTTTATTAAGTACTATTATATTTAACATGTAGTTATTACTCATTCGAAAGTCGTCAATTATTTTTAGGTTTGTTACTTAATATCCTCAGCTTATTTATTCATTAATAAAAATCGAAGAAGCAATTTTTTTTTCAATATTTTCTACTTCTGAGTGAATTTGTTCATTTAAAATAAATGATAAAAATATTGATTTATTAATATGATAACTTGCACCAAGAGCACATAATGTTGAATTATTCCAAGTAAATATTTTAATCGGAAAGGTTAATTTGAAGTTTAATACTGAAATATAAAAACTCTTCTTCCATATATATCAATTAATTCTTTCTTATTTATAGTCTTACATATAATCAATACTCATTAAATAATTCTAAAAATATAAATCAGCTGATTGAGGATGGTCGATTTTAATAATGTGTTAATTACATTTATACTGACTAAATTTTTTTACTATTTTTATCTATCATAATGTTTTTAATTTTGAATTCACAATTTAGATATCTTGGAACAGTGAATTCTTTTGTTTTAAAATAAAATATTGTATTTGGACACATTACTTTCACTTAATAAAGAAATTATAAATTGGGATTCAAATTCCCATAGTTTAGAAAATCATTGTTAAATCATATGCTTTGAAGTGGAGTTGTGTACAACATTTTCTATTATACTAAATTTTATCACCATTTCTAAAGCACTTTTTAGTAAATTTATCATCACATATCTGTCTTTAATTTATTTATAATAATGGATTTAATATACAATTGTTTATAAAATCATAATAAAATAATATTTTCATGAAAATATGTTCTTCTTATAAAACCTTGAATTTTCTATTCCAATGTTGAGATTTTTGAGACTGTATTATATTATATTAATTTGTTAACCATGGTGATTCAAATCCATGAATGTGTAAAAGAAAAAAAGACTGATAGTGTAACAACAAATAACGCAAAAAGTGTCATCCTGCTTAGAAAGTTTTCAGAAAATGAGACATGAATGCTGAATAACTTAGAATTAAAGTCAAGATTTTACTTTCATATTTAAAGGATTCATTAGTAAGTTTCTTTTTAGTAATTATACATACCAATAATGGTATTGAAATTAATTGCAGATTGGAATTTTAAAACTACGCAAAGACAAGACTAAAAAAGACGCATTTGCAAAAACTACAATTTTTTTAATCCAAAATTTGAAGTCTATTAAAAACAGCTGCTTGGTACATAAACAATAAATCTTTATACTCCTACTTACGGCATTCAACACATACATACTGTTTACTCCCGATTTCAAATCAAACTAAATTGACTTAAACGATTGACCTAAAAACAGAGTTGGATGTTAAGGTTTTGGGTGTTAAAATAAAAACTGAATAATAATACATTTAAAGTTTTCATTATACTTATCTATTAATATAAATGGATCCCACTACTCACTCACGGGTTTACATTTTCATCATCTTAAATTTAATCCTATATTATGAAAAAAAGTTTTAAAACACTAAACTGACAATAAATAAGACCAATAAATGGATGAATTTTGAATTGTGAACGATCGGATGAGGGATGCGCAACTTTTTCTAAACTTATGTTATTGAAATGCCCTTTCTTTTAAAAATATACGATCTTAACAGTCTGCCATTTGTATAGCAATCCACTTGGAAAAAGTACCTGCCAATGAAGAAACTAATACCATTAAAATACTGACATGTTTTAATTTACTGTGATTTGGGGCTTTTATCCTGGAAGCCATTAAATATTCTATAATTCAAATAATAATTCTATAATTCTGATTTACATGCATGTAAAAAAAAAAAAAAAATTGTATCACAAAAATTAATAAGGTTTACATATAATTAAAAATAGCATAAAATTTTAAAAAAGGAGGAAAAATTAATACGAAAACAATTTTTAATAATAAAAAAAAAAAGATTTATTACAAAATTGCTTTGAACATAAGCTTTCAATCGTCTTGACTGCTCATTTTAAAAATATTCAGTAAAACAAAGAAGAAAAAACTATAATAATATATCCACTTAAACGAATGGGAGTTCTGTTTGAGTAAAATAAAAGAAAGAATTATAATCAATTTTAACATATGTTTAATTCGGAAATTAGTTCATAAATGAATGACTAAATTTTTAGTCATTAGTCGTTTTAAAAAAAAACTATTTTTTTTTTTTTTATTTCTTTTATGTTAGCTGCAACTAATGAATAAGAAAAATTCATTAGTCATGAATTTTTTTTATGAATTAAATTTTATTCGTCATTAGTCATTCCGATATTTTTTCGCCTAACTCTGTCCGAAAATAACATGCTCATCTGGAGTCGACTGAAAAGAAACTGGATGACAGATCTTTCATGGATTTAAGAAATAAATAATAGGTAGAGAGGTACTGCTAGGTACTATCCTTCCTGATGCCTAAAATGCCATTTTCCTAATTCCACAACACCTCTGCTTATTGTCACATTCATGACAAAAGAAGATTAAGATTTAAAGAGAAATAAAACATAAAAAGGAGATATTTAATACATAAAGTATTTTTAAGAACAGCTACTGAAGGTTTCATTTATTAAAAAAAACAACTTGTTCTAAATCAATTCCTCTTCTACCGCTAGATCAGTGTAGAGGATCCTGTTTATAAAGCTTGATCCATTTATCTCGTTCTTGCACCAGTTTACTGAGTCTATTCCAATTCATACCTCTCCTATCGAAATCTTCCCTGACTGAACCTTCCCAGGTCTTTCTGGGCCTTCCTCTCGGCATTCTTCCTTCCACTTTTACTTCATATATAGTTTTGGCCATTCTTCCCTCCTGCATTCTTTTGACATGGCCAAACCAGCGTAGCCTGTATTCCTCAATTGTGTTTTCTGCTGGTTTTATTCCCAAATTGCTTCTTATCGTTGTATTCCTGATTCCCTCCTAGTTTTTCCCTCTATCCTCAGAAATCGCATTTCCATTGCTTTTATGTTTTGAGGTTATAGTCCAGGATTCACTGCCATAGGTCAGTATGGGGACAAATGTATTTTTATGCACCGTCTTCTTGACATTTTTTTTATACTTCTCTCTTTGCTAAGAAACCTGTTTTTAGTGAATGGGAGCATTTGCTGGCAAGTTTTATTTTTTCCCTGATTTCGCCACCTATCCAACCGTTCTCATTTAGATGGGCTCCCAGATACTTAAAATCTTTGACGTGCTCCAGTTCCTCCCCCTTCAATCGAAGTACTCGATCTCCCGTCTCTTCTCCCCTTCCTATCCTCATAATTTTTGTCTTGTGGCTGTTGAACAGTTCTAATTCTTCCAACAGGATTCGGAGGATGTATTGGAGGTTTCTTCCGTTGTTCCCGAATACCACATATCGTCGACATATGCCAGAAGGGTGAGATGAACTGGTTATAGCATGAAAAACACATTTTTAGCCATTGGTCTGCCTGTCTGTATGCCTTTTCGAAGATTTTCTCGGGAACTAGTGAACCGATTCTGTTGCTCCCTTTATTATTTTGTAGGATTTTGACTACTGATATATATAGCTGCTGCGCAGTAAATTAAAAACATGTTTTTCTATAGACTGTAGCGCGAAAATGGCTCTAACGTATTTGATGAAACTTTCCTATATTGTTTTAATAATTTTCCTTTCAATTTTCGTATATGGACTAAATTTCCGAGAAAATTCATGGAAAAAAGTTATAAAGAAAAGAAAAATGTTTTGGGGCCTAACTCGCTGAGTATAATGAATTATAACGAAACTTTTGAAAGGTAATTAAATTAACTACAAAACAAAAATAAAAAAAAAACTTTAGTTCATCAAAAAAATCGTACTCATATCTTTTCATTGATCAATTTTCAGGAAAATATATCTAGTTCAATTTTTTTTGTTTCTTGATGAATATATGTAAAGATATAAATACTTTTCTGAATTAGGTAGGAAAGTCGTGTGAGTGGATACACCAGATTTTTTTTTTAGAAGAGTTAAAACCAATTATTTCTTAATGTTTTATTGGTACAATATCGAATTTTATTCTCTCTGCTATTTTACGTAGTAGGAGATGAATTGCAGTTGCTAATGTCACCTACATATCAGACTTCGTTATGTCATCTTTAGTACAAATAGAATAAATATGGTAAATTGTTACATACCTCCTTCTTTACTAACAGTAGCAATATAGCACGATCTTTTGCATCAATACGAACTGATAGCAGATCGTCAGGACCGATTGCGTCCTTTGTGTCCAGCTTTGAGCTCTATCACCTCTTTGGATTTTCGCACTCTCTGTTTAACAGAGAAGGTTTCAAAGTAAACGTGTAGGTTCTGGGGTGAACAGTTCAAATTATGAGTACTGGGTTTAGCTGTTAGTTTTAACAATAAGTGTATATAATGAAGAAACATTTTGAAAAACTTAAATATTTTGATGCTTATTATAAACCTGTTGATGATTTGCAAGAGAGAACTTTTATTGGTGGCACAGGTAATTTATTTCTTCATTATTTATGCCTTACTAATCATGTTTTTGTTTATTTTTAAAAGTTGATTAATGCAATGTAATATAATTAATTTTAATTTTTTATGTATTTTTTCAGTTTCAATTTTGTGTTGGTTGACAATTATGTTTCTGTCAACTGTCAGGTGTTATGAATTCTTTACCAATTCGGAAACAGATGAGTCCATATATGTTGATACTTCAAGAAGTTCAAAGCTATGGATAAATTTAGATTTTATCATACCTAGGATATCTTGTGACTGTAAACTACAACATTAATAAGTTTTCATGTTATTTTAGGCTATAAAAATATTATTGTATAAATTTTGTGATTTATATTGCTATTAGATGTTGCGCTTGATGCAATGGATAGTTCCGGAGAACAGCATTTGCACTTAGAACACAATATTTTTAAGAGAAGATTAGATTTGAATGGTACTCCAATAGCTGAACCACAAAGTGAAAGTAACTATTCATTATCTGTATAATATATTAATTCATTTTTTATTTTTATTTTTGAAAATTATTTTCAATGTCTTCTGACTTATAAATATCTAGGGAGGTTGCTAGGCCAATAATTATAGTAATTTTGAATTTTTTTATCCTAACTTGATTCATTTTGATACTTGACTTTCCCATTTTCCTTGCCTGTTTTCATATTAAGTATATAGTTTTTCTAGATTAATGTAGACTGGGATAATACTGACTTCACAATTGTTATTCTAATATGGCAACTGGGCACAAAATTAAACAATATATGGGCTTTAGAAATTAGCCGATTCTGTCCTAAAAGAGATGACCAATCATCTGGTAGGGTCCTGACCCCTGAAAAACACCTGTCATGGATTTATTCACCTCTTTTGAGCATGCAGAACTCGATAAGTTGTGATCTATGATCTAATTAAAGCAAGGTTACACTGGTGATCGTGACTCAATATTTAATATTTTACAATTTTCATTATTCTATCTGCTGCATGGTCAATGTGATATTTGACCAATCCCCTAATGTTGAAATTATACTTGTGAAGTTTTATGAATTTAGTTACGAGAGATTAATTCATTTGAGTTTTATCTGAGTTCACATGTGTTCCACATGGATTATGCCTGGTTCACAATCATTTCGATCACACTTGTTCATGGAATCCCGAAAACAGCCGAATCTTTTATGACGTCAGCCCCCACCACACAATCCCTATTCATACAGTTTTGAAGAAAAAAAAAACATTCATGAAACTTCCTTATTAACAAATCATATATTTACTAATTTGTTAATTATTAATTTTTATTATAACGGTTATTACTCTGAAAGAAATTTTATGAATATACTCTGTCGTATTAGAAATTTTTCATTGGAGTTTTTGTATCTTTTTGGATTTCTTAGATATATGATTCCACTATTAAGTAGTCAAGGACGCTTATGTCTTATGGAAAAAATGTCAGATTAAAGATTGCGCGAGAATAGTGGAAAATATTAATAAATGAAGTGTATCTATTAATCGTTATATAGATAAATATTTATTCAAATAATATACAATCCCAACAGGATCCATAGATCTGCCAGTTAGTTGGACTATACTGTTAACTTTTTTTTTTTTTTTTTTTTTTTTTTATTTCAATGGAATTTACAACTGTATTACATAGAGAATACAATAAGTAAATGAGAAATTTGTAACATGGCATGTACAACATGAAGAGAAACTACCCATTGGTAGAACTCAAATACTGTTAACTTAAAATTTATTTTGGCATTTTAATCTGTATTATTTTTATTGAATGAATTAGCTGCATAATTGTTGTTATTCGTAGTTATTTTGCTTAGCCCAAAATGGAGACTTATTGTAGTCATTCGTAAAAAAATAAAAAAAACATTTTCGAATAAGAAATTAATGTGCTGGGGAAACAACTGACGAAGAATATCTGATTATTCCAAGATAATGGACATCTTCAATAAGAAAAATAATATCGTGAAATAGCATTTAGAGATATTATAATCAAAGGTTTTCCACAGCTGTATAATATATGTACTATTTGGAATAAGGTTACATGATGTAGTCTAAATTTCGAATATAAATCAGCTCCTGCTGTATAACTGAACATGGTTAAGGTTATTGAAGTTCTTAAATGGCAAAAAAGTTAATAGTGACTGACTCAAGAGATCGTTCGCCTTCTCTTTCGGATAAACCCGATCTCATTCGTCACACCATGAACAAGTGTGACTGAAGTGATTGTGAACTAAACGTAATCCGTGCGAAACTCATGTGAACTAGTACCAAGATTTTTTTACTTACTCATACACATGTGAAATATATTGAAGGGTAAGCATTGAGGTCATCTAAAATTTGAGATCTGAGTTTTCAATATTCAATATTGTTGTTGTTTTTTTTTCAATATTCAATTGTGTTTAAGAATGAGGACAATTTCAAAGTAGAATAAATATGTTTTGTATTTTTATTTTCAGTTCTTAAAATATTTAAAGGTTTTATTATAATTTGTTTGCACACAATATCTACTATTGCATAAAGTGTATCCGGTTCATATAATTGAGGTAATTACATTGCAGAGAATGAAATGGGCATGTAAAATTGTTGGGCTCAGTAACAAAAGAATTCTTAAAAGATTAATATGCATTGGTTACCGTCGAGGGGTAGATTGAAGTGAATGTGGGAAGATTGTGTTAAGGAGGAGAGAGGTGTATAGACGGTGATTCGTGCTATTGACATCAAATCTTCGTGTTCGTTAAACTTTTTATTATTATTCTTCCTGTTAGCTGTTAATCATTTAGCACCAATCTCAACAATATTGACATGAGGCTAAGTTATTTGGGAGTTAGCAGATTTGTTTTAAAAAATCAATTTCATTTAAAATATTTGATTATTTCAAGTAGAAATATTACATTTTGACCAGTTAAAGTTTGTTTAAAGTTAAAAATAAATGGAAAGTTGCTCACTTGAATTTATAAAAATAATACAAATTTTGTTGAATATTAAAAATTGATATGCTCTGTATATCCATCTATTAACTATTTTTTTCTTCTTTTTCAGAAATAGGTATGAAAACTTTTACAATAGAGGTGAAGTAGTATATTATTAGTTCATAAAAAAATAATTTAAGATTTGTAATCTTTAAAGTATAATTATATAATTAATAAAATATGTTACAGGAAACCAATAATACTGAATCAACTACAGCAAAACCCGTTTGTGGGAGTTGTTATGGAGCTGAAGATCCAATCCTAAATATCACGTATTTTTTTTTTTTTTTTTATCTAAAAGTAATGTAAAGTTCCTTACATCAACACCAACATTGTTATTCTACGTTTCCGTGGTATAATGTTTGTTCCTAGTATCAAATATCCATGAAGGCAAAGATTTGATTACTGGAAATTCCAAGATTTCTTTTATTTTATAGAACTGTGTCTATAGGTGATCTTGGATCTATAGATAACTGATAAGCTGTTTGGATCAAAAATTAATGGTCTGTTCTGAAAAAGTTTTTTTCTTAAGTTTTGACCTATGTTGTAGGTGTTTTTCAGGGCTATATAAGATACAAACAGTATATATTTGTTATTTAATTATATATAAACAATATATATATTAATTATGGAAAGTTACAGTATATGTAGATGACTGACATTCAATTTGGAAAAGTAATGGATTATCAGGATATCTGGAGTATATTTAGGGTATTAGGTATATTAAGAATAATAATAAAACCGTTCACCTTAAAAACGAGACCTCTTCCACCGATTTCCAATTCCACCTTAGCCCACATTTACAAATATTTGTTAATACCCACCTTCTTTAGATGTATTTAATAATTTAACTAATTACTTAGACCAATACACGCAACTACTACTTCAGTAACTTTAGCTATAATAGCATTTTCTTATCTCGCCCAAACTTTTTCGGCAACAAACAACTACTTTTAAAAACACCTGGTCCCTTTCTACCTGTCTGTTTTTTGTTACCTGATCTACATCAGACAGCCAGACGCCATTGGGCCTTCAACACTGCCTGACGGAATGGTATATTTTTAACTTTATTTTTATTTTTTTTATTGCTAATATACCTAATACCCTTAATATATCCTGATAATCAATTTACCTTTCCTAATTGAACTGAATATCAATAGTCGTCTATATATACTGTAACTTTCTATACGTAATATATATTGTTTATATATAAGTAAATAACAAATATATATTGTTTGTATCTTATATAGCCCTGAAGAAGACTTACAACGTAGGTCGAAACGTCGGAAAAAATGAAATAAAATATACTATAGTATTTTTTTTTACCGCACTCGGAATAACTTCTTCAGACAATAGAATTTTCATTTGTTGTAAGGTTCTTTTTTCAAGTAGTTGAATTTTTTATTTACTTCATATGCATTATTTTTAATAAATAGTTTAATAGGTGCTGTAATACATGTGAAGAAGTAAAAGAAGCATATAGAATAAGAAGGTGGCAGATACATGAAACTCATATTGAGCAATGCAAATCTTCTGCAACATCACAGCAGATAGAAAAAGCATTTAAAGAAGGGTGTCAGATTTATGGCTATATGGAAGTTAACAGGGTAAAGTTCAATATATGTCTATTAGTTTTAAATTATATTTTTTTTATTATGTTATTTATTTGAATTTAAATTGTTTATGTAATGCATAAATTTTCCATCTTTATTCGAGGGTGAATATTTGGTAATGTTAACAAAAACACAAAAATTTATGAATTTTTCTGAGGCATATTTGCAAAAAATATATGGGAAAGGAATTACTTCGCATGTATGGAGCCGGCTACATCGTGCCTTCTCAGTGCTTAGCTTCTACCGTTGGGTATCGTACTTCATAATTCTAGCTAATAATTCATTTTATTAGCTTTTGTAAATGCATGTTTATAAAGTAGGACTATAATTTTTTAATAGCATCGTGTTTGACACAAGTATTCATCATACCATAGAGGAGGAAGGCCAGACCTCCGGTACCTCCCTAGACATATTGTTATTTCAAGTTTTTAGCTAAATATAGAGCTATTTAATGGGAGAATTTCCGTATTAGATATGTTCTTAATTACTTGAATTCTCTTGCATATCAAATTTATGTGATTTTTTTTTTTTTTACCACCTTCACAATCATCTAGATATTAGTGACTGAAAAAAAAGATGTACAACCCCCTGATTTGCATTTGTTGAATTTCTACTCACCGCATTACTAAATCATCTATATGGCCATCCCTCGAGGGTGTCAGCAAAGGTTGCCCTAAATATGTCATCATTTGTGCAGGCATGAAATGCTTTATTTATTTATGGTTATCTTGAGACTGAGATAATCTAAAAAACTGAGTAACCTTGCCCCTCCAATTTAAAAAATCACGAAACCTCAACTGCGTTTGAAATAATGAAAAATTGTTAAGATCTTGATTTTATATATATATGTTGATCATTCAGAATTATGGTCACTGTTAGACCTTTTTTATACAAATGGATTTCGTGGATATTACTGAATAATATTCAGGCATTGACTATTGAATTATTGATTAAAACAATAATAATTTTAAGGAAAGAGCTGGTCTGGGGTGATGGTCGTAAAATAGTCAAAAACTATTTTATTTTAAACCCACGGCCAATGTCACCCTGGACCATCTCTTTCCTGGATATTATACTATGGTCAAACATTCAGTATTCAATAAAATAATAATTTTACAAAAACTTATGATATTAAAATATTTCCATTTTAACTATTGTTGTTAATAATTATTTTTATTGACAATTTACTGTATTGTCCAAAATATTTTATCTAAGCTATTTATTAAAATTAATTTGATCTTTAGGTTGCAGGTAGTTTTCACATAGCTCCTGGTCAGAGTTTTTCGATCAATTATGTCCATGGTGAGTATAAATTTATTATAAAATATAAAAGCAAATATGTCTGTTTATTTAGGAAATCTTTGCATCTCTGAATGAATTTATCTATATTTTCATTAAATCAAATCTGATTGTAAGCTACTATTGCCTTTTCTTGGAGATGTCAATGAAAAAGAAGTCATACAATTTTTTTCTGATCTGTAGGTTTAAATCTGTAAAACAATATGGTATGTATGTGGAACGCACTACTATATTAGCATTACTTTTTTTCAAAACTTTTATAAACCAAATTTGTTAAAAATTGGCAAAATAATTGTTTTTTTCTTTTCTCTTATCTCGAAGTGGACCTAGTTACAATAGAAGCTAAATGAGAAAAAAAGTAAAATAAAAGTCTCATGAATTTAATTCTGATTTTTATTTTAACTTATCTATATCTGTAATATATGCCTTGGAAGTTACAGCAACTTTTTTTATCAAAAATCGGCCAACCGGAAGCAGCATTTTATGTAATGATAAAACACATTTTTACAATTTTATCGAAAACGGCTCCAACAATTTTTGTTACACTCAGTATATCAGTATATTATTAAGTTGTTTTTAATATCAGCTAGGTCTTATCCACATAGATGTCACTTTACAGGACTTAAATGCCCAATGTTCATATACGGCTTCCCCTAAAGTACCTTTAATTTTGTTTATATTAAGAAATTAACTTTCTCTCTCTTATTGACAGTAACTATAAAAAATGGCTGAATATAAAGGATGAAAGAATTTGATAACTGGAAACGAGAAAAAAGGGAAAATTTTCATTTAGGTCGAAAATGAATCTCTGCAAATACTAGTCAGAAGGTATACGTATAATATATCATTGGAAAGCGGTGAATTTTAGAAAAAAAAACAACATCTAAAACATAAAGTCGTAGAAGGTAATGGAGAGTGACGAAAAAATTATAAATAATAATTTGTGAAAACTAATATTAATTAACGGAAATCATATATTTCCAAGGAAATCTAATGAAATGTATATACTAAATATAAAATTTTAATTTTTTTTTTTTAGTTTGAAAAAAAATATTTAAAATCCACTGAATGAAGCCAATGAGGTTGTTTTAAAAACTATTTTATTGTACTTGTGTGAAAAAAGAAGTGAAATATTAAAATATTTCATGGATGTGTATAACATATGCTTGATTATAAATAATTATTTACATTTACTGTAGTTTCATAAATCTAGATCTGCTGTTATATTTAAATAATTAGGTATACATCCTTGATTTATTGTTAATCTACTATTTAAAAAATTTCCCTTCGTGAAATCACAATGACTTTTGACCTAGCGATGCTATATTTAAAAGCAAATCACTGTATTTTGGTATGTTTTCCAAGGGTAAAAATTAAGAATTTAAAAAAGCGATAGAGATTTAGTAACTTTCATATCTCTCTTTAGTCTATAGAGCTCAGAGACGGGTGTTAAGTGATTCAAATATAATGATGCAATACATCTAAGATTTTTATAGGCTACAACCGATATTATAAATAGGGTTTATGTTATGGTGACAGTCTTAATGAGGTTTTGTATAGATAAATATGACCGAAATTCAAAAATGTATTATTTAAAGTTTAGCTGCATTAAAAATGTGCTTCAAAAATTTCTTGTAATAACCCAATTTTGCCAGACAAGAATTGCTTTTCAAAGTAGAGTGGTAAGCGAAAGTCGTGTGATGCACGCACCAGATTTTTATAATATTGTGAAAGGAAATGAATTCAAAATATTACATGGCTTTAGAATAATTTTTTATTTCTAATTATTGAAGTGTGAACTGAATTATAAGATTAATATTTTTATTATAATAAAGTACTGGAAGCGTATAATTGGAAGAGGATGGAAATAATCTGGAGGTAGTATAAAACGAAGATAATAAAGATTAAATAAAGGTTAAGTAATAATGGAGAATATTTGAAATTAATATGTATTTTTATATATAAAATATATATTAATTTCAAATATTCTCAATTATTGCTTAACTTTTATTTAATCTTTATTATCTCCGTTTTATAATATCTCCAGATTATTTCCATCCTCTTTCAATTAAACTATCATTTAATGATTCATAATTTTTATTATAATAGTTATTATTTACAGAATATAGTAAAATATTTGGGAATGCAATCACCAGTTATTGGGATGGCGGTTGGCTAGGATTCAAGTATTTAAATATCACTGAGGTCGATTACATTAAACATACTCAATGATAACAAAATTTTAAGTCATGTTATACTCTGAAAAGCCTTTGGTTTAATTTATATGATTCTCTTTTATCAAAATATACATTCTACATTTGAGAAATATTTCCTTTTGTGTTGTACTGATCAATTTTGATATTTTTTTAACATAATTATAAAATACTTTATGTTTATGATTCGTTTGTTTTCATTAAATATGACCACTTTTCTGTTGTAAATTTAAAACTATAATTAGTACTTATAATTCTGAGATAATACATATAATATTCAATATACCTTCTGTAATACACAAAGCAGAATTGCTCATGGTTTTATCTTGGCTTAGCTTACAAACTGTTGTAATCAAGATTTACTAGTATACTACTAAAGTTATAAAAATAAGAGTTTGCGAAGAATTCCTTAAAACATATTTGCTGTTATCTGTTTTTTATTTTAAAATAATTTAATTAACTATTGTTTTAACAGTACATGATGTCCAGCCATTTTCATCTGGTCAGTTTAATACTAGTCACATTATTCGACATCTGTCCTTCTCAAGAACAAAAGTTATTGGGCATTTAAACAACCCATTGGATGGTTCAGAATCATATGCAACTGAAGGTAATCTATTCAATGCATTTAATTTAAGAAATATACAAAACATTATTTACATATTGATAAACATAACAGTAAAGTACATACATCATTATCCACGAATATCTGCAATTGAATATATGCCTTTGGTCATGACTTAAAAGAAGTTTTATTTCATTTATGACTAATTCGGCATACAATTTTTACATTTCAACTATAACCAATAAAACCTATTTCCATAGTGCTGTTCTTTGATAAGGTTTTTAGCAACGGATTCCTGTACCGATTGCCATGAAAGTTCCAAACGTTCCTCCACCTTGAATCATTGTTTTACCAACGTTGTTAACCAAATCCCTTCCCCTGAGGCCGATCCTTTAAAGAAAAATTAATATTAAAAAAAATATGTTTAAATTGCATCACTTAATTTTTATATATATTTTAAGCATAAATATGTACCTGAGCGCTCCAAAGCCACCGAACAATGCACCTGAAGCCAATCCCACACAGAACCCTATCATAAAACCTATTCTCATTCTTTCCCAACAAGTTGGTCCAGTTGTTTGATATCCTCCTGCTGGAAGTGGCATTGTCAATGTGCCTGGAAATTGGGGTAAAATTTAGAAAAATTAATAGAATTTACAACAATGATAAGGAGGTTTCTTGAATTGAAATGTTTGTCACATTACGTTTAATTTATCAAGAACAGCACTAATGCTACTTTAGCGGAACCTACTACAGTGGTTATATACCATGATGGTTAGGAAAATCATGTGTTTTCAATGCCAGAATGATATGTAAATACTAGAGGCAGGTGAGTTATTTATATTAAATATGATTTTTTTATTCCATTTTTAATAATTCTTTTTTCATTTTTTGTTGTTTTAATTTTTGTCATTATGGTTTCTTCTTTAAGTCTTATCTGTCTGTTTTGTTTCTGTACCGATCCGTTTTCACTTCCGTAGGTTCATAAGCTTCGTTCACTCTGGTTTGGTTCTCCAGAGAATGATTTTATTTTATTATTGAATATTAAAATTATTTAATTTTAATTTATTCTTGTTAATCCCGTGCCAGATTAAATTAAAATAGGTAATAACTAGAGATATGTTATTGCACATTTTATTCACTTACGTGTAAAAACCCCGGACCCGAATATTTGTCCGTTTCAGGATCTGTTGAATAACATATTTGAATTTTATATTGCACGTTTTGCTATCTTTGGCTTAACTTACACGATTTTAATTTATTTTTTTTGCATTAAATTAAAGGGAAGAATTTTTTTAAACTTTTTACTTTTACTCACGTATATATGTAATATATAAGTAAGGGTAAGTATTGCGATCGTGAAAATTTTCGAATCTCAGTTTTTAACGAAAATACATGTTTTGAGTCCAAATAACTAAGTGTCGCAAAATGGTCTGTGTGTGTGTTAACAGTCTAGCTCATAAACTAAAAGTCGTACGAAACTGATATTAAGTATATAGCACGGCGGATCTACGGGGGGGGGGGGGGGGGGGAGAGGGAGGCTTTCGGGCTGAAGCCCCTCCCCCCCAAAATGGAAAAATATAACCATGTTTTATGGGAAAAAAAATTTTAAAAATACCTCTTAAAGTATTATTGTTCGTGTTATTACGTTTAAAAATACTTAAGGAATAACTTAAACACCATTTCATATAGGTAGTTAGTTTCTTTCTGTTTTTCCAAAGTATTATCGTTATTTTTATGAAAAAAAAAAGGTTTCGGGCTGAAGCCCCCCCCCCCAAAATGAAATCCTGGATCCGCTAGTGGTATATAGGGGTTTTCTATAAGTCGGATGTGACAGTAACGTTTTCGTTAAAATCGGTTAACCGGATTTTTCTCAAAAACGGCTCTAACGATTTTGATTAAACTCGGTGTATCATTGTATAATTAAGTGGTCTTTAATATCGTTTAGGTGTTATCCCCGTTGATGTCACTCTACAGGGCTTAAATGCCCAATGTTCATATATGTCTTCTTCTAAAGTAATTTAATATGTTTTATTTTAAAAAGTTAATCATTTTTCATTATTCAGAGTTACGAAAAAAATGCTACATATAGCTTTAGAAAGAATTTTATAAGTTAATAAAGGAGAAAAAAAAATAAAAATGCAGAAAAACCTACGTTGCTATAGACTGTAGCGCCTAACTAACTATGACTAACTCCAATTTCAACATTCTTTATTATTAATTTTAGTGATGTTTCTAGTGGCAAAACTTATACCTTTATTCACAGTTTTATATTTCAACACTGCAATCACCTGCTCTGTGAATGAACTTACTCACTGTTCGTATAGTTATAACTTTTCAAACTAGAAATATCACTAAAATGACATTACTCAAAAATGTTGAAATTGTAATAAGTTATTCTGTCAGCTGAAAGGCTCAGAGATTGAAGTTATATAGCTCATAAAAATAGATTTTTATTGCCTACCTTCGATATATTAAATAGACATTTTGTAATTATAATGGTCTTAATGACTTTTTATCTGTAAGCTTTAAGCTTTAACTCCGTTTAAAATGTACTTCAAAAATTTTTATAATAGTTCAACATTGCCAGAAAATAATTTCTTTACAAAGTAGAGCGGTAAGTGAAACGCACCAGATTTTTTTTTTCAAGACGCAGCGAAGTAGAGTAATGATAAATTCGGCCAATTAAAAGCCACTTTGATTTTATTTTTTCTGAGGAATCATCCTAAAAGAGAATACCTCGCTTCTCCTTAATGACACTTTTTTAGGAGCCCATGTGGAGCAGTGACCTCTTTGTACCCGTTCCAATTCTGACTATTTAGCTTTGAGGTCCCCTGAGTCGAAATAACCAAGTCCCACAAAATCGTCTCTGTGAGTGTGTGTTTTAACAGTCGAGCTCAAAAACTAAAAGTCTTACGAAAGTGAAATTGTATATTTAAGGTTTTTATATGCGTGGGATGTTACGGAAACTTTTTCGTCAAAATCGGATAACCGGAAGTGGCACTTCATACCTTGGACTTAACATATTTTTACGATTTTCTCTAAAACAGCTCTAACGATTTTGATTAAATTCATTATATCAGTGTAAAATTAAGTTAAATGGCTAATTTTCAATATTAGCTTCCTCTAAAGTACCTTTATTTTTTTTTATTTGAAACAATTGACCATTTCACATTAATCTATAATACAAAATATAGTTATATATGAAATATGAAACAATTTGGTAATTAACTAAAGGAGATATTAGAGATCGTAACGGAGATTAGTTGTAATTCAGGAACCTCAGGAATAAGATACACACGTGCTGGCTGGAAAGATTAGAACTCGCTTCCATGCATGACATGAGCTTAATATAATACCAACTGCAACAATATTATGTAAATATACACATGCTGTTTTCATAAAAAAAAATATTTAAAACTATCTCTTAAACTATTATTGTTCGTGTAATTACATTTAATAGGACTTCAAGAATCACTAAGAGAACATGTCATATGGTTAGTTAGTTTCTTTCTTTTTTTTTTTCAAATTAATTACCGTTAAATATATGAAAAAAAAATCCTTTGGGCTGAAGCACCCCCCAACATTAAATCCTAGATCCGCTAGTGAATGCTATTGTTGGTATTATTTAATATTTAAATAATGATACTTATACAAATAAAAATACCCACAATGAAATATAAATAAATATAGCGTTTATAATTTTTACTTCCACTTTCTTTTTTTCTGAAAATACTTGATTCTGTTAAGAAGAGGGTGGTAAGTTAAATTTGTGTGATGTGCTCACCGCACCAGATTTTTATTTTTATTTTTAAAATTTAATATGAAAATTAAGAATTGACATATTGTAATGTGAATAATTGTTTTCAGGTGGAACAATGTTTCATTATTATTTAAAAATTGTTCCAACACTTTATGTATTAAAGCATGGAGAAACATTGGAAACGAATCAGTTTTCAGTAACGAAATATGAAAAGGTAAATAGAAGTTAATTATATTTAATTTTAATGAAAAAAATATGTTTTTTTAATTTAATAAATTAATTACTATTTTTTTTTATTAAACATAATTCATTGTATCATACATTTCAGGTGATGACACCTATGAGCGCAGAATCAGGAATGCCTGGTATATTTTTCAGCTATGAATTGTCAGCATTGATGGTCAAAGTTACCGATAAAGATGTGTAAGTAATTTTATATATGTGCGTGTTTAAATTATGAATACATTTTCTGAGAGCATATTATTGCAAAAAGAAACTCGCAAAGTATACTTTTGATGGATCATAACTTTTCAAGTACATAGTTTTTAATTTCTATCATATTTATTCATACAAAAAAGAGGTTGTTAAATTTTTGAATTTTTCGGTCGATCACAATGGTTGATTATTGAAAATAATAAACCAAAAATATGTAAAAGCCGCGATATCTCTACTAGTAGTGCTTTGATTTTGATGAAACTTCCTTTATTTTTTAGAAAATACCTTTGAAACATCTTATCACAATATCAAAGAAAAAGTATAAACTTTTCAAGTTATTTGAAATTTAATTTTACCATCCCTCGTAACTTTTTTTCCAGCTTCTTTTCGTTGAAGTATGTTATCTAGATAAATTTAAAGGGAGTCGAGAAAATGACTTTAGTGAAGTTTCATTGAAATCTGTACATTCGTTTAGGAGCTACTGTCTATAGCAACGCAGGTTTTTCGGCCGCCATTTTGAAAGTAAAAGGCGAATAGTAATGTCGATGAAGGAGGATCATCCTCGGGTGACCTCTGATTTTATATCAAAATTTGAAAAAAATCGGTCCAGTAGTTTCGGAGAAAATGCGCAGACGGCAGATGGCGGACGGACAAAAAGAATTGTATTCGTTTTTCGAATTCTACGCATCCTGAAACGTGAAACCTCAAATTTTGAGGGGGGTTAAGTTTTTGAATTTTTTGGCCGATCACAATGGTTGATTATTGAAAATCATAAACCAAAAAAGTGCCTCAAAATAACTACACTGTATGGTATGCAGGTATAATTTCTTTCAATATTGGACTTATATGTATAACAAAATTGTACCAACTGGCACAGCAATGTATGAGTAAATATTTTTTTAAGGTGAAACAAGGTTGTTATTCATTTTCTGCACCTCGAGTAAAACTTAAATACTAATTTTTATTGCAATCAAATAACAAAAGTTTTTGCCTAAGTTGGTTGATGGGCCTTCCAATTTTTTAGAATTGGTGGCCTCTCCTTGTAAATGCAAAATGTTTTAATTTCAGAGAAGAAAAAAATCATCTAATTACTTAGTTAATTTACCATGTTAATGACTTTATGCAAATAAACTAATTTATGTATTGTAATGATTTTCATTATATTTAATGACACTTATTAATTTTAAAGTAACAACAATAATTTACTGAGTTTATTGAATTGTAATGTTTATAAAATTAAGGGTGATAAATATTCAGGACGCAGTCTTACAAATTTTTTTTTTAAATTGTGCCGACGATTCAACCCAAACATATGTGGGTCATCATCAGGACGTGGTTTGAGCACTGAAGGCTTTCCTCCTTAAGTACTCCTTGAGTACCTGAAAGCCCATGTTTGTAGAACAGTCGACTAGCAATTTATAAAATCTCCTTCAATAATTTATAAAATGATAACCCACATGTTTGGATTGAAACGTCAGCACAAATAAAAAATTTTTTATAAGACTGTCCTGAATATTTATCACCCATGATATGTAGAACAGTCGACTAGCAATTAATAAAATCTCCTCCAATAATTTATAAAATTAAATTTTATTGTACAATATGGTTTTGGATATAAAAATAAAAGGTATTAAAAAAAAAGTGTAGATGATACTGAATGAATCATGTTCATTCTCAAGCAAATCCAGAAATGTGAATGAAACGTGCGATTGGGTCAAATTTTCATTTGAATTATCATTTCTCTATATTTTGTAAACTGACTTTGTCCCTGTCATGATTTGATCATTAATAATAAACTTATGGGTGTTACTATATAAAATTTGATTGCTTTTACCTGAGTAATACCTGATTTTAAAAGTAAGTAAAAAGTTAGAAATTGTCTTAGGAATGCAAAAAAAAAAAAAAAAATAATTTCATCTACTGAATATTTTTAATTTTTCTCTGACAGGCTTTTGCAGTGTTTGGCGATATATATATATATATATATATCTACCCTTTAAATTGTTTAATTTTATTTTATTTATCATTTGTTTTTATCAATGTGTTTCAGGCCTATTTCACATTTGGTAACAGACTTATGCAGTATCGTTGGTGGAGTCTGGATCGTTGCAATGTTCATCGATTCGATATGTTATAGATCTGCAAAACTTTTAGAAAAAATTGATCTAGGAAAAGCTAGCTGATTCCGTCACACATTTAAGAGACTGATTTATATGTATACATCACACTGTGTTAATTTTTAAGGTAGACAAATTTTCATATGTGTTATATAATAATGATGAAGTAAAAAAAAACAAGATCTAACAAAGAAAGATGTATTGTTTGCCAATAACTTATATGGGTATAAATTAACTATTTAATGATACATTTCTATGCTGAATTTAACTAGAGGGAATTATTCTTTTTCAAATCTAATCTGCCTTCAAATTTCTTAATATTTTATGGAATAACCCTTAGTGGGTTATTCTATAAAAAACCAAGAAATTATAATAAATAGTAAAATCTGAATATTACTAAGTAAAATTTTGTTCTATTTATTTTTTTATTTATCCTTTACTTATTAATTATAAGTTTTTTTATGAAGTCATTGATATTTTTTACCAGATTAAAATTAGGTAGGTTATAATTGAAGACCGGGTTTTCATACAGTTGATAATTTTAAATATGTAAAATCATGAAGTAAAAAAACAAATTGTATAAAATTGGGTTTATTAATATATAAATTGTAAGCTTATCTAATCTGGTGCTAGAATTACAGGCTTTGAATTAAAATTATGTTTATGTGACATATATTTCTGTTAAAAAAAAAAAAACCTAATTGCAATTTAAAAATGACTTACGTTTAAACTAAATTTAGGTCGGAAAGCTATTTATCATTAGATACTTCATTAAGGTTAGGAAGTGATACTGGAGGCTGAATATTTTTTGATATAAAATAACCTTAACAAAGTTAAGAATAGAAAATAGTGGAAGTTAAGATATATAAGGCAGTGGAAATGTTTATTTCATAAGTTCCTTATTTTGTTACCATTATCTTATATATTCCAACTTCTGCTACTTTCTATTCCCAAATTTGTTTGGGTTATTATATATTTTATTTATTTATTTATCATATATTTGCCTTTTCACATATTTATTAATGTTATGTTTATTTTACCTACATGTTATTAGACTATACCTTTCACCTACATATTATTACTTTTACCGTCTACTAGTTTTTCGTTTTTCGTGTCTTTTATTGTATGTTATCTCGTTTTTTCTTAGTCCTGATGAAGGCCCGAACTTTGGGCTGAAATGTTCGCAAAAATAAAATAAAATATAATTTTTACTTTTTGACTGAACACTCCAACAAATTTCTCTTCAATATATACACTATATGTAGTCAATATTAATCCACTATTACCTTATTAATTATTTATATGTAGTAAATTTGGTTTAGATATTTAATTAAAATTGAAATTTATTTCTAAAAGTGCAAAATATGCAAAAATCAATATCTTGTTAGTAAAAAAAAAAAAAAAAATACAAATAAAATAAATAACCAATAACAAATGTGTTATTTGAAAATTGAATTAATTGTTCAATAATATAGAAATTGGGTGTCCATTAATAATTATAGATATAATGGATTAATTCAAAACTTGTTTTTTTTTTTTTTTTTTTTTGTTTTTTCTTTCTTACTTTTATTTAACACAAATAAATTCTAAAAAAAAATGAATTCTTATTTTTTAGGTTTTATTAGTTCCTGCGATCTCCTGTTGTAACTGATATGATATGGTTTATAGCTGTTTCAAAAGTTTGTTTTCGGTGATAGGTATAAAATATGGTATTTTTTTATATAATTGCACAGAAATAGTTATAATGAAATATTTATTTAAAAGTTTTTTTTTCATAAGCAAAAAATATTTATAATCATCTTTATGCAATTAATATTTTTCTATGTGGTACTGTTATGATTCACATTAATGATTGCACAAATATTATTTTATTATTTTTTTTTTTTTGTATTTATCTTTAACTTGAAAACTTGCATTATTTTTACAATAAGGAGCCAGGGTTACTATGACAGTTCTATTTAGTTTACAGATCTGTAATATATTGTTATAAAAATTGTTTTTGAGGTAATATCGAGCTATATTTCAATTGACCTGAAGAAAACGGCAATAATTAATTCATTGAAGTGTCTATCATGAAAAAGGACTAAAATTGTGCCAATAAAATCTTCACATTAATGTACTATTTCGCTGGTACTGCCCACAGAAGCGACTGCCATTCCATACTGCCTTCTTTTAATGCTTGTCTGTTTCGATGAAACTGCTCACCATTGCTGTCAAATCCTCTCTGTTTAGCATCCTAGTTTGAAATAATTTAAACTAAATTGTTAGCCATTAATTTAATGGTCATTTGTATCGGAAGGACTGCAATACATATGATGGTGGAGTTTCAATGTTATTTAATTAATATTCTCCATTTTTTCTGATAGTTAAAGTTGAATAATAAAGTTTAATTATGTATACTATAAAATGTTAACAATTATCTACATATTAATGCCCATCTTCTACAGAATGGTGGTTTCTTATAATATTTTTAATGAAAAGAAGATGACAAAATATTTTAATAATATTGAGGATGTCTCACTGATTTTAAATTCATTACTTATTATTAGTATGATCATTTCAGTAATAAATATCATATATTTGTAATGAAATAACAGTAATGTTTTACCATTGTATCAACAGTTAATCAATAAATCAGCACTTTAATTAAAAAAAGACAAAATATTTAGATTTTAAATTTTTTTTCTTTCTTCTTCTTATCTCTCACTATCTCCTGTGTGCTGCTAAGCGTGAATTAGCTGCCTCTGCCTCTTGTCCAACGGTCCCTGTCCTGCGTAAGCCTTCTCATCTCCGGCATGGTGCTTCCTCTCGCTGCGCCAATTCTCTCTATCAAGTCTGCATACATAAACCTTGGTCTGCCTTGAGGTCGCCTTCCTCCCAGTCTTGCTTCTAGAAGCCACCTGGCCTTACGGTCATCTCCCATTCTATTGACATGACCACATACCACTTCAACTGCCTTTCTTCAATCGTCTCTAGGACGGATCTAACTCCTAGTTCATCTCGCACCCTTTCATTCCTTATTCGATCACTCCTGGTTTTCCCCAATATTTTCTGTAGAAATCTCATTTCTGCAGAGACAATCTTGCTGGCATGGCGGTCCAAGAGTGTCCAGCTCTCCGATCCGTATAGCAGCACTGGGAGAAAGACTGATTTGAATAGCAGAATATTCACTTTTCTGCTCAACTCCTGCTTTCCAATGGGTGTCATGGATATTTGGTAGTATATTCCAAAACGATTTTTCAATGTCTGGATTTGAGTATTTTCCTCAGGTTAATTTTTTTTTAATCATTTAATTTATTTAATGTCATTTGGATTTAGGTATATTTAAATACCTCCTTAAAATACATTTTGTGTAATAAATAATCTTGTATCTTCAACCTTTATAAAAAGATTTATAGGTTTTTCGAATTTTATACAATTTTTCCTGAATAGAAAAAATAAGAAAATGAAACGTATGAAGGTGATTTTTATCATCAAAACAATTCTCCGATATGATATCAGAACCTGGAACCGCTGTACTACCAACAACTTCACGAGCAGTGCTTAACTGCTACTAGTCTGTTGCCTTGTACCAGCGAAATAGTACTTTTACCTCTACCTGTTATCAGTTGCTTGAAAATAACTTAAATTTCTCATTTGTTTTACATTATTATTGATGTCTCTTCAATGCAAATCTTGCCCTTCACTAATGATTTTTTTTTAATTGTACAAAAGTATAACTTGAATATTTGTATTTAAATTAATTCAAATACTTACTTTTCCATCAAAATGTCAAACTGATAGAAATAAACTATTATTTTCAAATATTAAACAATGGCTGATAATATGGTAAAAAAAAAATACTAGAAACTTGAAATATCTAAAATATAATATTATTACTAAACAGAATGATACAATACCATATTTTGTTTTATTATTTGAGAATTGTTACGTTAAAAAAAAAAATCATTTGATTTCTTTATGATTGATTCTTAGAATGAAAGGTAATGGTAAGTGTTTTTGTACGAAAACATTTGACTTTAATTATTGTGTTTTTTTCAGTACTTGTTCACATTATGAAGTTTAAAGTTAATGATTGTATACAAAAACTTTACAGTTTTGTGAATCTGATAGAATAGAATAGAATCTGATGCAATTTAAAGTGATCAAAATTAAATTATTTTAGTTTTCATAATTATAACACTAATTAAAAAATAAATTAATTATTACATTTCTTAATTTAAAAAAAAATCATAGAATTATTTATAAGATTCAATTTCATGTATAATTATTATTTAATGACTTTATAAAATAAAATTTATTTAAATCTTCTTTTTTGATTATATAGAACTATATTATATTTTTATCTTTATCATCTCGTCTTCCATAAGAGTTATTTAAGAAACTCTTAATAAGAAGTAAGAGATTGGTATGCATTTATATTTTTTAAAAAATTTGTAAAAGTATAAAGTACTTTGGCCATAAGTACTTTGGCTCAAAAAAACATCACAACAATAGACATCACATAGATATGTTAGCAGTTAATAAAATGGAAACTTTTGTTGATTGTTTTATTTAATATATTTTTTTTATGAACCCACTCTTCCATAATCACAATACCATACAATAAATTAAAGATCAATCTGATTTAGTTGGCACTGAACTACAATATATTTCAACTTCATATACAATTTATTTCATTTAGTTTATTATTTTATGGGCGTCAAATTGAAGAAAATTGTATAAATGTGTTCAATACATCTTAGAAATTTTATAATTGTATGCATCTTACATTTATTTAACAATAATTTCTTGAATACCTTGAAAATATAAATGTACAACACTTGTTTTGATTTTATTTAATATTTATTTTATGAAATTAATGGATTAGTTATTTTTATAAGTTATTTATTGAACAATAATAAACACTAGCTACATTAGCTAATTGATAAAAACTTGATGTCTTAGGACTCAAGATTTCTCTAAAGAGGGTGTAAATTTATATATCTGTGGTCTGTTGCAATTACTAGTTAGTCAAAAAATGGTCCTCACGTGTTCTGTAAATCGAGATCATCTTTCAAGCATTCTAAACACCGTGAAGAAGTTAATAAATTCACAGTTCTTGTCTAGACCTCTAAAATTTCTAGTTCGGTGAGTTACCAACTTCTTCACGGTGTTTAGAACACTTGAAAGATAATCTCAATTTACAGAACCCGAAGATCATTTTTCAACTTCACTAATTATGGTCAGGGACCATAAATATACTAATAAATGTTCACATTCCTGCCTACGAATATAGAGATGAGTAAGTTTGTTTGCTGTTGCTTCTCAGAGATCGATTGTACTTTTTAATTTGTTTTTAAAAATATTTTTGTATTAATCATTTCTGGCTTCCAAATACCATCCTTGTAAAAATCCCTCACCCAACTTATACAGTGAACTCGCTAATCTGAACTCATTAAAACCAAAGGGGTTTAGATTAACAAACAATTCAGATTACCGAACGTAATTTTCTTCTTAAAACTCGTAGTCAATTTTTTTTCAATAGTGTAAACTACTGTTGTATTAACAATACAATTTTGCACTGGAGCTTAATTAAATGTAAATGTTATTTCTTTCCCCCGATAAAGAAATTGAGAAATTAAATACGCTTCCAAATTTTGATATGTACATAGCTTGGTTGTTATTTTTAACTATATTATTTAAGGGTCAGCACTTATGGTGTTGATAATTCAGTTTTATTAAAAGTTTGTATATGTGAACTACATGCAGAAAATCTATCATTCTTTACTTTCACTTTCCTATATATGAAATAGGAAAGTAAGGGTAAGTATTGCGATCATGAAAATTTTTGAATCTCAGTTTTCAACTGAAATACACGTTTTGAGGTCTCCTGAGTCCAAATAACCAAGTTCTGCAAAATGGTCTGTGTGTTAACAGTCTAGCTCAAAAACGAAAAGTCGTATGAAAATGAAATTTCATATTTAAGGTTTTTATATGCTAGGGATGTTACCGTAACTTTTTCCTCAGAATTGACTAACTGAAAGTGGCATTTTATATAATGGACTAAACACATTTTTACAATATTCTCGGAAATGACTCTAATGATTTTGATTAAATTCATTATTTCAGTGTAAAATTAAGCAGTTTTAAATAAAATGTAATTTTTATTCTGATTGATGTTCCCTAAGAGGGCTTGAATGGCTAATTTTCAATATTAGCTTCCTCTAAAGTTCCTTTAATTTTTTTTATTTGAAACAATTGACTATTTCACATTAATTTCTAATATAGAAGATAGTTAAATATAAAATATGAAAGAATTTGATAATTAACTAGAGGAAAATTAAAAAATCGTTACGGAGAATAGTTGTAATTGATCACACCCGAGCTCGCCCAAAAGATTATTAAGGCTTCCATACGTAACATGAGCTTAATATAATACGGATTCCGACAATATTATATAAATGCTATTGTTGGTATTATATAATATTTAATTGTATAAATTACACTGATATAAATATTAAAATTTGTATATGTAAGGATACTTTTAAAAATAAAAATACCTATAATGAAATATAAATAATTATAGCGTCTATAATTTTCACTTTCTCTTCTGCTTTATCTGAAAATACTTATTTCTGCTAAGAAGAGGGTGGTAAGTGCAAGTTGTGTGATGCGCGCGCCGCACCAGATTTTTTTTTTAATGGGTTTAAAAAATTATGAAATGGTCCAGATTAACTATAGTCAACTGTATCTTTTCCAGATCACATTCTTGCCCCACCATTTGTCAATAACAAAAAAACCTTTCACTTACGTTAGAAGACAGGTTTCTTTTTTATCAATCTCTATGCAAATTATTTTTCATTTTAAAAAAACTAAAGGAGCACTTCCCTTTTTCAAGTGTTTAGAATCTGATGCATTATTTTTCTTCCGCCATTGGTAAAAAATAAAAGAAGTAAAATCCATCTCTGAAATTTTGCTTCTGTTATCTTTCTTTCCTCACCATATAAGTGATCGTCAGATTTGGTTTAAATTTTAATTTATTATTATATGTTTTTAAATTTTAATGACATGTAAAATGAATCGCATTAATATAAGTAATTTAATGTTACTGTGTATAAGAGTGATTTTATAATTCCAATTTCTCCATTGTATAAATTGTTTTAACCGCAAAAATTAATATTATTGTTCATTGTATATTTATTCGACTGTTATTTATATACAGTTTTCAATTTTTATTTTTTTTTATACTTTTTAAAACTCTGGAATGAGAACTATAACTCATCCCAGAATATGACAGCAGGAACTGAGACAAGTTCATCTCAGGAGAAGAAATTTTTCCTCTTCTACAAATTAAAGTGATCTGAAAAATTGAACTATAAATGAAATGTGATATTGTCCTTGGTCTGACATATTCTTAATGACGAGACTTTATTTAACGCTTTAATGACCAAAGCCAGGGTATACACCCGCTCACTGATTCACCTACATCCAATATACCTGCAAAAGTAATTTTCGCTGGATATAAATTTAAAGTAGTAGTGGTTATATACAGTGTCTAAGTATAAGTATATTTTTTTGCAATAATGCGGCTCTTTTTTGTTTAAATTTTCATAAATAATCTAAATATGATTATATACATGTAAGAAATAACTACCAAGGGTAAAAATAAGGAAATACAAATTAAATTAATATCCTTATGGACAATAGTCGGTGTATATACCCACTCCTTATTTTCTAAAAAGTATATTACAATTTTTGAGAGAAAAAAAAATTGATCCACGGAGAAAGATTCACTCGAATGGCTTGATCATTAATGTGTTAAAGTCTAAATAATCTATTATATGATCAATAAATGTGTGACTTAGTAGTTATTTTGTTTATAATTCTTTACCTTTTTCCTAATTTGATATATAATTAATTAATAATTATTATTGGTTGATACAAATTATAGAAGATTTTGTAAAATATATGATTGTAAATGGCATCAAGTTATTTATGTATCAAGCATGTATATCTTGTCAGATGTTGACTTTAATTTATTAATCAATTTTGCTCTGATCGTATGTTATCAGAATATAATAAAGAACAGTAACTGATTTATAAGTTTTGTTTATGATAAAATTTGTTTCCATAATGCTTAATCACCTAGGTGCTAATGGGTTTTCTTTTTGACAATTTTTGTTTTTCCTAAAGCCCTTGCTTCTGGAGTTTAAATATAGACCATTGTTATTATCTCTTTAATTTTTCTTTCTACCCCTACTATACTCTGAATGGGAACCAGGATACCACAAGTTAATGACTAATTAAGAATTAATGAAATAATAATTTTAATCTGGGATAAAAGTCTCCTAAGAATAATTGGAATATTGAAACTTTATATGTAATTGAGGGAGTATGATAGCTCAGTGGTAGTGCACTGAACTTCCAATGCTTGAGATCCCAGATTCGAATCCCGACTCATAGCTGGTAAATTATTTATTCTGTTTCATCGGCCACAGAGAGATGCTTGTGGGGCACACCCAGCCTCTATAAAGTAGGTATCCTTAATTAAAATGATTGATTGAGCGTGATCCTGGCCCAATCTTTTCCCTGCACAACTATTGGCCTTGAAACAGTATTTTCACTGAATAGTACTGACCCCAAGACCCTTCATGGGTTGTAGCAGTACAGAATTTCTTTCTTTATTTTTCTTTATTTTTTTTATACGTAATTGCCTAGCTTAATGTTTACAAAAGCTCACTTATCTAATAGAAATTCTTGAAATAGAAATAGAGCTTACATTGAAAATAAAAATCTATTAAGAATTTTAAAAGATTACAAAAATAAAGAATTTACTGAAAGAAGGAGTTTTATAATTTATAAATGAAGGAGATACAAATTGCCTGGTTAGATACAATGGATGAAATACAATTCAAATATTACTTGCTATGATCCAACTTACGAAATAAAATCAAGTTTTTTGGAAGGATATGACATCATTGCACAGAGTTCCAAATGTCTAAGGGCAACTGGTACTGATGTAGAGTGATGAGTTCTAAGATGTAGAGAGGTTTTTTGGTTGTAAGCCCTCGGGTCGCCTGGTTCAAGATGTGTGTGTTTCCTACATGGTGTCCATCTAATAGGCCCATAAAGTTATTTTTTCTTTTATCCCTATATTTAAATTTATCCGATTGTTCTTAGTTTTTCTCTAACTCTCTTCATCATTGTTCTCGACTGCATCGTGAGATGCTACGCTTGGGTTTCGAAGACATGGAATCCAGTGGAGTCTAAGAGAGAGGCTTGAAGATCTCGAATACACCAACAATCTGTTTTCTTGAATAGCGGCTCATTAATCTACAGGACAAATTAGATGCATTAAGCCGAATTGCCAACTGACTTGGGCTGCGAATCAACATTGATAAAACAAAGGAAGAGTGAGTAGAATAATTCATCTATTTGGGAACATGATCACTAAAGAAGGGGCCTTGTTGGAAAATGTTAAAAACCAAATCATAAAAGCTAATGGGGTGTTTGTTTAACTCTATCCAATATAGAAGAACAAGAAACTCCAATACGAAAAAAATGTTGTTTAACACCAATATAAAATCAGTCCTGCTCTAAAGCAGTGAAACATGTACGGTAACTGAAACCATTACTCCTTCAGACCTATATCAACTGTTGCTTACAAAGAATCCTGGGAATTTGGTGACATGAGAGGATCTCTAAACTAAGAGCTCTGGAGTAGGACTGACCAGCTTTCTATCCATCTCGAAATAAGGAAAAAGAAATGGAAATGGATTGGATAAGGAAAGCAGATAGTGGCATAGATAGAATATCTCTTCAATACAATCCTCCAAAAATATGAAAAAGAGGAAAACCAGGAGGAATCTGGTGAATATCTGTACAAAATG
The DNA here is from genome assembly GCA_928085145.1 of Nezara viridula. NCBI lineage: Eukaryota > Metazoa > Arthropoda > Insecta > Hemiptera > Pentatomidae > Nezara > Nezara viridula. The sequence goes on from OV725079.1 coordinate 168,755,752, forward strand.
TCCTGAGCCCAGCTGGCAAGACATGCTCCACCAGGAGTCAACAGTGATAATAATAATAAATAAAAAAAATCTGGTGCGCGCAACACATAACTTTCACTTACAGCTCAATTCTGGATAGAAATTATTTTTTGGCTATGTTGGGCTATTATAAAATGTTTGAATTGCATTTTTAACCATAATAACTAACAAATCATAAATACCATTAAAATTACAAAAGGCCTATTTATTATATCACTGATTGACTTTGGATTGTACGACTATTAGTTATTAAACTGTTATTTTCGATTGTGAAGTTTACTAAAATGGAATTAAGAGATTTGCATTGTCTGTCATAAACATGTCAAATAAGTGCCACACTAATTTAAGTGGATACTGTTGGAATATCACAAAGGAAAAATTCATCAAATTATTCACTAATTTAATTTTTTAAAAGGTTACATGATGATTTTTTGGAATAAACTGACAATAGATACCTTTAAATATAATAACAGATCTAGTTATTAAACTACAGTAAATATATTTAAGGGTTTAAACATATTCATGAAATATTTTTATATTTCAGTTCTTCTTTCACACAAGTACAATGAAATAGTTTTTTAAACAATTTCATTGAAAACGTGTGATTATGTTAAATAATATAAGTTCAAAAATTATTATTTTTAATTTTTTCACCACTCTCCATTAACTTGTACAACTTTCTAGATTGTTTTTTCTAAAATTCTCCGATTTCCAATGATATATTATACGTATACCTTCTGACTAGTATTTCCGGAGTTTCATTTTCGACCTAGGTAAGCATTTTTTTGGAACTATTAATAATGAGAGATTGTTAATTATTTAAAATAAACCATATTAAAGGAGTTTATCGGGGGGGTGCGTTAAAATAGTATTTATTTTATTTTATTAATAGTATTTATTTAGGAGTTGATCGGCGGGTGCGGTAAAATAAATACTAAATTTTAAAAAATAGTATTATTTTTTAAAATTTAGTATTTATTTTACCGCACCCGCCGATCAACTCCTTCTCATATTATATCACGGTCAACCATCTCTACATCATATTAAAGGTACTTTAAAGGAAGAAGAACATAGGTCATTTAAGCCCTGTTAAGTGACATCAATGGGGACCTAAATGATATTAAATACCACTTAATTATACAATGATACACCAAGTTTAATCAAAATCATTAGAGCCGTTTTTCAAAAAATTGTAAAAATGTGTTTCACTATTGATATAAAGTGGCACTTCCGGCTAGCCGATTTTTACAAAAAAGTTGCTGTAACATCTCAAGTATATACAAACCTTAAATATGAAATTTCACTTTTGTACGACTTTTCGTTTTTGAGCTAGACTGTTTACATACATACATAAACACAGACCATTTTGGGGGACGAGGTTATTTGGACTCAGGCAACCTCAAAACATTTATTTCCGTTGAAAACTCAGAAAATTTTCATGATCGCAATACTGTCCCTTAATATATATTTTATATATAGGTAAGTGAGAGTAATAATTGTTGTTGGTGGATTAAAAAATATTAACATAAAGGTTTGTAGAGTAACTTTAAAATTATGTTAGATAAAACAACTATAAATTTATCAATGTTTATTAAAGAGCATATACATATTTACAACCATATGAGTACATAAATTTACAATATATACATTATACATTAACATAATGTCTTCAGAAATCTGTTATAAGTTTCAACAGATGTTTTAGCAACTTTGGTACAGAAATATTGATCTGTCCCAGCGACTACCGATAGTGGAGAGATATATCCAGGTTTGGTAGGATCAAAGATGTCTTTACCAATGCTTTTTAGGAACTCGTGCCTCTCTTTGAGCTTGCTTTGTCGGCAAAGAAGTGTACCTGGCTGTGAAATTAATTGACTATGAGGGATACCCATTGTGTTATGCAAATAGTCGAATCTTGCAACGAGATTACTTCTGTCTGTAAAGAAATATTATTTTTTAGCTGATTTTATATAAGTTAAATAAATTTGAATTTTTTATTTATATACCATAGCCAACTGTGTTTTTGTATTATTTTTTATTTGAAGATGAACTATTAAATTTTAACTCAATGTTAAAGTATTGATAGAAGAGGTTTATATAAAACAAAAATTAAAAGTTCTTACTTATGGTGTAAATTTTAGGTTTTTGTAATAAGAGTTCTTTTACTTCTCCAGATTCAAAACCCATTTCTTCTTTCACAGCGAAATAGTTTTCCTATTGAAATGTTATAATTAAAATTAAATATATATTTATGTTTCCACTATATTGTTCATTATCAATTCTTACAGAAAGCATTTTAACAAAAGTTAATAATCAATATTTTATAATTCAATAGAACCTTAATTATCCAAATCAATTGGAGCTAGAGAGACCTCGACCAATAGGGTATGCCATGAGAAAACCATTGAGGTTCAATTCCTGATTTCATTTATCTCTGTTTAAGCTGATTTGGAGCCACGGCTACTTTAAAGAAATATTTTAATTTGTTTTAAATAATAAAATAATGTTACATCAACTTCTCAAATGAATTATCAAATCTAAAATAAACTATTTCCCATATTTACTACCAATCTGCTAAACATCCTCTATTATGCTGTTGAATTGTTTAAAAATTTACCTCAATTATAATGGAACTAGGATAATCAAGGTTATACTATAATTGAAATGATAGAGATAAAACACCTAATATTGAAACATCTAGGATAAAAAAATAAAAAAACTGCTCTGAAATCAAATTTCTTAGACCTATTAACAGAAGTTGAGTAATTGGAATAATATCTCATCAACAAGGTTTTTAATTTAGATAAGAGAAAACTCATTAATAATATTCATTGCAAAAGTATTAACTGTTCAAATTTGAAAAATATACAATATTTTTTTAAATATTGATTGGCATTAAATATTTAAAATATTGAAAAGCAATTGCTCATTGCCAGCTAAAAATAAACAAAATCCTTTCATGAAATAAAAATCAGAATAAATAATGGAGAGAAAAGTTAGTCCACCAGTCATTTCTGGCATCAATGTTTTAGTCATAACGGAAATTTCCATAGACCAAGATGGGTGGTACTGTTACTCTCAAATTGCGTATTTATTAAATACTGGATTGATAATTTCCTCACTGATTTCAAGTTCCTTTTTGACTTTTACTGGCTTAAAAGGGATAAATAAACTGATAACAACTGCTTTTCAGTTAACATCAGGACCTTACTATACTTATTAATGAAGGGTTAGCTCATTTCCATTTAATTGCAAAATACCGTCAAAAGAATGATCATGAACTTGTGTACTAGTTCACAAGAGTTCCGCACGGATTACGCGTGGTTCACAATCACTTCGATCACACTTGTTCATGGAATCCCGAAAACAGCCTAATGTTGTCGTCTTTTATGACGTCAGCTATTGCCCCATCACACAATCCCTTTCATGCATTTTTGAAGAAAAAAAAACCAACGTATTTCCTTCATGGAACTTCCTTATTAACAATTTATTAACGAATTGTGTATTTACTAATTAGTCAATAATTAATTTTTATTATAACGGTTATCACTGTGAAAGAAAAAAAAAAATACATAAAATAATGTTTGAGTCGTTTCTTCAAGGCCTATTAAAAAAAAAGTTCTTTTAGAAATAACATTTTTATTGGCACATGCTTACATGTAGTGGCTGTAAATACGCATATACTGTATATTATCTTTTATAACTGTGTATAAAAGATTTTTTTATCATTTGGATAGTAAATAATTTGAAGTAATCTTTTTATTTGTTATTCGAGTTTTTCAATAGAAGTTGGAATAATTGCATTTATAATTTATTTTAGCAAGTCTTTTTTTAGTTTGTTAATTTAGTTTATGTAATTTTTTGGATTTCTAATAATACGAGCATCCACTATTTCCTAGTGGGGAAGGGCGCGGAGGGGGGGAGTCCACTATTAAGTTGTCTAGGATGCTTTTTATGAAAATAATGTCAGACTAAAGATTTATGAATATACTGATAATTCCAAGATAATGAATAATTAAAATCATCAATAAGAAAAATAATGTCGTGAAATAGCATTCAGAGAAGTAATAATTAAAGATTTTAATCTATTACTATTTCTTTTTTACAGATCTATAATATATGTATGTACAAGTTCAATTCAGGTTTCATGATGTGTAGCCTAAATTTCGAATGTAAATCTGCTCCTGCTATATAACTGAACACGGTTAAGGCTATAGAAGTACTTAAATGGCGGGAAAGTTAATATTAACTGGCCCAAGAGATCGGTCGCCTTTGTTCTCTTTCGGATAAACCCGAACGCATTCGGGATTCTAGGAACAAGTGTGACCGAAGTGATTGTGAACCATGTGTAATCCGTGCGGAACTCTTGTGAACTAGTGCCTGAACTTGTGCCCACTGATCAGAGAGAATTAACACTTGTGAAGTACTATTGAGTATTATGGTAAGCCATACTTGAGTTTACACAACCTATATTTCTGTTTTTAAAACTCAACCAGTACTTCATTGTTGAAGTACTTACTCAGTTTTCTTTGTGCAACAATGTAATTGCTATACATTTAAAAGAATTATGTAAAATTTTATCTAAGAATTTTCTTCATTACCTCAATGTGTCGTTGCTTGTAAGTAACAATTTTTGGCATCCTGACAGCAACATGTCTGACTTCTGGACCTATCAATTTAAATTTGGACTGAAAGTAGCCCAGTCTTTCATCAATACTTTGAGTCCTTAAAAAAAAAAAAAAATCATAATACACCATTAAAATTTAGGAGGGAGAACAAAATGGTTGTCAACATTAAGTATTAAAACTGAGATGGTTTCATGGATAAAAGAGTACCAGTGATATATTTTAATTTGAGCTGTTTTTTAAATACATCATTAATGATATAGTTATTAATGTATTGAAAGTAAAATCTACATATTAATCAAAAACTATAACATTAAAATGATTAATAGAAAAAAAAAATTATTTGCAACTATATATAATAAAATTGAAAACTTACTTAAACAAAAGCCATCGAGGATTTTTTGTCAAAATTCTTGTAATATTTTCTGGGGTAAATGCCATAGATTCAAGGTAATTTATACGAACTTGTAAATCATCTAAATCTTCTTTAAAAATAAAAGGATTCCTTGTTATAAATGATCCTAACTCATCAGCGGGAACTCCAACATCATGGAGAAACCTAACAATAATTTTGAAAAATGTCAATCTAATTAACAAAAATACAACCAGCCATAATAACTTAATGATTCAATGAGCTTCATTTAAATTTGAAACAAAAGTATTTCACGTCTTTACTGAGTATTTAACCATGATGGATTTATTAAACACTCACGTTAGATATTTCTTGACATCCCTGTCAAAATTCAATTTCAAAATTAGCTCTTGTGCTCCTCTTGTAAGTTCAATAATATGCAAGTTGACACCAAGTTTGACGAATTCCTGGAGAGTGGTGCTTTTGTTGACATATGCAGCAAAGTTTATAAGTGGTAGATAATTCTTTTTTGGCTTTATATATTTATTTAAAACATCTTCCCTCAGAGCTGGGACATAAGTATCACTTTGTATTTGTGTTTCTGATTGTTGCTGAGTAGCAGATTGGAGGTCCAATCCAGGTTCATTTTCTGGTAATACTAAGGACTTAGAGCTGACAGATGATGATAAACATTTGAGAACTAATTTATTTTGAAATGGGCAACCGATAATTTTTCTGGCACAAATTACTCTGGTAAAAATCTGCAAAATCATTTTGCCTGAGCATCACAATCCCAATTTAAAGTTGTAAATTCAAACCTTGTATTTAAAACCTAAAAATAACCTCATAGAAAAACTCAAAGCCGGTTCTTCTTGAACTATCACTGATATGACCAAGGAGGTCTCTTAGAAAACAGTAGACTTTGGAAAGTGAATCTTGATTGATAAACTGGAACCTCAGTTATCCTTTCTCCAATTTACCATATCTTTTTAATTTTATGATTTAAAAAACACCGAAATATATTCCATAATGTTTTATTATTTCTCAATAGTTTATATATATATATATATATATATATATATATATATATATATATATATATATATATATATATATACATGATATCCTTAACCACTCAGGGTACAATGTAATATGTATTTGGTTGGTAAGTTCTTTCGATTTTTATGTCACTATGATACACTTATTATCTGATGAATCAATCCCTAAGATTGATTGTTTACCCTGTTTGTAATATGTCAACAACTATATCTGTTAACTTTTGTCGAAACTAGCTTAGTATTGTGTTTGTTGTTGCACTGTGAATATGAAAGAAAATATCATTCATTATTGACATATTTTGTTGTATTATTTTAAAAAATGTAAGCGTGCTGCAGAAGCTCTTAAACAAATTTGCAGTGTTTATGGGGATGATGCCATAACCGAACGCACTTGTCAAAATGGATTTGCAAATTTCATTCAGGAAATTTTGACATCAATGTTGCTCAACGGTCTGGTCGGCTATGGAATTGAAACGTGCAATGTTAAGGCCATTGTTCACCAAATTGCCACCCAATCAGTGTGAGAGACTGCTATGGACCTAAATGTGCCACATACAAGCGTAGAGAAAACCAATTGCGCAAGCTCGGCTATGTTTCTAGGCTATATTTATGGATCCCTCACATGATTATTTTCCGAAAATTACAAAAAAAATGTTATAACTTTAATACGGCTTTAGCTATCTACAAGAAATTTGTCAGGGATTTAGGGCCACTTAAACTACACGAAATGGCATCAACAGGACCTTCGTAAAAAAATTACAAATGGAGATAAAAAATAAAAACCTATAAGGAGTTTTTGTTTATTTATTCCTTATGTAGTCATTAAATTAAAAAACATTCATACGGTTTTGAAGAGAAATAATTCACCTTTCCAACCGATATTGTAACATCGAATTTGGAGAACATCCTGATGAGTTATGAATGATCGGGAGGGTGTTGTATTCCACCAAGACAAGGCTAGGCCCCACACCTTATTGGTCTTTCGCAATAAATTATTGAGCCTCGGATGGGACCTTTTGCCCCACCCTCCCTATTCACCAGATCTAGCTCCAAGTGACTACCACTTATCCCGGTCTCTGTAGAACTCCATGAATGTAAAGAAATTCCAAAAGGAAGAGGACATCAAAAACCACTTCGATCAGTTTTTTAACAATAAATTCCAGACATTCAATGAACATGGCATTATGCAGTTAGTGGAAAGATGGGAAAAAATCATATTAAATAATAGTCAATATATTGTAGATTAAAATAAATGTTATGTCTATAGTACATTAAGTTTTATTTCACACTGAAAAAACAAAAGGGTTTATTTGCCAACCCAATATATACATTAATATTGGTCTTTTTAAGAATTTTTTATGTTTAGCTTTCTAGATATTTAATTATTTTTCATACCGTCGATACAAATGCTATCGGATATGAAATATTGCGATTTTCAATCATAGCGATTGTAATTAAATATTTTTAAACAGTAAATACAAAATCTTTGTTCATAAAAGCACATACCTATTAGTGTGGAGTTAAAGTATGTTTCTTGTTTGGGCTGAATTCATAATGATATTACAATTTATTTTTGTTCATTTCCTGAAAAGTAGTGATTTTCATATTCGATAGCTAGCATTTATATCGAAGATATGATTAACCATAGTATATGTACCTTTTTAGTAACCATCATTGAATGTATGGTCGTTTGCTAATCCTATTTCTCTCCCTCCTCACGCTCTCTACCTTTTTTTGTTTTTCTCCTTCCCTATCTTTTTAGGCTATACATGGTTTCATCGAGTCAGAGAAGAGGGCGGAAAAATTATGGAACAGTTAAAAGTCCCCCCGTCACCGGAATTTGAACTCATAATCTTTAGTTCATCATTTGGACAACGCGTATTTTACACACGTGTCAGCTCGCTGCGCCACACAACACTCCGTCAGTTTACGCTCTCTATTTTACCAACCAACAGGTTGCACTTTAGGGCTGAAAATATCTGGTCAGGTTACCCATGAGTATCTTGAGCAGATATTTTCAGCCCTAAAGCGAGATAGCCTATTTTCTAATTGGAATGGGGTTGGGTAAAAATGCTAATGTTAAAATATTGCTAATAAGTTTTTAATTCTTCGAAACAATTTCGACAACAATAGCTGTACATCCTCAATTTTTCGGATTTGTTCATGTAACTCATTTGATAAAAACTATATGGTCCGGACTTCATATATATTTTTTACTTAACTGGTTTTTAACATAACTCGTTATTAATGGAATGGTGTGGAATGCCTAGGATTGAAAAGGAATCTTCGTTAAAAAAGAGTCACAGAGAGAATATGCGATCTCTATGTGTATGAGAATCCCGTAAGCATGTCTTACACACTCCATTTTATTGAATGGATAATATTAAAGCAATTTTATTGAACATGGTAGCGTGAATGCCGTGGTATTTAGATTTTAATTTTTTTTTCATAAAGATTTTAAAACGAGCTTCATAGCAATTGTAGAAACATATTATAAGAAATCTCTTTGAATGAATATTTCCTTTTAAACCATATTTTGTTTGTTGTTGAGAAAAATCTTTAATAATTCCTGGGTTTAGAAATTGGATATATGTGGGTATTTGGAATTTGGAACAATAAAATTTTTCTGATGCTTATTTTTCTTCTAAAAAATTACCTCCTGCTAAATTGCTCTCTTAATTCATTTAATGAAAAAGTACAATTTACTTCTAACTTCATCATTTTGTGTGGAAAATTTTATATTTTATCTTTTATAACTCGTCATACGATTTAGAATAAAAGAAATAAAAAGTTTGAATTATCAGATCCAATAACTTTAGCCGTTCTGTTAAAGGTAAGGTCGATAATATACTCGTTGCTCTTTGGATCTCGTTATATCTCGTATCTACCGGGGGGCTCGAATATAGAGAAAAATTAGAATCTAATCTGGGACTGTCTTTTAACTAAATCTCTTAATTTACAACCGTTATTCCTATCTGATTTAAAAATTAGAACACGCCATTGATTGTACATGACGTCCAGAGATAAAAAAAGGTCCTGATATGAAATCTTTCAAAATTTCCTTTTTTTAAATTGTGATAATAAGAGCAGTTCTACGAGTGTTCCAAAATGAAGAATGAATACGAGCAAATAATGGACAAATTCGCCGCTATAAATGAAAGACCTGTTGATAATATTTCGATGGAACTCTTTTACAAACCTCGGACTATCAGTTTATTTATAGTTTCATTTTTTTCTCTTATGTATTTTAGTTTCATAAGGTCAGTAATATCTTTTATAGTGAAGTAGTAAATTATGTGTTCATTGCTTTATTAGTTTATGCATGTTTTTTTTTTCATTAATTTGATTTTTGTATAGTTTAATTTAGTAAAGTAGTTTTTGTCCCTGATATTTTATTAGTAATATTCAAAGCTTCAGTGTTGAATGTTTGATTTACTTACTACCAACAATTAATTTTTTATAGAAAAATATTTAAAGTTTTTTATTGCTAGTAATAGTTTATTTTATTTCTAGGAATGAAGATAATGCCGATGATAATATATGGGCTGGAGCATGCTGTGTTGTTTTCTTTTTTGTAATTATATCAATTTTAGCCTTTCCAAATGGTCCTTTTACCAGACCTCACCCAGCAGTTTGGAGAATAGTTTTTGGTTTGAGCGTTCTTTACCTTCTTTGCTTAATTTTTCTTCTTTTCCAAAGCTATAAAACTGTCAGACAAATACTGGTTTGGATTGACCCAGGTCTTGAACATTTCCATATCGACATGGACAAGGTGCTTTTACAGTTTTTAGTATAATTGCTTTATTGATTAAGATTGACGATTTATTACTTATACTTATTTTTGTATTTATTTGTTTTTAAATTTAGGAATATGGTGTGAACTGTTCTGATGTTAATCTTGAGAAGATTTGGGACCATCTTGATGCATTTGCTTTAGCTCATTTTCTTGGTTGGGCTTTTAAGGCAATTTTAGTGAGGCATTATGGAATTTGTTGGACTGTTAGTGTCATGTGGGAAATAACTGAGGTAATCTTAGCATGTTATTTGTTAATTTAAAATGAACTGGAGTATTGATTTTTTATTAATATTAAATACATGGTATCTACTGGACATGGTATTTTATGAAAAACCAATGAAAGTTAGGGAATTTTACCTAATAAATGATAATAAATCAAGTTTGATTGTCATTAGTATGTAAAATTTTGAATACTGTACTAATTATATAGAATTATTATTCATAAATATTAGTTCATAAAAATTTAATATTTTGATGACCTGAAATTCTTCGAAAAATGACTGAGAAATTTGAGATAATTACGTGTATAGATTTTGGGTGGCAGACTGTTTAATGAATTGAGAACTATATATATATTTTTAATTATCTGTGTTTTATACTTTTATACTTAAAATTTAGTATATATTGTTTTGAGATTGATTTAACTTTCTGTGGTTTTGTTATCAGTTTACTATTAATCAATCACAGTAGTGGACCAAGGTTTTAATAGAGATAATTGAACATTATTTAATAATGTCGGGAACAAGAGAGAGTGTGTACATTGATAAGATTTGAAGGTTGATGTACCACTAATTAATTGATTTGTGATAATATAACAATATTTAAATAATGAAGTTTAAGGAGACTATTTTTTGTATTGATTATATTTTATTTTGATTTCATGGTGTCTGTAATATCTACTTGATATTTTTTACCAGTGACCAAAAAATTATTCTATCATATCATACATTAGATTTAGTTTCAAACAATTACTGATTTGCTTGTACCTTTTACACTTACTTTTACCAACTTAGTGTTTTCTAAGTTAAAGGAAAAGTGGTGCCCCTAAATAAGTTATTTTAACACTAGCAGGCCAGTGCGAAAAATTCGCACAGTATATTGTTCAGTGATCAACTGACAAATTAATAAGAAAATGTTTACAAATTTCAATAAGTTGTACTTTCATTAATGATTTTCTTATTTTGAAGATTTTGTTTCCTTTTGTAGGGAATTTGGTAATATTTTATATAATCACGAACATAACCAAGGGAAAAGTGTGTAATTTTTGAGTTATTCGCAAAAAAAGTTTATTTTCTTCCATAACTTTTTTGACTGAATTTTCAGGGTGATTGATCTATTTTTTCTGTCTGAAGGAGAAACATTCAAAATTGGTGGCTCAATCTCGGGATTTGATGAAAAATTAATGTTCATATGGCTTACCGACATAAAAACTCCTTTGATTAACAATATAAACTTCTCCTCTCTTGATTATAGGGTCCTCATGTTGATGAAATGAAACATGTATTCCATAACAGTACTAAAATTAACTTAAGTTTGGGTGGATGCGAACCCTTTACCTTGTATTATCTCGAAAATAGTACATTTTTAGGCTTAAGAACGTAGGGTTCTAGAACTATCCGGGTTTGTCGTAAGCGTTAAAATCTTCAAAGTCTAATTTGTCGCGTATCGATCTACAGACTTACCACCGTTCCAGAATTAAAGCCTAGCAAAATGTTTGTATCGACTTTATTTATTTTAGAAAGAAAAACAAAAGCGAAGAGTACAATTCGCTAATCTCTCTTGAAATTCTGAATCCAACGGTACCCCATTCATGGTATTTGATCATGATAGGAGCTTATATTTAGTACAACACCGATTTTGAGCCTTACTGTAATAATATATATGCGGATAAGGAACATTTATTAAAAATCAGTTTGATCAATACTTTCAATTTCTCTTAGCAGTATTGACTCTCGGACATGTCCTGAGATTTATTTATGTTTATCTAAAATTTATATTTAATGTTTTTAAAGTATGTTAATTCTATTTTTTATTTTTAAAAAATTCAACATATTTGTATGTTAATATGATCTTATGACATTGTAAATATTTCAACAAATTCAGATAATTTTTCTCTGAGAAAATGTTCTTTAATCTCTCTAAATATAAGCTTCTGGAAAAAAAGAAAGTATGAAATTAAAAAAATCAGGTTTATAATATCAAAATAAAAATGTTTGCCTAAGGGCTACAAATCATTAAATTAATTTTACGCTCTTTATTTCAATTGATTTTTTTTCTTAATTAACAACCATATTCTATTATAGGTACAAAGATTTTGGTCGCTAAGATTTTTAACAATATTATAACAAGTAGAAGATAGCTGCTTAAGATGTGTTTCTGACAAAACTTAAAAATACTGAGTTTCAGAATTTTGTATTATTACTTCTAAATGTGGGGTTTTATTCAATAAGTTAACAAAATCCTTTAAAAATAATTAAAATTAAAAAAAAAGTTATATGTAATTTAGGGTTTGTTCAATCATGTTTTTTTGTTTAACTTTCATGATTTTTTTTCAGGTGGCTTTTGCTCACTTGTTGCCTAACTTTACTGAATGTTGGTGGGATGCTCTTATTTTAGACGTGATGCTTTGTAACGCCCTAGGAATCTGTCTTGGTTTACAAGTTTGTAAAATGCTTGAAATGAGAGACTACAATTGGGTCGGGATCAAGTGAGTATTTATTTATTGTTGTGGGTTGATGGTTGACGGTAGTGAATAATTGAAGAGAAGGATAGTTGGGGTGATCAGTCAAAATAAAAATTTGCAAAAGTAAATAATAATATTTATTTTTACATTTGCCGACGTTTCGGCCCGAAGTTCAGGCCTTCATCAGGGCTAAGAAAAGAACCAGATAACAATAGGTATGAGAAACTATAAACATTGAATAATAAAGAATTAAAATTAAAAAGGTGAAAGGTATAGACTAAAAAATGTAGGTAGAAAAAACTTAAAGTAAAATGAAGTAGATAGAGTGAACATTAAAGTAAAATAAAGTAGGTAGAATAATAACAATAACAGAGAACTAAGAAATAAATAATAATGACGGCAACAAAGTTTGGACTAATGAAATAAACATAATCAAAATAAGGTGACATAACAAATAAAAATGGTAATCTTAAAATAAAATGTAAAACAGAGAAAAGGAATATGAAGTTATATAAGGAAATAATAGATATAAATAGAAAATTGAGATATTGTAAAATCTATCAAAATATACTGACTAGGTATAAGAGAATAAAAAATTAAAATAATGTAAAAAAGATATCCATCTCTATTTTGTATGCATTGATACATTTGCTCATTTATCTTTTTTACATTATTTTAACTTTTTATTCTCTCATACCTATTGTTATCTGGTTCTTTTATTAGCCCTGATGAAGGCCTGAACTTCGGTCCGAAACGTCGGCAAATGTAAAAATAAATATTACTTTTTACTTTTGCTATTTTTTAATTTTGACTGATCGCCCCAACCATCCTTCTCTTCAAGTATTTGTTTATTTTTATGATAATAAACCTATTATTGGTGTTATAGTGTTTCGGTTGTAAACATGTATATTTTAGCTGCGTTGTTTATTTCTTTTTATTTCGGATCAAAATTTATTTGTTTGTTTAAAATAGGAGATTATTAATCTCGACAGTATTAATAAATACTGTCTTACATTATATTCTTATATCACAGGAATTAAAAGAACAGGTGTAAACTCTCCTTCAATTCTGGGCCTTGGCCCAGTCTGACAGCTGTTTCATTGCAGTTTATATTGTTATTGTTTTACATTTTATAGAACCTTCTGGCTTTGAATTTAAATGCCTCAGTGATTTAAATAAGTAATTATTTTATGAATCAAATTTGTTTGTATATTGCTAATGTTAGTGCAAAAGGTCATATGTAAAAATTGAGTGTTTTTAATAGAAGAGGATACCGGTTAATTCTTTATGATTTATTAATATAATTTCATATTTTATTTTCCTCTGCTATTTTACTGTTTAACAGGCTATTTACAGCAGTTGCAGACCACAAAATGGCACCTATAGGACAAACAGAATAAACATATTAAATTTTTACATATGACCTTTTGCACTAACACTAATTATATATTTAAAAAAAAAAATGTATGTATTAGATTCAGCTCATCATTCTTAAATATGTATTATTATATTTTATACTATATTTGTGCTTAGGGTATTAGGAATGATTGTTAGTTATTAGGAATTCTTACAACCAGAAAAATAACTTTACCTATCAAAATTTTATTTTCATGAAGTTTTGGCTGTTGACCATTTTGAGTTGATTTAGTGATGTTTAAAGGAAGCTATCTTTAACAAGTCATGTTAATTTTTCATTATTACGATAATAATGTCTTACTGATTTTTTATTATTAATATAATGACTTTTTATTGCTATTACATTAAATTTGTTCAGTTTTACAAATATATACAATTTCAAGTATTAAATACTGCTCATATTTCCAAAAAATTACCCAAAAAAAAAAAAAAAAATAGAAATGTGGTTTGGTTTTCATACACCAGTGGCATTTGTTTCTTTTTTCAATTCATCGCTGTTATAATAAATAAAATAATTTGTATCTATTATGTTTTATAAAATAATGTACTTATTATTTTCATTTGCACAAAAAAAAAAAAAAAAAAATAATAAATAAATAAAAATACACTTCATAAAATGATTTATTTATAGTATTCAAGAATTACATATTAATATGACCAGGGATTCAGTCACTACAACATAAAAAAAAAAAAAGTTATTTTCTATTTAGAGCTAGTGTTTGCTTCTAAATTTCAAATATATTATAGGAGAGATCATGATGGCCGAGGGCCCTTAATAACCTCTAGTTGAGCGGTTCTGGTTCGAATCCACCCCTGGCTTGTTGAAATTAAATTAGTGATAAACCCATGGAATGAATCTAATCTTTCCCAGAAATATAATGAAGGATATAGATAATATTATATTCCGTTAAGTCTTTTTATTTCCTTGTTCATTAGGTCATCCGGTTTTCTGATTGTTAATTTTGTAATTTAAAAAAAAAAAAGTACAGGATGTTCTTAACAAGCCGAACACTTAGATTGCATGTCCTATTTGGATCATCAAAATGTTAGGATTATCAAAGATTAAATTTCACAAGATAACAAAAACATGTATTATCAGTTGAACATAGACACATTGCAAATAGATACAAATACTTTATTTCTGAAAATGATAAAATATAGTCTTTAATCTTGTTGATAAAGAAAACAACTGATGTTGAAATTTCTTAAAAGTATTAGCTTTCAGTAGTCGACATTGTATCTATTTGCCCACTCCAAGCAAGTATTAAATGCCTTTATGGAGTTTCTATGTTGTTTATATAGTGAAAATAAAATGAGTGTAAAAAAAGTTTCCAGTGGAATAAAAAAATCTTTAATTAATAATACAAAAACCTTAAATTTACTGAGGTCAATGATAAAAGAGACTAATATATATCTAAAATGGCCGCTGTACTGCTGCTGTCACAGTACTAATACACGAGTAGCATATCTTTGTACAGCGCCAATATTAGACCTCCTAAAAGTCCCTTTTAGTAAATTTAATCACTGTTTTCTCAAAAAAATTGTGTCTACTTTATAATGGTGTACTTCAAATTTAATTATCTGGAATAGTTTTTGAGCAATTTCTTCTTCAATAAAAAACGTAACCACAAAAAACTTAGTTTTTTTTCTATTCGGAATCGGCTCATGCATTAAATGAACTTTTTTGTTCAATATTTTGTCTAGAATCACCCCCCCCCCCCATAATTCGCCATTAAGAACCGTGACATCCTGTATATTAAGATATTGAAAGTATTGCGATTGTGAACATTTTTCAATCTGAGTATTCAACGGAAATACACGTTTTGAGGTTTCCTGAGTCCAAATAACCAAGTCCCACAAAATGGTCTGTGCGTTTTGTTACAGTCCAGCTCAAGAACAAAAATTCAAACGAAACTGAAAGTAAATATATAAGTTAAGTATATTCCTGGGATGTTACAGCAACTTTTTCCTTAAAATAGGCTAACCTGAAGTCACACTTTATATCATTGATTTTACTAATTTTTACAATTTTATCAAAAACAGTTTTAATGATTTTTATTAAATTCAGTGTATCAACGTAGAAATAAATGGTTTTGCGTATCATTTAGATCTTACCCTTATTAAATAATAGATAGAGGAACAAGGAGAATAGTTATATATTTTCATATATATGTATATATAGAGATGGTTATATATTTTTGTTGAAATTTTAAATTTTATTGTTACAGTGAAATTCAAACGACAACTGGCAAGATTAAGCGAGCTGTTCTGCAATTCACACCTAGCTCTTGGACACATGTTCGATGGCTTGATCCAAATTGTACTTACATGAGATTCTGGGCAATATGTCAGTTAGTAATATTTTGGCAAGTTCTTGAGCTGAATACCTTCTTTCTTAAACATATATTTGAAATGCCTCCTACTCATCCTATTGTGATCTGGAGGTTGGGCTTTGTCGGAATCATAGTAGCTCCGTCAGTTAGGTAAGTAATATATTATTCTATTTGTTTTTATAATTTAAGTATTCAATTTGTTAATTTTAAAATTAGTTGAATATAAGTATATACATTTTTTTAAGTCCATCAATTAAGACTTGTGGTGGTTCGGGTACTGTACTGAAAAAAAAAATGCTGCAAATTATTTCACAATGGTTTATTATGTCCAAACAACTATACATCTAAAGTAACATTACCTTCCTAGTTACAAAGAAAAATAAATAAAAGGTGATTCCAATTATTGGACTAAACTTTTTTTGGAAAAAAAATATCTATTTTACTAATATAAACTAATACTTCTGTGTATTTATATATAAATTCATTTATTGCCCTAAGGATTGAAGAGTATGCTGTGTATATAGCAACCCAATATAATTGGGCAGCAATCTTTTATACTTTATATTTTTATGAAAATAAAGTGTTTCTCTCTCTCTAGTAATATGCTAAAAAAAATATCATTGCTTCAGTTACACTTTCAAAATTTAAAAACCAAACAGAGGATATAACATTTGGAGTAGAATATATAACAAAAAAATGGAGACCATATATTTGCTCTCCTAATTGTCCAATTTTAACGATTTTTTTATTTTTATTTTAGGAAATTCCATAAACTTTTAAAAAACCATATACAATATCGACAAAAAAGTGTATACTTTTTGAGTTATTTGGAATTAAATTTTACCATCCCTTGTAACTTTTTTTCCAGCTTCTTTTCGTTGAAGTATGTTATATAGATAAATTGAAAGGGCGTCAAGAAAATGACATTAGCGAAGTTTCATTGAAATCTGTAAATTCATTTAGGAGCTACAGTCTATAGCAACTCAGGTTTTTTGGCCGCTATTTTAAAAGTAAAAGGCGGATAAAAATACCGATGAAGGTTCATCCTCAGGTGACCTCTGATTTTATATCCAAATTTGAAAAAAAAAATCGGTCCAGTAGTTTTAGAGAAAATGCCCGGACGGACAGAAAAATGTTTATTCGTTTTTCGAATTCTACGCATTTTGAAACATGAAATCTCAAATTTTGAGAGGGGGTTAAATTTTTGAATTTTTTGGTTGATCACAATGGTTGATTATTGAAAATAATTAACCAAAATAATACTCCAGAAAATAAAATAGCTTAAAAAATAAAGTTGTTGATTTTTTTTATATTGCAATAATTATTTGATATTTTCATTAAAATAACTCATTATTTTTTATTTTAAATATCCGTTAATTATTCAATACACCTTTTATTTTTCATTTCTTGTCGTTTTAGACTTGAAGAAGGCCCATAACATTGGCTAAAAAAAGCAACGCATATAAACATTACAGAAATATGAGCTGCCTGTTTTACTTTTGACATCACCTGACCGTTTTGATTGAACTGAACATTACTTTTGACATTTCCTCGATTTCATCAATGGTTAATTATACCTCTATAAATATTTATAGAATATAATAATAAAATATATGAGTGGGATAGCTCAGTGAGTAAGGCACTGACTTCTAATGCCCAAGGTCCTGGGTTTGAGTCCAGATGTGGCAGGTAATTATTTACTCCGTTATATCAGCCATGGACTGACCCTCTTGGACCTAGTCCCTATAATTGGGTACTCTTAATGAAGTAAATAAATCTGGCGATGGACCGTGATCTTGGCCCAATTACCTTCCTACACAACTGTTGGCCTTGAAACTGTACTTCTTTACTTTCTACTGAACTCCTCAAGCCCTGCATGGGTTATATTGGTACAGATTTTTTTTTTTTTAAATTATAGAACATTTCCAATAATATATTTTTAAATTGTTTTATTTTTTTTTATCTGAAAAATTCACTAAGTTTAAATTTTTAGGCAATATTATATGTATGTGACTGATCCTGGGTGTAAACGTGTTGGAACGCAATGCTGGGTGTATGGCGCGATCATGGCTTCTGAAGCTCTGTTATGTATTAAAAATGGCAAAGAATTGTTTTCTCACACCCAGGCTACTAACATTATCGTCTGGCTTCTGATACAGTTTCTGATGTCGGTTATATGTGTTTCTGGATGCGTGATGTGGACAATATATTTTCAGGTAATTATTAGAATACGATATAATTGAATTAGTTAGAATAAATTAGCAAATCTGTCCAATTAGATGCTAACTTCTATTAGTCAGTGCAAAGAATAAAAAAATTTGAATTTATAAAACTTAAATATAGTATTTTTTTTTTACAATATTTATTTGTCAGGTGTCAAGAAAGTTTCCACAGTTAATTATAAGATACATATAATTTGAAACTTATTGTTGGTATATTGAATATATGAAATGAAGTATTTATTATAAATTTATAATTTTATATAACTGTTTTAGAAACTTTATTAGTTCAAATAAAGAATGAAAAATATAAAGTACTATTGAAATATAATAATTTATAATTAATATATGGTAGAATAGGATTAATAATACAGAGAATAAAGATAATAATATTAATCCGGCAAAGTTAGCATTTGTCAAAACAGCGAAGTTTCTGTATGGTCCAATTATTTCCCCGTTATTCCTATCTTCTGGCACTCTCTCCTCTCTGCAGTGCTATCTCCACCCATTTCACAAGTGATTCTCGGTGTTCGAAAGTTCTCACAATAGGCAAATCTGATTGTTTTATTATTTAGTTGAGACAACACCGCCTAAATGACGTTAACTCTATCGTTTAAAATAATTCATTTATTTTTCTTACAGAAATAGTACCTTTTTTTTGGCTTATATACTGTACATACTTATTTATTGTAATACATGCTCCGTTCTTGCTGCTTTGTAAAAAATAAAAAATTAGAAAAATCTATGATGAATATATATCGTTCCTTTACCTTGAAGATATCACAATAATCATTGCTCTGATGTTGACCCACATGCTCGAGTCGGAAAGTCGTTAAGTCTTATAAACAACTTAACCCGGCAAAGGTATCTATTTGAGCTACGCTGAAGGTATCGCTTCTTCAAATGGATGAAGCAGTTCCATCTTAGTGGTTCTTTTGATTTACAGTTCCTATAGAGCTATTTATTAACCATTTTATGATATATTTAGCTAAACTAATCGAAACAATGGCGACAATATCCGCAACAGCTTAATTAATAAAAGAATATTAGTCAGTTTGCAAAAATGCATTCAGAAAAAATTTATATGGAACTATTGGAACGAAATTTAATGTTAATATACAAATTATTTATTTTATGCAAAATTAAAAACAAAATAAACATAGTTAATAAAATGAAAGCTGTTTGAAACAATCAATTGGCTCAAACACGTCTCTGCATTTTTATGTTAACAGTGTTGATACTGGGAAGTTTTCCTGCAGTTGGTGAGGATCGTTCTCCTCTCAAATAAATTTTCCCTTTTATGATGCCGTTCTGGTTAGGCAATTCAATGCAAAGGGGAGCTACAGGTTTATCATAGGTTTTTCAAATTTTTTAAAAAATGTTTTAATATTTTTTATTATATATTTTCTAACAATTTTTTTTTGACTAATTCGTTTTCATCTGGAAAAGAGCTTGGGTCATCATGTGAGTCATCAAATTTAGATTGGTAGTTGTCGGTCTCTAGAATATCTTTTTCACCTACCTCTAACAAAATTTTGTAAATTTGCTCCTTATTTATCTGCAACAATGATAAGTGGAAAAATGGCTAAATCTATCATTTATTTCATCACATAAGATATTGGTAGATTTTATTATATATTAGCTACATATATTTTTTTTATATTTATATATAGAACAGTAATTAAGCAAAAAAGCTAGTGTTTGTCTGTAAGACCAATTGAATGAATGTAAACGGTAGAGTTTGTCGCTACAATGAAGTAGAATTGATGATCAAAGGTATTGCTTTTGTCATTTTCGACATCGACATCGAGGCGATGTTGCCTCAACTAAATAATAAAAACAACCAGGCTCGCCTGTTGTGAGAAGTTTCCACTGTCGATCTTCACTTATAGGTGTAGATAGTACTACTGAGAGGAGGGAATGGTAGAAAATGAGAATACCGGTTAACTAATTGAATTATCGAGAAACTATCGTTTTGATGGATTTAAGACTGCATGTCCTGATTATTTGTCATCTCCATTATTAAAATCATCCTGTTTTAAATTAATTATATCAAATATTTCATGTTTTAGTTTTTGAAATCATAAAAAAAAAAAAAAATCAGTCCACTTTGATGTTAATTATATTCAGTATTTTCATAAATTAAATTTGTCAAATCACTAAATTTTTAATTATAAATATATAGTAGATGGCCTCTACCTACTGTTTTAAGTGACATTGAGTCAGGAATGATAAGAAATATATAGGGATGGAATGAGTGCACTATGAATTGGATTCAATTGTACACTGGACAGGTTGTTTTGTGTGACATGAGAGATGTCCACTCTATAGGAGAAGGTCAAGTCTAATGTTATAGGACTTTTAAATCATTCAGTATTTACAGTTCGCCAAAATAAATTAGTTATATTGGTCAGAAGTGAATGTCTTACCTTTTATTTAGTTCTCCTGTATGCCTCAACATCTGACCATTGATGAAGGTTGACAAACTAGTTGAGTCAATTCATTTTAAGTGTATTTGCTTATTCCAATATTTCATATGTACTTATAATTTCTTGCTACTCAATGTCACAAAAGAATCAGGTTCCTGAATTTCCAACGGCAATTAACACCCTCATAAGTTTATCCTTTGGTGGAGTTTTGTTTTAAAATTAAATTTAACTTATGGGTGTTAATAACTAAGATCCCCGTACAAACGAAAGGTTATTTACAAATTTAATTACCATACCACAAATTAATTTAGGTTAGGGTAATTATATTGCTTCAATCCAAGACTTTTTTTTTTTGAACTGGGAGGAAACATAAAGTTCATATAGATTTGTGAAGGCTTAACAGCTTTCAAAATATAGCACTGATTACAGTAAACATTATGGTAATGGCCAACTCTTTCGATAACTGTAAGAGATTCAATTGTTAAGAAGGTTTTCTGATGTTTCAATTTCTACCTCACTGTAACCAATTTTCTCCAAATGTTGTTCTATCCTAATTTCCCATTTTAACTTATTTTCTTCCAGTTGCTGTTATGGCTATGTTAAAGATTGTACAAACATAGGACATGTCTTTTTTATTCACCGATTGGTAGATATAAACCAGAAACTATTAAGTGTGGATCTTACTAGTATGACCAGATTAACAATAATAGTTAATATAATTATGTTGTCATATGCTAGATATAAAAAGAGGAATATATAATATTAAAAAAATTAAATATAGTATAAGAAACTTGCACCACAAACAAAATAAAATACTCCTTTAATATTTACTTAATTATAAACAGAATAGGTACATGAGTATTATAAACAAGAAGATATATAAAAAAAAGGAAAAATAATTAATAGCAATAATTTTAACCTAAGTCCAGTTCAGCAGTCGAGATATAATTGGATATTATATCTCGAATTACTCGTGTTGTAAAACAATTTAGATATCGATCTCTCTACTCCGACGTCTAGGTGGTAGAGGATGGTGGTGAACTAGGGAATATCCAAAATTATCTCTGGTAGAGTGAACTAGGTCCAAAATATGAGATTATCCCGGTACTAAAAAATAATTAAATATATCACTATAATTTTCCCTTTTGTTAATAATTGGAGTATTAAATAAAAATGAATCCTCATAGATACGACAGAAAGCCTTTCCTTGGATTTCTTAAGCGATTTTCTTTGGTATTCCCAATCGCATTACATCATCACAAAATAGGTACGTTATGTGAGAACAAAGGCAATTTTCTCTACACAGTCACCTATTGCATAAATAACCGTAACCATGGGTTGCCATGTTACACCAGAAACTAAACAAATTATTAAATAATTGTTCACTTTTCTGAGGGAAGTCAAAAGATGGAATCTTTTTTGGTTACATAATAATAATAATGGAATATAAATTAAATTAATGATGTGTTACTTACATTCATTAAGTTTTACACAATAATGACCAAAATTACTAAATGCAAACTTCAGATTATGTCATGTTCCATTTGGACATAAAAGTGGTCTCTAATCGTAGAAATAGTGAATAATTTTGAAATTTTTTCAAGCCATGAAAACAAAACAATAATTTTTGTTACATAGTAAAAATGAAGCAACTTATTTAATTAGGAAAACATTAATTATCCATTTATTCAGGTTTAATTAAAAATGGAAATTAAATTCAAAATAATGAATATTTTTCCAGCAATTTCGGAGAAAGTGTGTGTCTTCTGTTAAGTATTTTTTCAAACTCAAAAGTTGCTGAATGGTCGAACTTCATGGACTTAGTTGACTTATTAAAGGTGATACAATAATAATTATAAGAACACTAATAATAAAATATGGAAACTGTTTGTTATTGGGATTGATTCATAACAATTAATGCTGTGTTGTCGTGTTTTTCTTTAAAGTTTTTTGTATTAACCTGTTTTGTATATTTGATGTTTGCATGAAATATGCTTTACAGGGGGATAAATCGAAAGCACATGTTTCTTCACCTGAGAAGCTTTCAAAGCAGAATTCTCTGTCATCTGCAGACGAGGGTAAGTTCTTACAGAACAAATTTTAACATTTCTTTCTGGATTTACTAATAATTTTAATAATTCTTTAAAAAAAAATTATTTAAAAGTTTTCATTCCCAGGTGCAATCATCCCTCTATAACTCGAACCTCAGTAAGTGAGATTCTTTGGTATAACACAATTTAACTATTTTTTTTTTTTTGGAACTCATTTGTTTAATGTTTTCATCATTTGATTTCAGTATTGGGTTGGCTAATAAGTCCTTTCGGTTTTTCTGTTCATTTTTATGTCACTATGATTGATACATTTCTTTTCTGATAAATTAATCCCTAAGGTGGATTGTTTATCCTGTTTGTAATATGTCAACAACTATATCTGTTAACTCTTGTTAAAACTAGCTTAGTATTGTGTTTGCTATTGCACTGTTAATATGGAAGAAAATATCATTCATTATTGCCATATTTTGTTGTATTATTTTAAAAAAGGTAAGCATGCTGCAGAAGTTCATAGAAAAATGTGCAGTGTTTATGGGGACGATGCCTTAACCCAACGCACCTGTCAAAATTGGTTTGCTAAATTTCATTCAGGAAATGTTGACATCAATGTTGCTCAACGGTCTGGTCGCCCTCATGAAATTGAAACATGCAATGCTAAGAGCATCGTTGATCGAAATCCTTCCCAATCAGTGGGAGAGATTTCTATGGCCCTAAATGTGTCGCAGACAAGCATAGAAAATCATTTGCACAATCTTGGCTATGTTTCCAGGCTTAATGTTTGGGTCACTCACTTTCTAACCGAAGTCAACTTGGCAACACGCATTTCTGTTTGTAATTTACTACGGAAACGGCAATGTCAAAACCTGGATTGAATCTAAAAAGATAATGCTTTCCATATCGTAGGATTTCAAGGGTGTTATTTTCTATCAGCTATTTACATCAGAACATACAACTGATTCAACTCTATACTGCTCACAATTAACAAAATTGGATCAAACAATTAAAAATAAAAACCCAGAACTGGCAAATCGGAAGGGTGTTATGTTCCACCAAGACAATGCTAGGCCCCACACCTCATTGGTCACTTGCAATAAATTATTGAGCCTTGGATGGGACATTTTGCCCCACCCTCCCTATTCACCAGTCCTTGCTCCAAGTGACTACCACTTATTTTCCAGTCTCTGCAGAACTCCATGAATGGAGAAGAAATTATAAAAGGAAGAGGACATCAAAAACCACTTGGATCAGTTTTTTAACAATAAACTCCAGACATTCTTAGAACATGGCATTGTGTAGTTTGTTCAATATTGGGGGGCCCGGTACATGCCATATGACCGGGAGCCCTTTTCTTGAGATATACAAAATAAAGAAATGTTCTATAGAGGAATACTTGTGAATATATATAAAATAGTTTACGTACAGTTTGATGAAGGGGCCGGTCTCGCGCCTTCTCTCTCTCTCTCTCTCTCTCTCTCTCTCTCCGCCGTTCTAGGTCCAGGAAATAGCCGAAGGGCTGTAGCTCTGGTCAGGAGGTAGGTCATAAACCGTGTTCCCTTTACTCCCTTCGCTCGCTAGCATCTGTCCTTTGGCCGTAGATAAGGCCGTCTAAGGGAGGGGGTAGTGCAGGATGAGACAAGGCCCCCCAAGTTATTCACACAGGTCAAATCATAGCATAGTAAAACAATAAAATTTTGGATGTAAATCCAACATAATTAGTGGAAAGATGGGAAAAAGTCATATTAAATAATTGCCAATTTTTTTTTTTTTTTTTTTCTGTTGGCATTACAGATCATATAGATCTTTATCTGGCTCAGAAGCAGGTATCTATCGAAAAGATAACAAAGAAAAAGATTCAATACCTCTTGGCAAATACGCTTTGGTATTTCTATCCGAGATATTAGCAATTTACCATTGCATTCAAAATCTACTGCGAAACAAAGTGGCTGGGAAAAAGGTTATAATCTATACTGACAGTCAGGCAGCAATGGGTGCTCTAAGTACTTATTATGTATACCCAAAGGTTGCTAAAGAATGCAGCATAGCACTTAATGATCTGAATGAGCTTAATAGACTTACTATAGAGCGAGTGCCTGCTCACTTGTGCATTCTAGGCAACGAAGAGGCAGGCAAACTAGCCAGGGAAGGCTCAGATACTATTCCCAGATATTAGTACTGCCAAAAGTAGGATTAGGGAGATATATGGTGACAAATTTAAAAAACACTGGACTGAGAAGAAACGACGACATTCGGAGCTGTTCCTTAAAGGTCCATGTGATAAAAGAAGTAAACTGCTACTGAGTTTGGACAGAGCAGCTCTTAGAAAGCTTCCAGCGATCTACACTGGCCACTGTACATTAAATTATCACATGTTCAATCTCCGAGTGACGACGGACCCGCTATGTAGATTCTGTCAGGAGAAGAATGGAATTAGATCTAGAATAGAATAAGACTGGAGCTATTTGGAGAAGAACGGATGGATCGTCCCTGTAGCTATGAGACTGTCAATCCATCAAGCCTATTAAAATATGTGGAAGCGCCCAAACTAACGTTTTAAGATATGGAACGGACTGCATGATGGTGCACAATAGACATCTATGAACGTTTAAATTTGGTAAAGTAGTGAGGTGTCTCTTACTTAATGAAACTCATGGCTAGAGACCAGATTTTCATGCAGTAAAAAACCAAAAAACGTGCAGTAAAAAACTGAAAAACATGCAGTATAAAACTCAAAATCGTGCAGTAAAAACCCCAAAACTGTAAAATTGTATATATATAACAAACAATACAAGACTAAAATATCTTTTGATCCCAGAATGAAAACTTGGTAATGTTATTTTGAATAAAAAAATTGAGAACAAAAAATTAAAAACTACGGTCTCTTCTCATGACTCTTTTGGATGTTAACAGATGCATAGGACAAAATCTAAATGACAGGTTCCATTAATACGTGGTGGAAGGCAATCAATTACTACACTGATTTTAAATTTATCTTTATAAAATGTATATTTATCACATTTGATCATAAACTTACAGAAAATATAATTTGAACCCAACAAAAAATTGAGAATACTTAAAATGTTATAAAATATATATTTTTCTCTTGGTATTTTGAGCTCTGTTTTAAAACATTCACCATATCTCACATAGAACTATTAAACTTAAAATCGGTCGAGCTGTTCACTAAAAAAATTATTACGTACCTTTTAACAGACAAATTAAACACATTTTATACAATTATATGTCTATCGAAACACTCAATTGATCTCACTGAATAATTCGAGCCATCAAATTTAAAAATCTGTTTGCTTGAAAAATCTTTCGATATTTTATTTTATATAATATTCTGTCAGTTGTTTGTAATCTGAATTGTTCTAAAACAATAGAGCGATCCACAAGTCCATATGTAAACAAATCGTTACTTACTTTTTAATTGAGAACCTAAATACATTTCCGTCTATGTGACTTCCTTAGTTGGGTAAAAATTAATTTATGTAAGATGCTGAACTTAATGGTAATCTTAGGCGCATTTCATACCAAGATAGTTAATTTGAATCATATAAATCTGAATCATCAATAATTAACCTATACCAAAATATCAGATGCTCCAGGTTTGAACTTACAGCTTTAATGTTCGATTGGATTTTATGCACAATTATTCAAATGGTATAGTATTTGTCCTGCATGATATTGATATATAAGATTTATGAAGTGAATTAAATATTAATTTTTTATACTAACATTTGTAGATGTGAAAAATTTTGAAATGACTAATCTCCTCGTGCTTATAGTTCATTTTGTATTTTTATGTAATTTCTTGTATTTGAAATTTCTGGTGATCAGGATGTGATAATTTTGCTATCTGTGTGAATTATGTTCTAATAATATTTTTGTTTGAGTACATTTTTCATATATTTAAATTTTTTTTTTTGTTCTCTCCATCCTTACTTTTTAGGCTACATGGGCTTTTCCCAGACTGGAGGAGAGGACGGGAGTATTATGCTGGGTTAAAAGTCCCATCGGGCAACGGGATTTGAACTCGTAATTATTTTTCATATTCTGACTTCGGTTATCAGGTTGCTGGGAAACGCATAATTTATTTAATAAATCATCTATTTCTATGGTGGAGTGTAATGTGATTACTTTAATGCATATTACATTTATACCAATCTTTCCATTTATTCACTCACCATCTCAAGGTCACCCTGATCTGCATGTTCTCTCCATTTCATCCTCCATGTTTTCTAGTGAACCTAAAGTTACCCTTAAACAATTTATTCAAGAATATAGCGAAACATCAAATTGCCTTGATTTGCTGCTGCTAGAGTTTGGCAAAAATTATCTGGTTGGCGATTAAATTTATTCATTCCTGACCCAACTTGGTAGATTTTTTCACTGCTACTAGGTAAGGAAAGTATTGTAATCTGGTAAAATTTCTGATGTGCAGTTTTCAATGAATCTTTATGTTTCTGAGCCTCCTGAGTCCGAAAAACACGTTTTCAGCCATTGGTCTGGTTTTCTGTGCCAAGAATATTTCAGGAACGATTTTTTTGCTTCTTTTTTTATGTTGTAAGATTTTGACTACTGATATATGAGGAATAAATTGGGTACTCCTTGCGAAATAAGAGAAAAACATGTTTTTCCATTGATTGTAGCTCAAAAACGGCTCTAACAATTTTGATGAAACTTTCCTATAATCTTCTACTTTTATTTATCTTCTTATTTATCTTCTACTTAAAGTCGTTTCAATTTTTGTACATTTCTCAAAAAAATTCAGGAAAAATTTATATAGAAAAGTTTAAGAAGAAAGAAAAAAGTCTTACTCGCAAAGTATACATTTTATGGTAAAATTTATGGAGAATCTTTAGAAAGGTAATTAAATTCGGTATTAAAAGAAATCAAAAAAGAAAAGAACCTGTACTACTACAACCCATGAAGGGTCTTGGGTTCAGTACTATTTAGGGAAAAGCACTGTTTTTTAGTCAACGGTTTTGCAAGGAGGTGATTTGACCGAGATCACGCTGAACTACCAGGTTTTTCTCCCTTAATTAATTATTTAATTACGGGTACCCACTTTATAGAGGCTGGTTGTGCCCTAGGAGGATCTCCTGACCACAGGATTGCCCCACAGCTAATAAACAGAATAAATAATTTTTTTAATGAACCTATTCAAGGTTGTATAAATTCGTTTGAAATCAGTCGGAAAGTTGTGTGAGTGGACTCACAAGATTTTTTTAGATGCATTTATTATAATGATTTTTTTCTCTTATTTTTTTTCCTATTCCTTAATCATTGGTCATTCGACCATCCGACATCTTGCTGCCCAGTATAAGTTTGATTTTTTATATATTCATTTCCAAATGTTTTTTTTCTTATGTTTGTCAAAGCAGGAAAGTCTAGGTGGTCTGCATCCATTTTTGCTTGTTCACATAATTTATATCTAGGATCCTCAGTCATGCCTATCTTGTGGAGATGACTTTTTAGAGATAGTCGTGACAAGTGGCCTGGCGGAAGCAGGCTATTGCATCTCTTCTTGGTAGATCAGATGGGATCGGGTTTTCCATCAAACATCTGTAACGTCTCCCTTCCATCTTTTCTCTGTGTATTTTTTTTATTTCCTCGTTCACTACCATCCTCACCATTCGCCGAATTGAATCGTAAGATTTTGGATGGACTGGTTGAGGCAATTCTGTTCCTCTCTTGGCGAGACTATCTGCTTCCTCATTTCCTGGAATCCCACAATGGCTCGGAATCCACTATAGGACCACATTAGTGCCACGGAGTGTTATGTCGTAGAGGAGAGATTTGCAATCCAAGATAGCAATCAACAGACATTTACTCACGTCATTAATAGCGGGGATTGCTGCTTGAGAGTCGACGAAGAGAACAGCGCTCTGAACTTGCCTTTTTGATATTATTCTTAGGGCAAAGAGGATCACTTCTATCTCATTTGCTTGAAATTCGTAGCATCCTCACCTACTGCAACACTGAACTGAAACTCCCTCGAGTAAACTCCTGTCCCAGCATTTTTGACGGCTGATTCAGCTGATCTATCGCTATAAATATGAAATCCCTGCTATAAATATGATATCCCTGAGGAGGGTATTTTTGAGCAATAGTTTCTAGTGCTATTGCTCGTAACTCATAATCTGGTGTTCCTTTTTTATCCACCTTATGGAGGAGTTGCATCATGCTCTACCTTGCTTGTGTGATTGTGGATCGGGAACTGTGACTGTATAAATTGCTCCCTTTCTTCAAGCAAAGCCTTCACCTTTAGCATGAATGATTCTTGTGTCTTGATTGAGCTGTTGAGTTGTGACTTTGTATTTTTTCCAAAATTCTGGGTTCGTTCTTCTCATCAGCTCGTGAAGACACATTGCAGCTTGCTCACGCAGTTTTGAAAGGGGTTCTGCTGTGGTCTGCAGTTCCATAGCTGCAACAGGAGTTGAGCGCTGCGCACTCAAAATTAAACGCAGTGCTTTGTTCTGGTGGTTGTCCAGTCCAGATGCATCAGCCATAGTACAGATGACCTCAAATGCAAGACCCATCCTTGGTGGCCCCTCATGTCTTTCCTCCAAGGGGTTTTAGAAGCTTAAGCCTGTTTTCTCCCTTTTCCACCATATCTTCAATTTGCCTGTTCCAATTCATTTTGGTAATCTTATAAATTATTATTAGTGATTGAGATAAACTGATGTAATTTAACTTTTAACGGAAACGACAACTAACTGATTATCTGATTTCAGGTGATGACGTTTCCAAAGGAGACGCTGAGGATAGTAGCGGAAACATCAGGCGTAGGCTTGTTTATTATGATGATAATGACTCAGCACGTTCATAAATCATGTGCAATAGTAAAAATCCCTTTTTGGTAGTCAATCTTGAGTAGTCATATTGATAATGTCTTAGAAATTAAGTTTTTTTTTTTTACAAACCTCAGGTTGTTAATGATTTTTTTTTCTTTTAAAATTTATCAAGTCATATTTTTTTTAAAGATCATTGCTAGTATTTTATTAAAGACATCTATTGTAGAAATTCAAAGAAGATAATTAAAAATATGTATATGACAACTAAAGTGATACATATACATATTTTGATTTCAGTTTTGCTAATGTTAATTATTTTAAAACATCAGTGTCTAGTAATATTTAAAATATTTTATGTCGGTCTACTTCTTGATTGTACTGTAGACGGTTTTTAAATCTACTTAGTATCTTTGCTAAAATCAAATTATTCGTGCCAGTGTGTAGTATGTAGTTAGATTAGCGATTATCTAATCATAGCAGTGGTTATTTCATTTAGGCATGCGCATGTCTATGGTGGAAATGTGATATTATTGTTTATTAGAGTGAGACGGTTTTAAATTTTAATTAATTATTTATATTGTTACCCTTAAGCTGTATGTTTCGATTTATGAATTAAAATTGCTCAAATTTTTCATTTTTGTTTCATACTTCTTGTCTTCTTCAGTTTAAAATTCTCCTTTTGCTTTATAGCACTTAGCTGTCCTTAATTTATTTTATTTTATAAATGTACTTAACAGAAGAGCAACTATGAGCTGATGAAACATGATATTTTGATTTATTTTTGGTTTCAGTTCCTGTTGTGCGTAATGAATATTTTAATCTTTACCATTGTTCCTTTTTAATCATTATTTTGAATACAATAATGAGATATTAAGTAAATGTTATAATATTTTAAGCCTTGATATGCAGAAAAAAGTCATAATTTTGTTTATTTCAGACTTACATTACGTGTTATCCATTTTATTATTATTTCTTGGAAAATTATATTGATTCATGGCTAAAGTTTTCTTAGGTAATTATTTTTTTGTTTTTGTACTAATGATTTTTAAACTAAATTGGTTGTACTTCTACTACGGTTGATTACTAGCCTTAATCTTCTGTTTTAGTTATTATCTCCTCTTTTTACATCCCCTGGGATTCTTAGCTTCACATTTATTGTCTTCTCAATAAGATGTTTGGATTTATTAACTTACTTAAGGTTGTTTGAATTAATTTCAGATCTCCAAATTTTTTCTGTTCATCTATGTCACTTCGCATCTTGTCTAAAAATCCATATTGCTTTCCTGTGAAAATTAAATAGAATTATTTCTTCTGCTTGTTTATTAATCTGTTATCTCAATTTCATATTCTTAAAAAGATCAGAAAAGAGACCAATATAGTATACTAGGTATATACTCTTAGTCAATTTTTTTTTTTTTTTTTTTTGTTTGCTCGAAGTGTCTTCCTAATAACTTGCAATTTCTCTTTTTTTAGCACATTCATGTACAATTTTATCATCTTCTGCATCATAATATTGTATACTATTTTAGTTCCTTAAGAGGTTGATATTAGACTGATTTTTTTGTTTTGTTAATTTTTTTTCTATATACCTCACGATTTTTCCCATGCTTATTTTATTTCTCCACAATGCATGTATAAGGTTTTACATGTGAGAGAATGCAATATTCCATTAAATAGTATACTAAAAAATCTGTAACTGATCAAATATTGTTATTTTATCTCTTAGTTTACTGTCTTTGTTAATTAAAAACTGCGGGTTGGCGTTAAGATTAACCAAAAGTTTGAATTGCAAAGATTGTTGTGGAAAAAAACATACATTTAAAAAAATTAGATTTGTATATATAAAAATAATTTTTTTTTTTAAAGATCTCGGTTATTTTTTTGTTGGTTTTGATTTTCGGAGGACCTTAAAGCTTCTTCTATTAGATGTTATTGAAGTATTTATTGTCATGGCATATTGTTCTCTATCGTGCACACCGAATACAGTGATTGAAATGAGACACTGTATCTTTATGCTTCCTGTTTCCTTTCTCTACTATTGTCTATTTAATGTTTGTATTTATTCTTGTTTAAGACTTTGTTTTGATTCACTAACTTCTCATTTGGTTAGTTATTGTTGTGTTTTACCAAAAAAATAATGTAAAAAAAAAAAGTTGTATTTCTTAAGTAATAAACCTTTATAGAAATGTTTTATTAATATATGCCCTTAACTATAATTTTCTTCGTTGATGCCAAAGCATGATAATCCGCTATAATTCAATGTTTTAGCTTCAAAATGATTTTATTTCCAGTCCATTTTGAAATATTGAAACCATGGCAATGTGATGCAAACGACAATAGATAGTGAAGTCAATTTTAATATTTCCTTAATGTATTAAGATTTATCCCTAATTATTAGGGTAAGATATGTTTGAAAGTTTTCTATTGGTTATTAAAGCATATGGTCACAAAACATTAGAGTAATGGTTGCTATGGTTGCTGATGCATATTCAAGGTCATTAGGCATTATTACAATGAATGAGTAAGCTCACAAGGTATAGGAATGGATTCCTAAATATCTGAATCAAATGTTTTTTTTCTCTCATGTTCTATTTCTTGGAAATAATTTTACATATACAAATTAATGGTTTATTAACTGAATTTTCCATTTGACAGCCTTTTATTATTATTTTATTTTGATTGTTCTGAATTCATGTATTAAGTCTGTATTGAAATATTGTTATATAAATTTAAAATTTTACTTAATCCTATAAATATTTTTATGAAATAAAAATATATCAAAATCCCATTTGTCATTTTGGATTTTTTTTTTTCAATATTGCATAAACTTTAGAGGGTTTTTTATTGTTGTGTTGTAACTAATTAGTAGAAAATAATATTTATGTTTTGAATTACCAAAGAGTTGTTTTCTTTATTCAAGAAATTTGAATTAATTTTTGTCTGTATTATTGTAAGATGACATGATGTGCTGTGATAATTTAAATATAGGAGGTTTTAAGATTCAGTGGTGTTTTTATCCTGTATTTCTTTGTATGTAATTATATGTGTAAATATCATAAATAAATTATATGTGGATAAATATCAAATTATGAGGAATCCCATATATAATCACTTTCAAATTATGTATAGTTATTTCATCTGATAAACCTTTGAATAAGCAAGTTTTATTTGCCAAATGCTTAAAAGCACCTACTACTTCATTTACTATGCCTTTCCCATGTGAGGTTTTAAAACAATTCCTTTTCAAAAGTTACATCTTTCAATCTATCAACACCATACACCTATCGACCTAATTGGTGCCTGTGTATACCACTATGGTAAGACAGTGGATCCCTGGAAGGAACCAATGAAGCTTTGCAGACTTCAAGAAGTTATGTCATATATATTTTTTGTTATGATCATATAAATTATAATTAAATTGAAGAGAAAGATGAAATGAAAAAATAATTTTATTCTGGGACTAAGTTCCCCTAAGAATAATAACACAGTTACAAATTTATGTATCTTAGTCTGACATAATAAAAATACAAACTAATTCATTGTTAATTGTTATTTCAATTGTGCAATGGATTGAAATTAAACATTGTATAGATGCAAGTAATTTTACATGTTAGGGGAAGTTTGAATGTGGAGTAGGTGTTGGAACAGGAGTTGTTTGAAGGAATTTGTGGATGAGGATTGGCGCATGGAGGTAGGAAGTGAGTTCCATAAGGAAGCAGCACGAATGACGAAGGATTTGCTGAAGGAGGAAGTTTTATGGGAGGGAATATATAAGTCTATAGGTTGAGACCTAGTATTGAAAGAGTGGATAGAGGAGTGCCAAAAAGGAATTGTCGTCAACAAGTAGGATAAAAAGCCACTTCAACTCGGTGTACCATAGTGAAACATGTGAACGCCTGAGGATCCCGAAAATGTATCTTATGAAACAAGTCATGAGTCTTTTTAGTCTCATTTCCAGCCTGACAGATAGCCTTTCATACACCAAGCAGCCGTAGTCGAAGTGGGGGAATACAAGGGAGGTTACAAGGAGCTGTCTGGTTTTTAGAGGAATACAATCACGGAATCTTAGGAGTTGTTTAAGAGCAGTTATGGATTTTCAGGTAATCTGGGAGATATGATTATCCCAGGAGAGGTTCTGGTCAAAGTTTACTCCTAGGTTTTTGACTGTAGGGAAAAAATGGATGGGACGGTTATTGAGGTTAAGTAGAGGAAAGTAAGGAAGGGAGCTGATGAGATGTCTGGACCCGATGATAATAATAAGATATGTTATGTATCGACTTAAAATAAATAAGGATTAGCAGTCTACATATGGATTCAAGCATATTGCTTGTCATCAGGGTAATAATAATAATTCTCTATTCTTGTATCAAGAACTGAGTGCATAGTCTTGTTGCTTGACTAGATAAAAACCATTAACCTAATAAACCATATGAAACCTGCAAATCCTGACTATTTATAATCCTAATAATTTTAAAGTTACAGTCGACAATATATCAATCTCTCAATAAACTTTTAAATCTCTTTCAGTATTTAATGTGAGTATATGACATTCATAGTGAAAACTCTTCACTAAATTTGGCCCCAACTGTGCAATTTAGGCAGATGGCTTTCTAAGGGGAGCACCAAAGAGAAAAAAAAAAAAAAAAAAAAAAAAAAAAAAATGAAAGTGTCACACAATCTTTAAATTCTGTTCTATGGAATTTAATATTATTCCATGGAACCTAATGCTCCATAAAAAAATATACTGTTATCATTCATTTGTTTTAAGCACTATGTAATATACTTCAGAAAACTGGAATATTTTAACCGACTCAGGAAGAAAACTTTTGTAAATAGATTTTTGGAAACGTAGATGTAGAATACCTAGACTGCATGTTCCAAGCAACGCCATTAAGGAAAAAGTGAAAGAACTCCTTAACATCCTATACTCAATTGAGGCATAAAAGATGAGTTGGTCTGGGCACATTAGGAGAATGTCAGTCAACCGACGGCCTAAAAGGATACTTAGGCATGTAACATTGGAAAGGAGGAAGAGAGTTCGGACTGGAAAAAAGGTGGATGGGGGATACATGAAGCAATAGGAGTAGAAGACTACCATGACAAAAAATAAATGGAGGCAGGGCCTATTATGCTACAACATATGACTTTTAAGTGTTCTAATAAAGTTTTATATATATATATATATATATATATATATATATATATATCCCTCTCGTTTCTCGTTGACAATAATTATACTATGAATTAACAAAGCAACTATCCGACTTATTGACATTCCTTCCATGACTCTCATTCAGGGCACCTCTACCTATACTACAAAGCCTTCCTGAAGCTTTTATTTCTTAATTCCTGTTGTTCTCCTTAATTTTTTAGTACTGAGAGTTTGTTTCCCTCAGCTTTTCTTGGCAAGGACTGTTAGCTGGTTCCTCTCTCTTGCATTCACCTTTTCCTTTACAATGCCCCTAGTTCCCCACATTTACCTCCTGTATAATTCTTTCACTCTCCACATGCAAACTGTTTTTTTTTTTTTTATAAGAAACTATAGGAACATATAGTATCAAAATATGGATACTGAAGATTAAAAAAATTGGTGATTTTTTCTTCTTCAAACATGTTTCTCATACAAGTGGCCAATTGAGTAGAAATGGATTACTATCCGTTTTATATAGTGATAAAGGAAGTATGGATTGGAATCTTGAGGAGAACTTGATCAAGATCAGTCTAAGTCAAGCAAGGTGTCATAAAGAACTTAAAACAGTTGAAATAATGGTCACTTAATATTGATGAGTTCAGCGATTCCTTTTTTTTTAATGCCACAATTAGTTTTCCCTTGTTTCCACTGACTACCATTATAATCATATTGCTATTTTAATCCTATGAGAATTACAAGGCAAGGACAGTTTATTTTTGCATTTCTAGCATTTATTATATACCGTTTTATTGTCGTTTAATGTTACAAATATATTGTCCGTGGTATAGACCCCTTTTTATATAATTATCAACATCCGAAACTTTGTAAATACAAATACTTTGTAAATAGCTTCATCTCACCGTAATCTACAACTATTTTATTTACTAAAATTCGCGGAATTGGGGCGTTTTCAATCTGAAGATCGGCAAACTTAGTCTATTTAATTAGGTATTAAAAACTCCTAAATAATCATTTGCTTTCTACTTGAATCGTAAGATAATTTGATCACAAAATTGAGAAAAAATATGGCCTACAAAAATATTAGAGTGGCATGACCTACACCCCCAACATTTCAAAATTACGAGGTTATATAGGCCAAGCGGCCAAATATTTTTGTAGACCACCTTTTTTTTTCGATTTTGTGATCAAATTATTTTACGATCCAAGTGGAAAGCAAATGGGTATTTACGAGTTTTTAGTACCTGATACTGATGGATCTGCACTGGAAGCACGCAAACATGTCGGTTGAGCTGGGGTTTATTCAAAGGAATTTCAACTTGCCGTCCCAGTCGGAAGGGTAGCCATTAACTTTGAAGAGGAAGTGAAAGCCATTCTCTTAGGCCTTGAGAAATTGGTTGAAACGAAAGACAAGAAAGATGATTTATTTTTTGACTCTCAGGCAGCCATTTCGTCCCTCCAAAATGGATATAATATGAATCCAAATGTCTTTAAATGCCATCTGTATTCGGATCGATTAAAGAAAAATGGGACAGAAGTCGATTTCCAGTGAATACCAGGCCATTGCGTGCTCCACGGAAATGAAGCTGACAAACTGGCCAGAATAGATTCTGGAATAACCCAACCAGATATTCCTCTGGGCATGGATTTAACTAAAAGAATAATAAAACAGACCCTCCAAAGTTCACTGAAGGAGAAATATGCACAAAAAAATGAAGGGAGCGATGGAGTGGATTGCTGGAAGAAAGTGGGAGAATACCTTGAGACCTCCCTAGAGAGCAAGTCGTGGCATGCTTTAGAATGCTTACAAGGCATGATTTCCAATAGAAACACCTCCACCGCATCAATATAAAAGATATCCCGACATGTCCTCAGTGCTCATTGGATATTATGACAGGAGAATATCTTGATACATGTCCTGTATTACAGGATATAAGATGTTCGTTTCGTGAAATCGACAGCCCTTTTGCTAGGAGAGCGAAATTGGACTGCAAGAGTACGTATGGCTGATCAAGCAGGCGTTACTTAGGTATGGGAAAAAAATCCTAATTAAATAGACCAAGTTTGCCGATCTCCAGATTGAAAACACTCCAATCTCAAGAGTTTAAGTAAATAAAATATTTGTAGGTCATGGTGAGATGGAGCTATTCACGAAGTTTCAGGCGGATGTTAATAATTTCATAAAAAGGTATCATTATCACGGATTAACACCATAAGGACTCAACAGAGCATGTCTAAAAATACCCATAGGCGCCGGCAATGGAGAAGCAAGACTCTTTAAACCTCAATATTTTGTAAAATGAATGACAAGAAGATGAAAGATGAATGACAAGATGAAATGGAGACCAGATGTAACTAAAACAGACTGATTAATCGCCAAAGTTCCGCTGATGAGGCATAGTGAGAACTTGATTTAAAGGCAAATCCTGGACTTAGCATCCATAGGCACCGACACGGGGAGAGCAAGGCTTTTTAAATCTCAATATTTTGTGAAATGGATCAGAATTTCCTTGTTTTTTTTATATTTCACAGTCATTTATTTAAAAATAACTCAAAAAAGAGTTAAATAAACTATTCAATAGGTATTTACATTACATAACAGGTATTACACTGATGGCTGGATGATTTCATATATGTCATTTTAAACAGTACTAGCTAAAGAAATTCGTTGCCCCTGACAATGACGTCATCCCCCTTCCTAAAAAATTTAAATTTATTACTTAAGCTATTTTAAATTATGTAATATTTGAATTTCATTTCATTCAACATTTCTCTAATGCAGCTGCTTTATTGATAGGCTAAAATCAATTATTTTTTTATTATATTCTAACACTTAAGCAAGAGTCCCTGAAGATCGGCCACGCTTCCAATAGTTCCTAAATACCGTTGCTGATGGTTGCATCATTTAATTATTATTTATTATTCAAAAAACAAGTACAATTATATAATCTGGCTTTATTATAATAAAATATAATACATATACATATTTACAATATCACTAAATAAACATGATATGAAACAAAAAAATACCCATTCAGTATTACGTGCGACTGGTTATGAAAATGAACGTTATATGATATGGTCTAATACACATTCAAATGGTTGTTTTATACCAATTCCCTGCTTAAAAATATGAACACATTTGGTTTCACATAAATTTTAATTCATCAAACTTATTAAAAATGAAGTTAATACTTGAATGAATTCTAAAAATGTGAATGAGAACACTAGTTTTTAGTTCACAATAATTAAAATATAAACTTAAAAACACTTGAATTATTTTATGGATATGTGCCATTTTGACAGCAAGTTTCTAATTTGTCTGCAAAAATAAGTGTATGTTTTTATCTATTATTTTTTATAAATTAAATTATATATTTTTGGTAGAGCGCATAATAAATAAGTATCTTCAAAAATATATTTTCTTCATGATCGACTAAAGCTATAGTTTCTGTTTGGGTCTTCACTACTGAAAATTGTCAATGGTTCAAAGAACTCTCCTCAGAAACGCTCGATAAATTTTCCAATTTTTCATCTTTAACATTTGATGAACTTATCTTATTTCTAATCTCTAAAGCTTTGTCTTTTAACTTCTGTTGGAGGCTTTTACATTGGTTCGTTTTACTTGCAAGCCGTCTCCGCAGCTCTATCTCCTTATTTTTTAAAATTTGAACTTTTAATTCCAGCTTTTTATTCCGTTCATTGATTTTGGAATAATTTGTCAAGAGGACTTTTTCTTCCATGGAGATGTTTCCTGAGGATTCACTAGCAGATACGGGAGATGTATTTGATACACTAGCCAGTGCCTTTTCACGAATTCTTCTATTTTGATCCCATTTCCTCCATGAACTCTTAATAGCTCTATGTTCTTTTGCAGTCATAACAGCGACCTTTTTTCTTTTTTGATTTCTCATTTTTTGTTTGATCTTGTATGCTTCATTCCTTCCTTTATCTTCTTTTCTCTTTGCTCGATATCTTTTTGCACGTTCTGCTTCAGTCAAACCCTTAAAAATATAAGTTCAGCATTATAAATAGTGCAGGAAATGAAAAAAAAACAACAGAATTGTTATTCCGTCCTGAACGTGACGTTCACGAGTTATAGATGTTCAAGATTTTAACATTAACCTCATTATACGACTCTATTAAAACAATATTGAAAAAAAAACTACGTTAACTTAAGCATTAATTAGAGAAGTAGATTACGAATTATAAAACGTAACATTAGTTCTAGAACAGATTGTGAAATTCATGAGAAATAAGTACTTACCAGAAATGAAATTAATACTTACCATATTTTTGACGTTCCAAAAAAACTTTCATTCAACCAATGAGGTTAAAAGCAAAGCAATGATTGGAAAAGAAGATAAAGGTCTTCTGATAGAGGTTATCACTGAAATGTTTTCCATCCTTTCACAATGAAGAAATATTGTAATAACAACTATGTCACCAATGAGTTTTTTAAAAATAAATTCATGAACTTTTAGAGAACTCTTATTCTTTTTATCTTAAAAAAAGTCTGATAAGCAAAATATGTTCATACATCATAAACATACTTTCAATTACATTGTTTCGAAATGTTTACCACTCATTTTAACAGATATATATATATATATATATATATATATATATATATATATATATATATATATATATATATATATATGGTAGTTTTAAAATTCTATACTAAATAAAATACAATAACTTCTTTGAGGTTTTTTCTCATTAATCAACTTAAGGTAATGCCAATGAATATTTTCCCATAATATTTACTCTCATATTTAACTGGCATTAAGGATGAAACAAACAGATTTATCAGATGTTTGATAATTTTTTTCAATTAAAAGTTGGGTTTCTAAAATTTAAGGAAATAGACATCAACCAATGTCCACCATCGAAAAAAATGATAGAAAAAGAAATACATAGAAGTTCGAAAAATAAAATAAAATAAAATAAGGAAAATTAATGATATTGCTGGAAATATCCTTTGGGCAACATGATTTTTATTTTTATTTTTTAATCTCATATAATTGCAAATAAATTTATTGATTGTTAATTAATTTTTTATAAAATAAAAATAGATTCTGGAAGTGGTAATAATTATGGTCATTTTGAAAATTATTGTTATTAAATATGAAAGTTTTTTTTTTTAAACAATAATTGATAATGAATTATTCATTGTTAAATAATATATGTATTATTATTATTTTTTATCGAATTCCAGTTCAAAATTTAATATGAATGTGAAATTATTTTTTCTTCAAATAATTAGAAATAACATAATTTTTTTTTTAATGTGAAACTAATTTAAAATGTAACTAGTTCTTAAAAACTGATACTGTTTAAATTGTTAGGATAGAAAATCATTTAAGTTAGAGATGATTAAATTGTGGCAACATTGTTCTTAAATTTTGGAGCCAATTCCTGTAGCCACCATATTTTCTATCAAGTCCACTGCACTGCTTTTAATTACAGTTTAAGAATTTGTGTAAATTATAATGTTAAGTATTATAATGTTATAATTGGTAAGAAAGTGTAGCTGTTATGAGACAATTTGATAATTTATTATTTAATTTTGTGCTAATTCGATTGTTGCTTTTTTTTTCCATTCATAAAAGCCAGAATTCTGATTTCAATAGGTACCTTATTGTTCTATATAAATGTTTACACAAGGATTGTTTTAAATACAAAAAACTTTAAATTCTTATACAGGATGATTTAGTTCTGAGTAAATTTAAAGATTTATAACTCTGATCTTTTCTCACTCTAAATTATTTGCAAACAAAAGAGTTTTTGTGAATATATTAGTTTACTTCATCTATCTTCTGTTTTGGTCTATTTTTCAAGTTGGGGAATTAGTTGGGGTTTTAAGTTAGTGAGAAAAGAGAAATAAAACTTTTAAAAACATTTTGTATTGCACTGATCTTGTTTCAGGCCTTCATCAGGGATGAGAAAAGACAAAATAACAAAAAAATTATTATAATAATATATAAGAACAAGATTTATGTTATTTGTTAATAAATAAATTGAAAAAGGTGAATAAAAGACTAAAACATATAAGTATTTTATTTAATGGTTAGGTATGAAAATATAAGTAAAAAATTATGAGAAGGTGAACATTTTTAAATTTCAAGTAAAAGTATGAAGAAAATGTATTGTAAGTTACAACATAATAAATATTTCTTTTTCACTTTATATCACAAAATTGCAGCAGATAACATACATTTTGTTCTCATATCTTTTTATAATATTTTAAAAATAATTTTTTGGTTGTTATATTGTTTTTACTCTGCCATGATGAGGGCCTTAAAACTTAAGTCAAAATATGGCACAATATAAAATAAAATTGATTGATTTTTGTTTGTATTTTCTCACTGACTCCAGACTCCAAATAATTTCTCAATCATGTTATTTGCAATTAACTGTTTCTTCATTGTTCTATTTTTTATTTTTTTATTTGTAGAAGCTTTTTATTATTGGGAAATAATATAGTTTCATAATATCACAAAATATAGTTTTATCAGTTGAAATTATTTATAAAAAGATTAAGAATGTTATTCTGATTTTAAATCACTGCTACAACAAATGAGGAGTCTAAATTTTACAATATATCTGTTTAAAATATTATGTATTAGTGTCTATATTTTTGTAGTGACCCATTTAACTACAGAGGCCGACTCAGAAGGGACATCATACAGAGAGAAAAAAAATGAACACAATTTACAATTATAATAATTTCAACATCACAAACAGAAACGCAAATATATTTAAAAATATAAAACGATAACAGTTTTTATTGTTGAATAAAAACAACTTTTCAAACACTTTAAAATATTATTTGCATCCTTCCACTTTTTTTTATTCTTGCATTTATGCACTGCATAGTGGGTCGTCCTATTATCTGTTAAAACAGGACAGAAGACTTTGGAACTTGTATATACTGGTTGGATAAATGAGTTCGCAGAGGTTAGCAATAATGCAGTCACAAACAAAATGGAAATATCGCATCCTAACCCAGTGACGGATCTACAATATTCTGATATTTAACCAATAAATAAAGAATTTTTAGTGTAAATATTCAGAATTTTTAAAATTATTCATTGTTTTTGAGTACAAAGTATAAATACAAATTATTTGTTTAATACAATTAACTTTTAAATTAAAATAATAATAATAATATTTGCCGTTTGTTTAATTACTTTTTCAAGACAAATATTTTTTTTCATCTTCCAGGGATGGGGGCACTCCTCTCCTGAATCCGCTAATGTCCTTACCAATTACCAATACATCACATCTGCATATAATGTGGTAGCCAGTTTTATTCTCAAGACTGCAGTATGCCTGAGTTAATCCCAGGTTAAAGAGGTTTTTATTAAGCCTTCAGTGACCCATATACCTTAAAAGTATTCCTTTTCACAAGTAGGATCATTACACTTCTCTTTGGACAGATTCATTCTGAGAACAACTTAAAAGTGTTTGTTTCCTTGTATTCCTTCAATAGAGCTTGGTCTGATTTTCTACATTTATCTTATTATGTCTTTTGGCATAGCTGAGGCTGATGTCACAATGGGCATCTGTTCTGAGATCTTCCTTGCAAGGCTATCTAGCCTTTTCATTTCCTGTTTCTGAGTATCCAGGAACCCACTTAACCCTCACATTGTTGGTTAAAGAAAATTTACTGGGAGAAAAGTAGAACAGCCATTAACACATAGATGACCAAACATTCCAAAGAGTACCTACTACAAATCCAAAAATATTTTTTTCAATTACTAGAGAGATAAAAATATTTCAAAGTCATATACACAGATGTCTCCAAAATGGAAAATAACGTTGGCTACGCTGGCTATGTTGATGAAAATCAATGCCAACTCCTGTTTAGCTTACCAGAAGAGACCCCCATTTTTACTGGAGAAGCTATTGCAATCATGAAAGCTCTACATTGGATATCGAATTCCAATGAGAATAAATGGATGGTAGCTGTATAATCAAAAAGTGTCGTGTCAGCAATTGGTATTCCATGGCGAAGCAATTCCCTCGTTAGGGATATATTGAACCTATGGTGGCAATTGAAAGAAAGAACTATCAGTGTGGTATTTGCCTGGATTCCATCCCATTGTGGTAGCTTAGGCAATGAAAGAGCAGATCAAGCTGCTAATTTAGCGAGGAAGGGAGAGGTACAACCAAGACTGCAATAAATTATATCACAATAGAAGATTAGATACATATGACAAAAACAAAATTATTGGAAGATTGGAAAATTAAAGAGTCTAAATTATTAGAAATAAAAACAGTGCAACAAATGGGATAAAAGCATGAGAAAATTCAGAAGACAAGAAACCATATTGTGCCAAATGTATTTGTTGCTGCCTATTCACGCACAGTTGCCTTATTAGAATCTGACAAAAACTAAAATTAGCAACAACAATGAAGAAAATATTGGTAAACAATGAAGATAGATTCACTACTCTGTTCAAATGCTTAGTAGAAACTAAATATTATAATCAAGCATAAAAACTTACCACCAATGACCCTTTAGGGTTGAGATGAATTACAAATAAAAAAAAAAGTATAAAAACTTATCATTCTATTTTTAGCATGGAAATAATATATAAATAATAACTCTATTTAAAATTATTTCATTATGTTTTTAGACTGTTACAGTTAATAATTAATGTGTGTACAATATTTCTGTTCTTTCATTAAACTAAATAAAAACAAAAATGATCACAAATTAATCAGAATTTTGTATTATATTGAAGACTTGGATGCACCGATTTTGAAAGGAGGTGCTACTATGGCGATACTGCTCCAGGGCGCTTCTTGTCTTGTTAGGCCATTTTATGTTTGGGTTTATATACAGCTTGAATTTACATAACAAAATATCAAGTGAATTTTATTATTTTCCTAAGCTGTTCCTGATCTTTTAATTGTATTTATTTATTTCATTTCAGTAGTGTGCTTAGATGATTTCGAAATTCTTTAGATTTGGTTTTGAAGCCTCATATATAGAATAAATGAACGTCTGAGATTTTTTATAATACAATAGCATCCTCCTCTAATCAAAAATGTGCATAATTTTCCTTTTTTTTTTGTTGTATTAATGTTATCATTAAATTTAAAAAAAAGGACCCCTTGCAGTGGGAATCTCTTAGTAAGTTATTATTTTTTATAAATATAATATAATTTCAATTTTAA
Organism: Nezara viridula; assembly: GCA_928085145.1. NCBI lineage: Eukaryota > Metazoa > Arthropoda > Insecta > Hemiptera > Pentatomidae > Nezara > Nezara viridula. The sequence continues at coordinate 168,799,873 of OV725079.1, forward strand.
TGCAATGCAGTGGTCTTGATTCTTTTGTATTTCTTATACATAAATCTTGTTGCTTAATGTAAATTATTTATCTGGTTCGGTTCGGGTGTGTTTCTTACTCTACTTATTTCTTAAATTCAAAAGTGTAATTCTTAGTAATCGAAATCTGCTGGGTTTAAAAACCTTGGCGGGTAGTGAACTTCAAGAAAGAAGCCACTTCACTTCTCTGACAAATCGTAAGTAAGTTGCATGTCACATTATTTCTTTTAATTAATTCATCTTTTTTTTCCTTTTAATTGTTTTCTCTTTAATATTGTTTAAAAAATTCATATTGAAAAACTGCTTGGTTCTTCATTTGGTAATTACATTACTAATTTTATGTGTCATAATGAGTGGTGGCATTAGGGCTGGAATTGGAATCCCAGTTGCCCCGGGGAACCCTAGACCTAGAGGGGTGTCTGTTGGGGGCTCCGATCATGAGGGGCGCTTGCCACTTGTTAAGAATTAAAGAAAAATATATACAAGACATATTAAAATAATTAATTTTAGCCTATTAATAGTATAGAAATAGTGAATAAAAAAAATTAAATATTACATAATATAAAACTGCTTAAGAACTAAATTTAAGTTTTTTAGGGGGAACATGACGGCACTGCCTGGGTGCCCCAGATGTCTAAAGGCTGGCATTGGTCATAGTCTATGTAGCTCATCTAATTTTATATCTATTAATTAAAATAAAATAAATCGGGAACACTTCTTTAATAAAAAGAAAATATTTTAGTTAACGACCAATTTACAAATGATTACGGACCCTTATAATAAGATAGATTATATTTTGTTTCTAATTTTTAAACTCAGCAATACATGGTATAAAATATTAATAATATTAGAATATTAATATATAACAAATATAATTAAACTGAACATTAATAAAAATAAATTAATTTAAATTTAGAATAAAATGTGTAACTTGTGTATGTACATATTTACTTATATGAAAATAAAAGAAATTCACCTATTTGGGGTCAATTATCAGCAACATGGGGAGATTGAGAAGTAGGGAATAGAATATCCAAAGCCAATCAGGTATATTACCCTATCAGCAACACTATAGTAGGGCACAGGGAAGTTGGCGAGGAAACAAAAAGGCACATATACAAGTCGGTATACCTCCCAACTCTCACGTATGGAAGCGAAAGCTGGATTATGCTGGACAAGCAAGTTAGCCGTGTGACAGCAGCCGAGATGAAGTTTCTGCGGAGAGCTGCTGGAAAGACCAGGAGGACCGCGTTAGAAATGAATGCATAAGAGAGGACCTGGAGGTGGCGGAGCTAAAGAACATTACTAGAAAACCGACAGTTGAAGTGATTTGGCCACATTTGTCGGATGGAGGAAAGAGATCCACCAAAGATTCGGAAAGCTCGATCCGCTGGGAGGAGGTCGAGGGGCCGCCCCACAATTTCCTATCAGGAGTATATACAGCTGATTGGAGAGAAGAGAGGCAAAACCCTCCAGGAAATGAGGTGGCTTAGTAGGGACCGAGAGGCATGGCTGCATTGGATAGAGGCTCCTCGACGCTAGTAATGGCACAAAGAGGAAGAAAAAGAAAAAGAAATAAAATAACATGATAATAAAATATTTTTGATTCTTTTGTGAGTATATCGTTTAAATGAATATTTGTAGAAACTGCCTACTTCTTTTATTCAAGAATTTTTAGAGACTATTGGCTTCCTAAAATGTGAGGTAGTTTGTGTGAAGACAACTTTTTGTGTTGTGGGTAATTAAAAATCTCGGAGAATGCTAGTTATTTTTGTATAATGAGAATAGTTGTTAATGATCTTCATACATAAGTTCTGCCTTTCCTCAATTTTTTTTTAGTTAGTAGTTTGTGCTAGAATTACAGTTTTGTACAAGGAAGTTTGATTTTGGAAAAAATAAATTTACTTATTATTATCACTTCAACGATTCCTCAATATTAATGTCAAATTTTATGTTAACATAGTTGTTTATTTAATCCTGTAATAGTATCAAAGTTAAAATGAATTAAATACAAATTAAAAATTATGAAGCAAAAATTGAAAAAAAAAATTACTGAAAATAAATAAAAAAAAGCAATAATTAGCATTGTAAAGCTTCAAAATATAAAAATAACCGGCCTATTTTCATTGATAATTTAGAAATTATTAGGCAGCCTCTATGATAGATTTTTACTGATCTTCAGTATATTTATTTAAGAAGTATTTCATTCCAAATAAACAATCTAGTATGATTGAACAAAGACACAACCTGAAGCCCATTGGCAAACTATTGAGGTTCTTACTTCAATCACTTTTTTTTATCAAGAGTATATCCTATTATTAGAGTATAACCCTCCAGTAATAGGGTACAAATTGATACATCGCTGTTTTATTGTTAGTGAAAAATGTTGTATGTACAATTTTTCACAAACAGTAGCGATATATCAATTTGCTAGACATGATCTTTTTTTTATGTAAAGTAATTATTTCTTTTGAAATGAAGCACATAATTTAAATTATTAATTCTTTCCTACTTTTAAACATTTTATCTGATGAATTTTCAATCTATGAAAATTAATTTTTTTCAGCACATACTTTTATCAAAGAGAACATTCCGTATAGTAAATTGTAAAATGATTGCATTCATCAACGATTTTATAAAATAGAATCTATCTTTAAATATCATATAATACTATATAAATATTGAAAAATCAAAATTAAGAACATTAGACAAATTTATTGATAAAAAAAGAATCATTTGAGAACAATTCTATCTATTGTTTAGTATACATTATTATATTAAAAATATTTGAATTAAATTTAATATTGAAGAATAATAGGCAAGACTAGATTTTATAACTTTTTGAGTAATGAGTTGTTTATTATATTTCCAGATTGTTAGCTGTGTATCGTGGACACACAATAAATAACAGGTATGTTATATATTTTATTTTTATTAAATTTATTTTAAATATTTGTTAATTTGACAGACATGTGCTTTATTTTCTCTGTAGTAGAGGAGAGGTATCCATGAGTGATTCCTTCATATTGCATTTTTCTTGCTCTATTGTGAATTATTACTATCTCCAGAATATTGATTAAATTATTACAATATTTCATAATTTTTGAAATAATGACTTCATTTTTAGAGTATGATACAGATGATCGGTCAGAGCAAAGTTTACCAGAGTAATTTATACAGAATTATAATTGTATATATTATAAATGTTATTACTTCGTGTATATAGAATAATAAATATTTATATTTCATATTATTAATTCCTGATCAAAATTCGGCATGCCCCTTTCCTATACACATTCAAAAACCTCCTATTCCAATTCCTGTTCCAAACAGTCAGATACCAGCTAACTATTAATACTATATATGTATTGTGTAGCAATCATATAATCATATGATAATATTGGGTAAGAGATAGTACATGCATTTCATACTATCGACGTAGGAATTTCAATACATATTTTTTTTTTTTTACATTTTTTTTTTTTTCAATTAAACTAACTTTTTTTTAATATATATACAAGTAAAGTTTTTTATGAAATGAACTTATTCTATCTCTTTTTCGTTTTTCATTTCTCAAAGTGTATGTTTACGTTGTTCAACCCTTATATATAGCTTTGTTCATAGTTTCAAGTGATTCGTTCATAGTTTTAAGTGTTTTGTTAATAGTTTTAAATGCTCTGTACATAGTTTTATCTGTATTGTATATCTCTAAGACTGCTTGTTCACCTAAGGTTTTCTTTTCTTTTTAGTTTATCTTATCAATTTTATTTATTGTTTCAAACTTTTAGGCCAATAGTATTCTATTCTTTTGTACAATTTTGTTATTCTAAAGGGACTTAGTTCCAGAAAAAAGTTTTTTTTTTTCTATCTATCTATCTATAATTTCTGTTAGGAGCCGCGCAATTTCAGATGCTGTTAAGAAAGCTTTACCATGGCCTGGAAGGGTAAGAGAGCTTCATTTGCTGCTCTGTCAGCCATTTCGTTTCCTTTAACGCCTATATGGCCAGGCAACCAGACAAAGTGAGTCATTGTTCGAACTCCAGGAAGCATTTTTATAAGATTTAAAATGTTAAATTCTTGTATATTAGTGCTGATATAAAAATCAATTGAGATTACTTTGGGAATATCAATTCAAACAACAATTGGTAGTAAAAAACTATTTATTAATATTTATATTTGAGTATTACAATACTTTGTTGTGTCATAAAAATTTACACTTAACCGGTCATATTTGCACTTACTTATTTAAATATATAAATTACTTTTTGTACAGCCTTAGAATTCACAGAGCAAAGACTAACACAGAATTGCCCTTGGAGAGAGCGAGTGATTCGATACCATGTTAAAGTTATTTAGCGAGATTCAGTTATCTTGTCCTGCTAAAGTAAAGCCTTGTATTCATTTCATAATCAAAACATAATAACATGGTTCGAAATCCCTCAGCACTCTTTTAAAAAAATATATATTACACATTTCCTTAGTCTACCTCTCGCATAATATACAATAGAGCATCGAATATACAAAATACACATCTAAATAAGTATGCAAGTAAGTTACAGTAGGCAATGTTATTGCATGCCTTCTTTTTATCAGGAATAACCAAATTTCAGAATTTATATAAAATTTTTACAATGAAAATTTAGATAATTATTGTTTAAAATGCTGCTGAGCTGTAATAATTTGTATAGACGATGCATTACTGTTTCATGATTTTTTTTTTGGAATATATTTTTAAAAAATATTTCTCATTATTTTTATTTTAACAGTCTCTTATCGCACCGTGTATTCCACCTAAAAGATTCATTTTTACTCCACAGAGACTTAAAATTTGAGATGTATTATAAGTAGGAATTGTGGGCTTCTATTGCGTTGAGCCCTATTTAGCGGAGAAACCATCTCCCGTTGGGTCGAGGATCCATGGGTAGTTGTTGGGACATTCCATGCAAGTGAAGAGCCTGATGGTTTGTCCTGGCAGCTCCCTGGTGGTGAGTGGGCATGGGTTGGGCAGGGAGCACTCTGGTTGTCCCTTTACATCACACTTTTCCTTCCATTCCTGGAAGTCTCTCAAAGAGTTCAATTCTGTGGGGTTCTGCATCCACTGGATGACCTGTTAATATGATCAGTTATAAATTATAATGATTCAAGAAGTAAACGTGATAATACAAGTAAATGTGTAGTAAGAGTATATTAAAATATGATAATCAACTAGTGAAGGTATTACCAATAATCATTCCAACATCTTAGTCTTGGATGGTTATCAGGAGAGATTCTTAACTAGTGGGTTTGTGGGGGTCAAGAGTTTTTGTATAATGAAGGTATTTCTATTTTAGCCGTCTGCTCAAAATTATCAGGATAATTTCATTAGTTACATAAAAAGGAGTATTAAGAATTTTTCAGAGGACTTTAGGTTGTAAAGATTGGAAGCATAATTCCATATGACATACGGTTGATATAAATCAGATTGTTGCAGTAAATTAAAGGTTTGTGCATTTGTCAAGCCAATGTTATAATAGTCTACGTGCAGCTTCTTATTGTTTCATTCTTGTACAAGGATTTAGGATTCTTACCTTGAGTTTGTCAAGATAAAGTCTATGTAGATAACGTTGATAAATCTATTCAGCTGGGATAAGTGGGAAATTATTAAATTATGATATTGTGGATGTACAACTTATGGTAAAGATTATTTGATTGGATTCCTTGAGATTTATTTTAATTTTCCATTTTTTACACCATTCTTTAAGTGAACTGATGAGTGAGTTATGGATGCAGCAATTGGACCATTACCAGCAGTAGGACCTAGGATATTACCTTGAGGTACACCAAAGGACCGAGAAAAGAGAGTGAGTAGGCAAACTCATGATTAACTCTGAAGATTATGGCAGTGAGGTAGGGATAGGATATATGTAGCAGAGATTAATAGTCAGAGATTCCTACACAGTACATACTTTGATCCAGTGTGGTGCATTGTAAATATAACAAAGAAAAAATGATAATTACCTGAAGCATAGTTACGAAATAGACGTCATTCCTATCCAACATTTCTTCAATGAACTTGATGAGTTCGTCCTTGAATTCTTTCTTGCTCTTCAACCAGGAGGCGTGGAAGTGGAGACCCAATGGAGCCCTGTTGGTGCTGAAATGCCTGTTGAAATTGTGCCTCAGAAGACGAGCAAACTGATCACCAGTCTGGATGTTGGAGCAAGAGTCGACCATGTGACAACCTGGAAGAGATTCATCGAAGGTTGGATCGTCTCTCCTGTCGAGTTCGTTCATGACCATTTCCCAGATGGGGTGAGACCTTGATGGACAGTTCTGAGCGTTACCGTTACACTTGTGTGGCATTCTGAAGTACAAGGTGTACGGCCAAATTGGTACACGGCCGAGGGATGCTGTGATGGAAGCGTCGTAGACAAAGTATTGATCGGCCATCATATCGAACTGCTTGTTTCCACCCACACGGAGGTATGGAGCTCTGACTCCGATGATGGAACCATCGGTGATGTTGGCGAACCTTTCAACGATCAACCTGGCACCGGCCATTTCAGCGAGCCAGTCGTCGTAGGAACCTCCGGTCCAGTATTTGGGTTCGTCCTTATGGGTCAGAGAGAAAACGGCGATTTCGTTTCCTCTTCTGTGCAATTCTTGTATGGCAGCGTAGTTGGAGTACTTGTGGGACACGAAGAAAGTTCCCTTGATCTGGCAGCCGTTGGGGTTCTGTCTCTGGCCATTGAAGATTTCGTCGTACAAGTCGATGTTATCGACGTTGACGGCTCCGTTGAAGGTGATTGTGATCATCTGTGGGACCTGGAACAAGAAATTTTATAATTTTTACTAAGGAAGGCATTAGACATCGAAATATGGCAAAATCAACATATACACACTATTAAACCTAAATACTTATCTAAAAAAAATAATGAATTCGGGCATAAATGCACATTAATCTTTAACTAAATATTCCTTCTCGAAATGTTTCTCAATTTGATTTCCAATTTAAAGCGATATTATAATTTTTTTTTTGTAATTTAAAAAAAATTAACAGAATATTTTTTGGGTGTCCTATTATCTACTATATAAAGATTGAGATATTAAATTTTGATAACTTAAGATACATTTTAACATTTCACAAACTATCGGAAACAAGAATATGTAAATCGTCTTGGCTAGTGTTCTTTTCCTATTTGTGCTTGTTATAAATGGCACATTTATATATACATCCGCACGATAACTGCTTACGGAAACTGGTCAATCAATATACCATGATATGAAGGCACGTAGGTTAAGATGGGAGGGGTAGGTAGCTCGTAACAATCCATCTGGAAACCTCTACTTAACAATAGACGGCAAAATACCTCATGGAAGGCCAAAAAGCAGATGGATAGATAGAACCATTAAAGATGCAATAGAGCAATGAACCATTATTATTTTCTTGCAACAATAACTGTCCAAACGGAATTATCAACTTTTTAGTGTTGTTAATATTTTTTGTCGTGGAATATCATGAACTGGATGGATGATTCCTTACCTGGTTTGGTTCAACTGCTCCTGGGATTTTAGTTCCATCAGCAGAGCAGAAACAGTCTGGGAGAAGACATTGGGTCAAATCACAATCTGGTGCTCTGTTGGGATCCAATTCGACGGCTGCAAGAAAGCAAGAATCATATTATATATATAGTGCACACGTATATAATAACTCGCAAAATTGTTTCAGAATCTTGAAATTTAGAATGAATTTATTATACAGAGTTGATGAAAAAATAACGGGGGTTTTCCTCTTTGCTATGTTTTAAAACCAATTATGTATATGAATAAATAAACAAAATAAAATGATTAATGAAGTATGCAACCAGGAGAAGATTAACGCGTTCTCGTTGCTTCAGAAAATGACTCCATGTAAATCTAAAAAGGCGATGGTTGGCCTTACTTATGTTTTTTAAATAGGAACATTAAATATGTACATTCGCAAAGATAATTAGGAGACTGCCAGCACCTAACTCTTGACTGTCATGTCTTCTAGCTCATACTAGTGTTTCCAACTTCAAATCTATATCTTTTCGTTTATTTTCTTACACAGTTGTTCCTAGATAAAAATATTTAGCTTAAAATATGTTTCATTATTTTTATTTTCATGTTTAAAAAGTAAAGCTAAGAGAGGTTTGACAGTTTTGTTGTTGGCAGCCTACACCTCAAGTCCCCACCAAACATCCTAGAAGCACAATTATTTAAAGTTTTTACCTTTACGAAATATGAATCTTTATTTATTAGTTTAAAAGTGTAGTCGCAATCTTATACTCGTTCTTTATTACTTGAACTCTAATACAATTTTAATTTATGTCCTTTTTTTCCTCTTGCAAGAATCTAATTTATGACAAAAATTTTATATGAAGAGTTCAAATCCCGTTCGTGGGAATTAATATCACTAAAAATAAAATCTATCTTTATAATATAATACAATATTTTTTCGGCATAAAGATCCCTTTTTCGGATCTCAGGAGCGATGTATTTTGAAGAATGAGGTATCAAACGAAAGGGTATTAAATGGAGCAGTGACGAATCATAGTAGCATCCACCTTAAACTTAAGGAAAAATTTATGAATGAAAATAAACTTTAATTAAGAATTACTTAAAAAGTATACATTTTTTTCTTTAGACCCATGCTTATTTGAAAATTTACTAAATTCCCTTCAAAACGAAAAAAAGTTTATCAAAATGGGGCCATTATTCACAAAGATACAGCCTATTGTAATTAACAAATGTTTGGGATTATTAGTTTGAATGAACTAATGTGATTCCACTGATAAAAAGACAATTAGTTTTTCTTTCTCATAATAGATATCATTCACTTATTTTTATATTATACTTTTAGTTGTTCACTAACCTCCGCATTATTCGCAAGGGCTAAATAGCGACTAATAATAAATTAAAATTAATAAGTGCGGGTCCGAATGGACTGCTTAGACGTTCGATTCCCGCATGGAGACAGTAACGTTCCCACTAAGAGATTCATAGGGAGTTGAGCGACCCCTGTGTCTTTCGCCATAGCTCCTGGTCCTCCAGGTTGGGGATTGGGTACAGGGTTGGTAATCCGCTAACCCATAAAACACTGGGTGGAAGATTGACAGTCGTCAGGAAAGTGTCTGATGAAGAGGGAGTGAATTGTGATCGCCTCCGGTTAGTTAACCTGCTTCCTGGATATCTCGAAGAAGAGATATCTATACGATCACTTCTGTCGTCTATGATACCCCATAAATCTGCTAAAGAAGACTCGTAAGAAAAAATAAATAAAATTTATGGCATCAAGAATAGAAGCCAATGTGCATTTTTGAAATAAAGATTTGATAATTCAGTAACTATCAAAACCCAGCATTGTTTTTACATCAACCCAATATATATATTTTTTCTGGAATACTTACTACATGCGTTTTCATCGGATTCGTCCTTGCAGTCTGGCTTGTCATTACAAAAGAGATCCTTGTCGATGCACTCTCCGTTTCCACAAGAGAGTTTACCTTCTGGGCAGACTGGTTCGTCTGTCTTCAAGATTGGCATGACCTTTCTCGGTTCTGAGTAAAAGCCATAATATGTTTAAATATTTAAATTATATACATATATCTTAAAAAAAAAAGGAACTAAAAATTATATTTCAGTGCTTCGTTTGTGTGACCAACTTTTCGTAAATATATATATTTTAAAACCTATTTTATTGACAGTTATCTAAAAAGAATTGTCGCTTTCTGTTTATTGTATTTATTCTTTATTGTTGGAAGTAATGAAGGAAATGAAAGGGAAAAAAATTATGATATTAAAAACACATGAAGAAGAAATAAGCATTATTCAAGAGAGAGTCGCACACAGAGGTGTTATTTTGTAGAGATGAAAATTATAAAAGTGAAAATAGAGGAAAGATGTGTATGTAATAGTGAACCTCTCTCCATCCTTCAAGAGAAGCTGTAATTATATGTTAAAGAAAATCTTTGCTTGTGGCGCACACACATAGAAACACATTCCGGGCGTTATATACCCTTCATGCTTGTTACTTTGATGAACACATATATAGAAAAAAAAAAAGAAGGTCTTTTCAGCAATTGTTAATAACATAGAACTATTAGCTGGAATGTTTCTTAACTCTTTTACTAAGCTACCTCTTTGGATTATGTATCGATTAACTAATCATTACTGAATGACATTCCAGCTAAGAGCTATGAAGGAGAAACATGTTACTTCAGAGAAGAAGGTAACACATAACATATAAGAAAGACACAATAAGGATTGCTGTATCTACGGAATATATGGAAAAATAATTTAATTTAATTTAATAAAGTTTAAAACCATTGATTTCATATTAATATAAGATTTTTTTTTTCATAAATTCCGTATAAAAATATACATATAAAAAGGGTTGTAAATATTAGTTTGTTACATAAAAAAAATTAAAAGAATAGATACCACACAACGGACAATAAGAATTTATTTATTTAAAATTTAAATGATATATTTTGAAATTGCATTTCATATTGTCCTTAATGTGGCATTTCCCTTAAAACCAGAAGGTATTTAAGGTACAAGAAAAGGTAAAGTAATGCAGTAAAGAAGAAAACATGCAGATTGAATCGATTTAAAGAGACCAATTTTAAACACAATCATGCAACACACATGCGATAACTGTTACGTATTAGTAAAACACAAATGAGATGAGAGAAATTAATCAAAGTACTACTAGCAGAAGCAACACAAAAAGAAGCCGAGGACATAGAAGATGCTAAGGATATGAGGAGATGAGGAATGTAAGAGGCTTGTCTACTAGTACATGCTATTCGCTTCGAAAGAAGCTGCTACTAATTCGTCGTAACTGCTACTGTCACGGCGACTGTTAAAGCCAACATTACTAAGTTACTGTTAACACGCACAGAGGGCTTCGCTCTTGTACACCAAAAATTCAGAACATTTGTTGTTTTTTTTATTTTATTATTAATTCGGTTTAAAGATTAGTGTCTTGTTTTCAGTTGTTTACACAGAGTATTGTCTGATTTATCATTCTCGGGTTCGAATCCATCCTGGGCAAATTGAAATTCCTCACGAAATAAATCACGTAAAGGAAAAAATGATGAAATTATTTTTGATGTCCCAAAAAAAAAGAAGAAAAATAACTTGTGTGAGAGGTTTCTTTTGTAAGAGAGGCTCGGTTTGGTTATATTTTTAAGGACCGTTAAAAACAAAAAGAAATATTTCAAATTAAAAAAAATTCCTTAAGTTTATAAATTTCTATCATAATTTGAATACTTTCTCAATTAAATAGAAATATAATACAAAGCACTCCCGAAAACATTTTTATTTATCTTTTATGTTTAGGATCCTTAATTTATATATATATATTTTTAATTCCTTAATGAAAGTGTAAGTGGGTTAGGTTTTTTTAAATGTTATAATTCAATAAAAAAAGTGTATTATCTACGTGGGCCCCATCGTTAAATCGGATCCTTGGGAGGCCAATGCATTTTTTTTAATCGTTTTTGGCAGTTAATACAATTATTTGAAATTAAATTACTTCTTATTATTTTTCAATTTTTAACATGATTACTTTTTGATTTAAACTATTGGTCGTAACTAAAGAAGCAACCACATCAACACGGCCATTATGATAAGTTCACTAAAAGAGGAAAAAAAAAGTAATTTATTGATAAAAATATTGTTATACAATTATATTTTTCTTATATTTTATTGAGAATTTTAAAAAGGACGGAATTATTTGATTCTGAAAATATGGTGTACATAGCACATAATACCTGATGTACCTTTGTTTAAATTTTTTTGTTTATTTATACATTTTGGAATATTTTACGTTTAAGAAACAGTGCAATTTCAATAAACCTGCTTTGCTTTGGATAAGCGTATAGAGGTGTTTTATAATGATCAGTATATATATATATATATATATATATATATATACAATAAATAAGTTGTGAGTCGCGGTTTGAGTACTACTAAATAGATAGTATGAGCACTACGGTGTGTTGGATTTATCTCAAGAAGCTGTTAACTAAGGACCTTACCCTAACAAAGCCCACCAATTATCTGTCAAGAGAATATTTTGTAAGTCCAGATTTTGTATAAAAATCTTATAAATAATTATGTGAAGCCAAAAGCTTGATATTGTTATTTTAATATCTTTTTTTTTTTTTTTTTGCAAGGATATAGGATAGTTTGATATTGTGCAAAGTGAAAATGGTACAGGTACTTGGTACATCTTGCAATATGTGCAATCAAGCGTGCTCATGTGCGTGTTTTTTGTTTTAAATTAATATACGTTTCCCCAAAATCATTTTCAAAAAATCTGTCTTTCTCCAGAGTTTCTGTTGAAGATTTTGATTTCTCTTTCTCATGGCCTAGTCACTTACTGTCGAGTCGATCGCAGTTGGTCACTTTACCCTTCCAATCGCATGTTTGCTTTTCAATGTCGAAAGCCAATCCTGACGGGCAACTGATTTGTTTCATGCCCGCTTTGGTACACCTGAGAGACAGAGTTCAAAAAGGTGTTCTTATGAATAAGAAAAATATAATAATAAAATAGCATGAAGCGGCATAGAGCAGAAAGGCTCTCTTATAATAAATAAAATAAAAAATTACTCAACCGTAAAATTTTCCATTTATAATTTCAAAAAGTTATACTCTGATACTATGGAAGATTCAGAAAATCAAAATATTTGTAAACGGGATCATAGTGACTTAACTAAAAACAAATGATTCTGTGCCACATTTATTTATTTTTTTGTCAGAATCATTATTTTCGAAATGTGATATCTAATATCGAATAAAGAAATTTCGGCATTGGTAGCTGGTATTCATGTTTTACAATATTAGCATAATAATAATAGTGTAGAACATTCAAGTCACTCAAATAATATTCAATAATTAGGCACAAATTCACTCATCATCAGAATCACATTTCCCACAAATAAATTCACATTCCTTCTCCCCCAAAAAAATCAGAAAAATAATCAAATAGAATTTATGTGATTCATTTATTTCAAAAGTGATGAACTCTTTTCACTTTTTATGGAAATTGAGTTGCTAATCCAACGATTCCCTTTTTTTTCGATTTCGAGCTTATTTTTGGTGATTTTTTAAAATAATGTTATTGTTATATTAATAAAACCATATATTTGATCACTATAGTCTTGCTTTATTTGTTTTTTTACATTAACGTTTCAGCCATTAGGCCATTATCAGGTGGGAAACGTTTAACAGATAAAACAATCATCACAGCCTAAATACATTTGTTAATTAATTATTTTAATTTAATACTCCATTTTAATAATTAAAAATCATTATATACTGAATTTCCCTTGTCAACTCCATTTAACTGGTCAAACACTAAAACCTTCCTATATAAGATTATGTTTATTTCAAAACCATCTTTATGTAAAGCTAAACTATTTAATAAATATCACATTAAAATAGAATACATTCACAGCCCTATTATCAATTCATTTTTTTAAAATTTAATTTTAATGTAATATTTATTAACTAGTTTAGCAATACATAATAAATAAACATTACCTTTTTAAATAAACATAACCTTATAGAGGAAGTTTTTAGTGTTTGACAAGTTAAATGAGGTTGACCAACTAAATTCAGTCCATGATGATACTTAATTATTGAAATAGAGCATTAAACGAAAATATATTTTTTTTTAAACTTCATTTATTCACCAAAACCTGTCATAAGCAATGACAGTTAGCGGGTCTGCTGTCGGTAAGTGTACAGGTAGTGGCTTGATCGGCGTGATGAAGAGGAGTGCCCAGCGGCATCCCTCCCTGTATTGATTTTAGCATATTTTGAGCGAGGGAATCCATCCAGCTCCTTTTGAGCCTCCTAAGTGTGTTTTCGGTCATGTTAAATGTAGCCATACTTTGTGTAAGTGTGTTACTATGTCCATGTAAGTTATTGTGAAATCGCTTGTGGTGTGTCCGTATTTGATCGTTAACTGTTGGCATTTGAAGGTCTTTATGTAATGTAATGTTTGTGACGTACCATGGAGCTTTGGTTATGTTTCGGAAAGTTTTAGACTGAAAGGTTATAGTTTTCGTATGTGGGTCGTTTTGGCTGTCCCGTAAATTTGTGAAGCGTAGGTCCATATGGGCTTAAGTAGATAATTGTAAGTGTTCAGTTTTTGTTTTAAGTTTAATTTTGAACGTCTAGAGAGAAGTGAGTATAACAGTCGTAGTCTGTGGTTTAAAGTTTTTCTTTTTTTGTTGATATGTGGACCCCATGCACTAGCGGATCCAGGATTTTGGGGGGGAGGGCTTCAGCCCGAAAGATTTTTTTTTCATATATATAACGATAATTAATTTGAAAAAAAAAGATATTAACTACCTATATGAAATGGTGTTTAAGTGATTCTTGAAGTCCTAATTAATGTAATTACACGAACAATAATACTTTAAGAGATAATTTTTAATATTTTTTTCTATAAAACATGGTTATATTTTACCGTTTTTGGAGGAGCTTCAACCAGAAAGACTCCCCGTAAATCCGCCTGTGACCCCATGTCATTCTTCTGTCGATTGTCAGTCCAAGATATTGTATTTTTTCTTTTTGAGGAATTTCGGCATTGTCAAGGTAAATAGGAGGGTATGTTCCATGTGGAAGAGTGAAAGTGATTTGTCTTTGTTGAGTCGAATTTTCCAGAGTTTGCACCAATCGTTTAGTTTTGTTAATGTTGTAAAGTCTGTGAGGCGTGTGTTGGGTTTTTATGTCTTGTTAGAATAGCTGTATCGTCTGCGTAAGTCGCTATAATAGTTAGGAATGTAATTAGGCTGTGATGATTTTTTTATTTGTTAAAGGTTTCTTCCCTTGATAATGGCCTAAGGGGCCTTGTAAAAAAACAAACAAATAAAGTAGGACTAAAGTGATAAAATATGTGGTTTTATTATTAAAATTAAGATGAAGTCCTAACCTACAAATTTGAATACATATAAATAATATTTTTTTTTAATGGTTACAACATGGAAAATCTGACGGATGATGTCACTATTACCAATACTACGCTTATTTTTTAAATTTATTTTATTTTCCCGTATTTAACATATATTTTATTTATTAATGTATTTCTATTTTGTAGAAAGCTGCTCTGCTCGATGCCGCCCCATCGCCTTACTACTTACTTTCTAATTCGTTACAATTCTTTACATTTGATTTCCAATCGCAGGTCTGCCGGTCTATGTCAAATGCCAATCCGTTGGGACATCGGACCCCGGCCAGCCTCGTCTTCCCGTTTTCTGCACCCTTATCGCACCTGGAGCAAGTCACACACACACATGTACGCATCCACATATTCGCCCAAGAGGGGATTATCTCGTGGAGGTGGGATAAGGTGGAGGTTTCGGTTATAAGGGGTTTGAACAATAGATATTTTCGCGTCAATATGTACCATATTTCTTTAATAAATGAACATGAATAAAAAAACCAAAAAAAAAAAAAAAAACATACATATTGTTCATTAAATTTTCACGTAAGAATTATCCCAACGAAAGAATGACAGTACCTAGATATTCGCGTGACAAAAGTTCTACATCAGGGGAAAATTTCAATTAATTAGGACTTAGTATAAAATATTTCAATGAGAATTCACCTTTGGATTATATACTAAATTGGTAGCAGAAATAACTAATAATAAATAATAATATATTTTATAATTAGTCGTTATAATAGTCTTCGAGCATTAGTTCATTAATTAATTTTCATTCTTGTTCTTCTGAGACACTATTAAAAAAAAAAAGGAACAAGTACAAAGGAGGTACGGAAGATAAAAATGTTTGGCTCTACCCATCCGATCGCCGTCAGTACTTCCTAGCCACCTTTCTGTACCAAATCATTAGAACTCATCGATACTCCAAATATTCCATCCAATCTCGTCCCACTAGATCTCGTACTTCCGACCTCTATCCTCATCCTCACCGAACTGCTGCGTTTGACAAATCCTTTGCAATACAAGCCGCCTCCCTCCGGAATTCCATCCCTGCTGATATTCGACACGCTCAATCAGTTTCTTCTTTCAAACCTCTCCTCTTTAAACACCTACTCCTTTCTCAATCCGACTGATTACGAAATATATCTAAGAGAGATATCTAAGCACCCCCAGAGACTACCTCAATTTATTTAGGTTATTTTAGTTTCTCATATATATGTACAATTTTCATGTTCTTTCCTTTCTCTTCTTCAGTATTTTTATTTTTAGTCAGCTCTTATTGTAAATATATATCTAATTGTAACCACACAGACATAAAATCTGTATTTATAATTTGTTCTAAAGGGACAACAGTCCCAGAATATTATAATATATTTTTTCATTTCATTTCATCAATGTTTTTTTATTCTATAACGAGTACACCAGATCAGGATTTGAGTAGTTTTTTTTTATCTTGGAAACCACTTGTATATCATTGGTTGACTTAACCAGCCATCTTCTCTCTATTTTGTTATTGTTTGTGCCTGTTTATTTTGATGTTTGGCAGCATTTTCGTTCATTCTATCCATTCATCTAAGTTTTGGCATTCATTATGGCCTATTACTGTGGAGAGCCTATCTGGATTGTTGGATACTAGTTATATGCATCGCTTATCTTTATCTGCTTCCATTCATGTCAGCATAGACTGATTAGATTCTGTTAAAAGTCTGAGAACTTTTCTCTCAAATCTTTCAAATCATCTTTCTAGAGAGCATATTAGTGTCCAAGTCTTGCAGCTGTATAGCAGCAGTCTTTATTAATACCCTTTAGTTCCTTATTTGAGATATTTCGGGAATGTAGTATCATTAGAATTGAGGATAAAGTTGTATTTGGGTTTGTTATATCCTTAATATCAGATAGTTGGTTATTTATTGAGATTATAACTGAGGTATTTGAACCTCTCACTCTCTCTCTCTCTCTCTCTCTCTCTCTCTCTCTCTCTCTCTATATATATATATATATATATATATATATATATAGCTTTATCCATCTTTTACCATCAGGTCGATACCAAATTCAGCTGCTGACAGAAGTATGGGTTCAAGTTATTTACAGCGATGCTCTATATTTAAATAATAATTTTAATTTGTGAATTTTATGTTGAAATTTTATTTTAACTTATTATTTGCTCAAAGACTTTTTAGCGACATAGTATATGGAATCCTTAAACTTCTGACCATGACCAAAACCTAGTTTTGTTATAAACAATTTTTTCCTCCTCTCCTATTCGGCTGATAATACATTAAATTTAGAATTATCTAAATTTTCTTACTTAAATTTCCTACAGCCTTATACTACGACTCAACATCTATTATATATAGAGAGATAAAAAAATACGATGTAAGGGATTAAAAGATATGAGCGCCTTCATATTTTCTGCTTACTAGACCCGCCGTGAAGTTGAGAGTTCTGGAATTGCATACACAAAATCCTGCTCATCAAACATTACACACATCTATTAAATATTTTCATGCACTTATCTATATTTTATAAATATATTTAAAATATTTTTGATGTATTTAAAAGAAATAGTTCAAGTTAAAAAAAATAGTAAAATATTTATAGAAATATAATAAATAATAAAGTTTAAATTATACTTAATTTTTTACTAATTTAATCTTATGAATATTGAATTATATTTTTCTGTTGTTTGAACTGTATTATCTATTTTAATTTTAGTTTTTTTTCACTCATAGAAACAATTAATAATAGACTCAATAAATAAATGAATAATTGAAGTTATTAATATTTAATATCTATATTAATATTTAATATTGAACTTTTCCTGTAAATGAGACTTAATGTGATTACAGTAAAATTTTACTGTACTTAAAATCCCGCCAAGTGTTACCTTACGACGTCTCTGCAATCTCCTGTTACCGTCAGCCTGAAATATTCATCTGGGGGCCTATCCTTACATAGTTCGTCAACTGACTGTTCTTCTTCCTCACCTTCATCGTCTTGTCTCTTAACTCGGATTGCTTCAGCAACTACAAAAGAAAATAATAATTGTATTATTTACAAATATATTTAAAGTAGGGTGATTTTAAGGAAACTAACCTCTCAATCTAGAACACTGGTTCAATCCATGTTCATTTTTGCGAAATAAGAATAGTAAATTTAATAATGTTCAAAGTTTTATTTCCTCGAACGGATATAATGAAAAAATGAAAGTAGATTTTTATTATCCTGGAACTGTTGTCGCTTTAGCACAAATTATAGATACAGAGGAAATGCCTGTGTGGCCGTAAAATTAAATTTACAACTCTCATTAAAATTAAAATATTGGAAGAAAATTAAAATAAAAACACTAAATATATACAGATATATGTATAATACAAACATATGAAAATAAAATAAAATATCTATCTACGTTAAAAAAATTAAGGAAAATGTGTGGAACATGTGGCAAAACAAATGGGAACAAGGAGAATCAAAACTAAAAGAAATTAAACCCCACTGTTTAAAATGGGAAACCTCGCACCGACCATCTCGAAAAGAGGAGACATCCCTTTGCAGACTGCGAATTGGACATTGTGAGTTCTCGCACTCCTACCTACTAACAGGACTTGATCCTCCGAACTGCGAGAACTGCAATGTCCAAAGGACAGTAAAGCAAATTATTCAAGACTGCCCTTCATTTGAACCTACAAGAAAAAAGTTAGACATGGCACATAGTCTAAAACAAAATCTACAAGACAGTGAAAGTGCAGTCAAAAAAACTTTAAGGTTTTTAAAAGAGATAAAACTCTACAACAGAGTGTAATTTAAAGGCGTTGCCAATGACCCTACAAGGTAGAGGCAACAAAATATCAAATAAATAAATAAATAAAATAATATAAACAAAATCAATTCTGGAGGAACTTAAAAAGTTCTCTTATTTACTTTTCTTGATCAGACGGGTTGGGAAAGAAGTAGGTGCTTGAAAAGAAGAGATTTAAATGAGGAAACTGATTGCAGCATGGAGACGGCTTGAATTATAAAGGATTTGTCAAACGCAGCAGTTCGATGAGGAGGTGGGCAGAGGTCAGAAGTACGGGATCTAGTGGGACGGGATTGAATGGAATATTTAAATTGTAAGCTGTGAAAAATATAGGAAGGTCGCTGCGTTCTGATGGCTTGGTATAGAAAGGTAGCAAGAAAGTACAGACGGCGGTTGGATGGATAGAGCCACTTCGACTTGGTGTAATACTGGGTAATGTGCGTATCCGTTGAGATTCTGAAGACAAAACGTAATGCGCAGTTCATTAGGCGTTTTAGTTTGGCTTCGAATTCTCCCAAGAGTCCGCCGTACACCAGACAGCCATAGTCGAAGTGGGGGAACACAAGGGAGGAAACCTTATGTACATTATGTTGGACTTATATTGTTTAGAAGGATGACCTGGGGGCCACATTTAAAAATTAAAATAATGACTTTTCAATAAACGACTGAAATTACTGTACATCCTTTTCCCTATTCACCAAAACAGAAAATTAGGCAGAAACTAAATTCATATACTCAGTAATTAAAATATTTTCAATCCAAAATTTTAAGATTAATGGGAGACGCTCTCTGGTGTGCACAGGCGGATCTACGGGGGTGGGGGGTTCCGGCTGAAGACCCCCAAAATATTGCATCCATGAAAATACTATTAACAAACTATTTATAAAGCGTATTATGACAAAAAAAAATCGTTTAAGAAATTAGTTTTGTCTTCGCGAAGTAGAAAATGTCTATATATGTCAGAACCTTGTGGGAGGCGTGACGCAAGCTATTGTAACATACCAACTGCTGCGAAAGGTGACTCCGACACTGACAGTTAAGGGAATAAGGAATTTCTTGGAGCTTTTTCACCTGGAAAGGAATAAGGAACGCGGCAGGATCCCAACAGGATATCAACTGGAACGTTATCTTGCTTTGGTTTTATCGTCTCGCTATAAAGTTACATTAGGAATATTATTTTTATAATCCACTTAATTAAAAGGAAAGTAAATATATTTTCTTTTTATATAAAAATGTATTTGAGTTTTTTAAATCATATTTTCTCATTGGGTTATTTTTTTAAGTAAATAAATTAATATGATTATTATGGAATGTTCGTAATGCAAATCGATATATTTTTTCTCTCGATTTCTTTATCCACAACTGTCACACATATAAGTGACAATTAGCCAATGATATGAAGAATTATTACTTTGGCATTACAGGTTTAAAAATGATAGTACCCAGTAGCATTGATCAAGTCTAACGATTCATTAAAGGAGGTCTCTTATCCAGCTTCTTTTCAATCCCCTTCTAATAGGCATGTTGTTATATCCGTGAAGTTTATTATGAGAACATGAATAAAGAGTACAAGCATATATTTTCATCGATAGTTTTAGTATGCCTAAATAGAATTCTGTTAATTATGAGAAAGCGTCTGATATTAATCTTAAAATGTTTTGATTTTTGTAATCTTTTTTTGTTACATCATAAATCAGTGTGATGGGTCTCTATATGGGCTTAAATAGGTATGTTAATGTATTTTGTGAGGAAAATGGGAGTACAGTCATTTCTATTTTATTTTTTATATGTATTTCTTTTTATTTTAAGTTTCATTGTGTACAAATCGATAAATAGATCTAATATCTGAGGATATTAAAAGAGGTAATGATTTGTTTATTTATCATTTCAAAGTTTGTTTATTTATCATTTCATTAATTCTATTATACAATCATACATTCTATTATAGTTCGATGAAGACATTGCCACGGCTTTTTCGTTTTGTTATGTTCGAAAGTACACATTTCTAAAGTTCAAGGCTTCGAAATCGAGATGTCTTTAAGTGGTAAAAGGTTCTTTTCACAGCTCTCTTATCCGTTTCAAATGTAAAAAAAAAGAATCATGAAAGGGAAACTCCTACGGGTGAGAACGTTCCGTCAGTGAACGCTTGTAAAACGAAATGTCTGGTTTTCTACCTCTCTGGCTTTCTCGCTTTCACTAAATGTTATCCTTGATTTCACAGAGAACAATTGTTATATTTTTATAGATCAAATATACAGGATGTTTCAGGGTTAAGTGGCCAATCTAAAAATATTTATTGAGGATCTCAAAACAAGAAAAAAATTTCCTATGAATGTATGTCCTTAATCGCTTTGTTTAGAAGATATTCACACATAAATCTTTTAATTGTTATCAATTATTTACGTTATATTAAGTAAATAAAACTTATTTATTTGTTCCAACAACTTTATTAATTTAACGTAAACATTAAATTCATATTAAATTGTGTTCAAAGTGATTTCCTTGGAAATTAAGACAGGCTCGGCAATTTTCTTCAATAGCAGCAGTGGCAGAACGGCACTGGATATGTGTTACTGTTTCACCAGATTCAATTATCCTTCTTCGTAAGGAATTAAGGTCATTGACCAGACTTGAATGTTTAATGTCAAGCCAAACAAAAAAAAATGCAGTGGTGTCAGGTCTGGAGAGCGTGCAGGCCAAGCAACTTGTCCTGCACGGCCAATCCATTGATTGGAATAATTAACATTTAGCAATTGCGGACATACCTTCACTTTGAACAACATTTAATATGAATATTAATGTTTACATTTAATTAATAATGTAGTTAGAACAAAGAAAAAGGTTTTATTTATTTCATGTGACGTAAATAATTCATAACAACGAAAATCTTTAGGTGTGAATATCTCCTAAACAAAGCGTTTGCGGACATACCTTCAGAGGAAATTTTTTTCTTGTTTTGAGGTGATTACTTCATTTTTGCAGTTTGGCCACTTAACACTGAAATACTCTGTCTACATAGGCATAATTAAACGATAAGTATACATTAGGTTTATGTTGTGTATTCCGTACTTTGAAAATATTAATACAAATCTAAAAGCTTCATTAGAACAGTAGAAGTTATACCAAAACTTAGGTAGTTGTTCAATTTACAAGCCGACTCAATTTTTGATAGAACATGTGGAAGTCAAAAGCTATTTTCCAGATTCCTACTAATTGACAACAGTGAACAAGCATATGCCCATATGCAATATTAAAAATTATATATATATATATATATATATATATATATATATATATATATATATATATATATATATTACAACATGAGCTCAGTCAAATGCTTGCACAACCGTTGATTAAGAAACAGTACTTTCTTGCAAAATATTGAACCCTAGATCCTCCATGGGATGTAGTGGTGACATATTATGTATCATTGTGCTGAATATGATAGTTACAGGCAGAAACTCATCTCTGCAATCCTCTTCAACGGAGACCAATGACCGCCTTCAAATGAAGAACTGGTCGATAAATACTAGCTCTCAAAATGCGATATATTTTATTTATTATATATATATATATATATATATATATATATATATATATATATATATATATATATATATATATATAAATTCTTTGGATATTATTTTATGTATATTTTTTTAAATATTTACATTCCTACTTTCTTAATATAAACTGATAAAATTAATATGCATATCGTTTAAATGTTACTTTAGTACATGCCATATAGTGAGATGTTACGCTTTGAAATTCATATACCCATTTTAATAAAGAAAAACATTTTTTTATTTGTTGGGTTGGAAATTTTTTTTTTCAGTTTGAGAAAAAATTTGTATTCTTACAATTAAAAAAAAAGAAGGGTAAAAACGTACTTTAACCAAAAATTTCTTGAATATTTTATATTATTATTACGTAATGAAATCAGTAATTACAATATGATATTGGTAAGTGTATTTCCAAAATTTAAATTTTACAGCAAGGACATAACGATCCATGATGTGGATTTCGTTAAACTTATTTTTTCTGAGCTTATTGGCCCATTTGACATGAAACTTTTTCAGGCCATTTGTATGCAAAGGTCGCCTAAATGTCACAAGTAGGTCCACTTTCGGAGTCGACATGTTTCGAATTTTGTCGAAATTGAATCGGTTATCATGAATTTAATTAGTAAAAATAATATTGCCAAATTTAATTAATTAGTTATCCTTTATTTTGAATTCATTTTTTAAAAAAAATCTGAAAAAATGTTTACTTTTAATTTTTATTAAATATTTATTAAATTTCCTATACATGCACGTTTTTCTCCCTTCCAATTTAGTTTAAAATATTACTTTATTCACATTTTTTTTTTCGTTATTTGTTTAACTATACGTGCCAATTTAATGTATTTCTAAGTTTACTAAAATATTCTGTATAAATAATTGTGTGTGTTTTTTTTGTTGTACTTATGGCCAATTGATAAATAAACGTGTTCAGCCGTGGTACTCCATTTATGATGACAACGGAGACAATTCTTCAAATGAGAACTTATCATGAGTCACGTCATATAAATCTTAAGGAATTAGTAACAATAATTAAATCGCACATTATAATTAAATTTGTGTTCCTCGAAGAAGTTCTGTAAATGAGCTTAGCTACAGAAACATGCATTTAAAATTTAAATTTTGCCAATTATGAAATTCGTCTGAAATGGGGGTTCGCATATTCAGGTTCGACTACACCCAGGAAGAGTTATATCACAAACAGGTTGTCCAACATGTTTTAGAAAGGCGCATGACAATTAATCGCTCCTTAGATTTTATAATCTAGTTATTGTCTGGAAATTCGGGGCTTCAGGTCCTACGGCTATTCGCCTGTTATGTGACTGCATTCTTTCCCCACGTTACGCAACGTTGCGAAAGCCTTTGTCGCCTTTCTTCTCTTGAACAGATGATTCGACAAATGAATTTGTCTTTTGAAAGGTCCTGCGCGTGGCAATCGCATGCGCACAATGCGCTTAACTCGACGGGTTGCACAACCGTTCCTTACAGCCTTCTCGCAAATAAATTTATGCTAATCGTTTCCCCGCTGCGCAGGAGAACCTACCTTCGCACAATGTTATTTAACTCTAAACCGGTTTTTTTTATCTTTTTTTTTTATTAACGCAATTACACTTTTTTCCTTTTATTTTCTTGTTCTGAGACTTTTCTTCTTCTTCTTTTTTTTTATGGTTCAGTTATCTTTCCTTTTTACCTTTGAAAAATGATAACACTTGGGTATTTTATGAAGATTGAAAAGGAATTTAGTAGCCTTTTATAGGAGAAAGTAAATAAATAAGTGAAAGTGGACTCCATTGTAAGACATTTTCGTGGCAGGGAGCTTATGTAAGAAGTTGAGGAGGGGGTGACCTCGTTGAGTTCTGAGGTCGCCCTCTTCCCGGCAAGGAGAACGGGATGCCTAGCCAACGGTACCGGGAGCCCAGGTCAGTGATTTCTATGCATCAGGAGAGTATGCGTCTCGGAGACTTTAACGCTCAAAGAAAGGGGAGCGACTCAAACAGTGTCAGAGACACGCTATAAAGCGGCTCAATACGGATTTTCATTATTTGACACATTATGTAAACAAAAAATGTGTATGTATTTATATATACATGTAAATGTATATATTTAAAAAAAAAATGAAAACAACGTAAATGGCTTTATTTTTTATAAGTCATTAATAATTATTCCAGTCGAAAAAAAAAAAAAAAATAGTAACCACGATTTGGTTCCAAAATTCCGCTCCCACTCACTTCCTTTCCGAATTAGGTTAAAAAAAAAAATCAATACTGAGTTTGATCTTATTGAGATCGTACATAGGCGCATGGCTTTTTGCCCTACATATGTTATCTTAGATACAACTAAGTATATGCTTGATGGTACTTACAGATGCCGAAGACTAGAAGGATGGCGGCAATTCGTGTTGCCCACTCCATGACTGACTGCTTACTGAGGGTGGTGCGGGGAGGTGAGCAGTTCCTAGGCGTCGATGGTGGGGGATATGCTTCACTTTCACTACCGCCAGAGTGTGCGCGCTCTCTTTTATATACCTATGACGTCAGCCTCCCCAATGTGTCTGTATTTTTTATCCTCTCTTGTTAATATATTCAGATTAAACTTAATTCTTCTTTTGATAAGATAAAGATAAGGATAAAAAAATCCACGAAATGTTTGTTAAAGTCTGTTATTACTTTTAAATATGTATACTTTTCACTCTATTCAATAGCGAAATTTACATTTTTACAAAAATTATGTGAAAACATTACTACAAATGGTCTGAGTATGGAATCCCACTAGCAAAGTAATGGTACATGGTACTCAAAATAGAATAAAATGGAAACAGTTACCATTCTCTTCATACTCAACCTTCGCCTCACTGGAGGAAGTTGTCTTTGCAAGTGTAATATGTTTCCATAATTTTTTTTTTAAAGAAAACTTTTGTTTTTGTTTATCCAAACCTGTCTCTCAGCCTAGGACGATAAACGGATCTGATATTAGTTGAGATAGTTGGTATGTTAGGCATGAGGGAGGTCAATATCCAATGTACGTTTTCCTGGGTTAAATTTCTAAAATAAGAGTCTAAAATAAGAAAATGTCTGCCGTCTTCAATTTTTTGGGCCCGTGTTTATAATTGTACATCCTTGTTTCCACTTCCCTGAAAATTGTCATGAAATTTTATTCTAATCGTGCACCATGAGCATGTGTAAATACGGGCATTCGTCAAATGTTAAATTCACCTCTGAAATCCAACGTTTTCTTATATATTTATTTAAAATCTACCCTGCCTGTTAGGCAATAAGGGTGTTTGCCGTAGTGGATAGCACGATGGTGGATATCTATGCATACATAAGTTGCTATCTAATGCCATAATCAAAACAATTACATTTTTTTTCTAGATATGCACACAGCTTAATTCAGCTTCTATACTTCACCGTCCTGTTTGCTTCCTGATGACCTTCTGTCTACAGAATGAGATGTGGATTGGGCTTATTACTTTTTTCACCCGTACACAATGGTCTTGTAGTACAGACGGATCATCTTACATTAGCTAAGAGAAATCACTCACCATCAGAAAATAGAGCCCTATCTTCCTCAGCAATTTGGTCCTTAGTGCCTCAAAGGTGGTTTAGACACGTAAGACATGTTTGGTGGTCTCCGGTATTATACAACTTAGCGGATCGATGTTCTTGCCATATCAACGATTATTGCTTGAAAACCACCATTTTGAAATGACATTGAGAAACAGGACATCTCGTTTTGTCAGTGTCAACCATCGCCGGTTCAATTTTCTAATGAATCTCCTGAAGAATCCTCTTCCTATTGGAATAATCTTCTCACTGAAGGAGATAGATAAGAATACTTCCGAATACTGACCTGCAGTAGAGCCTTCCGCTTTACAGTGGACTAATTCAGGTAATCTAGCGGGACAAAAGCCGAAATATCGATTGTGAATATTTATGTGGAAAATTACATGACCGTTTATACATTGGTGCAGTTAGGAAAAGGATAATTAGTTGGAACAAAAAACAAACAATATGAGTAGACATGATTCGAAACATTGAAAGTAGAGAGCCATTTATCCAGTCGCAGGTAACGCATCGAACGCTTAACTTCTGTATGTAAATATTGTGCTTATTCTGTTACCTCATTTAATTTTTTAACGTTTTTCAAAAAATGAATACGATTTCCAAAGGACTTTAAAATATGAATATCAATGGAATGAAAGTTTTGCTATTTTTGAGATAAAAAATTAAATATTCCACTCTTACAAGTTTTATTATTATTATTATCACGCCGCTATGACTCGATGACGAGTCTTGGCCTCCTCCACCAGCTTCCTCCAGTCATCTCTGTTCTGTTTGTTTGTTTCGATGTCTAGGCGCAAAACATCCAGGTCATAAGCGCCCGATCAACTAAATAACATCATTTAATACTATTTGGATGATTGGTACAAAAAAAAAAAAAAAAAAAATAAATAAAAAATAAATAATAAAATAAAATAAAATAATAAAGAAATGGATTGATAGAATAAAATAAATAATTAAGGATAATAATAGACATTTATAGGTAATAAGATGTATAAAAAATGTATAAATAAATAAACTTTAAAAAATAGCAGTAGAATCAAAAAAAAAAAAATATAAATAATATAATAAAATAAAAATAAATAGATAAAAAGGAAATTAAATAAATAAAAAAAAAGCCAGTCAAATGTGTTTTTTAAGTCTTTCACTATCCATAAACTTGATGACTTTGGTAACCATTTCTTCCTGATTTCCCAGGGACGCTGATATATTCTGGGGTATTCCAAAATCTTCTAATCTTGCGGTGTAAAAAGGGCATTCCTCCAAAATATGTCTTATAGTTAGTGATTGGTTACACTTTTGACATCGGGGGATAGAATCTTTTGTTATGAGGTGGAGGTGAGTCAGTCTAGTATGTCCGATCCTCAGCCGCGTGAGGACGACCTCTTCTCTACGACTGCTGCGTCTGGAGCTGGTCCACGGTTGCACCTCTTTCTTTATTGTTTTTAATTTGCTAGGTGCGCTGTTGTCCCACCGTCTTTGCCATTCTTGGAATATGGTTTCTCTCAGAGGTCGTGCAAGTTCAGATGGTGTCAAAAAAACTTTACCGCGGCCTGGAAGAGTAAGAGCTTCCTTTGCTGCTCTATCAGCCATTTCATTTCCTTTAATTCCTATATGGCCAGGCGACCAGATAAAATGTGCCGTTGTTCCAACTCCATGAAGCATTTTTATAAGACTTAGAATGCAGTGTATCCCTGGATGGTCTGGATACATGTTATTCATAGCTTTCAGAGTACTTAGGGAATCCGATACAACAACCACATATGCAACTGGCTTCTTCATGACGTATCGGAGACTCATTGCTACGGCGTTAATCTCTGCTGTGTAAACACTACAAAGATGGTGTAATTTATATTTGTAGGTAGTATCAGGAGTGACAAAGGCTGAAGCAGTAGATGTATCTGATTTGGATCCGTCGGTGAATATTAGAAGATGTTCAGGTAACGTGATGATTATTTTTTGGAATTTTTCTTTGTAATCTGCAGGTAATGTAGTATCTTTGGTGAATTGGGTGAGTTGGAGATTTAATTTAGGTTGTATATAGGTCTGTGCGGCCATCTCTGTTCTGTGCGGCCATCATCCAGCTCCTGACTCCCAGGACATCCCTTGAATCTCTTGTCACACCGTCTGACCATCTTAGTTTTGGTCTCCCTCTTCTTCTTGTGCCGTAGAGAGGTTCTGTCAGGATCATCCTAGGGATTACTTCATTCTCCATCCTTGCCACATGACCAGCCTATATCTTCCAATCTTCATTCTAAGAAATAAATGAAAAACATTTTTCTATAGACTGTAGGACTACAACGGCTCTAACAATTTTCATGAAACTTTCCTATAATGTTCTAATAATTCTCCTTTTAATTTTCGTATATGTACTAAATTCCTTGGAAAATTTAGGAAAAAAATATTATAAAGAAAAGAAAATGTTTTTTGGGGCTAACTCGCTAAGTATGTATTATATGGTAAAATTTATAATAAAACTTTTGAAAGTTAATTATTACCTTTAAAACAAAAAAAAAATCATCGGAATCAAACCAGTATCAGCGATGATACAGCTTATACTATTTCTTACACATGTTTTATTTTATTTCTTTCCTAACTATACTAGGTAAGGAAAGTATTGCGATCGAGTGAAATTTCCAACCTACGGTTTTCGACATATCAATACGTTTCAGACCGTTTAGCCGTTTTTTGAAAGGTAATGAAATTCCCTTCAAAACTATATAAAAATCGTTCATTTTGGACAACTATTAACGAATTTACAGCTGTTCAATTTCCAATGTAAGATTAAAGGTTCTCATATCTTGGTGTCAGAAAGGGGTGAATTAGAGAAAAATATGACTAAGTGAAAGTAAGAAAATCTGTTGCCCGCATCACGCAAGCTTCACTATTACCCCCATTTTTAACAGAAATTATTGTTTAACAAAATTAAGCTGTGTCATAAAGTTCTGGATCAGCAATATTAGAGGGTATTGTAATTTTTCACTGATCTATCTTAAGCCGGTTTACATTGCTTTAGTTTATCAAATAAATCGTACTCAAATCTTTTCTATCATCAATTTTCAGAAAAGTAAATATGATTCAATTTTTGTTTGTTTCTTGATGAACATATGTAAAGATATAAAAACTCTTCTGAAATAGGTAGAAAAGTCATGTGAGCGGACACACCAGATTTTTTAGTTATTATTTATTTTCGGAATTATTTTTCCATTAGAACGTATAATTACCAAGTTGGAGATAACATTTAATGTGCTTTATATCCCGGAAAGCAACTGAAAATAAAATATTTACATGGAGTTGGGATATGGGATATTTGCGCTTATTTATCAAGGAATTTGGAAAAAATAAATAAAAACACAATGTTTATTCGTAGAAAAAAACTAGTATACGCCTGGTAGGTCTGGTAGGTTCTAGAGCATTAGACTTAATTGGGATTACGTAAACACCAGTCAAGTCATGTATTAGAACTGGTGTTTACTGGAAAATAAAACGTAACTTATTTTTTTAAAGAGGTCTTATAAAAGTAAATAAACGATGGGCGGGACTCGAATTTGTGATTTGAAGGAATTTTCGGTCCTTCAACCTTCATTCGGTTCCTTGATAACCCACATTCAAAGTCATTAGTTTAATGGAATACAATCAAGTGGTTTAGAATAACACTTTTTTTTTTTCCTTGATACGGAAACATGGTGACCTAAATATTAATTCAGGCATAATATGGCTTGTAATTTGATTTAATAAGGACCCCTTATATTAACGTATTTCGGTGATCGATATTCGTGTTTGATTAATTTAATATGAAAAATCACAATTTCAAATTACTTTGAATAAATCATGTACATCTCAAAGACAACGTAAGATAAATTTATTTATTAGCAATATGTTAATATGCTATGTATTATTTCCTTATTAGTTTTTTTTTTGTGTTTATTTTCCTTTTTTAGCAACCCTAAAAAAGTACAAATGAATAAATAATGTCTGTTAAGACATCGACTCAAAAATAAAATATTTAAGTCCACGTCTTAACTGACACACTGCGTGTATAATTTTAGTGTGTTATTTTGATTTTTTTTACGAATTATACAACTGTTCTTTTAATTGTACTACTCGTTGCTCACATTATATAACTTTAATTTACATGTATTCTGTAGTTTAGATATTATTTTTTATCAACATAAAATAGACTGAACGAAACAACCGGTAGGACAAATTTTTAATTAAAAAAAAAATCTATATTATACATCGCGCCCTCTTGCCAAATTATATTAGTATATAATTATAATTATTGTTATTGCCAATTTTTAACCATAATATAGATTCAACTTGTCATTCAATTTTAATTATTATTTACTTTTATTTTATGTTAAAAGAGTAGGAGGTAATAGGAGCTTAACTCATATGTAATTAAATGAACAGATGTATAATTAAAAGAAATAATGTATAATATGAAATAATCGCCATAGGACAGCAGCACTATCGAGCCTAGAGCAGATCTGAAAAAAATGAGCTCCTGTTATCTCCTACTCTCTTAATACTAAAAACAATAAAATATGAGTCTCAAAAAACTTTTTTATATGATAGAGAGACACATTTTTTAAATTATTTATAACAATTTTATTTATTTATAACAATGCGGGGACCATTTTGGTAGGAACCATATTGTTTGAAGAATTCAAATTTAGGAACAACAACTTTCTTATGGATTCACGATGGTCCTCACTAAGTTTTATACCAAAATCCTCCCATTAGCGTTTCTTGGCCTGGTTGACTTTACATTCATTCTTTGCCGTTCTGTAAATTTGTAACTTTTCTTCGTTCTCATCTTGAAACTATTCGTTGGAGGTCGTCGGTCCACCGATCAGTCCTATTTTCATAACCAGATACTCTCTTCTTCACACATATTGCATCTGAATCTTCAGAATACATGACTTTAATGACTCCCAGATCTTTCCTACGTCTCCATAGCTGTTAATTTGTATTTTAAGTTAATTTGTCTTTGTATTTGTCTGTTAAGTTTTTCGTATGGAGGGCCCTCTTTTCTGGGTCATCAAAGGGTCATATTATTATTAAGATTATTATTATTTCTGAAAATTAATTTTATTTAATGGAAACAAAATGTCCTCATGGAAACTAAATGAAATTCCCTAACTGCATGAATGTTTTTTAAGATTTAGCTCCATTAAAAATGTACTTTTTTTAAATGCCCAATTATATCTGACAAGAATTTCTGTTCAAAGTAGTGCGGTAAGTGAAAGTCTGTGATGCGTGCCTCAGTTTTTTTTATATTGATTATTAATTATTACGAAAACAGCCAAATTTTACTATGGTTTTTATTGAAAAAAATGCGGTGTTAGAGGCATGTTTCATAGATTATTTTAAAGGATTTCCTATTCTGCATTTCATATGTTACATGCCAACCTGAAAAGAAAAAAATATTTTTACTTGTTTTAAAAATTTTACATTAGATTTTAGCTTGATAATGCCCTTTATATTATTCAATAACAGTTTTATCCTAGAATATTGGATTAAGATACAACAAATAATAATAAGTCTGAAGTGAAAATTAGGTAACTCTTTATTTTTATTTAATGAAACATACAGTGCCCGTTTATGACACTTTATTAAATATTGATTCCATCATTTCTGTATCTTGAAATTTGGAATGAATCTAACAAACTCATGTTTAAGTAATTTTTAAATTCTAAGATGACTTGCCGAAATTTGACATGTGTTTATCCAAACATTTACTGTATTGTTCTGGCTAGAAAACTAACCTATATATATTTACTCCCTCCGAAAACTTTCGATACTAAAGTCCTTTATTTAAGGAAAAATAAGACTCAAAAATTATGTGCCTTGTAACATAGGTATTATTGTATACAAAATAGAATAACTAAATTTTTTTTTAACTTAATTTTTTATGTGAGTGTGATGTCGAGATGTAGAAGATTAATAGGTCTTGGAATAGGTGTGAGGGAGAGGAGTGTCCAGCGGCGTCCTTCCTGTCTTGAATTTAACATTTATAGTTAGTAGAGAAGATTTCTCACCCAGCTTCTTTTAAGCCTTCTTCGGGTGCCATGGATATGTTAGCTGTGGCCATGCCTGGAATCAATGAGTTGGTATGTCCGTGTAAGTTATTATGAAATCTTTTGTAATATGTTCGTATGTGGTCGTTAACTGTTGACGTCTCTAAGTAACGACTCTAAGTAATATAAAGTAACGTTGCTGACGTACCAGGGTGCCTTGGTGAAAGTTCTGAAAGGTTTAGATTGAAAAGTCTGTAATTTACGTATTTGAGTCTTTTTGGTTGTCCCGTATATCTGTGAAGCGTAGGTCCAAATGGGTTTAAGTAGGTAAATATACGTACTCAATTTCTGTCTGTTTTAATTCCGAATGTCTTGCAAGGAGTGAGTACAATAGTCGTAGTGTTAGGTTCAGAGTTTTTGTTTTGTTTTTGATATGTGAGCCCCCATGTCATTCTTCTGTCAAAGGTCAGTCCAAGATATTGAACTTTGTCTGTCTGAGGAGTATGGAAATTTTCAAGGTAATTATAACAGGGCAAGTTTCACGTCGAAGGGTAAAAGTGATATGTAGTGATTTATTTGTCTTGGTTGAGTCGAATTTAAGTCTAAATAACTAAAATTGAATATTTAAAATAACTTATCATGTACATTCATTTCCTATTTGTAGGAAATCATTGGATATAAAGTTCACTCCTTGGACAAAGGAATGTCCTTGAACCCTCTAATCCCGGAATAAGTTAAATTCTCTGGAAATCCATTATGGGTCCTTATTCAAGGTTTTTAAACATCTTTTTACAAGGAGATTCTAGAGAGAGGGTTAATAGTATTTAATTATCTTATAAATGCTTGCGGTTAAAAAATTTTTAATATGCCTGAAATTCATTATTGAAATTAATACCATAATATTGTATTAATAGTAACACATTCACAGGTCTTTGGAAAATAGTTGGAGGAAAATAGTTTTTAGTAATTAAAAATTTCTTCACAGCAAACTAGACAATATTTACTTCAAATAGAACTAGAGTTTGCCATCGTTAAAACTGTTTGGAGAAGACTTTTGAACGGATGATCTATGATAAGTCCTGTTTTTAAAAAATGTCCCCTTCGTCGTAAACCTATGATTTCTTGTCCCATAGTATCCTTTAATAACACCCCACTTATCCCTGTTTAACAAATACCTAGGACTCCAGCTGGACAATCGTCTCACTTGGAATCCTCATAGAAGACTGAAACAACAAGAAACTGTTCGAAGTTTCCGCTTACTACATCACTTACTAGACAAACGCTCTAAACATCCAATTAATTACAAAAGACTCATATACATGACTATAATAAGACCTATTTGGGCTTACGGAGTTGAGCTATGGGTCTCCACAAAACCATCGAATTCCTCAAGTATCCAACCTTAAAATCCTTCGTAAAAGCTTCAATGCTTCTTTCTTTGTCACAAATAAAATAATCCATAAATTTGGCCCAATCCAGATACCTATCCTTCCATAATAAACTTCATAACCATCCGAATCCTTTCGTTTCTAACCTTGCTTCCTCTTCGATTCTCGATAATCCTCCGAGACGTCTGAAAAGAAGATGGCCTCGCGATCTCCTTATATAGACATATTAAAGTGCTACCGGTAGGTAATTTCTCAACAAGCGTTTTCATGTGGTTATATTCCTGTGTTCACATTTACTTGATGTACTTATAATGTAATACAGTTGTAAATATCATGAATAAATATTAACATAATAATAAATAAAAAAAATGTCATTAATTATTTGCTGTGTTCATTTATCACTATAATTATTGTTCACGAGACAAAATATTATATATCTCAATAAATAAATAAAAAAAAATATTTGAAATTTTTTTTTTTACTACCCTCCAACTACAGATAATCCATTTTTAGTAAAACTTTCTTAGTATTCTTTAAGGTCATATTAATTCCATCGAGGGTTAAGTATTTGGACTTACGGAGTTGGGCTATGGGGCTCTACTAAACCACCAAATTTCTCTCGTATCCAATCCTTAAAATCCAAAATCTCTCGTAAAATACTCAACGTTTCTTACCTTGTCACAAATAAAATAATCCATAAAGACTTTAATGTTCCATATGTTTCCGATTTGGCCCAATCCAGATACCTATCCTTCCATAATAAACTTCATAACCATTCCAATCCTCTCGTGTCTAACCTGCTTCCACTTCGATTCCTGATAATCCTTCGAGGCGTCTGAAAAAAAGATGGCCTCGCAATCTCCTTATATAGACATATTATTAGAGTGCTACTAGTGGCTAAATTCTCAACAAGCGTTTTAATGTGCTTATATTGTAATACAGTTGTAAATATCATGAATAAATATTAAGATAATAATAAATAAAAAAAATGTCTTTAATTATCTGCGATTGTTTTTTTACTACTCTCCAACTATACTACAGATAATCCACTTTTAGTAAAGCTTTCTTAGTATGCTTTAAGATCATATTAATTAAATGTGAGTTTATTAAGAAAATGGTTGAGATTCACATCAAGTTGTATAAAAAATGAGGTGCTTTGATATCCTGTCACCTAAAAGTACCCGTGTTTTTTCCAAAAAAATATTTTAAAACTTTAATTTATTTTTCATGACCTGGGATGTTTTTTATAACAAATAAAACTGCAATAATTCACATTTTATTTTTAAAAAAATTAAAAATTATGATTTTTCGATTATTTATTAATAGTTATTTTGAACCGTGTGTTTTTTTTTTTTACTAAGATTTCTATTATAGAAATTGTTTCATATTTATAAGTGGCCTAAATGTTTTCAATCCCACGTTACGTTTTCATGAAAATTATTAAAAAAATTAGCCGGTTTCATTATTTTAAACAGATATTTAAATTTAAGGTCCACTCTCTGATCTTTTACTTACAATTAGTCATCTTAGGAAATATCCGCCTGTTTCCTGCATTTATTTATTTTTTATGAATATAAAGTATAACGGATAAACGTTGTAAAATCGGCCGAAGGACTTTACAGAGACCAGAAATCTGAGGAAATGAGTTGTGGTAAGGCCATTGCCATATCGGTGCCTCAGCCTGTTCGAATCTCAATGTGAATTTTCCTGGTTGTACTTGCAATGGCGCACGCTACGTTCTCTCAAAACTGGTTTTGCACAGTTACGTTCCATTGAATTATACAGCACTGCTACCTTGTGGACAAAATATAGAGGCCATTGAAGGTGTGTTGAAGGCGGATTGAAATAATACAATATTTATTTGATATATATCAAATATATATAAGATATATATCAACCTCGCGCGGGCTCATTACCGCGTATGGGGAGCGTCCCACGGGTGGCGGATGTGGGGATGGTCGGTGGAAATTCCTTGGAAGTTCCTCCCGGCTAAGTCCGATGGACTCGCTGACCAACAATGAGAGGGGCCCTCCAGACTTGCTGGAGGGAGGGGACCTCCAGACTTGCTGGAGGTAGGGGCCCACCAGACTTGCTGGAGGGTGTGACGTAGGATTGAACGCCCTACTCACATATCTTTAGTTCACCAAACACCACAAAAAGTCATGGATCTCCCTAAGGTAAAACGCTCATTATCCGGAGGTAAACTAGTCCCCCGTTCGGGTCTCCGGGTGGGGACTGCTTTAGGGGATTCATGGCGCAAGTTGAAATATAGGGATTTAAATATTGGTACGTGGAACGTAAGGAGTTTAAACACAGCAGGGGGGCTAAAATCGGTCGCGAATGAGGTAAATGGGTACAATTTGGATGTTGTGGCTCTGCAAGAGGTTCGCTGGCCAGGGGAGGGCTCGATGAGGGAAGGGAATTACACTATTTGGTACGGAGGAAGCGGGAATCATTGTTTAGGTACCGGGTTTCTAATTAGGCGTAGATTACTATCCCCCTTTGAGGGACGTACAATTCTTTAGTGATAGAATTTCGGTAGCTACATTTCAGGGACGTTGGTGTAAAATCGCATTAATAAACATACATTGTCCGACCGAAGACAGTGACGATGAAGTCAAAAGTGAATTTTACGATAAACTCGAATGGGTTTATGATAAACTACCACGAAACTACATGAAAATAATTGTAGGTGACGCGAACGCAAAGGTAGGAAGGGAAGAAGTTTATATTCCGACGATTGGTAAAGAAAGTTTGCACGAATATAGTAATGATAATGGGATCCGTCTGATAAACTTTGCCATCTCGAAAAACCTGATAATTAAAAGTACGACGTTTAAACATAAGGATATTCATAAATATACTTGGACATCACCGGATTCGCAAACACGAAATCAAATCGATCATGTCTTGATACAACACAGCTGGCAAAGCAGTATAATTAATGTACGGTCTTATCGCGGAGCAGAATGTGGGTCGGATCATGAATTAGTAATCGCGAAACTTCGACAAAAACTTAATATAAAAAAGAGAAAAGAAAACCGTTTCGATTTTGAGAATTTTAATTTGGAAAAATTAAAAAATCCATCAATTAGAAACCAATTCGAGCTAGATGTTAAGAATAGGTTTGAAGCTTTAGAGCTTCCTGACGAGGACCACGAGGATATTGACAAGTTATGGATAGAGATCAGAGATAATATTAAAGCGGTCGGTAACTCGTGTCTAGGAAAAAAGGAAAATAAGAATAACAAACCGTGGTTTGATGAAGATTGCTTAAACATGTGTGAAAAAAGAAAAGCAGCTAAATTAAAAGCTCTAAATAGTCCTAGCGAAGACAATCTGGAATACTTCCGAATCTCAAAGAACGAAACGACAAAATTGCTCAAAAATAAAAAAAGGGAGTATCTTAAAAATAAAATAATTGAAATAGAAACTAATAGAATTGAAAATAACGTAAGAGAAATGTACAAAGGTATAAACAGATCACGTAAATATGTAGGGCCCGTAACGTCTGGAATTAGGGATGATAATAACAATATTCTGACCGATCCGGTTGACATATTGAATAAGTTTAAGGACCACTTTGACAATATTTTAAATACGGTAAATTATGATCTGTGTCCTCCTTCTGAGTACCAGAGTGCTGAACCATTAATAGAAGGACCAAGTAAAGAGGAAGTTGAAGTAGCTATCGGAAAATTAAAATCATATAAAGCAGCGGGAATCGATAATATTCCTACTGAACTAATTAAGGCATGCGGGGAAGCTGGAGTTTCTAAAATACATCGGTTGGTTAAAAAGATCTGGGTGAACGAGAAATTACCTGAAGAATGGAAAGAATCTATTCTTATTCCGATTCACAAAAAGGGTCCGAGGACGGATTGTAATAACTATCGAGGAATTTCACTGCTTCCGGTATGTTATAAAATATTCACTTTAATCTTAACCAGTCGAATCACGGAATACGCCGAGGAAATTATCGGAGACTACCAATGCGGATTTAGACGGAATCGTTCGACTATTGATCAAATATTTTCTTTACGGCAAATATTAGAGAAAAAATTGGAGTATAACGGTATTGTTCACCAGCTGTATATAGATTTTAAAAAGGCTTACGATTCTATTGACCGCCAGAAACTGTATAATATTCTAATCGAGCAGGGGATTCCAAAAAAACTAGTAAATCTAGTCAGGATGTGCTTGACGGAGACACTCAATAAAGTTAGAATCGGTAATAATTTGTCCGAAAAATTTGAGGTTCGTTCGGGCTTAAAACAGGGGGATTCTCTTTCGCCTGTCCTGTTCAATTTGGCATTAGAACATGCCATTAGGGAAATAATGCGAACCGAGAAAGGGTTGGATCTGGGCGGGACAACATCCGTGCTGGGCTATGCTGATGATCTGGTACTGTTAAGCGAAGACGTTGAAACTATAAAACTAAATACGACAACGTTAATGAAAGCCGGTAAAGAACTAGGACTCGAAATAAACGTGAATAAAACAAAATATATGGTTAGCTGCAAAAATGGCGATACTACTGGTGATATCGATATAGATGGTAATATGTTTGAACAGGTAGATAAATTTAGGTATCTAGGTTCTACGATAACTAGAAAAAACGAAATTGAAGAAGAGATTAAGGTTAGACTGAAGGCGGGGAATGCTTGTTATTTTTCTGTGACAAAACTACTTAGTTCGCGCCTCTTGTCCCGAAACTTAAAAATTAGAATCTATAAAACAATTATCTTGCCTACAGTTCTTTATGGATGCGAAACTTGGCCGCTTACATTAAGGGATGAGCAGCGTCTTAAGGTTTTTGAAAATAAAGTATTGCGTAGAATATTCGGACCGAAGAAGGATGAGTTAACCGGAGAGTTCAGACGGTTACACAACGCCGAATTGCGTGAGATGTATCCTTGTAATATAATTGAGGTAATTTCATCGCGGCGAATCAAATGGGCTTGTAAAGTTGTTGGGCTTAGTAACGAGAGAATTCCTAAAAGGTTAATATTTGCTGTGCCGAATGGTAAGCGTCCGAGGGGAAGACCGAAGCGAAGGTGGGAAGATTGCATTAAAGCCGATCTGAAGGGACTGGGTTTGGACGGCGAACGGTGGAGGGAGGTGTGTAACAAGCGATTGGTGGTGTCGGCATCGAACCTTCGGGTTCGCTAAGCCTTATTATTATTATTATTTATTTGATATATA
Source organism: Nezara viridula (assembly GCA_928085145.1). Classification (NCBI taxonomy): domain Eukaryota; kingdom Metazoa; phylum Arthropoda; class Insecta; order Hemiptera; family Pentatomidae; genus Nezara; species Nezara viridula. The sequence continues at coordinate 168,838,397 of OV725079.1, forward strand.
TACAGGGTGTTTCAGAGCTTAAGTGACCAAACTGTAAAAATGAACTAAGGACCTCAAAAAAAGAAAAAAAATCTTATGAAGGTATGTCCGCAAACGCTTTGTATATAGATAGATAAATAGAAAATAACTTTATTCTGGGACACAGCCCCTTGAGAATAAAATAGAACAAAATTAAAAGATTACATCTGGCCAAAATAAAATCAATCGAAAAAAAGAAATAATGTAAAGAAAATATAAGGTAAACTTTCTATATACAAAAAAAAAGAAACTATATACAAAACAATTAACACTATGACAAGATACTTAAAGCTATTTGCACTGATAGACCAGTATACAGTTTTAAGAAAACAATAAAGAATTAAAAAATAAAAATATATTAAGTTTTTATTAAAATAAGCTTTGTGTTTCTGTTGAGAAAACAGAAAGCTGAATCTGACAATATAAAGTGCCTGATTAATATATAAATACATTATCATTTAGCATTGATATTTGACAATGAATGTCATGAAATAAATGTATGTTGTCGAATGGTTAGCAACTATCTGACTGTTTTTGGGATAGAAATTGGAATAGGAGGGTTTTGAATGTGGATATGGATGGGGAATGTCGAATTTGATAGGGAGGGAATTCTAGAAATTGGCAGAGCGAGCAATAAAGGAGTTTTGGAATGAGGCAGATCTGTGAGAAGGCATGTAAAGGTTAGAAGGTCGAGATCTTGTGGACAGGGAATGGACTGAGGATTTGAAGGCGTAGGAAGGACGATGGTTGTTGATGATTTGGTAGAGGAATGTACCTAGGAAATATTGTCTTCGGAAGGAGGGGAAAAGCCACTTTAACTCAGCGTAGTGGTGAGACACATGAGAGTATCTTGGGGCCCCGATCACAAATCTTAAGCAGTTGTAGCTATATATTTACGTTATATGAAATAAATAAAACCTATTTATTTGTTCTAACTACTTTTTTAATTAAACGTAAATATTAACATTCGTATTAAATGTTGTTCAAAGTGATTTCCTTGAGCATTAAGACAAGCTTGGCATCTTTCTTTAACAGCAGCAGTTGCAGAACGCCACTGGATATGTGTTACTGTTTCACAAGGTTTAATTATCCTTCTTCGTAAGGAATTAAGGTCATTGACCAGACTTCCATAGATTTTTTGTTTATTGTCACCTCCAAACAAAAAAATCCAGTTGTGTCAGGTCTGGAGAGCGTGCAGACCAAGCCACTGGTCCTGCACGGTGAATCCATTGATAGGGGTATGGGATATGATTGAGCAAGTTCAGTCACTGACCTTAATTCCTTACGAAGAAGGATAATTGAATCTTGTGAAACAATAACACATATCCAGTGCCGTTCTGCCACTGCTGCTGTTGAAAAAAGATGACGAGCATGTCCTAATGCAACGAAAATTTTTATGTGTGAATATCTCCTAAACAAAGTGTTTGCGGACATACCTTCAGAGGAATTTTTTTTTTCTTGTTTTGAGGTCCTTAGTTCATGTTTTCAGTTTGGCCACTTAACCCTGAAACACCCTGTGTATCGAATTTATTTCTATTTTCTTGCAAATTTGAAGGTTGTTCTTTAAACAGTTACTAAAGGAGTGAACGGATAGTTAAGGAACATCAGAATTAATGTCTTCTATAAAATACAAATTCTATACAAACAGGTCCTGTAAGTAGAGAGAAATTTTTATAGGACTGATTGCAGACCTCAAGAGCTACAAAAAAGTTTATATAAAAAATAGGCTAATTTTAAGCAGAAAATTAGCAAATCAAACTTTTGTGTTTTTGTGTTTTTTGTTGAATCCAAAGCAATAACTAAAGAAATATTTAGTTTAAGTAATTAAGCATTGCTTCATTGTAAACTAGACAAAATTTACTTTAAAGGAAAATAGAGTTTATCATTGTTAAAGCCAGTTAAAGATGACTTTTAAGCGGCTAAACTAAGCTAAGTTTCTGTTATTAGAAATTATTCGCGATTTTTTTTATCATGATCAAACTGTACTACAGTTATCCCACTTAACAAAAAACTTCTACGTTTGATAAGCTTTAAACCCGTATTATTTAAGATGAAGTTTATTTTAAAAAATTGAGATTGAGCTCAAGTTGTGTAAACACAATGATTTTATTAAAAAAAAAAAAAAAAAAAAAAATTAAATAACAAAACTCATGCTCAATACCAAGATCAATACTCGTCTTGGTCTATCATTTGGACAATTAACGCGCTGTTTATGACTGTTATAATGCTATAGATCGTAAAAATATCGCCATATCGCCGCCGACAGGAATATTGTATCGCCGACATATATCGCAACCTGTGTGCAGGAGCTTTAAGCCTGGTCTCCTCAGCACCATAGCCAGTTGGAAATACAGAATCCAAAGAGATACTTTAGGAGCTTTAAGCCTGGTCTCCTCTACACCATAGCCAGTTGGAAATACACAATCCAAAGAGGTACTCTATCGCGGAGTGACCGGAGAGGTATGCAGACCACTCCTACACGCCCACCTTCAAACGAGCCGGGCCTTACCCTCCGACCTAGAAAACAAAGAAATTGTTACATTGTCATTCCAACAGCTGCGCCTCTTTCACTCATCGATGCTCTTGTTGGTAATGTTCTCTCTACAGCAGTAATTCAATTACGTTGGAAATCCTAGACAATTATGCCATATTACGACAATGGCAATGCCTTCATTACTAATTCTTTACGGACAGTTTTCCAGATCTTTACGTCTTCATTTGTATATTTAACAATTACCTCTTTGTCCACCTGACTGCGGACCAGCCGCCATTTTACAACTTACAACTTTTCATTTAATTGTAATACTCGTTGCTCATATTCTATAACTTTAATAATTGTGGGTTGATGGTTGGCTGTCGTCAATAATGAAGAGAAGTATGGTGGGGGTGATCAGACAGAAATAAAAAGGCAAAAATAAATAAATAATAATATTTATTTTAACATTTGCCGACGTTTCGACCTGAAGTTCAGGCCTTCATCAGGGCTAAGAAAAGAACCAGATAACAAGGTATGAGCAACATAAACAATGTAGGTAAAAAAAATTAATGTAAAAGTGGGTAGAATAATGACATGGTAATCTTAGAATAAAATGTAAAACAGAGAAAAGGAATATGAAGTTATATAAGAAATAAAAATAAATAGTAAAATTAAGATATTGTAAACAGAATAGTTAGATAGAAAATTGAGATATTGTAAAGTAACTTTACAAAAAAAGTTGAGATATTGTAAAGTAACTTTACGAAAAACAATTTTTTAATGTAATTGTAGTGGCTTGATCGGCGTGAGGGAGAGGAGTGCCCAGCGCCATCCCTTCCTGTCTTGAATTTAGCATCTTTTAAGACAGGATAACTCATTTAGCTTCTTTTGAGCCTCCTCAGTGCGTTTTCGGGCATGTTAAATGTAGCCATACCTTGTTTGAGTGTGTAAGTATTTCCATGTAAGTTACTGTGAAATCGTTTGTAGTGTGTCCGTATGTGGTCGTTATCTGTTGGCATTTGAAGGTCTTTTGTGACGTACCATGGAGCTTCAGTTATGGTCCTGAAAGTTTTTGACTGAAAAGTTTGTAGTTTTCGTATATTGGTCGTTTTAGCTGTCCCTTAAATTTGTGAAGCGTCCATATGGGCTAAATAAGTAGATAAATGTAAGTGTTCAATTTTTGTTTTAGGTTTAATTTTGAGCGTCTTGAGAGAAGTGAGTATAACAGTCGTAGTCTAAGGTTTAACATTTTTCTTTTTTTGTTGATATATGGGCTGTACTTGATTTATAATTATTTCAATGATATCTAAACATGCAATTTTATCATTTATATTGTTAATAAAGAACTTTTTATATGTATTACATATTTGTGATATTTCATAATTTTTAGAAAAAAATCGAAAATCTATATTATATCAAAGTTTTAGTTAAAAAATCTAAAAAAATCCAAAAAAAAGTGTACATTAATAATTTATGCATAAATATTAATATTTAATTTAATTTGTGTGTTAAAGGTGATTTTTATTTTCTGATCAACATTTTTTCGATCACAATTTAATCATTATTATTTACTGTAATATGTAATGTATATGTGTAAAAGTGGTCATTATGTATAATCGAACCGATAAATATCAAAGATCGATTTAAATTTTTATTTATAAATCAGGCCTGTTTTTAAAATTATTACTTGATTTTGTGGAAAAAATAATTTATTGATTTAAAACTCTGCTATGAAGTGGAATAGAAATCTATCCATACTTCTATCTAATATGGAAAAGTTCTTGCATATGTGTTCTAGTATTCATTGATTCATCTATAATATAATAATGTATCCTTTTCCTGAAAAAGGATTAAAATAAAATTTAATGTGAAGGCAATAAATCATTGAGACCATTCTACTTGATGAGCTTTCTCCCTTCGGTTCTAGTTTTCTTCAGGTAATGGCGGACCCACAAACCCAATTGGGTTGCCTGATTCGGTTCATTTCGGAGACTACTTTCCTTTTCTTTTTTTTTTTGCTTTTAGTAATTTCTGTCGAATTGTCGAAATCTGTTAGGTTTTGCAAAAATAAAATAAAAACTCTTCGCTTAGTGTAAATATTTTTTTTTATTTTATTTATTTATACATGATATTTACAACTGTATTAAAAAATTAAATACATTAAGTAAATTTGATAACAGAAAATAAAAACATGAAATGACTTGTTGAGAAACTACCCACTGGTAGCACTCTAAAAACAAAATGTATTTACAATAAGAGATCTCGAGGCCATCTTCTTTTCAGACGCTTCGGAGGGTTATCAGGAATAGAAGAGGAAGCAAGGTTAGAGACGAGAGGATTCGGATGGTTCTGAAGTTTATTATGGAAAGATTGGTATCTGGATTGGGCCAAATCGGAAACATAAGGAACATTAAGGTCATTATGGATTATTTTATTGGTGACAAAGTAAGGAGCATTGAGGATTTTCCGAAGGATTTTGGATTGTAAGGATTGGATACGAGAGGAATTCGATGGCTTAGTGGAGCCCCAAAGCTCAACTCCGTAAGTCCAAATAGGTCTTATTGTAGTCATGTATATAAGTCTTTTGTAATTTACTGGAAGCTTAGAGCGTTTGTCTAGTAAGTGTTGGAGTAGTCGGAAACGTCGAGCGGTTTCTTGTCGTTTCAGTCTGGTATGAGGATTCCAAGTTAGACGTTTGTCCAAGTGAAGTCCAAGGTATCGGATTTGTTCAACAGGGATAAGTGGGGTATTATTAAAGGATACTGTGGGACATGAGGTCATAGGTTTACGTCGAAGGGTAAAGGTGATTTGATGGGATTTATTAGAATTTATTTTAATCCTCCAGTTTTTACACCATTCTTCAAGGCTTGTGATGTGCGATTGAAGAGTTTGGGATGCAATGGTTGGGTCATTATTAACGGATAGGACACATGTATCATCGGCATACGTGGTAATAACAGTGTTAGGATGGGTTGGGATGTCTCGCTTAGTGTAAATATAAAATTATAATTTTATATTTACATTAAATTTTGCAAAAGTAACTTATATATCGTGGTTTTGTGCAAAAAATCACTAAGTACTCTTTTGGTAGATTTAAACCTGAAAGAGCTTAGTTGTTAGTTTCGATCATATTTATCTATACAATGACTTATTAAGTGCGTAAAAATAATACAAATGCTTTTTTATGTAAACAATAGTTTCATTGGTGCATGATGTTCTGACTAAACAGAGCAAAAAGTACTTAATGACTTCTTTCACTGCATTAATTGATCAGATGGTTAATAAATCTAATTCACGTTCTATTTACTTGCTAGGTTATAAAAGTAAGTTAGTGTTTTGCTTAGCTATGATAGTGTGCAAAAAGTCATTATGTGCGTTGTGATTTAATTTTTTAAGCGAAAACTTCTTTAAACATGGTTCTTGAATATGGATTGGAATATTTCAGGTACTAAAAATCGGACCTGCATACTAAGATATGTTCAGCATTTCATTCTCTTTGTAATGAGCTATTATTTAAAATTTTATCTTAACGATACGTCGCACAGTGGTTTGAGAGCGGCAGAAAACCCGATTTTCAAGGTGTTATGATAATCCAAATTTCTAAGATAGAAATTTGAAAGTCTAACATAGTTAACTCATATATTTCTAAAGCCTTAGGCACGAATAAAAATACCAGTTTCCAAGATATTAATTAAAATATTAATAAAAATCATCCAATATCAGTGACGCGGCTGGGATAGATGCACTGGGATCTCCTGGAATCCTGCTTTGGCTTCCACATTTGCAGGACAAAGCTTGATTCAGAGTCCCCTGGGCCAATATAAATATTATACATAGGTGTGAATGTGTTTTGTATATTTTATGATCATTCGGCTTTAATCTGTTATTTTATTTATCTTGTATATTACTTTATCTTTTTATTTATCTATATATAGAAAGATATGTGTGTATATTCATTTTCCTTTCTTATGTATATATATTGTGAATGAATACGATAACCTTGTACCAATGCCCGTATGTATGCCAGACTGCATTAATACTGAATAAAATCATTAAAAAAAAAATCAATAAATTACATCAAATTTTCAGGGATTGGAAATTGATATTTCTACTTAATCATTTATATCTCCCTCCTTCTCTATTTAAACATTAGAAAAACGCTACTGGAGGAGTGATTGGGAGTTAACACTTGGTAAACCCTCGATCCGGGCGTCTATAATTCATCCAACGGCCCAGACATTAGACTCTATCTAGCTTATAGGTATTTCGTATGAGCCATTTTAAGAAGCGGAATGGATGAGCAGAACCTGATGACTAAAGTTATATTACGAGTTCGAATCCCGGTGGCGGAGGGGATTTTAAGTCTGGCATTAATCCACTCACTTTCTTGGCCTAGTATAGCCGAAAATTTTTCAAAATCTCAACAATTTAAAAAAAAAATATTTTTAAAAATTATAATCGTCGTTTGTTCAATATTATATTAAAATAATAATAACAGAGTGTACAACAATAAACCTTGAATATATTTCTGTTGGCACTCCAGATATTGTAGATCTTTCGCATTAACTATCTTTATCCATCTCTGCCTATCTTGGACTACTACTTTCCAGTGATCTGCAATATATAACTCTACTTTAGGTATTAAAACGTTTGAAAGTTTTGATCGGGGGTGCGGTCAAATAAATACTAAATTATAAAAATAGTATTATTAATTTATTACGCTGACGTTTCGACCTATCTTGCAAGTCTTCATCAAGGCTACAAAAGAAAAATATATAAAAGGTACATGGTGAAATTAAAATAAATGAATGTAAAGTAGATATTAAATAAGAAACAGTTGTCTGATAAAGAACTATTATTATTATTTCTTTTTCTGACAACTGTTTCTTATTTAATATATACTTTGCATTCATTTATTGTATTTTCACCATGTACCTTTTATATTTTGTATCTTTTGTAGCCTCGATGAAAACCTGCGAGATAGATCGAAACGTCGGCATACTAAATTAATGATACTATTTTTATAATTTAGTATTTATTTGACCGCACCCCCTCCCCCCCCCCCCCGATCAACTCCTCATATTATATCACGGTCAACCATCTTTACATCGTTTGAAAGTTTTGGTGGATATTGAAAATGATTTAATCATTAAATTCAATATAGGCATTGAAATACCGATAATAGAATTCAAAGCTTTCTGTTGATGTTTCTTTGATACTAAAAAATAACTGTAGCTTTTTTCAGTATGCCAAGAATAAATTGAGTCTTTCTATATATTGATATTCAATTAGACTGAACAATTGCCTTCATTATAAAACTGGACATTCTCACATGTGTATTTGTTCTTTCACCTTTAGTTACAACTATCATTCTTACCTGGTTGTCCAGATATCAGTTCCCTTTTATCGGATACTTCCTATTATTCAGATGTCATTATCTATACATCAACTAGGGCGGCCATCGCCTGCTTTCTACAGCGAAGATCTAGAAAGGACAGGCCATCCCAAAAGCAACCCCTCATGGCTACAATAGGGAGAAATCCAGGACGGCCATATTGAAAATGGAGAAAGCACCGCCTCCTAAATGTGGAGTCCCAATGTAGTTTTCTAATCATATTTTCTAGTTGTGTTTCTGCGCGGAGCCTTTGTGGATAGAATATCCGTCAGCCATGTCTAATATTTATTAAAGGGAAAGTCTGTGTAGAATAGCTCATTCGGAACATTATTACCGTGTTAATAAACTATATTCGCGAGTTATTGACGCTAATGAGTTAACACATCAGATGTTTCTTAACAATTTTCATAAACTCAATTATAAAACCTGAGTTATATGCATGAGTATTGCTCTTACACTGACAAGAAAAGGGTACGGTCTGTGGGTCATCGATTTCATCCAAATTCTTTTTTTTTGTGCAAAATGAGAAAAGAAAATTAACTATTGTATTGAATGAGTTATAATGTATCATGAATTTCAAAAACCAAAAGATGCTTCTAATAAAGTAAGTAATTTTTAGTAAATTTTTGTTTTGAAAAAACAAATTAGATTCCGTTTTAGGGCCCTTTAAAACTCTTAAATAAGAATTGTTATATATTTTTTCAACTTTAATTTTTTTTTATTTGACCTGTCATAATGGTAATGACAACCAATAAATGTGAGATCGACTGCAAAATATAATGTCATGAAAGTCATGAGGGAGAGCAGTGCCCAGCGGCACCTCCTTCTGGAGTGATATCTACAATAGGCATATCCGTAGTGGCCATGTCATTTATGAGTGTATTATAGTGTTTCCCAAATGCGAGACCGAGACGTGTCTTGGTCTTTCAAACTTAGTCTTGGTCATGGTCTTGGTCTTGCGCAAGAGTCTCGCAAAAGTCTTGCAGTTACCTATTACCTTATTAGTGTAATTTTTTAGATAGGAGAAACCTAACTAAGTCCGAATGAAAAATAAGAGGAGTTAAATGCAAAAGTATATTGATTATACCAATTATTTAAATATAGTAACTAAAATTTGCTAGTATTACTAACTATTTTGCCTTCAATTCAAAAAATCGATTTTTTTTACCAGTCCTGATCTTGGTCTTGCACTTTACACTAGTGTATTAGTATGTCCTTGTAAGTTGTCGTGGAATCATTTGTAATGAGTTCGTATGTGTTCGTTAACAGTCGACATATGGAGGTCAGTATGTAAGGTTATGTTGCTAACGTACCAAGGTGCTTTTGTAATTGTCCTAAATGTTTTTGCTTGAAATATTTTTATTTTGTTTAAGTGAGTCCTTTTAGCAATTCCAAATATCTGTGATGCTCAAGTCCAAATATGTTTTAGTGTTAGTATTTAGAATTGTTATATCAATAAAAAAATACAACCTTTATTAGTTGATTTTCTTAGATGTTTTTTTTTTCCGACCGTCAACTAAAGCATTCATAACTTCTCAGGATTTTCTTCAAATCAACTTTAATACAACAGTTAGAAAGCTGAATTACCGCTCTTCCAACTGACATTAATAACTTTTGGACTTCATTTTTTTTTTCGAGCTAGAAATTAAGAAAAACTTCTAACCAATTTTTATTTTATATTTTTAGTTTTGATTTGCTTACGAAGATCGGGTTTGTATAATTTTTTGTAGCACACAGAGGCCGAAATCCCTATTAATATTTATGTGGATCAGTGAAGCCGTTCTGAAGTTATCACAAGTTTTGTGGTTGGTGGCGAAATTTCCAAGGATCCAGCCTAGGCAAAAATTTCGTGCAGAAAACTTTAATTTTTCGATTGCTATAAAAATTCGTATTTTTAGGATTTTTTGTGGTGCGAAAAACGAATATGAACTTTGTCTCTCACTAAAAAAAATATTTAATATAGATACCAGATCGGTTTTCAATAAATATTTTATGTGACAGATAGCTACAAGTATAGGCACAAAATAAATAATCTTATTTTCAAGTTAATTTATTATCAGCCATATTTACACCAATTTATAAACATTTTTGTTAACTTAATGACTACTTATCACAATTACGATGTTTCGGCTCGTCGAGCCATTTTCAAGTCTAAAAAAAATTTTCATTTACAATCATATATTAACTTAAACATATTTCAAATTATAAAGATTCTTATTATATACCTAAAATACCCATCATGTACCTGTCCTTTTCACTTATGCGAATTGCAAGCGTCTACTCATAATAAAATTCCTTATTATTGTCATGTTCACCTTTAATTATTTTACAACATTATTATTACTCCATTCTTTACTATTAAATGATTCAAATAAGTTAAAATTACCTTGTTCATGAGTCACCCACATGTTATCCATCTCATTTCTATTCAGTGACTGATTATTCTTATAGGAGTAGGGGAAGACTATTTATTATAAACATATACAATGATGTTTCCCAATATTATATGTGGGTCTATTTTAAGTAATATTAGCTAATTTATTTCAACTTTTGATTTTTTCAATTGAACTAGCGTAAAAAGTATTCATATTATCCACGTCTGTATGATTATTTACCGAGTTTTTTAAGTTTTTAGTTATGTATATTGCTTCGTTAATTCTACGTTTATTCGTATTTCTTTCATCATGTACGATTTTGGCGTTTTTGAAATCGTTCAATGTACCAAAATAACATTCTGTCTGCTTATTTTGTCTTATCATTAGACAATTGAGAGTCTGATTGTAAAAACATTGGTGGCCAATATAAAATACTTCTGCATGAAAATAGACAAAATATCCTTTTATAAGTTTTAACTCTATGAAAAGGCACTCTGGAATAACGAAGTTCTAACTGCAAAATTATAATGTTCAAATTAATATTAATAAATGGTTCAATTAAGTCATCAAGGAATGGAAATATAAGTTCACTGCTTCAAGGTATCGTACAAACAAAAGTGTTAGTGTTAATAACAAAATATTCATACTACAGTAATTTTTAACTTTGAAGCTCTGTTTCTCAAAACTATAGGAAATGCAATTGGAACCTTTTCAAATCAATATTGTAGTCATTCCACAATACCTTCCTGAGGCATTGTTATTTCAACTTACTAGATATGTTTTACTGTTCAATAAGTGTAATATATTCTTTATCACTTACTCAATTTTTATCCATGCAATTATTCAATTGGTTCTCATAAGATTTAGCTTCATTATATCGCAGGCAATCGAAGTCTGGGAGCTGGTCCGTTTAAGTTGGAGTCAATTCGGTTGTTGTAATACTTGACCTCATTTTGTCACGTCCGAGCTCATTTTAGGAAAAAGGTGTGTGTCAGCCTTCCGATTAAAAAGTTTTGTAAATACCTCTTTCCTGTTTTTATTTTCTCTTCTGAGATTTTTCTGGATTCTTGATGGCCAGTGAGAGTTATATAGAGTGGTTTAATGTCAAAATCAAAGTCTCGTTTTAAAAAATTTTGACTAAAGTCCAGAAATACAATCTAGTATGGCCAAAATATTAAAAGAATAAATAATATAATGCTGTGTGTCTACGTGTGTGTTGGAAGTCTAGCTCAAAAACGAAAAGTCGTACGAAAGTGAAATTTCATATTTAAGGTTTCATATGCCTGAAATGTTACAGCAACACATTCAATGTGGGTAGAATAAACTTAAAGTAAAATAGAGTAGGTAGAATAAACTTAAATTTATTAAGGTCGATTTTTACCTTATGGTATGTAGTTCTTAATTTCGATCATATTTATAGATACATTAACTCATTAGTGACTTTTCGTAATAAACCTGACGATATGTTTTACTGATAAGAAATAAATTCTAATAAGTGAAGGAAAATAAAAATATACGAGTATTTTGCTGTATGATGAGATATGAAAACATAAGTAAAATAGTACATTTTTATAAATAGTAATATAGTAATTATTTAATTACTATATTTTAATTTAGTATTTATTTGACCGCACCCCCCAATTAACTCCTTCTCATATTATATCAACGGTCAACCATCTCTACACCATTATACATTTTTATATTATTATATTTGTGAACTTTTCAGTACGCGTATTTTTTTTTTTTCTCATTTTCTAATCAGATGTTTAATATGACCTTCCTCTATTGCGTTTATGGAACCTCCTATTTTCTTTATTATGTATTAATTCTTTAGTATGGCTTGTTGAGATGTAGTTAATGTTTTTTTTTCTTTTCCTTTCTTTCTTTCTACATATATTTATGCATATATGTCTTATCTGTCCGGACGATGCCTGAATTGGCCGAACTTTGGTAAGCTGTATATTAGAGACAGAAGGATTTATGGTTTGGATTTTTCCATTTATATCATATTTTACATATTATTATTACATATTTTTGAAGTAAAAACTTCTTTAGTTGCTTTTTGCACTTTTTTATGGAGTGTGAATTAGATCGAGCCATCAGACTTCCGATGTGTAACGCTGGGGGAAAAGTCGACTAATTGAAGCGTTTTTGAATATAGATTAAAGTATCTCAAAAATAAAAATCGGACCTGCACATTGTCGCGAGTGAAATGTTCATCATTTCATCCTCTGTGTAATGAGCAAATATTAATAATTGTATCTTAATGTGACACCATGTATTAGGGAGGCAAAAAGGAAAAAAATAGTGTCGAAAACCAAATTATAACGAGTTTTATAGAAGATATGGATTCAAATATCTCAGAAACTAAAAATCTGATGTGCATACTGTAAGCAAGGGAAATGTGCAGCATTTCATCCTCTTTATAATGAGCTATTATTTATAATTAATATTTCATATTATTAATCTCAAATTGTTGATGTTTTCACTTCTATCGTGTTGTCTAAAGTACACACCTTAGTTTTTTTTTTTCTCTCATTCCATCTAATCAGCTGTTTAATATAACCTTTCTCTGCTGCGTTTATGGAACCTCCCGTTTTTTAGAAATGTTTTGGGATAGCTTGGTGAGATGTCTCTATTTAATGGTTTTATTTTTAATTTAATAAGTAATTTATTTTTAATTTAATGACTCAAGGATTTATACATTTTCATCCTATTTTACATATTTTTTTATTTCTGTTGAATCTTTTACGGATATATGTCTATTAACACTTTTTTACTTTAAATGAACGGTACGTCATATACTTGGGGAAAACCTGTATATTAGCTCGCTGTGGGTCAGCCTACGTTGTCGTATTATGATATAACTATTGATAACTTTCGATGATAGAAAGTGAAAAGGCTACTAAAAGATAAAGCTACACCTGTCTAACCTTCCATTATCAGCCTCCACTTTCTAAAAGGAGAGTAGCTGAAGTCTGTCCCCCGGAGGAAACCTACTGTTTGGGCATTCGGTACATCAGGGCTGATTTATTTGGATCAATTTGATGTACATACAGATATATATGTATATATATATATATTCTCTCTCTCTCTAGGTAAGTATATGTAACTCAGAAACTGGAGTTATGTGGTTTTCAAAAACTGATATTGTGATACGATTCAGTGATCGAGTTACACATAGTTAAAAACAGATTGAGTTACAAGTTTTTTATTGCCTAACTTCGATATAATAAACAGGGTATGTATTAATTTAACATCCTTAATGAGTTGTTATATCTGTAAGATTTAAGGTTTAACTCTGTTAAAAATGCACTTAAAAATTTTTTTAATAGCCCAAGGTTTCCAGAAAATATTTTCTATTCAAATTAGTGCGTTAAGTGAAAATAATAGATTTTTATTTATCATTATGTCGAATTAAAATATTAACAAGTCAATTTTGAAATGTTTCTAATAATGACATGTTCGAGACTATCTGAGAAAACCATGTCGGTTCTCTTGTATGGGAATTAAACCTGGTTCGTTATGTTATTTTGTATTCATTCTATTTTCTTAATGCTGTTTCAATTCTTTTTTCAATTTCCCACATTTTCGCAATAATAAACTTTCCTTTCTTTGGTAATATTTATGAAACTGTATTTTTGAAATGAAATGAAATTAAGTGAACATATATTTTTAATTGTGGGTAAATGGTTGACTGTCGTGAATAATGAAGAGATGAATAGTTGGGATGATCAATCAGAAATAAGAAGGCAAAATATATTTTATTATTATGTGACTGTTGTCCCTTTTTTATTGTTTTCCTTTCAAAAAGTTTATTAATTTATGAAGTAACATAAGTATAGAAATAGTTTGTTTTGGCAAAAATGGTATATCATAGTGATAATATCTGAATATTAATTATATAAATTTTTAGTGCATTATTTTTCCATTGCACTCCATTCAACAACGTGCATGCTCACGGATTAAATAGAAAAACATTAAATAGAAACTATTTTTACTTTCACTTACCTATATATGAAATATATAAAAAGGCACAGTATTGCGATCGTGAAAATTTTCGAATCTATGTTTTTAGCGCAAATACATGTTTTGAGTTCTCCTGAATCGAAATAACCAAGTCCCGCAAAATGGTCTGTGTATGCGTGTGTCTTTATGTATGTGACAGGTCTAGCTCAAAAACGAAAATTCGTATGAAAGTGAAATTGCGTTTTTAAGGTTTGTTTATACCTGAGATGTTACAGCAGCTTTTTCGAAAAAAATCGGCTAACCAGAAGTGGCACTTTGTATCATCGATGAAACATATTTTTAGTATGTTCTTGAAAACGGCTCCAACGATTTTTATTAAATTCATTATATCAGTGTAGTTTTTAGTATTACCTAGGTTTTATTCTCATTGATGTTCTCTAACAGGTCTTAAATAGCTAATTTTCAATATTAGCTTCCTCTAAAGTACCTTTGATTTTCTTTATTTGAAACAATTAACCATTTCACATTGATCTCTAATATAAAAAATAGTTAAATATAAATATGAAAGAATATCATAATTAACTAAACGAGAAATAAGAGATCTTAACAGAGAATAGTTGTAATTAAGGAACCAAAGGGATACGAGCGCGCCCCAGCTCACCCGAAGATTAGAACAGGCTTCCATAGTAAAATAAGTTTAATATTATGCGGACTTTGACAATATTATGTACACATATACATATGCGGTTTTCCTAAATGGTATTATTTAATATTTAATTGTATAGATTACAACGATATAAATATTAAAATTTGTATATATAAGTGTCCTTCAACAAATAAAAATATCCACAATGAAATATAAATCAATTTAACGTTTATAATTTTTACTTTCACTTCCGATTTGTCTGAAAATACTTATTTCTGATAAGAAGAGGGCGGTAAGTGAAAGGTGGGTGATGCGCGCACCGCACTATCTTTTATTTTAAGTCTACGGTTTATGAGAGTTTCTCCCCGAATTTTGAGGTTCTATATATGTTCATTGTTATATTATTTATATTTTGCAATATCCATTTATAGATATATAACATATCCCACGTTAAGGTAACTCTTTAGAGTTGTGGTTTAACCACGATTAGTCATAAGCGAACGGGAACGCTAGGACAATTAGTGTTGTGAGGACAGTTAGGAAGGCCGCCTTGTTGAGGTACGATGACATTGGACCAAGGGTTCGGTACCGTTCCGAGGGAGAACCGCTACCACTATATCCCTCAGTCTCTTCAAATAACCGGTTATTATTTTAGTTGGGTACGGTTTGACAGTCGCCGTATTAACGAAACTATAAGGTATAGCCGATAGGATTAACGGGGGTAAATGAGAGGCGTCCTGTAGGCTGCAACGAAATACACTTTTTTCGGCGGAGAACGTTTTGATAGCAATAAAAAGTTGAATTTTTTAGTTAACAAAAACACCTGAAAATTCTGATTTTTATCTGTATCTTGAGGTGCCGCATGAGACTTAGAAATAAAGTATTTATCGAAAAAAATCTTTCTTAAATTTTTTTCCAATTTAGTAATACATTTTTTTAAAGCGCATTTTGGTTTTAATATCTAGCAACCTTCATAACTATAACAACAGTGATACGAAGTTTGGTTGCTTTTGCCAAACTTGAGCAACCAAACTTTATATATATATATATATATATATATATATATATATATATAAGAAATAACAAAAAGATCCAAGATATTATATTAAACAAACATTTACTTCATTTCAATACTAAAGACTATTAACAGCAACTCCCGGTACGTAAACAACAAAAGTTAACATATCGACTTAAGAGAACCAACTATCGAACAACACATACGTACTCATTACTCTCGATTACATAGATAGATAGAAAGTAAACTTTATTCTGGGACGAGGTCCCTTGTGAATAACAGATATGAACAAAAAAAATAAAAACTACATGTGGCCAAAAATTACATTAGTCAATATTAAATAATATATACAGTATCTTCAGTGAAATTATATTAAAACAAGTAAAAATAACACCATTTTGAGAAAAAACTATTATTTATGAAAATTATTTAAATGAAAAGAAAACAAAATAAAATAAGCATGGGTTGATTTTTAAAATTAAAACTCAATCATTTTTAACAACCATTCACCTCAGTCAAAATCTGTTTCGTAATATTTATTTCATTGTATAACGTCATTTTGGGATGTGGGAAGGAATTGGTAGAGATGATATTTAAATGAGTACAAGGAAGAGGCATGGCGGATTTCAGATGGCAAGGAATACCAGAAGGCAGTGGATCGGGCAATAAAGGAATATTCAAACGTCTTAGTTCTATGGGAAGGGATATAAAGGTCGAAAACACGGGATCTTGTTGTCTGGGAGTGGACCACGGGTTTAAACTGTAGGAGACTGTAGATGTAAGAAGGGTGTCTGGTGTTGATTGTTTGGAATAGGAAAGATCCGAGGAAATATTGTCTGCGGAAAGAAGGGAAGAGCCACTTTAACTCGTCGTCAAGGTGGGACACATGAACCGCCTCGATGTACCGAAGACAAATCTTAAGCACGTATTCATGAGTCGCTTCAATCTATCCTCGAGTACCATCGGGATGCCTCCGTACACCACACAGCCGTAGTCAAGGTGGGGGAAAATGAGAGAGCATACAAAGAGCTTACGGATGGGTTGTGGGAGTAGGTGGCGGGAGCGATGAAATAGCTTAAAGGTACCTATTGACTTACGGGAGATGAGGGCGATATGGGGTTTCCAGGAGAGGTTTTCATCTATGGTGATCCCTAGGTTTTTAACGGAGGAGCTGAATGTGATGGGATGATCGTTGATGACTAAAGAAGGAAGGAAGGAGATGGATTTAAGAATAGAACTAGAACCTAAATTAATGGCCTGAGTTTTCATCGCGTTTAGATTTAAATTATTCAGACTTGCTTAGGCACTATTCTTATATGAATAGTATAATATAA
The DNA here is from genome assembly GCA_928085145.1 of Nezara viridula. Taxonomy (NCBI): domain Eukaryota; kingdom Metazoa; phylum Arthropoda; class Insecta; order Hemiptera; family Pentatomidae; genus Nezara; species Nezara viridula. The sequence goes on from OV725079.1 coordinate 168,855,625, forward strand.
ACATATTAAACTAAACGGACTTATTAACGACATGGCCACGGCTGACAAGCTCATCAAGAGGCGACTGAAAAGGTGCTGGATGAGAGATCTCCTTTCATCAATTAAGAAAGGAAACCAAGATCAGGAAGTGGTGCTGCTGGTTGCTATTCCACATGCATAAATTTTCTTCTTCCACTTTTCAATCAATCTTCTTATTGTCACGTTTATGACAGGTGTGGATGAAGATTTGAAGAGAAAAAAAAGTTCGTTGTGACTAAATAATGTTTCACTTCGGGAGAATCAATGTAGGTATATTCCTAAGTGATTCTATGTCGGTTTGCTTTGGGTTCGCTGTGTCTGTTTGTGAGTTTATTGTAACGAGGGTTTAATGTATACAAAAATAAATGATCATTTGCAACAGTCGAATTCGAACCCGGAACGGTGAGTTATTAAATAAAGATATATATTGATAAGAGTTGCCATCTCTTTGTAAATTTTTTCAATTTAATTTATTCTGTTTCATTACTTTAGAATCTGGCCTGATATCAGGATATTTTTATGAGTTTAGGATACCAGCGTCTGTAATGTAGATACCGTTAATTAGAGAATATATGGTCTTATTCTAATATTACAGAAATATTATATACTAAATTTCTTTTAAGATCTTGTGAACAAAGAATGTTAAACAGCATCATCAAGATCCTTCTTCTTCTTTTCCATCGATGACCTCTTTGGATACTGTTTTGGCACCTTTTAACACAGTAATTATCAATTTAATTAGACCATTCTCACTCCCAGACCTAGTTCAACGGAAGCCATTATGTTTGCCTTCTTGATTACTCAGCCTCCCACGCTCTCCTCCGAGAGGACTTTTGCAAGTGCAACCGGAAATGCTTTCGTTCTCTATCTGGTTTATAATCGGGACTGAGCTGCTAATGTGTAAGCCTTCTAGATCGTGAAAGGAGCTCTTAATTTGTTCAAGAAAAGAAAAAAAGAAAAAAAATAGTTCTCAGCTTCCACATGTAAAAATGGAGGGTTGTTCTAACCTTGTTTGTAATTAATGTACTTTTCCTAGTCTACATTTCCCAGACCAATTGAAGCTAGTTTGTGATACTAGCTACTAGATGTGGACCACATTGTTTTTGCTTCAGTAAATCTTATCCTTTTCATTATTATTTTCGGGTCTTTTTTAATGGTATTTTATGTAATTAGGAGTTAAAGAATTTTGTCATACATTCTACATGATATATAATAGAATACGATAACATAGATCCCTTTCCAGGCTGTGATGAATTTTGATGAATGATGTATCAAACAAAAGAGAATATCACGGAAAAATGACAAATCACAATAGAAGTTGTTGCTCACAGTGTTAATTTATCTATTGATTATTTTAATTAATCTGTTTTAATTAATAAATGTTGCCAACTGTCCACTTGCAGTTTTACAGAAAAATATCAGCGCTCATTAACTATTAGGTTGGCAAATAAGTCCTTTCGGTTATTGAGAGTGAAATAAAACTCAATGTATTATAGACATAAGATTTATTTTAATCTACAATATATTGGTCATTATTTAATATGACTTTTTCCCATCTTTTCACTAACTGCATAATGCCATGTTCATAAAATGTCTGGAGTTTATTGTTTAAGAACTGATCCAAGTGGTTTTTGATGTCCTCTTCCTTTTGGAATTTCTTTCCATTCATGGAGCTCTGCAGAGAACGGAATAAGTGGTGGTCACTTGGAGCTAGGTCTGGTGAATAGGGAAGGTGGGGCTAACGGTCCCATCCAAGGCTCAATAATTTATTGCAAATGAACAATGAGGTGTGGGGCCTAGCATTGTCTTGGTGGAACACAACACTCTTCCGATCATTCATAACTCTTCAGGATATTCTCCAAATTTGATGTTAATATATTGGAAAGCTGAATTATTACTCTTCAAAGCCATATGAATAGTTTTTTTTTATTTAATGCCGACATTAGGAATAAATAAACAATCACTTCTTATAGGTCTTTATTTTTTGTCTCCATTTGTAGTTTGTTTACGAAGATCCTGTTGATGTAATTTTGTGTAGTTCATATGGCCCTAAATTCCTGCTGAATTTCTTGTAGATAGCTAAAGTCGTATTGAAGTTATAACGTTTTTTTTTTATTTTCGAAAAAAAATTCATGTGTGGGACCCAAGATTGTGCAAATGGGTTTCTACGCTTGTGTGCGACACATTTAGGGCCATGGAAATCTCTCGCACTGATTGGGTGGGATTTTGATCAATAATGGCATTAGCATTGCTCTTTTCAATTTCATGTGAGCGACCAGACCGTTGAGCATCATTGATGTCAAAATTTCCTGAATGAAATTAGGCAAATCAATTTTGACAGGTGCGTTCGGTTAAGGCATCATCCCCATAAACACTGCAAATATTTCTATGAGCTTCTGCAGCACGCTTATCTTTTTAAAAATAATAAAACAAAATATGCCGATAATGAATGCTATTTTCTTCCATATTGACAGTGCAATAGCCATTATTAACTAGTTTCAACAAGAGTTAACAGATATAGCTATTGACATACAGCATAAACAATCCACCTTAGGGATTAATTCATCAGATAAGAAATGTATCACGGTGACATAAAAATAAACAGAAAGACCTCCAATATTATATGAAGTAACCGTAAGAAGACAGAAAGCCACATAAAGTTATTCAGCCTTTGTTTTTGTTTTATATAAATCCTACTTTTAATATTAGTGTCATTTTGTTAGTTGTAGCATTAGTTTAGATTAATTAATATTGGGACAGCTACTTAGAGATAAATATCTTTTCTTTTATTCGATATTTTGGTATTGTTTTATTTATCTTTTAATTGAGGTGATTTCATCGCGGCGGATCAAATGGGCTTGTAAAGTTGTTGGGCTTACTAACGAGAGAATTCCTAAAAGGTTAATATTTGCTGTGCCGAATGGTAAGCGTCCGAGGGGTAGACCGAAGCGAAGGTGGGAAGATTGCATTAAAGCCGATTTGAAGGGACTGGGTTTGGACGGCGAACGGTGGAGGGAGGTGTGTAACAAGCGATTGGTGGTGTCGGCATCGAACCTTCGGGTTCGCTAAGCCTTTTATTATTATTTGTTTATTTATCTTTATATTTAGGAGTCCTTATTTCGTTTTATTATCATGCAAATATAAAATTGATTTAATTTATTTTTGTTATTTTTCAAAAAATAATGCTTAGTTCGGTTTGGTTTTGCTTGGTCACACAGTCCATTATTTTTATTATATTTGCCTTAAAGAAGAGAGAACCGACCCAAAATTATGCAACCTAAGTAACATAGAACAAGTTTGTTATTTAGGATCAATAATTGTAAGAAATGCTAGAATAGAAGCATTTTTTTTTTTTATTCATTGATATATTTTTATGATAGATATTTACAACTTTATTATAAAAAAAAAAAGAAAAAAATACAACTAGTAAATGTGCAATCAGGAATATAATAACATGAAATCGCTTGTTGAGTGATGGCGCTCAAATTTGAATAGAAGCATAAATCCAAAAAAAGGATTACAAGTAGTAAAAATCTGGTGCGCGCAACACACAAATTTCACTTACTGCTCTACTTTGAATAGAAATTATTTTCTAGCATTGTTGGGATATTATAAATTTTCGAAGTGCATTTTTAACGGAGCTGAAGCTTAAAATTTACAGATAACAAATCATTAAGACCATTAAAATTACAAAAAGTCTATTTATTATATCGACGGTAGGCAATAAAAATCTAGTTACACCATCTGCTTTTATAAACCACACAACTTCAGTCTCTGGAGTCTTTCAGTTGACATAATGAAAACTCCAATTTCAACATTTTTGAGTAATGTCATTTATTGGTATTTCTAGTTAGAAAATTTATAATATCCGTTTCAGACAGTGAGTATGTTGATTCCAAAGTATATGATTGCAGTGTTGAAATATAGACCTGTGAATAAAGGTGTGCATTTTCCTTATTGAAATATCACTAAAATTAATAATCAACGAAAATGTTGAAATTGATTTTAGTCATATAATTATTTCCTTCTTTCTTTTTATTTTTTTTTTTCACATTTTTTATGTCCATGTGGGTTGGAGTAGGTATGTGTATATAGTCCGCAGTACAGACTACTTTTAATTAAATTATTAACATTCGGCTGAAACTTCGTAAATAGCTTCATCTTATAGTAATCTACAAATATTTTATTTACGAAAATTCTCGGAATTGGCCGTTTTCAATCTGGAGGTTGACAAACTTTGTCTATTTAATTAGGAAGTAAAAACTCGTAAATACCCGAAATACCCATTGCCTTTCCACTTTAATCGTAAGATAACTTAAGCACAAAGTTGGGAAAAACAGATGGCCTTCAAAAATATTGAGCTGTTTGGCGTGATCTATACCCCAAATTGTCAAAATAACGAAGTTATATAGGCCAAACGCCTCATTACTTTTGAAGGCCACCTTTTTTCTCGTCTTTGTGCTCAAGTTATCTTACGATTCAAGTGGAAAGAAAATGGGTATTTACGAGTTTTTAGTACCTCATTAAATAGACAAAGTTTGCCGACCTCCAAATTGGAAACGTCCCAATTCCGAGAATTTTTGTAAATAAAATGTTTATAGGTTACGATGAGATGAAGCTTTTTACGAAGTTTCAGCCGGATAATTTAATGAAAAGTGGTCTGTACCACGTACTAATATATTTAACTTTTGTCTAATTTTCAATTTTAATTTGTAAATAAGTGAATATAGTACTTTCAGTCGCTCGATTAATTTTTTTTTATTTACATTTTGACGTGTGGACCCCATGTCATACTTCTGTCAAATATTAGTCCAAGGTAACGTACTATGACTGCCTGAGAAATTCGGTTGTTGCATATATAGACTGGTTGGCACAAAATCATTAACTAAATTTACAAAAGTAATATTAACTTTACTGTTTGATGTTAATTAATTAATTATAACCTATTGAGACTACAATTAAAGAACATTGGATCTTTTAACGATTAATGCTTATCTTATAGTAACTTTTTTTATATGAAAGTAATTTAACCTTCTTCTGTAATATGCAACTTAGAAATAAATATGTATAACTTTCGTTTGATTATGTTCATGTGTAATTCAATTCGATTATTTTTATTTAGAAATAATATTTTTAAAAAATGTCCAACCGAAACGAGAAGAGGGTCATGGACGTTAAGAACTCTAGACGACATATATTGCCACGCCTCTCAACAATATTAACTCAATTTTGTCATGCAACATATAAATAAATAAAGATAATTTAATGATAATCTTATATTAAGGCACTGTATTCCGTCCGTGATCCGTTTCTATTAATTAGACATCTGGAATATACATTAATCAGAGGATCAATCTTTGCGTTATATAAAAAAAATGGGTTTATTTTTATTTAAAGCCGATGTGATAATAAGTATTATAATTATTTCAATTATAAATATATTCATATTATTATACATATATTTTATTAATTTTGGAAACAATGTTTTTTAGGAAACTTAAAAACACCGATCTGATGTTTCCATGATATTGGAAAACGGTATTCTGCCTCATTTCAAGAGAAACCTCTCATTGATATTTTAGCTTCCTTGAGAAAATATCGATTGATTATTATAATACTGGATCGATTTATAAACATCAATACATTTTACGGTATGTTATAGGTTATACCTTCACCAACACTCTCTGAGTTACGTCAGACAGAAAGTGTGACTTACTGCGATTGTTTCTCTGACGCGGATGTGAACTATATGTATTGTGAAAAATTATCATTATTCACTAGATATATTGTTTATTGTGAATTTTTTCGCGTTTGGAAAAGTCCCCAAATCAAGACTTAACAAAATTTACGAATTTGACGTTTATGGATATTGAAACTCGATTTAGTCGTCGATCGGGTACCTTCAACACCCAAAAGAAACTTAAGAATCCATATATTAATTTACATAACGTATATTAAATTAATCTCTTTATGTTTACTTTTGCAGAAATGAGATTTTTGTATCTTTTAAGAGTACATGACGTGTTTAACATATCCGTAACTACATCATGTTTTAATATTTATAGAAGCCACCGTCATTTACAACCCATCAATATGTTTAAGTAGATCTGTAAGCATATCTGTCCTTAAGAAGAATAGAATTATTTTCGTAGACGGTTTTTTTATAATTAATTTTTTAAAACGTTTTTATCTTTTCAAGAAAGAAGCACAACTGCACACTGGTACAATGAGAAAAAGTCATTGAGGAGTCGAAAAGATTGAGAGATAGGAAAGCCTCTGGTCGTGAAGGTGTATGTGCAGTGCTGTTGAAGTATGGTGGAGTTGAGGTCACTAAAATGCCCACAAACCCCCTTAATAAAAAATCTGGTGTGTCCACTCACACGGCTTTCCTACCTATTTCAGAAACGTTTTTACATCGTTGCATATGTTCATGAAGAAACAAAAAAGAATTGAACTAAATTTATTTTCCTGAAAATCGATCAAACAAAAGATTTGAGTACAATTAATTTGATAAATTAAGACAATGAAACCGGCTTAAGGTAGATCAGTGTAAAAATTTCAATACTCACTAATATTGCTGATCAAAAACTTTTTGCCATAGCTTAGTATTGTCAAACAATAATTTCTGTTAAAAGTAGAGGAAATAGTGAAGGTTGTGTGTTGCGGGCAACAGAATTTCTTAATTTCACTTAGTCATCTTTATTCTCTTATTCACCCCTTTCTGACACCAGGAAATGAACTCGTAATCTTTCATTGGGAATTGAATCGCTGTAACTTTGTTAATAGTAGTCCCAAATGAACGATTTTTATATGGCTTTGTTGGTAATTTAATTACCTTTCAAAAGTTTTATTAAGAATTTCACCGTATAATATATACTTGGAGAGATAGGCCCCATAACATTTTTCTTTTCTTTATAACTTTTTTTCCTGAATTTTTTCGGGAATTTAGTCTATATACGAAAATTGAAAAAACAATAATTAGAACATTATAGGAAAGATTCATCGAAATTATTAGAGCCGTTTTTGCGCTACAGTCTATAGAAAAACATGTTTTTCATTTATTGCGCGCAAGCTATTGCGCATGGAGCACCGAATGTCACAGGCATCAGTAGCCAAAACCTACAAAATAAAAAAAGAAGCAACAAAATCGGTTCAGTAGTTCCTGAGAAAATCTTGGCACAGACAGACAGACAGACCAATGGCTAAAAATGTGTTTTTCGGACTCAGGGTTCTGTGAAACGTATAGATTCGTCGAAAACCACATGTCGGAAATTTGACCCGATTGCAATACTTTCCTTACCTAGTATTGGTAGAAAAGTAAAAAACGAGGAACTTATCTCAATAAATGAAATTAGGGGTTAGGCTATAAGTTACGAGATGTCTTAGGCGATCAATAACTCTGTTATCACGCCCTTGAAGCTATGGTGTTATTTTTAATTTATCTTCATGAAAGTATAAATTCACAATTATACCTGGTCATGTCATAAATATTGTTACAAGGAAATAGATTTCAACAGAAAAAATATTTTTTTCTAAAACTTTATTAGAAAATAAAATGTATATCTATAAAGAGTAAAACAAAAAATCTGGTGAGGGCAACACACAACTTTCACTTACCGCTAAACTTCGAATAGAATGTTTGGCCATATAGGGCTATTATAAAATTTTTGAATTGCACTTTTAACTGAGCTGAAGCTAAAAAAATGACAGCTAAAAATCGTAAATACCATTAAAATAACCAAAACCCTATTTATTATATCTCCGGTTGATTATGGATTGTACGATCGGTTGATCATGTATTGTACGATCAATTGATTATGGATTGTAATAAAATTATTAAACTACAATAAATGTATTTAAGGTTATAAACATATGCTTTATAGATCCATGAAATAATTTTATATTTTACTTCTTCTTTCACACAAGTACAATGAAATAGTTATTTAAACAATGTCATTGCCTTTATGAGGTGGATCTTAATATATTTCTTTCAAACTTAAAAATATTTTAAAACGTTGTATTTAGTTAATAAATTTCATTTAATTTCCTTTAAAACATGTGATTTACGTTAAATATTATTAGTTTTCAAAAAATATTATTTATAACTTTTTTTGCCAATCTCCGTTACCTTTTACAACTTTCTATATTGGAAATTGTTTTTTCTAAAATTCTCCGCTTTCCAACGATATATTTTCCGTATATCTTCGGACTAGTATTTCCAGAGATTCATTTTCGACCTGGATAGGCATTTTTATTTTTTTCTCCTTTATTCAATTATCAAATTCTTTCAAAAGTTATATTTAGCATTTTTTCATAACTATTAATAATGAGAGATAATTGATTATTTAAAAGAGCCCATATTAAAGGGACTTTAGAGGAAGATGCATATGAACATTGGGTATTTAAGCCCTGTAAAGTGACATCAACGGGGATAAGACATAAATGATATTAAAGAACACTTAATTATACAATGATACACTGAGTTTAATCAAAATCGTTAGAGCCATTTTTGAGAAAATTTTAAAAATGTATTTCAGCGTTCATATAAAGTGGCACTTCCGGTTAACCGATTTTGACGAAAAAGTTACTGTCACATCCGGCCCATATAAAAACCTTAAATACTTAATATCAGTTTCCTACTACTTTTCGTTTATGAGCTAGACTGTTAACACATATACAGACACACACACACACACACACACACACACACACACACACACACACACAGACCATTTTGTGACACTTGATTATTTGGACTCAATGGATCTCAAAACATGTATGAAACATGTATGAATGAACTGAGATTCGAAAATTTTCACGATCGCAATACTTACACTTACTTAAGTAATTTCATATATACTTAAGTCAAAGTAAAAAGAAATTACTCAAAATGACCTCCTTTTCCCTTTCCACAGGCGTTTATTCTCCGTGGCCAGTAATCAATAGCAGCACGCAGCCCTTTTTGAGGAAATCACTCAATGAGTTGGGCATAAATTGATTTGAGTCTTTAACCACCCTTATAGTATTCGTTTCTTCGACTTTGTCTAATTAGGTAGGTTTTCTTTTCTCTACAGATTGTTCTTACTTCAGGTTTCCACTGTGCCCTTTGGCAGGTGGAGCTGGAAGACCATCCTCTTGTAGATCCTCAGGGTGTCGCAAATCCGTCGGAGAGGCGGCCGACCTTTCGGAGTCCTTGGCATTTCGGCTCCCGGTCCCATCCCTTCCTCCCGCTCACTTTCTAATCCGAGTCCTCCTCCTCCTCCGAATTCCTCGCATCCCGTCATACCCGTCATCGACGGGGTCAGAGTGCGCTAGGCGCCCCGTCCGATTTATTATCCAGCGACTTGTTAATAAAATACTATTACATCCGAATGCCGCTGGTATCCTAACAACCTTGCGTAACTCCCTGAAGAGTTAGTAAACATATTTTTATGAAATACTTTACCTGAGTTCATCGTAACTTCGTTATACCATATTTAAATAATTAATTCTTCAATGCTAAGAATCTTTTATTAATTAGGTTATTGTCAAATTATTTAATCAGTATTGATGGAGAAACAATTGACTGTTGATAAAATCCCTGGAAAGTAGCAGCCATAAGAAAAAAAAATCTGGTGCGCGCAACACACAACTTTCACTTACTGATCTACTTTGAATAGAAATTATTTTCTGGCAATGCTGGGCTTTTATGAAATTTTTCGAAGTGCATTTTAAACGGAGCTAAAGCTTGAATCTTACAGATAACAAGTCATTAATGTATTTTATAAAGTTATCCAAATTTTCACCTCTTCAGGGAAAAAAACTAAAGACCATATCTTTCCTCCTAATTGTCCGATTTTAACGATTTTTTTTTAGGAAATTCCGTAAACTTTTAAAAAACCATACAATATCCCCAAAAAAGTTTATACTTTTTGAGTTATTCGGAATTTAATTTTACCATCCCTCGTAACTTTTTTTCCATCTTCTTTTCGTTGAAGTATATTATATAGATAAATTTAAAGGGCGCCGAGAAAATGACTAGCGAAGTTTCATTGAAATCTGTACATTCGTTTAGGAACGCAGGTTTTTCGGTCGCCATTTTAAAATTTAAAGGCGGAGAGTAATGTCGATGAAGGAGGATCATCCTCGGGTGACCTCTGATTTTATATCAAAATTTGAAAAAAATCGGTCCAGTAGTTTCGGAGGAAATGGGCGTATGGCGTACGGCGGGCAGCGGACGTCGGACAGACAAAAATTTTTTATTCGTTTTTCGAATTCTACGAATCCTGAAACGTGAAACCTCAAATTTTGAGAGGGGGTTAAGTTTTTGAATTTTTTGGTCGATAACAATGTTTCATTATTGAAAATAATAAACCAATAAATAAAAGGTGATTCCAACTATTGGACTAAACTTTTTTTTTAATCATTAGTAATATGCTAAAAAAAAAAAAAAAATAGCATTACTTCAGTAACACATTTAAAATTTGAAAACCAAAAAAAGGATATGACATTTGGAGTAGAACATATAAAAAAACTGATGACTATATCTTTGTTCCTAATTGTCCGATTTTAACGATTTTTTTAGGTAAAAAAAACGTAAACTTTTAAAAAACTAAATACAACATCAACAAAAAAGTAAAAACTTTTCAAGTTATTCGGAATTTAATTTTACCATACCTCGTAAGTTTTTTTCCAGCTTATTTTTGTTGAAGTATGTTATATAGATAAATTTAAAGGGCGTCAAGAAAATGAATTTAGCGAAGTTTCATTGAAATCGGTACATTCGTTTAGGAGCTACGGTCTATAGCAACGCAGGTTTTTCGGCCGCCATTTTAAAAGTAAAAGGCAGATAGTAATGTCGATGAAGGAGGATCATACTCGGGTAACCTCTGATTTTATATCCAAATCTGAAAAAAATCAGTCCAGTAGTTTCGGAGAAAATGCGCGGACGGCGGACGGACAAAATTTTTTGTATTTGTTTTTCGAATTCTACGAACCCTGTAACATGAAACCTCAAATTTTGAGAGGGGATTAAGTTTTTGAATTTTTCGGTCGATCACAATGGTTGATTATTGAAAATAATAAACCAAAATTAATAACATTTACAATATATACTATTATAATTGTGTATAAACTATTTTTTGTACTATATTTACAATATATATAATCAGAATACTAATGTTAGCAACAGAATGTGTTAACTAAGGATTAAAAAAACAGTTTTGCAACATATCCCTGGTTTAAGTACATGCTCCAACTGAAGACAGTGATCAAAGATAATTTTTATGGTGTGTTGGAAAGAATTTATGATGGTCTGCTAAGATACGATACCAAATTGATCATAGGAGATTTAAATACGAAGGATTCCAGGAAAAATTCAAACCAACAGCAGAAAGACATAGTAGGCACCAATAATCCAACGAGAACGGTTGAAGACTTGTTGATTTCGCAATTGGAAGAGGACTATCGATAAGCACCCCACATTTCCCTCACAAGAACATACAAAAGGAAACATGGGTCTCCCCAGATGGACAGAAAAGAAATCAGATCGACTATGTTCTAGTGGACTCAAGGCACGCAACACATATTCGAGATGTCGGACACATTGCAATTCAGACCATTTCTGAGTATCAAGTACAATTCAGAAAATCGCGCGAACTCCAGGAGAGAAACAGGAGAAAAGATAACCCCGTAAAATGTCTGAAAACTCAAGAATGAAGGAGTTAGACAGGTATACTGTGAAAACATCAACAAGAAACTCTCTGAATGTCGTGGAGGAACATATGCCACCAACAGATGGGCAGACCTGGAAACAATAATAAGATCACCAGTTGGGAAGATTCTTGGTCATCAACAAAAACCAGGCAATAAAGAAATGAAGCAAGGATTGACTATCTGAAGAAGAAGACGAGACGGGCTTACCGTGTTTATAGCAACAAGAGGAAAGCGGCTAGTGGTCTCTGGTGACGTAAAAGAAGACACGAAAGAGAGAAATACGAGCTCTTTAAACGGCAACACGAAAATAAGGATTTATGAGGTTTCTTTGGGAGATTACGACATATCAGGCAGTGATACAATCCACTACATGAAGGACTGTTTCTATGAAGGACAAGAATGGCGATCTTTTGGCTGGCAGAGAAGATATTATCAATAGGTGGATGAGACACTTCCAAGGACTACTGGACAAGGAAGAAGAACTTAACGAGGACATAATACAGCAGAACCACGACCTGGATCGGACCCTAGCAAATGAAGATGAAAACGATGTGGAATTACCACTTGAGAAGGAGGAAGTTTGGGAAGTACTCCACAGCATTAAGAATTATAAAGCTTCAGGAGTCGACTGTATACCGGTGGAACTGCTGAAGTATGGTGGAAGGACAGTTTTCGACAAATTATATGAAATAATGTGACATAACGATGTGTGCGTGAATGAAAACATTCCGATAAATTAGACTAAAGCTCTTTTATGCCCCATCCATAAAAAGTAACAGACTGGAGTGTGAGAATTATAGAGGAATAGCCCTACTTAACGTAGCCTTCAAAGTGGACGATAGCACGATAGATGTTACTCTTCATCGTCTTTTCATAGAATTCCAGCAAGCCTATGACTGCGTTGATTTGGTAAACCTTCTGCACGATTTACGAAGTTTTGGAGTTGCCAAGAAGCTACTGCGTCTGGTTCGTATGACGATGACCGGTTCTATATGTTGGATTAAACCACAGGGCTCACTGGGACAGGAGTTTTCGGCCAGTAATGGTCTTAGACAAGGACATCCACTATCAGCAACTCTCTTTTTTATTTTTTCCACGAAAGGAGCCGTACAAGGCATAATAACTAATCCTGGAGTCACCATATATAACAGATACACACAGGTATTGGCATATGCTGATGTTTTCCGCCTGGATGCCAGAACGCTGCTGGCGAGTGTGAGACATGGGTATGGTTTGGTAAGGTATGGTAGTGGGACATGGGTACTGACAAAGGAGATGGAGAAACGACTATCCACCTGGGAAAGAAAGATACTATGAAAAATATATGGACCAGTCCACTATGTCTCGATTTGTTCCCAGGCTAGGGGGGAGGGTGGGGAATAAATACCAGTAGAAAAGGCCCCTTTCTCCGTCACTGGAAAGTAAAATTGTAATCATTTTATCATATAAACTTAGGTTTATCAGATTACCGGACAACGCACGTTTTGCAGTCGCGTTAGCCCACTCTGCCATCCAGTCCCCATAGATCATATATATTATTTCGTGGCTGACCCACGGAATGAATTTCGGCCTTTACCACTCAAATTTAGTTGTAATTCAAGAATAATTCTACCCTACCATGCCAAATTTTCGGTTATTCTAAGGTTAAAAATAAGGTTATTCTCCCGACCACTTTTACATCAGTCTCTCCTCCACTTCTTCGATTAAAGCTTGGATTACAAAGGTTTTGAAAATCTGTCATTTCATCAATCTTGACATTACACGATCAGTCCGAATGTCAATCAATAAATAAACATTCCTACTTACTGTTCAGGGTAGTCTTAAGAGATGGACGAGCTCTTCTCACAGTAAACGAGAGTGTCAACTCTCTTTTTAGTGAAACACGTTCTTATTTTCCATTAAGTTTATAAAAATAGTAATCAGATTTGTAATTAATGTTTTGTTTTTCTTATCTAATAAGGAAATGATTCAAAATTAACCGTTACGTGTTCTACATAGAGTTACTTCGTGAGGACAGAACTTGAGCGACTTCACGCTTCCAGACCAGACCAAATACGTGAGTCTCAAGTCAAGTTTAAACAATGTGGATCAATATCAAATAATGAACAAGATTCTATCTTCATGTAAAAGTGATATACATATTGCTATGCCACCCAGTTATTCTAGACAACCTAGCAGCTTGAAATTGAATATATCAAGAATGAATATTTTTATGGATAATGACATAAAATGTATAATTATAAGCAGGTTTAGTTAGGAAAAAGAGATTTAGTCGAAACAATCTGAGTAAACATTGAAAGTTACGGGCCTATATTTAATTATAAAATGTAATAGTTTGATTTTTATTATAAACGTGTAATAAATAGAAAGACCTACCAGGGAGGGGTATCCATTGTCCAAAGCCGATGGGGCAAGAACCTAACCCCCTCCTCCCAACATATTTTATTGCTCATCTTTTCTTAAAAACAGAGGAAGACTTTCCTTTAGTCCGAAAATTAACAACCCCATCGAAATTTTCCCCCCACAAAAATTCAATAACCCTTAAAAACATTCCTCCATCAAAATTTTCAATGCCGCAACTTGCGCTATGAAACCCCCCTCTGGAATCCTCTATGACCAGAGATCTCATAAATATTTGACCTGCGAGTCACATTGAAACCTCCAAACAAATCTGGCAGGCCATGGCATGCAGCACATCGGTATTATATTCATAAAGTAACAATCCTTCTGCTGATTGTTGGATAAGAAAATGAAGCGGGAGTCACGTAGGATGATGAGGAAGTAGGCTTAAAGGTTGGCACGCAGGAGATTGAAATGTATTCTGTTATGTTTTGTTGTTACTCTTTGGCCATTGACTAACGGAAGAGTCCTCACATCATTTCCAGCCTTGCCCTTTATCCTCAGGACTAGAGTGACCGGGACCTCTCACAGGTCACGACATCTTGGCCAACGGTGTGCTCTCAAGGACTCATCTCTTCTTCGACAATGGAATCCAGGAAGATGAGGGTAATCAAATATAATAATCAACAATTATCCAGTACTTGAAACTCGGGAGTTCTTGGAAAAGTTGAGTGTGGCATCGAGGAACTGTTGGTGACTACGATGTCAAAAGTTTGGAAACTTCTTCTGTAAAAATATTATATAAATTTTAAGCATTCCTCTATAAAGATACATCTTTATTGTTGTGTTTCCATCTCATAGTGGTATTATTAACCTATTTTTATTAATTAAATATTATACATAGAAATGACTGTGTTTAATAAGATTTATTGTATATATTCTCAATAAATCTAAATAAGCCTTTAAGGCTACACGAGGTTTTTCCCGGAAGAGAGCGGAGGAATTATGCCTAGTTAAAAGTCCTATCGGGCACCAGGATTTGAACTCTTATTTTTCTATCTCAAACTTCGTTTATCAGGTTCCCGGCAACGCACGGAACTGAATATTTTTATTCAGTATTATCGTTTGATTGCCGAGTATGCTGTGTTACTTAGCAACTCAACACAGCTGAGCAGTCGTGCAATGTTGTTGTATTTCTCTCTTTTTCCAAACATCAAATCTCAGCCCACAAACTTCTTGTATATTCTTTTCGATAGAAATGCTTTCTTAAAACAATCCTCTATAATTCATACCTTGTTTTGGAACTTCTTACCCGCCTACATACTCAAATCTTATCCTTCTTTTTAAATAATTCAACTTTAAATATTAGCATAGATAGATAAAAATAATGCTACCTTATAACTGCATGGTTCGAGTTAATAAAGTTCACGTAAGCTCATCCTGCGTCGGAAGATCCAGAAGCAAACTCAGAGGAACATTAAGCGATAGCGGAAAAAGAATAATTCCGGAGTGAAAGAGCCTCTAGATGGGAATATAAGTGTCCCTTATTCAAGAAGAGAGCATTAAATATCACTTAATCCTTATATAAGGACTAAAATGAAAGATCTTATTCCGTGTATCCTTATTTAGGAAGCCACTGTACTTAGTGCTTTATAACGAACAATAGGGGTTGTGTCTGTGAATAGTAATTTGTTTTATCAGGTATTAAAAATCATCATTTCCAAAATATTATTGGTTTTATTAAAAAAAAAGTTTTTCTTCAAATTTTCTTTATATTTTAATGATTTAGTTTTATCTACTTTAAATTTAAAAATACATCGTTTACATTTGCAATGCATTTTCCCATTATCTAAACATACAAGAAATGGTATTTTCAATTATATAACTTGGATTTGAATTTTGAAAATATAATTTGTGAACTAGATTGAGCCGTCAGATATGTAACGCTTGGGTAAAGTCGGCTGAAGTGTTTTTGCATCTGGATTAAAAAATCTAAAACACTAAAAAAACGGACATCCATTTTGTTAGTGAGGGCATTGTTTAGCATTTCATCCTGTCTGAATTGGACTATTATTAATTGTATCTTAACGCGACGCCGTGTTTGGGAGACGAAAAGAAAAAAAAAATAGGGTCGAAAACCAAATGATAAATGTTTTATGAAAGATATGGAGTAAAATATTTTAGAAACTAAAAATCGGACCTGCATACTGTAAGCGAGGAAAATGTTCAGCATTTCATCCTCTTTATAATGAGCTATAGTTTATAATTAGAGATCAGATTTTCGTGCAGTAAAAAACTCAAAATGTGCAAATTTGTGCAGTAAAAATCCAAAATACGTAAAACTGTGTAATTAGCACCTAAAACGTGTAAAATAATGAATATTGTTTGATTTATAACTTTAATACATCGAAATCTTCTCAGATCCTGAGTTAACAGAGATAAAAAAAAGATATTCCAGATTATAATCAACTATTATAATAACGATTATTATTAAATAATAAACAAAATTGAAGATTTGAAGGAATAATCTAAGGCACGAATCCAAGGGTGCCCATCTCTCCCCCCAAGGTCGATGGCGCAAAAACCTACCCCCCCTCCTCTCAAAATATTTTATTACTCACCTTTTCTTAAAAACAGAACAAGCAAAGGATTATAAAAAATCTTAGATCATATAAAATTACACTTGCGGCAGTATGTTTCATATTATTTTCCTTGTTTCTTAGTCCGAAAATGCACTAAATATAGGCACCCATATATAATATAGACCAGACCAATTTTAAATGTTTAACTTTTATTAAGAATAATCATAATGAAAACTTTATTTTTTAACAGAGCTGAAATTTCTAAAACGTTTTTGTTAAAATTTAAAGAATTTAAAAAAAAAAATCGAATTGACTGTAATGTTTGAAATTTTCAAGTGTTTAAATATTAGTGTTGGAACTGTTCTTGTATATCTCTAAAAAAATATTTTTGGGGGATTTACGTTCTTTCGATAAAAAACAATTCTTTTGATATTTTTTTCTTACATGTTTCCCAATGAGCGTTTATCATTGATTTCCTATCACCAGATTAACTTTTCATAAGGTGGATAGAACTTTCTCATCAAATTCTTTGTCCTCACATTTCAAATCGGGCTATTTTTATATCCAGATTTAAATTTTTGACGGGAGACTAGGTTTTACTTTCAGCATTATCAATTTTTTTTGTTGATAAGAATGAAATTCTACAAATCAATTCAAAGCCAGAAGAGATACTGAAGGATTGAACGGTGATTGAGAATTCAAGCCAAAGCAATAACTATAAATGTCTTAACTATGTCAATAAATACTAACAAAGCAGCTAATGCTAGTAAAGCAGCTTTTTATTATCCAATACTTCAGGCAAGTTCTAGTCCAAGAATAGAACTTATGTTTACTTTTTTTTTTGTAACGAATACGATTTTTGCTTCACACAGAATTATTTGCCTTCCTCATATTTTATTATTTTGAATAATGGATTTAATTTGAACAATATAATAAAATAAATATTACCACACTCACTTATACATTTGTATTTTTAACTCGTCTAATTTGGCACAGAAGTGCAATTAAATGCAAAAAATAAATAAATATCAAAATTATTTAATCCAAAAACGGCAAAACTTGCAATTTCGTGCAATATAAAATTTAAATATGTTATTCTACACGTCCTGAAACACATAGATATTCGGGTTCAGAGCTTTTACACGCAAGCGAATAAAAAGTTCAATAACATGGAAATCCAGCCTCTATTTATAATTTATATTTCGTATTACCACCATACCAGACAGAAACGACTAGAACCGCCCGAGATTTTGGACTACTGCAGCACTTACTAGACAAACGATCTAAGCTTTCAATCAATTATAAACGACTCGTATATATGACAATAATAAGACATATTTGGACTTACGGAATTGAGCTTTGGGGCTCCACTAAACCATCGAATTCCTCTCGTATCCAATCCTTACAATCCAAAATCCTTCGTAAAATCCTCAACGCTCCTTACTTTGTCACAAATAAAATCATCCATAAAGACCTTAATGTTCCATATGTTTCCGATCTGGCCCAATCCAGATACCTGTCCTTCCATAACAAACTGCAGAACCATCCGAATCCACTCGTTTCAAACCTTGCTTCCTCCTCGACCCCTGATAACCCTCCGAGGCGTCTGAAAAGAAGATGGCCTCGGGATCTTCTAATATAGAACTTTAATTTGAGTTCTACCAATGGGTAGTTTCTCTTCATGTTGTACATGCCATGTTACCAATTTCTAATTTACTTATTGTATTCTGTATGTAATACAGTTGTAAATTCCGTTAAAATAAAAAAAATAAAAAAAATATTTCGTATTATTTATCTCGTCTTGTTGATGTTTTCACTTCTATCGTGTGGTCTAAAGCACACATCTTAGTTTTCTCTTTTAGAAACCTATTGAATAAAGAAGCAATAGGTGCTTATCAAAATGTTTACATTGAAATATTACTAATTTTAAATTATTGAATTCACTAATAAACATGAAACTTGTCACACGCACACACACACAACGACAAATTGTACTTTAAATAATAATAATAATTTGCAATATGTTAAACATTGTGCTCATAGCACTCATCGTAGGAAGCCACTACGTAACAATGAATGCCTCAATAGAAAGCAAAAGACTACGTGGAAGGCCAAAAAGCAGATGAACACATACAATTAATAAAGATACAACAGAGCTGCTTGCAAATAAATGGAAAGAAATAGCCCAAGACAGGCAAAGATGGAGCTGGCTTAATAAGGCGGCATGTTATATTACATGATCTGTAATGCCAACAGACAAAAAAATATAACAATGTTTTTCTAATTGATCCTTGAGTTGCAGAGAAGATTTTTACAATAGTGATTATAATTCTGATAATGGAGACAAAATATTCCGAAACGGTATTAATGTAATGTTATCTGGTGAAGTCCACCGTACAATAATCGATGCTCCCTTCTATGTCACCAATAAAACCCTGCATAATGACCTTAATATTCCATTTATTCTTTATCTTATCCCAGACAAATTATCCAAATTTCATCAGAACTTTACCCATCAACCTAATCCCGTAGCACAATCCCTATCTAGCACTTCTCATTCCTACAATCCTCCTCGCAGACTAAAACGGCAGTGGCTCCGTGACCTTTTATAACATGTATATATTGGAGTTCTGGCAATGGGCAGATTCTCCACTCAAGTCAAGGCTTTTAATACCAGTGAAGTGGTTGAGGAAGAAGCGCAGGGATCTCCTGAAGCCTTGCTTTCCCTCCACATGTGGGAGGACAAGTATGGTTTTGAGTTCCCATGGCCGACTGTAAATAGTGTAAATAGGTATGCCTGCGTCTCAGATGTTTATTTTTATTACTTTTTTTTTAAAGATAATTTTAATTCTATTTTATTCTATTATTACTATTATTTATATTTTCTTCCTTCACTATGATATTTTATTTTGTTCTTATTTAGCTTTATATTATTTTGAAATTACCTTATTTATTTATTTATTTGTAAATATGGTGTGAATGTGCTCTCAGAACTCTATTATAAATGTTCTTTATTGAGACAGATTGTAATATTTATCAATAAACAAATAATCCAGATCTAAAAATGTTATCTGGCAAATAAAATATAGATACAAGACACAAGGAAATTATAATTATCAACATGATTATTACAATTATTTTTATATTTTGGATATACGGATAAAATATAACTAACTTTGTAATATATCGTAGCTGAAGAACATAGAAAGGATGAAATGGCATCAGTTTTATGGGCGGTGAATAAGAACCGGTAAGGCGAAGCTGATGAAGGCTAGAGCAATGGAAAAACAAGTTTCCACTCTTAGCTCAAGCGGATTTTCCAAGGTCGAAACGATGTAAAATAACAATATACATCGATATCGCATTACCTAGCTTCAAGTAAGTACAAGTATTTTGAAGCTAAAAAGATTTTACAACGTTGAGTGTTCTCACTAATAAAGAATATTGGGATGGAAAAAAAATGTCGATATTTTTATTGGGTAAGTCGACGCAAATATGTGGATCATCGTCAGGGCTATTAATTACAAAGTATAAAATAATATCAGTGAAATAATAAATATAAAAGTGTCAGAGTAATAATATTGCCGAATAACAGTAAAGTAATAAGAATATATAAGAAAGATAATAGTAATAAAGGTAAACGGTAAAATCAGCAAAATGATAAATTTAGAAGTAAACAATCATGAAAACGTTGAAGTATAATAATATATTAATAAATAAAAAAGGGAAATATATCAAATGTAAGAATTAAAAAAACAAATAAGAAGAACAAAAACTTTTTTTTAATTTTATTTTTATTTTTATTTATATCATATTTACAACTGTAAAAAAAAAAATACATCTAGTAAATCCGTACATGGATATGAAACACGTGTTGAGAAACTACCCACTGATAACACTCTAATAATATGTCTACATTAGGAGAACACGGGGCCATCTTCTTTTCAGATGCCTCGCAGGTTTATCTGAAATTGAATAGGAAGCAAGGTTAGAAACAAGAGGGTTGGGATGGTTATGAAGTTTATTAAAGAAGATATGTCATTGTGGATGATTTTATTTGTAACAAATTAAGGAGCATTGAGGATTTTACGAAGGATTTTCCTATGAGTCTTTACTAATTAATTGGAAGGTTAGCGCGTTTGTTTAGTAAATGCTGAAGTAATCGGAAACGAGCGGTTTCCAAGATAGAAAAAAAAAAAAGAAGGAATAAGGAAGCGGTAGGGTAGCGGATATTTAACGGAAATAGGCCAACATATAATGTAAATGTTAACAGATTGTAAAACTTAAAAATAGATAATTATGTAAGGATTACTGTAAAAACGAAAACTTATAGATGATGTAAAAACTAACAAATGTATATATATATATATATATATAATCATTAAATGAAGCAGTTTTGGATACATATATAGCAATAATATATATTTTATATACACATTATTTAATATATTACATTATATATTATGTTATAAATGGAAAGTAAATAGTTATCTTGCCAACGTTTCGTCAATTCAGGCATCATCAGGGCTAAGGTAAGGTATCAACAACAGCTAAGGAAGGTTATATTGAACAGCTGATTAGACGTAATCAATTTAGCCTTATCAATATAACCTTCATTGGCTGTTGTTGATAGAACCTTATCTTTCCTTCAGTATGTATTTGGATGGCTTCCTGAGATATCTACTGCAATTCATCTTTTTTTTCTTTTCTTTTAGTTTTTTCTTTTTACATATGTGCGATCTTGGATTTCCTGGCACACAGGCGGATGTACGGGAACGGGAGGAAGAGGAGAGCTTTCGGGCTGAAGCTTCTTCCCCCACCCTCCCCACAAAATGGTAAAATATAACCATATTTTACAGAAAAAAAAATCTCTTAAAGCATTGTTGTTCGTGTAATTATATTTAATAAGACTTAAAGAACTACTTAAAACCATTTCATATAGGTAATTAATTTTTTCTTTTTTTTCAAATTAATTTTAGTTTTATATATATATGAAAAAAAACTTTCGGGCCGAAGCCGCCTCCCCCCTCAAAATTAAATCCTGGGTCCGCTGGTGTTCTGCCCTGATGATTCCTGAATTGGCTAAACGTTGGAAAGTTAAATATTCACTTGTATGTGAGAGACTCATGGCCTTGTTCGGATTTTTCCATTTAGAACATAATCTGATTATTTCTCTTTTATAGCTTTATGTATGTAAAAATATATATTATTTTATACCTAGATTATTATATATATAAATATAAAAAATAAAACATTCGATAGCTGTGGTATGACGGAAGTCGATAAATTGCTAAAACATCGATTTCATAAAGGAGTTGGGTCGCGTATGGTGCAACTGCGGTGTGGTAACTGGTTAGGCCACGCTTGGAACCGACAGTACTCATGCGCTGTAACTAACCACTCAATTATTTATTAATAAATTATATGAAATGTTATTATTTATTTATTATTTTTATAAAGAAACAACATTTGTTCTTAATAATAATTTATTTAATTTTTTATCGACTTTGTCTTATATATTTTAGTTACAGAGTGTTGTTCCACTTGGCCCGTGCGAATAATTCGCATATTTCATTGGTCTGTGATCAAATGACAAAATAATACGTGAATAAAGTGTATTATGAGATGAATTATTTTTTTTTCTCGGTAGATTACAAAAGTTCATTCATAATAATTAATCAAAACATGTGTACAAATTACGAACCCTATTTAGAGTAATACGTTACATACGTTACAACTATGCTAATAATATTTTTTTTAATGATTTATTTTAAGTAACTGTGTAATCTAACATAAATGTCATACTTGTGTAGTTTGATCCGAATCCAGTCTGGGCTGGTTGAAATTTATTTCGCGGCGGACCCGCAGAATGAATCTCGACCTTCCCAAGTACGTTAGGTTACACTTCGTGGATAAAACCCTCTCCTCCACTTCTTATGCCATAAATGGCGATGTAGAAGAAGATACATTTTAAGTTGTTTGAAATGAAATAGATAATGGAATTGCAATTTTTCCTATAGACAATATTTCTTCCTAAATAGTCTGACCAACCTGATACTTCTCATGCCTATAACTACCTCTGGATTCGCCCCTGGACCATAAAATAATTATCCTGAAAATAATTATCAGGACCAAATCCTTATCCTGACTTCCTGGACCACCTTGAGGACTGTCCTTCCAGGGCGTGGTCCTTCAGGGTCACAACGGGACTTTGCAGGAACACTTCCACCTCTTCGCGTCAGTAGCTGAATTTAGTTCCTTCCTCATTGATTAGAATAATAAATTGGACCCGTTAGTCTCTTCAGAATCATATTCCATAATAATCATATTATTAATATTGATAATAATAAAAATAATCTATTTACAGTAGAAGTATCAGCTCAACTCGATTTACACTTACAACTTGATAAACCACTTGTAGAAATATCATGGGACTCATGAGACTAGTTCTTTTTGAATTTGTATCATAAAATCTTGAATCCATTTTTTCTTTTTTCTGCAGTGGTACTGCATTTTAATCTTATGATTAAATGATTTAATCATTTAAACTAGATGATTTAAATAAGAAATCATTTTATTTTTATTTTTTTGTTAGGAAGCCTACGTTTATATCTTTTTCATATTTAAGGCAATAGTACTTCCAATTTTCTTCAATTTTTTAAAAATTACATTTGTTGTCTCTTACGTTTCGGAACAATTTTCCCGTCATCAGAGCAATCTTTATCTTCACTTTCTTTTCTTGATGTGGCACCATTTGTCAAAAATCAAATATTTGTCACATTTTTTAAAACTATTTTTTGGTGTTACACATTTTTATCAATGGATTTTATATTTAATTTCCTTAAATATGAAAAAATATGAAATCATATTTTCATTTCAAATAAGTTAAAATATACAACCGGAACTGGTCACAGTAGGGTTTGTATAAATCTACAAGTGTATATCTTTTTTTTTGTGTGTGTTCTCCCCTTCCTTACCGTTAAAGGCTATACGGGGTTTTCCCGAGCCAGAGGGTGTGGGTGGGGATTTAAAAGACGCCTTGGCACCGGGACGCGAACTCATGACTATTTTTGTATCATTTATCATATATCAGGTTGCCGGGCAACGGTGGTGCTGTGGACAACGCGTATATGTGTATATCTACTCATTTATCTTAATCATTACTTCTATATTAACTCTGAGACTCAAATTATTAATTTGTAAAAAACAGGGGTGCCCATCCACCCCTAAGTCAATGGTTCAAGATCTATCTCCCCCACTCACACGATATTTTATTGCTCTCTTTTTCTTAAAGCAGTAGGTTTATAGTATCTTCATCACTCTTACGCCCGGTTGGTGTGAGTTTCCGCCAGTAGACTGTCGGGCCTCACATACCCGTACAAGGGGGGTATGGCTTTCCTTAGTGAACGGTTTGT
Source organism: Nezara viridula (assembly GCA_928085145.1). Classification (NCBI taxonomy): domain Eukaryota; kingdom Metazoa; phylum Arthropoda; class Insecta; order Hemiptera; family Pentatomidae; genus Nezara; species Nezara viridula. Next base: position 168,879,674 of record OV725079.1, read on the forward strand.
TTATTCGGGAGGGCACCTAAGTAGCTACCTCGCTCAACGTTTCTTAACTTTGATTAAATATTGCAAGATTCTTAGCCCAATCAGCCATCCCTGCTCCAAATATAAAAATATAAAAAAAAAAAATGACAATTTCTGTAAATCAAAGCTGCGATATTTAGAATGTTCCTCGTATGGTTTAATTATAAACTCTGTGACCCGTTGCTTTGCTAGCGTAAATGCCTAGTTTTCAACGAGGAAATCATTACAAATTATAATATATATATATATATATATATATATATATATATATATATATATATATATATATATACATAGGTTCACAGTAGCTTCGTAACTATATTATATATTAAATAAAATAGACAAATAGTAGCCACTTTTACCTCAGTGAATATTAATAAACAATTCGATACAATGAATCGACAATCATCGAAACGACAATCGAGTTCATTAACTGACACGGTAGTAGACCACGTGACTAATACCAAGGTCCCTATTGGCCGAAACCCCTCCCTCACACAGTAGTCTTATTTCATTCCATCGGGTGACCCCCTTCATGGCCAGTTTTCATGGCTAAATACTGTCTGCAATTTAAAGCCTATAATGTCTCAAATATGATTAATAATTTTAATTTAAGCTGGTGCTAACTTCAAATTTTCTCAAAATACAGCTAACTGTTTTAAGAAGTTATTCGTTAGCTAGTTTAGGAATACTATTTTTTCTTTATTCATTAATCAGTTTTTAATAAATAATCTAGTTGGTGCAGAAATTTATTTAATTTAAATTATAGGAGGTAAAAAATAATGTGTTAATATGAATAGTATTCATTCAAAACAAGTCTTTTTTCATTCATGTTTTCATCTTAGAAATCAATACTATTAAGATCAAGAAAGCTTGTAGGTGAACGTATGAAGACTTTATAAATTATTATTACCAAAGGAGATGAAATCGAACAGGGAATTAATCGGTGTACTTGTCTCTTTGATCATGGACTATGTACAGATTCGATTCCCTGTATTAACATTTCGAATAAAATGAAAATACATGACTTAATAAAGAGTTCTGTATTGCTCTATAGAATATTGTTGACAAGCTTCTTATAAAAAAAAAATCTGATGCGGTTTGCATCACACATCTTTTGCTTATCAGCTTACTCAGTTAACTTATCCTCTAATAGAGTTAGTAAATATCATTATATAAATAGTCGAAGACAAAACAGCTCAGTCCCTTTTTCTCCTTGGTTTCTCAACCTATTTTCTTCCCTATTTTGTTATTTACTAGCTATTGATGAGCTTTAGTGTTATTAATGAAAACATTCACATGAAACTTTGTGAATAGCTTCATCTCATCGTAACCTGCAACTATTTCATTTTCGAAAATTCTCGAAATAGGGTTTCCAATCTGGAGATCGGCAAACATTGTCTATTTAAATTAAATACCATTTGGTTTTCACTTGAGTCGTAAGATAATTTGAACACAAATTCGAAAAAAAAGGTGGCCTTCAAAAATATTGAACCGTTGGGTGTGACCTACACCCCCAAAATGTCAAAAGAACGAGGTTATATAGACCAAACGGCCCAATATTTTTGTAGGCCAAACTTTTTTCTCGATTTTGTGCTCAAATTATCTTACGAATGAAATGGAAATCAAATGGGTATTTACGAGTTTTTAGTACCTAATCAAATAAAATAGTTGTAGGTTACGATAATATGAAGCTATTCACGAAGTTCCAGGCGGATGTTAAAAATGTGATAAAAAGGGATCTTTGCTACGGAATAATGTTGAAAACAGTTTATATAAATAAAAATTAAGTGTTAATTTTTCAAAACGATTTATCTCCAAAAGTTCTTCACAAATTGCTTTGAAATTTTGATGAAACGTTACAATAAATTTCGGTATTGTTTTTATAACATTTTATAGCTAAAAAACGTCTGTAACTATTTTAATGATATTTGGGTAAGGCCTTTTATTTTATGTTTACAGCATAGTTTCCCGAAAAGAGGCTGAACAAAAAATTAACGATGGATTAACTATTTGTGGAAAAAAAGGGAAAATAAATCATAGAACCCGAAATCGAAAATATCGATGTCCACTAAGAGGTTTTATTTCATTTTTTTAATAATTATTTTCCGATTTATATTTTTTAGGAGAGCTCTATTATCATAAATTTATATTTGGAATGTAATGGCGACAATATAACTGAACTGATTTGTATTATATGTACATATAAAATTGTTTGTTCTCAGATATACAATAAAGGAATTTATAAGAGTAGAAAAAAGATGTTAGAGACTTGCATATTCTTATATGTTTCCTTAAATAAGTCACTGTAGAACACTAACGGATCCAGAATTTAATATTGGGGGGGAGAGGAGGTGCTTCAACACGAAAAATTATTTTGTTAAAATATATAGGATAATGACTTCTGAAGAAAGAAAGAAACTAACTACCTATATGAAATGGTCTTTAAGTGATTGTCGAAGTCCTATTAACTTTAATTAGACGATAATAATACTTTTAAAGATAATTTAAAAAAATAAAATAAAACATGGTTATATTTTACCATTTTGGGGGGCTTCAGCCCGAAATCCCCTCCCCCCCGTAGAACCGCCCGTGCTTAAGAGATGCTCCTTCAGATCGGATTAGATTCCTCTAAAGTCACAGATTCTTAGTAACGAACTTAAGACAGGATTCCTGAGGTAACAATAGCTCTGAAGATAATAAAGATATCCTTGAACTTTAACCGGTCGTTGCAGGATCATCCAAGAGTTTGTGTTTTGCATAAATTAACTTCACCTCACTGACAACCTTTACCATATAGATGGCCTTTTTTTTTCCTTTATCCGTTTAAGTTCTTAGCTATGAGATAAAGGTCTCTCTCTCTCTCTCTCGGGTCCTTCTGACTTTCAATACTATTACGATAGAGACTTTGAAAGCACCAAGGATTCTCTTTGTACTCTTTTGGAGGTCTTTTTTGTAGAAAAATGTTTGTTTTTAAGTGAGATGATGTCTGATAATGACGCGTCAATCAAGGCCACACATAATGCTTGTATGCTTTAGATCCACAAGGCACTGGATAGGTGAAAGGTTACCTGTTGAATACAGGTAATTGTAATATTGCTCTTCTATGTCAAAAGTGAACCCTAATCGATTTTTATAGAAATTCAGACACAAGTATCGATTTCCATGTAAAATCATCCTGCGGTAAACATTTTTTTGTGAAGAGTGAATTAGATTGATCAGTCAGATTTTAACGCTCGATTAAAGTCAGCTATAGTCGACTAATTGAAATGTTTTTACATATGGTTTAAAATATCTCAGAAACTAAAAATTGGACCTGCATTCTTCAAACGAAGAAATTTTTCAGCCTTTTATCCTATAACTAATTGACCCGTGCGAAAAATTCGCAGTAAATTTTGTTTAGTGAAGAAATAGCAAAACAATATGGAAATAAATAGTTCCTATGTATTATGTAAGGAAGGAATTAATATTTTTTCCTTAGTCGATTAGAATATTCCATTAAACATAATAGACCAAAATATGAATAGAAATTGCTTTGCTAGGACCTATTTTTAAACGCTGATTGGAAAGATAAGAAAAGTGATAAAGGCAAAATAATGCCCCGATTATAGTGTATTCTAAATTATTAAAAAAATAAAATGTAAGAACAACCAAATATCTTTAAGAAATAATAAAGTTAATACAAAAGCCAGGGAAAAAATATAGTAGACCACACTATTCGTAAATGGAATATCTTTAAACAGGAAGACATAATTAAGTATACCAAAACTAATTGACTGTATCTTTGTTAATAATTGTTCGATTTTTACGTTTTTTTTTTGTTTTGAAGGAAATTTATTAATCTTTCTAATTATTATAGGTACAATCCAGAAAAAGATGCATACTTTTTGAGTTACTCGAAAATAAAGTTTCTTTTTCTCCATAACTTTTGTTCCAGAAATTTCGAGGGGATGGGACTATTTTTCGCATGTGAAGGAGAAGAATATCTTCAAAATGAGTGGTCAATCATTGGATTTGATAAAGAATTGACGAAGTTATGGCGTACCGACAAAAAACGCGAGGCCGTGTGAGGGAGACGAAAAGAGAAAAAAATAATGGAAAACCAAATGATAACGAGGTTAATTCGATATATGGATTAAAATGTTTCAGATACTAAAAATCGGACCTGTATACTATAATAGAGGGAAATGATCAGCATTTTGTCTTCTTTGTTATGACTTATTATTCAAAATTGTATATTAACCCAACGCCATGTTAGAGTGTCAAAGAGGGAAAAAGATAGTATCCAAAACCAAATGATAACGAGTTTTTACTAATATACATTACAAAAACAAGTATTATTACAACATTGAAATTTTATTTGACGACATTATTAACTATATATAAAAATAAGAAGAGAAATAATATAAATGATAATAATAGCAGAAATTCTTAGGCATAATGGAAAATATATAATAATGTAACATTACATAACCTTCCAACTGGAGACTTCCACATACATATTATACAGTCTTTGGATACAACATAAAGTATTAAATATTATTAATTTAAATAAGTAAATTATGAATCATTAAGGACATTTTAGATTGACTTTGCCTTCATGTCTATATTTTATGCAATAGAACTTTCTTATTAACTTTAAAAATTTCTTATTAAACGAAATTAAACTAATTAACCTTAACTACAATACACCTAAAATACATGGATTATTAAAGTTACATAAAAGTGGCGCTCCATTTAGTCTTTAAGGGATTCTGGTAGGTTCACTCAATAACTATAAACAATTGATATATACAATTTAATTTTTGAAAAAAAAAAAACAATATAAAAGCTATGAGTAACAAAGTTAGAAACAAAAATACAAAAGAAAACAACGTTATACAAAATGACAAAAATCAGCTGCAAAATATTAATTATAGAATGAAGAGAGGAAAAAAGGTGAAGCTTTTTTATAAAGGAAAAAAAAAATACAATTATGCTTGCCAAATTAACAGATACTTAAAAGAGTTGCAACTCCCGAACAGATAATAATACCGCGATGGGCCTAGACGATTGTGATGTGTATGTAAAATTATACACTTTTCACGTTAGCGACAAACACAGTGATTAATTCTATCACACATTAAAAACCGTCTCTTATTTTCTTAGCTGTTTTTCTTTGACGACTCAATCGATATTTTGTATCGAGCCTAGACGATTGATTTCCAAAGAGGTTGGAAGAAGTAAAACTGGCTGCAGCACTGATTATTGGAAGCGTCATGACATCAGAAGAGGATTGTCTTAACAAGTTATATCATCACTAATATCAATAGAAAAAGTGAAAAATTTGGCTAAATATCTCAATTCCACAGTCAATAGCCTAAAATCAGATAGTAAAAATAATGTAAAAAACTCAGTAGAGGAGGAGTAAATGCTTAATAATAAATTGGTTAATGCTAAATTAATAAATTGGTTTATGTAGTTTTCCCCTTAAGATCGATTTCCATCATATATGTAACTTTCTTTCCTCAATACTCCTCCCCAATTACTGATAATCCCTTTCAATACCTAGCCAGTGTACTGTAGAATCAACGTTATGCAATTGTGTGCATTCTTCATTGGTAGTTTTATTCTTCGGTTGCACAATATAAAATTATCAAAAAATTGACCGGTGAATGAGGATGTTTGCATAATATTTTATTTGAAAGGTTTTATTTCTGTATATCAAAGCTGATGGTATGATCCACGTAGACTGTTATATCACTGCTCTGAAAATCACTGCCTTCGAAGAAATGGTAGATGAAGTCTTTCAACAGTTCCAACCTTTACCGCTTCAAGTTGTATTGCTTTCGAAGACTCCGTGTTCTGAGAATTTCGTATTGCTAAAGAAACAGAAATTATTGTATTGTATTTTTTTTCAATCAATGAGATTCCACCAGCCGAGTATTTCTTCACCGTTTCAACCATTAATTTATTAAATTATTCCAATATAATTTTCTATAGATTATTTGGTTTCCTTAGTGATGTGTAAAACATTCAGTACTCGTGGTGTACTTTTTACTTAAATATTTTTAACATTATAATACCAAATATAGCATTTCAACAATGAAATGAAAATATTTTTTATTATTCTGTGATTTTGACCCTTTAAAACAAATTATAAGTACAGTGTAAATGCCATTGTGGCCATACATAATTTAAGTATTTACAAAATAATAGTTGATAAAAAATAAAAATACAGATAGAAAGAGAAAGAGAGAGAGCGAGAGAGAGAATGTATTCTATATTTTATTGCAGAATACATTCTTAGTAAGTTAAGCCCCAAAACATTTTTCTATTCTTCCTAAATTTGTTCCCTGTATTTTCTCGAGAATTTAGTAAGGTTATAGAGGATCTAGAGGAGTAAGTATAATTTAATTAGAAAATTATAGATAAGTTTCATCAAAACTGTTAAAGCCATATGTTTTAGAGAAAAATATGTTTTTCAATTATTGCGCATGGAACACCCAATTTGTGTCACAGGCATAAGTAGTCAAAACCCTACAAAATAAAAAAAGAAGCAACAATATTGGTTCAGTAGTCCCAGAGAAAATCTTGGGACAGACAAATAGATTAATTTTAGGTAAAATCGTAACGTAAGGATCCTGCCCGTGTACCAATATCCGTCATTGACCCCTGACACAATAGGATGTTCCAAGAACCAATGTTAACTCTAACGCCATCCTGTTCTTGGAGTAATTGCAGACTCGGTGAGCTCCTGAGGACTGACCCCATGGCTAGCGACCTCGCAGGAAGGACGCCATTATCTCTTGGCTAACCATTGTGTCCGCACGCTAATGTGAGTTCTTACAATGCACTTACACGTGTTGGTTAATATTGTTATTGTCTAAGGCTCAATCAAGACTCACCTGCATAAGATCAGAAATATTTCGTGTTAGTTGACCCGTACGAATAATTTATACTGTATATCTTAGGCGCATCCTTCGAGGGGAGAGACGATCACACCCAATAAATAGTGAGGGGGCGAGAATATTGTTTGTTCCCCTCCTAAATAAAATAATTGAAAATAAATATAAATTAATCTACAGTTATAAATGCAATATGTGAAATAAAATCATTTAAGAAAATGGAAAAGTCGGTTAGATGGCTAAGCTAAGGGTTACTAGTAGGTACGTAAGTATTTTATCACAGCTTATGTTCATATTATTGAAGTTTTAGTTTATATTCAAACATAATTGTAAATTGTAACATTTCCCAGGACTTTATAATTCATTCATAAGTTTAATAAATAAGTTTAAAAGTTAAAAATTTAAAATTTTTAAAAGTAAATTTTACATGTTTGTGGAAGTTTGAATATCAAGTAGATGGCGGAGTAGGAGTCGCGGTGTAATATAGTTATATTGTTGTTTTACAATATTTATGTTGATTTCGTCAATTATTACTAATAATTTGTATAAAATATATAACTCTTACATTTTTTTGGGAGCTGTGGGGTCCATTATCCTTCCCAACCAGAAAGGATACTCTACGTCCATGGTCAGGATGCAGTCAGTTGTTATGATCTTTATTGCAAACGTTTCAGCCCAAGCTTGTGGGTCATCATCATAGAATGTTACAAGCGCTGAATGTGTTTGGAGACTCTTGGTCTCAAATGGATTAACCATATCGTATGAAATGAAAAAAATAATTTTATTTTTTCTGGGACTAATAACAGAGTTACAAATTATGTGCATTATTTTGGCTTAGAGTAAATTATGCCTAACTTACTGTTAATTGCAATTGGAGTTGTACAGTTGATTGAATTACACTGTGTACAGAAGCAAGTCAATTTTCATGTTTGCGGAAATTTGAATATAGAGTAGGTGGTGGAATAGGAGTTGTTTGAAGGAATTTGTTGACTATGTTTGGTATATGGATGTAGGTAAGAGTTTCATAAGAATATCGCATGAATGACGAAGGATTTGCTGAAGAAAGTAGTCTTACTGAAGGAAGAAGGGAAGTATAAATCTATAGGCTGAGGTCTGGTATTAAAAGAGTTGGTAGAGGAAAGAGTGAGAAGTTCTAAGTTGTATAGTCTTTGGTACAGACCCCTTTTAATCGAATTATTAACATCCGCCTGAAACTTCGTAAATAGTTTCATCTTATAGTAACCTACAACTATTTTGTTTATGAAAAATCTTGGAATTTTGTTGTTTTCAATCTTGTCTATGTTCTTAGGCACTAAAAACTCTTAAATACTCATTTGATTTCTACTTGGATCGTAAAATAATTTGATCACAAAATCGAGAAAAAAAGGTGGCCTTCAAAAATATTAAGCCGTTTGGCGTGACCTACACCCTCAAATTTTCAATATATCGTTATCTTTTTTTAACAATTTTGTGTTCAAATTATCTTACGATCAAAGTAGAAAGCAAATGGGCATTTACGAGGTTTTAGTACCTAATTAAGTAGACAAAATTTGCGCCTCCAGATTGAAAAGCCCCTATTCCAAGAGTTTTCGTAAATACAATAGTTGTAAGTTACTATAAGATGAAACTATTTACGAAGTTTCAGGCGGATGTTAATAATTCGATAAGAAGGGATCTGTACCACGGACTTGTAGGGAGGTTTTTTGGTTTTAAGGACTTGGAAAGAGAAAACACTAAGAAGGAATTGCCGCCGGTAAGTAGGAAAAGCCACTTCAGCAGGAAACAAGAGAACGCCTGGGGATACCAAAGATTCATGTTATGAAGCAATTCATGAGTCTCTCCAGTCTCATTTCCAGTCTGGCAGACATCCCTCCAGACACCAGGCAGCCGTGGTCGAAGTGAGGGATACAAGAGAGGTTATAAGGAAATGTCTGATTTTTAGAGGAATACAATCACCGAATCTCAGGAGTTGTTTGAGGATATGACATCATATGTGACACACATGCATACAGATCTAGTATACCACTCCGAAATATTTTAGAGGTTATAACAGGCCTGAGCATAGCTGCAGACTATTCATGCTGGTTGGAGGAGAGAGAGATAGAGAGATAGCGATGGAACTCCCAAAAATATAGTCTCAGTTGTTTACATTATGTATAAAAATCATGAGTGATAATTAACATTATTATTGTAAAACTGTTGCCAAAGCAACTGAATATATACTATATGTTTTTTATTAAAAGAAGGAAGTGAAATGAACGCTCAATTCTCAGATGCTTTTAATCGATGTGATAAAGTGTTTATGTAAAAATAGAAGAATGCAAAAGAATGAATTATAAAATCCTAAAATATGCTGCTATATATAATTATCTATATATCTATAATCTATAAATCTATAATTATCTATATATCTATATAATTATCTTTGCATATAAAGTTAAATTTCAACAAGAGGAACACAGGGCGTGGTAAAATACTTGCGCACCTAGTTCTATTCCTCAGCTTAGTCATTTAGTCAACTTTCTCTATTTTCTTAATTGATTTTAGTTAACATATTTTATTGATTTATGTGGATTAATTGATATAGATTTTAAATTTATTTTCGCTTGCCCTGCTATTTATCTTGACAATATCCAAATTCCTCAGACAGACAAAGTTCAATATCTTGTACTGACCTTTGACAGAAGAATGATATAGGGGTTACATATCAAAACAAAACAAAAACTCTACGTGGTACGTCAGTAACATTAATTTACATAAAGACTTACAGATGCCAACAGTTAACGACCACATACGAACCCAGTACAAGACATTTCATAATAACTTACACGGACATACTAACTCATTGATTCGAGGCATGGCCACAAATAACATGCCCGAAGATGGCTTAAAAGAAGCTGGATGAGGGATCTCCTCCACTAACTATAAATATTACATTCAAGACAGGAAGGATGCCGCTGGGAACTCCTCTCCCTCACGCTTATTTCATGACCTTTTAACCTTCTACATCACACTCGCTGATTGTCGGAACTGCTGACAGGTGTGAGTTTAAAAATTAAGTTAATAAAAAAAAATTGTTCGTCGAATTATTGGAGGTGCGAAACGACATCTTCAACCCCTCTCTAGTTTTATTGGAAGGAGGGGCGATCGCCTCTGTCAGTTTATGTCATCGTATATTGTAATAAAATCAAGATGTCACAAATCCACGTTGAACTTAGTTTTAAACATCCTATGAACTATAGAGACTGTAAAATTTTTAAACTTAAAATAAAATGGTGCTAAATTTATTCTAAACGAGACATCGATAAGTTTTGCAAAGAGGTATAAATAGATGATATGACAAAGATGTTTATGATAATGCGGAACCGTGAACCAGATGGCTCCACCGGCGACCTATATGACGGCCCTCCAGTTCTGCCTCGGTCACCCTGACTCCATTCCTCTTGTCGTTTCAGGGACAGGCAACTGGAGCGAGTGGGCGTTCGCTCTGCCATACCGTGCTTCGCTTAGTCATTGTAACAGACTTTAGTCATGTATCTTGGAAAAGGTATGAGTAAATGCATAACTGGAATAGAAACAAGATGGAATCCATTTGGACGAAATTATGCTTCGCAACTAATAGAAATTCATAAGAAATCGGGAGTAAAGAGTACTTGTGTATTGGTCTATGAAAAGTTGTCGTACCTCGGTATGTAAAGTTATGTTGTTTACGTACCATTGAGTTGCTGTTGTTAGTCTTAAAATTTTGGACTGAGAACAACGTAGTTTTTGTAAGATAATCTTTTTCGCTAAACTGTAAATCTTTCAGTCGTGTGCCCAGATGAGTTTATGTGTTTAGTTTTTGTATGAATTACAATTTTGGTTTGGAACAAAGAGATTGTATTATTTTCAGTCCCTTGTTTAAATTCTTTCTTTTCATTTTAACGTTTGTGATTTTGGTTTATTATTTTCAATAATGAACCATTGTAATCGTCCAAAAAATTAAAAAAATTTTCCGTCCCTCAAAATTTGAAGGTTTCGTTTCACGATACGTAGAATTCGAAAATCGAATAACACTTTTTTTCTGTCCGTCGTCCGCGGCTTATCTCCGAGACTACTGGCTCGATATTTTCTTCTTCAAATTTTGAATCAAAGTCAGACGTCAGCCGAGGATGATCCTCCTATCTCGATATTACTATCCACCTTTTACTTCCAAGATGGCGGACCAAAAACAGGTGTTAGTATAGACTGTAGAGCCTATACGAATGTACCAATTTCAATGAAACTTGGCTAAATTCTTCTCCTCGATGACCTTTAAATTTATGTATATAACGTACTTCAACGAAAAGAAGTTGGAAAAAAAGTTACATGGGGCGATAAAATTAGATTTCTAAATTAGACTTTTTTGTTGACTTTGTATTAGGTATTTAAAATTTTAAGATTTTTACTAAAAAAAAATATTTTTTAAAAAAGTTTTACGTCAACTGTAGCAATGTTGTCTATTTATTTAATAAAATTATCATAGTAAAAAAGAAAATTGTATAGGAAAATTTTAGGAATTCCTTTTTATTTATTTTTCTAGACGTTACTTGGAAAGTAATTTTAATTTTGATATTAAATTGTTTGAAAATAATAAACCATTGTGTAATAATTTGCAGCGTTTTTGTATTACATGAAAAATAATGCTACATTTAATTATTTAATACATACCAGAGTGAAATGACAATAAATCGCTCGACTTTTCCGATTACATCAGCAGTTACTTGATAAACGCTCTAAACTTCCAATTAATTACAAAAGACTCATATACATGACTATAATATGGCCTATTTTGACTTAGGAGTTGAGCTATGGGGCTCCACTAAACCATCGAATTCTTCTCGTATCCGATTCTGACAATCCAAAATCATTCGTAAAATCCTTAATGCTCCCTACATTGATACAAATAAAACTACCCATAATGACCTTAATGTTTTTTATGTTTCAGATCTGGCCCAATCTAGATACCTATCCTTCCATAATAAATTTCAGAATCATCCCAACCCTCTCGTTTCTAACCTTACTTCCTCTTTAATTCTGATAACCCTTTGAGGCGTCTGAAAAGAAGATGGCCTCGTGATCTACTAATGTAGACATATTATTAGAGTACAAATCCAGATGTATAAATTTACCGAATGTATTTCTTTAATACAGTTGTAAATATCATTAAAAAAAAAAACATTATTTAATTTTTAAATCATTCAGCTTCACTGTCGAACTCTATATAATGAATTATATATTACAGAGTCATTGAATCCAACAACCTCAGGCCTCTACCAAGAAATAACAAGCTATTCCGACTCTGATTGTTGGAGCTGTCTTCAAGCACAGACAAAAGACCATTGGGAATAAAGCAGATGTAATTACCAAGAAGATACGGTGGCATGACCAATCCTTTCTCCCCATGAACAGCGGGCGGGCCTATTCAAATCGGTCCTAGGACATCTCAGGAAGATGGCATCTCTTTGCTGGAGAAAAGATGTCTGGAAGAAAAAAATAATCTCAACTAGGGATAGTATAACATCATCTGATTTATTTCCACATAGGAGAAATACGCGTACCTTGGTCTATAATGTACGGTGGGCCATCCTAAGAATAAGAAATTCCACTGCCAGAACACTTTGTAGCTGATTTTGGTGCCTCTGATCCGTTTTTTACTTTCACTTACGTATATATGTAATATATAGTAAGGGTAAGTATTGCGATCGTGAAAATTTTCGAATCTCAGTTTTCAACGGAAATACATGTTTTGAGGTCCCCTGAGTCTAAATGACCAAGTCCCGAAAAATGGTCTGTGTGTCTGTGTGTTTGTATGTTAGCAGTCTAGCTCAAAAACGAAAAGTCCAACGAAACTGATATTACGTATTTAAGATAGGCATATGCCTTAGATGTGACGGCAACTTTTTCCTTAAAATCGGCTAACCGGAAGTGCCAAATCAACGCTGAAACACATTTTCACAATTTTCTTAAAAATGGATCTAACGATTTTGATTAAACTCGGTGTATCGTTGTATAATTAAGTGGTCTTTAATATAGATTAGGTCTTATTTCCATTGATGTCACTTTACAGGGCTTAAATGCCCAATGTTTATATACGTCTTCCTCTAAAGTACCTTTAATATGGTTTATTTTAAAAAGTTAATCATTTCACATTATTTAAAGTAATGAAAAAATGCTAAATATAACTTTTGAAAGAATTTGATAAGTTAATAAAGGAGAAAAAAAAACAGAAAAACCTGCGTTGATATAGACTGTAGCGCCTAAACGAAAGTACCGATTTCAATGAAACTTCGCTAAAGTCATTTTCTCGAAACCCTTTAAATTTATCTATATAACATACTTCAACGAAAAGAAGCTGGAAAAAAAGTTACGAGTGATGGTAAAATTAAATTCCGAACTCAAAAAGTATACACTTTTTTTTGATATTGTTATGGTTTTTTAAAAGTTTATGGAATTTTCTAAAAAAACAAAAGAAAAATCGTTAACATCGGATAACTAGGATGAAATATATGGTCTCTAGTTTGTTTCCATTCATTGCCAGATAATAATTTCTAGTCATAGTAGATCGGTAAGTGAAAGTTGTGTGTTTCTCGCACCAGATTTTTTAATAATATTGATAAGAGTGATTTAGTGCTGGAAAAATATTTTTTCTTTACTTGATATAATAAGTTTTAACTGAAAAAAAACATAAACATATTAAAAATTATTAGTCAATTTATGTATAGTAATCTGTTTAGCTTCTTTAGAAGGCAAATTCTAAGCAAAATACTTTAGAACTTGGATAAAATATTAAATCAAAAAAATAAAGTAATATTATTGTACCTTGGGCCATTGTTTTATAATGTACCTTGGACCAGCTCAAAGTACATTAATCATCATCGTCATCATAGTCATTCGCTCTTCTACCGCTGTTCGGTGTGAGGCTCCTGCTTATTGTTTCTGGCCCAGCTATCTCTCTCCCAAAAAGATGAGAGATGTGATCAGAACCAGAAACCACATTTCAAAAGAATTTGAGACTACATTGGTTATCGGTAATTCCTTTTTGATGTTTTTTTTCTCCAAGTCATGAGAACCAAATCTCTAATTAACTCCTTACTCTAAATTATTATTCTTACTACATATTATCTTACTATATATTATACGAATTTTCTTTAATATTATAAATTATGTAAATTGCACCATCATTTCTGCTGGTTTCTCTAAAAACAAGAAAAATAATAAGTGTCTTTATCCTACTTCTCGACGGCAATTCCTTCTTGATGTTTTTCATTTATAAGTCCCCAGAAAAATAACCGCTCTTAATTTTTTACAATCTACTTAACTCCTTAATCTACATTTTTCTATCCACTCAGTTAATTTGTTACCACTAAGTTAATTACCAGATCTTAACTATTCCCTATATATTTCATCCCATGAAACTACTTTCTTCAACAAATTTTTCCTCATTCGTGCTACTACCTTTTATAACTATTTACCTACATCCCTACATCAATCCACGTCCTTCAATCAACCCTACTCTACTATCTACTTGATATTCAAACTTCTACAAATATATAAAATTTACTTGGTATACTGTATCATTTAATTAACTGTACAATAGGAATTGAAATTAACAGTTATTTACGAAGCACAGTGTACTCCTCTAAGCCAGACAAATGCGCATAATTATAGAACTCTGTTGGTATTTTTAGGAGACTGTAGTTCCAGAATAAAATTATTTTTAATTTAATTTGAAACATGTAAGAATCAGCTAAATGGAATGTATCTTTGTTTATTTGGTTTAAGTAACTTAAGTTAATCGATTTTCTTATGATCACTTGAAAACTAATCACAATTATAAAAACATCGATGGTGAAAGATTATTTAATTTTATGAAATCAAAAGATTATTAAACATGTTTTATAAAAATATTGGATAATTACTAAGTTATTCTAAAAATATAAGGAGATGTTGGCCGAGGGTGCGGTCAATAAAAACATACTATACAGGGTGGTTCAGTTCTTAATGGCCAAACTGAGGTGATTCTTAACAAAATTTCCAAAAAAAAAAAAAAAAAAATCATTTCATGTATGGTCCAATTCCAAATTAAAAAGGAGTTGAAATCAATTTGTGTTTTCTTAAGGTGGTTGAAATTTTTTATTGAATAAGATGGGATTGCTCAAAATTTGTTCAACAGAGCTTTTATTTAATTTTTTTTAATTAATGATATTTACAACTGTATTACTAAATACATTTAGTAAATTTGATAACATGAAATAACTTGTTGAGAAACTAGCCACTGGTAGCACTCTAAAAAAAAATGTATTTACAATAGGAGATCTCGAGGCCATCTTCTTTTCAGACGCCTCGAAGGGTTATCAAGGATAGAAGAGGAAACAAGGTTAGAGACAAGAGGATTCGGATGGTTCTGAAATTTATTATGGAAGGATTGGTATCTGGATTGGGCCGATTCGGAAAAATAAGGAATATTAAGGTCATTATGGATTACTTTATTGGTGACAAAGTAGGGAGCATTGAGGATTTTCCGAAGGATTTTGGATTGTAAGGATTGGATACGAGAGGAATTCGATGGCTTAGTGGAGCCCCAAAGCTCAACTCCAAGTCCAAATAGGTCTTATTGTAGTTATATATGAGTCTTTTGTAATTAACTGGAAGCTTAGAGCGTTTGTCTAGTAAGTGTTGGAGTAGTCGTAAACGTCGAGCGGTTTCTTGTCGTTTCAGTCTGGTATGAGGATTCCAAGTTAGACGTTTGTCCAAGTTTAGTCCAAAGTATCACATAATTCTAAGAAGTCGTAAAATAGACAAAATTTTCTTTCAGAAAACAGTCCCTTTTATCATTGAGCCTAGTAAATTTAATAACTGTTTTCTCAAAAAACAAATATCTAATTTACGATTGTGTACTTAATTATATAGAACAGTTTTTGAGCAATTACTTCTTATTCAATAAAAATCATGACCAATTTTTTTTTTTTTTTTTTTTATCTTTCAATATCAATCTGCACCTGAGGACAATCAGCAGAGGTCTCTCATCCAGCACCTTTTTAGTCTCCTCCTCATATTGATGGGCATGTCAGCTGAAGCCATATCTGATTAGAATGTTAGTATGTCTGTTTGTTATCGTTTTTTTTTTTTTAATTTATTTATTTGGATATTTTACAATCTGTCACATTCAAGGACAATAGTAATAAAGATTAGCTCATTCATACTATGCAAAATAATTCAAAATAATAAACAGCAATATAATAATAGTAAAAGTAAATGTATATAAACTAAAAGATACTAAAATAAACTAACAAAATAAATACTGAAATACACAAATACTATTTTATCGTTAAAAGTAATTATTGTGAAATCGTTTGTTGTTAGGCAGGAGGAAGTCGGTATGTAAGGTTTTGTTTGTCACTTATCAAGGTGCATAAGTTATAAGTCGTATTATTTTTGATTGGAAAGTTTGAAGTTTGTGTATGTGTAAGGGTCTTTTTAGTTATACCGTATATCTGTGAGGAGTAAGGTCATATTGGTTTAAGTAAGTATAGTTATGAATTTAGTTTCTGTCTCAGTTCTAGTTTTGAAGATTTGGAAAAAAGAAGGTAAAGTAGTTTGAATCGTCTATTGAGGATTTTCCGTTTCATTTTGACAAATGGGCCCCATGTCATCATTTCCATGACCATCTTAAAAAAACCAACACAAAATTTGTCTTAACTCCGTTCGAAATCGACCCATGCATCAAATGAACTATTTTGTCGGAGATTTGGTCTAGAATCACCCTCTAGAGTTTGACTATTAAGAACTGAGATGTATATTAAGATGTATATTATTATATTAATAACGTTATGTATGTATATTAACGTTTATTTTGTTAGTTTACGTTTCGACGTTCGTTGTAAATCTTCATCAGAAAATTATTTCCAGCATTGGGCGGAGTCATTATAAAACAATTATAAAAATAGTTTAATAATAACATTTAGGAAATTCATAATAAATAGATATATTCACAATATTTCCTATTTGGAATTAGGTGATTTCATAGGCTGAGGTTGGTGAACACGGAAACCTCTAGGTCTCACGTCCTTGACTCTCCCTAGTCCCAATTAGATAGAAAGCTGACGCCCGCAACTCGTTCTTTACCGCCCTCAAATACAATTAAATCAATTTTAGGCAAATATTTAATTTAATATTTAAAACTAAACTAAGTAAGTAAAAAATGTATTTATTTATACAGTAATATACAGAGCTGTATGCAGATATCTAGGAAGGAAATAGCCCAAGTTAGGGAGAGAGATGAAGAATGTTGATTAAGAGGCCAAAAGATCAAGAAGGTCTGTAATGACACAAAAAAAAAGTATTAATATTAGATACCAAGACGTAGTGGTGTGAATAAAAAAAAAAAATCGGTGGTGCGTGCATTACAAAACTTTTACTTATCATAGTTATTTTAGTAGAAGTGCATATTTTCAGACAAAGGAAAGTGAAAGAAAAACACTGCAAATTATTTCACAATGGTTTATTATTTCCAAACAATTATACATCTAAAGTAACATTATCTTCCTAGTTACAAAGAAAATAAAAGGTGATTCCAATTATTGGACTAAACTTATTTTTTTAATCATTAGTTATATGCAAAAAAAAAATAGCATTACTTCAGTAACACATTAAAAATTTAAAAATCAAAACAAAGGATATAAAATTTGCTGTAGAACGTATAAAAAAAAAACTAGAGACCATATCTTTGCTTCTAATTGTCCGATTTTAACGATTTTTTTTGTTTTTTTAGGAAATTCCATAAACTCATAAAAAACCATTACAATATTCACAAAAAAAGTGAATACTTTTTGAGTTATTCGGAATTTAATTTTACCATCCTTCGTAACTTTGTTTCCAGCTTCTTTTCGTTGAAGTATGTTATATAGATAAATTTAAAGGGTGTCGAGAAAATTACTTTAGCGAAGTTTTATTAAAATCGGTGCAATTGTTTAGGCGCTACAGTCTATAGCAACGTGGGTTTTTCGGCCGCGATTTTAAAAGTAAAAGGCGGATAGTAATGTTGATGAAGGAGGATCGTCCTCCGGCGACCTCTGATTTTATATCTAAATTTGAAAAAAATTGGTTCAGTAGTTTCGGAGAAAATGTGCGGTCGGCGAACGGAAAAAAACATTTTCATTCGTTTTTCGAATTCTACGTATCCTGAAACGCGAAACCTCAAATTTTGAGAGGGGGTTAAGTTTTTGAATTTTTTTGGTCGAACACAATGGTTCATTATTGAAAATAATAAACCAAAATTATGGACGATACAAAATATTATATTAAAACGATTAAGTACCATATGTTTTTCATAGCCATCTAATGTATTATATTTATGTTTATATTTATATTTTGTTTTGTTACTAACCATTTCTTTTTACGATTGAATATTCTAATAGTTTATTTAATTTTAATAAATAAATAAGTTCCACGGAATACTTTTAGTCTCACAAGAGTGTCACTGATAAAGAAGATTGCTATATTTATTTTTAATTGCTTAAGTACGGATATATATACAGATATTAATTTTATATTGCTTTAATCTATACAATTAAATGTTAAATAATATCAAAACTAGCATTTATGAAAAATGCAGATGCATATGTATATATTATTATCGGAGTCCGTATTATATTGAGTACGTGTTACGTATGGAAGTCTATTCTAATCTTTCGGCCGAGTTCGGGTGCACGCTCGGGTATCATCGTTCCCTAGTTACGGAATGTACTTAATCCGCAACAAATAATAATATTACTTTAACTTTTATTTTAATAATTAATTTTGTTTACTGTGCCAATTGGTGAATCATGTATTGACAAATCCCATAACCCAAAGGGCAAAAAGAAAATCTATCTCTAATAGCTTAGAATTAGTTAACTAAAAGGCACTGACTGGACACAACAAGATCTATTATCAAGACTTGGGGAACAATAATTGATTTCAGCAAATGGTCCTTTCTCACGGATCTCATATCAATACTAAAGGATACAATTGTCAATTTTTAATAACTTCCCTTAACTCCATCCCTTTCCAGGCTTCCTAGACTTCCCAGAATTCCTCCACCCGCTGCTATTCCTGGGGATATAACCCTTATGGTCCTCTGGACTAATCATTCTTGCCATTACATTCTTGAAGTCATAAACTTGCAAGGAGATCTTGTTGTCATACTCTTGAAGGAGACCTGGAGTGAACTGTTGTAGTCAATCCACAATATTTATAGTATAATTCTGTACACTAGATGCCATTTGTATCAGACATTATGAAGTATTAATTATAAAATCCTCACTGCCTGCTATACTCCTTTATTACTATTATTCTCTGTTACGATCATTTATTTCTCCTTTAGCCAATTATCAATAATTTCCTCCCTTGTGGTCTCTTGCACGGGCGGATCTACGGGGGACTACGGGCTACGGGGGGGAGCTTTCGGGCTGAAGCCCAAGCCAATCCAAAATGGTAAAATATTACCATGTTTTATCGAAAAAAATATTTAAAAAGTATCTCTTAAAGTATTATTATTCGTGTAATTAAATTTAAGAGGGCTTTAGGAATCACTTAAAAACCATTTAATATAGATAGTTAGTTTCTTTCTTTTTTTCCAAAGTAATTATTATTATTTGTATGAAAAAAAAGCTTTCGGGCTGAAGCCCCTCCCAAAAATTAAATCCTGGATCCTCTAGTGGTCTCTTGTATACTTTTGAGGTATCCATTGTTTTCTAGAGGCTTTCTGGTGGGTTGTTTACTAATCTTAACCTCCTTGCCTTTATATCACGAGTTATTGATTGACCAGTTTCTGTAAGCAGTTCGGTAAGCAGTTCTGTAAGCAGTGTGAGTACTCTAATCCCAGAATTCCTCGGATGTCGTGTGGAGTATTTGCATCTTAAATCTTTCAATAATTCCTTCTAGGATGCTGGTTTGTGTAGATATTTCGCAGCTATAGTTCAGAACTGGTTTTATCAAGTATTGATTTAAAATATCTAGAGATTTTTTGGAATACTAATGCCTTCAAAAGATGGAACATGATTTGCGCTTATTACAAGCTGGTCTATTGTCAGAATTGGTCATTCAATGAAGTTATTGTGGAGTCGAGATATTTATTTATTTTAAAATATAAAACCGACATAAAAACCGTTATCCAACATCTCTAAGCCAGCATAAAAATTATAAGATTAATAATATATAAGAAATCAAACTGTAATGGTCTCGATATTTTGTTTAGAATATATAAAATTAAATAGCTTATACAGCTTATTAGAGGCTTGAATGATGAAACATTTTCTTAGCTAATTGAAGAAGTCTTGATGCTTCTGGTTCAGGGATTTCTCAATCCATCGCGCAGGAGGCTCTTTGAAGAAGTCTTCATAAAGTAGAACTCATTTACAACTTTTTTTTTTTTTTAAATCGTGAAGATATCAATGATAATGGTCTTGATGCAATGTTGCGTTCTTTCGACATTATGTGTTGCATCTGCGAGAAGAGAAAGTTATATTTACAAATAGACATTATTTTTTTAAATAGGTTGACCTATTCTGAGTTGTAAACTATTTTCTAAGTGATAAAAAGCAGTGTCGACTTTTTACTTGATACGTAAAAGATACAGAGCACCAAGACCTCGGAAAAGCCTTTACAACACAAATCAACATTATTGAATTTAGCTTTTGTAGTTTACGTGTCTCTAATTAATAGTATCAAATCATCGGCATACCCGAACATACGTAATGTTCGACCTACATTCAAAGCGTTTTCAGTGTTTATCATCTCTCTAATGCCAAGTTCTAGTGCTAAATTATATAGGATAGGTCACCTGATTTAAAAAAAAAAAAAAAAAATGTCTGCCAAGTGAGGTCAGTATAGCTTCCTCACAGTTTTCATTGGCTATAAAATATCTATATTACAAGTTTTACAATTTTTTGTATCAGAATGAGATCTCTGGGAAAAGCCGATTCGGAAATACAGTTACCCCACAACATTCAAGTGTTTGATATACGCGAATTTTCTTCATCTGCAAATATCAAAATGTGTAAGAGATTCTATATTTGATGATTCATAATAGAAAAAAAAAATCTGGTGCGCGCAGCACACAACTTTCACTTACCGCTCTACTTTGAATAGAAATTATTTTCTGGCCATGTTGGGCTATTATAATTTTTCAAAATTTCATTTTAAACGGATCTAAAGCTTAAAGCTTACAGATAACAAATAATTAGGAACATTCTAATCACAAAAAATCTATTTATTACATCGACGGTAGGTGTAATCCAATCTAAAAATCTAGTTACTCTATCTGCTTTTATAAACCACACAACTTCAGTCATTTCAACATTTTTGAGTAATGTCATTTTAGTGATATTTCTAGTTGAAAAGTTATCTATTCAGACAGTGTCCAAATATAGAACTGTGAATAAAGGTATAAATTTAGCCACTAGAAACATCAATAAAATTAACAATAAACAATGTTGAAATTGAAGTTAATCATTCTGTCAACCGAAAGGCTCATGTATGCCTACAGAGGTTTGAAAGTATATCTGAATATTTAACCTATGAATGATTATGGATTGTAGGAGTATTAGTTATTAAGCTGTTATTTTCCATTTTGGAGTTTACTAAAAAAAAAAATTACGAGATTTTCATTGACTTGCTATATATAGGTCAAAAGTTGTCACACTTCTTGTAAGTGGATAATGTTGGGATTTCACAAGGATAAAATTCATCAAATTATTCACTCATTATAAAATATAAAATAACCAAAACTTTATAACCATCAATCAATAAAAAAATATAAAACAAAAGTTAATCAAAAATCCATAAAAGATTTTTTTACATCTAATGATAATATAGTTACAGAAAAAAGCAATGAAATAAAAAATAATCATAACAAACAAATAAATGAGTCTGGAAAACGAAAAGTAACAAAAGAATATTATAGGGTTTTTTTTTTTTTTTTTTTTTTCATAGCCTCTTTCTACTTATTTTTGTCTTTAATCCTTGGATTGTCTTAATAATACTCCTTTTACTGCTTAAAAGCATTGTAAGGTTCATTTTTAGATTTTTGTCGTTTCTAAATAGTTCATTCTTCATCTGTAATATAAAAGGTGATGGGGCTCACCTTAGGCTTGAGTCGACCTTATCATCTAGAGCTTAAAACTAAATTAATAAAACATCTATCATGTGATTTCTTGCCAACGTTTTGGAATTTTCGCTGGTAACAAATTGTTAAAAAGAGGGTTCGCCAATTGTTGGGATTTTTCGAAAAATTCTTTTATTGTTGATAAATTTAGTGTTGCTTGTATATCCACTGTCTTCTTTCTCTGCAGCGTGGTTCCTCTTACGGTTTTTCTTATTATTCCATTTTGAAAATATTGTAATCTTTTCAGAGTTGTTTTGCTGATGTGTTCGAACAGAGGTGCACCATACAACAGAGCCGGCCGTATTATACTTGTATAGACTAGAAGCTTTAGGCGTAAAGATAGGTTTGTTGTCCGAATTAAATTTTGGAGTCTGTATGTCTTAGATCTTACTGTTTTAATTTTTTTGTCAAAATGTCTAGTAAATTTAGGTTAAATTACATCGCTTCTTTAACACATATTTAATGATAATAATTGCGAGAAACACCGGTTTATATAATAAAAACAAGATAAATAACTATCTAAGTCCAATGAAGGATATAATAAATAAATTGAAACAAAAAGACGTAGTATACAAGGTGGATTGTAATAATTGTGAAGCGAAATACATTGGCGAAACAAGACAAAAAACATGGAAAAAAGGATGAATCAGCATCTTAATGATACAAAAAATAGTAAAACAGACAACAAAACAGCCTTAGCCCATCATAGTATTACTAACAGACATAATTTCTACTTAGTAAAACCACAAATTTTATATAAGGAAACACACAGTATACACAGAAAAGTAATAGGGTCAATATTCATTATTAAACTTAACAGCTTAACAATAAAACAGCTATTAATTTTAAAACTGATGCGGCTGAAATATTGAGTCATTATGCCTATCTAATAAACAAATTAGATATATAAAAATAAATAAAAGAATTGGAGTTTGACCCCTTGCTCAAAGTTTTATTTCAGTATTTGACTAGGCTCTCCCTATAGGAGACTAAAATATGATTTCAAGGTAATATATTCAATATTGAAAATAGTTAAATACATATAATAATAGTAATAATTTTCTAAAAGGATAATATTTTCGACCCATGCTGGTTTCCAGTTTCTCTTTATCTAGTTTCTAAACCTGAGATGATAGCGCTCAGGATTGTGCCGTTACCGAGACTCATCATGATATCACTGCAACTGACAACAGAAAGGTTAAATGCTTACTTCCGACCCAGATAGGGCTTGTGCAAATCTGATTCGGTGAAGGTCCACTGACGTCAGCGGGTACTGATTCAGCGCCAGCCAATAGAAAGTGGTGTAACATTATCTACGTGACGAGATAGGATCCTCCGCTACATGATCTAAGCTAATTGGTCGCTTCTTGCGCACGTCCTTTTTAGAGATAGCTCCCGCTGGCTACTGTTCCTATTGGCGTTCTTCCTCG
Source organism: Nezara viridula (assembly GCA_928085145.1). Lineage (NCBI taxonomy): Eukaryota > Metazoa > Arthropoda > Insecta > Hemiptera > Pentatomidae > Nezara > Nezara viridula. The sequence continues at coordinate 168,903,175 of OV725079.1, forward strand.
CAATCTCTTATCAAAATATAACTATATATAAATTGTTATTGCCAATATAAAATTATATTAAATTAATATTATTATGCTTGTTGGCTTTGTTTATTAGTCGTGGTACAGACCCCTTTTTACCAAATTATTAATATCCGCCTGAAACTTCGTAAATAGTTTCATCTCATCGTAATCTACAACTATTTTATTTACGAAACCTCTTGGAATCGGGGAGTTTTCAATCTGGAGGGGAGCAAACTTTGTTTATTTAATTAGGTATTAAAAACTCGTAAAAACCTATTTGCTTTCCACTTGGATCGTAAAATAATTTTATAATAAAATCGAGAACAAAAAAAAGTGGTCTACAAAAATATTGAGCCGTTTGGTGTGACCTATACCCCCAACTTTTCAAAATAATTAGGTTAAATAGTCCAATATTTTTGTAGATCACCTTTTTTATCTATTTTGTGATCAAATTACCTTACGATCCAAGTAGAAAGCAAATGTGTATTTACGAGTTTTAGTACTTAATTAAATAGAGAAAGTTTGCCTCCCCCTCCAGATTGAAAACGCCCCAATTCCAAGAGTTTTCGTAAATAAAATAGTTGTTGGTTACGATGAGATGAAACTATTTACAAAGTTTCAGGCGGATGTTAATAATTCGATAAAAAGGGGTCTGTACCACGAACTAGTAGGGAGGGTTTTTGTTTCTAAAGACTTGGAAAGGGAAAACACTAAGAAGGAATCGCCGTCGGGAAGTAGGTATAGCCACTTCAGCTGGGTGTACCAGCAAGAAGCACGAGGACGTCTGGGGATACCAAAGACTTACACAAGGCAGCTGTGGTCGAAGTGAAGGATACAAGAGAGGTTATAAGGAACTGGTCTGGTTTGTAGAGGAATACAATCACAGAATCTCAGGAGTTACTTAAAGATATGACATCATATATGACACACATGCAATACAGATCTAGTATACCACTCCGAAATATATGATAGGTTATACCAGGCCTGAGCATATGTGCAGATTATTCATGTACCTAATTAAATAAACAAAGTTTGCAAATTCGTAAATAAAATAGTTGCAGGTTACGATGAGATGAAATTATTTACGAAGTTTCAGGCGGATGTTAATAATTCGATAAAAAGGGGTCTGTATCACGGACTATAAGCGACTCGGATTGGTCACATTCTGTTATATAGCGAAGTAGCAAGTTAGTAGCCCAATGATGAGTCGGATTTCTTCTAAACCTTAAGTTTATTTTAAGTTAGGCTTATCAGCCACGTAGCTCTACAGGAAAGAAAGTTTTTTCATAAAAGTAATCTCGATCGTAAGCATTAGGATTGTAAATCTCCATTCATAAAATACATACAAACAAGGAAGAATTAAATAAAAACAATATTTAAAAAAAACATATAATGATTAATAATAAAATATGTTTTAATAAGTACAACTGGATCTGAGTAGAAGAGAATTGTTTCCTCAGATTTCTACAATATCCTGGATGAATGACCAATGGTCTGAAATAGACCGACGAATAACTTGCGTAAGCAATAAGTTTTAAATGTCCCATTTGTCCTATATAACCTGGTTATTTTGATATTTTGGGGATGTAAGTACCACCAAACTGCTCAATATTTTTGAAGGCCACCTTTTTTCTCAATTTTGTGATCAAATTATCTAACGATCCAAGTAGGAAGAATGAGTATTTAGTGTTATATCTAAAATGTTTAGTGATTGTATTTAATGGAACACTATCATAAATGTCCTTTGAGTCAGAAGGTAATATTTTTCAATAAATAGGATAAAAAAAATACAAGAAAAAAAATGAACAATTAATTGAAGATAAAGTATGCACATTCTGGAATTTTACTATCTGGGCGTATTATTACTTATAAGAAACTGAAGTGAAGTTGGCTTAGTGTAACGGTGCATAGGAGAGGTCCTGCGAAGATATCCTGCAACGTACCGTTAATTAAAAGGATTGTCACTGAGAGGAACACCAAGGTCGGGCTGTCATTCCCGTTGCTTCATGGACCGCTGAAACTATTTCTTGAAGAAGGAAAAAATGTGAATTAATTAATAAACTGGTTTCTGAAATATATATATTTTTATTTTCTAGGTATTTATAAAGAAACAAATCAAAATATTCTTGGTTTTTATAAAGAAAAAAAATTAATGAGCGGTCACCGCTATAAATTATACAACAGTTAATAATTTCCAAATAGTTATATATCCAATATGTGTGGTATTTCACACTACAAATTTGAAAAGAATTTGGAAACAAATATTACGATAATTGTTGAATTTTATTTGCTAATAACTCAAACATTCCACACTTTTTGATTGCACGATTTGTTTGTCCATGAGAATAATTCGCATGGTATATTGAGAAAAAAAAATAGTTGAAAAATTAAATAATACAATCAATATTCATTTCTTTTATTTCGGTATCATATAATATTTCAGTTCTAATTTTTTATATAAGCCAACATTACACTGATGTTTTCACTTCCAAATCCTACTACGACGTTTTGGCACTTCGAGCCATTTTCAAATTTACAGTCATATCTAATATTATAAAGACCGTAAGCAGTTTATACGGAAATACAAGGGATCTTGTTAGAACAAGAAACCATACCTCTCGAGAGTTAAAAAAAACACGTGGCATACGACAGGGTTGTAGCCTGACCTCGCTTCTTTTCGTTCTGGTTCTCGATCTGGCGCTGAGGAAAGCAAAACAGAAGATGCGAAGTTTTCAGTTGGGTCACAGAGATATGCAGCCTACTCTATACTCTCTGCTGGCGTTTGCGGATGACCTCGTCATATTGGCCCAGAATGACCGTGACCTCCAGAACAACATCAATATCCTAAAGGAAGATTCAAGAGATATCGATATGGTAATTAATCCTGAGAAGACAAAATGCATGCGCATTGGAAGAAAACCTCACATTGTTATGAGGGTATCGAGGGTCGAAGGTGAGATTTTAGAGCAGATGGAAAGTTTCAAATACTTAGGTGCCCAACTCAACGAAACTGGATATATTGACGAGGAGGTGAGGCAGAGAATAGGAGCTGCTGGAAGAATGTTCGGCTCGGTTAGGAAAGGTTTCCTGAACCGAAAAGAGGTGACGAAGGAAACGAAAATGACGGTCTACAGATCAGTATTCCTTCCTATACTGACGTATTCTTCTGAGTCCTGGACACTTACTCCGATACACAGGAGCCAGATCCAGGCTCTAGAGATGTGATACCTGCGAAAGGTGGAGGAAAAGACTAGACGAAACAGAATTCGCAACACTACAATCCACACCAATCTCGACGCCAAAGCGGTCGAAACCATAATAGATGAACACAAGTTGAGATGGTTTGGGCACCTTCTCCGTATGGATTGGAACAGAGTCGCAAGGAAGACGTATGAGACTCGCATGCAGGGTAGGAGACCGAATGTAAGACCCAGAATCTCCTGTGAAGAAGGCATGAGAGATGCATTCCAGAAGCGAGGTTTGGAATGGAACAGGAGACGAGAGCTGGTACTGGAAAGATCCACCTAGTCCAAGCTCTACATCAAGCAACCTCACACTGCATAGGCGGTAAAGAGGGACATGATTATGATAATGATGAACTAATATTATTTTGTTAACCTTTAATGCTTAATTATTTATATAAAAATTGATATATTTAAAAAAAACTCAGATATTTTGAAATATAAGATTTTAGAATTACCTATCATGTACTTGTCCATTAAGTTTCTTATGTAAAATACACGCGTCTTCTCATAATAGCCAGTATCGTCACATCTATTTTTAATTATTATATTACTTTTATTGTTATTAAAAGATTTATATAATGTTGAATCACATGTTATCAAGTTCATTGTTTTTGAGCGACTACAGTAGATAGTAGATGTATTTGAAATAATATATGAAAATACAAAAATAAATGACATCATGGCAGATAACGTGAGATATCTTATTATAAAATTCTGGGTTTTTTGTTCTTAAAAAAAATTATTCTTATTCTTAATTAATTAAGATATTACAATTTATGCTTTTTTATCTTAATAAATTTGAAATTTGGTTCATCTAGTGAAAAACTCGTTTCTCGAAAACTAATAAATTTTTTTATTGTAAATTTCAGAAAATATCAATATTATTAGACTCCGCCAGCAATATATATATAAGACTCCGCCAGCAAAAAAAAAACAAGAAAAAAAAATATATATATATTTTTAATATATATAAAAATATATATCTTGCGCAAGACTACAAGGTCTGGTCTTGGTCTTGGTCTTGCAAAATTGTTTGTGGTTTTGGTTTTGGTCTTGGTCTTGCAAAACTGCAAGACCAAGACCAATTTTGGGCAACACTAATTCCAAGGAGGGGCCTATCACTACTATCTTTCTTGGCAATGCCTTTAATATACTATCAAGTTAAATTTATTAATTTAGTTGAACTTTACTATGTTTATGTCAATAAAGCATCTAAATATACCTATTCTGTAGCGTTTTTTTAAGATCTAAAGTAACATGCTTAACATATAAGCAATATAGGTAACTGCAAGAATTTTGCGAGACTCTTGAGCAATACCAAAACTGAGCCTTGGTCTCGCATTTGGGCAACACTAGTTGTAGTTTAGAATAAGATGAAGCAGTTTTAGACGGATGTTAATAATTTGATAAAAAGGTGTCTGTACCACGGCCTGTATTATATTCTTCTTCTCTTTGTTCCAAATCGGCAGAACATAACACATAGTATATTCACTGAATTCTTTTAGCCTGTGGTGGGGGCCAGAATGTTCACGCTAGGATAATGGCCAGCAAAGGATTAGGCACCGCATTCACTCTTCAATAATTACTTCGCCTCTGATCACATTGTTCTTTTGTCTGTTACTTTATCAGGTGGCTGACCAAACAGATGAATCGTAAGACATCGCTCAATCATCATCGATCTGAAATTCACTTAAGTACTGATGGACGTCACCGAATCTATAAATATATGTACCACTAATGGTGTACTATAAATACTAAACTATAAACATATATAAATTTTTTACTTTCACTTACGTTTATATGTAATATATAGTAAGGGTAAGTATTGCGATCGTGAAAATTTTCTAATCTCAGTTTTCAACGGAAATACATGTTTTGAGGTCCCCTGAGTCCAAATAACCAAGTGTCGCAAAATGTCTGTGTGTCTGTGTATTAACAGTTTAGCTCATAAACGAAAAGTAGTACGAAACTGATATTAAGTATTTAAGGTTTGTACATGGGCTGGATGTGACTGCAACTTTTTAGTTAAAATCGGCTAACCGGAAGTGCCACTTTATATGAACGCTGAAACACATTTTTACAATTTTCTCAAAAACGGCTCTAACGATTTTGATTAAACTCCGTATATCATCGTATAACTAAGTAGTCTTTAATATCATTTAGGTCTTATCCCCGCTGATTTCACCTTACAGGACTTAAATGCCCAATGCTCATATATGTCTACCTCTAAAGCACCTTTAATATGATTTATTTTAAAAAGCTAATCATTTCGCATAGTTCAGAGTTACGAAAAAATGCTACATATAACTTTTGAAAGAATTTGATAAGTCAATAAAGAAAAAAAAATAATAATGCAGAAAAACCTGCGTTGCTATAAACTGTAGCGCCTAAATGAATGCATCGATTTCAATGAAACTTCGCTAAAGTCATTTTCTCGACACCCTTTAAATTTATCTATATAACATACTTCAACGAAAAGAAGCTGGAAAAAAACTTACGAGGGATGGTAAAATAAAATTCCGAATAACTCAAAAAGTATACACTTTTTTTGTCGATATTGTGTATGTTTTTTAAAAAGTTTAACCCCCTCTCAAAATATGAGGTTTCACGTTTCGGGATGCGTAGAATTCGAAAAACGAATACAATTTTTTTTGTCCCTCTGCCGTCCGCCGTACGCGCATTTTATCCGAAACTACTGGACCGATTATTTTCAAATTTGGATATAAAATCAGAGGTCACCCGGGGACGATCCTCCTTCATCGACATTACCATCCGTCTTTTATTTTCAAAATGGCGGCCGAAAAACCTGCGTTGCTATAGACTGTTGCTCCTAAACGAATCAACCGATTTCAATGAAGCTTCGCTAAAGTCATTTTCTTAACGTCCTTTAAATTTTTCTATATATCATACTTCAACGAAAAGAAGCTGGAAAAAAAGTCACGAGGAATGGTAAAATTTAATTCTGAATAACTCAAAAAGTATACACTTTTTTTGTCGATATTGTGTATGTTTTTTAAAAAGTTTACAGAATTTCCTAAAAAACAAAAAAAAAAAATCGTTTATTCGGACTATTAGGAGCAAAGATATGGCTCCAGGGTTTTTTTTTATATGTTCTATTCCAAATGTTATATCCTTTGTTTGGTTCTTAAATTTTGAATGTGTTTCTGAAGTAATGCTATTTTTTTTAAATATATTACTAATGATTAAAAAAAACAGTTTAGTCCAATAATTGGAATCACCTTTTATTTATTTTTCTTTGTAACTAGGGAGGTAATGTTACTTTAGGTGTATAATTGTTTGGAAATAATAAACCATTGTGAAATAATTTGCAGCGTTTTTTAATCCACATGGACTCCCAATTTGTTTGTACTTTGTCTTTTAACAATGTTTTCATATCACTCGACTCGTATATTTGGAGAGATGGGATATTCATATGAGCAGCGTTGTCCGCTGCCTCATTTCCTGGTATCCCGGAGTGTCCTGGAGTCAAAAAAAAAAAAAAAAAATGATACTTTTATTAAGGCTATTTATAATTTCGATGTATTGGTGGATTCTGTTTATTATAGGTCCGGCTTTATTGAAGTTTGCTATATTCTGATTAAGTTCATAATTTTTTTTTATTTTTTATTTATTCATGATATTTACAACTGTATTAAAAAATTAAATACAAGTTCATAATTTCTAACGCTTTTTGGGTGAACTAAATGAGAGTAAGCAGGGTTTGTTGGCTAGAGTTTTTATTTAGCAATATGATTGTTGATTAGTTCCTGCCTTTGTCTATAGAGGTCTCGGCCCAAATACTTTCTATTGGACTTATCCTAAAAACACCAGTGCCAATCTTATTCTCGCGTGGTGTACAGAATCCAGGAGTGGAAGATGGCTTCTGTTTGCTGAAGAATATACCAAACTACCATAGTCTGTATTAGATAGTATTTTATTACTTATTATATTAAGGCGGGTTCCGATCTATTAACTAACAATAAGTAACAACTTTAATTATAGACGGTTTGTAAAAAAAATAAATAGATATATAGCAAGAGAAGAATCGATGGTTATTTATACTAAAGCCCCAACCGGTCTTGCAAGGCCTGGGTTCATCAACTTCTTTATCTCTAAGGCTTAAGTTACTATATCTTCAGGACTTAGTCGTCTGTTTGTTTTTGTTCTCCATATATATCACCTACTTATGTAGTTTAAAAATCCTTAAAAGATCAACTGAAAGTAATGTTTTTGACTTGTTAATGTTTAATATTTGTATTTTTATTCGATTTTTTGTGTTATTGATGGAATTCGATTCAATAAGTAAGATAGCACTGGTATACTTCAGTGAGAACACTCACATTAGATAACTATTTTTTTTCCTAACGCAGGCAAAGTATTAGCGACATAAGCGAAATATATTTATTCGTGTATAAAATGTACTATTATCAAGATAGTCTATTTGTCATCAAGGTTCGCAATTTTTTTTCTTTTAGTCCTTCCCTTCCTTGCCTTTTAGACTGTGCTTGAGTTTTCCCAGGCTGGGTGATGAGGGAACGGATTAATGCCAGAGTAAAAGCCCCTTCGGCACCGGAAAGCGAACTCATAATTATTTTATCACATAAACTTACGTTACCCGGCAACACGGTGCGTTATGTGCTGTGTGCGAAAAATGGTCCTCATGGGTCCTATTAATTGAGATCATCTTCCAAGCCTTCTAAACATCTGTAGAATTTAGTAAATTCACAATCCTTGTCATTCTCTTTGTAATAAGCTATTTTTTGACATTGTATCTAAACGCGACACCGTGTACGAGAGAGGTAGAGAGAAAAAATAGTGTTGAAAACCAAATGACAACAAGTTTTATTGAAGATATGGATTAAAATATCTCAGAAACTAAAAATAGGACATGCATACTTAACCGAGGGAATTGTTGAGCATTTCATCCTTTCTGTGATGAGCTTCTTTTCTTTTTTTTTTTTTTTTTCTTTTTTTCTTATCCCCAGTTTCATAAAGGTTCGTTTCTTTCTTTCTTTCACATGGTTAACATATTCTTTGTACTGTATCTTAGATACATTATAAGGTCTTGCTGAGCCTTTCTTAGTTTTGTTTATATTTATTTCTGTACTTCAATCTGGGTGATGGGGCCCACCTCTATCTCATAATCTAACTTACAACTATATTTTGCCATCGCCGAGGAGATGGCGGAAATGTTATTGTATTGAATTCTGCATTTGTTAAATATTTTAAAGAATCGTAGAATTTTATTATTCTTTTGTTTATGAATTCAGATACGGTGGGTAAATTTAAGAAGGCGTGGAGTCTATCTGATTTTTGTTTTTCAAGTGTCGTATTTTTAGCTATTCTCATTAGAATTCCATTTTGGAATCGCTGAAGTCTCTTGCTTATGTTTCCGGAAATGTGGGACAATAGAGGAACACCATAGAGAAAGGAAGGGCGAAGAATGCTTTTGTAGATGATTAATTTTAATCTAAGACTGAGGTTTGAGATTGTGAGGAGGTGACTGAATTTGTAGGATTTTTGTCTAACTTTTGATAGTTTTGAAGTGCAATGAGCGGTAAATTTTAAATGTCTGTCAATTTTCATTCCTAGATAGACCAAATTATTTGATATTTTGTTGTGTGAATCACCAAATCGAAATTTTTTACGTAATTTTTTCTTATTTTTTTGAAAAGAAAATATCATACAATCGGTTTTTGTAGGATTTATTTGGATATTTAACAATTTAAGTTAATTTTCTATGACATTGCAGGTTTCTTCCGCTTGTTTTAATGCTTATGATGAGCTAGTATTCAAAATTCTATTTTAACCTTTACGTCGTGTTAGAGAAGCGAAAAGGAAAAATTAGTTTCGATAACCAAATGAAAACGAGTTTTAGGGAAGATATGGATTGAAATATCTCAGAAACTAAAAACCCGATCTGAATATTGTAAACTAGGTAAATGTTCAGCATTCCATCCTCTTTATAATGAGCTATTATTTATAATTTATATTTCATATTATTATTATTTTTTTTTAAAATCTATTTATTGGATAATAATACAATCAGCCACTGCTGGAGGGCTATAAGTATTAGGGCTAAGAGTTCTCATTCATACAATATATACACATAATAGAGAAATAAATATAAATATAAAAAGTAAATAAATAGTACCGATGAATAAAGTAAAATAAAAGAAAAAACAGTAAACAAATAACATAAAATAGAAACTTCTAAACACAATCATACCTATATACAATATATACATTCGCCCAGGAATCTCCGAGCCAGGCTTTTTCCCCCACATGTGGAAGGCAAAGCAAGACTCCAGGAGATCCCAGTGCCACTTTTCCAGCCGCATCACTAGTATTAGAAGCCAGTGGAGACTGAAAGAGGGCACTAGAGCCACAGACGCTCAGGACATGAGTGAAGATGCTGGCCATTGCCAGGACTCCAGAAGCATATTTACTAGAGATCTCTGGGCCACTGCCGTTTTAACCTTCGTGGAGGATTGTAGGGATGAAGGGAGCTGGATAGGGATTGAGCTAGAGGATTTGGATGATGGATAAGGTTCTGTTGAAAATTTGAGAATCTGGATGGGATGATGTCGAGGACAAATGGGATGTTGAGGTCATGGTGTAGGGTCTTGTTTGTGACATAATATGGGGCATTAACTATTGTTCTGAGTACTTTGGACTTGAAGGATTGGATGCGTTTGATATTCGAATATTTAGCAGTTCCCCACAGTTCAAGTCCGTAGGTCCAGATAGGTTTCAGTATGGTCTTCATATTAATAACAACAACTTTGCCTTGTTGTTATTAATAACTTCCATTGTGAGCTCTAATACTAAAGTCTAATCACACAAGTTAGTTTTTTAAATTTTATTTTAAACTTACCAAATAATAAAAATACTTCTATTACATTTGTATAATCACGGCTACAACCTTCTACCTTTGCTTTCTTAACTATATTAATTTCGAGAGCTATTATATTAAAGTATATTGTTTATTATTCAATTTAATAATTAAAAGAATGTGGCCATTCTTAAGTACATATTAATAAGTTTATAAGTGGAATGGGAAAGCGGCTAACCAAGGTTCTAACTGACAAGGCGAACGACAGTTCTAGCTCGGAATTTATAAACGGTATCAATGTCAGATTAATATTGACAAACGTTAATTTATTAACACATTAATCGATTTTAATTTATTGTATATTTTTATTTATCACCTTCACCTAGACCGATAATTTTTCGATGTTTTAAAAAATAACAAGGTTGTATTAGAATTAAATCCTATTTCAACTTCCTTGCCTTCATGTCAGGAGATAATGTTTGTCCCACTTCTATTCGTAATCGTTTTTCGGTTTATCTTTATATTCTGATCTTAGATCGCTCCGATAATCGTACTGAGGTTTTCCTCTCAAATCTTCTAATACTTCTTTCAAAGATGCTGGTTAGCGTCCAAGTTTCGCAGCCTTATATCAAATATGGAATAATTTTTTCATGGTTCTTAATTGGAGATTCTTAGAGATTTTTCGGAATTTCAACACCTTTTTTCACGCGAGAAGAAAACTTATTACTTACGCTTGCTATTCGTCGGTCTATTTCTGACCGTTGGTCCTTCATCCAGGATATTGTGGAAATCTGAGGAAAAATTTCTCTTCTATTCAGATCCAGTTGTACTTATTAAAATATATTTTATTATTAATTATTACACGGTTTTTAAAAAATATTATTTATATTTATTTTCCCTTGTATATATAAATTTTATGAAGTATATATAGTGGCTGCTAAGCCTAACTTAAAATAAACTTAAGGTTTAGAAGAAATCCGAGTCATCATTGGGGTACTGACTTGCTACTTCACTATATAACAGAATGTGACCAATCAGAGTCGCTTATTGCTCGTGGTACAGAACCTTTTTATCTAATTATTAACATCTGCCTGAAACTTCGTAAATAATTTCTTCTCATCGTAACCTGCTACTATTTTGTTTACGAAAACTCTTGGAATTGCAAACTTTGTTTATTTAATTAGGTATTAAAAACTCGTAAATACACATTTGCTCTCTACTTGGAATTTGATCACAAAATAGATAAAAAAGGTAATCTACTAAAATATTGGACTGTTTGTTCTATATAATCTCGTTATTTTGAAATGTTGGGGGTGTATGTCACGCCAAACCGCTCAATATTTTTGAAGGCCACTTTTTTTTCTCGATTTTGTTATCAAATTATCTTACGATCCAAGTAGAAAGTAAATGTGTATTTACGAGTTTTAGTACCTAATTAAATAGACAAAGTTTGCCCCCCTCCAAATTGAAAACGCCCCAATTCCAAGAGTTTTCGTAAATAAATTTTTGAAGGTTACGATGAGATGAAATGTTTCCTTTATAAAATATATACATACAAGGAAGAAATAAATATAAATAATATTTTAAAAAATACATATAATGATTAATAATCAAATATATTTTAATAATTACAACTGGATCTGAGTAGAAGAGAAATTTTTCTTCAGATTTCCACAATATCCTAGATGAAGGACCAACTGTCAGAAATAGACCGACGAATAGCAAGCTTAAGCAATAAGTTTTAAATAAGTTTTCTTCTCGCGTGAAAAAGGGTGTTGAAATTCCGAAAAAATCTCTAAGAGTCTCCAATTAAGAACGCACCATGCTACAATTATGCCATATTTGATATAAGGCTGCGAAACTTGGACGCTAACCAGCATCCTTGAAAGAAGTATTAGAAGATTTGAGAGTTTTTCTTTCTTGAGAGTTAATTCCAAGAGTTTTTGTAAATAAAATATTTGAAGGTTACGATGAAATGAAATGTTTTTATTTATCTGTTTATGAAGTTTCAGGCGGATGTTAATAATTCGATAAAAGGGGGTCTGTACTACTGACTATTATATATAGCATTCTGGGTCGAATAGATCCTAGAACAGGAAGCTTCCTCCCTAAAATTACCATAGGATTTTAAACTTCATTAGAAAAACGGAAAGGTTTGAGACAGTGATAGAGGTGTAATAGACTATTTTTGGTATTATTGTCTCGGGAGTAGCCAAAAAATACCAATAGATCCATTTATGGGATCGAGTCCTCCAACCTCTACCAGTACTTTTGTGATGAAATTTGAAAAATCAGGATTGAATGGGGGATAAATCAATCAATCAATGAAAAATGAATTTTCCTAATTTCAAATCAAAATTATTACGTGGAGCTGATAAGTTTAATGTGATAATTTCTTTTTGTATATCATTTTATTATGGTTATTTTGGTTTATTATTTTCAATAATGAACCATTGCAATAAAAATTTGAGATTTTACGTATCAAGATACGTAGAATTCGAAAATCGAACAAAAAATTGTTTGTCCGCGCATATTCTCCGAAACTACTGGAACAATTTTTTCAAATTGAGATTTAAAGTCTGAGTTCACCTGAGGATGATCCTCCTTCATCGACATTGCTATCCACCTTTTCCTTCCCAGATGGCGGACGAAAAACCTGCGTTGCTATAGACTGTAGCGGCTTAAGGAATGTACTGATTTCAATAAAACTTGTCTAAAGTCTTCTTGATTCACTTTAAATTTATCTATATAACATACTTCAATGAAAAGAAGCTGAAAAAAAAGTTTTTTTAATTTGTTGTATATTTTGGTTTTTATTACTTTAGTCACAATAAGCCTCGGAAAAGGTCTGTATGTGTTTATATGAATGTTAATGGTGCATGTATGAAATTGTACGATCCTCAAATTATATAGGGTGTCCTGTAAGTAGAAGGAAATATTTAAAAGAATGAAATTGGACATCAAGATCTACAAATAAGTTTATATAAATAATTACCTAATTTCCACCCAATTTCGGTGGTTGTTAATATTTTATAAAAAAAAGTCTGTATCACGGATTAAAGTATATAGGTATGAATGTGATACAGGTATCGCATTTTTTCGTTTTTACTTTCCTACCTATACTAGGTAAGGAAGGTATTGCGATCGGGTCAAATTTCCGATATGCGGTTTTCGATGGATCTATACGTTTCAGAGCCCCACTGGATTTTTGAAAGGTAATGAAATTCCCTACAAAACTATATAAAAATAGTCCACTTTGGACAAATATTACCGAAGTTACAACTATTCAATTTCAGATATAAGATCAGCATCACACAAGTTCACTATTTCCTCTGCTTTCAACAGTAATTATTGTTTGACAAAATTAAGCTACGGCAAAAAGTTTTTGATCAGCAATATTAGAGGGTGTTGAAATTTTTACACTGATCTACCTTAAGCAAGTTTACATTGCTTTGTCAAATAAATCGTACTCAAATCTTTTTAATGATTAATTTTCAGGAAAATAAATCTAAATATTTTTTTTGTCGTTTCTTGATGGACATATTTAAATATATAAAAACTTTTCTGAAATAGGTAGGAAAGTCGTGTGAGTTGACACACCAGATTTTTATTATTGTTTTTCTTTTTACAAGTATTTCTTCATTTTACTTTTTTTTAAATGTATATTTGTATTTTTAATATCATTATATATTTGTTTATTTTTTAAAACATATTTTGTTCATATTTTATTTAATTTCTACGTAAATATTATGAATGTACACATTGAACTGTGTACATTAATGCCCAACGCCCTTGATTGTGGCAAATTGTATTATTATTTTGCCAATACAAATTTGTCAGAAGTGTCATATAATTTGTCACCAATACCAATTTATCAAAATAAAGATTAAACGACTACATTATTCTGACTTCAAGCCTATGAAGTACGTTTTATAGTGATTAATAATATATATATATATATATATATATATATATATATATATATATATATATATATATATATATGAATATATTTGTATTTTATTTTTTAGAGAGTTGATATGAGATGTGATATTTCTGTTTTTTTTTTATTCCTAATAATGTTTGAATTGATGAAACGATGAATTATTATATAATTACTATTATTTTATCGACTCAATGATAAGTATTTGAATTATGGAATAATAAAAGTATAATAACCATATAACATTTTGTACGATATGTGTAATAAATCCTTTACTATCACGGTTAGGGGATAGAGGATAGAGGATGTAAATAATTGAAGGTTGAAACTATAAAAAGCTCAAAACTATTACAAAGACTGCATGCAATTTCCTTCTAACTGTAAAGACATCTTCCTAGATATACCACTACATAACCGCATGCCCAAGTATGGCTGCATGTTTAGCATCACCAGCCATTGCAAAGAATGTTTGTTCAGTTTCAAGGTTCAAATAGAAACGATGTTTGTTCTCTGGGTATTGTATACCCTACTCAGGAAAACATGTTTACAAAATGAAAGATTTTCATCATAGTTAATAGTTCTAAATTAGTTGCAAATCGTATGAAGTAATAAATAAGTGTGGATCACTTTCTATAATAGAGATCTTAATAAAAACAAAGTTTAATTATTACTTATTATTAATGATGAAAAATATTTTATTTATTTTTCACTTTTACATTTTATGATTAAAAATCTGATACTGTGCGCGCATCACACAACTTTAACTTACCTCCCGCTTAATTGAAATAAGTATTTTCAGACAAAGGTGCACAAGTGAAAGAAAAAAATTATAAATGCTATATTGATTTATTTTTCATTGTGGATATTTTGATTCGTTTAAGTACTCTTATATATACAAATTTTAATATTTATATCGCTGTATTCTATACAATTAAATATTAACTATTACCAACGTAAACATTTAGGAAAACCACATATGCATATGTACATAATATTGTCGGAGTCCGTATTATATTAAGCTCATGTTACTATGCAAGCCTGTTCTAATCTTCGGGCCAGCTCGAGTGAGCTAGTAATCCTTTGTTTCCTTCATTAAAACGATTCTTTGTTATAATATCTTAATTATGAAATCTTTTATAAAGATTTTATATTTAACTATTTTTATATTACAGATCAATGTGAAATGGTTAATTATTTCAAATAAAAAAAAATAAAGGTACTTTAGAGGAAGATAATATTTAAAAGTCGCTATTTAAGCCCTGTTAGAGAACATCAATGAGAATAAAACCTGCATAATATTATAAACTGCTTAATTGTACACCGATGTAGAAAATCATTTTCGAGGAATGATTTGTATATACCTATACACAAATCATAAATATGAAATTTTACTTTCATACGACTTTCCGTTTTTGAGCAAGACCGGTCACATTCATAAACACAGATTCACTCACACACACTCATACACACAGGCCATTTTGCGGGACTTGGTTATTTGAACTCAGGAGGCCTCAAAACATTTATTTCCGTTGAAAACTCAGATTCGAAAATTTTCTCGACCAAATTACTGTCCATTACTATATATTTCATATATAGGTAGGAGAAAGTAAAAAGTGTATGAATTTATGTTTATTAAAATATATCTCAGATCACCTCATTTTTTTTAAAGTAACTTGAGGAGAAACTCAACTTATTGCGTAATAAGCCCCAACTTAATTAATATAGGCTTAAACCTTTTTAAACAAATAAGTTTATATTAAAGGGACATTATATATATATATAGCATAGCATAGATGGAGAGTGATAAAAAAAAAAAAAAAAAGTGAATAATACAGGATTTTTTAAAAAACAGACCTTAGCTTAGTTTATCCACTCAGAATTTCTCTTTAAATTGTTTAATAATGAGACAAATTCTATTTTAAATTAAAGTAAATTTTATCTAAAAACGATGACATGAAAAAACTAGTAGAGTAATTACTAGTGGCTACACACTCTAGAGTAACATTCTTATAAAATTTCTAAATTAGGAGATCACGAGACTATCTCCTTTTCAGATACCTCGGAGGGTTATCAGGAATTGAAGAGGAAGCAAGGTTAAAAACGAGAAGGTTGGGATAGTTCTAACGTTTATTATGAAACACTAGCGGATTCAGAATTTAATTTTGGGGAGCTTTAGCCTGAAAGCTTTTTTTTTTCATATATATATATATATATATATATATATATATATATATATATAACGATAATTAATTTGAAAGAAAAAAAAGAAACTAACTATCTAAAAGACATGATGTTTAAGTAATTCTTGAAGTCCTTTATATGTAGCTACACGAACAATAATACTTTAAGAAATAGTTTTAATATTTTTTTCCATAAAACATGGTTATATTTTACCATTTTCTGCGAGGGGGCTTCAGCCCGAAAGAGTCTCCTCTGGTAGATCCGCCTGTGTTATGTAAGGATAGGTATCTGGATTGGGCCAAATCGGAAACATATGGAACGTTAAGTTCATTATGGATATTTTTAATTGTTACAAATTAAGGAGTTTGAGAATTTTGAGGGTTGGAGTCCCAAAACTCAACTACGTATTTCCAAATAGATCTTGTTTTACTCATGTACGTATTACATAATAGCTGAAGTAGGTTATTTAAAGTAAAAATTTCCACTTTAAATAACATGTATTTTTAAAAATAATTTATTTTTTTGAGTACTAGATCCTTCGCTTATAGATAATGACGAGAAGCTGATCCTGCGGGTCCTATAAGGACAGGATATGTTTTCTCCGAAGCCAAGGTCCCTTATGTAACCGACCGCACTCTCCGCTCACTTTCTTCGGATCTTCTCCTCGGCGTGCCCACTCCTTCCGTCAGGGGAAGGATGTAGGCGGAACTGTAGAGGTCCTTCAAAGGATCAAAAGGAAATGTCTTTTTAAAAAGTTCTATCAACTGTTTTATTTACAAGGTTAAATATAAGTCATCTCTATTCTTACATTGTGATTCGTAATGGGTGTGACTACTAATGAAATGAAGAACGTGGGATATATGAAGGATAATAATTGAAAATCAGACGTAGAACACTGATTCATATATATTCTTCTTTATTCATATGACTAAAATTATATAAATATGATTCCTAAGGTGTATTGGGTTGGCAAATAAGTCCTTTCGTTTTTTCTATTTAATTTTATGTCATTATGATATACTTCTTATCTGATGAATTAATCCTTAAGGTTTATCCTGTTTGTGATATGTCAACAACCATATCTCTTAACTATTGTTTGAACTAGCTTAGTATTGATTTTGCTATTGCACTATGAATATGGAAAAAAATATCATTATCGCCATATTTTGTTGTATTATTTTAAAAAAGGTAAGCGTGCTGCAGAATGTTCAGTGTTTATGGGGACGATGCCTTAACCGAACGCACCTGTAAAAATTAGTTTACCAAATTTCATTCAGGAAATTTTGACATCAATGATGCTCAACGGTCTGGTCGCACACATGAAATTGAAACGAGCTGTGTCAAGGCCATTGTTGATCAAAATCCCATCCAATCAGTGCGAGAGATTGCTATGACCATAAATGTTATAGCTTCAATACAACTTTAGCTATCTACAAGAAATTTAATAAAAAATTAAGGCCACGTATACTACACTATGTCTATAATACATTGAGTTTTATTTCATCCTGAAAAAATGAAAGGACCTATTTGCAACCCAATATTTTGGCATCTCTGGTAATCTGTAAGAGTTTTTTAAGGCAAATTTCATTAAAATCGTTTTATCTGTTTTGTCGCTGTAGTCTACAGAAAGATATGTTTTTAGTTTTCTATTTAGAAACAAAATGGCGGATTGTAATGTCGAATTCCGAGGATCATCTAGGATTGAACTCTTATTTTGATACTAAATACACTGTTTTGCAAAAAAAAAAATTGTCTGCCTTGAGAAATTTTTCCAGGTTTTTATATTTTTATGTGTGATGAATGTGAATCTGAAGTCAAAAAATTGTATGAGGTACCATTTTTGAGAAAATGTTGTTTTTGAAATAACATGGTTTTTCTTACGTCATCTATTCGTTTATTGCATAATAATAATGTACAAAATATGTAATCCTGAACATAATATAACTTTATACCCAGTCAATGTTTATATTTTTTTCCTTTTGTAGTGTTCATCAGCTGTTCTCGTGTCTAACAGTAGCCAGCACAAGCATCTTCTCAATGAATTGCCTCTTCTCCATTTGGGCTATATATTAATGAAACCGTTATCCGTGTTCATCTGAAACTGTCTCCAAGTTGAAAGAAAAGAAATGCAAATGAGACGGCAAAAACTGAATTTTTAATGACGTGTTGGTTACATGTAACATGTTTTTGTAATGTGTAGCTCATTTGTTACCCGAAAATGGTTGACATATGCTTTCAAACGCAGACCAAGCTATTTTACCGTTTATTTTAATTTTTCTTTGAATTCCAGGTCGTTACAAAAATTCTTAAAGCCAAACACCTGAGTTCTTGGAAATTTTTCATGTCGTAATACATTTACTCCGTGGTACAGACTTCTTTTTATCGAATTATTAACATCCGCCTGAAACTTCGTAAATAGTTTCTTCTCATCGTAACCTACAACTATTTTATTTACGAAAACTCTTGGAATTGGAGCGTTTTCAATCAGGAGGGGGGCAAACTTTGTCTATTTAATTAGGCACTAAATAGTCGTAAATACACATTTTCTTTCTAATTGGATCATAAGATAATTTGATCACAGAATAGATAAAAAAGTTGGCCTACAAAAATTTCGAGCCGATTATCCTATAGAATCTCGTTATTTTGAAAATTTGGGGGTGTAGGTCACGCCAAACGGCTCAATATTTTTGAAGGCCACCTTTTTTCTCGATTTTCGTGATCAAATTATCTTACCATGCAAGTAGAAAGCAAATATGTATTTACGAATTTTTAGTACCTAATTAAATAGACAAGTTTTCTCCCCTCCAGATTGAAAAACTCCTCAATTCCAAGAGTTTTCGTAAATAAAATAGTTGTAGGTCAAGATGAGACGAAACTATTTACGAAGTTTCAGGCGAATGTTAATAATTCGATAAAAAGGATTCTGTATCATGGAATAATTGCAATACCTTCAAAATCAAACAATTTTTTTTCATGAAAGGAGATAGTCCGGGGTGGCGGTTATAAATAGACTAAAAGTAGCAAAAATATTTTATTAAAAGCTTTTAAACTATAAAACTATCAACTATTAAGTTTTCAATTTCGAAAAATACCTCATTTTTTAACCCATATCACAAATTCGGCATGAAATGGTGCGTCATAGAGATTTTCTGCCTTTGGATTCGGGTTCAGCATATCTCGAAACATTAAAAAAAAACTGGTTTGTCGTAAATTCTCAAAACTCGGCTGACTCTCTTTCGAGAAGAAGTATTACCGAAGTAGTTTCGAAAGCAGGGAAGAGGAGATAGTTATCAAATAATAATAAGTGATGGCCTGGTGTGAATATTGTAGTATATTATAGTGGGGTGTGACAATATGTTTGGAACCCAGCTACAACCTCGTTGTATAACCCAGCTAGGACCGCTTATGTAAAGCAATCAACTTTTCTCGGCTACTTAATCATGATCAATGGTCACTTTCTCCTTCAACTAATCTATTTCGGCTAAGATTAAATAAACTATTGTATTTAATTTAGTTAATTAATATTGTCGTTTAAGATAAAACTCCTTCAATGTGATAGAAAAAAAGGGAGCAGGTTGGCAATTCTGCTGCCATACTTTGATTTTGCATGCAACTATATTTGACCAGGAGGGGGGTTTCATGCAAGTTGCACCATAAAAAATATTTTAGGCCAACATTTTATTGTCGTTTCGAATTTTTGAGTTGAATAATATTCTAGTTTATGATTAAACTAATTAATACGAACGAAATTAAGAATGAAGTTACTGTGATGTTCGCTGGCACAATAAACACAATTAAGCTCTAACCTGATTGTAACTTTACAAGGAAAAAAGAATCAAGAGGAAAGAGGATGATGGTGAGTTGTGGGGGGCCATAAAAAGATCTTAAAATACTGGGAAGTATTTGATTGAGCCGACGTCTCGACCCAATTATGCAAATCTTCATTGGAATAGAAAATACGATAGAAAACTATAAGCGTTACAAGATATTCAGATAAAAAAATTGTTAAAAGAGTAAACAAAAAATTGTAACAATATTCCAATATAAAATAAAGTAACAGCAAACTGTGACAGAGTTAATTAAACATTTATAAAAATAAATGTAGATAAGAAAATCTGGAACGCGCATCACATGACTTTCACTTACCACCCCTTTCTTAGCAGAATAAGTATTTTCAGACAAAGAGGAACTAAAAGTAAAAATTATAGACGCTATATTTATAAAAACCATATATGTAGATGTACATAATATTGTCGAAGTCTGTATTATATAAAGCTTATGTTAGTATGGAAGCCTATTCTAATTATTCGGGCTCGTTCGTATTCGTTTGGTTCCTCCATTACAACTATTATCCGTTACGATCTCTTATTTCCCCTTTAGTTAATTATCAAATTTTTATTTAACTATTTTATTTATATCAAAGATTAATGTAAAATGATTAATTATTTAAAATAAAAAAAAATAAAGTTACTTTAGAGAAAGCTAATATTGAAAATTAGCTATTTAAATCCTGTTAGAATAAATGAAAATAAAACCTATATTATATCAAAAACTTATTAGTAATAAATTGACATACCGAGTGTTTAATGAAAATCACTAGATCCGTTTTTGAGAAATTCGTAAAAATGTGTTAAATCGAAGACATAAAATACCAATTCCGGTAGGCCGATTTTGACGAAAATGTTGCTGTATCATACCAGGCTTACAAAAACTTCAAATACGCTATTTGAGTTTCGTACGACTTTTCCTCATTGAGCTAGGCTGTTCATAGACCATACCCACATAAATTTATTTATTTGGCTGAAAATACATGTTTTTTCTTTTCCTTACAAAATTTTCTTATTCACAATTCTATTTACCTAAACAAGGTACTACCTTCACCATAAGAGAAACAAAAAACTAAAACTAAACAAAAAAAAAATCAAAACAAAATATAAATATAAAGATAAATCCTGGGTTAGCGTCCCCAGGCCTCACAAGCATTAAGATTCTCGTCTAAAGCTATGCAGATATTTATACAATAAATTGCTGCGTCATGAATATATTAAATATATATACAGACCCATTATATGCAAAACTTCAATAAAAATAAAATTAACAATAAATTATTTAAATTTATTAATTAATAAGAAAATAAATAAATAAATGGACAAACATACATATACACAGTCACATGTACATTTACGCATACTTACTTACACTTGCATACACATCTACAATATTCATAAAAAAATACATATTAAATAACAATTCAACCACACTTATTTCCTATTTTTTTTCGGTAATATATCTCTTATAAGCACAAGTGAGATTTAATATTGAACGTTTTATATGAAATCGGATTAAAATTTAAGTTATTATAACATAAAAGTTTCTAAAAAAAAATAGATTAGAGGTATTATGTCGAATATATTATGTCGCATCCAACTACAAAATAATCAATAAATTATTTCTCAGCATTTTCAACGGGGTAACAGTTGATGCCAACCTTTATAATACATACACATAGACCATTTTGTGGGACTTGGTTATTTGGACTTAAGGAACGTGTATTTCCGTTGAAAACTCAAATTCGAAAATTTTCACGGTCGTAATATTTACCCTTACTATATACTATATATAGCAATATATAGTGTACATATAGTAATAGATGTAAGTGAAAGTAAAAATACTGAATACATAAAGTGAGTGCATTAAAAAGTATGGCGGGATGAATAAACAAGTGGATGAAATGGTAAACTAATAGACATAAAAGGGGAGTGAAGAAAGTGATAAGAGTGGTATATATGTATGTATTACATGAACACAGTGTGATATATACGCATTTATTATTATATTTTAATAATATTTCAACTTTATAAAAGAGACTAATTTCGAAATAAGATGATGGAAACTTATAATAGGCTAGTAGGTTGACAGGGACTGCATATTTGCAACTATCTGAAAACTATGTCTAGGATTGCAATATTGACATTTGAAAATATCAAGGGAATCTCTTATGTATTAATCCTTTTACCTGCTGCTTCGTTGATGGAGATTTAAGACAAGAATGATCTGACATTTCGGAATTACTTAATGGAAATAATTAAATTGATATGGGATTCTTAAACCCGAGTCATTATAGCTTAAACATAATTAATGAGAAATTCAATTATCATCTAAGCCCGGGTTCGAACATATAACCTAATGCAACTATTACTATATTAAGATTAGGATTATAGTTATATTATCCATTTTTGGATTTATGGTTCTTGCAAAGTATATTTTTAAAAACAAGAAATGAACGCATGAGTATCAACTATTTTGTTGTTTAGAAATTGTAATCATTTAATTCATTGCCATTTAATATCGGTTTTACTATGAAACATATTTTATAATTATTTATATTTTGTACGCAACTGTAATATATTCGTAGAATTATATTTTTTTTTCCTATTGGCTTTATAGAAAATTCTTTCACCCTTCTGAATTAATTTTCTCCAAATCTGCTTATCTTATCCTTATGCTTTCCAGTTTTGAATGCATCTTTATTGATTGGTCCTCTTGCCAACTGTTAAACCTTTGTTGTTGTGTAGAGCCTGCCTGATGGATTGCTCCCAGCTGAATGTCCCGCCTATCTTAATCTCCTTGCCTTCATGATGCATTGAATGGTCAAACATGGCGTAAACTCATTAATTTCTGTAAACAGTTCATCGTTGATCCTTTTCCTTCATTCATTATTACAGCCCTGGGCAGTATTTAAAAAAAAAAATTTAAATACAAAATAAAATACATTTTTTGAATTTTTCATTTTAAGAAATAAAATATAAAGTAGATTGTGTGTAATTGTATCTTCATTTTAAAATACAAAATACAAAAAAAATATTTATAAAAATTATTTTATTTCTAAGATACTAAAATACAAAAATCGTGTTTTATTTTGTATTTTTTTTTCTCTTTAACAGTTTATCGCACCTGTCATGGTATTGACAATCAGCAGATGTGTTTTGATGATGAAGTTGGCATTATAGGCATGAGGAAGGATATTACCCAGCAGTACCTCTTCCTGGTCATTTTATACTTCTAGGTGTGGAGATCTCTCATCAAGCTCCTTTTTAGTCTCTTCTTGATGGGCATGTCAGTCGTAGCCATGTTGGTGTGTCCGTGTAGTTTGAGATGAAAACAAGAGTAGAGAGTACGTATGTGTTGGTCGATAGTTAGTTGTCGTAAGTCGTTATGTAAAGTTTTGTTGTTGACGTACCAGGGAGCTCCTGTTATAAGTCGTAAAATTTTGGATTGAAATCACTAGTTTTTGTAAGTGCGTATTTTTTGCCGATCCATAAATGTGAGAGGCATATGTCCTGATTGGTTTGAGTAGGTAAGTGTATGTATTTAGTTTTTTCGAATTATCAATTTCGATTAGGAAAAAGAAGAGAAATAGAAAAAAGTGAGTAAAGTATTTTCAGTCGCTTGTTTAAGGCCTGTCGTCTCATTTTGACTTGTAGGCCCCAGGTCATCCTTCTGTCGAATATTATTACTAGGTAAAGTACTGTGTTTGTCTGAGGAATTTGGTTCTCTCTTATATAAACTGGTGGACACGTTCCTCGTCGAAGTGTAAATGTTATATGTTGTGACTTGTCATGATTTAATCTTTAGTCTTTACTAATGTATTTCAAACACAAAGATCCTTAGCGTGCCTCTACACTCTCGAGGTCCGCTATCTCTCTCTAAAATCTCTTTTTTTTTCAATCATCTGTTAGTTATTCCAATCCGAAATAAAATTAATACTTAAAACTAAGACTTATTATAAACTAATACTTATTATTAAAACTAATACTAATTACTTAATTTTATCCAACCCACTTCGAGGTAATAAAAATTTTTTTTTTTGTATTTTATTTTTAGTCACAGGTTGATAGGAAATCGATAATGAAAACGACCTCTCATTACTGAACTACACAAGGTAGTTTTGTTTTTTCACGCGAAATACAACAGTAAATGTGTTACCTGCTCCTTATAAACTTGTATTCTTCTGTTGACTTCTATATTACAGATTGTAGTGGTAACATGGGAGACATAGTTTCTTCACCAGTTTTTTAAACCTGCCTACTGTTTCCTGAACTCAGTGTAGCCACCGGTGATAGTTCGCAGCTCCAATTCTCCAATATAGGCCCCCTCACTTGATTATTATTTATCCACACATATATTATTACAGTAAGGCTCGAAATCGGTGTTGTACCAAATATAAATTCCTGTCATCTTCAAATACCATGAATGGGGTACCGTTGGATTCGGAATTTTATGGCAGTTTAGCGAATCGTATTCTCCACTTATGTTTTTCTTTCTAAAATGAATGAAGTCGATACAAACATTTTGCTAGGCTTCAATACTGGAACGTAGGTCTGTTGATCGTACGGGACAAATTGGACCTTGAAGATTTTGATGCGTACAGTAAGACCCGGATTATGCGTTTTAAAGCCCCAAAACGTACTGTTTTCGTGATAACGCAAGGCGTAGTGTTTTCATCCACACAACCTTACGTTAATGGTAGTACTGTCATTGAATAAATGTCTCATTTCGTCGATTTGAGGCCTCTATGATCGAGAGAGGAAGAGTTATATTATTTATTGATGGTGTTTTTGATCGGAAACTCATATCATCCTTCTCCTTCAGGGGGGCAAAATAGTCCAATCACCCCGAAATTTCAGGTGAATAATGAAACAAAACAAACTTTATTTGCGAATAACTAAAAACCTACACACTTTTCCCTTGGTTATGCCCATGATTGTATAAAATATTTCTAAATTCCCTACAAAAGAAAAAAACAATCATCGAAATCGGACAATTTTTAGACAAAGATACACCTTCTTGAAATTTTTAAACATGTTGGTTCTAAACATTAATGAAGATTTAAATTAATTTTTGTTTCTTTTGTCTTTTATATTTATCGATAAAGTTTATTTTTTTTTATATTTGTTTATTTAGAAATATTACATTCTGTCACATCAAGGACATTTCTTTATCTTTTGATAAGTTACATTATTCTATTTTCTTATCAATTTGGATTTGATAACAATATGCTGTGCGAATTTTTCGCACGGGCGTTAAAATAGTTAAAATATAAAGATTGTAGTTTATTGTATTTCAAGGCTGAAATAGTCGAGAGGCTAAACGGAAGTAGCTATGTTTCTGACAGTGTTCTATCAGAAACTACATATCACAGAATAAACAAGAAAACAGTAATATTCATTTATGAAGTTATCTAAGAACAACCAAATAACGCCAATGTAATTTTTTATGATAATAAGAGAGATTTTTGTACCTCTAAGGCCTCACAACTCCTGCCCACATGTTTATAAACTTATCAGCTGATATAAGCTTTTTACTAACATATTTGGAATGTTGCTAATGGGACCCTGGTTCGGTTTCTGATAAATGACTAAACTTTCTTCGAATAACTTGTAGAATGCTCTAGAATTTCTCTAAGCAGTCCTAGTTAAAGACTTTTAATTTTTTGCCTACTTTAGAGCACCATTTACAGGGTATCTCAGTTCTTAATAGACAAACTCTCGAGGGCGATTCCGAACAAAATGTCCAACAAAAAAGTTCATTTGATGAATGGGGCGATTTCAAACGGAAAAGGACCTAAGATCAGTGTTTCTTTTTAAGGTGGTCACGGTTTTTATGGAATAAGAAGGAATTTCTCTCAAGCAGTGCAAGATAATTAAATTCTAAGTACACCACCGTAATGAAGACGAAATATTTTAGCAAAATAGCGATTAAATTGACTAAGATCAATGATAAAACAGACTACCAAGAGGTCTGATAAATGCAAGCTTATCATTATGCCGAACGAAGAAAACATTACACTTTTTTACCTCAAGATTTTTAATGTTTTTTTAGACGATTTTGAAGTGAAGGTCATGATATAATGTTAAATATAGTGGATTTATATATATATTTTTTCAAAATATGCCTTGTTGATATAAAATTATGATATAATATAATATTCCTTATGATACTCTTCATATAGCCTACTTTTCCATTACCGCTTTCAATAAACTAAATTTTAATTGTCATTTATATATAACCTTGCTTACATTTATACTTACATTCTTAATTTTTCTTCTAAAATTTAGTTCTTATAGAGTTATATGTATTTAATAAATCTATCCTAACAATATTACAACTAATGTTATCCTATTTATCTTTCAATTATTTATGTGTTAACCTTAGTCTCGTTATCTACATTTATCTGTTTACCTACATTTATCAAGTGTAACCTCCATTAGCTTGTTATCCACTGATATTTTATTATGTTATCTTATTCTTATTTTAGCTTTACTAGATCAATACTTATTCATTTTTCAATTTCTTTATTCGTCAACACTCATTTTCTTGATTTGTTAACCTACAGTTATCAAATGTAATATTTACCAGCTTGTTATACACTCATTTCTTATCTTTTATCACAATATGTTTACTTTTAACTTACATGATATATTCTCCTTTGTTTTCTATTTTTATTCATACCTATTTTCTATTTTTGTTTATTTCTTCTATCTATATATACATTTCGTTGTATTTCACACAATCTATATATACATAATACTCGATATATTAACTACACTGTCACCTACTATTTCTCTGATGTCATCTTATTATTTCTTTCAGACAACTGTTTTTTATTTAATAACTTAAAATTCACTTATTTTATTTTCACCATACCCTTATATTTTGTATCTTTTGTAGCCCTGATGAAGAACTACAAGGTTAGTTGAAACGTCGGGGAAACAATTAAAAGTATTATTTTTTAAAAATTTAGTATTTATTTGACCGCATCTTCTTCCAACTCCTTCTCAGATGATATAAAAGATATGTCAACGTTTTGATTTTTATATAATTAATTATAGAAAGTTTCTTAATTACTGTTACCAGAAATTAATAAAATTGTTTTTATGGATAATGGCCAAACTCTAAGGGTTGATTCCTCGCAAACTCTCGAAAAAAAAGGTTCATTTGATGGAAGGGCCGATTCCGGATGGTAATGAAATGTACACAAAAACACTCCTGTTTTTAATTGCCATGTTGTATCAAATTTCATTGCAATTGGTGAAGAACATTGAGAGATAAGCGGTTTCGAGCAAACTATTATTTATATCTTAATTTATACTCACCATTTCCAATTTTTATTTATTGATAACACTAGAGCTAGACAATAGCTATTAAACAAAAAAAAAAAAAAGAGAATCGGTTGAGAAACAGAGAAGAAAAAAAGGAGTGAACCGGTTCGCCTTTGACTATCTTTATAATGATTTTCAATATATTGCAATCGAAATAATCAAATAAATTAATTCTTGCGCGAGACAGATCCTACGGAAACTGACAAGGGCCGCAGCAAACTTATGAAGATTCTATGCGGCATCGAGGCCGCAAGTTCCCCACCTGTGGACTATTCTCTTCTCTTATTAGTGAATTATATTATGATATTAGTGCGATGAACAGTCTAAACACTTTACTCACACTAAACTCTTTTTTCGTGCTTCATATCATCTGTGTTCGTATACGCTGTGTTCGTCGAAGGATATATATAGAAGACAACCCTGAGAAGGATCTGTATTGCATAGTGGTACACATTGGTCGAGTCGTTTTATTGGACTCCTCAAGGCTGTAATTCTTCAGTGCTGTTGCCCAACGGCCAAGACATCCTGCTCGGACATGGGATCCCATTGGAAACTTCTGGAGCTACTGCCAACTGATTTGAATATTTCGAAATTCCTTCATCAGGGCATTAGAAGCAACTGATGAGTAAAAATAACTAATACTCATTACTTATTTATCTATTGGAAAAATATGCATTGTGCAAGAAATAGAATGTAACCTCTCATTTATGCGTTTATCTGCTTAATTTACATAAAAATAAGTGATTGGATGTTATGTTTTTTATTTCCCTTTTTTTTGTTGTAGTGGTGAGGTAAAATATATTATAACTAGTCTTCATGCGATTTTGTCTAAATTGGCAAAACGTCAACTAATAATTTATCTTGTTTGCACCATAGCATAATATATTTCTTATAGTTTAAGTTTGAATTTTAAAAATAAACTCTACCTTCCTCACTACCAATGCTGATGACACATGCTTGTTATCTGTCAATAATGAACAAACTATTGCATCACAAACCCTGCAGTCACAAATTTCAGCCATTGAGAATGATGTGCAAATTGGAGAATTAAAATCTATTCAAACAATTTCAAACAAATTACTTTTACCCTTAGCCATAAACCTACAATATCCTGTCCTACCGTATCCTTTAACATCGTTACCTAGGACTCCTTCTTGACAAACGCCTTACCTGGAATCCTCATACTAGACTTAAAACACTAGAAAATGCCAACAGATTCCGACTACTACAACACTTACTTGACACCCGCTCTAAACTTCTAATATTCTACAAAAAAACTTATTTATACTATCATCATCAAGCTCATTTGGACATATGTTACTGAGCTTTGGGGCTCTACAAAAACATCAAATTCTTTGTATCCAATCCTTACAATTACATCATTGAGACATTATTAAAAGCATATAAAAATAAGAGGGAAAATAATATAAATGATAATAATAGAAGACATTTTTAAGCATAATAGAAAATATATAATAATATAACATTACATAACCTTCCAACTGGAGGTTTAACTATAAATATTATACAGTCGTTGGATACAACATAAACTAGTAAACATTAAATTAAGTTACATTTAAATAAGTAAATTATAAATCGTTAAAGATATTTTTATATTGACCTTGCTTTGATTTTATTAACTTTAAAAATTTCTTATCAAACAAAATTAAACTAATTAACTGTAACTACAATACACCTAGAATACATGGATTAGTAAATTTACATAAAAGTGGCTTTCCACTTCGTAAAATCCTAAATGCTCCTTATTATGTCACAAATAAAATTATTCATAAAGACCTCAACATTCCTCTTGTGGAAGACTTGGCCCGAACTAGATATTCCTCTGTTAATTCCAAACCCTCTGGTCACCCCAATCCTCTAGTTCGTAACCTTTAATCCAGTACAATTCCTAATAAGCCTCCGAGGCGTCTGAAGAGAAGATGGCCAAGGGACCTCCTAAATTAATTTATCTTTGAAGTGTTACCAATGTGTAAATTATTCACAAGTACTTTCATGTTAAATATTCGTATAGCAGATTTACTAGTTGTATATATGTTTACAGTTGTAAATTTCAATAAACTCATAATGGTTAGATTTTAATTTTTCCTAATTAATGTTTTTCTTTTTCATTTTGATTATGTTTTTTATCAAAACGTTTTTACTTTCTCTTGTTTATATATTGTAAGTGAAGATATTGTATATATTGTTTTATTTTTATTAATGTAGTTTTTGGTTTTGGTTTTTTGTTCTTAATTGTTATTCTAAAATGATCTTGTCCCACAGAAAAGTTTTTTTTCTATCTATCTGTATTGAAGGACCATGCATGAAATCATTCTACTCGATAAGGACTATCGATAGCTTTACGTTCCCATGAATACATATCTCATTGTTTCTTGTCTGTTAAGAAAGGAGATCTCTCATCCATCGCCTTTTTTTTTCTTGAAAGTTTTTTTTTTAAGCTTCGGTTTATTTATGATATTATAAGTATTTACTGAGATATTTGGTATTTATAAACTTTTTACTCTTATATCATTGACAATTCTGTTTTCAATCTTTCATTTTTCGTTCCCTGTGATTATGCTGTAACGCAAGTTGTGGTCGAATCCTAAATAATCGATCGATTCACGCGGGTCGATATAAATCGAGTTCCATTCGCTCACTTACCACGCAATGAAGGAAAATAGAACATCCGCCAGAACTGCGTTGCACAATTGTTAATGTACATAACTAAACCGGGCCGATAAGGACATAACAGTTACTGTAATGTTGTCGATTACCGATTGTATAAGAAAGGATGCGCAGGAAGAGAGAGTAAGTCTTCAGGACTCCTTCACTACTTTAATGTATGAATATATAAGATATAAAGAAAGGACTCGTATAACTTATATAACAGTTCTACCTTTGCAGAAACATAGGCTCGTGAAAGCTCAGGAACTGTTCTCGTGATAATTTAATAATTATTTATTAAATATTTAGTATCAAAATGTTATCTGATGTAATTGTCATCATTTTTCCTTGTGATTCACAGTGGATGTCTATCATAAATGGAGATAAATGCTATTTTGAAAATAATTACCATTATATCATAACTCCATGTTCATTATGTGTACATATTTAAATACAGGGTGTTTCGTAATTGCACAATAAACAAAAAAGTTCATATTGACATATATCTTAAACTCATTTATTAAACAGACATCAAAGGTTAAATATTTATTATTTATGTACTAGATTAAGACTGACTGTACAAAGTTTAACTTGTGAATACTAAATAACGGATTTTAATCACGTGATAAACAAATGAACGATAAGCAATGACATTAGTTGTTCATCTGTTTGTCTGTGTTTTTTAGTGTGAGTGAATACTGTGACACTTATGATTATCATAGGAGACACTATAAATGTATTCACTTTTGCAGAACAAACAGACATGCTTTTAACTTATTGCAGTTCGTCGAAATCTTTATCAACCGAGGTTTATTCGTGTAGGTTTTAGCGTGCAATCCTCCCTAAAGCGTCTTATATCGCCTCAAGCGTTTTACGATTTGGTTTTCTTTAGTTAGAAAATTTTTCACGATATCTTCCTATAGCAGCAGCATTGTTTCTATACACCTCGCCATGAGTTAAAAATATGTCTATTTGTTCTGTAAAAGTGAATAAATTTAAAATATTATACAGTCGTTGGATACAGCGAAATTTTATTTACCAATATCAACTGGAAAGAGGGAATAAAAATAATTGAAAAATACTGAGATGAAATAAAAGCGCATACCCAAATTAAAGGGTTTTATGGAAGATATGGATTAAAATATCTCAGAAGCTAAAAATCGGATCTGCATTCTGTAAGCGAGGGAAATGTTCAGCATTTGACCCTCTTTATAATGAGCTATTATTTATAATTTATATTTCATATTATTAATCTCGCCTTGTTGCTGTTTTCACTTCTATTGTTTGGTTTATAGCACACAACTTAGTTTTTAATCAAACAGTGTTAATTATTTAGTTAGAACCCGTTAAAGATTGAAACAATTTGAGGTCAAAATATTGACTAACTTATATATAAATACGGCTGGAATTTTTAGTGTTGGTACTTAAAATTACTCAATGATATATAATGAATGTTTTTAAACAATTTAAAGTACTTTAAAAAGCATTTTAAGTATTCTTGATATTTTGTTGGTTTCATATAATATAATGCCTGAATCCATATTATTATTATTACATATGTATGATGAATGCAAATTATCAATACTAGAAAAATTAAATTAATTTAATTAAATACTAAATAATTGAAATAACATATAGAAAATTGCAGGAGCTACAAGATATTTAGATAAAAAATCTGGTGCGCGCAACACACAAGTTTCACTTACCGCTCAACTTTGAATAGAAATTATTTTCTGGCCATGTTGGGCTATTGTAAAATGTTTGAATTGCATTTTTAACCGAGCTAAAGCTAAAAGCTTACAGCTAAAAAATCATAAATACCAATCATAAATCATTAACAAAAACCCTATTATGGATTAACAGGTTGATTATGGATTGTAGGACTATTAGTTATTAAATTGTTATTTTCCTTTGCAAACGGAATCAAGGGATTTGCATTGTCTGTCATAGACAGGTCAAAAGTTGTCACACTAATTATAGGTGGATACTGTTGGAATATCACATAAGGAATTTCCATCAAACTATTCACTAATTTAATTTTTTAAAAGGTTACTTGATGATTTTTTGCAATAAACGGACGATGGATATCTAAATATTTAAAGATAATATCAGATCTAAAGTTATTAAACTACAGTAAATATATTAAAGGTTATAAACGTAGCTATGAAATATTCTTATATTTCACTTCTTCTTTCACACAAGTACGCACAAAGGGAAGATTCATTAAAGGGAAGATTAAATTATTCACTAATTTAATTTTCTAAAAAGTTAGATAATGATATTTTGGAATAAACAGACGTTGATAAGTAATTTTTTAAATATAATATCAGATCTAGAATTATTAAACTACAGCAAATATTTAATGTTATAAACATACGCTTTATAAATCCATGAAATATTTTTAAATTTCATTTCTTCTTTCGCATAAGTACTATGAAATAGTTTTTTTAAATAATACCCTTTACCTTGATTTGATGGATTTCAATTTTTTTTTCAAACTTAAAAACAGTTTACATTTAGTTGGTAAATTTCATTTAATTTCCTTGAAAATGTATAATTTCCGAAAATAATATTAGTTTAAAAAAATTATTATTTATAATTTTTTTGCCATTCTCCGTTCCCTATTACAACTTTCTATATTAAGATATTGTTTTTTCTAAAATTCTTCTCTTTCCAACGATATATTATACCTTTACCCTCTGACCGGTATTTCCGTAGATTCATTTTCGACCTGGATAAGCATTTTTATTTTTTTCTGCTATCGAATTCTTTCAAAAGTTATATTTAGTATTTTTCCATAACTCTGAATAATGCGAGATGATTAATTATTTAAAATAAATCAAATTAATGGTACTTTAGAGAAAGACGCATATGAACATTGAGCATTTAAGCCCTGTAAAGTGACATCAATGGGGATAAGAAATATATTTACTGTAGTTTAACAATTCTAGATCTGATGTTATATTTAAATAATTAGTTATCAGCGTCCTTTTACTTCGAAAAATCGTTATGTAATATTTAAAAAAAATTAAATTAATGAATAATTTGATGAATTTTCTCTTTGTAAAATCCAAACATTATCCGCTTAAAATTAGTGTAAAAACTTTAGATCGGTCTATGGCAAACAATGAAAATCTCGTTATTTCTTTTTAGTAAACTTTACAATGGAAAATAACGGTTTAATAACAAATAGGCGTACAATCCATAATCGTTTATTGGTTGAATGTAGATATACTTTCAAATAGCTCAGAGTCTGGAATTATGTGGTTTACAAAAACAGATCGAGTACTGAGGTTTTTATTGTCTACCATTGTTATAGTTAATAGGGTTTCTATTATTTTAATAGTGTTTGTTCGCTGTAAACTTTATGCTATAGGTCCGTTAAAACTTTTATAATTGATCAACATTGCCAGAAAATAATTTCTATTCAAAGTAGAATGATAAGTGAAAGATGTATGTTGCGCGCACTACATTTTTTATCTAAATATCTTGTAGTTCCTACAATTTCTTATACTCTATGTATCTTGTTTGTTCTATCCCTGAGGAAGACCTGCGGAATTGGGTCGAAACGTTGGCTTAATGGAATAGTTTCCACTATTGAAAGGATTTAACATTCAAATAAATATTCCTAATACGTTTTTATTTAGGTACTCTGTTAATAATATTCTTTTTTTTTGCTTCCTCACTACCGAAGGTAGGGAAGCATTGTGTTCGTGCGAGAAATTAAAAACAATTTTTTGCTCAGAATCGAAAATTTTCACTCGCGTTTTACGTTTCAGACATCAAGGATCAAATTTGGTTCGGTGTCTGTCTGTCTGTCTGTCTGTCTGTCTGTCTGTCTGTCTGTCTGTCTGTCTGTCTGTCTGTCTGTCTGTCTGTAGTCAAATCGATGTGACGGGCATCTCACCTAGTACCGTTCATCCAATCTTCATGAAATTTTCAGGGATTATGCTGATTGGTGCCTAGATGGTCCCATATCAATTTTATCAAATTCCACCCAGCACTTCCGCTTACGCACGCGCAAACGTATATTTTTAGATATGCCAATATTTCAGAAAGGGCTCGTTCGATTTGGCTCAAAGTTAGATAAAAGGTAGACTTTGGTGAAAAAATAATGTAGTGTCAATTTCATTGAATTGCGTCCAACACTTTCTCTTATATGTGCACTACTAGTCCGCCGTCCGCCGTCCGCGCATTTTTTCTGAAACTACTAGACCGATTTTTTTCGAATTTGGATATAAAATCAGAGGTCACCCGAGGATCATCCTCCTTCAACGACATTACTATTCGCCTTCTAGTTTTAATATGGCGACCGAAAAACCTGCGTTGCTATAGACTGTAGCGCCTAAGAATGAACCGATTTTGATGAAACTTCGCTAAAGTCATTTTCTCTACGCCCTCTAAATTTATCTATACTACATACTTCAACGAAAAGAAGCTCAAAAAAAGTTACGAGGGATGGTAAAATTAAATTCCGAATAACTCAAGAAGTATACACATTTATGTCAATATTGTATATGGTTTTTTAGAAGTGTACGGAAATTTCTTAAAAAACAAAAAAAAAATCGTCAAAATCGGACAATTAGGAGCAAAGATATCGTCTCTAGTTTTTTTTAGATGTGCTATTGCAAAAGGTTTATCTTTTTTTTGATTTCTGAATGTGTTACTGAAGTAATGCTATTTTTTTTATCATATTACTAATGATTAAAAAAGATTTTAGTCCAATAATTAGAATCACCTTTTATTTATTTTTCTTTATAACTAGGAATTTAATGTTACTTTATATGTATAATTGTTTGGAAATAATATACCAAAGAGAAATAATTTGCAGTGGTTTTTTTCAAATTAATTATCGTTTATATATATATATATATATATATATATATATATATATATATATATATATATATATATATATATATATATTTAAATCTTTCGTGCTGAAGCCCCTCCTCCAAAATTAAATCTTGATTCGGTAATGTATATACTATTATTAGAGCATAAGTTCGTATGTAATAATTTTCAACTTTAATTCTATGTGTATTAAAGGTGATATTTTGTAGTCTGCAACTGATATAAGTAGTCTGCTACTATGGAAAATAGCAGATGAAAATAAAATATGAAATTATTCTAATAAAGCATAAAGAAATATTGAGTTTTTATGCACTCTTGTAAAACAATAAATACATTTATACATAAGACCTTTTGAACTAACAGTATTGAAATTCATGTTCAGTGTGCATTTTTTTAAATTTATTTATTTTTTTATTAAGCATAATCAAGTATGGAATCTTCAAATACGACCCTCTGTTGTTGAATGTTGAAGGATTACTGTAATCGGCTATTCCGATTCTACTTCTCTCAGAGATTTTATTCTCATTCGAAAAATTGTATACCTTGTAATATACAACGGAAACGGTGAGGAAGCTATACTGACCTTACTTGGCAGACGTTTTTTATCTGGTTATACTGCATTTGTATTTTTTTTTTGTTCTATTACAGTTTCCATTATTTTAAGATTTTTTTATTATTTTTTTACTGTAAAGTATATAAGTGGCTTTTAA
Organism: Nezara viridula; assembly: GCA_928085145.1. Lineage (NCBI taxonomy): Eukaryota > Metazoa > Arthropoda > Insecta > Hemiptera > Pentatomidae > Nezara > Nezara viridula. The sequence continues at coordinate 168,938,775 of OV725079.1, forward strand.
AAGGTTTCGGCCGGGGATTACTAATTTCTCTTTGGTACCAATCGTTTGAAGAACTCGAGGACCAAGTGCATCTTGTGCTGAAGACTTTCTCGGCGTTACATCAGGAGGAGCATCACTTTCCCTCAGGGTCTTGGCATTCTTCCTTTTATTTCTTCTTTTCCTTTTATCCTCGCTCTTGCATCAATGAGCCAGGTAGCCTGCGGTTCATTTCTAATCATCTGTTTTACTCATAGTAGGGATGGCAATCGATAGTCAAAATAGTTGAATTATCGATGTTTTCCTTCCGATATTCAGCAATTTGCCATCGATGGTATCTACTTCAATATTATCGACTTTCGATATTTTAATTTAAAAATAAAAATTAAAACTATTGTTTTCGGGAAGCGCTAGAAATGATACTGGTATAAGAATCTGATCGTTTGAAAAAAATTATAACCATCTTGCCTGTTTCATAAGGAACTAGTTAGAATTAGGGATGAATAAGAGTTTTTGTGATTTACTTCAAAGCATCTATCAGTCAGGTAGGACCGGATAATGAACATAATACATTAAAAATCACTTTTTAACCTGTCACTGCCGATCCTAAGCAATATCACAACCGTCATTAGGGTGGGGTCGGTTGTGACAAAATTTTAGTATTTATACGTAGTCAAGAGTACACTTTACTATAAAAAATAGCTTTATTATATCTAATTGATATACTAAATAAATTGAGAACAATCAAATGAAATTTGTCACAAATGTATACAGTCTTCTCTAAGACATTATCTGGTGGCAGTTTTAATTGTACTGTATTGCAGTATCTGAAATCGTGTTGATGTCCAAGTCTTTGTTTAGCAAATCGTTTGTCCCACATAGAACGGTACGTCTGTTATTTTTTATAAAACTTTTGAATGAGAAGTTTGAATTTTAAGGATATTAGAGGATTTTTTGATCCTCCATAGCTCTTTCCATTTAGTCAATTAAGGTTTTAAAAGTAATTTGAAGATGGTAAGTTCGTTAGTTAGTTAAGAATTTGGAGCGTTTTTTAAGTAACCTGGATAATCATTCCGCACATGATACGCACAACCATAGTCGCAAAAAGAAACCCGCTGCCCTATTTAAGCCTAGAGGTGCTACCAATCTCTATAATCTATGCGTGCCATCGACCTCTGAAAGTGGGTCTCTTGCGAACCTTTCCACTACGTGCGGTGAAGATGTTCCCGAAGAAGAAAGTCGGTCTGTAGAAAACTTAAGAAGCTCACACTTTTCCCTCTTTCTCTCGGCCAATCAGTGATTCATAACCAAACTCGACTATCTGGGTCTTTGGGTATTGAGATGCAAATCTTCACTGTCACTAGAGGTCCTTGTGTACAAACAATACCGACGGTTTTTCTTAACTATTTTTACAGTGGATCAAAAAAGTATTTGCATACCTCATTTTTTTTCGCCAAAATTCTCCAAAAATAGTAGTAATTATAAATTACCACTTGAAAAATATATTTTAGAAGCAATGATTTCCTTCCCCATGTGAGAAGAAAAAGTTCGGCTTAGAGTTCTCCCGAATGAATGTTTGTAAATATTGTATTTAAGTATGGCTATATTTAAGTTGTTATTTTGATTAATTTAAGTTTCTTTTTGTTTGTAGGTATTTATTTTCATTTATTGTATATAACTTGTGATTATTACACAATATTCAATTTAATAAAACACTCTGCATTCAAAAAAAGAATAAAGATAATCAATAAAGAAATCAATAAAGAAATGTTAAACATAATATAATTCCTTTATAGCCCGCTCTGTCAACTTTTGGAATTCCCTCCCGATCAAAATTCGACATTCCCCTTCCCTATACACATTAAAAAACCTTCTATCCCAATTACTGTTCCAAAAACAGTCAGATACCAGCTAACTATTAATATTATATATGTATTGTGTAGCAATCATATAATCATAATACTTGATAGTACATGCATAAGAGATAGTACATGCATTTCCTACTATCGACGTGGGAATTTCAATACATACATTTTTTTTTATTCAATTATAATTAACTGTTTATTTATATATATATATATATGAATATATATATATATATATATATATATATATATATATATATATATATATATATATATATATATATTCAAGTAAAGTTTTTTTATTTTATGAAATGAACTCATTGTATCTCTTTTTCGTTCTTCATTTCTCAAAGTGTATGTTTATGTTGTTCAACCCTTATATATAATTTTGTTCATAGTTCAAGTGATTCGTTCATAGTTTTAATTGTTTTGTTCATAATTTTAAATGCCCTGTACATAGTTTTACCTGTATTGTATATAGCTTGTACACCTAAGGTTTTCTTTACTTTTTATTTTATTTTATCAATTTTATTTATTGTTTCAAACGTTTAGGCCAGTAATATTCTATTATTTTGTACATTATTGTTATTCTGAAGGGACTTAGTCCCAGAATAAAGTTTTTTTTTCTATCTATCTATCTATCTAAAACATTAAGAAATGAAGAAAAAAAAATGAAGCAATGAATATTTGGAATTTAAAAGCTGAATTTAAAGTAAATTTTTAATAGTGTTTTATAGGAGTACAACTTTGTAATAAGTTTGATAGAAAAATAACCTTGTGTGTAGGGGAGTCAGTAATAAACAATATAATATATATAGTTTCCCTAGTTATAATATATGGTTATATATTATAACAAGGGGAAATTAACCCAAATGATTTTTTTTTATATTAAAGTAAGATTTATTACCTTAAAAATATTACCGTATGGCAGGGATTCCCAACCTAGAGCTCGCGGGCATGTCACTCGTTATACATGAATTTGATTGTTAGAAAAAAAATATTAGGAAAAGAATTGATATTTTATTTTAATAAGGGAGATAACAACTTTTTTTATGCGCTTGTGAGATATATCAGTATAAATCAGTATTTATGTTGATATTCCTATTTAAAAAATATTAATAATATCTTTTGAATATATTTAATATATTAATATATTTTGATGGTATCAACAGTTACGGGGCCGATTTTAATATCAATATTGGGCCTTCGATATCCCATCCCTAACGTAATATTGTGGTTTCCAGTTCACAAAAAAAAAAAAAATTTATAGATGTATTGGTTTGGCAAATAATTTTTTTCCGTTTTCCAGAGTTAAATAAAACTCAATGTATTGTAGACATTTAATTTATGTATTGTAGACAAATTTAATTTAATCTAAAATATATAGAATATTATTTAACATGACTTTTTCCCATATTTCCACTAACTGCATAATGCCACGTTCATAGAATGTCTGAAGTTTATTGTTAAAAAACTGATCCAAGTGGTTTTTATGTCCTCTTCCTTTTGGAATTTCTTTCCATTCATGGAGCTCTGTTCTGAACGAAATAAATGGTAGTCACTTGGAGCTAGATCTGGTGAATAGGAAGGGTGGGGCAAAAGGTTCCATCCAAGCCTTAATGATTTATTGCGAGTGACGAATGAGGTGGGAGGCCTAGCGTTGTCTTGCTGGAACACAACACCCTTCCGATCATTCATAACTCTTCAGGATGTTCTACAAATTCGATGTTACCATATATTATTGCTCTTCAAAGCCGTGTGAATTATTTTTTGATTTAATGCCTGCATGACCAATAAATAAACAAAATCTCCTTATAGGTTTTTATTTTTTATCTCCATCTGTAGTTTGTTTATGAAGGCCCTGTTGATGTCATTTTGTGTAGTTTATGTGGCTCTGATTCCTGCTAAATTTCTTGTAGATAGCTAAAGTCGTATTGAAGTTATAACATTTTTTGTGACTTTCGAAAATAAAATTATGTGAGGGACCTAAACATTAAGCCTGGAAACACAGCTGAGCTTGTGCAAATGGTTTTCTACGCTTGTGTGCGACACATTTGGGGCCATAGGAATCACTCGTAGAGATTGGGTGGGATTTTGATCAACAATGGCTTTAACATAGCTCGTTTCAATTTCATATAGGCGACCAGACCGTTGAGCATAATTGATGTCAAAATTTCCTGACTGAAATTTGGCAAACCAATTTTGACAGATCCGCTCGGTAAAGGCAAGGCATCATCCCCATAAACACTACAAATTTTTCTATGAGCCTCTGCAGCACGCTTACCTTTTTTAAAATAATATAACAAAATATGAATGATATTTTCTTCCATATTCACAGTGCAATAGCAAACACAATACTAAGTTAGTTTCAACAAGAGTTAACAGACATATTACAAACAGGGTAAACAATCCACCTTAGGGATTAATTCATCGGATAAGAAGTGCATCATAATGACCTAAAAATAAACAGAAAAACCGAAAGGGCTTATTTGCCAACCCAATAGATATAACACAAATGAACAAAATCAATTCAATAATTTTTTGTCTGTGTAAAATTTTGTATATTAATTATAACGTGTTTCTTATTCTTTCTTATTATAACGATAATCATATTCCAGAACAGTATAGTCTTTTTTTTATAAACTAGTGGTCGCCAAGTGGTCGAAATTCGACAATAATCATTATTGAAAATTTGAGGAATACATTAATAAATTTGCTTTAATTTGTTACTAATTTTTGTTTTTCCAATTTCATATTCGTACATACACTTTTATATTTATAGGAAGCAGATGGTTCGGGGTGGTGGTCATAAATAGACTAAATAGTGGTAAAACTATTTTTATAAAAAGCCTACGTTTCGTCCTGACTTTGCAGGTCTCCTTCAGGGTGGTGTGTTTAGCTAAGAGTTACACTTAGAACCTATTCTAAGTGTAACTACTGAAACGTGAAACGTCGGTTTTTAATAAAAATAGTTTTGCCACTATTTAGCCTAATTATGACCCCAAACCCGGACCATCTCCTTCCATTATAATGCAACGGTCAACTATTAAATATTCACTTTAAAGACTTTTATATCTACTTCTAATAAAAAACAGTGCTGTACTATACTTGTACACTTTTCCAGTTGTTCGATAATGAAATTCTGGATATAGTTACTTTTTTAAAAAAATATTTAAACACACTTCGCAATACAATTATTTCAACATTGAACTCGCACTATAACAATATACAAATAATTGTGTACTTTTTGAGTTATTGGCAAATCAAATTCTGAATCCATTTTTTTTTGCAACCTCTTTTCGGGGTAGTATGTTATATACATAAATTAAAAGAGCTTTAAGGATATGATTTTAGCCAAGTTTCATTTAAATCGTTACAAACGTTTTTGGGCTATAATCTATAGCGATGCACCTATTTTATTTTGAAATGTAAGACCGCATGATAATTAATTATGTATATAAAAACAATTCGGAGATTAGCGGTTTTAAAAAAACTAACATTTACATTTCTATTTATATACACTGTTTCCAATTTTTTTTACCTCAGTAAAGCTCGCCAATAGCTCCTAAACAATATAAGAAAATAGGTTGAGAAACAGAGGGAAAACAGGTACTGAATTGTTTTGTCTTTGCCTGTTTATATAATGATTCTGTCAGTTTAAAAATGAATAAAACATTAAATTTAAATGACATTTCATTACTGAACTCCTAAATTTAAACAAAAAATGCATTGAAAAAAATTGTATTATTTTGTGGGCCGAAATTTTATCCCCTTGTCCACTTGCATTCCAAACTATTTTTCCGTATAGTTCCGTATAGTGTTGCCCAAAATCACTCTTGGTCTTGCACTTTACAGTTTGCAAGACCAACACTGCCTATATGTTGCAAGACCAAGACCAAGACTGGTAAAAAAAATCGATTTTCTGAATAAAAATTGAGGCGAAATAGTTACTAATACTTGGCAATTTTAGTTCCTATATGTAAAGAATTTGTGTGACCAATAGTTTTGCATTTAACCCTTCTAATTTTTCATTCAGACTTAGTTAGGTTTCTTCTATCTAAAAAAATACAGTAATACCTCTCTAGTAATAAGCTAATAGGTAACTGCAAGACTGTTACGAGAGTCTTGTGCCAGACCAAGGCCTAGACCAAGACTGAATTTGCAAGACCAAGACTCGTCTCGGTCTCGTAATTTGAGGAACACTATTTCCGTATAAGATAGATCCTATATTTCAATAATTTATTAAAAGAAATGAGAAAAAAAGCACACACAACCCTGTAGAAATCAATGAACTAATAAGAAAGATTGTTCTATAGTTTATAAGTAACAATACAGCATATAGTCGATAGGATAATTCGTTATTAGTGTTGTTTCCGTTATTGATTTTCTGAACATTCCTCGGAGGTAAAAGACAGCTCAAACTGTATTCGCTTGTCAAATAAATCATTAATAAGAATTTTATTTATTTATTTACATGATATTTACAACTGCATACAAAAAATACATCTAGTAAATTCGCACATGGATATAATGACATGAAACATATGTTGAGAAACTACCCATTGGTAGCACTCTAATAATATGTCTATATTAGGAGATCACTCCTTTTCAGACGCCTCAGAGGGTTATCACGAATTGAATAGGAAACAAAGTTAGAAACGAGAGGGTTGGGATGGTTATGAAGCTTAATAAGAATAAAATTTACTTTCATTCATTCAATATTTTTGCATAATGTATTCTTTGGAACAATGATTCGAATAAGACAACAATGCATCGTGGATGACCTGAAATGACGTAACTATGAGGAACCACTGCTGGGAATGGCGAAGATCAGGAAATGACAGAGATGCCAATAGACTGGAGAATTCTCCAGGGGTAGGATGGAAGCCAAATCTGGAATCATTCCGGGCACGTAGTTGGAGCTATGACTTCCTCTTTTTCTTTCTTTTTGATTTCGATTGAGATTCTATTGTGATTCTTTTGTCTCTTCATCTGAAGGAAAACTACTTTTTTAAAACTTAGACAGTCACATTTGACTAAAACAAAAAATGCCTGTCAAGTAAGGTCAGTATAGCTTCCTCACCGTTTTCAGTGGCTAAAAAATATTTATATTTCAAGGTCTATCTGAAAAAAGCCTTTTTTGGGAATACAGTAATTCCACAACATTCACGATATCCACCAATATTCACGAGTTCTAAATTTGCAGATTGGGTATTTCATGATTCGTAATTTAAAAAAAAAAAATCCAGTTCATACATAAAATGCATATTGCTATTGTTACTGTAAAAGGTCTTCTGTAAAGACATTTTATTGCTCTCTGCTATTTTCCACAGTAGCCGAATACATTAGGGAGACAATTTAATCGAGTTGGCTTCAGCAAAAAATCAAATTGTCACTTCTTTTAAAATAAAACAAAACAGATCTGATTTCTCCTTATAAAATAACAATGTAAGGGATATGATAAAAACAAAAGCCATATAGCAAACAAAACAGCCTTAAAAACACACGAAAAATAAAACTGAACATTTTTGGTAACTTCTTTCCACCTGCCTCTATCTTTAGCCACAAACCACTATTATCGCCTACATACTCCTTTTCCTGTTGTTCATTCTTGGGTCTGTCCTAAATAAATGTATACTTCTATATATTCTATCTGCTTATTGGCAAGCTTGGAATTTCAATCCAATTTATCCATGAATATTATACTGTTCGATAATATTCCTCCCTAGGACTGACATATCATTTCACATATCATCAGTCCATTTGCCGATTGTTAACAGTTTGTGGATTTTGCTAATATTAACGTTTCAACTTAAAAAAAGTCTGCCAAGTAAGCCTGCCAGTATAGCTTCGTCGCCGTTTTCATTAGATCAACAATATATACGTTTCAAAGTCTATCATTTTTAATATAAGAATAAAATCTAAAGGAGAAGCCATTTTCGGAAATACAGTAACTTTTTAACATTTGCGGGTTTGACATCCACCAAGTTTGTGCATCAGAAAATACTAAAATGCTGAAGAGTTTCACTTTTGCAAATCACATATTTGACGAATCGTCATTAACAACAAAAAATCCCAGTACACCTGTATCAGTTTCAGACTACAAAATGTTTAGCACAAGTTGATGAAAATTAAAAGATTTTCTCCAAATTTTCTCCAAGTTTGGGTGAAATCGAACTAGCCGTTTTCAAACTATAGAGATGTCATATAATACCTTTCCTAATTTGAAAGCGAAAGTATTTTTTTTAAAGTAGGGGATAGAATTTGATATATACTTTATTATCTGCTAACCAATCCATTACTTCCCTCCAAATTTGAGCCGAATCGTCGAGAGATATAGATATATCAAGGAAAACACGTTTGCGCATATATAAGAGAAAGTAGCAGACGGAATTCAATACAGTTGATGATATATTATATTCTAACCAATACCTAACTTTTGCCCAACTTTAAACCTTAAAACTTTAAATTATTAGAGTGCTAACAGTGGATAGTTTCTCAACAAGCGTTTTTATGTAATTATATTCCTCTGTATACATTTCCTTGATGTATTTATACTGTTTTAAATATACAGCTGTATATTTGTATTTACTGTATATTTATATAGTTGTAAATATCATAAATAAAAAATGTGTTATTCGTTGCTCAAACTGTATAAGTTTAATCCTTTGACTGCGGGAGTTCATTCGCGAGTTTCTAACAATCTGACAGTCGCTCTGAATATGGCAGTCACTAAAAACTTTTTTACATAATATATAGAAAATTTTAGATGCATTGAAATAATTGTGGAAAACAATAGATGTAGTAGTCGGTAAGTTTTCTGTCTGACATTTTTAATTTTTTTATTAATGTGTGCCGAAAATATTAAATGTCTATTGAATATTTAATAGTTGACCATTGCATTATAAAGGAAGGAGATGGTCCGGGGTGGTGGTCATAAATAGGCTAAATAGTGGTAAAACTAATTTTATTAAAACCCGACGTTTCGACCCGACTTTGCAAGCCATCTTCTGGGCTAGAACGGACAACATACAAAAAGATAGAGAATTGTGGAAGTTACATAATATTTAGACAAAAAATTATAAAAAAGCTTATTAAAATTATAAACAGTAAGTACATCAAAATATGAACAGAGTAAGCTAAGTAACAAGATCCTAAACTGAAGTAAATAGATGCTAACAATTGTTGTAGTGTAATATATAATAAATGCAAATGTGAATATACTTCTACAGATCTACAGGAGAGATATAAAGAAAAGGAAAAAGGATATAATATGAAATAATAGACATATAGGAATGTGGAGAAAAAAAAAGAAAAAAGAAAACCAAAAAATTAAATAAGTAAGTAAATAAAATTGGAAGAATAAAATAGAGACTTGCAGGTGTGTTCAGCTAGGAGTTTTACTTAGAACTGGAAAACCAGGGTAACTGGAGGTATAGGGGAAGCTCACTTGTTTGGGTAATGGAGAAGAACCTAGAAAATCACAGTATCTAAAATTTGAAGATGGAAGACTTGTTACTTAGCTTACTCTGTTCATATTTTAATGTACTTACTGTTTATAATTTTAATAAGCTTATTCACATTGTTTATAATTTTTGTCTAAATATTATGTAACTTCCACATTCCTTATCTTTTTGTATCTTGTCCGTTCTAGCCCTGAAGAAGACCTGCAAAGTCGGGTCGAAACGTCGGCTTTTAATAAAAATAGTTTTACCAATATTTAGCCTATTTATGACCGCCACTCCGGACCATCTCCTTCCTTTAAATGTCGGTCAAATGTAATTCCTAAATGAACAATGTTGCCAAATTCACTGCTGTTTCGACAAGCAAGATATTTTACAATAACCTATTATTATTATTATTAACGAGTACAATATAACGACATGGGAGACAGTCGTTATATCGATAGCGATCTTCGATGATATAATTGACTAGTGAACTATAACTGAAAATGTTTCCGCTCTGTTTGCGCATGCTCCATTCGCCATTTTGTCGGTATGTTTGTTTACACGAGACCACTGCCCGCAGCCCCGGTTCTATTCTAGTAGCTCCGACCACTTTCACTGGCCGTTCGGACTAATTTGGAAATTTTAATTTTTTGAAATTATTTGAGGTTAACGAACGAAACTTTCACGGAGCGGAAGATGAAATGTGCCACCAATTCATCAGAATTAATTGACTTTCAATCATTTAAATTTTTGGAATAGGCCACTTCATTAAGAAGGGGTAAGTGCTATTTGACGTCAGCATTCTAATTTATAAGGCATACAATTTAAATAAATATAAATCAATCACCCTAAATTAATACGGTAATAACGCCTTAACTAATTAATTAACAATTAGTGATTATAAGCTAATTATATATTAGCTTATTTATTTATATATTTCATTTTTGAGTCCTGTATTCCAGAAATTATTTTTTAATGGCGATGCTGGTAGTAAAACTTAAAAACATAAAAATGTTTTTAATAACCATCTAGAATTACTAATAATAAAATCAGACAAAATTAAGAAAACTGTGATTATTACAAAGACTGAGTACGATAAAAAAATGCATAACCTACTGGATGAACGTCTAATATATAGATTCCTTAGAAAAGATCCTTCAAGTGAAATTCAGGATAAATCCTTAACATATATTAATAAATTAATGAAAATGAAAAGGTTAAAGAAAAACTCATAACCAGACATTATACAATATTACGAATACATGGTCTTAGTAAATTACATTAAAATGATAGGCCTCTTAGACCAATTGTAAACAATATTAATGGCATAACGGAAAAATTGGCAAAATTCCTAAACTCTGCCTTAAACAATTTGAACAATAAGAACAGACACAGAGTGAAAAATGTAATACAAGTAAAAGAGAAAATTAACAGTATAAATATGATAGACTAAAATTAAATTTGAGTAAGCTATGACGCTGAAAGTTTATTTACGAACGTTCCACTGAATGAAATATATAAAATACTTGCAAAAAAGGGATGAAATGGAATCTTACATAGATATAAAATATAAAAATGTTTTTTTATGAAAGGAATTAAATTAATTTGCAAAAATGGCTATTTCTCCTATAATAATAATTATTACAAAATGAAAAATGGTCTACCGATTGGCGGATGTATGCCAATCAATCTTTCGGACTATATATTTTAATAATCTAATAGATAAGATTATACTTGAATCTCTAATTACTAATAAAGTACGTGGACGATATACTTACGATAATAAATAAAAATGAAGCTAGTAATTTTCTGGATAAATTAAATTTCAAATAAACCTAAATTTACAATAGAAATTGAAAATAAAAATAGAATAAGATACCTTGATATGTATATTGACAGAAATAAAAGTGGAGAACTTAGCACATCATGGTGCAAAAAAATAATAACTAGTAATAAAATTATAATTGGCTCAGTAAGCACCAAAAACATCAAATAATTAATACAGCTGAGAATTTAATAGGCAGGGCAAAATTAATAACTGATAAAAATTATATGACAGATATCAAATCACAAATATATGAAATTCTATTAGAAAACTATCCTATTAATTGTGGTATAAAAATAATAAGTTGAGTAAAAATAACAATAGTAACAAATAAATTAATGATATTAGTAGTAATAAAAACGAGAAAATAAACCCAAATAATAAATTTAATAAAGAACCAAATTTATTTTCTAATTATTATTATTTTTTTTATTTTAATGAAATTTACAACTGTATTACATGAGCAATACAGCAAGTAAATGTGACATTGGTAACATGACATGTACAAAATGAAGAGAAACTACCCATTGGTAGAACCCAAATCTAATTATTTTAAAATTGAAAATACTATAAAATAGAAAACTTCCCTGAACGATATACATGTTATTAAGACGCAAAATGAAAAATATAATAATAGTCAACAATGCACTAAAAAATATTTTAGCGTCACATATATTAGAAAATTAAGTGATAAAATAGAAAGAAAATTTAAACAATATGATGGAAGTGCAACCAAATTTGCAAGAAACCCAATAATTAAAATAGATAAAATTTACTCTAAAACTAAATATAAAGTTTCACCTACTGATAAATTAACAAATATTATTTATAAAATAAACTGTAAAAAATTGTAAAAATTAATCATATTTTGGACAGACATTACTGTGGTTTGAAAAAAGACTAAGCAACATAAAAAAAAAACTGTAATTAAAAAATAACAAAAACTAAACTAGCTACTGGGCTTTCTCAGCATACTATGGAAACTAAACACGAATTTGATTTAAAAAACACTAAAATCCTTCATAATGAAAATAATATTAATAAACGTATAATAAAGGAAGCTGTCTGTAGATATTACAAAAAACTTGAAAAATTCTGTAAATAATCATACGGATGTAGATAATTTGAATACATTTTATGCCAGTCCAATTGAACACATAAACATTTCAAATGAATTGCTTGTATTGCTAATAGATCATCATAAAATATTAAGATACATCATTCATATATATATATATATATATATATATATATATATAAATAATCTTCAGCTACTCCTATAATATTAGCTAGGTACTCAATAGCAATGATACTGACAACATGTGGGTTAACACATAATAAGATAATTTAACATTATATAAATATTTTAATAAGAAAAAATGATAATGATAATGTAACAAAATAGTTAAAAATAGACATGACGATCGTGAAACTATTACGAGAAGACGTATGTATTTTACATAACTAATATAATGGACAAGTACATGATAGGTAATTATAAAAAACAAATTATATTTAAATATATGATTTTGTTTTTAAATGCCAATGATTATACGAATAATCATGCATACAAATTTAAATAACAAATATTAGATATGACTGTGAATTGAAAAATTGTTTTTAGTCTTGAAAATGGCTCGACGAGCCGAAACGTCGTAGGAGGTTTGTGGAAATGAAAACAAAAATATGACACCGAAATAAAAGAAAATAATACTGAGAATAAAAAAGCACTGCTACATAAATAAATAAAATATAATCATAAGGCCGAACGTAAATTGTCACAGGGACAGCACAGGCGTAACAGAGGGGAGACATAGCACCTAGTTCTGAGCCGTCTTTACACATTGAATCTAGCTAAGCATCTGCCTAGTTCCGATAGACGTGGAATTACTAACTATATCCTTGAATGGACTTAGTCGCCTTTGGGGTGCATTTTGGGGCCTCAGATACCCAGCTACGAGGATCATTTACAATGGAATGATAGTGGGTATTCTGAGGTATGCCTCTCCTACGTGGTCTCAGAATCTCTCACACCGTCAGAAACGAAGATTGGCGACAATTCAATGTATGGTTCCGTTGCGAGTCACAAAATCATACCGAAGTGTGTCTCATGAGGCGTTGCAGATCTTAGCAGGAGGAGTACCTCTCGACCTTCCCCTACGAGAAGAATCGCTGATATTTAAGTTAAAAGAGAAGGCTCAGCAGGTCTTCCGGAGAATATCCGAGTGAGGATTGCAGAAGAATCAAGAAAATGGAAGAGGATTATCCGGGAGGATAACATAGATGAGTGGAATTGGCGATGGGTAACAACCTTGAAAGGAGCAACTTTACGAAAATATTTCCCCACCGTTCGAAGTCGCTTGAAAGCTAAGTGGGTTCTCCCGGACTACTGGGTCTCTCAATTCCTTACGGGGCATGGGAGTTTCCGCTCTAAGTTACATAGTTTTGGAAAAGACATAGATCCCCTATGCCCCACTTGCGGAGTACCGGAGATGGCTGAGCATATTATCGTCAACTGCACCGCCTTTGATGGACTAAGGGCCGAATGATAAGAAAAATTGGAATCTATGGCCTCACGGAGGATGAATTTCCCGAGTTAGTGGCGGAGCAGAACTACCCGTATTACAAAGATTTTGTGTACGGGTGGAAAGCTGCTCTGGGGCCGTCCCACTTTAATCTGGGAAGAAGAGGACCTGCTAATGAAAGGCCGCCAGACTAATATGGTGAAAATAATGAAAAAAGAAGATATTTGAAAAAACAAAACAAAACAAAATTGAAAATTAATTTGTGGTTTAACAGCAGGAATGGCATGCACTTGTGTGATATGCCACCCCTGCAAAATCCCGTGTTGCGGAAAGGCAAGGAAGTGTGCATAAATAAATAACAATATATATGAATGCACATTGTTGAGTTGCTAAATGACCTAGCATACTGATCAGTCCTAATCGGTAGTATTTAATGAGAGAGAACAAAAAGGATGAAGTTTTGCGCGACAATCATCTTCAGTACCGAATGTTGAAATTAGAAAATGCTTTGGGGCCTAACTCGCAAAGTAAACATTCTATGGTAAAATTTTCGGTAATATATGTCGTATACATAAATTTAAAGAGCATCAAGGAGACTTTAGCTAAATTTCTCTGGAGTCGAAACATACGTTACGTTTTTTAACGACTCCGGTTTTTTTGGGCGTCATCTTGAAAGAATCTTCCATTTGGTAATCATATTTAATCTAAAAAAAAAATAGGTTCAGTAGTCAAATTTTTAAATGAACATATAAGTTGTGGGAATTTGCCTAAATTTGTTAGGAAAGTCGTGTGAATGGACACACCAGATTTTTTCAGTATAAATATTTCACCCTAAATAAACTTTTTATCAAGTCATTTTTTCTTTTAGTGATTGATCTTTTGATTTTTGAAATAAATTTGGAAAGTGCATGTATATTACAAATTTACTGAAAGTGAAACCAGTGATAGTTAATGTAGCCTCAATTCTCAATTTTCTTAATTTTAATTTGTATTTTATTAATTTTCTAGATTTGACAGGTTATAATTATACCAGTTCGTTAACTCTTTCTAAACTTTCGTTTTTCTGCAATTTAAATTAATTTTGGACGGGTATAGTAGCGGTTACTTCAGGGACGAAACCGTTACGATGAAAGGTTTTATATAAACAGATACTTTTTTTGTGATGGATTATATACTAATTATTATTTGTAACTGATTACAACTCCGTCTGTTTTGAACTATTACTAGGAATGAAGAAAGGTATGTGTTTTTGTTATACAGTAATTAATTTTTTTTCTTTTCCTGATAAAGAAAACATTATCATATACATTTCAATTAAAAATATAAATTTAAATATTGATTCTCCTTGATAATGACCTCCTTCCACAATTCTCTGTGCAAGGCCAATACTCTAATTAAGATCGATTATGTCCCGAGCAAATTAACCAAAATACGACCCTTCCAATTTAGAAATTTTTTTTTTCCTTACTGGGTCCGATATATTTTACACTAAAAATACTAATCACTTAATGATTATTACCAGATAATAATTTCGATTACAAAGTTTAATAAAATAAAAATCATCATAATATTTAATAATAGTCATCAAATTAAAAGCTTCATAAGATAGGTACATTTCTATAACTTTTCCAGGTAAAAATGAATAATGTTAAAAAATCGAAAATATTTTTGATTTCTTAGTTTGCACAATCTTAAACTAAAAATAAAATTTTTTCACAGTCTAACTAGTTATGTAAAAAATGTCTATTAAAATTGTCTCTATAAAATATCTTTATACTTATACTTATTAAGGGAGTGGGGTAGCTCAGTGGTAGGGCACTGAGCTTCCAATGCAAAGGTCCCAGGTTCGAACCCCGGCTCATAGCAGAAAATTTATTTATCTGTTTCATTGGCCGTGGGACGACCCTGGTTTGGAAGTCCCTCCTGGGGCACACCCAGCCTCTATAAAAGTGGGTACCCTTAATTAAATAATTGATTAAGAAGGAAACCCTAGCGGTTGAGCGCGATCTCGGTCAAATCACCTCCTTGCACAACCGTTGACCTAGAAACAGTACTTTCCCTAAATAGTACTGAACCCCAGACCCTTCATGGATTGTAGTGGTACAGGTTTTTTTTTTTTTTTTTTATACTTATTAAATATTAAACCTGTTCACTAACCAGCACCCTAGAAAAAAGTGTTGAAAGATTTGAGAGGAAAATCCTCCGCACAATAACCTGATCAATTTGGGATCAGAGTACTAAAACATGGAGAAGAAAGACCAATAAAGAACTGCTTACAGAAACCGGTCAATCAATATCCCATCATATGAAGGCACGGAGGTTAAGATGGGACCTATAGCTCATAGCAATCCATCTGGAAGCCTCTAGGTAATAATGAATGCCTCAATAGAAGGACAAAAAGAAGATGGATAGATAGAATCAACAAAGATGGAATAGAGCTGCATGCAGATAACTGGAAAGAAATAACCCAAGGCAGGCAGAGATGGAGCAGGCGGCAAAAGATATACATGGTCTGTAATGTTAACAGAAACAATATATATATATATATTTTAACAGTTTCTGTGAAAAGTTTTAGGAAATTTTTTATAGGACTTTTTTTTTTTACTTTAAGACTTGTCAAAGCTATTTTGCTAAAAAAATATTTTAATTATTATTGTAAGATGAAATTGCTCTGGATATTTATTGAATATTTCTAGATATATGATCACTGAATGTAACTTATATAGAACTTGAACTAGAAAGACTATTAGTTAAAAACTGAAGTAACATTAGTTTTATAACGATTAAATGAGAATAAGATGAGAATTTTATTATATAACTGCTTTTATGTCATTTAATTAATTAACTTAATTAAATCACGAGAGTGCTGTTATTAAGTGATGAGCTGCGATGTTAAAGTTTTTAAAGTTTTGTTAAAACTTTTTAGGATACATATTCCATTTTAACAGTTTCTGTGAAACTTTTTATGATAAAAGTTCCATTTTTAATAATTTCTGTGAAACTTTTTGTTATAAAGTTCCAGATTTATAGTAAAAGTTTAACTTTTATTTATTCAAGTTCTTATTTCTTAAGTTCTTAAAAAAAGTTCCGTAAAAAATTTTTTTTTTTTAATCTATTTATTGAATAATAATACAATCAGCCACTGCTGGAGGGCTATAAGTATTAGGGCTAAGAGTTCTCATTCATACAATATATACAAATAATAGAGAAATAAATATAAATATATAAAGTAAATAAATAATACTGATGAAAAAAGAAAATAAAAGAAAAAAAAGTAAACAATAACATAAAAAGAAACTTATAAACACAATCATACCTATATACAATATATACATTCGCCCAGGAATCTCCGAGCCAGGCTTTTTCCCCCACATATGGAAGGCAAAGCAAGACTCCATGAGATCCCAGTGCCACTTTTCCAGCCGCATCACTAGTATTAGAAGCCAGTGGAGACTGAAAGAGGGCACTAGAGCCACAGACGCTCTGGACATGAGTGAAGATGCTGGCCATTGCCAGGACTCCAGAAGCATATTTACAAGAGATCTCTGGACCACTGCCGTTTTAACCTTCGTGGAGGATTGTAGGGATGAAGGGAGCTGGATAGGGATTGAGCTAGAGGATTTGGATGATGGATAAGGTTCTGGTGAAAGTTAGAGAATCTGGATGGGATGATGTCGAGGACAAATGGGATGTTGAGGTCATGGTGTAGGGTCTTGTTTGTGACATAATATGGGGCATTGACTATTGTTCTAAGTACTTTGGACTGGAAGGATTGGATGCGTTTGATATTCGAATGTTTAGCAGTTCCCCACAGTTCAAGTCCGTAGGTCCAGATAGGTTTCAGTAATCGGACTTAGATTAGAGTTAGAATCTGTCTTAATCGGATTACACATAGTTCTAATGTTTCGTTTGTTTGAGTAGTTATGAATATAAATAATTTTTATATAGGCTTTTTAGCGAAAACGAAAGAACTTTTAAATATATTTTATTTAAATAAATGTTCTGCAAAACAACTGAAAAACTATGGATGATATTAATTCCAATGATACAGCTGCTATTTAAATTTTTTTTTTATTTCAAGCCTTGATTTATAGTGTAGAGTAGATAAATTCTTATTTATTATTTAATGAATATTTACCTTAATTCATTAACCTTTACATTAATGAAATGAACTTTGAACATTGAAAAATTCTTCTTCTTAATGTAACGGTATGTAACAAATGCACTAGAGTTTATGTAGTCTCCTATAGTACATTCCTTGCATTATGACCTCAATAATTGAACATTATTTTCCGGAGTGCGTCATTATGAAATAATTCCCGCCTTTGCCGATTTAGGTGGCGGTCGACCTCGGGGACCTAATGGTGCCTTGATCGGCCCCACAGCCTAAGAAATATTTCGCAAGGCTGTCGGGTAGGAAAAAATGTGACATATTTGAATACTGAATCAGACCTATATATCTAATATTTAGAAAGCAACGGCAGGAATAATTGTGCTGTTTTAAATTGTTAACGCAAGTAAGGTTAGTTCCTAAATTCATCGTTGAACTCATTGATAGTATCGAAAATCCATCAAATCATTCCCTAAACTCCTCAATGGAAACCACCGTTCCGATTCCGGAGAGGAATCTTGGGCAGCCTGGGGTTTTAACGCTCACACAATTTCTTATTTATTAATCTTTCGTTATTTTTTTTTTTTATTTCTTAAAGACATTTACAGCTGTATTAAATAAATACATCTAGTGAATTTGAACATAATGTATATAATGACGTGAAAAACACTTGCTGAGTAACTACCCAATGGTAGCACTCTAATGATATGTTTACATTAGGAGATCACGTCTTCTTTTCAAATTCCTCGGAGGGTTATCAGGAATTGAAGAGTAAGCAAGGTTAGAAACGAGAGGGTTTGGATGATTCTGGAGTTTATTATGGAAGGATAGGTATCTTTATTGGGCTAGATCTGAAACAAAAGAAACATTAAGGTCATTATGGATGATTTTATTGTAACAAAGTAGAGGAGCATTGAGGATTTTACGAAGGATTTTGGATTGTAAGGATTGGATACGAGAGGAATTCGATGGTTTGGTGGAGCCCCATAGCTCAACTCCGTAAGTCCAAATATACCTTATTATAGTCAAGTATATGAGTCTTTTGTAATTAATTGTAAGTTTAGAGTGTTTGTTTATTAAATGCTGAAGTAATCGGAAACGTCGAGCGGTTTCTTGTCGTTTCAGTCTAGTATAAGGATTCCAAGTCAGTCGTTTGTCCAGGTGGAGTCCTAGGTATCGGATTTGCTCAACAGGGATAAGTGGAGTATTGTTAAAGGAAACTGTAGGACAGGAATTCGTTGGTTACGACGATTTTTGTTATTGACAGATTTTTCGAAATATTCGCTGGGGGAGAGATCTACTTCCTTAACATAATATAGTAACTTAATCAAGGCAAGAAAGTGGTACTGCTGGATAGTATTATAATAATAATATTAAAAAGTTTTATTGACATCTATTGGTTTTACAAAATTCTCTACATTAGGGAGACAGAAAAGCCTAAAAAAGGGATACAAAAAGAATTGGCTACAGCAAAATAAAAATATCTGGTGTGTCCACTCACACGACTTTCCTATCTATTTCAGAAAAGTTTTTATATATTAACATACGTTCATGAAGAAACAAAAAAGAATTGAACTAGATTTATTTTCCTGAAAATTGATCAAACAAAAGATTTGAGTACGATTTATTGGATAAACTAAAGCAATGTAAACCGTCTTAAGGTGAGTAACATTTCAATACCCTCTAATATTGCTGATTAAAAACTTTTTGCCATAGCTTAGTGTTGTCAAACAATAATTTCTGTTGCACGTAGAGGAAATAGTGAAGATTGTGTGATGCGGGCAACAGATTTTCTTACTTTCACTTAGTAATCTTTATTCTCTCATTCACCCCTTCCTGACACCAGGATATGAACCCGTAATCTTACATTGGAAATTGAATAGCTGTAACTTCGTTTTTTTTTACCTTTCAAAAGTTACATTATAAATTTTACCGTAAAATATGTACATCGGGAGTTAGGCTCCATAAGATTTTTCTTTTCTTGATAACTTTTTTCCTGAATTTTTTCGGGAATTTAGTCTATATACGAAAATTGAAAGGACAATGATTCGGTGGGCGGGGTAGCCGAATGGGCTAACGCGTTATATAAGACTTGGATAAAAAAATAGTCACTAGTTCGCGTCCCGGTGCCCGGAGGAGTTTTTAAATCCCCGCCCACACTCCCTAGCCCGGGAAAACTCCGTATAGCCTTAAAGGCGAGGAAGGGGAGGACAAAAAAAAAAAAAAAAAAAAAAAAGGACAATGATTCGAACATTATAGCAAAATTGTTAGAGCCGTTTTCGCGCTACAGTCTATACAAAAACTGCGCATGGAGCAATGAATTTCTGTCACAGGCATCAGTAGTCAAAACTCCACAAAATAAAAAAAGAAGCAACAAAATCGATTCAGTAGTTCCCGAGAAAATCTTGGCACAGACAAACCAATGGCTAAAAATGTGTTTTTCGGACTCGGCTCTGAAACGTATAAATCCTTCGAAAACCGCATATCGGAAATTTGACCCGATTGCAATACTTTCCTTACCTATTATAGGTATGAAAGTAAAAATCATATTGTCAATTTTTTTAAAATAAAACAAAACAGGTATGATTTTCCCTCATAAAATAACAATGTAAGTGATAAGATAAAAACAAAAGTCATATAGACAACAAACAGTCTTAAAACACACGAAAAAATAAATAATAGAAAACGAAACAACTGAATATTTTTCATAACTTGTTTCTATCTGCTTCTATCCATTATAGCTAAGGATAGCTCATTCATAAAAATCCAACGATCCTTAGAGATCTATATAACCTTAGATCCGGACATCTATATAACCGTATTATTTATAGTGTAGATTAAACTTCACAGAATGATAAAAGTAGATTATATTTTGTTTCATACTGAATAGTCTACGTAATATGTCAGTATTATATATTAAAGAACAAAGAACATTGTAGTTCGATGTTAGACTAATTCAGCGCCATGTTACCCCTAATTGGTAGGACATCACTACATGTTAGTTCTAGAGATAAATATCTTTCAATTATTGAAATAGCTTTCATTTGTTGCAGAGAACGGACAAGAAGTGTGGAGCGGTAAGGACAACTAACGGGGTTCCTCCAAGGACAACTTCTCAGTTCTCTCTTCCTCCTCTGCCTCTTTCTCTCCAGCCCTTGCCTGTTCTTCGGGGTCCTATTATTATTAATTCCTTTTCCTTTCTGCCTTTATTTGTTACTAGATCTACATGGAACTTTAGTAACACCAAGCACACTTAACTAACTGGATAACATTTTAAATTTATGGGAAAAACATAAGAAGGCATCACTAAAAAAACTTACTTGCTAAAAGCGTTTTACATTTCAATGTCTTTATACTAACATTATATATACACACATATATATACAGGGTGTTTCATGGTTAAGTGGCCAAACTTAAAGTATGATTTAAGGACCTCAAAACAAGAAAAAAACATTCCTATAAAGGTATGTTCGCAAACGCTTTGTTTAGGATACATTGACACCTAAAGATTTTCATTTTTATAAATTATTTGCGTTAAATTAAGTAAATAAAACTTATTTATTTGTTCCAATTACGTTATTAATTAAACGTAAATATTAAATTCATGTTAAATGTTGTTCACAGGGATTTCCTTGAACATTAAGACATGCTCGGCATCTTTCTTCAACAGCAGCAGTGGTAGAACGGCACTGGATATGTGTTATGATTTCACAAGATTCAATTTTCCTTCTTCGTAAGGTCACTAACCGGGTTTACAAAGACTTTTTGTTTAATGTCACACCAAACAAAAAAACGCAGTGGTGCAAGGTCTGGAGAACGTATGAGTACTCTGCGAAAACCTCTTACAAACTGATAAATGTTATTGAGAGTTCCTAATGCTAATTCCAAATAGTATTAATCCTTATGTTGTCAGTAGTTTTTATACAGTTAGGGATAAAAGGCCATACTAATAAGTATTCTATCTAATCCATCTCCTAAACAAAGCATTTGTTGACATACCTTTACTTTGAAAAACAATTAATATGAATGTTAATGTTTACATTTAATTAATAAAGTAGTTAGAACAAATTGATAGGTTTTATTTATGTTATACAACGTAAATAATTCACAACAACGACAATATTTTGCTGTGAATATCTCATAAACAAAGCGTTTGCAGACATACATTCAGAGGAAATGTTTTTCTTGTTTTGAGGTCCTTAGTTCATTTTTGCAGTTTGGGAACTTAACCCTGAAACATCCTGTAGGAATAATCTATGTTTTAACTATTCAAAGTCAACATTCAGTACTTAAGTATACCAAGTATTTTTAGCTATTTCTCTGTTATACGTATATTCAAGTTTTATCAATAATCTGATCTAGATAAGGCGAAATATAAATGTCATGGTAAAAAAAAAAAAATAAATAAAAAATAAGACGATGTATATTTCTGTTACATAGAGATGTAGATAAAAAGATAACAATTTTGGGGAGACTTAAAAAAACTAAGGTGTGCGGTTTAGATCACACGATAGAAGTTAAAATACCAACAAGACGAGATTAATAATATGAAAAATAAATTATGAGTAATATAAGAATTTTCTAATTCTTCAATCCTTCTTTTTAACAGGTTTTCCTGTGTTTCCGTAGATTCTTCTGACTCCTCTTTTTTTCCCTCATCACATTGGTGTACTACAAGATAGCCTGTTAAATCCAATTCTGTATTCGCTATACATCTCTGGCCACCCTAATATCACCATCTATTTCTTCGCTGACGATTCTGCAATTTTATCTTCCCACAAGAATCCTACTATCGCATCAATTGCCCTTCAAAACCACCTCTTCAAAATTTTTTTGCAAAATGGAAAATTGAAATCAATAGCAACAAATCCACCCATGTGACTTTTCTCATGTCCACCCATAACGATTGACAATATCCCAGTGTCTTCAAAACACTATGTACGGTACCTAGGACTCTACTTAGACAAAATACTTACCTGGAACATACATATTATATTAAAAATACAAGAACTGACTTGATGATATAACCAACTCTCTTATATATATCTGTATGTATATATATAGTTATCTATACCATGTGTAATATAATTGTATAGTCCTCTCTTCCTCCGTGTCTCTTTCTTTTCAGCCCTTGTCTGATCTTTCAGATTGTATTATTAATTCTTATTTTTCCTTTCTGCCTTTATTTAGTCATACAATTACATGCTATGTTAGTATGTAAGTAAATCACACCTGATTTATTGAATAACATTCGAAATATAGGAGATAAAACTAAAGGGGGAATCACTAAAAAAAAAACTGATTTTCTAGAAAATCTCCTGTTTGATTCATATCCGTATTTAATGTTTTTATGTTATTAAAAATAATTTAGTTATTTTTGTTTGTTTTGACTTTTGGATGTTCTTCGGTACTGCTTCTCTTAAATGCTTGAGACAGTTATGCTAAATTTACATTTTGAGAGACTATTTTTTTTTAAACTAATATACTCCTTTCTCAATATCTTAATGTATTAATTTTACTATTTATTTTCATTTCTTATATAACTTCATATTTCTTTTTTATGTTTTACATTTTAATCTAAGATTCCCATTGTAACACATATGTCACCCTTTTTGATTATGCCTACTTCATCATTCCACACTTTGTAACAGTTATTATTATTTATCTCTAAGTTCTTAGTCATTATTCTAACAATTTCATTTTACTTTATATTTATTTATTTTATATTTTATTTTTTTTATCATCACTACTTATTTTTCTCATACCTTGTTATCTGGTTAATTTCTTAGCCCTGATGAAGGCCTGAACTTCAGGCCGAAACGTCAGCATATGTAAAAATAAATATTATCATTTATTTTTGCCTTCCTTTTTGACTGACCACCCCAACTATTCTTCTCTTCATTTTTTTTAACTGTATTTACTCTATAAGAAAAATAAATAAATGATATGAAATGGTGTTCGAATGGTTTATAAGGTATTTTAAAAAAATAATTAGTAATATACCACCTATGCATTCTATAGGTGGTAAATTACTAATAGTATAGAATAATAAATAAATAAAAAATATAAAAGAGCAATAATATTTTTTGTGATACATTTTTTATCTTGTATTTTTTAAAATATCAAATAAATTCAAGTTACTGAAATTACTATACTCAATTTTTTTCCAATAAATGAAACAAATCGTTTTTTTCATTAATTTTTTTTATAGTTCAGTATAATAAATAATCCCATTTAGTTTTGATTATTATTTATAAGGGAACGTTTCGGGGAATCTTAGTCCTTCTGTTCAATATATGATATGCCTCAAATTTGGGTAAGTTCAAGAAACTAATATGTTTGATCAATGTCATGTGTTCAAAGTTGAAAAAACATATTTAACAGATTTTTGGATATGTCATATGCTGCAGAAAGGGGCAGAGAACACAAGAAATCTTCACTAATAATAAATACATAATAACAAAAACTAAATGTATGATTTATTATACTGACTAATAGGCAGAAAAATTAATGAAAAGATAAGTTTAGAAAAAAAAAGTATAAATTACATGAGCTATTAACTTCTCTCATTTGTAATTAAGCTGTTAAATTACGTGCCTTATAAATCTGAGAGGCTGGAAATAGATAATAAGCCATTAAGAAATAGCTATTCATGCTAATAGCTTGCTACTTAACAGCGATGTCAAATAATAAAACAACTTCCGCTCATATCTGAGGTCATGATAGCAAATAACGTCTTTATGATTCTGAAATTATTGCTCACAGTTTATTACTAATCATCGCAGAATACAGTTCTAATCATCCTCTAATGAGGTTTTTTTTTACGGTTTATTCATACAGGCTATTATTTAAAATGTATATTTTGTATTTATCATTTCGGTATATATGTAAAAAATATAATGCATTTATATTCAATGTTATGATATAATTGAAAAATTCTAAACAAAAAGCTTTTAGAATAGAATAGAATAAAATAGAAAATAATTTTATTCTGGGACAAAGTCGCTTTAAAATAACAAAAAAGGAAAAAATTAAAATATTATATCTGGTATAAATAAAAACAAGCATAAAAAGTAAAAATAAAGAGAAATAAGTAAAGAAAATATTAGTTAAACATACCAAATATAAAATATAAAAAAAAATCTATATACAAAACACTTGAAACCATGACAAGAAGCTTAAAACTATGTACACTATTAAAACATAAATATACACTTTTAGAAGAAAAAAAAATACATTACACTCTTCTTAGAAATAAACTCAGTGTTTCTGTAGAAAAAAGAAAGAAAAAAGAAAGTCGAATTTGATAGTAAGAATTGTCTGAGAATTTAAGTGATGAATTATATGTAAATACATCATTATGTTAATCATTGTAAGTAATATGTAATTTTATATAAAGTTAGCGGGGGTAAACAGTATCTGACTGTTTTTTCGAATGGAATAGGAGGGTTTTAAATATAGATAGGGTGGGAGAATGCCGAATTTTGATTGTAAGAGAATTCGAGAACTTAACAGAGATAGCAATAAAGGAGTTTTGGAATGAGGCAGATCTGTGAGAAGAAATGTAAAATTCGGCAGGTAGAGATCTTGTGGAAAGGGAATGGACTGAGGACTTGAATTGGAGATGGTTGTAGGCCTAAGAAGAACGATGATTTGATAGAAGAACGTACCTAGGAAATATTGTCTTCGAATGGAGGGGAAGAGCCACTTTAACTCAGTGTAGTGGTGAGAGACATGGGAGTATCTCGGGATACCAATTACAAATCTTACGCATCTAGTCATTAGTATCTTTTTTTTTTCTTTTTTCATTAGCCTGACTTTTTAGTCACTAAAATCCAACAAAACAATTAAATATTTAGAAAGAATTTTCAATGAAGCTATCGAGTAGAGGCAAATTCAGATAGTAAATAATTAAAAAATTTAACGTCCTACCAATTCAGACATCATCAGGAAAAAAAAAAAAGTCATGATCACAAATAATAATTGGCCAATAACTCAAGGTGACCTTTATCGTACCTTGAACCGAGGTTCAAATAAGTACCGTTACTCAATTCGGCTATCTTCGGTCAAATTGAGCTTCTGCAGCATCTGCAGAATATTTCTCAAATTTGTAAGAAATATAAATTAATGGCATACAAATTTTGGTCACTCAACCTCCTGAATGGGTTGTGGAGCCATACGTCCGGAGGGTCATTCCAAATATCCTGATGACCAGAAGGGAAGAAGTGGTACTGACCCGGCTAAGGATCGGACGTACTAGATTATATTCTTAAAATCATTAACCTTTTTTTTAATGTCTTCGTTAACTTATCTTTTTTTAATCTTTAATCTTTAACTTTAATGGTTTTTGTCAACTTTTCTACTTGTAATTTTTTAAATATTTAAACTGTACTCTTTAACTTTCCTTATTTTAATATTAATTTTTATTTTTTAAAACGTAGTTTTAGATTTTATTCTTGAAATCATTAACTTTTATGTTAATTGTCTTTGTTAACTTATCTTCTTTTAATCTTTAACTTTAACATAAACAAAATACAAACAGCACAATCAAAAATTTTACGAAAAATTGTTAACGCACTTTAGTACATTTCAAACACTACAATACATAACGACTTAAACACCCCAACAGTAAAATCCTACATCCACGACAAATAAACTACATTTCATTCTTCAACCCAAAATCACTGCAATTCTCTGGTTCTTTCTGTCTCCTGCTCCCTGTTACCTGAGCAACGAAGATTAAGAAGAAAATGTCCAAGAGACCTACTACATAAATAAAAACATCAGTATAAAAAAATCACGCAATTACACCAAGACAATAAAAACACAACAAATTTGCTAGATGCGCAGGTGCAAATCGCATAAAATAAAATATAAATAAATAAAAACTTTAAATTTTTACGTAAATATTTTTAACTTTTTAAACTTTAAGTTTTATTTGTTAGCTGTAGTTTTGTTATGTATACTTATTTAGTAGTTGATTCAATTGTAGTACAGATCGAAAATTACCCAGGTGGTTGAAGAGCCTAAAACATTTATAAATAATAAATAAAAATTGATATAGAATGATAAGTTTAATGTAACACGATTGCGACTAAATAAAAATCACCATACTTTCAATTGTAAGTCCACTTTGTCATATCGAAGGATAAATCTGGTAAATTGTAAACATTTTCATTAACTGAGGTATTAACAGAGGCGCAGGTTTTCCAATCGGGTTGGTTAGGCGATGGGTCCCATTTTCCCCTCCCCACCAAATATAATAAGTGTCGGGAGTTTATATTATATATAAGCTTTTGAGTGATAATTAATATAATTAGTATTAAACGTTTGATACTTCATTCATCAAAATCTCTCCTGAGAGTCTAAAAAGGGATTTACAAAGAGAAATACTACCATATTTTATATAAAGACAGATTTGAATACTTAATAGTTGACCGTTGTATTATAAAGGAAGAAGATAGTCCGGGGTGGCGGTGATAAATAGAATAAATAGTGGCAAAACTATTTTATTGATAGCCAACGTTGCAAAGCGACTTTGCTGGTCTTCCTCAAGGAGGTGTCTTGAGCAAGGAGTTTCACTTAAGACTGAAGAAGACCTGCAAAGTCGGGTCGGAACGTTGGCTTTTAATAAAATAGTTTTGCCACTATTTTAGTCTAATTATGAACGCCACCTCGGATCATCTTCTTCCTTCATAAAGACAGATTTGTTTGAAAATAGTTTAATTTTCGTACAAATTTGAGAAATATTCTGCAGATGTTGCAGAAACTCAATTTGCAGTTAAATGTGACCGAAGGTAACCGAATTGACTAACGGTACTTATTCGAACCTTGGTTCAAGGTACGATAAAGGTCATCTTGAGTTATGGCCAATTATCTTCATAGAGTCCTCTCTGATTATCTCATCCCGATGGCTGCTAACTATCCGCTATGAGGATGTCTTATTGGATTGGTCCCGGTAAGGAGATGGTTACGTGTGTATACCGAGTGAAAACAGAGATATGTCATAGCTGTCAACTTCTTGGATGCACAGAAAGATTTTTTTCTTGCTGATGTAATTGCTGTTTTCAGATTTAATTTGCATTTCTATAAGTGTTTTTCCAAAATCGCTCACGGTCTTGTACTTTATAAGACCAAGACCAAGTCCGCATAATTGTTGCAAGACAAAGACCAAGACTAGTAAAAAAAAAAAGTCTGTGAATAAAGAATAAGGCAAAATAGTTACAAACAATAGACAATTTTATTTACTCTATGTAAAGAATTTGTAGAACCAATATACTTATGCATTTAACTCTTTCAATTTTTCATTCAGGGTTTAGTTAGATTTCCCCATTCTGTAAAATTACAGTAATATCTGTATAGTATGTTATGGTAACATTTTAGCACGGTTAATAAATTTGCGACAAAACTATTAAAAAAATATCAAAGAAATCGTACTCTAAGGATTTATCTGATCGGTTATTGGGAAAATTTATTTTAATGATTTTAATTTATTTATAATTGCAATAAATTGTTGAATTTTTTTTAGGCTTATAGATTTTAATCAAAATCCTATTTGTCAGTATTTAAAATCTTTAGGAAAGTTATGTGAGTGAACACATAAGATTTTTTATTTAAATAAATGGTGACAATGTAGAGATTTTCTTTACTCTAGAGCTCTTCCATTCCAAAATGGAGTCCTATCAATATCTTTCTTGACAAAGCCTTTAACGTATTGTCAAGTTAATTTTATTAGTTTGGTTGGACTTTGTATTTTGATTTCGATAAAACATCTAAATGTACCTATTCTGCATAATTTTTCTAAGGTCTAAAGTACCATGGTTAATAAATAGCAATAAGCTAATGCAAGATTCTTGTGCAACACCAAGACCAAGTCCAATACTCGTCTTGGTCTTGCATTTGGGCAACACTAATTTCTAAAAAAGTCTTTATTTTTTTACTAACATTTTTATAAAACAAAATTTCAATACTTAATTTCATATTTGAGGCTAGAAATGTAAACAACTTATAAACTCCATAATATTCCACTTTTTATCTACATTTGTTCTTAGCAAGAATTAATCATTTTTTAGTTTTATATTATATAAGCTCAAAATGATAAATATTTGTCAAAAATTTATCCTCCAAGTTAATTTTACCTTTCCTTAGTTCAGAGTCATTCTTAGATTAGAAAATACAAGATATTTATTTATTTTTTTTTTTTATTGAGAAATATTACAATCTGTCTCAAAGGATATTTATAATAATGTTCAGAGATAACATTCATACTCTATGTACAATTAATAAAAATAATGTATATACAACAAATAAGAATAACTAAAAATAAATAAAGAACACATACATACCTATATAAACCATTTATAATCAAGCGAGGAAACTCCGTACAAAACTTGTCTTTCCAACAGTGGAAGGAAAAGCATGACTCGGGGAGATCCCTGCACTACTCTCTCAACCGTCAATGGGGCTAAACCCATTAGAGATTGAGTGAGCACAGATATATAATACATCCAACAAAACAATATTGAGGATGTTAGATTCCATACACAATTCAGCCCTTAGAATATGCACTGGAGCGTTTCGAACTTCTCCAATCGACAGCATCTATGCTGAATCTGGAGAAACATCCTTAAACTTGCGACGAGAATACCTGACTCTAAAATACATTGCCAAATTGAAAGCATCTTCCCACCACCCATTAACTCCATATTTATTTTCAGAAGAATCAGAAAGAAACGGACTTAGAGATATAGAAAATAACTTCTTTAAACAGGTGATTTACAAGGCAACAACTAAAATAAACATGGATACGAATATTATAAGACCCGTCCCAGAATTAAAAATGCCGCGCTGGAAAAAAGACAGACCATTGATTAATAAATCCATGACTAAAATTGCAAAGGCATATCCGCTCGAAATACAAAAATCTTTTTTAAAGTTAATGGAACAATACAAAAATTTCGATTTCATATATACGGATGCATCCAAAGAAGGAGATAACGTAGGATGTGCTTTAGCGAGTAAAGAGAACAATTTACTGTTTAAGTTACCTGGAGAATGTTCAGTATTCACAGGAGAGGCCACTGCCATCATGAATGCCTTATATCTTATAAGTGAATCTGAAAAGAACTACTGGGTAGTTGTGACGGACTCATACAGTGTTTTAACTGCCATTGAAAACCCATATCCTAGAAACTCCATAATTAGGGAAATTCTCAACACCTGGTGGGAGGTAAAAAATAAAGGAGTAACAGTTGTCTTGGTATGGGTACCAGCTCATTGTGGAATTTTAGGGAATGAAAAAGCTGACATTTAGCAAGAAGTGGAGTAGAAGAAGAGGAAGTGACTAGAGTGAAATATATCACTTTAGAAGACTGGGTACACGAAATAAAGAAAAAACAACTGGCAGAGTGGGAAAAAGAGTGGAGGATCAAAGAGTGTAAGCTGAAAGAAGTGAAACCCAATTGCGATAAATGGCTCACTAGCAACAGAAAGTCCAGGCGTGAAGAAATTATACTGTGCCGCCTAAGGATTGGGCACTGCCAGTTCACTCATAGCTACCTTTTAAGAGGCCTAGAAGCTCCTACTTGCGAAAAATGTAACAATACACCGAAAACTGTGAAACACCTTCTAGTAGAATGTTCCCAATTCGAAAGGCTCAGAGAGAAAATAAAACTAGAAAAAACACTAAACGAAATACTAAAAGACAATGAAGAGAGAGTCTCTATCCTGTTTAAATTTTTAAGGATTATCAACTACTATAACAGAGTTTAAATTATATAGAAAACGCCAATGACCCTTTAGGGTAGAGGCGAGAAAAAGAGAAAAAAAAAAAAAAAAATACTTATTATAGATTCGACTTTCTTTTTTTTTTTTTTTTTTTTTCAACAGAAACAGATTTTACTGTTAAGAAGAATATACATTTATTTTTTCTGTATTTTTATTTTTCTAAAAGGGTTTATTTATATTTTAACATTGTATATAGTTTTAAGTATCTTAGTATGGTTTCAAGAGTTTTTTATATAGATTTTTTTATTTTATTTTGTATATAGTATGTATAACCAATATTTTTTTCTTTTCTTTTTTTTAATAACCTATCTTTATCTTAATTTGTTATGTTTGTTTTTATCTGGCCAGATGTAAAATTTTAATTTCTGTACTTTTTTGTTATTCTGAAGGGACTTCGTCCCAGAATAAAATTATTTTTCTATTTCTATTTCTATTTCTATATATATATATATATATATATATATATATTATTATGTTTTTTAATTTTAATAAAGTGTGAATTTGATCTCTCAACACTATTATAAATGTCCTCAGAGACAGATTGTAATATTTCTCAATAAACAAATTCTAAAAAAAAATTATTGTAGGTGTATAAAATCTATGTTTGTTTCTTAGTTCTATTTTTGAAAATGAATTACATATACACTACCTAACTTAAAACTTGAAATTTGAAGATACAATCTTCCCACGTTTAGATTCTAAATCATCTTTGTTTGACGTCCTCGTTGGCTGTTGGAGGCACAATCACAAGTTGTGATTGCTGCAGGTGATGCATGTTGATGAAGCAAGGGCGCATACCACAGCATCTCTTCTTCCTTTTTCTCTCCTGACAAAGGATCTCGTTTTCTAAATCACAAGGTAAATCTAAGGCAGGACCTTGTAGTAATTTACCTTTGAGCATTCCACAAGCTACAGGTCACCTCGGTCATTACAATCCAGTTCTTGGATTAAACTCGGCGTACTCAACTGCATTCGTCACCTTCGTGATTGTTGTGCTTTCAAGGCATTTAAAAGATTAATTTCATGTTTTTTTTTTAATAACAAAAACAAGATAAAAAACAAAACCAAAAAAAAGTAGTAAATAACAAAAAAAAAAGATAGAACAGAAAGTAGCTCAATGCAATAAGTATCTTGGCCATCGCCTCAGCAGTCTTCTGGGCGGATTATATGGATTTGTGGCAGTAGATAGAGCTTGAGTAAGTGGCTTGGAATTTAGAGTCAGTCTGTCATGAAAATTATTAAAGCGGTCAGTGGCTGTTGCTGCGATGAAGGAAGTGTTAAGGACAGTGTGTAACGTGAGGTTTGAAACATAAAAGGGTGCGTCTACAATTTTCCGAAGGACTTTTGACTGGAATAACTGGATGATTTTATATTTGATTTCTTTGCTGTTCTCCATACTTCGATGCTATATGTCCAAAGTGGTTTAATGAGGACTTTGTAAATAGTTAATTTATTAGTCACAGATAATTTGGAACGTCAGTCAAGTAGCCTAGAAAGAAGTCCGTATCGCTGATTAATTTCTTTTCTTTTTTGTTTTATGTGGTATGTCCATGTCAGTCGTTTGTCCTAGTAGAGACCCGAATATCGCACTGTTTGGTAGAGCGATATTATTAAAGAGCACTGGAGGACAAGAGTCATGTTTAAGTGTAAATGAAACAAATTGGTTCTTAGACTCGTTCATTTTTATTCTCCACCTTTTAGCCCAACAAGCTATGTTGTCTAGGTGTTTTGAAGTACCTGAGAAGCCTTAGCTGCATCATTTTTTTTGTTATTAATATTATTTTTTTTTAATGCTTTCATTTATTCTTCTTAATATCATATTTGCTGAATACCGAGGCAGATGGCAAATTTATTGTAAGCCAGGAATATATATAACAAATAAATAAATAAATTGTTTTTTTTAATTCACTTGGTGTGTGTTTTTTTATTATTAAACCATAAAAAATAGTGAAAATAAGACTCTACGGTACAGTAGTAAGACCTGTGATGCTTTATTGTATGAAACAATCAGTCTTCCAAGCCTAGAGAAAGTCCTAAATGTAGAGAAAAAAATTATGAGGAGGATTCACGGATCCAATAGGCGAAAATCCAATGAAGAAATATATAGGACTTTTGAAGATTTTGAAACAGTCATCAGGAGACTGAAGTTCTACGGGCACATGATCAGAATGAACGATGAAGGATTAAATAAGAAAATTTTCAACAAAGTTTGCAGCTTTAAAAGTATAGGGAGGTATGTAAAACAAATAAAGAAGGAACTGGGAAGGCTAAAAATCACGGATAAGGGCTGCTTGGATAGATAGATTTTTCGGAAAAAAATAAAAGACAATGGACAAATAAATAAAAGAAAATGGACTAAGGAAGAGCGAGAGGAATAGCCAGGAGGATGAAAGAGTATTGGAGTGGAAGTAAGGCGGAAGGTGTGAAGATGAACAAGAAATGATATCATTTCTGGCCGATTCGTGACAAAAAATAATGATAATGAATTTTTCTCAAAGAACGGTCATGTTATTTGAGAATCACCCATACTTTATAAGTTCCCAATTTCAGATCCCAATTTTTTACGGAAAACTCATCCCAAAAAATAAAATATTTTAATTTAATTTTTTTTTTCAATTATTTATTGAGAAATATAATTTATACTCTATATATAATAAATAAAAATAAATTTAACAGCAAAATAATAATACTAAAAGTAAATATATATAAACAAAAAGAAACTAAAATAATCAGAATAAATACTTAAATACACACATGCTTTTATACAATATTTACAAAATTTATTCACTCAATATCTCCGAGTAAAGCCTTTCCTCCTATTCGTGGAAGGAAAGACAGGACTCTAGGAGATCCCAACCCCTCTCACTCAGCCGAGATATGCTTATTTACAACAGGTCTTTGGGCTATTGCCGCTTGAAGATTATATGGATTAGAACGGAGCATTAACTATTGTTCGAAGGACTTTGGACTTAAAGGATTGAATGCGTTTTAAGTTAGGAACTTTTGCTGTCTCCATAGTCCGTAGGTCCAACTAGGTTTCAGGATTGTCTTATAGATCAGTAATTTTCTGCCAATTAAAAGTTGAGATTTTCTGTTAAGTAGTCTATTTAGATGGCCGTTTCGTCGGTTGTTCTTGTCTTTTAAGTCTAGTATGTGGGTTCTATGTTCTATCTTAATTTGGAAAAATAAAAAAATAAATAAAAGACCGACTACAACAATCGGGAAACGCTATTCATCTTAAGGAAATGTAGTTGCATATATACTTGAACACCTTAGTGGATTGTATATATTAGACATTTGGTTTCAAGGGAAAACTATTTCATTTATAATTTTTTTTAAAAAAAGATGCGAAAGTTTGATTTGATATTAAAACCTTATAAAAAGAAAGGAATCGCTTAGATGCAGAATGTGTCCTCAATTCTAACGATGCAAGAGAACCGAGATGCTATTAATAGCGAATTGCATATGATTGCAGCAATGCACCGCTTTACACAGTTAATAATAAAGGCGATGGTTAATAAACGGTTCTTACATAACCCAAGGTATTGTGTATTGTTCCAACCCTCTTGTCACAATTAGCAGCGTTTAATAACAGATTGGGTCAACGATTGTTCGGGGGGAAGAAGGAAATGCAGGTCATCGAGTTCTTACATGCAAGAGATGCTGTAAAAATATACATATATCGATATTAAAATTTTAATAAACACATTTTTATACTATTATTTTTTAAGTATGAGTTTTTTCCCCTTTTAATCAGCTGTTTAGTATAACATTCCTCTGTTGTGTTTACGAAACCTTCTGTTTCCTTCAGTGTGATTTTCATGGCTTAGTAAGATGACAATAGCAAATGTTTTCTGTCCCTTTTTACTTTCACTCATTCATAAATGAAATATATAGTAAAGGACAGTATTGCGATCGTTACAATTTTTGATTCTGAGTTTTCAACGGAAATATTTGTTTTGAGGTCTCCTGAGTCCAAATAACCAAGTCCCGCAAAATTGTTTGTGCGTGTGTCTGTAAGTATGTCTAGCTCAAAAACGAAAAGTCGTATGAAAGTGAAGTTGCATATTTAAGGTTTTTATATACCTGAGATGTTACAGCAACTTTTTCGTCAAAATCTTCTTGCCAGGAGTGGCTCTTTATATCATTGATGAAACACATTTTTACTATTTTCTCGAAACCGGCTCCAACGATTTTGATTTAATTCATTATATCAGAGTAAAATTAAGCAGTTTTTAATATGTAGGTTTTATTCTCATTGTTGTTCACTAACAGAGCTTAAATGGCTAATTTTCCATATTTGGTTCCTCTAAAGTACCTTTATTTTTTTTATTTGAAACGATTAACCATTTCACATTTATCTCTTATATAATAAAAAGAGTTAAATATAAAACATGAAAGAATTTAATTATGAACTAAAGGAGAAATAAGAGATCGTAAGAGAGAATAGTTGTAATGAAGGAGCCTAAGAGATAGGACGCGCTGTCCTCCAGCTCTCCGACAATATTATGTACATATGAGGTTTTCCTGAATGTTTTCGTTAGTTTTATTTAATATTTAATTGCATATATTACAGCGATATAAATATTATAATTTGTGTATATATATATATATATATATATATATATATATATATATATATATATATATATATATATATATATATATATAGATATTCATGATATATAGAATAATATACTGAAATTTGATAATGCACGAAATTCCCATTTTTGTTTGTTTTTGACTTAAATAATCGACACGTCGGTGCGCTGCATCTTACTATATCGCGGTACACTTTAGACTTATATTTATCTCTTTTCATTTTTGAGCTATCTCACTCAGGACAACTTACCCCGGTAACTTTTAGCCCCACTCTTCCCTGCTAAGCTTCCCTACCTTCCGTAGTGAGAAAGTAAAAAAGAAAAATCAATAAATCTTGAGGCGTAAAGTAATAATCTTCGAGGGTAGAGATTCAATTGAGACGTAATTTACAGAAGGCATAGGTTTTCCCCAGCCACCAATCAGAGTGCCTGCTGATGATACACCTATCGATAACACCTTGTCCATCAATAACGACTAAGTACAGACTTCTGGCGGCGAAAGTATCCACTCGATGAATTATCGCTAGCGTTCGCCAATAATTCGGCGATAGAGACATCGAACGGCTATCGAAAGTTCTAATCTCGCTGCTCGACTTCGGCATACCTTTATGTCGGTAAAATATCACGTAACAGAATCAGAAAAGAATCGATTCTCAGAAAATATTAAGTGATGAAATCGGAATAGTTCTCAATTGAGTTAGATTTATGATTAGGCTTACAAATTTCGTTGAGCCATAATTTTTTCTTCATATGCAATTCTATCATTGTAATACTTCCTGAAGAAATTTTCTTGAAATGTTGTCCTTGTTTTAAATATGAATTTTCAAAAACGCTCACAAAAGGGACTGAGTGAAAAATTATGATTATGATACAGTTTATACCAACATAATGAATGATAGGAATATGTGATACGAATTTGGTCATTGAGATTCAACTGGTTCTATCAGTTGTAGCGCTGCCTAGTGTGAGTTCGATGTCAGCGTATCCTAACTACTTTAACTACGGCATTTTTGCAAATATCAAAACAAAATAAAAACTAAAATTATTATGATGTTTTACTCTAAATTTTTGTCCCCACAATATATTTCATAAATAGTGTGGAAAGTTTTACTGTTAAACACTTTATTCAGAAATATTACAATTTGTCACAGTTTAAGGAAACTTATAATAGAGTTCAGAGATTGCATTCATACCGTATATACAAAAATATAAATAAATAAAGTAATAACAAAAGAATAAGAAAAAAGAACAAAAGAGTAAAGAAAAAAAAAAATATATATACACATAAGTAAATAAAAATAGAAATAAAAGTAAAACAAACACCTTATATAAAACATACCTATTACATTATTTACAATTTGCCAGGTGATCTCCGAACCAATCCTGTCCCCTGGAGGGAAAAGGGAGGCTTAGGAGATCCCTACGCTTCTCCCTCAGCCAGTGTGGAAAGTAGTTCAAAAATTTGATATCTATAAAAATTAAAATTAACATAAAATGGGGCATTTAGCGCAGTAATACTGTAATAATGAAAAGAATCTCAGCTTTACTACTAAGCCTATTAGAACACTACTTGAAAATGATTGATGAAATTTCAATCTTGAAAATCTTTTCATTTTTTATATATGAATTTTCAAAAACGGCCAAGTCAAGATTTGAATTTGAATAAAATAAAAAGGACTGATTGAAAAATTATGAAACTCATATATTTTATAAAATTTTATTATAAAAACACATGCCACAAATTTCGTGACTGAATTTCAATCGGCTCCCGAGGAATATTTAACCTAACATCTTAAATAAAACTCGTTATCATTTGATTTTCGACATTACTTTTTCCTTTTTCGCCTCTTTAACACCGCTTCGAGTTAAGAAAAAATTTTTAATAATGGCACATTACAAAGAGGACGACATTTTTTTTCGTAAAAAATTAATTAGAAACCAAACGCCTCATATATTAGTTTCATAGTTATTAGCTCTACAATTATGACTTTTTTTCTTCTTAATGATCAGAAAATATAATAATATAGTAAATATAATATAATTCTGTTAATAAAAATAATTAATATAATTAATAGTCAATTTTAAGATATTAACTTTTCAAATGGTTCAACACGGTTAGGGCTAAGCTACCACGGATGATTATGGACTAATAGATGTCTATTAATTACATACTATTATTAATTATCTTCTATAGTTAGTTGTTAGTTAATTACTCCGAAAAGGTTTGTACTAATTATAGAGCTTTGTTTATGTAACGGTTTTCCGTCCAGGATGATGGTGAAAAACTTTAGTAGTTGCGCAGCGCGACTATCTTATCGATAGGCAGCGGAAGTTTTTTGAATGTGGCAATAGTATGCATGACGGGTATTCAGTAACCAACCATATCGACAAAATATATATGCATATGCAATCCTGGCTATAGACAAAACGAAGGTACACTTTTACTAATTTAACATTTTTACTTTCACTCACTTATATGAAATATTCAGAAAGTAAAGGAAGTAAAGAAGGCGTTAATTAAAGTAAGGGAAAGTATTGCGATCGTCAAAAATGTCGATTCTGAGTTTTCAACAGACATTGATTATTTGACGTCCGTAACTTCCGCTTCTTAATGATTAAACTAATTTCAACCACCATTTAAAATATAAATTAAAGAGGACAATGAGAAACTAGCTAAGTCTCTGAAAAATAAAGCTGAGCAAATCGGTGTACATCTAAATGAAGATAGAAGTTAAAGGAAAGTCGTTCTCGTCGGTAGACAAATTCAAATACCTCGGATTAAAAAAAAAAAACCAAGTGAATGACCAACGGTCAGAGAAATAGACCATCATAAAACAACCGCAAACAGAGCTTTCTTCTCTCTATCAAATGTATTGGACTACCGAAAAACCACAAGAAGTCTCAAATTATTCTAATATTTGGCTGCGAGGCCTAGGCACTAATCAGCAACCTAGAAAGAAGTATTAAAATTTGAGAGAAAATCTTCCGCACGATAACCGGAGCAATCTGGAATCAGAGTACTTACATGTAGAGAAGAAAAAGCAATAAAGAACTGCTTACAGAAACTGGCCAATCAATGTCACGTGATATGAAGGCAAGGAGATTGAGATGAGCTGGGCGTGTAGTTCAGAGCAATAGATCTGGAAGCCTCTACAGTACGCCTCAACTCAATGAATGCCTCAACAGTATGAAAAATATTTTAGTTACTGATATTTTAATCAATTTCTTCCAGAAAACTCTTTATCATTTGGATTTTGACACTATTTTTTTTTTCCTTTGGGCCCACTCCTCTACATTCTCTTCATCGCCGACATCCCTTCAAATCTCTATTCCTAGCTACATTTGCTTATGATACTGCCATCCTATCCTCCCACTCAGATCGTCTAATAGCATCTCTAAACCCACAATCTCACCTCTCCTTGATTGAGCAGTGGTGCAACAACTGGCGCATCAAAATTAATTAATTAAAATGCAAACATATCCCTTTCACTCTTCGAAGCAGATCCTGTACATCAATCCTTTTTAATTCAATTCCTATTCCCTACTCAGAAATAGTCCGATACCTTGGATTCCTTCTAGACAAAAGACTAACTTTGAACCCACACAAGAGACTTAAAAGACAAGAGCTTAACCGACAATTTGGTCAGCTATATGGACTACTAAACAGAACATCTCATCTCTCAACAGAAAACAAACTATTAATCTACAAGACCATACTGAAACCTACGGACTTGAACTAAATCGTCGAATATCAAACGTATCCAATCTTTCCAGTCCAAAGTCATTCGAACAATAGTCAATGCTCCATATTATGTCACCAACAAGATCCTACACCATGACCTTAACATCCCATACGTCCTTGACATCATCTCATCCAGATTCTCAGACTTCCACCAGAACCTTATTCATTATCCCAATCCTCTAGCACAATCCCTATCCAGCTCAGAGCATCCATACTATCCTCCTTGAAGGTTGAAATGGCAGTGGCCTCGACATCTTTTGTAAATATGCCTTTGGAGTCCTGGCAATGGCCAGCTTCTCCACTCAAGTCCTGAGCGTCTGTGCCTCTAGTACCAAGTATCAAGTATCAAGTCTCCACGGGCTTCTAATACTAGGGGATTGATGTTGCTGGAAAAGTGGCGCTGGGTCCTGGAGTCCTGTTTTGCCTTCCACATGTGGGAGAAAAGCCTGGCTCGGAGATTCCTGGGCGAATATGTTGTATATAGGTATGAATTGTTTAGAGCTTTTTATTTTATTTTATTTGTTTATTTTTTCTAAGTTACTTACTTTTTTATCAGTATTATTTATTTACTTTTTTATATTTATAGTTATTTCTCTATTATTTGTATATGTTTTATGAATGGGGACTTTTAGTCTTAAGACTTGTAGCCCTCCAACAGTGGCCGATTGTATTATTATTCAAGAAATAAAGTTTAAAAAAAAATTCCTTTCGCCTTTCTAACACGTTAAGAAAAAATTTTGAATAATAGTCCGTTAAAAAGAGCATGAAATACTGAACAATTCCGTTGTTTAAAGTATGCATGTCTGGTTTTTAGTTTCTGAGATATTTTAATCCATATCTTCAATAAAATTCGTTTTCGATACTACTTCTTCCCTTCTCTCCTCTCTAACTCAGCGACAAAACCCCTATTTTCAAGGTTCTTTGATAATTCAAATTTCTATGTTTTTATTATCTGACATAGTTAACTCATATATTCCTAAAGTTTAAGCACGAATAAAAACACCAGTTTCAAAGATATTCAATAAAATATAAATAAAAATGCTGTTTCTGCTACATCAATCATGCAACTTGTTATAAATCATAAAATATATTTTAGACGTTTTTGCTGAACTATTTTTTTTTTTGTTTAATTTTTGGATGCGTCAAATAAGTTCTTAAATGAGTTATTTCTAAATAAATTTTAAAAAATCGTATTTTCATAGGATAAGTTATCACTCAACGGATTCTGGAATTTCTTTTTTCCATCGGAATTTAGGTCGCGCCAACGATCACCAAGGTCTTACTGTAATCAAAATTTCTTTGAACCCTCTGCTAATGATGAATCAGCTACGATATTTTGAGATTTTGGTAAACATCTGGAAAATTCAGTATAGAGAGTTGTACAAAAAACGAGCAAGAAAAAATTCCTACCTGTATCTAAATAAATTTATATCTAATATGATTTACTTCTTTCAGTCATATAAAGCTGGAGAAAAAGTATAGAAATAAAAAAAAAGAAAAGAAAATGTGATAGAAAATATTGAAGAGAAATTCAAACAATTTTGTGACTCATAATTGAAACTGGTTTTATCATCATTTAGTTGATGGTTAATTTGCTCTTCTTCTCTTACCACTATGTACTCTTGATAGTAATATAGGTAATAAATATTTATAACTGATTCTGTCAATAACCTTACACAATAAATTTTCACTTTTACAACATATTACATGTAAATTTTTTTTTTTGTCGATAAAATATATATTTGCGCCTGTCAACAATAAGTTGACAATCAGCAAATGTGATGGCGATAATGATAAAATGACATGGCAGGCATGGGGAAGGAAAGTACTCAGCAGTACCTCTTCCCTAACTTGTTCCAATTACTTAGGTTGTCTAAGGAAGGAGATCCCTCATCCAACGCCTTTTTAGTCTCCTGCTCATGTTCTGGGGTATGCCAGCTGTGGCCATGTCTCTTATAAGTCTGTTATTATGTCCATTTAAATTTGTGTAAAATCGTTGATATAGGGTCGTTATATGTTGGTCAACTGTTGGAAAGTGGAGGTCAGTATGTAGAGTTTTGTTAGTCACGTACCAAGGTGCTTTTGTTATGAATCGCAATAATTTTGATTGGAACGTTTGAAGTTTTTGTAGGTGGGTCTTTTTAGCGATGCCGTATATTTGTGATGAGTATGTCCATTTGGGCTTATGTAAGTATGTATATGTATTCAGTTTCTGTTTTAGTTTTAGTTTTGACGATTTGGCAAAAAGAGAGTAAAGTAGTTTGAGTCGTTTGTTAAGTGTCATACGTTTCATTTTAACATGCGGACCCCAAGTCATCCTTCTGTCGAAGGTGAGTCCAAGGTAAAGTACCGTGTCCGTTTGAGGAATTTGATGGTTGTCAATATAAACTGGAGGACAGGTGTTTTTTCGTAGAGTAAATGTTATATGTTTGGATTTGTCATGATTAAGTCGAATTTTCCATAGTGTGAACCAATCTTGTAGTTTAAGCAAATGATGTTGTAGAGTTAGTGAGGCCTGTGTAGGGTCTTGATGTTTTGTGAGGATTAATTACATGTAAAATAAATTTTATTTATAATTGAAAAAAATAACAATAATGATAAAATTGGTCTTACCAAAAAAGTTTCTTGTATATTAGTTCAGAATATACTATGCTATTATAAATTCAGTTTTTCAAATATCTTGCTTAATTTTAAAGTTTTCCAGGTTAAGATACGAATAATAGCTTATTACAAAGAGGATAGAATGATGAACATTTCCCTACCTAACAATATCCAGGTCCAATTTTTAGTTTTTGAGATATTTTCATCCTTATGCGAAAACACTTCAATTAGTCTACTATAGCCGACTTTACCGGAGCGTTACATATCGGATATCTGACGGCTCAATCGAATTCACTCTCCACAAAAAAGTGCAAAACGCGCCTACAGAAGGCTTCAAAAATTGAATGATAATAGGTACGCTTCAAAATATTAATTCTCAAATACGCCCAATTGAAGTCTTGAACAAGCTTTCTGTTCAATATTTGGTGCGCAAATATTGACTCGTGAGTTGGGACTATAGCAGATACAGTCTATTAACATTTGCATACCAAAGCGGTGAATGAATAATGAGGTTTGAGGTTCGAAACAAGCTTGGTAATGTCGATTATTTCTTAGAAGAAATTTCTAGAAAATGTAGGCGATCTTAGTGATGCTTCAGATAATGAAGATACAATGTATAGTGTAGGTGTCT
Source organism: Nezara viridula (assembly GCA_928085145.1). NCBI lineage: Eukaryota > Metazoa > Arthropoda > Insecta > Hemiptera > Pentatomidae > Nezara > Nezara viridula. The sequence continues at coordinate 168,980,886 of OV725079.1, forward strand.
GGCGATGTTATCATTAGCAGTATTGTAGTCATATATCATTCCGAGTTGCAGGGAGGAACTGCGCAGATGTCATTAAGAATTGATTGGAAACCTGTCGTAGAAAGTTCAATTCAACCTTGTTATCATTGGATATTATTGAAAGAGACTCATAAACCAAATATACGTTTCGGCGTATATGTACTAGATACATTTGGTCAGCCTTTTATTGGACCGTTTATCACTGATGTGAGATCTCAGACTTAAAAATAATTTTGACAATTTACATTTAGTTAGAGAATTTCATTTAATTCCATTGGGAACATTTGGTTTTCGTTAAATAATATTAGTTTTAAGACATTAATACTTATAATTTTGTCTTCTCTCTCCACTACCTTCTGCTATTTATATGCTAGATTTATTGTTTTTAAATCATCAGCATTCCAAAAATATATCATACATCTAGATTCTAAATAGTATTTCCTGAAATTCGTTTTCAACCAGAAAATCATTTTTCATTTTTTATTAATACTGACAACGAGAGTCGGTTAATTTTTTTTAAATAAATAAGGATTAATGCTAGAGTTAAAAGCCTCCTCCCTCTGGCACCTTCAGTTATCAGGTTGCTGGACAATACGCGGTACTGTGGACATGCATTAGTCCGGTCGGTAACTCCGCCCCCTGTGTTTTAAAACTTCCAAATATATTTTTTAATGTCTTTTATCGAAGCTGTTGTAGAAGCTAAAGGATCGAAATTGATATTCATCACTTCTTAATGAAATTTCCTTTCGTTTGATACATAAGTCATAAAATCTATTGCTCTTGAGATCCAATAATAGGATCTACACAACCGTGTAATGTTTAGATCAGATAAACTTATTTTATTAAGTTTTTAATTAATGTCTTAAAAATAGTGTAAAATGCTTCTCACATGTATGTATTTTTCGGAAATAATACTATTTTCGTCGATTTGGTATTTTTATTTCGATCTGAAATATCTTATTTAAGAAGATCCCTAACTACAAAAAAACTTCTAAATCACGAGGAACTCTAAGGAATGTCTTAAATCGTATAATCAAAAGACTACGTTTACAGCCCGGATATTACAATTGATGTTTGGTCATTCCAAGAATATGAGAGCTAAACCCGAAGAGACCTTGGAAGCGATGAGTTAAGAACTGGATCATAGGTCACACAGTTGGCCAACCTGCAAACATAACCTATCGATGATGTAGCTGGACACGCCCCGGATTTTTCCAATGATTTAATAAAAAGGTGTGGTTAGCCATTTTGTTGTGACGAGTCGAAATGTTCGACGCAAATGGAAATACCTTGAAATTCGTTAAAGAACAAAGTCTTTGTGACCTATTTGATGAAAACCTTTAGTCATATACTAATGCCTATTCTTTAGCTGAGCCTTGAAAGAGCTTTACATTATTTAAAGATTTTTTTCCACCTCAAAATAAAATTGAATTCTCTCCCTTTCTCCCCCTCCCAAATATCAAAATGAATCATACACACTCGGGCTTGAGTGGAGGATCTGGCCATTACCAAAACTCCAATAGATGCTTATTTACAAAAGGTCTCTGGGCCACTGCCGCTTCAACCTTCGAGGAGGATTGTAAGGATGGGTGGTGCTGGATAGAGATTGTGCAAGGGGATTTGGATGATAGGTAAGGTTTTGGTGAAATTTGGAGAATTTTTCTGGAATAAGGTCTAGGACAAATGGGATATTAAGGTCATGGTGTAGGATTTTGTTATTTACATAGAACGGAGCATCAACTATTGTTCGAAGGACTTTAGATTGAAAGGATTGAATACGTTTGATGTTAGAAGCTTTTGCTGTCCCCCACAGTTCAAGTCCGTATGTCCATATAGGTTTCAGTATTGTCTTGTAGATAAGTAATTTGTTTTCAATAGAAAGTTTGGATTTTCTGTTTAGTAGTCTGTATAGCTGGCCGTATCGTCGGTTGAGTTCTTGTCTTTTGAGTCTAGTATGTGGGTTCCACGTTAGTCTTCGGTCTAAATGAAAGCCAAGATACCGGACTGTGTCTGAGTAAGGAAGCTGGATGGAATTAAAGTGTACTGGTGGACAGGAACTGCGTCGGAGTGTAAAGGTAATATGTTGGCATTTAGATTCATTAACTTTAATGCGCCAGTTATTACACCAGTGCTCAATCAAGGTGAGGTGGTTTTGGAGATTTAAGGATGCTATGTTGGGATCAGAGTTGGAACATCAAAATGAATAAATACGAACTGTGACAAAGTTTAATAATTTGCTAAAGGGGAAAAAATATCTTCTCAGCCTGAAAATAAATTAATTAATACGCATGACCATGGAAAATGCATAATCCAAATTTATTATTGAAATAAAGTTGGTCGATTGTTCGAGGTACAGTCTGGAGTGCGTCAAGGAGATGCCTTATCGGCAACACTGTTCAACATGACTCTGCATGCTGCTGTGAAAGATGCAACTAAAAAATGCACCATCGTTGATAAGACCTGGAAAATTTGTGCTTAAGCTGATAACCTGGTGATAGCTGCAAGAAGTGAAAAGGCGCTTAAAGAGGCATTTGAGATTGTGTACGAAAATGGCAACAAAGTAGGACTTGTGGTCAATTAAAACAAAACTAAATACCTGAAACTGTCCTCGGTAGCAAGTAGAAGATCCTGCAGTGAAATCAGAATAAAGAATTTTAAGTTCGAATATTTAGCCACATTCGTGTATCTTGGTTATGCCTTAAATAATGAAAATGTAATCAGCAGAGAAATAGACAACAGAATAATGGCTGGTATTAGAGCTTACTATGCAAACCTGAAACTTTTCAAGTCTCCATTGTTGTAAAAATCCACAAAAATAAAGCTGTATAAAACGCTTATTAGACCAGTAGTCATCTATGGAGCGGAAACCTGGTGTTTATCGCAAGAGGATTGCCGTAAACTAAAAGTATTCGAAAGGAAAATAATAAGGATTTACGGTGCTACAAGTGTTAATGGTGAGTGGAAAATCAAAAGTAACAATGAAATCGAGGCTATATTAGAGAATCAAAGCATTACTAACTATATCAAGGCAAGTAGGCTGAGATGGGCAGGACATGTAGTCAGAATGGAGAATGAACGGGTGCAGAGAAAAGTATTAGAAGCAGACTTCAGTGGGAAGAGGAAAAGAGGAAGACCGAGAAGCTGATGGAAGGATGAAGTGGAGAGAGATGCGAAGAAGCTAGGAGTTCGCAATTGGAAGAGAGTGGCACAGGAGAGAGCGAAGTGGAGGAAAATAACTCAGGAGGCTAAGGGTCATGCTGGCTGTAGCGTCAGGGAGTAGTTAGATTTTATATGTATATATATATATATATATATATATATATATATATATATATATATACATATATTGAAGGGGGCACTCGACCAATAATTCGTAGTCGTTTACTTTAAAATAACAAAAAAAGTTCAATTTATCTTATAGACAATAATTATTGTTGTCCAAATGGGAGATCCAGACGAGTGTTGGACCAAGACTCTTCTTGGTATTGCGCATTCAGTCTTGATCTTGGTCTTGGTCTTGCGCAAGAGTCTCGCAGTTACCTATTAGCCTATTATTATTGAGATATTACTGCAATTTTCAAATAAAGGAAACCTTACTAAACTTCGAATGAAAAATTATAAGAGTTAAATGCATAAGTATATTGGTTATATTGTATATGATGTACGATTTTTCTAATTATAGCTTAGCTTGCTCTGTTTTAAGAAAAGATGAGCAATAAAATATCTTGGGAGAACTGGTTGGTTGGTTCTTGCACCATCGACCTTGAAGGAAGGGGAATAGGCACCTTGTTGTCATGTGAGGAAGATCTCTAACTTCAAAATATATATGTGAAAAAGTGTCTTTCATTTATTTTCTTCCCGCTTGGATTGGATTCTCACTTCAAATGGTTTTACCTTATTAACTATATTACAGATAATACATTAATTACTGACAAGGGGAGGATACTAACATAGGGTCACCAATTTCAATGTTTGTTTTTTTAGTGATAATAGGTGGAAAAATATTAGACTTCTATCCGAGGGCTCTTGCCAATGATCTCTATGAGAAGAGAAAAAAAAATATATTATTGTTTTTCCTCTTACTGTGCATGGATTTATAGATTGTAATATATCAATCGATCTATTTTTTTGTGTAAAGTAAGAAATACGTACGTTGAAATACAAATTAAACGAATTCAATTCTTTAAGAAAATTCAAAACTAAAAGATAATTCTAGTAAAGTAGGTCGAGAATATTTTTGTCATGAAAAATCAATTCACATTCGTTATCAGCACCCTTTAAAATTCTTAAATACGAACATGTTTTGAAATAAAAAAATATAAATGTTTGCCCTTGATTTTATGTGAGGATTGCCGTTTACTTAGTCAATCATAACTCTTCAGGATTTTCTTCTAATTCAACGTTAATACAACTGTTAGAAAGCTGAATTATTGTGTTTCCATACCGTATTAGTTACTTTTATATTTTTTGGCTTTATGGGGAATTGAACCTACTAACAGTTTTTATTTTATATCGCCAGTTCCATTTTTTTTATGTTTGACTGGTTTTTGCCATTTGGTGTAGTTTTTAGGACGTTACTATACGGGGGCGGGGTGGCCGAATAGTCTAAAGCGTGTGTAACAGCACCGCTAGTTGCCTGGCAACCGGATAACAGAGATTTGAGATGATATAAAAAGTACGAGTTCGCGTCCCGGTGCCGGAGGGGATTTTAAATTCCCCGCCCTCACCCCCCGAGGTAGGGAAGAACAAACAAAAAAAAAAAAAAAAAAGACGTTACTATAATTTCGTGTAGGCACTTATCACTGTTTTTGTGATTTTTGAAACAATTATAAGGCTCTTGCTATAGAGGTTAATTTATATTTTCTACCCTCCGAGGCGTCTGAAAAGAAGATGGCTTCGTGATCTACTTATGTAAATATATTATTATTATTATTATTGAGTGCTACCAGTGAGTAGTTTCTCAACAAGCGTTTTCATGTGATTGTATTATTACTATGTGCACATATACTAGTTGAATTTTTTTTTATAATACAGTTGTAAATATCAATGAATAAAAAAAAAAAGATCATGAAGCCTTAATGAGAATATTAATAAACCAAAATCTGATCAGTAAGACATTCATAAATTCCTCATCTAGTATAGTCCTTTTAAATACACATCCTGCAGAAGACTTGCTCGAGTTCCTTTGTCCACTGCGGGCTCCTCTTGTTCCAAGATGAGGTCCTTCATTGGGGAAGATAGCCCGGAGCGGGTGACTCAGTAGGTCCTTGGTTGCCATTGTCTTCACAAGGAACTCGCTCAAGGATCGAATTAGAGTCCTTTCACTAGATGATAATTGATTCCTGTACCAAATTAAATACGTCAACCGTATCCGCATCACTAGAGTTCTTCACTACCCGTACTATCCCGGGTCTCTGTAACGTACCTTAGTGATGAGAAATAGATGTATCTTTTGCAATATTTTAGTTCAAAGCAGATTGAAAAACCAAGAACCACTTTATTTTATTATTAATTCACTGATTCAATTACTGTAAACATCGATTTGAATTAATGATAGAACTCATTGAACTAAATAATTATCAATAATTTAAAAAAAAAAAGTTATATGGTGTGAATGTGTTCATATATCACTATAATTATTGTTCACGAGACAGATTTTTATATGTCTAAATTAATAAATAAAAACAATTTAAAAAAAAAAAATTCAGATAAGTTTTACTTTAAATGATTAATTCATATTTTTATAGAGAAGAGAATTAATATTAATAAAAAGATCAGAATCTTTTAATCTTTATTTATATAAAGAAATATAAATGTAGAATAGAATAGAAAATTGAACTTAATTCTGGGACTAAGAATAACAATGATGAATTGATACAAAATAAAATACCAATCTGACCAAAAACTAACTTATAAAAATTCTAACATTATATACATAATTTAAAAAGTAGTTTGTAACCACTAAAAAATAAACAAACAAAAATATATACATATATAAATTAACAAAAAATCTTCTCAAAATTACTTAGATTCCTGTTAGATTCTAATTCCTGTATGGATTTGTAATTATTATATAATGTAAACCACTTAAAGATATAAGTTACCATTATGAAATCTAAATTTTAAAATAATAGTGTGTATAAAAAATCTGGTGCCCGCATCACACAACTTTTATTTACCGCTCAAATTTGAATAGAAATTATTTTCTGCTCATATTGGACTATTATAAAAATTCTAAATTGCATTTTTCACCCAGCTAAAGCTGAGAGTTTACAGCTAACAAGTCATAAATACCATTTAAATAACAAAAGTCCTATTTATTATATCACCGGTTTATTATGGATTGTACGATCCGTTGATTGTAAATATATATATATATATATATATATATATATATATATATATATATATATATATTGAAGGGGATCAGCCTATCAATAATTCGGAGTTGTTTACTTTAAAATAACACAAAAAGTTCATTTTATCTTATAGACAATAATTGGTGTTGTCCAAATGCGAGATCAAGACGAGTCTTGGACCAAGACACTTTGTCTTGCGCACTCAGTCTTGATCTTGGTCTTGGTCTCGCGCAAGAGTCTTCCAACAGTCTTGCAGTGACCTATTAGCTTATTACTATAGATATATTACTGTAATTTTGCAGATAAGGGAAACCTAATGAAACTCCGAATGAAAAAATAGAAGAGTTAAATGCAAAAGTTTATTGGTTATACCCATTCTATACATATAGTAACTAAAATTGTCAAGTATTATTAACTATTTTGTCTTAATTTTATTCACAAAAACTTGTTTTTATACCAGTCTTGGTGTTGCACTTATCTAAACAAAGACCAAGACTGGTTTTAGGCAATACTAATATTGGCTTTCTGTTAAATAAAAATACGACTGTAAATCCCAACTATTAAAAAAAAAAAATAAGCAAATAAATAAACTGATACTGATAAAACAGATTAGGAGGATAAGCAAAATGATAACAAAACATTTAATACTTATCAACTTATTGAGATCAACCGACATGTAATAAACCAAACCAATCAAGATTTAAATTATTATGTTCCCGTCAGCTACCGGTCTCTGTAGTCTACTTTCTACACTAAAGTTACGAATTACCTTGCAAATCTTCAAATTTTATACATCTATTTAAAATAATGATTATATATGCGTTTATTCGTCGGTCAGATACTTTGAATGACTAATGGGAATTTCCTAAAATATATATATAATATTAGGTTTTAATGACAAAAAACATAGCACCGAAGTACTTATTTTTTTATAACTTCTAGTTCCATTAACCCCCGAAAGTGGTTACAGTATCCGTCGGCAATAAAACAAATATTATTAGAAATGCAGAGGTTTCTCCTTTCTCCTGGCTATAGTATCGCGTATCACCTGCCAATCATATACATCCAAACATAGCTTTCACCGTTGAAATCTGGATTCTGATTGGCGGCGCTGTAATACATCGCGAATAATGCAAATTAAAAATTTACTTCATTCATTCATATAGAATTAATCCGCTGCTACTTTAGCCATGGTAATAATTATTAAAACCACTTGACAAAACATGTCTTACCAGTGAATTGTAATTAAATTAATTTAAAATAGAACCGGGAAGTGTTTTAAACGAAATATTTTAAATTACATAGTAAAATAGACATTTTGTGTTTCGCATGTTAAGAAGAAAAATATAAAATAATTGTTTTGTGCCTATATTTTAAGTACAAAAATGTATTTTATTTTGTATTTTGTAGAGCAGGTTACACAGTGTCCTTAACACTCCTTTCATGACTAAATTTTAATAATTTAATAATTTTCATGACAGACTGGCTCTAAATTCCAATCCACTTACTCAAGCTCTATCTACTGCCACAAATCCATATAATCCGTCCGGAAGACTGCTGAGGCGCTGGCCAAGAGACTTATTGTATTGAGCTACTTGCTGTTATGTGTTTTTTTTATATCTTTTTTTGTGTTATGTGTTATTTTACTACTGTTTTTTTTTCTTTTTGTTTTGTTATTACTATTCTTTTTTTTTTTTTATGCTATCATTTATTCTCCTTGATATCATATTTGCTGAATACCGAGGTAGATGGCAAATTTATTGTGAGCCAGGAATATGTGTAAATAATATTTTGTATTTTAAATATACTAAATAAATTACTGAATCGAGTAGGTTCCCTGTGTATCTACACAAAATTTGACAAAATTTTGTATTTGTACGAAAATTTGAGATGAGAAATTTTTAAGATCGTTTATGTTAAGTTTGTAGACCAGAATAATGCTCGAATTAATTTTGACGGGTATAGTTTTGGGAGTGTGAGCAGTTTCATTTACACACCTCGGTCTGAACTAAATAATAAAAATATTATGTTAAAAGAACTAAAGAAAAATGGCTGCTAATCGAGCATACTTTGCCAGCATGAATTTTTTCAAGTCTTCATATCTGCCACGGACTACTATAGCCAGGCTATGTAAAACATGGTAAAGTTCGTTTTAATGTAGGGTGCTAAAACTTGGACCCTCACAAAAGGAAGTGAAGCCATGGAGTAGTTCCAGTCGAAGTAAACACAGAGAGGAAGTTATCCTTACGCGTATGAGAATAGTGCATACCAGGCTTACGCACCTTCACTTGATTACGAAATGAAAACCGCCCATTTGTCGGAAGTATGGAGAGAGAATGACAGTGGTCCATATCTCCGAGAGTTGTGCCTTTTACATTAGAGAATTAAACATAATGGGAATACCAGCAAATACACCGGCTGCTTTGAGGAATGATGAAAAAATCTTAGGCAAAATCATATGTTTTCTTTTCGAAGAAGGAATCTTAAAAAATCTGTGAACCTCTCACGCAACACTCCCCACCTCTTTTTTTCCTTTTTCTTTGTACCTTTTTACCTAACCTGCAAACTTTAAATAACTAAACTTTAATAACAATAAACAACTTTTAACCTTAACGTGCATTTTACATTTTTTTAAATTTTATCTAATTCTTAATATTCACAACCAAAAGATATAATAATGTATAATTTTATTTATTTTTTTTATTTGAAAAATAATACATTCTGCCACATTGGAGGGTATTAATATTAGGGCTACATTAAACATTCAAACAATATATACATACAAATGATAACATAGGTAAAAATAAAAATAAAATAAAGACGAAAGAAAAAAAAATAGAAAAAAATAGAGAAAAGCTAAATGAAATTGAAATATATAAAACACATTCACACTTATATACAATATTAACATTCGCCCAGAGGATTCCGAGTCATGCTTTGTCCCCCAAATGTGGAAGCCAAAGCAGGACCACAGGAGATCCCAGTGCTTCTCTCCCAGCCGAGTCACTGGTATCGCAAGCCAGTGGAGGCTGATGGAGGGCACTAGAGCAACAGACGCTCAGGACATGCCAGTACTCCAATATACATATTTATAAAAGATCGCGGGGCCACTGCCATTTTAATCTACGGGGAGGATTATAGGGATGGCTGGAGCTAGATAGGGAATTTTAATTAACGGCGTTGATGACCAACAGGTTTTACAACGCCTTTACTATACAACCAACCAATCTCGAACCTCACTGCTACGATGACGAAGATTCTGAATATATTTGAGCGAAAGATCCTCAAAAGAATTTAAGGAACAAATTTAAAGGCATGGAGATTTCGCCAGAACCATGAGCTCTACCAAACAAGACCAAGACACAAAAGTGATACATTTTATCAACGTTCGCAGCATTAAACGGTTGGATATGTAACACGGATGTCGGATATGACAGGATGCTGCGCAGATACCTGTATTTCACGTAAAAAATCTGTTCTGTATGCGTTTTACCAATTATTTAGTATTTCCACAACCATGGCACCGTTTCGGCTTTTTACACCATTCTCAAGTCATCTAAAATGATTTATTGAACATTAAAATTTTATAATATGAATATAGATTACATAGAAATTATAAAAAATAGAAATAGAAAATGATCTTTATTCTGGGACTAGGTACCTTGAGAATAACAATATTGTTTAAACCAATTGGCAATAAATCTGGCCAGATGATCTATTATAATAAAGAGTAACTACAATCTAAGTAATAAAATGACTATATACATAGTTTTGGAGGGTATATTAAGGAAAGCAGATGGTTACCACGGTTACAATATTATAATATTGGTACAAAAAACAACAACAAACTTATAACTAAATAAAATTGGAAAGAAATGCTAAATAAGTTTTATAGGTAACCAATTTTAGTGCTACAATATAATAAAAAAATAAAATAAGAATAACAGAAAAAAACTAGAGTAAATAAATGATTTATATATGTTCCTTAAGACGTTTAAGTGAAAACATATGAAGGTATTTTGAAAAAAAAGACAAGTATTGTGGTCTACCTATGACGCAGTAGATTACTAGTAGAAAAAGAAAAAACAAACACATACATACATACATACATATATATATATATATATATATATATATATATATATATATATATATATATAAATGCCCACATAGAGAAGAGAGTACAGAAGATAAGTAAAAAATAAAATACTTTTAAATAAAACAAAACACACCTTAAAAAAATACACTCTTATGAATAGAAAAGATAAAAGATAACAAAAACAATAAACAATTGTATACATTAAAATTTAGTTTCAATATATATATATATTGAAAAGATGTCTTTTTGAGTATGAAAAAGATGTCCAGTCACTTTCACTGAGAATAGTTTTTTGTTAGTTTCTGAATGTATAAGATTCGAAGTCTTTGAGATGTATTTAATTGATTACTAATATTGAATGCACTCCTCTATATGTGTATCATATTTTATTTTCTCCGATCAATCTACATCTTAGGATATAAATTATATAACACTTTTATAATGCTTACAATACTATTATTGTATTCATTTGAACACATTAAGGTATAGATGTTAATCATTTATAGTAAATATTTATCTGCTCTTTTATTATTATCTTTTTCATCAATACAATGGTATGACAACAAAATTTATTTATCGTTCATTTCAAATTTCATTTAGTATTCCATATTTTATTGTTTGTAGCAAATATTTTCGAGTATTGTGACCATATTGCTCATATTATTTCTTTAATATATTTGTATATTTATGTAAATACTTCTGTTATTACTTATTTTTTTATTGTAATATTCATTTAGGCCAGATGTTATATTAATTTTTATGTACAATCTTGTTATTCTTATGGTACTTTGTCAGTTAATCTAAATCCGCCATTTTTTTCAACTATCAGCATGTTGTTAAAGCTACTGCCACTGTCACGGCAGTAGAATGTCTTGAAGGAAGAGGATATATGTCCTTACCTGTAAAATAACGTTATGAAATGACCTTCTCAGGAGATGAGCTCAGAGATCAGAGGCCAACGCCAACTCTCGAAGATTGCTCCATTAATATTGATGGTTGTATGGTTCTCAATTCATCCTTAATTATCCTGATTGCAAATATTGTTCCTTCTTGTTAGCATAACTAGTTTTCATCAATAGTTTAAAGCCACATATATTTTTTTTAAACGGAAATAATACGTGTAGAAGTAAACAAACATAAACTTAAACTTAAAATATTATAATAAAAATTAAAAATATGAAAAAAATCTGTGAAATTCCCTTTCGTTTAATGAACAACCCTTTACTGTTGAGGGCTGGAAAAGAGATCTGCACATCGAAACTACGGTAATATATACAAAGATAGATTACCTCATATTTCGTTACATTGATAAATATATCTATAATTGACTTATAAATATATATAATAATTGACTGAATGTCAATTGTCATCTATATATTGTACAACTTGTTTTTGTTTCTTTATCATCATAACCTTGTTTTACATTTATTCTTACATTTTAAAGTTCTCTTTTAAAATTATTGTTATCTTATAGAGTTATTTATACTTAATAATCTATCCTAACGATATTACACTATTGTTACCCTATTACTCTTTCAATTTCTTCACTTCTTAACCTTTAGTCCCGTTATCTGTTTACTTACAATTAAAGGTAACCTCCACTTGCTTGTTATCCACTGATATCTGATTATTATGTTATCTTATTCTTATTTTAACTTTACTGTAACAATACTTATTCAATTTTCAATCTATTTATGTAATCTCTATTAGTTTGTTATACACTTATTCCTTATCTTTTGTCGCAATCTGTTTATTTTTAACTTACATGCTATATTCTCCTTTATTTTTATTTTTATTCATACTTATTTTAAATTTGTTTGTATCTTCTACATACATAATACTTAATATTTAACCTACATTGTCACCCACTATATTTCTGATATCATCTTTTTATTTCTATACCTAACAACTTCTTCTTATTTTATATCTACTTATATTTATTTTTTATTTTCAACATGTTTTGTATTTTTGTAGCCCTGACCCCGACTAACTCCTTCTCAGATAAATATATCTGTTCATTAGATAACCTCATAATCCTTCTTTTATAGATAGCCTCATAATTTATAATGCTTTTAAACGAAGGAATGAAATTTAGGATTCTATTGGATTTAAATAAGTTACATCACCAGGGTCAACGAAGGAATCCGAATAGTCGAGATTTCTAGAAACTGGATATCCGATATGCATTAGGATAGGCGCCATCTTAAAAAGACAGCGCCAGAAGAATGGTGCGCCATCGGCGGCGACTGACATTTACTGTAAATTTCACTTTCTTCTTCCACTTCCTGGAAGCCAGGGTCAGCCGGACTTGGAGGGCGTGCCCGGTGTCTGTTCCCGTATCCCGAAGGACTCCTGCCGTACCCAATGTTTGGCTACCGGTAAGGTGTTAGATTGAGGAAGGAAACTGTTTAGAAACTACCTTGTTAATCTTTTAAATAATGAATCAAGTGTTAGAGGTGCGGATATATATTAATATATCTATAAATATATAGGAAAGAGAATATATATATATGGTGTCTTACAGTATACTGAACAATTTTTTTTTTTGTTTCTTTATTGAGTATTATAACAATCTGTCTCTTAGACATTGGTTATAGTGAGGTAGGATGACATCTACACTATATGTACAGAAAAATAAAATAAATAGAACAAAATAATAATCAAAAGTATATACAATAGATAATAAAATAAAATAACCTAAAAAATAAGAAAATTAAAACTAAGAAAAAAAAAATACATGCATACCTATATACAATCAGGCGAGGGAACTCCAGGAGAACCCTGCGCTACTCTCCCAACCGCGTCATGGTACTAAAGCCAGCGGAGATTGGTCGAGAGCACTTTAGCTACATACACTCATGTCTTGAATGAAGAATCTGGCCATTGCCAGAACTCCAATTTATACAATCTACAAAAGGTCGCGAGGCCACTACCGTTTCAACCTTCTTGGAGGATTATAGGGATGGGAGGTGCTTGATAGGGATTGTGCAAGAGGATTTGGGTGGTACCTAAGGTTCTGGTGAAATTTGGAGAATTTTTCTGGGATAAGGTCTAGGACAAATGGGATGTTGAGGTCATGATGTAGGGTTTTTTTGGTTACATAGAAAGGAGCATCGACTATTGTTCGAAGGACTTTTGACTGGAAGATTTAGATTTTCTGCTTAATAGTCGGTATAGTTGGCCGTATCGTCGGTTGAGTTCTTGTCTTTTGAGTCTAGTATGCGGGTTTCACGTCAGTCTTCGGTCTAAATGAAAGCAAAGATACCGGACTGTGTCTGAGTAAATTAAAAAAAAAAAAAAACTAGTTTTAAATCTTTACACACAAAAACACGATATGTCTCGGTGATACGATACGCTTTGTCGGTGACTATGATTGCTATGTGACTATGATAATGCAATACTTTTTTTAAGCTTATTTATTGAGGAATATTACAATCTGTCTCAATTAAGGACATTTCTAATAGCTTCCAGGGAGACCATTCAAATTTTATTTACAGTAAATTAAACAGAAAAATAATAATGCTAAAAGCAAATGTATATAAACAAAAATAACTTAAATAATCAAAATAACAACTTGCACACAAGCATACAATATTTACATGATTCATTTCCACAGAAGAACTCCTAGCCAGGTCTTTCTTCCCACTCGTGGAAAGAAAGGCAGGAGGATTCTAGAAGATCCCACAGCCTCTCATTCAGTTGCATATGCAATAAATAGTAACTAGTAGGCCCATGCGAAAATTCGCACAGTTTATTGTTCTGTGATCAAATAATAAATTAATAAAAAAATAAAACAATGCAACGTATCGTAAAAGAAATCAATTGATACTTTCTCGCTAAATATAATCGACAAAGGAGACAAAAATTAATTTAAAGCTTTATTAATGTTTGGAACCATTGTGTTTACAAATTTCAATAAGTTGTATCTTTGCTAAAAATAGTCCGATTTCGATGATTCTTTTTTCCTTTTGTAGGGAATTTAGTAATCTTTTATATATTCATGGACAAAAGCCCTTATCTCTTGGAAAAATTGTCGATCGAATATGTGGAAAGACAGATTAAAAAAAAATTGTTGGTTTTTATATGTCCATTTTCTAATTGTGGCAGTGAAAATAGATAAGTTTAATTCCACCATTTGACGGTCTCTGGGTGAGGTTGCAGTCATTATTTACACAGATAATATTCGGAAATGATATTTATTGGACAGCCTACGTTTCGGCCTACATTCTAGCTCTTCATCAGGACTTCTGTCCAGCATTGCCCTAATAAGCAAAGGATAACGTCTTCTTAAATTAAAATTATGATCAATTATTTACATACTATAACTATTCCTTAAAAGTAAAAACTGCTTAATGTGTGTTTTTATCTTCTGAAATAACGTTATTACATTATGTAAACACCTGCTCAAAGTGGTGTTTTACAACTTCTGTTTAACACCAGTCTAGTTAAACACTAGATCCCCAACACTAGAACACTAGATTCCAGTTCTTAAACCTGTTGTTCCCTCCTATGGAACCATTTCCCTCTTCAAAATCCTTCTTCATTCGTGCTACCTTTTTTTTGGAATTCCTTACCTTCGCTGTACGCAAATCCTCTTCCTTAATCTCATTTAAACAAACTTCTTCTTCCACCTCCTCAGCAATCAATCTTCCAAATGCATGTAAGAATAAAATTTCGTATTTAAGAGCTGTCACCTTCATTTGACGTACAGTTACAAAATAATGTGAACAACAAATGGGAACCGTATATATATTTATATTAATTTTCAGGTTAGATTATTACGTTAACTAATTTTTTTTTAATTTTCTTATAATGCCGGACAAATGTCACTTTTTTGTTCATTATAATCATTCTTAAGGGAATAAATGTCCCAGAATAAAATTTACTTTTCTACTTCTTTGTCATGTTTTCCCTATTTCACAATAACAGAATATGAAGACTGCAGAATGAGCATATAACATAATGCAACGGTAAATAGACTCTGAAGAAACAGCTGACAATTGACAAACAACTTTCTTCTGCTAATTATCTCTTGCAGCTCCTGCGATCTCTGGCGCCACACTCAGTCGTCATCCTGAAGTTGGACCAAGAGTGGTCGAACCCGAAATAGACATAACAGGAATCATTCGACCTTCGATTAGAATCTTCATGTACATTCAATACTGGTTCCTCAGAACTTAAAACAATGAACAATATCGTAATGCAAGTTTCAAGAATTTCAGTTATTCTAATTAAGGCCAACCATTTTTTAAAATTTTTATTTATTAATTAATTGAAATTTATAACTTATTAAACAATATACAACCAGAAAACATGAAAAAAATATCTGGTGTGTCCACTCACACGACTTTCCTACCTATTTCAGAAAAGTTTTTATATCTTTACATATTTTCATGAAGAAACAAAAAAGAATTGAACTAGATACGTTTTCCTGAAAATTAATCAAACGTAAGATTTGAGTACGATTTATTTGATAAACTAACCGGCTTAAGGTAGATCAGTGTAAAAATTTCAATACTTGCTAATATTGCTGATCAAAAACTTTTTGGCATAGCTTAGTATTGTCAAACAATAATTTCTGTTAAAAGTAGAGGAAATAGTGATGATTGTGTGCAATTGCAATTTTCGGGCAACAGATTTTCTTAATTTCACTTAGTCATCTTTATTCTCTCATTCACCCCTTTCTGACACCAGGATATGAAACCGTAATCTTACAATGGAAATTGAATAGCTGTAACTTCGTTAATAGTTGTCCAAAATGCACGATTTTTATATGGCTAAACGGCAAAGGAAACATCGGTTCAGTAATTCCCAAAAAAATCTTGGCACAGACAGACAGAGGGACAGACAAATGACTAAAAATGTGATTTTCGGACTCAGAGGGCTCTGAAACGTATAGATGCGTCGAAAACCGCATGTCGGAAATTTGACCCGATTGCAATACTTTCCTTACCTAGTATAGGTAGGAAAGTAAAATAGAATAATGGCATAAATAATGAATAGACTTATCATGATACTACCCAATTGTAGCCGAGAAAGACAATCCCGATTTCATCTTCTTTTCAGAGGCTTAGGAGGATTATCAGGGAAGCAGACTTGTTCCCTAGGGAATTATTATGGGTCTGGATCATATCAGGAAAGGATAGTACTTTTTATATATAGTTTAGTATTTGATTAATGCCTTTTAGCTCTGGCATTAATCCCCCCTGTCCCGGGAAAACTTCGTATAGCCTAAAAGGCGAGGAAGGGTAGGGGCTACATAAAAAAAGTATAGTCTATAGTATATATCCATTTAGTATATGTATATGATATGTAACGTGCCAAATCAGTGACATTTAACACCACTCAATCATAGTATCAGTCAAAAATTATCATTTATCATTCAGAAGAATTGATCGAAACTGATCGAAAAATCTTTTTTTTTTTTTTTTTAAACTTTTATTATGATATTTACAACTGTATTAGTATCAATACATCAAGTAAATGTGTACAGAGAAATATTATCACATGAAACACGCTTGTTGAGAAACTACCCACTGGTAGCACTCTAATAATTTGTCTACATGAGAAGATCACGAGGCCATCTTCTTTTCAGACGCCTTGGAGGGTTATCAGGAATCGAAGAGGAAGCAAGGTTAGAAACAAGAGGATTCGGATGGTTATGAAATTTATTATGGAAGGATAAGTATCTGGATTTGGCCAAGTCGGAAAAATATGGAACATTGAGGTCTTTATGGATTATTTTATTAGTGACAAAGTAAGGAGCATTGAGGATTTTACGAAGGATTTTGGATTGTAAGGATTGGATGCGAGAGGAATTCAATGGTTTAGTGGAGCCCCATAGCTCAACTCCGTAAGTCCAAATAGGTCTTATTATAGTCAAGTATATGAGTCTTTTGTAATTAAGAGGAAGTTTAGAGCGTTTGTCTAGTAAGTGTTGGAGTAGTCGGAAACGTCGAGCGGTTTCTTGTCGTTTCAGTCTGGTATGAGGATTCCAAGTTAGACGTTTGTCCAAATGAAGTCCAAGGTATCGGATTTGTTCAACAGGGATAAGTGGGGTATTACTAAAGGATACTGTGGGACATGAGGTCATAGGTTTACATCGCGAAAAATCTTAGATATTGCTTATATTTAGATAGCCCATGGTACAGACCCTCGTTTTGACAAACTATTAATATCCGTCTGAAACATCGTAAATAGCTTTATACCATCGTAACCTACAACTATTTTATTTACGAAAACCCTTGGAATTATGGCATTTTCTATGTAAAAATGGGCAACCTTTGTCTATTTAAATAGGTAATAAAAATTCGTAAATACTTATTTGTTTTCCACTTGGATCTTAAGATAAATTGATCTCAAAAACGAGAAAAAAAGGTGGCCTACAAAAATATTGGAACTATATAACCTCGTTATTTTGAAATGTTGGGGGTGTAGGTCACGCCAAACGGCCCAATATTTTAGTAGGCCACATTTTTTCTCGCTATTGGGATGAAATTCTCTTACGATTCAAGTGCAAAGTAAATCAGTATTTACCAGTTTACAGTAACTAATTTAATAGACAAATTTATCTGGTTGAACTCCAGATTAAAAGCGCCTGAATCCTGAGAATTTTTGTAAATAAAATAGTTGTAGATTACGACGAGTTAAAGTTATTTATGTAGTTTTAGACGGACGTTAATAATTTGATAAAAAGGGGTTTGTACCACTAACTAGTATTAACAGAAAATCTCGTTCGTTACATATAAAATTACAAATTTTGTATTAATAAACGTGTAATTTTGGTTTATTATTTTCAATAATGAACCATTGTGATCGACCAAAAAATTCAAAAACTTAAACTCCTCTCAAAAGTTGAGGTTTAACGTTTCAGGATACGTAAAATTCGGAAAACCAATAAAAAATTGTTTGTCCGTCCGCCGTCCGCGCATTTCCTCCTAAACTAATGGACCGATTTATTTCAAATTTTTATATAAAATCAGAGGTCACCCGAAGATGATCCTCCTTCATCAACATTACTATACGCCTTTTACTTTCAAAATGGCGGCCGATCTTGCTATAGACTAGCGCCTAAACGAGTGTACCGATTTCAATGAAACTTCGCTAAAGTCATTTCCTAGACGCCCTTTAAATTTATCTATATAACATACTTCAAAGAAAAGAAGCTGAGAAGAAGTTACGAGGGATAGCAAAATTAAATTCCGAATACCTCAAAAAGTATACATATGTTTTTTTTAACGTTAACGGAATTTCATAAAAAAAAAAAATTCGTTAAAATCGTATAATTAGGAGCAAAGATATGGTCTCGAGTTTTTTTTACATGTTCTACTGCAAAGGTTATATCCTTTGTTTTGGTTTTTAAATTTTGAATGTGTTACTAAAGTAATGCTATTTTTTTATCATATTACTAACGATTAAAAAAAAAATTTTAGTCCAATAATTGGAATCATCTTTTATTTATTTTTCTTTGTAATTAGGAAGATAATGTTACTTTAGATGTATAATTGTTTGGAAATAATAAACCATTGTGAAATAATTTGCAACTTTTTTTTTACACTTGCAATTTCTTTTGACCTCTTCCTGAGATATTAAACAAATTTCTAATACATAACAACCAATAGTTATTTTGAATAATCAAGCCATGATTTCACTTATTCTGTTTTTTCTATTTTTAAAACAACAAATATTTTTTTCCATAAATAATATACTAAATTTTACAACACATATAGAAAGATATTATGTTCTGTGTGATATTATCATAAAAGATATTATACCAATAATATACTATTGTTACGGTCTTTAATTTGGAAAAATTGTTTCCGCAACAAATTTGCCGGATACTCAGTGGAGACGATAGGGTTCGCAAAAAAAAAAAAAAATTAAAACAAATAAATATTTCTATCTTACAGGCGCCACGCTATTTAATTGGTTGAATTTGGAAAAAAAACCAACCACAAAAATAAGAAATAAATAAATTTAATTTAAAAAAAAAAGATATTGACGCGGAGTGAGCTACGAACTCGGAACCTATGAGTTTAAAAACATATGTTAATTAACCTCATAACCTATCGAACCTTCTTACTTGGTTAATAATGACTTTTCCTAATCCCTTGAATAGGGTTTTACAATTCCTTATGAAAATTATGAACAACAAATCAGATTTATAAGAGAATAAGGAAAATGCAATTAACTTTAATTATTAAAAAAGAGAATATAAAATTATTATAGAACTAAACATTGACTTAGACTATATAATAAACCAATTAAAAATATTTATAAAAAAATAGATAGGATATAAAAACTTATATATACATATTTACAAAATATCATTGCCATACTTTGTCCAATTGGTACATTGGATTATCTGAGGAAGCGGGAACTTATTCCAGCTAGCGTCATCAGTGTCTCCCCAGTCCACCTCCTTAAGCTGTGAAAATGTTCATTCACCAACTTGTAAAATCAAGCGGCACTCGTCGCTGATAATCACCGGTTCATGGAGAGGAAAAAAAAATCTGGCGTACACCGTAAAACTGAAATATTTCACACACAAAAATCCATAGCGAGCCTCAACACTCGCGAGATTCCGCCATATCTCTCTAAACTGTCCTTTGTTTTTCTCCCAATCACCTGTTGGTTATTCCAACCAATAAAATTAATACTTAAAACTAGGACTTATTATAAACGAATACTTATTATTAAAACTAATGCTAATTACTTAATTTATTTTTAGTTAACCCTCTTGGAGGTAAAACTAACAATTATTTAACGAAATAATTTTTTTTTTGTATTTTATTTTTCGTCACACTATATCCTCCTTAATACATTGGAGTTACAATACATCAGCCAGATATGTATATTTGTATATAACATATAATTTTATCAGGATAATCTATTCAACACACACAACACAACTAATGAAGCATATGAACTTTACTACGACTATAGCAATTTACTCAACAAATGATAATGTTGTCCCACAGAAAAATATCTCTTCAAATAAACAATAAAAAACTGCTATTTCTGAACTTATATAAACCCATTATTAAACTAGCTCAAGCCCTATTTGATTGGTGTAGAAGAGCCTTGCTTTTTGGTTATCTCATTAATTAAGACTATTTTTTTTTAAATTGAATATTTTTATTGAGAAAACATTTTGCCTCAATTAAGGGCATTGAGTATTTGGGATGTATGAAACATAATGATACCATATATACAATAAAAGAAAAAAAACTTGGAATAAAAGAATAAATCAAACATGAGACAACATTATTAAGACTACAGAATTTTTTATTTTTTTTTAAGTGCAGACCTCTTTAGGCGCGTTTTGAACTTGTTTGTGGAGAGTGAATTAGATAGAGCCGTCAGATTTTCAATGTGTAACGCTCAGGTAAAGTCGGCTAGAGTCGACTAATTGTAGTATTTTTGTATATAGCTTAAAATATCTCAAAAACTAAAAATCAGACCTGAATATTGTTAACGAGACAAATGTTCACCTTCTCATCCTATCTGTAATGAGCTTGTTTCAAAACTGTACCTTAATGGAACGCCGTGTTAAAGAGTGTAAAAGAAAAACATAGTGTCGAAAACCAAATGACGAGATATATGAAAGATATGGATTAAAATATCTCAGAAACTAAAAATCACACCTGCATACTGTAAGCGAGGAAAATGTTCAGCATTTCATCCTCTTTATAATGAACTTTATTTATAATTTATATTACATTTTATTAATCTCGGCTTGTTGATGTTTTCACATCTATCGTGTGGTCTAAAACATCTTTTTTTTTTTGCTAGCCTGTTCGTACAAGCATGTTACAACCTGTAGACCTATCCTAATTAAGGAAAAATCTATTACTGAGTATGAATGATGAGTGAATGAATGAAAAATTCTTTATTTTGTAATTAGTATATACAATTACAGGAGGTCTGGCTCCATCAAATACATTATTATATAAAATAGAATCAAAATAAAGTACTATACAAATATAGAAATAAATCGAAGAAATATTCTTTTTTCATGAATAAGATAAACTAGATATATAAATTGTGATGCAAAAAAAAAAAAAAAAAAAAACAACAGAAAAGGAAAAACAACTGTATAACAATAAAAATAAAAAGTATTGACTTAAAAGATATATAAAAAAAATCAAATAAATATACATTAAAGGACTTTGAAAAATAATAATAATATATTCCTACAATACAATGTAGCAGTTGCAACAGTACATATGCTTACTTCTTATTCGAAAATAACAATGTCTTGTGGTAAACATAAACATAGACATAAATATTGCTGGCATTTAATCATTTATAATGAATTATCTGAATTTAAGGCTCCCTACTGTAAAATAAAATATATATCATTTAACTTTGCGAGATTTTCTATCGTTAACAAATTACCGAGCATTGAATTGTTGTCTTCTGTGATATATTTTTCTATTTAAAGTTCCTTCAAGTCTTTATACATCGGTTGCATATAGTACAGTTTTCTTCTCCTTCCAGTGTATAGGCCGTTCCATTAAGATAAAATGAAGGTTTCGTTAAATTGGCTACCCTAAGTTGGCTGACTATTCTATGTTATGTTTATTCTATTACTGAGTATAAAGAAAAAAAAAATACTTCGAAATTATTTTTTATTAATAAATATATCAAAAATTTTCTTTGTATATTGTCTAAAGTATCCAAAAGATTATAGAGCTATCCTCTTTATTTTACATTTTAAATAGATTTTGGTTTTGTTGAATTCGATGTCAGTTTAAAAATCTTTAAATCGGAATTTCTCCATTCTCGATTCATTGAATTTCGAACCAGCCCAGTTTTACAATGACTTTTATTGTTGTAGTAAGATTTTGCGTTTTGAAAACTTCTCAATGGAATTCCATTCCATTTGATAGCTGATTCATCAAAATCCATCATGCCGCAAAAGAATCTATATTACCCTGTTATCTATAGTGTAGAGTAGTATATATATTTAGTATATATAGTGTGTCTTGAAGACATGCGATAAAGAGAACTATCACTTCCCAGGCTTTCTTAGATCTGGCGGAAGGAGAGATCCTGCCATGACTACTCATGAGGGAAGGACAGTGAACTCGATGGTCGCTCCGGAACAATAAAGGAATAAATTAACTGTAAATGTATCCTCTATGATTCCTCGTAATAAGGCGCCGTGTATATATAAATAAACTTGATTCTAGGACAAAGGTATATATACAGCTGATTAAATAATAACATGTAAAAAACTAAAAATAAAATCTCAAGAATATCTGTTATGAATTTACCACATTACCACTATTATGAAGAAAAAAAGGTGGAGAAAAGAAGAAAAAAAAACTGCGGTGTATGCTATAGACCACATGGTAGAAGTGAAAACATCAACAATGCGAGATTAATAATATGAAATATAAATTATAAATAATAGCTCATTATAAAGAAGATGAAATGCTGAACATTTTCCTCGCTTACAGTATGCAGGTCTGATTTTTAGTTTCTAAAATATTTTAATCCATATCTTTAATACATCTCGCCATTTGGTTTTCGACACTATGTTTTCCTTTTACACTCTCTAACACGGCGTTCCATTAAGGTACAATTTTGATACTAGCTCATTACAGATAGGATGAGAAGGTGAACATTTGCCTCGTTAACAATATTAAGGTCTGATTTTTAGTTTTTGAGATATTTTAATCTATGTAAAAAAATACTTCAATTAGTCGAATCTGACTTGGAATCCTCATACCAGACTGAAACGACAAGAAACCGTTCGACGTTTCCGACTACTCCAACACTTACTAGACAAATGCTCTAAGCTTCCAGTTAATTAAAAAAGACTCATATACATGACTACAGTAAGATTTTTTTGGGTTTTGGACTTACGGAGTTGAGCTTTGGGGCTCCACTAAGCCATCGAATTCATCTCGCATCCAATCTTTATAATCCAAAATCCTTCGGAAAATCCTCAATGCTCCTTACTTTGTCACCAATAAAATAATCCATAACGGCCTTAATGTTCCTTTTGTTCTGATCTGGCCCAATCCAGATACCTATCCTTCCATATAATAAACTTCAAAATCATCCGAACCCTCTCGTCTCTAACCTTGCTTCCTCTTCTATCCCTGATAATCATCTGATGCGTCTGAAAAGAAGAAGGCCTCAAGATGTCCTATTGTAAATACATTTTGTTTTTAGAGTGCTACCAGTGGGTAGTTTCTCAACAAGTGATTTCATGTTATTTTTTTCTGTTATCAAATTTACTAAATGTATTTTATTCATTAATACAGTTGCAAATATCATGAATAAATAAAAAGATTATAAATAATCGTTCATTACAAAAAATATGAAATGCTGAACATAAAACATATCTCATTTTCTTTTTTTAATACGTTAGCTTATACATTGAAAATATACTTAATTATTTACTGTTTCTCATTTATTTTATTATTATTTGATGTCGTGCAGAGGCTTCCAGATGGCTTGCTTCAAACTGCATGCCACGGCCATCTTAACCTCCGTGCTTTCATATCATGAGGTATTGATTGACTAATTTCCGTAAGCAGCTCTTTAATGGTCTTTCTTATTCATGTGTTACTACTTTGATCCCAGATCGCTCCGGTTATCGTGCGGGGAGATTTTTCTCTCAAATCTTTCAATACATCTTTCTAAGAATCTGGTTAATGTCCAGGTCTTATTGCCATATATGTTAATTTCAAATACTTATGACCGTCAACATAGAGCCGTAATACTCAATGCCTATTAAGCCTTGGAACAATCACATTTCCCAGATTACCCGTAAATCCATAACTATCCTTAAACAATTCCTTCGATTCCGTGATTCCATTAAAAAAACAGACAGCTCCTGGTAACCTCCCTTGTCTTCCTCCACTTCGACTACGGTTGCCTGTTGTATGGAGGGCTGTCCACAGGACTGGAGGCGAGACTGAAAAAACTTAAGAATTGCTTCATAAGATTCATCTTTGGGATTCCCAAGCATTTTCATGTTTCCTGTTGGTACACGAAGTTGAAGTGGCTTTATCTTATTCCCAATGGCAATTCCTTCTTGAAGTTTTCCTTTTCCAAGTCCTCAGAACCAAAAACCCTCCCTACATCTTAGAACTCCATTATTTACGCTCCTCTATCCACTCTCGCAACACCAGATCTCAACCTATAGATTTATATATCCCCTCCAATAGAACCACTTCCTTCACAAAATCCTTCGTCATTATTGCTGAATCCTTGGAATCCTTTTGGAACTCCTTACCCATCTCCATACGTCAATAAACTCCTTAAAACAATCCCTATTCCATCACGTACTACAAATTCAAACTTCAGCAAGGTCGTAAGAATTTCTAGGTTACATAATTACGTTTGTCTCCAGCAGTTAATTGATAGGATCCATTTTATTTTTATTTATTCAATTTTTTTTTCTTCCTCAGTATTTCTTGTATATATTTTTCATTTTCCTTATTATTTTTTGTATATATTTGTATGATATCTACATGCCAGACTAATGTACATATTTTTTTAACTCTACTATTATTCTAAGGGGACTTCAGTCCCAGAATAAAATTATTTTTCATTTCATTTCAAAGAAGCTCGAAAGTCATTATTCCGAAAAGATTAAGATTCGTTCGGGTTTAAAACAGTGCGATTCCCTTTCACCTGCCCCGATTTAATTTAGCACAAGAATATGTCATTAGAAAGGTGATGCGTACCGAAAAGAACTGAACTATGGGAGTAAAATGTCAGTGCTTATGATTGCATAATGTTAAGTGAAGACGGGGAAACTATAAAAATTAAAATAAGAACACTAATGATGGACAGATAAAGAATTGGATCTTGAAATAAACACATAAAAAAAAGTCACAGAAAATGCGAAGATATAGGTGATGTAGGTCTACAGAAAGGAATGGTGGTTGGGTGTTGTATAGTAAAAGCCTAATACCTGTTGGTAATCTACGCCTTTACTTAAAATTATATATCATTATATCTTATAATTTACAAATTTTTCTAGCCTTAGTATTAAAATAAATAAAAGACTAATAAATAAATAAAATAAATCATATGTAGTAAATATATGATCTTGAAGTAGACATATGAATTTAAAGATGAATACATATGGGTGAGTTCACGTATTTGTACAAATAAGCAATATGACACATACATATATTTCTGCAAGATATCGGTATAGTGTGACTGACATCTCTAAAGAACAAAATTTTTAAATATATTCGGAAGATTGATTACTGAGGAGATGGAAAAATAAATTGAGTTTAAATAAGGTCAAGGATGATGATTTCCATATAGAGGTTGGTAGGGAATTCCAAAACGAAGTAGCACGTATGACAAAGGATTTTGTAAAGGAAATAGTTCTATGACAAGGAATAGACAAATTTGAGGATTGGGATCTCGTGTTGAACGAATGAACAGAGGAAGAAGGAGTCAAGAAATGAAGAAGGTAAGAAGGTTTTTTGGTTGTAAAGGTTCGGAAAAGGAATACACCTAGGAAATATTGCCGTCGGAAAACTGGATAGAGCCACTTCAACTGGAGACGTGGGAGCGCCTGGGGACTCCAAAGATAAATCTAATGAAACAATTCATTAGCCTCTTTAATCCTGGTCTCAAGTCCAACAGATAGTCCACCGTACACAAGGAAACCATAATCGAAGTTAGGGGAAATGAGAAACTAGGAGGGAACTAGGAACTGGCGGATTTCAAGGGGCATAGAGTCACGGAATTTCAGGAACTGTTTGAGGATAGCAATGGACTTTCGGATAATTTGGGAAATGTGATTATTGCAGGACAGATGTTGATGAAACATCTTTCTTACGGAAGAGTGGAAACGTATGGGTATCCTATTGAGGTAGAGTAAAGAATAAAAAAAAAATGAGGCTAATCTGATGTTCGGATCTTATGAGCATTGCTTTGGTCTTCTCAACATTAAATTTTAAATCATTGTTCGCTGCCCAGGTATCAATACTGTCGATATCTTCTTGTAGTCTTCGGATGGATCTTTAGAGGGGGTAGGAAGTAGTTTTATTGGGAATGATGACTGTTTGGGATCTTTTATACAATAAATAATGGAACCATTTTAGAGGTTTATTTGATATGGAGAGGTTTTGGAGTTTGATAAGAAGGATTTCGTGATTTACGGATTCGAAAGCCTTTGAAAAATCAAAGAGGACTAGGATCGAAATTTTCTGCTTGTCTCTGAAATGATAACTGGGATCAGAAACCAGACCGGAAGGGATTGAGGAGAGCTTTTCGCTCAAGGAAGGTATTAAGCTATGAGCAGACTATTCTTTCAAGAGGGTTTGAAAGATTGGAGAGAATGGACATGGGTCTGAAATTGAAAACATCGGAGGTAACCGGAACTTTGCTCAGTGGTCGGGAAATAACTTTTTTCCAAGTTGACGGGAGACTGGAATTTTGCAAGGAAAAATTGTAGA
This sequence comes from Nezara viridula, assembly GCA_928085145.1. Taxonomy (NCBI): domain Eukaryota; kingdom Metazoa; phylum Arthropoda; class Insecta; order Hemiptera; family Pentatomidae; genus Nezara; species Nezara viridula. The sequence goes on from OV725079.1 coordinate 169,007,807, forward strand.
TATGCAGTAGGACAGGGAAGATGACAGGAAGACATAATTTGATTAAATCACAGGAATACGATCCTGGCCATAGTCGTTCGTTCAGGATTTTAGGACAGAGGAAAGTAGGTTTTCTGGTAAAATATTTGTAAAATAGAAATTTTCAGGGTCAAAGGACGCTTTAAGAATATAGTATGAGGCTGAATGTGGTAATGAGTCAGGATCGGCAAAGTGGGAATTCAATTGACCTGAAGAAACAGGATAGGAGGTGCAGGTTTTTTGATTTCACCAAGGAGAGGTTTTTAAGGATCTCTCATCTGGACTTAGGATCTGAGGCATGTGATAAGGAAGTAGGAAAGAATTGTGTCTTAGCACTTCGCAAGGAAGATTGGTAAGGTTTCGAAGAGTCATAAAAGAGAAGTAGTCATCCGGATTACGTGTTCATCTGAAACGCCTCCTAGTAATTTCAAGTCCAGCAGACGCGTGACGGTCTATATTTCTTTCCTTGAAAATCATACGACCATGTCCGGTCGGTGTGAGCTTGTTCCTGTAGGCTGATGGGTCTTAGAGAGAAGGATAAATCTCCTCTATATGTATATTATCTTTTATTTTCTCCGATCAATCTACATCTCAGGATTTAGATTATATAGCACTTGTATAATGTTTATAATACTATTATTGTATTCTTTGAACATATTAAGGTACATATGTAAATCATTTAAAGTAAATGACTCTCTTTTATTATCATTTTTTTCATTAATACAATGGTATGACAACAAAAGTAATTTGTCTTTCATTTCAAATTTCATTTAGAATTCCATAGTTTATTGTTTGTAGCAACTATTTTGCAGTATTACGACCTTATTACTCATATTATGTCTTTAATATATCTTCATAGTTATGTAAATATTTCTGTTATTACTTATTTTTTATGGTAATATACATTTTGGCCAGATGTTATGTTAATTTTTATGTACAATATTGTTATTCTCAAGGGACTTTGTCCCAGAATAAAGTTGATTCTTCTATTCTACCGTGAGTTTCGCTGGTGGACTGCCACCCAAATACCATACTCAACGTTGCTTAACTTTTTTTTATCTATTTCAAGCACCTTAGCCTTTTAATTGCATTAACACAAACACATCCAAAGTGGAAAACTAAGACAGAAATTACACCTGAGAGCCACAGGTGGATCTGGGGGGGAGGGGGCTTTCGGGCTGAAGCCTCCCAAAATGGTAAAATATAATCATGTTTTACAGAAAAAAAAATTAAAAACTATCTCTTAAAGTATTTTTGTTTGTTTAATTACATTTAATAGGACTTCAAGAACCACTTAAACACCATTTCATGTAGGCAGTTAATTTCTTTCTTTTTTTTTCAAATTAATTATCGTTATATATATATATGAAAAAGAATCTTCCGGGCTGAAGCCCCCTCCAAAAAAAATTAAATCCTGGATCCGCTAGTGCTGAGAGCCAGTCAGATACATTCATTAGAGGTAATTTATTTAATGATACTGTCGAAGAACCAATCACCAATCAAAATTCTCTAGTCATCACACAGAACATTAGTGTAGCCCTGATGTCTCAACTGTATTAGGCAAGCATTTTTTAAAATGTATTAATGTTAATACTAAAAATATTATTAAATGATTTAAAGACCAAGTATCTAAATTTGAAGTTTTTAGGAATTTACTTATTAACATCACACAAATTTCAGTTATCATTCTTCTTTTAGAATTTGAATTTGTTTTTATTTATTTTATTTTGTTTTTATTTATCTGATTTTATTTATAAATCAGTTATAAATATGTGCATGAGACAAGAAAGTTATACTACGACAATTCTCTACACTATGTATTTTTGGTTTGAAATAAACGGTTGAAATTGAAAACAAACTTTTTTATTGAATTTCTATTTAGTTTCTATGGGAACATTTGTTTCTGAATGAATGATAAACTTCGACTTCATCAACTACAACAATTTTTTATTTTTTTTTAATCTGTTTATTGAATAATAATACAATCAGCCACTGCTGGAGGGCTATAAGTATTAGGGCTAAGAGTTCTCATTCAAACAATATATACGAATAATAGAGAAATAAATATAAATATATAAAGTAAATAAATAATACTGATGAAGAAAGTAAATAAAAGAAAAAAAAGTAAACAATAACATAAAATAGAAACTTCTAAACACAATCATACCTATATACAATATATACATTCGCCCAGGAATCTCCGAGCCAGGCTTTTTCTCCCACATGTGGAAGGCAAAGCAAGACTCCAGGAGATCCCAGTGCCACTTTTCCAGCCGCATCACTAGTATTAGAAACCAGTGGAGACTGAAAGAGGGCACTAGAGCCACAGACGCTCAGGACATGAGTGGAGAAGCTGGTCATTGCCAGGACTCCAGAAGCATATTTACAAGAGATCTATGGGCCATTGCCGTTTTAACCTTCGTGGAGGATTGTAAGGATAAAGGGAGCTGGATAGGGATTGAGCTAGTGGATTTGGATGATGGATAAGGTTCTGGTGAAAGTTTGAGAATCTGGATGGGATTTGTGACATAATATGGGGCATTGACTATTGTTTTAAGTACTTTGGACTGGAAGGATTGGATGCGTTTGATATTCGAATGTTTAGCTGTTCCCCACAGTTCAAGTCCGTAGGTCCAGATAGGTTTCAGTATGGTCTTATAGATTAAAAGTTTATTTTCAATCGAAAGATGAGATGTCCTACTTAGTAATCTATACAGCTGGCCATATCGTCGGTTAAGTTCTTGTCTTTTAAGTCTGGTATGTGGGTTCCAAGTTAGTCTTTTGTCTAGAAGGAAGCCAAGGTAACGGACACTACAACAATTAAAAGTAATTTATTTTTCGTTACTTTGCATAATATTCAAACGACTTATGTTTGATATTAATGTTGTTTACCATTAAGCTAATCCTATAGAGCTATGCTATTTAAATAAAAACACACTATGACCGTTTTTTGTGACTTAGTTATTTCGATTCAGGTGGTTTTGAAACTTGTATTTTCGTTGAAAACTCGGATCTGATATTTTTGATGACAGCAAAACATTCACTTAGAATATATTTCATATACAGATAAGCGAAAGTAAAGAAGGGATTTCTTCAAGCATTGTTCGTATCTGTATAGAAATTTTGGGCTTGAGGAAGGATAGTATCCAGCAGCAATTCTTCCTGGTCTTTGTTTACTTCCTTAATTCACGAAATGACAACCTAACCATCCATAACAATGTCGTGTACAAATTTGTTGGGTTCGTGTACTTTAATATAAGTACACGAGTACTACTCTCGATTTCATATTAAAGAATATTACTTAAATTATATATAGAAACTTGAAACAATCAATATAAATTATAAAAATCCCCTGAACAAAATCTGTTATTATAAAGTAACAATAAACGAATATTTCTAATTTAGAAAATCCAATCGAGTATATATATATATATATAAATGAATAATCATAAAATATTTCACAGCTTTAGCTCCAATGAGAAATCGCTGAAGGACATATTCGGCGAATTTAAGATTATTTATGCCGTTATTTGGAGATTAATTGGTTTACCTTAACAGGTAGAGCTGAAATCGATGGATGAGTTCATACGAGTTTCGACATGGTTTAAAAAAAAAAAAAAAAAAAAATAGGTCGACAGAATTATAGGATGTTCCAGAGCTCGAAGGTCATTCTGGTCGTTAGAGAACTGTTAAAGTTAACTTAAGTTTTAAAGGCAAACAAATCCCTCGGGCTCAATGAAGAATTTCAAGGCCGAGAACGTGGTAAGGCACAAAAATTTATCCAAGGAGAATGTAAACATGGCTATTAAAGTAAAACACGTTGAAAATTATTACGTAATGCTTTATTATTCCAAAATGGTTATACAGACTGTCCCAAAAGTTGAGTCGTCTGTCTTTACCTTGAGGTCAAGAAAAATAAATAAAAAACGTTTGCTAATCTTAGCACAGATATAAATTGTTGTGATAAAATATTTATTTGTTTGTTATTATTATTATTGTTCATTGAAAGATTTTGATTATATTTCCTAATAGATTAAGTCATCTATACATATGTTTTGTTTATGTACAAAGTAGAGAGGTTATGCTATGTTACTGGTTCTTGCTGAATGAAGTATGTTCTTTTGTTTGAAAACGTGCTTCTGTTTTTTCCTAATTAACTTCAACAAGAATATTTTTTAAATTTTATTTATTTTAATTTTATTATTTTAATTTTATTTTATTTTTTGGGGGGGAGGGGAGGGGATTCGAGCTTCGGGGCTCTACTAAACCATCAAATTCCTCTCGTATCCAATCCCTTCAATCCAAAATCCCTCGTAAAATCCTTAAGGCTCCTTACTTTGTCACAAATAAAATCATCCATAATGACATTAATGTACCATATGTTTCCGATTTAGCTCAATCCAGATACCTGTCCTTTCATAATAAACTTCTGAACCATCAGAAACCTCTTGTTTCCAACCTTGCTTCTTCTTCTATTCCTGATAACCCTCCGAGGCGTCTGAAAAGAAAATGGCCTCGGGACTTTCTAATATAGAAATATAATTGGAGTGCTACCAATGGGTAGTTTCTCTTCATGTTGTATATGTCATGTTGCTTGTTCATATTTTCTTGTTATATTTGTCATTTAATACAGTTGTAAATTTCTATATTAAAAAAGTGTTTTTATTGTAAAAAAAAAATATTTTTTAATAGATATAGATAAAAATCTCGATTGATTCAGCTAAGGACAAAAACGAAGTAGATCAGCTTTGCAAAAGAACATGTGTTAAATATTTATAACGCAGTATTCCATTCGATCTTTATTTGCTTTGAGGGAAGAACTCTATACAAATGGAGTCTTATCACAAAATAGCAAACATTATTATCCTTATGGAAATACAAATTCATTCCTTTTTATATTACATTATAGATATTACAACACTCTTAAGTATAAATTAAAAATCATATTCGGTAAAAATCAGACAGTTAAAATAGTTCCAATAATCAAATTAATATAAAATCTAAAATTGTCAACAATATACATAAATAAATACACATAAAATAATAATACACATTTTAAAAAATATTAATATTATACTGTGTTCTAAAATTAAATTAAAAGATTATCCCTATACCTAAGAGAACAACCAAGAAAAATACCCTGACATATTCCAAACCGATGTGCAATATGGGATTTTTTCCATAATATGCAGAGGAAAATATTCCCGATTACCCTAACAATTCTCAATTTGATATAATTGAGATTAAAAAATGTAATTTTCTCATATCTTCTGCAATGGTTGGTTTAGATATTTTTATCCCGTTAAGATTTTCCATGCCCTGGTAAATTCTTAACCTAAACTGCTGTAAATTGGTCATTTAAATAATATATGTTGAAGTGTTCCGTTTTTTTTAGTGTTGCACACTTTGCGCTCAAGTTGTACAGTAATTTTCACAATTTTATTATTAACAGAAATCTTGATCATATATTTTCCTGAGAGGCAGACTTGCAATAATAGTTTCGTATATTTGTTATTAGTCGGTATCAACAAATATTGCGGAATTTGATCATTATTAAGAAAAAGGTTTAAATGTTCACTATAAGATGAGCTATGCAGTGTTTAGAATTTAGAACACAATATCTCTGCACCAAATCGATCCATTTGCATGTTTTTTTTTTGTTAGGAAATTTTGTAATCCATCAAAAAAGTATTAAAGATTACCAAAACACTGCACACTCTGAGATATTCGGAAATATAATTTTTTTTTTATACCAGACTGAAACGACAAGAAACCGCTCGACGTTTCCGATTACTTCAGCACTTACTAGACAAACGCTCTAAACTTCCAATTAATTACAAAAGACTCATATACATGACTATAATAAAGCCTATTTGGACTTACGGAGTTGAGCTATGGGGCTCCACTAAACCATCGAATTCCTCTCGTATCCAATCCTTACAATCCAAAATCATTCGTAAAATCCTCAATGCTCCCTACTTTGTTACAAATAAAATCATCCATAATGACCTTAATGTTTCTTATGTTTCAGATCTGGCCCAATCCAGATATCTATCCTTCCATAATAAACTTCATAATCATCCCAACCCTCTCGTGTTTAACCTTGCTTCCTCTTCAATTCCTGATAACCCTCTGAGACGTCTGTAAAGAAGATGGCCACGTGATCTCCTAATGTAGACATATTATTTGAGTGCATTGCGTAGTTTCTCAACAAGTGTTTACACGTCATTATATCCATATGTTCAAATTTACTAAATGTATTCTTTAATACAGTTGTAAATATCATTAAGAAAAAAAAATTAATAATAATTTTTTTTTTGTCCAACTAAAAGTTCTTAATCCTACTATTTACAGTTTCATGAAAATAATTGAAACAATTAGCAGATTTATTCATTTGAAATATTTTAGACTAGAAACATATATTTCTAATATTAATTTCTTGGACCAACATTTATATTAATTTTTGTTTTAACTCTAGAGCTCTGTTATCACTTCTGGGTACGGGACGTCCTGTAATTATACGGAGAAATTGATTACAATTATATCTCACAGTACTGCATAAATTGAACTACCTTATTTCATGCAATTAACTACATAAAAGTTGGTGATAATTTACGAAATTAAATCTGCTGGTTCTTACCATTAACGGACAGCGTGAAGTATTTGAGTTGGAGGAACTATAATTTGAACCAATGTCGAACATCAGCTAAATGATGGACCACCTTTCCTATTCCCTTGAAGATCTTGAAAGCTTATTCGTCCCCCGACGATGAGGAACTAAATATCACTGGGTCTAGGAGAGGTCTTGGAATGAGGATTTCATGCATTGTAAGGATATAGGTCCATGGGGTTTTACGTGGTATTAACATTCCATTTCGATTAGGGGGAAAGTGGCCATGGATCCAAAAAAAAATCTGGTGCGCGCAACACACAACTTTCACTTACCGCTCTACTTTGAATATAAATTATTTTCTGGCAATGCTGGGCTATTATAAAATTTTTTGAAGTGCATTTTAAACGGAGCTAAAACTTAGACCTTACAGACAACAAGGCATTAAGCCCAATATAATTAAAAAATTTCTATTTAATATATCGACGGTAGGCAATAAAAATCTAGTCACTCCATCTGCTTTTATAAACCACACAACTTTCTTTGCTTTTATAAACCACAGAATGACTAACTCCAATTTCAACATTTTTGAGTAATGTCATTTTAGTGATATGTTTAGTTGAAAAAGTTATCTATGCAGACAGAGAGTAAGTTGATTCCGGAGGTGGTGATTGCAATGTTGAAATATAGAACTGAGAATAAAGGTGTAAATTTAGGTACTTATTTCTTATGAAAGATGTTCTTAGAAAAGATAATTTATTAAGTATCTGTTGAAAAAAATTTTTTGTGCTGAAAAGTTATTTTAACTGATTAGTATTGTATTGGATGTGACTGAGATGCAAACACCAAGCTTTCGACCTCGGTTCTCCCCAAATAACTTTGTAAAACTCCAAAAATTGCTATATTTTCGCACTTTTTTCGGGTTTTACCCATTTTGACCTTGAAGGAGAACGTTTCCGATAAAAACATTCCAAACAGTTTTAAACAAGATTAAATATGCTACAATATATCACCAAAACATGCTCAGGAAATCAAATAATTTACGAGATACTGATTTTCAAATTTTAGAAAATTTTCAAACTTGAAAATGTTAAGCTATTTTTCCTATTTGGTCATATGAACTTGTCATTATATCGTCAATAACTTGTCATATGATTCAGTGAAGTAAATTCGTATTCATATTAACATTTTGAAGGAGGTGTGAGGGAAGAGGGGAGATTTGTTGGGCGAGGGGGAGATTACTTTTCACAATGAATGAAATTGAAATAAAGAAATATTTAACCAACATTTACATCAAATGCATACCAAAATAGTAAATGAAGTGAATAAAATATTCGAAACTTGAAAATGTTAAGCTAATTCCATGTTTAAGTCTTCAATAACCTGCCTTATAAGAGTTAGTGAAGTAAACATTTATTTAACTTTTTATTTTGAAGAAGTAGAATATATGGATATAGGAATGGCTATAAATAACAACACCTAAATTTTTAATAAAATAAGTGTGATAGAATGACTTAAGTCATTTATTGCGTTCGATCTTTTTCGTAGCCGCCTACAGCAGTGTCGCTTTTCCGCCGAATAAGTGCGTTTTTATTATGTATTTATTTTAATATTTAATATTTAAATATGTTAAAAATTAATGAGTGATTTAGAAAGAGCAATGTATTTGCTGGATGCTTTATGCTAATGCGTTTTTCGTTATTGTTGGCCGTTTAATTACAAATGACGCTTGATTTTCAACATTAATTTGAACGACCTAAAAGAATTGATTTTACTGGTATTTTTTATTGCCAAGGCCGATTAGTTTGATGTTTTATTATTCTCTGACTATCCAGCTTTAATATAAGACCATTTATGGCGAAGTTAAGCCAATTGCTGAATCTCAATGACCGATAAACCAACTCAAATAAAAGGAATTGACGCTTCATGTTTGGCAAGCATTTTAGAACAGTACGGCTACATTTTTTTTTTTTTGGTGGCTTTTTTTTAATAAATAGTTATAATTAACACGGTTATATACATTTTATAGGAATATAAGTGGGAGGTACACGATAGGGGGTCTGGAAAACTGCTTATCTTCGCCCACCAAATCTCCCCCCCTCCCTCTACCAATCCTCCTTTAAAATGTGAAAATGAATAAATTTTTAATTCCCTGACTTAGATCTGACAGGTAATTGAAGTAAAATACAATTGCATAAGGTAAAAAATGAAAAATAGTTTAAAATGTTTCAAACTTTGAAAAAAAAAAAAACTTTATCTCAAAAACTATTTGATTTACCGAGCCCGTTATGGTCTTAAATTGTAGCGTATTTAATCTAGTTAAAAAATGTATAGAATATTTGTAGTAAAAAACTTACTACTTCATGGTTATAATGGAAAAAAAAACATCGAAAAATTATCAGTTTTAGGGATTTTCATAAGTGATCTGGGGGGAGGTAGAGAGAGGTAGCCGAGATTGAAAACTTGGATTTTGCATCTCAGTCACATCCCATACAAGAAAATAAAAAGAAGCATTCTACCCCCATTCAATGCAACTTACAATGTACAAGGTTACATGGCTACTTATGCTTATGAATATGTTTGAAAATATGCGAACAAAACAAATGAATGCAGTTTATAGTTAACAAGGTTAAACAAGGAAGAGGGAGATTGCCCGATGACAAAGGAACATTTCTAGAACTTTTCTCAGCTCAAAGTTAATAATGTTAACACTAAAAAATATTTTTTATTTCTAAGAACTCAAAATAAAATCACATTGTTTTTACAGTCTGAATGGTCATGTAAATATGTCTATAAAACATATTTTCTAATCAAAATATTTGTTTAACTAATGTAAATAGTTATATTTTTCCACAACTGACAACCAAAATTTAAAACGGTATTCCCTCATGTCAAAATGAAACGAAAGACTTTGAACAAACGATTGAAAATACTATACTCCCTTTTTTCCAAATCAAAATTAAAAATCAGACAAAAACTAAATACGTTCACTTACCTACTCAAATCCAAATGGACGTACGCCTCACAAATTTACGGTTCTGCAAAAAAGACGCACTTCCAAAAACTACAATCATTTCAATCCAAAATCCAAAGACTAATAACAGCAGCTCCCTGGTACATAAACAACAAAACATTACATACCGACTTACAACAACCAACTATCGACCAACACATACGTACTCTCTACTCCCGATTTCATCTTAAACTACACGGACATCACAATAGACTTATCAACGACATGGCACGCTAGACAGCATAGGACGACTAAAGAGGAGCTGGATGAGAGATCTCCTTTCCTAAATTAAGGAAATAAATCAAGACCAGGAAGAGGTACTGCTGGGTAGTAATCTTCCTCATGCCTTAAATGACAATTTTCTACACAATGAGATCACATCTGCTTATTGTCCAGATTATGACAGGTGTGGATAGAAGCATGAAGAGAGAAAAAAAAAAAAATGGTGTCGTGATTTTTTTTAAAAAGTTTTTTTTTAAATTACTGTGCTTGACAAATATTGGAAGAACGGTCCATATATAACTAAATTTTCAATAGAAAAAAAGGTTTGTTTTTTTAATTTTTTTTATTTATTATTTCAATGGAATTTACAACTGTATTACATATAGAATACAATAAGTAAATGAGAAATTTGTAACATGGCATGTACAACATGAAGAGAAACTACCCATTGGTAGAACTCAAATTAAAGTTCTATATTAGAAGATCCCGAGGCCATCTTCTTTTCAGACGCCTCGGAGGGTTATCAGGGATCGAGGAGGAAGCAAGGTTTGAAACGAGAGGATTCGGATGATTCTGCAGTTTGTTATGGAAGGAAAGGTATCTGGATTGGGCCAGATCGGAAACATATGGAACATTAAGGTCTTTATGGATGATTTTATTTGTGACAAAGTAAGGAGCGTTGAGGATTTTACGAAGGATTTTGGATTGTAAGGATTGGATACGAGAGGAATTATTTTAAATTTTTAAATACCAAAAAAATAAAATAGGAATCGGTGGTTATATTGTCAAACTATGGTAATATTTCCTAAAAAAAATATAAATTTCTCAAAAAAAAAAAGATGCGAAATCATCCAAAAATAATTCACAGAACTATCGAAAACCCTGACAGAACCTTGCGAAAATAACGTTGCCAGTGATTCCTGTAATGATTTTGCATACGGTTGACCCCGTTACCTGGGAAAAACCGATCTTAGAGCTGATTGGTCAACCCTTAGCAGGTAATTGTACATGTGCAACGTTCTTGACATTTTTTATCTTCATCAGATTTATTATCCTTTCGTTTCGAACGTTCGTCCGTCCATCTTATGGCGAGTACCCTTGGTTCTTCGCTCTTCAGCTAAGTGTTTTTTTTTACTTCTCTAAAATATTGAGAAAAATATAATTCATCTTCCAGAGTCTTCGATAACATCGACTGTCATAGTCCGTTTTACAGACTCCATTTTATCCAATTATTAACATCCGCCTAAAATTTAATGAATAGTTTCATCTCATCGTAAGCTTTAACATTTTTGAGTACGAAAATTCTCAGAATTGGGGTGCTTTAAACCTCGAGATCGGCATACTTTGTCTGTACAGGATGTTTCAGGAGTAAGTGACCAAAATGCAAAAATGAACTAAAGACCTCAAAATAAGAAAAAATTCCTCTGAAGGTATGTCAGCAAGAGCTTTGATATCCACACTATAAGATTTTCGTTGTTATGAATTATTTACGTTATTTGAAATAAATAAAACCTATTTATTTTTTCTAAAATTTGCCTTTGCCTTGCATTATCTCTAAAATGGTACGACTTTGGGCATAACAACGCAGTCTTGCTTTACGCATCATAATCTTCAAAGCCCATTTTGTCGCGTATCGATCTACAAACTTGCCACCGTTCCTGTATTGAAGCCTACCAAAATGTTTTTAGTGATTTTAGAAAGAAAAACAAAAGCGGAGAGTACGATTCGCTAACTCCCAGTGGAATTCTAAATCTAACGGTACCCCATACATTGTTTTTTAACATGACAGGAGCTTATATTTGGTACAAACCTGATTTCTTCCACTTGAGGCCCCTATGATCGTGAGAACAGGAGTTTATATTATTTATCGCAGGTGTTTTTTGTCGGTAAGCCACGTCATCGTCAATTCTTCACCAAATTCCAAGATTTAACCACTAATTTTGGAGGTTTCATTCTCTTTAAAAAAAAATCATCGAAATCGGACAATTTTTATCAAAGATACTTCTTGAAAGTTGTAAACGTATTGGTTCCAAACATTAATGAAGTTTTAAATTAATTTTTGTTTCCTTTGTCGATTATATTTAGCGAGAAAGTAACTATTTGTTTTATGATACGTTGCATTGTTTTGTTTTCTTATTAATTTTTTATTTGACCACTGAACAATATACTGTGCCTACTAATATATATTACTTTATCATCTTATCTTCAACCACTAAAAATTTAGAGCAATTATAACATTATTAATAAGGGAGATTATATCACCCCTTCGAATTTTTTTAAAACATAAAATGGCTGATGTTTGGGTAGGTGAGTGATACTTTTTTGGGGGAAGGACCTCCCTTAAATTTTTTTTAATACAAAATGGCCGTATTTTATGCCATCTAACTGTTTGAAAGTTAAAGAACACATATATACTTTTTAAAATGCTAAATCCAAAGCAATTAAAATGATAGGAAATTCATTATTATTCATTTCCAAAAAAAAAAGAGATTACCTCTTTGGAAACCTTCTTTAGTGGAATCAAGATTTCAACTGATATAATATTGACCCGTGTGAGGTAACCCTTCAATATATTTTCTTCAATTTTATTGCTTCTATAATATCGACCATAAAAAGGGTCCTTCAATCACACACTATGCACAATATTATGACCAAAAAAAAGGATAAATAAAAAGATAATAAAACAATTTTTAATGAATTATAATTTTCTGTCGGAATCTATACTTGTTGGGTGCTTGGCTTTACTAGCTTTTCATCTCTAAAGAGATAATTATAGAGAATATAAGTTACTTAAATATTATTTGGCCATGATTAATCATTTATCCTACCATTCATCCTCAGGTGAGAAGGGGTTAGGTTGGATATTTTTATAAAGCAGCAAAAAAGGTTAACAGATCTATTTACAAAAAGAAATATTTACAGAACTAATACTATGTACAATAAAAAAAAATAAAATACAAGGAAAAAGAGAGAATTTAAACATAATTACTATATACAATTAAAGATAAATAGGAAAATATTTAAGATAATAAATATAATAAAAATAACAAAAAAGATAATTATTCTTTATAGAATAGTATGGCATGCCACATCTAAACATCTAGAAAAGATAGTCAAGATACAAGAGATATAAGATGTAAGAGCACATGCACATGGTAAAATATGAATTAATAATCCGGCACAGGAAACAAAAGAGAGAAGTGTTATATTTGTTTTTTACACTGCTTCCTTAATCTCGGTTACAATATTTACAATTAAAGCAGACTATCACAATGTACACTCTTTACAAAAAAACATGAATAGCAAATTCATGTAAAGTACAGTTGTACAATTTGAGCAACGAATAGTACAATTAAATAAACAGTTGTATAATTTATAAAATCGGAGTCCGTCGTTGGGCTGACAGAGGGTATCACCCTAGTATTATATATTTAAATATTATGGAGGCAGAGATAGATTCTATAAGGTCAAACCCGAGCCAATATGGAGTCTTATTAATATTCACAAAATGAAGAAAAGTGTAAGAGGTGACGTGGAGATTGGCCAATGGTTGCTTACCTATGACATTTCTACGAGCACGTCCTCAACCGAATATTCTTTCGCAAATGCCATTCATCTAGTGTTTTATTCTTATATCCAGTCATTCATATTATATAATTCATTTATGTACTACTCCCTCAAGAGTCTACTTAAACAATTATAAACGATATTTTGCAAAAGATGTAGAAAGGTCTCTCTTGTTAACGATTATTATTCAACATAATTATGTTGCAGAAAAGGAAGATTAAGAACGATTTAGTTTTTCTTCTCCAGCGACAAGGAACAAGTGACCTATTTTTTTGGCAGGTACTTCCTCAATTGCGTGTGAATTCTATTTAATTTAATAATTCTTATATAACTCTTTCTTGTGTATTAATTTTGAGAAGATGTGAAAGAAAATTAGGATTCTTCTTTAGGGACGCTTTGCACTTTTTTTTTGTGGAGAGTGAATTAGATTGAGCCGTCAGATCTCGGATGTGTAACACTCGGGGCTAGAGTCGACTAATTGAAGTGTTTTCGCATAGCGTTGAAAATATCTCAGAAACTAAAAAACAGACCTGCATATTGTTAGGTAGCGAAACGTTCATCATTTCATACTCTTTGTAATGAGCTATTATTCGAAATTGTATCTTAACGTAACGTCGCACAGTGGTCGGGAAAGGCATAAAAACATCAACAATCCTGGGAAACTTTCAATTTTAGCAAGATATTTGAAAAAACTGACCAACCTTTATTATTATTGTTATTTTGTTTTTTTTATTATAAATAAAATATGTTTTGCATGTAATATGTTGTAAAAGTGAAAATTTATTGTATAAGGTTATTGACAGAATCAATTATAAATATCTTTTATCTATATTATTATCAAGAGGACATAGCAGTAAGAGAAGAGTAGCAATTCAACCTACCACTAAATGAAGATAAAACCAAATACATGGTGAGTTTAAAAAAACACCTCAGTATCAATTATGAGTCACGAAATTGTTTGAATTTATCTTCAATATTTTCCTTCGCATTTTTTTCTTTCAGTTTTTTTGTTTCTATACTTTTCCTCCAGTTTTCTATGACGAGAAAGAGTAAATTATATTATGTATAAATTTATTTAGATAAACGTCGGAATTATTTTTTGATCGTTTTTGGTATAACTTTCTTTACTGAAATTGCCAGATAATTATCAAACTCTCAAATTATCGCAACTGATATTTGCATTCATCATTAGCAGAGTCAAAAAAACATTTTTATTTGGAAAAAAATAAATTAAAAAGAATTATAGTATATATAAATGACAATTGACATTCAGTTTTTTTTATAAACAGTGGTGGTATATCTTTCAACTATATGCCATATTATACTCTTCATGTATAATACTTTTCCATTACCGCTTTCAAAAAACTGAATGTCAATTGTCGCTTATATAGACTATATTTTTTTTTCCTTCATCATAACCTTGTTTACATTTATACTTATATTCTAAATTTCTCTTCTAAAAGTTTGTTTTTTCTTATTGAGTTATATATATTTAATAAATATATCCTGACGACATTACAACTCATGTTATATTATTAATTTTTCAATTTCTTACTTTGTTAACTTTTAGTCTCGTTGTCTGTTTACCTACATGTATCAGGTAACCTCTTAGGTTATAAGTGTAACCTCAATCAGCCTGTTATCCACTGATATATTATTATGTTATCTAATTCTTATATTACCTTTACTATATCATTAAATATTATTCATTTTTCAATTTATTTATTCGTCAACACTCATTTTCTTTATCTGTTAAACTACAGTTATCAAATGTAATCTCTACTAGTTTGTTATACACTCATTTCTTATCTTTTATCACAATCTGTTTACTTTTAACTTTTTTTTTTTTTTTCATCATCCTCCAACTGTATCTCCTACCGATACCCAACTTTTAAGAAAACTTCTTCGTTCAATTAATTAAATTGATTTTATATTAATTTATTAGGTTTATAAGGTAAAAAAATTGAGATTCACCTCAAGTTGTGTAAAAAAAGTATTTTATATTTTTCCTGTTTCAACAAAAATGACTATAGTTAGCTGCAGTTAAGCTTCTATTTATTTTTAATGATTTGGTATCTTTTATAATAAATTGCCTAAATATAATTTTTATTTAAAAATATTGTTTTTTCGAATATTTATTATCTAAAGTGATAATCAAGCTTTTTACCAAGATTTCTATTATAGATATTGATCTTTGTTTATAAGTGGCTGCTTAAATGTTCCTAATTCTAATATTTACATTTTCGTAAAAATTCCAATATAATTCCAGCAAATAATAAGTAATTATACAAAATTTAAACGTAAATTTCAGGACTATATAAATTAAGTTTGTCACTTATAAATACGGATCAATTTCCATGGTAGAAAACACAGTTTCCATTACTGCTTTCGATGAAAACTTTTTGAAAAATTATTATTATTAACATTTTATTTTTATATCAATAAGGAGTGTTTTAGGCAATTAAGTTTATTATAATACATCCCAGATCATGGAAAAATAAGTAATAAAAGTTTTGCAACAGTTAATTATAGCCATTTTCGCTGAAAACACAATTACACTATTAGATGACCAGATGAAAATTCACATAATGTTTCTACATACCTTGCTGTAAATCTCAGTTTTTTTTCTCTAATAAATCATTTAATTAGTATGGACTTGGAGCTAATTACATGAGGAAGTTTTTCTAGAAGTGGGGTATCTGTAGTATAGTTTGATGATGATAAAAAAAAAAATTGAATAATTTGCGATTTTTCTAAAAACAGAACTTAGCTTAGTTTAGCTGCTCAAAAGTGCTCTGTAAATGGTTTTAACAATGATAAACTCTATTTTTGTTTATAGTAAATTTTATCTAGTTTACAATGAAGCAATTATTACTAAATTAAATTAAATATTTCTTTAGTTATTGCTTTCGATTCAATAAAAAACAGACTTACATTAAAAAAACACAAAACTTGGATTTGCTACTTTTTTGCTGAAAATTAGCCCATTGTTAATATGAACTTTTTTGTAGCTCTTGAAGTTTGCTATCACTCCTAAAAAAATTTTCATCTTCTTACAGGACATCCTGTATATTTATATATTGAATTTTACATCAAATTTAATTATATATATTTTTTAAATGTTTCAAATTATGAGGAGGCCAAATGATCTTAAAGGGTCTTCATGAGCTGATTCTAGAAAAAATATATTTATCACGTTTAGACATAAATATTTTGATTTATTTAAACCTTTTTCATGGATATTATTATTCAAAGAGATGGAGAATGCAACAATTTTTTTCTTGAATAATTTAATCATTATCCGAATTATTAATTATCCCATAAAAAATAAGACACGAAAAGTTTTATTAATTAAAAATGCACTATAGGAATATTTTATAAAACCTTAATCTATATTTTAATAATGATTGATAAAAAAATGTAAATTGCTAATGTGAGAACAATAGATCCTATGTAACAATTTTACATTCTCATTCTATTTATGCTGAAGGTGACATTTCGTAGTTAGCAACTGCTATAATTAGTCTTCTACTATGGAATATAGCAGAGAACAATAAAATATGAAATTCTACTAATAAATCAAAAAGAAATATTCGGTTTTTGTTGTCTCTTGAAAACTCAATTTTCACATACGACCTTTTGCACGAACAGTAGTGACAAGATACATTGAGTAGGAGGTAGCAAGTGTATTGTTTTGCTCAGATAATGGTCGTCCTGTCAGTAAATATTCAATTTATCATATTTCATTTAAATTTTTTGGGAAATTATTACCAAAGAAGTATACGACTCTATCAAATTAAGATTCGGAAAATTATTATTCATGAAGTACTGAAAAAAGATAATTGTTTTAATTTAATATTAAAATTTAATTTTTTCAATTTCATTTGTAATAGAAAATGAGAATCACAATACTGGTGATAACATACTTTAACCATGCCGGTCTCCGGATTTTATACATATATATATATTATCGAAAAACTTTTGTTTCCTATTAAGGAAAGAGGGAGATGCATCTGTATGGTTTGGTAAATAGTAAGGAAAATCTCATGAATAAAGAACTAACAAAGGTGTATAGATTTTGTAACGTACTATTAATAAATTTATTAATAATAAACCAACAAATTTTATAATGTTTTTTATTAAATATTTACAAACAATTGAAAGTCTAATAGAACAATAGTTGACTATAATTTAAATAAATTGAGGACTTTGATAACTAAGTTGAGAATAATGTATTTCAACTTAATATAGCATTACAATTTATATATCGTGAGGATAATGTTATAATATTGCATACATTACACGTATTGAGTGTACAAGGGCTGGAGAGGAGAGGAAATGAGGGGTTTCTTACAATATTTATAAGTTTTTTACAATAATTTGTGTCTGTTCGTTGTGTATAATTAATTATATAATAAAATAATTGGATGTAATCGCTGGCATTGATTATATTACGATGGGGCCCTGACCCTCCGTGTCTTCTGGGCCGGGGAGTATCTCCCGCTGTTTATGTCAGTCATGACCCGGCGACCTCCGGGATTGGCTTTGATTGAGATCCTCCGGCAAGTTTCAGTAGAAACCGTCCCCTGTGGGGTCGTTGACCCATGGGTAATTGTTCGGACACCTGACGCAAGTCTGCAGGTTGATGGTCTCTCCGGGAACCTCCTTGCTGGTCAGCTTGCAGGAGTGTGGTACCCAACAGGCGGGGGGTCCGTCCACCACGCACTTCTCCCTCCATGGCTCGAAGTTCTTGGCCTCTGAGATCGTCCTCGGGTTCTGGATCCACTGGATGACCTGAGTCATAGTGACGAAGTAAACGTCGTTGTACTTCTCCAGGATCTCATCGATCCAATACAAGAAAGCATCCAAGAACTCTGGGTTGTTCTTGAGCCAAGCTGCGTGGAAATACAACCCGATGGGTGCTCTGTTCTGATCGTAATGCCTGTCGAAATTATGGTTGAGGAAGTTATAAAATTGGTCTCCTGTGAGGATATTAGAACAAGAGTCTACCATAGCGCAACCTGGGAGATACTCGTCGAAATTAGGATCCTCTCGACGATCGAGCTCGTTCATTACCATCTCCCATACGGCGTGACTCCTCGTCGGACAGTGCTGGAGGTTTCCGTGGCACCTATGTGGCATCCTGAAGTACATGGTGTAAGGCCATAGTGGAGGGTTGGAGAGTGGCGCGGTGATGGTCGAGTCGTAGAGGAAGGCTTGTTCTTCCATCATGGTGAACTGGTTGTTGCCACCAACCCTGAGGTAGGGAGCTCGTACTCCTACAACGCTGTTGTCGGTGATGTTGGCGTACTTCTCGACGATGACCCTCATACCAGCCATCTCTTTGGCCCAGTCGTCAACGGTGGCGTTTGACCAGAACTGTTCGTCGTCGTTGTGGCTATAACAATACATTACACAATAAGTAAATGTCGAAATATATTTTAAAAAATAATAAAGCATATGGTAATGTAATATGGAAATGAATAAATGCAAAAGATTTTAAGAGGAAAAAATTAATTTTTTTTTTCGAGATGGAGATACTGTTAACAGTTAAAATTGTAAGGATGAAGAATAGTCAGGTCATCAGAGCAACGGTTCCTTGGCAAGACAAGAATTAAATTTACTGGCCTGATGATGGCCCACATGGTAAGGTCGAAACATTGGCAAGCTTAATAACTACGATTATTGACTGCATATCCTGACTATTTTTCATCCTTTTCATTTTTTTTTCCAGTTAATAAGAATGGTTTATTTTTGAAAATAATATACTTAAATACCTATAAAAAATCCAATTTGCTATATCTTTGCTAATGGTGGTCGAATTTTAATAGTTTTTTTTATTTACGTTTTGTATGGAATTAAATAAGATTTCAAAACTATGAATTGAATACTTTTTGAGAAAAAGTACAAATAATTTTTCTATTTTTTCATAACTGACATATCTAGGGATAAATAACCTTCAAAATAATAGTACAATTATTGTACTTGATGAATTAATGAAGATATGGTGTACCGAAAAAGAAAGACCTTTGTGAAATAATATATAAAGGTATTGCCCATTATTAACATGAATTACTGTTATTTATTTATTTTTATAATAGCTTTGTAAAAAATGTTAATAAAGGTTTTTTCACTCATACACACATTTATGTATTCACATGTATTTATATTTACAGTTGATTCTCGATAATTCTAAATCCAAAGGACTACAAGAAAAATTAGAATTATTGAACTTATAGAGTTATCAAGAACAAAGAAAAAAATTCGAATTATTAATAGTTTTTATTATATTTTTGAAAATATGTATGAGCACATATGAGTATAAATTTTATATATAAATAGCCTCATGTAAAAATATAACTAGGAAAATTTCGAATTATAAAGAGAGGAAGCGGACTAATTTCGAATTATAGAACGTTCTCTCCTCTCGAATTATAGAAGGAGTTCGAATTGAGAGTCGACTGTATATGTATGTATGTTGTTAATTGTTAATTTTTTTTTTTTTATTCTTTGGCCATCTAAGTCTGTTCGTCAGTAGAATGGTTTGGAAAATCTATCAAAACAAAATTAATAAAAAAAGGGTGGAATAACATTCTAAATTATCAATTTTTTTTAAATATATAAAACCTGAATGATATTCTGGAATGTAAACACAGCTGTTACGTTTGAATTCTGTGCTTTAGGGATACATTTGTGACATTTTAAATAATATGATGGGCAATTTATTTAGCAAGTGTTCAGCCTTTCTAATGCAGATGGTGCTGCAATATCAACAGCTAAGAAATGGTTCAGTTCAGAGCCGCTAGGGCTGCGCCAACATCTCTTCGGCCAAGATTTTGCAACGAATTCCTAACTCTGTGACGCCAACTCACTTATGTAGTGAATTATTTATAATTTACGGTATAATCTATTTGAAGATGTTTTATGAAATTATAATAAGAACAATCTTTATTTTTAAAGAATTTTAGCATTGTTGAACATTTCTAATTTTTACAAGTACAAGTCCAAATATTTTAATATTAAATTTGATTTATAAGTGACATAAAAAGAAAAAGAGATTATTTTCAATCTGTTGATTACCAACAGTTTGTTGAGAGGTGTAGGCCAATTTTTTATTTTTAAAAAATTAATACTTTGGTAAAATAATCCAAAAAAATTCATATATTTTATATAAATACAACATTTAAAAAAAATGTTAACTCGTATGAACATTTTAATTTATGTATAGATAATTCAAAACTAATTTAACAAACAGTACATGGACCGTTAAAAGCGATCCATTTTGACAGAATAAAAAAAATATTCATATTTCTTTTTGCAGTTATTTTTCTAACAGTCTTTTTTTTTCTATTTAAATTCTATTAATTATTAATTAAAGAGTAAAATCATACATATTCCTAGAAAAATAATATTAAAAAAAAAATTGCCACAAAAATATATTTTTTCTTTTAATATTGATTTTGTGGAGATGAGAGGAACCCGTGGGCAAGAGTTGGGAGTAGAAAGTGTTAACAGGTTTATTTATTAAGACCGGTTGGAGATCGGCGTGAGGTCACTTTCATTGCAACGAGTAGTTTTGAGTCTCCTTGCCTTCTCTACCAGCTCCAGAGGATAGTGCCAAATTAAATTTAAATTTAATATGTTCATAGAATTAAGAATTTTTGAAAAGTTCTTAAGTCAATGACTAAAAAAAAAAAAATTAAAAACTTTCACTTTTTTGTATAAATTTCACAATAAAAATATTATTCAATTGTAGGGTATATTTTAATGACGAAATATGTAAAAGGATTTTTTCATTAATTTTTTACATTGATTAAAAAAAATTCCAAGATGACTCTGATTTTGTAAAAATAGTAATTAGGTACTGAAAACTAGTAAATACCCATTGACTTTTTAGTTTGATCGTTGGATAATTTGATCGCAAAAATCGAGAAAAAAGTGGCCTACAAACATATTGGGCCGTTTGTACTGTATAACCTCGTTATTTTGAAAATGTGGGCGTGCAGGTAACGCCAAACGGCTCAATATTATTGAAGGCCACCTTTTTTCTCGATTTTGTTATCAAATTATCATATGACCCAAGAAGAAAGTAAATGAGAATTTACGAGTTTTTAGTAGCTGATTAAATAAACAAATTTTGTTCCCCTCCAAATTGAAAACGCCCCAATTCCAAGAGTTTCCGTAAATAAAATAGTTGTAGGTTACGATGAGATGAAACTATTTTCGAAGTTTCAGACGGATGTTAATCATTCGATAAAAAGGGAATCTGTTCCACGTTATTATTATATGTAATATAAAAAAAAATCGTATATAATTTTTATTTAATATTTTTTATTGTAATATTTAATAAAAACTTTAAATTTGCATGAAAAGAGCTCGGTAGTTCAAAGAATAAGAAAGATAAGTAACGGGACAAAAATAATTTTCAAATCCATGTATCTTCAAGTATAAAATGTAAAAGATAAGTTATCATGTAAATAATTTGTAGACTTACTAATCAAAATTTACCTGCTTTATTTCCTATTTATGTTTTAATACAACGTTTGATATTTTTCAATCTGAAACCTGTTTTCCCTGTTTTATCCTACAATAAACATCTTCAAGATTTGCAAAAAAAAAAATCAAAAAAAAAAAAGAAGAAGGAATAACAACGAATCACTGGTAGTAGAGGAAGAAAGGACGAAAAATATTTCATTTAGTGCACATTTTGTCTTTTAAAACTCGTTTTTGGCTTTAAATCATGTTTCTGTGTCGATTGTTTTTGCGAAAATAAATAATATTTAAAAATCAAATTTGCTTGATATACTTGAAGTCATAGGAACCAATTTGCATTTTTTTTAAATTTAATTTTGCTCATTTGGTGGTTGAAAGATATAAAATTTGAAATAGCTAGTGTTTGACCATTTTAGCCACGAAATAATTTTAGACAATTAAAAAGGACGTCGGAAGTTGCGATAGAAAAATATCTAACGTCGCAGGATATTTCTT
Source organism: Nezara viridula (assembly GCA_928085145.1). Classification (NCBI taxonomy): domain Eukaryota; kingdom Metazoa; phylum Arthropoda; class Insecta; order Hemiptera; family Pentatomidae; genus Nezara; species Nezara viridula. The sequence goes on from OV725079.1 coordinate 169,030,225, forward strand.
AAGCATCCATCGAGTAAAGCACTTCTGATACTTTTGACACAGGATACGTATCTCCTGGTTTTGTTTCTGGACGAAGTATACACTCATGATTGTGTTAAGAGCTAGAAAGGAGACTGCGGTGAAGCATTGTTCTGCCGTGTCCTAGTTGTGACTTTCATAAACGACCACAATGCAACGACCTTCAACCACCCGGGGATGTAGGAAATTCCAAGCCGTGCAATGGCGAGGGGCCCATATTGCTCTCAAGAAGGATGCAATTGCTAGATAGCTGATATATATATCTACCCTATATATATAGGGTGCCATAAACTACCGGAAGTATTTAAAGTGATGACAGAAGGCCTCAAGAACGACAATGAAAATTCATACAAACAATGGTTCAATTTTACTGAGGAAATATCTTAAGATTTATAAATTATATTTGTTGATGCCATTTTAAAAATGATTTTCAAGCAGATGAAATATACTACAAACAAATTTTAAATAAAATAGGTACACCTGTACCACTACACCCCATGAAGAGTCTTGAATACATTACTCTGTAAGGAAGTACTGTTACAAGGTAAAAAGTTATCGACGGAGGTGATTGCAGCTGATATAATAGAATAAATAAGTACTTTCCATAGCTGGACTCTAGTTAGAGACCTTCGACATAGGAAGTCAATGCTTTACCCAATGAGCTATTCTGCTATCTTTATATTAAATTCTGCTTTCCTTAAAATTTTGATTACTTCTTTTCTATTTTATTTTTAATAAGTCTAATGGGTCTTGGGTGCAGTACTATATGAGGAAGTACTGTTATAAGGCCAACGGTTGTGCAGGGAGGTGATGGGGCCGATATCACACTCAACCGCCAGGTTTTCCCCCTTTATAGAGGCTAAGTGTGCCCCAGGAGGGTCTCCCGATCCCAGGGTCAATCCACGGCTAATGAAAAATTACTCGTCATTAGCCGGATTCGAACCCAGGACTTTGTGCTCTGGAAGTCAGTGCTCACCCACTGAGCTATCCTGCTCCCCTAGTATATAAAATAAGATTAATTATATTGAGATCTACTTGAGATTCGACTGCCGATTTGTAAAATAGTTTTTTGATATACGGTTATACTTTTTACGTAGCAGTGTTTTCAGCAAATGTCTCAAGCTTTTTTTATATGAGCCTTTCAGTTGAAAGAATGACTAACTCCAATTTCAACATTGTTTATTATTAATCTTAGTGATGTTTCTAGTGGGAATCTTTACACCTTCATTCACAACTATATTTCAACACTGCAATCACCTACTCTAGATCAAATGTCTTTACTCAAAAATGTTAAAATTGGAATTAGTCATTCTGTCAACTGAAAGGTTTATATAGCGATAATTAGCAAATAGTATTATGAGATTATTACAACACGTCAGATATGAGGGATGTCACATAATTGACGTATGAGGTCTCATATCCATCTTCTATTTAGTAACTTCCTCGTATAAAAGCACAAGCCAGCTTTAGCTATCTCTCTTATCATTATTTTCGTTTATATATTTAAGCTATAATGAAAGTGAAGATTAAAGGAGTATGCATAGTCATCTAACTCTAATTTAAAAGTTTTGTCAAAAAGGAATACTTTTATTAAACTCAATGAAAAACGACTCCTTTCAGTGACCCAATTTGGTCTTTATTCTTCTCTTAAACATTGATGGTAAAACATGTTTGAATATCGACTGAATATCGAGTAAGTGAAGGAGTTAACGGCATTGTTTCATTTATAATAATATTATTGTTTTGTAGAAACATCTCTGCAATGAAATTGGCTTAAACGAGTCTTTTTTCATTGAGCTTCATAAAAGTATCCTTTTTTAACGAAATGTTCAGATAAAGTTAGAATAAGGACCATGCATACCAATCAAGGATTGGTATCTATTATTGTAGGTTTATTTTTTTTTCTAAACGTATATTGTCTGATAGCATTGTGGTCAAATATATATTTTTTTCGTTCTCTCCTTTCTCGCCTTTTAGGCTATACGGGTTTTTTCAGAGCCAGGAGCCGAGGGCGGGGGATTAATGCCAGAGTTAAAGACCCCACTGGCACCGGGACGTGAACTCGTGTACTTATTTTATTCTGTGATTGTCGGGTAACCCGTAGTGCTGTGAACACACGTTAGCCCGCTCGGCCACGCTGGTCACGTTTAAACCAAGACTTATATTATATTATATTATATTCGTTGTATAATGGAACGTGCCAGTAAACATTTATTAGATGTTCTGCAACAAGGGCTAATCCAACAATTCACTATTTTATTTTATAATAAATTTTAGACAGTGGTTTAATGTTTAAGATACAAATTTGTCTTCCTTAAACATTAAGCGCTATTGATATAATGAATTTAAGTTTAAATACATAATTTTTTGTCATCCTTATTGCAAATATAGGCTTTATTAATACAATGTTAAATTCGGAGGACAAAAAAGATTTATTTTATGTTAAATTTTATAAATTTCCTTTAGTTCCCCCTTTACATACTATTACTCATAACAGTACAGTAATGCAGGTTTAGTGTATTCAGGCTCCTTAATATTTTAGTTTCAATAATTGTAATATTTTAAAAATAATTTATAATTACAGGCTAAAAAATATCAAAAAGTTATTTGAAAAATATATGCAAAAATAATATAATAGGTCGACTTAGTCAAATTTGATAAACCGATAGTCAAATGATTAATCGATTTGTAAGAGCAAGTATTATAATAGTTTGTTCTCTCTCTCTCACTCTCACTCTCTCTCTCTCTCTCTCTCTCTCTCTCTCTCTCTCTCTCTCTCTCTCTCTCTCTCTCTCTCTCTCTCTCGATATATATATATATATATATATATATGTCTAAATAAAGTTTTGTTGTTTATGTGTCAAGAAGCTCTGTTTTTACTCCTAAAATTTTGGATTGATTTGATTTTAATTTTTTTAAGAGCGTATTTTTTGCTGAACCCCACATCTGTGAGGTGTATGTCCATATGGGTTTGATTAGGTAAGTGTGTGTATTTAGTTTTTTTATTTATTTATTTAATGAAATTTACAACTGCATAAACAATACAACCAGTAAAAATGCACACATTAGAAATAATGACATGAACAGACTTGAAGAGATACTGCACAGAGGTAGCACTCCGGATTTAATTCTAGGTGAGAAGATCAAGAGGCCTTCTTCTTTTCAGACGCCTAGGGGGATTATCAGGAATCGAGGAAGAAGCAAGGCTAGAGTTTATCATGAAAGGATACTTATCTGCCTCGGGCTAAATCAGTGGCATATGGTACATTAAGGTCTTTATGAATAGTTTTATTTGTGACAAAATATGGGATTTTGGATTGTAAGGATTGGATAAGATAGGAATTCAATGGTTTAGTAGAACCCCAAAGCTTAACTCCGTGTGTCCATATAGGTCTTATTATGGTTAAGTAGATGAGTCTTTTGTAATTAATTGAAAGTTTAGAGCGTTTGTCTTGTAAGTGTTGGAGCAGTGGTTGTGTAACTTTAAATCTTGATTTGGAAAAATTGAGTACACTATTTTCAGTCAGTACTATTTCGAAATAGAAAATATATAACGGGTTTTGATAGTGATTGTATGTTTGTTTCAGATAAATACTCATGAAGATGAATGGATTGTTTCGAAATAGTGACCAGTTGGAATTTTAAAAAACGAAAATGAAGGAAAAATCTTATATAAGAAAATTATATCAAAAATAAAATACTTACGTAATGGAATGCACGGCGATCTCGTGTCCTTTCCTATGGGTTTCTTGAACAGCAGAGTAGTTGGTGTACTTGTGGGACACGAAGAAGGTGGCCTTGATGTCGCAGCCATTGGGGTTCTTCCTTTTACTACTGAAGATCTCTTTGTACAGCTCGATGTTGTTGTTGTTGATGGCATCGTCGAAGGTGATGGTTATCATCTGCGGAATGTCTTTGGCGGGCAGGTCGTTCGGGATGCCTGTTCCATCCTCTGAGCAGAAGCAGTCAGGGAGTACGCAGACTGCTGGGTCGCATGGAGGCGCTCTGTTCGGGTCGTTGTCGTTATCTGCAACAAAATCAACAGTTGAATCAACGTGTCTGAAATTTTGTAAAAGCGATATCAACATAGTTTGTGGGCTTTGTATGGTTTGGACATTCGCTTTGGCGGCAGTTGGTCAACCGACAAGCTGCGTCACCATGACGTCATAATTGACCCCCCAGATCTATGACGCAATGGCTGGACAATAACGCATGTTAAAGCGTGGGACAGTCCCAGTGTGTGGACTATGGCGGTACAGTGGAGCGACTCGTGTCCTCAGGCACAATTGATAATTGTAACCACGATACAAAAAAATAATTATTATTAACAGGACGAAATGATAAGAACTCTGAAGGGTTCTGAAACTATACTAAAATATTGTTTAAAAAAAGAAAAACAAAAAAACTACCATGTGTGCTTCAGACCATACGATAGAAGTGAAAACATTTACTAGGCGGGATCAGTAAGTTTTCGAACTAAATACTTAATTTTTTATCTTCTTATTTTTCTTTTTTTAGGAAGACTACGTTTATAAATGTTTTTACAATTATGGCAATAATACTTCCAATTTCCTTAAAATCCCTTTATTCACATTTATCGCCTCCAACAATCGGACAATTTTCCCATCATCAATTCTTATATTCACTGAAACTTGCTTTTTTTGATGTGGCACCATTTGTAAAAAAATTAAATATTTGTCACGTTCATTATATATTTATTTGGTGTTACACATCCTTTTTTTTATTCATTGTTACACTAACCTACATCTGGCTATCTTCAATATCATTATTGTACTTTGTACTTGTCCTTTTATTTCTTATTATGGCTGCTTGTTGTATTTTTTTTTGGCTATTGTTGTTTTTTGAATTTCAATATTGGATATTATGTCCGAATAGTGTGTACCCAGGTGTTTTGTATCTGTTTTATAGTTTACTATTCTATTTCTTAAATTACGGTTCTAATTTTTTATTTCTTATTTTTGTGACTAATAACAAAAAATACCTATATTGATTGCTGGAAATTGGTTTTTGAATACTACACGAAATTTAAATTATGAGATATTTTAATCCAAACAGTCTTTATTATTTGATTTTTTAATGCTACATTTTATCCTAGTTGAAGTGAAAACATCAACTAGGCAGAATTAATATTGTGAAATATAATTTTTTTTTTTATCCATAAAGTAACAACATTTACAGTATGTACAATTATAATTATGTGTGAATCACTCCCGTAAACTTTGCTCTGACTGATCTCGTCATTTGTATGGTACTCTCAAAATGAAAAAAAAAAAAAAAAAGGTTTATGATAACTAAAATATGTGATGAATATTTTGATTGAAATTTATTTCCTAAGTATCTAATAAAAAACCTGGTCAATCGTTGTTTTATATATTTTTTGCATTCATTTGGATAATTCTACATATCTAAATCAAAAAAGGTGTTCTTTATGACTTTACCCGACTGTGTCTTATGTTAGCTAATTCTGATTCGGTTCCGATAATTTTTCTAGGCGAGATTAATTATCTTTTAAATGATTTCATATAAATTTGTTTATTTATTATTCACAGGATGCTGGATGTATGTAAACAAAAATAAAATAAGTCCGAATATACTTCCTTTTTTTCTTTTTCTTTTTTTTTAGTAAGAGATATATCTGTTTAAAACTGAACTTTTGTAATTTTGAACTATTTAAATATTTTCCATAGCCGGTAGCAGTGAGAATGTAAAACATTTCTGCACTCCAAAGTTAGATAAAAACAATATCATATAAAAATAGACCAAATATTCTTTTATTACAGTTATAAAGTGGTGATATTCTGGTACAAATTGAGATTTTTTTAAAATCTTTCGATATGAGATTTGCTTGTTTTTTCTCAGATATAATGTTGTCTGGAGAAATCTTAATAAATATCAAATTTATGGAAAAGGCTGTGATAACGCCAGTTCTAACATGAGGCTAGACATTAACGACCACCCTAGAAAGAAGTATTGAAAAATTTGAGACAAAAATCATCCGAAAAATAACCGGAGCAATCTGGGATCACGGAGTATCAATCATGAACTGCTTACAGGAAACTAGTCAATCAATATCTGATGATATAAAGGCCGGAAGTTAAGATAGGCAGGAAATGTAGCTAGGAGCAATCTATCAATTTGCCTCTACAGAACAATGAATGTTCCAATAGTAGGCAATAGACTACTAAGAAGATCAAAAATCGAATAAACAAAAGTGCTGTAGAGCTGCAAGCAGATAACTACTAAGGAATATCCTAAATATTTCAGGATTTTTTCAGACAGAGAAAAAAAATTATCTTTTTCTGTTTCGGAGATGATTAGCAGGATAAAAGTTGATTTCTGATTTTTATTTGTAGACTATGTATATATATTTTTTTTATCTTACAACAACATTCTAATAGGATTAGGTTTTATATATCTACAATTTGTTATTTATTTATATTTTCTCTTCCGATCTAAATCCACGCTTGTCAGTTGGTTGACAAAAACAAGATTAGCTGTTCTGAATTTGGAAAATCGCATGTAAGACATGAGGAAGAGTAGTACCCAGCAGCATCCCTTCCCGGTTAATATTTTCTTCCTCAATTAAGAAAACGAGATCCCTCATACAGTTCCTTTTCAGTCACCACCTGATGGTCATGTCAATTATAGTTATGTTGATTATAGGTCTAGCACCTAGTAAAGTGTATTCGGTATGTAAAGTATTGTTGTTTACGCACCATGGAGCTGTTGTTATTAGAGTTAAAATTTTGGATTGAAATGATTTTAGTTTTTGTATGTGAGTCTTTTTTGCTTAATAAAAAATCTGTGAAGCCTATGTACATATGGGTTTTAGTAGATATATTTAATAATTAAATTTAAAAAAACTTTTTGCAAATTGGGCCACAAGATAGAAAATTAAGATGAATGAAAAAAAAAGTGTGCATCTAGTGAATTCACTCTTAACCATAAACCTTCAGCTGAAATATATTTTAATGACATTAAAATCCCAACATCAGATGTAATTAGGTATTTAGGTTTTTACCTGGAAAAAAGACTTATTTGGAGGACTCACATCAGACAAAAACAAATAGAATTAAACAGACGATACGGTCTTTTATCCAGATTACTTGACCGACGATCAAAATTATCATTAACTAACAAACTAATCATTTATAAAGTTTTACTTAAACCTATTTGGGCTTACGGCATAGAACTGTGGGGTTCTGCTAAAACTTCTAACATTAAAAAAGTTCAGCCCTTTCAGTCAAAAGTGTTGCGAAGGATATTTGACGCACCGTTTTATGTCGCAAATGGTACACTAGATAAAGACTTAAACGTACCTGCAATTTTAGATACTGCAAAAGAAAACTACAATAACTTTCACTAAAGACTGACGTACAACAGGAATCCCCTGACAGAAATCTTTCATCGTACAAGAAACCCGTACAGCCCACTACGACGATTACGTAGGCGTTGTCCAAGAGACCTGCTGATCTAATTTATATCCCGGACGTGATGGGAAGCTGTAAAGCTGCCGAAAAAGTTGCTCATTGCAAAGAAATTTGCAGATTGCACATTTAATCTAACGTTCTACATTTTTGTTTGGTTAATAAATAAAATAAAATGAATGAAATGAATTATGAGCATGCGCATAAGCCAAAAATATGTTATTTTTTCCTCAATGCCCAGGACAATATTGGCAAAAAGCAGGTACATTATTGCTACACCTGAACTACAGGTCGAACCGGCTGTAATACACGACAACACTCGCCAGACCGGTAGCCAATGTCCACCTCAGCCACTGTTAAATCTCATTAGAAGAACTTCTATACTCATGTTTTAACTTATTTTTTATTTGAACATTAGAAAGTATTTTTGTCCGATTTCAGAATATTTCTTTCCTATTTCTTTTCTTTTTTTTCTCTCTCTAAATGTTCTGGTAAGTAATTTCGCAAAGTCGTTTCTCAATACAGAAGTAGGTCTTCTGTAGATTTCTTCAGAGAAGTAAAAGTAAAAGATGCCGGGGTGACTTTTTCTTGCGGATTCGTTCTTTTCCTAATTGGAGGCGGAACGGAGAAACGACATAACCATTAAAACTATATATTTTTTAGTAAATCATCTTAGTCCTATCTTAGTTTTTCCTCTTTATACCAACGTTTCAGCCCTTCGGCCATTTTAAGAGAAGAATCCTGCGTTAAAATAAAATTAAATGGGCTGAATTACCCAATAATTTTGTAACAATAATTTTATTTATTTATTTTTCTCTTTCCCATAACAATTTATTATTGAAATAAAGATTTTTTTTTATTATTAAGCATACATTTGGCCTCAACTGAGGGCATTAGTACTTGAAATGTAAGAGACTCATTCATAATATATATACAATAACAAAGAAAAAAATAGAAAAAAAAAAGAAATGAAGATTAGATAGTCGTTGATGACCTCAGGGCTTTACATCTCTAAGGCCTAAATAACAACAACAACGTGAGAGGCCGAAAACCAGATGCTGCAAAGTTTTCTGTAGGAAACTGGAAAGCAGTAGTCCTAGATCCAGGATCAAGCAGTGAAAGCTCTTCAAGTTCTTTGGCCAAACAACAGTGGCCAACCAAAAACAACAGATAAATACTTGTGACTCCCATTGACTCCCAACAATATATATTCATATTTTATAATTTATCCTACATACCGAAGTACCCATTTTAAGCTACCAAAACCCTGTTAATAGTCTTAAAAAAAATATATTCCAGAGGTCATCTACTGTTCAATAATGGAAGTATATTACCGGCATAATATTTAAATAAAAACTAAGGTGTATTAGACCACACGATAGAAGATTAATTTGAAATATAAATTATAAATAACAGCCCATTACAGAGAGAACGAAATGCTGAACAATTCCCTTTCTTGCGATTTTAAGTTTCTGAGATTATTTAATCCCTACGCAAAAACACTTCAATTAGTAGACTACAGTATAGTGTTACACATCGAAGATCTGATGGCTCAATCTAATTCACTCTTCACAAAAAAAATTGCAAAACGCGCCTAAAAAATTTTTCACTCCAAAAAACACAAGCCTCAAATTAACTTGGAATTGAAGGTAAAAATTTGGAAAGAAAATGTTTATTTTTATGAAAATAAAATAAATAAATATACCCCAAAATGTTTACCGTCAAGATGTATCTCTAGTGGAGTATTGTTAAAGGATACTGTTGGACAGTATAATAATAATAATAATAAATATAAATAATAATAAGGCTTAGCGAACCCGAAGGTTCGATGCCGACACCACCAATCGCTTGTTACACACCTCCCTCCACTGTTCGCCGTCCAAACCCAGTCCCTTCAGATCGGCTTTAATGCAATCTTCCCACCTTCGCTTCGGTCTACCCCTCGGACGCTTACCATTCGGCACAGCAAATATTAACCTTTTAGGAATTCTCTCGTTACTAAGCCCAACAACTTTACAAGCCCATTTGATTCGCCGCGATGAAATTACATCAATTATATTACCCGGATACAGTTCACGCAATTCGGCGTTGTGTAACCGTCTGAACTCTCCGGTTAACTCATCCTTCTTCGGTCCGAATATTCTACGCAATACTTTATTTTCAAAAACCTTAAGACGCTGCTCATCCCTTAATGTAAGCGGCCAAGTTTCGCATCCATAAAGAACTGTAGGCAAGATAATTGTTTTATAGATTCTAATTTTTAAGTTCCGGGACAAGAGGCGCGAACTAAGCAGCTTTGTCACAGAAAAATAACAAGCATTTCCCGCCTTCAGTCTAACCTTAATTTCTTCTTCAATTTCGTTTTTACTAGTTATCGTAGAACCTAGATACCTAAATTTATCTACCTGTTCAAACATATTACCATCTATATCGATGTCACCAGTAGTATCGCCATTTTTGCAGCTAACCATATATTTTGTTTTATCCACGTTTATTTCGAGTCCTAGTTCTTTCCCGGCTTTAATTAACGTTGTCGTATTTAGTTTTATAGTTTCAACGTCTTCGCTTAACAGTACCAGATCATCAGCATAGCCCAGCACGGATGTTGTCCCGCCCAGATCCAACCCTTTCTCGGTTCGCATTACCTCCCTAATGGCATGTTCTAATGCCAAATTGAACAGGACAGGCGAAAGAGAATCCCCCTGTTTTAAGCCCGAACGAACCTCAAATTTTTCGGACAAATTATTACCGATTCTAACTTTATTGAGTGTCTCCGTCAAGCACATCCTGACTAGATTTACTAGTTTTTTTGGAATCCCCTGCTCGATTAGAATATTATACAGTTTCTGGCGGTCAATAGAATCGTAAGCCTTTTTAAAATCTATATACAGCTGGTGAACAATACCGTTATACTCCAATTTTTTCTCTAATATTTGCCGTAAAGAAAATATTTGATCAATAGTCGAACGATTCCGTCTAAATCCGCATTGGTAGTCTCCGATAATTTCCTCGGCGTATTCCGTGATTCGACTGGTTAAGATTGAAGTGAATATTTTATAACATACCGGAAGGAGTAAAATTCCTCGATAGTTATTACAATCCGTCCTCGGACCCTTTTTGTGAATCGGAATAAGAATAGATTCTTTCCATTCTTCAGGTAATTTCTCGTTCACCCAGATCTTTTTAACCAACCGATGTATTTTAGAAACTCCAGCTTCCCCGCATGCCTTAATTAGTTCAGTAGGAATATTATCGATTCTCGCTGCTTTATATGATGTTGGACAGTATAGTGAATTTATAAAAAGGGTAAATTTAATAGTCCCTGGTACAGACACCTAGTTATCAAATTATTAACATCCATCTAAAACATCGTGAAAACAAAATCTCAGAAACGGGACATTTTATCAATCACTTGATTAAGGAGCTACTAAATGAAAATACAGGAATACCCATCTGATTTCCATTTGAATCATAAGATAATTAGATCATAAATTCGGGTAAAAAGGTTGAATACAAAAATACTAGGCCGTTTGGTCTATATAACCATGTCAAAATAATGTGACATGTTAGGTGAAAGCCACGCCAAACGGCCCAATATTTTTATAGGCCACATGTTTACTCAATTTTGTGATAGAATTATTATATGTGTTTATTGTACTTTGTTAAATAAACAATATTTACCGATATTCATATTGAAACCCCCCATTTCCAAGAATATTGTTAAATAATAAAAATTGTAGGAGTCCTGTATGAATGCCCTATTGAAGAACAATACTTTCTTGATACCGTCTGCAAATAGAGAAACGGAAAACGACATTCTTTGAAATAAAACGACATAGGACGTAAAAGGAAATAGGACGAATCATATCGTAACGACAAATTTTAAAAATTTTATGGCGCGGTGCATGTTTTGCAGGTTCTTGAAAATGGCTCCTGAAGCCGAAACGTTGAATAAACATACGATAAAAAAACTGTTTTTTTTTTTTTGGTGACCTATGGTCTAAAATAGTCATATGTTAAAAAAAAAAAAAATTGTAGGTTAATATATGGTGATCTACTGGTTCTTAATACCAGTAATGCGGATGAGTGCAAGGCGCTGTGATCTCCTTGAGTCCTGCCTTTCCTTCCACGGGTGGGGAAAAAGGCTTGGCTCGGAGTTCTCCTGAGTGAATGGATTCTGTAAATATTGTATAGTATGCGTGGGTTTTAGTTGTTATCTTGATTAGTTTAGTTCTTTTGTTTATATACACTTATTTTTATTATTATTAGTTTCTGTATTATTTATTGTAAATAGAATGTGAATGTGCTTCCTGAACACTATTATAAATGTGCTTAATTGTGGCAGATTGTAATATTTCTGAATAAGAAAAATATGGTAAAGCCATGTACAAAGTTTTAGGCGGATGTTATTGATTTGATAAAAGGGGGCCTGTATTTATAGTCCGTGGTACAGACCCATTTGTATCGAATCATTAACGTCCGCCTGAAACTTCGTAAATAGTTTCATTTCATCTTAAGCAACAACTATTTTATTTTCGAAAACTCTTGAAATTGGGGCGTTATCAATCTGGAGGGAGGCAAACTTTGTCTATTTAATTAGGTACTAAAAACTAGTAAATACCCATTTACTTTCTACTAGAATCGTAAGATAATTTGATCATAAAATCCAGAAAAAATGTGGCCTACAAAAATATTGTCCAATATAATCTCGTTATTTTGAAAACCTGAGAGTTTAGGTCACACCAAACGGCTTAATATTTTGGATGCCACCTTTTTTCTCGATTTTGTGACCGAATCATTTTTCGATCCAAGTAGAAAGCAAATGGATATTTATGAGTTTTTATTACCTAATTAAATGGATAAAATTTCCCCCCCTCCAGATTGAAAACATCCCAATTCCAAGAGTTTTTGTAAATAAAATAGTTGTAGGTCACGATGAGTAAAAAGGGGATCTATGCCACGGACTATTTTACTAGTTATGTAAAACTGACAATAAAAATATTCTCTATAAAATATATTTATAATTAATAAATTATTAGAAAATGGAGGGATACACATCAGAGATTGAGGAATCATAAAATATGTTGCTACAATATTATCTTTGAATATAAATAAAATTTAAATAATAGCTATATTTAGGTCACGATAAAAAAGTTTCAAAGCTAATTTCTAGGTCTAATATTAGGGTAGTTGACTTTGATTATTTTCTTAATCGATTTTAGTTTACATATATTATTAATTTTTGTAGCTGATTTATTATTAATTCAATTTTTTTTAACATCAAATTATTCGGAGAGGAGTGAAACGATATTTTCGCCTCCTCAATATTTTTATTGGGAGGAAGAAGGGATGGCAATCGCCTCCTCTTCCTCTTCAAGTCTGAGCCTATGATTCCTACTATACGATATATTTAAAAAGAATATATATTTATTCAGAAATGTTACATTCTGTTACAATTAAGGACATTTATAATAGTGTTCGTATAGCCCACTCACACTCTATTTACAATAAATAAAATTAATATATAAAGAATGCACTAGAAACGATGGTGATATTGGGAAAAATAACATTGTATCAATGAAATGTTCCGAAATGTAATTGTCTCTTAAGACCGAAATGTTTCTACCAAAAGCTAATTGTAGCTCACTAAATGATAGTCCAGATTTTTATTTAGCATTATATTATAAGCTATTATGTCGAATTATAAGTTAAGATGTCCAATAAAGAAAAATTATTTCAAAATCTCTGTAGCTACAATAATTGTAGAGAAAAGTCCTGGTTTTTCCACGATGACATGGAAAATCGTTAGAAAGTATCATTTGTCCAACTGGAGTTGACACTTTGTAAAATATAGTATGTGGAAAGACATAACTTAAAAACTCTCAGACATTTGGACAACCGTGACGGGGTAAGAAGAACTTGTGGTGAGAAGCCATCAACTTCTTGTAATAAGTCATATAAGCAACTTTCGCAATATCTATTAGAGAAATTGGTACCATGAATGGGCTAAACTTGAAAAGTGGTCATTTTGGAATTAATATTCCGCCAGTCATGGGTCTAATTACAATCGATTTGTTTATCGCTGGGTGACATCTTGAATAATCATTTGGCAAACGACGGCAGGGGTCGATTATACAACATCGATTCCTATCCACGCCACCACGTGCTCCTTTCAGGGACAAACGGCTTTGTAAAAAAAAAAAAAAAAACAATTGCCTAAAATTTCTTCAAAATATGCTAGAAAAATCATTGTTATTGACAAGGTTAAGAAAATAGTTCGTCTCAATCGTTGTTTCGCGTTAATCGGGTTCGTGAGTTTAATTTTAATACAACGCTGGAATAATTTTAAATAAGCTTAGACATGTAATTTAAATTGCCGAGGCTCTTAATTCTCCTTTAAACTAGAGATCTTGCCAAAAACCGAAACCAGTGAGATCTAGAAAGCTGTTGTGTCTGAGACTAGAAAGCCTGGAGTGGAAAAGACGGTGGCCTTGGGATTACCAAAGGACACTCTCACTAGGATCTGCACCAATAAGGATCAAGCAAGATACCATCTCCTTCAGGATCCTCCGTCGTTAGGTCATCAACAGGATTCTTCTGCATCTTTTCGGTTCAAGTTAGCGCGCTATCTTACGTTCTAAATTACTCTGTATAATATACTTAAAATTTTTAAGATAGAAATTACTGCTTACTATATACAAACGGATCGGAAATTTTCAAAACGACATAAGTCACTCAACTACTTCATAGGATTCGATGAACATTCAGAAGTTAACAAATTTTTGAGGAAATAAAAAAAATATATGATTCCTTCTTCAAATCCAACTTTACTAAAACCGTTGAAAAGCTGAATTATTGTTCTTCCAATCAACATCTATATCATAAATATTTTATGCAAAGAACTCTTACGTCAAAGCGTTATTTTATTATACCTAAGGCATTCCTCAATGGACTGTCTACCTAATGTGAACATAATTTTTAGATTAAGATAGGCAGTTCCTGAAATGAGAAACAATCTTTTTTATATTCATACATTAATGTGAATCAGGATTCTCCAAACTAAGACCCAAGAAAATTTCTTTGGTTACAAAACTTTTAATACTATTTAATAAATCACTTAAACACGATGTAACTACAACTTTTATTGTACATTTTTTGTATTTTTCTAGAAAGCACACTTCACAACTGAAGCGTCATTAATAGGAATATAAGTAACTCAATTTTTTACAACGTTGGTAAAAAATATTTGTTTTTTATTTCTGTTCTTTCTCACCTTTTTGGTTATATTAAGGGTTTTACGGATCAGGGAAAAAGGCGGGGGGTTAATTCTACAGTTAAAAGCCTCGGCACCGGGATTCGTACTCGTAATCTTTGGTTTGTCTGGTTACCATGCTGCCTACTTGACCTCTTCACTCATCCTCCTCGTCTCCCCTTTCCCCCCAAAAAAAATTGTTGATCGAGTTTTCGGCCGTACCAATTAGTAAGTCGTAGTACCAATTTGATTTATAATTTAACATTCTTCAATACTTTAAAGAGTAGCTTTTTAAAAACAAAAAGCTAGTCTTTAAGTTAAAATAAATATATGTAAAATCCCAACATTATACACTTACAATCTGTGTGAGAATCTTTCACCAATCCATGGCAGGCAATGAAAATTTCGTAATTTCGTTTTAGTAAATTTTATAATAGAAAATAACAGTTTGATAACTAATAGTCCTACAATCGATAATCATTTACGGGTTAAATATTCAGATATAATTTCAAACCTCTCTACGTATATATGAGCTTTAGGGTTGACAGAATGACTAACTCCAATGACAACATTCTTTATTATTAATTTTAATGATGTTTCTAGTGCCAAAATTTATAGCTTTATTTACAGTTCTATATTTTAACAGTGTATTCACCTACTCTGGTCTGTATAGATATAATTTTTTCAACTAGAAATATCACTAAATTGGCATTACTTAAAAATCTTGAAATTGGAGTTAGTCATTCTGTTAACTGAAAGACTCAGACACAGAAGTTGTGTGGTTTATAAAATTAGATTTTTATTGCCTACCGTCGATATAATAAATAGACTTTTTGTAATTTTAATGGTCTTAATTATTCGTTATATGTAAGCTCTAAGCTTTAGCTCCGTTTAAAATGCACTTCAAAATTTTTATAATACACCAACATTCCCAGAAAATAATTTCTATTCAAATTATAGGGGTAAGTGAAAGTTGTGTGTTGTCCGCACCAATTTTTTCTTGGGTGCATCGTTTAGGTTTTATACCTATAAAACAAAAAAAAAAACCTGAAAAACCAAAAAAAAACAAATTCTAAAAACGGTTTTTGGCTACCATAACTTCTTCTGATGTTAGCATTATTGTCTTTCACTTGTTGCCATTCATATACACAAGTTTAAAACATTGAAAACTCTATCTTATTTTCCGCAACATTACCCCCGTTTCGATCTTCAACTGTCTGGCACAATATTTTTTATATCATCGGCTTTGGCATGGTAAGTTCGGTTCGTTTTATGTGAAATGATATACACTTTCCTTTAAAATTTAGTTTCAATTTTGTAATTAACAATTGAATCATCGTATTTATTGTTTATTTTAACATATAAATCGATACCAAACTTTCTTAATAGATTTCTTTGGGGAAAAACGACTCATTTTGAAATAAATTATAGTCTCAGTCAAAAACATATGAAAAAAAAATGACAAACTTATGTTCTATACAATACGTGGAAAATTTGTAACATCAGTCTATAACGTTTTGGAATAAGAATAGATGCCAACTGCTGCGACAATTATACAACAAGGAAAATGTCAAAATATCTATATGAAGAAATACGATAGATGGTGATGTGGTTTACAGCGACCACTCCCAGGTGTCGCCACTATTTCGGAATACTGACCACTTAGGACAACTGTCTCTGCTCTGTTGAATTCGGAAAGTTCGCGAAATATTTCCTCGTCGACGCTTCGGGTTTTCGGATCCGCATCGAGGAGAGTAAAAACGTAGAATTCTAAATGACAGTTGTTGACCTTTAGGGAGGGCCAGAAATACCGTGGCAAGGAAAGCAACAAGTCAGTCTTTTATTTTACATCTCTGATTTTTATAATAAATGTTTTTTGTTTTTTTTATAATACTGTGGTTAAAATAATCATGACTGTATTATAAGAAATAACAAAATACATAAATACTTCTATATTTCTTGGCTGTTAAATAATATAAAGGATGCCTTAGTTCTTCATGTCTAAATCCTGGAAAGTGATTTTAGACGAAATTTAAAAAACAATAAATTTCATTTGATATTTGGACCGATTTCGAACGTAAAAGGATGTTTTTGTTTTTTATTAAGGTGGTCACGTTTTTTCCAATACAGCCAAAATACAAAAAATATTTATTTTAGGTAATTACAAATTGCTTCATAGTAAACTATACGAAACTTCTTTCAAATACTAGTTGATTTTGTCTTTGTCAAAACCATTTATACATATAAACATATATACAATAGAAAAATCGTTAGCAAGTACCTTCACTATTATTAGTCAATTATTCATGTTTTATATATATAAGTCGTAATTTGACCAGTATTTATGAAAATGCTTGTGCGAACCGGAGGTTCTATCTAAAAAAAATTCTACAGAAAAATAAAAGTTTCGTTAAATTAGAAATAAACAGTAATTGAGCTTAGATTAGCGTTATAGTTTATCATAAAGAATGATCTTGGGAAAGAGATTATAATACGTATAAGTAGAAAAAGACATCTTCAGTGTCGATAAATAGTAACTTTATTTCAAATATATCCAAATTTTCTCCTCTTCAGGCTCTTCAGGAATAATCTGATTTTACATATAATTCAAAATGTACATTCGCTTATTTAACAGTGCACACTTAGACAAAGGTTATGAAAATTTTGAATTACATGTAAAATCAGATTATCCCCGAAGATGTCAGAAGATTTGGATAAATTTGAAATAAAGTTATTATTTATCGAGACTGAAAAAACCTTTTTCTACTTATAATTTATCTTAAATAAATTACTTTATTCTAGCGTGTCGTTTGTTTAAGTAGCTAATAATAAAAGTAAATTTTTAACCCGAAATTTAGATGAAATCAACAAAACTTTTAAATTGACAATTTTTAAAAAAAATAAAAATCTATAAACATGAAATTTTCAAGGGAGGGAAAATAGTTTCGATATAACAGAAACAAATATTAAAATAAAGTTAAACTGTTAAAAAATTCCATAGAAGTTTCAATATCTTGTTTGCAACCATCTTCATTAATATTGGACTAATTACGACTTATATGATACATATATAAATAATTGAATTATATTAAAGATGATATTCGCTAACTACTTTATATATGTTTATATACGTACTTTATATATATGTATAAAGAAACTTGCTCAAAATAATTTTTAAAAACATGGATACTGATTTAAAAATTTCTTCCGATCAACATTATACTTTCTTTAACTATTAGTAGTAGGATAGTCATAGAAATAATTTTAAAAAAATTACACCAAAAATTCTATGCGATCCCAACAATTATTCTAAATTTGCAAAATAATTAAAAAAATTTATCGGGTTTCTATGGAAACATAAGAGGAATATTATAAAAAAACATGAAACAGTACTTTATACATTTGCTAATACTAGTTGAATGTCTATTTTCTTTTTTTTCTTTTTTTGGATTCTTTAGAAAATTTATTTACTTTTAAATGATTATAACTATAAGTTAGTTAAATAGATTTTTTATTATTTTTGGGAGAGTTAAATCATTAGTTGTTTTTAGCTAAATATTTGAGGATTAACAGACGAACTAAAAAAAAAAATAAAGTTAAAATTTCACTTTAAGCCATGTTGGAAACAGTTTTTGTTTTGGACTTGGTGTTCAAACTCGAATGGTATCAATCCAGATTTCTAATTTCAAATTTGTGTTCTATCGAGCTGAAAACTATCTGATATCGTTAATATAATTCGAGTATTTTTTTTTAAATTCATGTATTGATTTTTTTCAGGATAACAATAATTGAAAAATATTTTCATGATCATGTCATTGACAAAATACCTGGTGCTAGGACAAGATGTAAAATCGAACCGGAGAAAGTATGCAGGCCTTTGAGGCTTTATGTAACTCTCGCTTACACAATCCTGCACCGCCTGTTTCAGTATACATTTAATGAATAAATACAAATACATTTTAATATATATACATTAAATATATACCAGGGATCGAAAGAGTCATAATATTTTTAGAATAAATTTGACGTTAAAAGTATTTAGCAAACTTATTAAGAAAAAAATCGGGTAATAAAAGTGGGATATTGTCCAATCCTATCATCTCATTCATCATAAATCAAATAATCATAATGACCAGCCTTCGTCATTATCATCTCTCTTCAGAACGTTTTGTTTTAGTTTTAGGTATTTCTTGCGAGTAAACCGTTAATTGTGAATTACGATGTTGCTTAAAAAATACAATATTTATAATATATTTACGAAATATTTTTTTTTCTATAAAAATGTATTTGCGTATGTCAACTTATTGTAATATGTTATTATTGTAAAATATTAAATATTTAAAATCGTTTTTATTTATTTATTGAGAATTACAACAATTTGTCACATGGACAATTATTTAAAATTGGAAAATACTACAATGAAATTTCAATTTTTGTATTTCTAAAATTATTTTTTTCTGTATAATTGTGTAAAATATCAGGGTTTAAAATCGATTATTAAAAAAATCAAAATTATATCAAAATTTTTATCTGGAATTTTTAAAAATTATTTGATGATTTTTATCAAGAGCTATTTTTATTTTCGATCATAAGTGATAAAAATCATATCCTGATAATTTTTTAAAATCAAAATATTAAAAATACAATAATAATAATTTTTGAGTAATACTTTTTTAAATCAGGAATTTAAATTGTGTGTATAATCTCTATGATATATTTTGAGTCTGCAGTAGTAGGTGGAAAATATTGTTATTAAATATTAGCAACAGAAAATTTTTATTTCCGAAATTAATTAGAAATTTTGTCTTACAAAAAAAAAATTTATATATTGCAGATACAATTAAAGCGATTTCAGAAATATAAAATTAAAAAAATTGTACAATTATAATGTACACATACATATTAATATTTTATTTAATTTTTGTGTAAAATTTTATTTTATTATCTGATTAAAAATTTTTATGGCAATTTAATGATTATTATTTATGCAAAATCATATCACTTATTAAGTGATCACCATTTTTAATGGAATTAATAAAAATCAGAAATCAATTTAAATTTTTATTTATAAATCAGGTATAATTTATAAATTAAAAATTAAATATAATGATTATTTCAAACCGTGTAAAATGTCTAAAAATTTATTTCTGAAATTAATTTTTTGTTACTGAAAATCTTTTATCAATAAGTTTCAGAATAATTGTTTGTACTGAACTTTTATTAAAAAAATTATTTACATCAACCTATTAAAATAACTTTATCAAAAGCTTTTATAACGACAAAGTTCAAGTTCAATAAGTTTTACTTCATTTTTTTTAAAAAATGAAAGTTAACTCGATTTTATCGATTCTTTATAATCGATATTATAGTATAGGGACTTAATTTAGAGCGGTTAGGGACCCACTTTCTAACAGTGGCCACGTGGGCGTTGCTAGGTGTGGCAAAGCCAGTCTTAATTCCCTCTCTTATTACAAGACAATGGATTCCAATCTCAGGTATTTAAAATATTAGATAACCACAGAATTATTCAACCTTTTTATTTTTGTTTTTTAATTTATGTGTTATTTTAAAACAACTTTCTAGCTATTTCCTAATCATCAAATCAGATTGAGTTATATTTTAAACAAATCAACAATTTAATAAAACAATTCAAACCAGAGCTTGAAATATTAACTTTTATTTTGGATGAGTTTCAATATGAATGGAACTTTTTAGCTTGCAACTTTTCAAGTAAACATTTTACAGAACTTTTGTTTTTAAAAAAAAACTTTATATATATACATATATAAGTTCTGTTAATTTAGCGAAAAAGTCTATCTAATAAATTTATTTTTATTCTGAAGTACATAAACAAACGGCACATTACAATCAATTAATTCATTTATTTATTTCATAATTAATACAATTTCTTTTTTAAGAAATTACATAATAAAAACAATAGTTAAACTTTTACCATTAATCTAGAACTTTATAACAAATAGCTTCCTGTTCTATTAGAAATATTATAATAGAAATTTTTTTCCTTCAGTTTTTTTCCTTTAACAGATACTGTTAAAATGCAACTTTAAAAAAAAAAAAGTACAATATAGATATATGTGAGGTGATTTTAAATTATTTTAACAACCGAATCATTCTTCAGTTTAGTTTTTTTATTTTTATTCTTCTATGTTCGATCTAAAACGATTTAAATGTAATCTTTTGGCGGTAGGTTTGAACATGCTGGAGGAGGCACAAGCTGTGACCTTTCGAAAGCGAAACAAAACTGTATCAGATCCTATCAATTTGTTGCACTAATGAAAGTCGATACTTCGTCCCAATCGATTTTTACAGCATCTCGATTACAGCGTTTAATAGTAAGAGTAGAAGATATTAGAAAAGTAATTCATTTACGTCATGGCTAAGTGCATCTCATCAACTAAATAATATTAGAAATTCATGTGAAAAAAAACATCGATAAAAGTAAATAAAAAATACTTTAAAACTTCTAAAGAAAATTTCTGTTTTGTAACCATCTTCAAAATGTATCCAACATTGCAATTCCTAAGGTTTCAGTTATTTCAGTGTTTTTTTATCTTTTGGTAATTGTATTAAATTCTACTGATAAAGAAAAAGTAATTAAGACACACTATAACTAGATATAATTTTTTTTTATAATCAAGCTAAACAATTTATAAAACAGTTTATGTTAAAGACTCGTTTTTTTTTTTGTCTTTGTTCGGATAATAACATATCTAATTACTTCTATAAAAATAAATATATTTATTTAAGGATTAATATTGTAAGAATATGTTATATGGATTTCATGGAAAAACTCAACTATATTCCAAAATTAAATATTTTAAAAATTGTTTGTAACTTTTTAATGTTTTGTAACTTTAAATTTATTTTTAATTTCTGATTCCAAATTATTCAGTTATTGGATAATTTAAATAACTATAATTTAATTAGATTATTAATTTTGGTATTTTCAAATTTTGCCTAAAAACTAAAATATAAATATTGTGTACGGGCTAAAATTGTTGAAAAACATACGCTGTTATAAATAAAAAAAATGTCATAAGTATACTTATTAAAATAAAAAAAAAAAAAATGATCATTCATCAAATACACATGATCTAACTTACATGGATTTTATAGTTTTAATTAATATAATGAGGATTATTGTTTTTTTATTATTGGAATAATATGTTGTTTTATTCGTCAATAATATTTTATTTTTTTACAAGCATTAACAGAACACTATGCGAATTCTAAAATATATCAACATGGTTATTACTCGTTAAAATACATTCGTACGCATTTAAATCTTACGAAAAATCTTAAGGATTCTGAAAATGAAATGGTTGAGGGACCTTCTTTAGTAAATTTTCTTTTATCTATTTTAATCACATTCTCTGGTTGTCAGTTTATTTCGACAGTTATAGATTGAACAATAATAATACGATATATAATTGAATCGATCTTTGAACTTCCAAAATATATCGAAATAATTACGATAGAATATATTGGATAAGATCTAATCTCACGTCTAAAAAATAATTTATAAAAGTATCACAACCAAACTGACAATTATTGTATCATAATAAGAAATATTATATGGTGTATCGACCATTAGAAAGTGAACTCATATCGATGTATTTATATAAGGATTTAATGCAACGATAGTAACGGTATTAAGAGAATTCGTGTGTGTATGATCCGTTATAGTACATTAACCCTCATTGTGATCAAATGAAGCTAACTGATTCACCTGTCTTATTATCGCTACTGCAATATGCGTTACATCTGATAAAGTCAATTAATACAGATTTTTTGTTAAAAGGAAAGAAGGTTAACAAAAAACCAACAAAAAAAAATACTGTCTTGGTGAAGAATGCTAAGGAAAAAAAATATATTCTGCCTCGTTAAGTGCTTACTCGAGAATGTTTTTTTGTTTAGTTTGATTTTATGTGAAGGGTATATTAATATTTTTTTAATTATATTAAACGCTTTTGATAAACTTATAAATTAAAGAACAGAGAGACCAGTAGAACTCTATGATTAAGGTTG
Organism: Nezara viridula; assembly: GCA_928085145.1. Lineage (NCBI taxonomy): Eukaryota > Metazoa > Arthropoda > Insecta > Hemiptera > Pentatomidae > Nezara > Nezara viridula. The sequence goes on from OV725079.1 coordinate 169,052,992, forward strand.
TACCTTCTTACGACCAAAAAACGCCAATACAAATTGACTGAATTTAACATATATATTTGATAATTTATTGCCATTTTCAAGTATATGACTTAAATTAAAGAGTTAAATATAAGAGACCACTAGCGGATCCAGGATTTAATTTTGGGTGGAGGGCTTCAGCCCGAAAGATTTTTTTTCATATACGTATAACAATAATTAATTAGAAAAAAAAGAAAGTAAATAACTACCTATTTCAAATGGTGTTTAAGTGGTTCTTGAAGTCCTATTAAATGTAATTACACTAACAAGAATACTTTAAGAGATAGTTTTTAATATTTTTTTCTGTAAAACATGGTTATATTTTACCATCTTTTGGGGAGGGGCTTCAGCCCGAAAGCCACCCTCCCCCCGTAGATCCGCCTGTGTAAGAGGCCATAATCCTTCTGGTCCGAAAATTTGGAGTATAGTAATTAATATCAAAAATTAAAAAGTAAGGGGAAAGCCAAATTTATCTAATAAATAAATAATAAATAATAAACAAAGAAAAAGCTTTATCCACACAAGAGTTTTGGTTATCAGCGTACTGTCAGCCGCATGCAAAGTTAGGTTTTTTCGTTCCAGGCGCATGCTAAATACAGGTTAGCTACGAAAAAAATTTTTTTTGCGCATGCGCTGATAACTTATTAATAGTCAAAACTCGTGGTAGAACAAACCTAATATATACAACCAATAGCGGATCCCGGATTTAATTTGGAGGGGAAGTCTTTTTATGTTTTTTTTAATAACGTTAATTACTCTGGAATAAAAAAAAATAATACTATATTAAATATTATTTAAGTAGTCCTGGAAGACAAAAAAAAAACGGTAATTAGAGGAACTATAATTTTTTAGATATAAATTTCATATATTTTTTTTCTTGAAACATGCTCAAATTTAGTAGCTGATTATGCATTATAATTTAAAAAGATATTATATTGTGGTTGCTTAAATATTGAGCATAAACTAAACCATGAACAATTATGGAATAATAAAAAATATACATATTTTTCTATTTTGAGGGGCCAGTCCAACCCCACCTTCCCTCTTCCCTCTAGATCCGCCAGTGTACACCCAAAACACCTCCATGCCCATCATATATATATATATATATATACAACTTGAAAATTATCAAATCGTTAAGCTAATCCAGAACTCCGGAAATCCTACAGTAGTGGCAAAATCGTATTTTAGTTTTAGGATAACATTTAGTTTTGCCCAAATGCGAGACCGAGACGAGTCTTGGTCTTGCAAACTCAGTCTTGGTCATGGTCTTGGTCTTGCGCAAGACTCTCGCAACAGTCTTGCAGTTACTTATTAGCTTATTACTATAGAGATATTACTGTATTTTTTTAGATAAGAGAAACCTAACTAAGCTCGAATGAAAAATTTGAGAAGTTAAATGCAAAAGTATATTCGTTATACCAATTATTTACATATAGTAACTAAGATTGTCAAGTATTAGTAACTATTTTGCCTTAGTTTTTATTCAAAATATCAATCTTTTTTTTACCAGTCCTGGTCTTGGTCTTGCAACAGTTAGGCGACCTTGGTCTTGGTCTTGCAGATTGCAAGACCAAGACTGATTTCGGGCAACACTAATAACATTAGCAAGAAAAATATCGAATATATATCGAAACTTGTGATGTAATTGTAAATTAATTTAAATTATATATGAATATAAATTATAGAGTACTATAAAAAGAAAATTTTATTTTGATTCAATTAGTCGTGTCAAATATGCAGTGCCACACTGCAAATCCGTCAATCAAGTAATATCTAACAGAATATTGTTAGTATTCCAGCTTGGAGATAAATGGGTTATACTAATATTATTATACTATAATTTGCTCTGAGTACTCACCACATGTGTTCTCATCAGACCCATCCGTACAGTCTTTCTCTCCGTTACAGAAGAGACCTCGTTCTATACAGGCGCCATCTCCGCAGGCCAAGAAGCCGTCCTGAAGAGGAATCAATTAGTTACCAAGGATACACTATCTACCGTATTAAAGGATAAAATCGGAGTGTCCTTACCTGGCAAAGTGGTTCCTCGGTGTACAGCAGAGGTTTCGCTTTCCTCTCCTTGTTCTTCAGTTTGCAGTTGTTGACTGCGTCCTTCCAGTCGCAGGTCTGTTTCTCTATGTCGAAGTACAGACCGGCGGGGCACCTGATGGCTTGTAGGCCCTGTGCAAAAGAAAAAGATCCAAAATGTATTCTAAATTAAATCTAGAGTATTATCGATTATCGAAATATAAGGATTATCGATAATTTCCTAAAAAATTGTTCAAGTTTACTTGATTCAATTTTTTTTTACATGGTCTTATAAATATTTGTTGGAATGACAGGAAGGCAATAATTTACTATAGAACTTTGTTTCTACTAATAAAATAGTGAACATATTATCAGTTCCTAGACCCACGAGAGAAAAGGGAAAAGCTAATATTTTCTGAAATATCTCCATCTACGGATCGTTGTAGCATAAAATAGAACATTTTCGAGCATCAAATTCACTACAAGTATGTTTCTACAATTTTTTTTTATATAAGCTATAATTGAAAAAAATGCGCGGACGGCGGACGGACAGAAGTTTTTTTATTCGTTTCTCGAATTCTACATATCCTGAAACGTGAAACCTCAAATTTTGAGAGGCGATTAAGTTTTTGAATTTTTTGGTCGATCACAATGGTTGATTATTGAAAATAATAAACCAAAAATATCTAAAAATCGCGATATCTCTACTACTAGTGCTTTGATTTCGATGAAATTTACTTCATTTTTTAGGAAATTTAAATACCTTTGAAACGTCTCACACATAAAAAAAAATTGTAAAATTTTCGAGTTATTCGGAATTTAATTTTACTATCTCTCGTAACTTTTTTTCTAGCTTCTTTTCGTTGAAATATGTTATATACATAATTTTAAAGGGCGTAGAGAAAATGGCTTTAGCAAAGTTTAATTGAAATCGGTTCATTCGTTTAGGAGCTACAGTCTATAGCAACGCAGGTTTTTCGGCCGCCATTTTGGAAGTAAAAGACGGATAATAATGTCGATGAAGGAGGATCATTCTCGGGTGACCTCTGATTTTATATCCAAATTTGAAAAAAATCGGTCCAGTAGTTTTGGAGAAAATGCGCGGACGTACAAAAAAATTTTTATTCTTTTTTTGAATTCTACTTATCCTGAAACGTGAAACCTCAAATTTTGAGAGGGGGTTAAGTTTTTTAATTTTTTGGTCGATCAGAATGGTTGATTATTGAAAATAATCAATACTACCAAAGCAAGAATTAAAAAAAAAATTGCACTTTGTTATCATTCTTTTTTTTTTTACAGTCTTCCCATTGGTTTAAAATAAAGAAACAATTTTTTTTTTTTTTTTTTTACGAACTTATGATGAGCTTATAATGAGAGGCGAGTAAGTCAGTTTTGCTTTTTGATAAAATAAAGTAGCAATTCTGGGAAGTAAATTTGGCAAACAATTCGCTGTAATATCTAATTTCAGGTTCGCACAACATTTCGTTTTAGACTAGGCTTTCCACATTCACAGAGACCGTACTCTATATTGTATTAATTCTATCCTGAGAACCTTAAAATGTGTATTTTCTTTGAAAACTCAGATTCTAAATGTTTCACGTTTGCATTATTTTCCTTTAAAATATTATTTCATCTTTAGGTAAGTGAAAGTAACAATAGAGCATACACATACGTGTGTTCTAATCTACGACCAATAGATTTAGATATATACATACGATCCTTTCATCATTTAGAAATTCCACTCCATTTATTAAAAAAAAAGACACAAAAATGTTAACTAATAAAAGTTTGCCAAAAAAATGAGAGAACGAAATTCAAATTCACTGTGTCTTTTGAGATTTTTAATAATATTTTATACAATATTCCATTTTTTTAAAATTAACACAATTAAAAAATTGCGGAATTAAGATGATTTATTTAACAGGTTTTGTCTAAAACATTAATTAAATTTCCTCATTTTAGAAAATCTGTTTAAAAACTTTGAAAGTATACAAACCAGTAAAATTCAATAAGTACCTTATACTAGTCAGGCGAAAAATTAACTTATATTACTAATATCTTTTACATAACCACTTTTATAGTATAATAATATTAATTTAAAAAAACATAAACCCAAAATTGACAGACGTAACTTATTTTAAAGAAAAATGTTCACGGAAAAATTATGTGACAAAAATAAATGTCAACACCGCCTAACGTTTTTACGAAAATGAGTTCGGTAGCTCACTCGATTTGTTTTAATAATGAAAAACGTGAATATGCATTTACTAAGGATCCTCTATTGATAATAAATTCTTCAATTCCTAAAAACGTTTTTCAAAATTTGTCCCTTACATAATATACAATGATCCGAAGAAAATATATAAAAAAGAAATTACAGGATGTTGTAAAATATATATAAATAACAAACTTTTTTTTTCCTTCAAATAATAGAATTTGTAACTTTTTTTTTCTTTCTACCCATCCTCGCCTTTTAGGCTACAAGGGAATTCCTTGGTCGAGGGGTGAAGGCAGGAGAATAATCCTAGAGTTAAAAGTCCCCACCAGTACCGGGATTTGAACTTATTATATACGCGTATTATAAACGCGTTAACCCGCTCGGCCTGGGCCTGGACTGATATTTGACAGAAGAATGACATGAGGCCCACTCTACTTAGAAAATGCTTTACTTTAAAATGTTGTTTTTAATTATTTTTTTTATGAAATAATAAATAAAAAGGAGATGTAAACTGCAGGTTTAAAATTATGTCCAAGAAAATAATTTGAAATTATATTATTTTTACCTTAAAGGCTTGTTGTTGTTCATTTTTTTTCTCAGTTTTAATTTTTATAAGAATCGATTTAAACACGCCTTCATAGTTACACACATTTATTTTCTTAATGTAAAGATCCATAACAGTTTTAAATTTTCAAAAAAATCACTATTACATTATTATATCATCACTTTACCTTGTGCATCAATAAATAGTTAGAAATATGAAGACGTGTTATTAAAATTATTCCTTTAAGTATATAAAATTTGAAAATAATTTTTGTTTAAGAGGAGGATACGAACGTTATATATCGATAGCTTTAAACTATCGATATATCGATAGTACTATAGACTATCGAACATCCCTAAAAACTAGTAGTAGCTTGATCGGCATGAGAGATAAATATTGCTACTACCTGATTATGATGGCTTAATGTTTAGAGTCGAAGGAGAAATCAAAATATTTATCGTATTATAAGTAGACTTGAAATTCTAATATATCTGGCCTAAGATAAGTAGTAACAGACATGTTTAAGACATGTTTAACAGTGTAATAATCGATTCCGATCCCATCATATCAACTTCGCTGTGCCAGTTTGCTCAACAATACAAATTCCAAGGAAGGTTTCTTTCAAAAATTGAATTTGTGAGTAAAATTAATTTTATGAAATCCCTTAAAAGATGTTATATATGTAGAAGATTAAGACTAGTAGGCTTACTACGAATGTAGTTAAAAATATTTCAAACAGCGTTTGGATAATAAACATAAAATTATAAATATAATAATAAAAATTTACTGGTTAATAAACATTAACAAGCCCTCTTCTTAATTAAATTAATTAATTATTAATGAATGAAGTTTAATTTATAATTTACAGAGGAAAATCTATCTTAAATTAATTAAATAAAAAATTAATTAATTAATCAAATGGATTGAGTTAAAATTCTCCACGCTCAACCACATAATGTGACAAATTTTGAGCTGTTCATTAAATTTTCCAAGTTTGCCCGATGTCTACAGTGTTTACCATTCTTTTTATGAAATTATTAACATCCAGAAAACTTCGTGAATGGTTTTATCTTATCATAACATAAAACTTTTATACCTTCGAAAATTCTCAGAAGTGGAACGTTTCATCTTAAATTGACTAAAAACTGATAAATAACCATTTGATTCTCCCCTTCGAATTGTAAGATGATTTGATCTCAGAATCGATAAAAAAAAGGTACCCCACAAAAGTATTGGATCGTTTGTTCTATATAACCTTGTTATTTTGACACATTGAGGGTAGATTGCGCCAAACGGCCTAATATTTCTGTAGGCCATATTTTCTTTTTAAATGATCTTACGATTTCAGTGGAAAGCAAATGCATGTTGTGTAAAGAACGGATTTCCATGTTATTGCACATTTTATTCGCTTGCGTGTAAAAACTTCGGACCCGAATATTCATCCGGTTCAGAATTTGTAGAATATCACATTTAAATTTTATATTGCGCGAAATTTCATGTTTTACCATTTTTGGCTCAAAGTACACGATATTGATTATTGCTGCATTAAATTGCATTTTTGTGATAAATTAGATAATTTATAAATACAAATGTGTATTAATATTTACATTTTTATTTCCCTGTATTGCTTACATTAAATTCGTTATTCAAGATAGAAAGATATGAAAAAGGTAAATAATTCTTTGGCAAGCAACAATCCAATTTAACATTACAAAAGAAAGAAAGAAGTAAACACAAGTGTGAAATATTCTAGGAATAGAACTTGCCTAATGTATTGGATAAAAAAATAAAAAAAAATGCATTCCTAGAATAAGATGTTTTGTTAGAAAGACATAATTGGTTATTGTTTTGAATTGAATTTTCGCTCAGTTTTTAGCACCTCAGTATCCGTTCTAGCTTTGAATTAATTTGTGGTAATTTCATTATTATAAAAAACAAATGCTGAAAATCCTTTATAAAATCTAATCTCACATTAAAAAATTTAAATGTGGATATAAAAATACATTATGAAAAATCAATCGGGAGTTAATCAGGAAATCACTGATTTTACTTCACGAAAATCCTGTCTCTATTAATGAGTTTTTATTACCTCATTAAATAAACAAAGTTTGTAGATTTTCAGATCAAGAAGGTCCTATTTTCGAAAAAAAAATTTAAATATAAAAGTTTGTCTTAAACCAATGACATCCTGTCCTACAATATCCTTTAACAATACTTCACTTATCCCTGTTGAACGAATCCGTTACCAAGGACTCCACCTGGACAAACGTGTTACTTAAAATCCTCAGACAAGACTAAAACGACAAGAAACGCTCTACGTTTGCAACTACTTCAACACTTACTAGACAAACGCTCTAAACTTCCAATTAATTACAAAAGACTCATATACTTGACTATAATAAGGCCTATTTGGACTGAGTTGAGCTATGCGGCTCCATCAAACAATCAAATTCTTCTCTTATCCAATCCTTACAATCCAAAATCCTCAATGCTCCTTACATGGTTACAAATAAAATCATCCATAATCAACTTAATGTTCCTTATATTTCAGAATTGGCCCAATCCAGTCACCTATCCTTCCATAATAAACTTCATAACCGTCATAACCCTCTTGTTTCTAAGCTTGCTTCCTCTTCAATTCCTGATAAACCTCCGAGGCGTCTGAAAAGAAGATGGCCTCTTGATCTCCTATTGTAGACGTATTATTAGAGTGCTAGTATTTTAACAAGTGTTTCATGTCATTATATCCATTGCACAAATTTACTAGATGTATTTTTTTATACAGTTGTAAATATCATAATCATTAATATAATTAAAAAATATATAAGTTAATTTTAAAATTAACGGATTTTAATAATTTAGTAAAGAGAGACTAATATACTCTCCCTACACTGTTGCGCCATACCTGGCTAGAGAATGCCAAGGCAACGTCTTAATTGTTTGGTCCCACCATCGGAATTCAACGGCATTACATTCATTCAATTAAATAAAATGATTTAATTATTTTTAAATAATTAAATAAAATGATACTTAAGATCCATAACTTCAGTTTTGAAATTTTACCTCTTATCCTTCCATACTCGGTCACGCTGCGCTAAGCATTAACAACCTGAATAAATGGCGCGCATAAAAGACATTTACTATTACGTAATACGATGACGTGTCATATAATGTCTTGACGTCATGTGTCACCTGTTTGAACTTTTATCTAATTCCCAGCTGTTTTTTTTTTTTTTTTTTTAATCCTTTCCAATTCGTTTCACAGAAAAAGATATTCAGTTATTCAATTCTAAAGTTCGCTGACCTTTCTAAATAGAGCGATGATTTCTGCCGTTTTGGTTTCAATAGCGAATAAATCCTGAACAATTCACAGAGCTTTTATTATTTACGGATGTGGAGAGATGTTTAACCACAAGTGAAGAACATCGTTTGAAGTTTATACTAGAGAATTTCAGAGATTATACAATATGGAATTATGTGTCTTATATTGATTTGAATTGAAATAAAAGACGTTGGGTTTGATTACGAACGATTGTTTTAATGACAAATTTTTTTTTCTTTTTGCTAACATTGAAGTTGCTTTCGGAATCGAATTTCGGAATTTGTTAGGCCTTAAAATTATTATAATGAAACGGTATACATTTGTTGTGTCTTTTTGACTAAGACTTTTAAAAAAATACCAATAACATTTTGACCTTTCTTATTAAATTTTGACTTTCCGTCATACAAGTATATGCAAAAAAAAAATTAAGAAAACATCACATTGAACGAATGTTACAGTAGGATACGTCACTTACAATTGATGCATATAATAACAATAATAATAGGCTAAGCGAACCAGAAGGTTCTATGCCGATAACACCAATCACTGTCAACCATCTACAAATCTCTCTCGCAATCCGGACCGCCTATCTCTCAGACGTTAACAATTGCCGAAGCAAATGTTGACATTTTACGAATTCTTTCGTTATTAAACCCAAAAATTTAAACGCCTGTCTTATCAGCTACAATGTAATCGCATCAATTATATTAAGCAAATACAGTTTACACAGTGCGGGGGGGGGATGGTCGAGCGTGCTAACGCGTGTACAAAACACGAGTTACCCGGCAACGTGACGAACCGAATATTACATGATCAAATAAATATGTGATTTCCCGTCCCGTAGCTGGAGAGGGCGACTCTGGCATTAATATTCCGCCTTCTCCCCTGGCCCGGGGAAAAACTGCAATGCTGAAAAGGTGGGAAGGGGAGAACAAAAGAAAAAGAAAAAAAAATCACGTAATGCAGCATTGTGTAACCGTCTAAATTGGCATTCATATTCATATTGATAAAAATAAATAAAGTTAATATTTTCACAGTTGAAAATATCATGGTAAAAATAATGAAGTAAACAGCGTGGATGGATTATGATGAAAACATACTCGATTTTCGAAAATAAGTTTGAAATTTTGTGGAATATTTAATTAAATATATCGAACAACATACCAATTGATCTAACGTGACTCTAATTTTCATTACAATGATAAATCGGTGAATAAATGAATAGCGACGAAAATGAATATGGTAAATAGTTCAGTTAATGAATTGCCCAAAAGTCGATGTAAGGGGACCTAAGCGATTCCTTCAGAAATTTTTTCAGGGTGCTTAGTTGTATGATTATATCGAAAATCCTGATGTCTAGGTGGTGAAATGGGGGAGGAGGAGGAAGAGAGGAAGGTCGACAATTTTTGGATTTTCGCTCATATCTCAAAAACGGTGCATCGCAGGAAAAATTATTCTCCGAATCATATAATAAATAAAAGTTTAGAAATAATCTAAAACTTTTATTCTATAGGTTTTATCCGAATTCTACACCATTTTCGAGCTACACGTTCTGAAAATGATGACATTTTGATAAAAAATCATTTTGCCTCACATTTTTCATCAAACATTCCTTCATATCGTCTAAGCTATTAATCAGAGAAATAACTTTCTTGAAAAGACGTTGTAGAGACTTAAATTTTCTGTTGTAATATATATATATATATATATATATATATATATATATATATATATATATATATATATATATGCAAATTAATCTCAAACCAGTCTAAAGTTACAGCTGTTTTAAAATGTTTCGTAAAAAGCAGAAAGTCGCGTTTGCTCACACTGGACCAGAAACAACAACACGTTGACGATTCAGAGCGCAGTTTGGAGCTGTTCAAACGAAATAAAAAGTATTTCTCACGTCCTTATGTGACAATAGATGAAAAATAGATCCACCACTACACTCCTGGATCAAACTGAGTGGACAGCAGCCAGTAAAATTCGTCCCAAGCGACGAAAAACTCATAAGGCTTCTAAGATCATGGCATCCGTATTTTGGGACGGGCATGGAATTTTGTTCATCGACTATCATGAGAAAGGTAAAACTATCAATAGTGAAAATTAAATTTATAAAAAAAAATATTTTTCTTAATTAGACTGGAGATTTATTGAGTGATGCGTTAAGTTAACAACTCGAAACGTTTAAGGAATAATAACAACTATTCGATTAGCGGCGAACGGAAGAATTTTTTTTTCTTAATGATATTTACAACTGTATTAAATAAATACACCTAGTAAATTTGAACATATGGATATAATGACATGAAAAAACTCGCTGAGTAACTACCCAATGGTAGCACTCTAATGATATGTCTACATTAGGAGATCACGGGGCCATCTTCTTTTCAGACGCCTCGGAGGGTTATCAGGAATTGAAGGGGAAGCAAGGTTAGAAACAAGAGGGTTGGGATGATTCTGAAGTTTATTATGGAAGGAAAGGTATCTGGATTGGGCCAGATCTGAAACATTAAGGTCATTATGGATGGTTTCATTTGTAACAAATTAGGGAGCATTTTACGAAGGATTTTGGATTGTAAGGATTGGATACGTGAGGAATTTGATGGCTTAGTGGCGTCCCGTAACTCAACTCCGTAAGTCCAAATAGATCTTATTATAGTACGGAAGAACTAAATGAAAACTTTTCTTTCTAATCTATTTGAACAGTTCATGCGTTTGGAATCAATAACTGTTGTTTTCAAACGTTGGCGTTTTCTCTTCTACCCATAATGGGAAGAAGTATAGAGGTCAGATACACGGGATCTTGTTTTCTAGGAGTCGACTACAAGTTTAAACGGTAGAATATTGCAGACGTAGAAAGGGTGCCGGCATAAGATCGTTTGGAATAGGCATGATTAGATTCAATGAAATAATTTTTAATTACCTTAATAAAAAATGAATTATTTTGGAGTTCTAACAATGGCCAGATTCTCCACTCAAGTCATGAGTGTCTGTGGCTGTAGTGCCCTTACTCATCCTCCGCTGGTTTTAAATACCAGTGAAGTGGCTGAGGGAGAAGCCTAGGTATCTCTTAAGCCTCGCTTTTTCCTCCACATGTGGGGGTACAAGATTGGTTGAGAGATCACCTGGCTAATTGTAATTAGTGTATATAGATATGTTTGTAGCTAGGATGTTTGTTTTACTTTTATTTCTATTTTTAATTACTTATGTATATATATATATATATTTTTTCTTTTCTCTTTTGTTGTTTTTTCTTTTTCTTTTGTTATTACTTTATTTACTTCTATCTCTGTATATACGGTATGAATGTACTCTCTGAACTCTATTATAAGTGTCCTTAACTGTGACAGATTGTAATATTTCTCAATAAAATGTTTAATCTCAAAAATTAAAAATGTGTTTATTTATTGCTTCCTTTTCCACCAAAAACGCGACTTATTTAAAAAAACTTTTCTGGATAAATTAGACCTTAGTGTACATTAACTATTTTTTAACTCTTGAGATTTATATATTTTCCTTTACCTATGGGATACCTCTATCAGAGTTCCTAAAAAAAACGATGTAATACGACACTCCACATCCCTCCATTCCCGTTCAAAAATCTATAATGGTCGAAAAGAAAACTGCAAATAAAAATAATAGAAACTATTTTTGATGAAACTACGTTTCGTTAATGAAACCGAATCTATCGAATGACCATCAAATCCGTCCAATGATCCCTCCATCACGCTCATCCCACACGCTCTAAGAGGTGGATGGCCTGTCCTCAGGGTCGCCATAGAAACGTCACAAACAAGTTGTATCATAAACCAAAGTTTTTATAATGTCTGGGAAAACAAGCTTTTTTTATTTAAATAAATAAAAGTCATCCTTGAATCCTTATTAATACGTACGACTAACAAAACAATTTTATTTATTTTTTAATGTCAAAAATGTGAAAAAAGAGTTGAAATTGAAGATACAAACAATTATATAAATCAATATATCTTCAGTTAATTGCAGAGTCATTAAGAACCAGTTGTACAATTGGATTTCAATTCAAGTTCAAACTTTAGCTAAGGTTAACCATGAAAATCATGAATGGCTGACTATAGTTTTCAAGCTAGAACGTGATTTGAACTGCAATTGTACAAGTGCTTATGATAACCTTAAATTGCTAGAGCTTCGATGGATTTTTTTTTTTTTAGTAAATAAGAAATTCTGCGTTTATTGTAAATATATTTGGTATATAAAAGGGTTTACGAATAACGAAGTCTAAATTTACAGTTTGTTAAAACTTCACCACCATTAATAATTCATGTAGTGAGATTTTGCAATAAACTGATGATTATAGTCATTAATGATCTTTAGCAAAGTTAACTTTGGTCCTGAAACAAAGGATTTGAACTGATAAATACGAATGAGACTTTTTTGAACGATATTTGAATAAGGATTCAACCACAAATGAAACAGTTGGCGTAGATTATCTGTACTTCAGAAAAATAAATCTACTAGACAACTACGATTCTATTAAAATGCCTATTTCTCCTCATATTTTTTTTTAATTTAAAAAAACGATTAATTACTTCAGTTAAAATTAAAATAGTAACCAAATTTGGAGGAATTCAGTGAAAAAGTTAAAATTCATAACAGATGTTTTTTACACGCAGCTGTAATAATTTAATAGGTAAATTTAATAATAATGATAATAATATAAATAAATAATTTAAGTCTGGCATAAGAGGCTTCTTTTTAACCTTAGACGATACTTCGTCCAACCTACTATCTTTTCTTTCTGACAGTTTTTTTTTCTTTCTGCCAAGGAACAGAACTTTCTTCCATTAAACCAGCCTTAGCAGGAGTGCCTCAGGGCTCATTACTCGCTCCTCTGTTATATATCATTTATACGTCAGATAGTGTCAATACTCTGAACGCCACTTACGCAGACGATACAACAATGTTAACAAGACATCAAAATTCAATATACACCTCACAGACTCTACAACATTACCTAAACGAATTCCACGACTGTAAACTCTGGAAAATTCAACTCAACCAAGACTTTTACCCTTCCACGTGAAACTTGCCCTACTATTTACCTCGACAATGTTCAAATTCCTCAGAAAGATAATGTTCAATATCTTGAAAAAATAATCAGATATTTCTTCATATTTTTATATTATGATAAAAATTAATTTATTTAACGTCAAGAAACAATCTCATTACCCTCTAGCTGTCCTTAAAATCTCAAAATAGCTTAATTGTATTATATCAACAATTCGATTTTTCTTTTCGAAATGTGTGTCTCATAATCTTTTCCACTGCATCAATAGTAAGAACAGTTGAAATTATTCTCTTAACTAACAAATTTAATCGTAATTAAGATGGTATCAAAATTATGTTTCTGTAAGACTTAAAAATGACATTAGCAAGGTTGTTTTTTTTTTTTTTTCAAATAAAGTCGATTTTCACCATACGTCATACTCGGGTAAAATAATTAATATCCATTTAATAAGAAAGGAGGAACTTTGTATGAGAAACATGTATAAAATAATATAACTGTTATTAAATGAGAGAATATATCTAAATAACGGATTATTTCTTCATCGTGACGCATTACGAAAGAGATTTCTTCCTCATTCTGGGCTATCAGCCTTGAGGTAAGAGAGCCTGGATTAATTATAACTGAGTATATTGAAAAAAAAAAAACAATCCTTGGTAATGTTTATTTCTTTAGATATACAGGACAGTCTCGCTAACCCGAACAAAAAAGAATTTTTTTTTTTTGTTTATTTAATGGAATTTACAACTGTATACAAATACAACAAGTAAATATGCGAAAATATAAATAATGGCATGTACAGGCTTGAAGAGTTACTACCCAGTGGTAGCACTCTCTAAATAATTTTAAGTAAGAAGATCACGAGGCCATCTCCTTTTCAGACGCCTAGGAGGATTATCAGGAATCGAGAAAGAAGCAAGAGTGGAAACAAGCGGATTTGGATGGGACTGAAGTTTATCATGAAAGGATAGATATCTGGCTCGAGCTAAATCAGCGACAAATGGTACATTAAGGTCTTTATGAATGGTTTTATTTGTGACAAAGTATGGAGCATTGAGGATTTTACGGAGGATTTTGGATTTTAAGGATTGGATACGATAGGAATTCGATGGTTTGGTGGAGCCCCAAAGCTCAACTCCGTATGTCCATATAGGTCTTATTATAGTTATGTAGATAAGTCTTTTGTAATTAATAGAAAGTTTGGAGCGTTTATCTAGTAAGTGTTGGAGCAGTCGGAAACGTCGAGCAGTTTCTTGTCGTTTCAGTTAATATTTAAATTTGACTGGAAATGCCTCTCAGAACATATTACTGGAATTATTCGAGTGGTTATGTCCAAAATGTATTTGGTGTTTTGAAACGGAAAACATTTAAACTAGGCAGTCATCCAGAAGTTGAGGAAATATTTTTAATTGTGCCCAATTTCCGAGAATATATTAGCTGCAAAGTTAATGTTTTTCTTTAATAATTTTTCAACACGGATGAAAAAGCAGATTTTAATACCAATAAGGTTGGGTTGATTCAAAAACAGTTATGGAAGACGTTTTTTAGTTCACTGAAATGTGTCTTTACATATATTTTTCATTATAGACAAGTCTTAGAAACGCCATGAAGGCATTTAATACTTGCTTGGAGAGGGTAAATTTGTGTCCTAGAATACTTCTAAGGAATTCGCAAGATACAGACGTTTTCTCAGAAATCATGGATTTGTTTGGAATGTGTTTATGTTTAACTGATATATATATACAGATTTATATTCGTTACCTTGTGCAATTTTTATATCATTTTAAATTAAGTATCTACTTTGATTATCCGATTTTGATAATTTTTGATAATCCGATTTTGATAATTCTTTAATAATCACATTTTGATAATCCCATTTTGAAAATTCTTTGGTAATCAGATTTCGAAAAGAAAACCCAAGATCATATCACTCACTCCATGACTCATGACTATGCGATTGTCATAAAAGAATGTGATCTAGGGTTTCTTTTCTTTTCCATCCTGACGATGCCTAAATTGGCAAAACGTTGACGGTTAAACGTTATTTTATTCTTTACCTGCATTTTAGAGAGATAAGACTGTGCGGTTGTAATTTTCCTAATTATAACCTAAAATCCAACATCTGTCTCTTAATAAGTTTATTATATTAGTTTTTTTTTTTATTTTAAGTCCTGAAACTCTTTTACTACATATTTTTTCTAGTTATAGCAAAACCAATTTTGTCGTTGTTACGATTAATTTTAGTGTAAATTTTGCTTTAAAAGTTATGGACTGTTAAAAGATTCTAGGATTTCAATTATATTTTCGAGACAAAAATTTTTTCTATGAGAAACTAATTTTAGCTTATTTTTTTCATTCCTCTTCATTTCTTCATCCACACCTGTTATAAGTTTAACAATAAGCAGATTTGTTGATATTCTTAAGAAAAATGGCGTTAGAGGCATGAGGAAGAATACTAGTCATCAGCAGTAAATCTTCCTGGTCTTGGTTTACTTCCTTAATTCAGGAAAGGTCTCTCATCCAGCACCTCTTCAATCGCCTCTTGATGGGTATGTCCTAAATGAGTTGGTCGTCGTAACTCGGCATGTAAAGTTAATTTCTGTAAGTCAGCCTCTTTTGTAAGGTTTGTCTTTTCATTTTGACCTGTGGGTCCCATGTCATCATTTTGTCGAGTATTAATCCAAGACAACGTAGTGTCTATCTGTGGAATTTGGCTGTGGCCGATTTATAGTGGTGGGCATGTGTCTCGTAGAAGTATAAATGATATATAATTTGATCATTAGAAGCATAATTAAAAGCATTAACAACAGTTTCGGATTATGAATAAATCTTTAGTTCGAAGTAATTAAGAATAAATTCATGAAATATTTTTCAAGATTTGATACTATGGATATCCTCATACCAGACTGAAACGACAAGTAACCGCTCGACGTTTCCGACTACTTCAGCATTTACTAGACAAGCGCTCTAAACTTCCAAATAATTACAAAAGACTCATATACATGACTATAATAAGGCCTATTTGGACTTACGGAGTTGAGCTATGGGGCTCCACTAAACCATCGAATTCTTCTCGCGTCCAATCCTTACAATCCAAAATCCTTCGTAAAATCCTCAATGCTCCTTACTTCGTCACTAATAATATTATCCATAATGATCTTAATGTTCCTTATGTTACAGATCTGGTCCAATCCTGAAACATATCCTTCCATAATAAATTTCAGAATCATCCCAACCCTCTCGTTTCTAACCTTGCTTCCTCTTCAATTCCTGATAACCCTCCGAGGCGTCTGAAAACAAGATGACCCCGTGACCTCCGGATGTAGACATATCATTAGAGTGCTACCATTGGGTAGTTACTCAGCAAATGTTTTCATGTCAATACATCCATATGTTCTAATTTATTAGATGTATTTATATAATACAGTTGTAAATATCATTAAGAAATAATAATAAAAAAAAGATACTATGAATAAGAAAATCCTGCCATTCATTTCACATTTTCTTATATATAATCATTATCCTTATTAATAAGTATATGAAAAGAGTACTCACACTGGAGGTACACTGAATGACATCTCTGCAGTTGTCTCCTTCGCCCGCTACGAGCCTGAACCACTCGCCGGCATCCTTGTCCTTGCAGAGTTCGGTCTCGAAGCTCTCTTCTTTCTTGACAGGTTCTGGGTTATCCTGCCTCTTTACCCTGAATAATTCATCTCCTGCGCAAAGAAATAAAACAAATACATTAAGAGAGTTGTTTGGTAAATTTAAAAATAAATTAGTAATAAAAATATCTGGTGTGTCCACTCACATAACTTTACTACCTATTTCAGAAAAGTTTTTATCTTTACATATGTTCATGAAGAAACAAAAAAGAATTGAACTAGATTTAATTTCCTGAAAATTGATCAAATGAAAGATTTGAGTACGATTTATTTGATAAACTAAACAATGTAAACCGGTTTATGGTAGGTAGATCAGTGTAAAAATTTCAATACTTAATATTATTGCTGATCAAAAACTTTTTGCCATAGCTTAGTATTGTCAAACAATAATTTCTGTTAACAGATTTTCTGACTTTCACTTAGTCATCTTTATTCTCTCATTCACTCCTTTCTGACACTAGGATATGAACCCGTAATCTTACATTGAAAATTGAAGAGCTGTAACTTAGTTAATAGTTTTTTCAGTAGTTCCCAAGAAAATCTTGGCATAGACAGACAGAGACAATGGCTAAAAATGTGTTTTTCGGAATCAGGGAGCTCTGAAACGTATAGATTCGTCAAAAACCGCATGTCGGAAATTTGACCCGATTGCAATACTTTCCTTACCTAGTATAGGTAGGACAGTAAAAACTATATTACAGATTATAACAACAATATAACGCAAAACAGTGGACGAGGCTTACTCTGTTACAGATGACTTATAGAGCCTAAGAGTTAAGTCAATATTTCGTTTAAATAAAATTAAAAGAAATTATTGTAAAATAAATTTTCTTCTATCTGTGCCCTAGAGGTAAATGACACTATATCCATTTTTCAAATAAAATAATTTAGTAGCTAAGAAACAAATTTTAATAGCGAAAAGTTATGGAAAATTGGCTCCCCGAACAAATACAAAAAGGTGGCGTTGTGTTCTTTACATCTTGGTACAGATATAATTACGTAAACATTCGAATAAAGAATATATTATTTTATTAAAATAAAGTAGTTTTACCGTGTATAATTCACATGGTAAATTGATCACTTAACGAATGAAAAGATAATAAGAAAATACAAAAATTCAACGGAACAAAAGATGAAGGAATCGATATTTATTTTCTAGGTAATTGAAATCGACCAATCAAAATAAAATAAATTTAACAGTTCATTCATGTTTGTAACCAACATTTTTACAAATTACATTAAGCTACGAGTGTATCGGTTCTAATGGTCCGCATTCGATGATTGATTTCAATTTTCTAGAGAATTTAGTAATCTTTCGAATTAAAATGGAATTCAACTGACCATAAAATTATAGCGCCTCTGCTCAGCCTCTACTGGTCTTAAATACCAGTGGCGCAGCTGAGTGTGGACCGCTGGGATCTCCTAGAGTCCTGCCTTTCCTTCCACGAGTGGGGAGAAAGACTTGGCTCGGAGACCTTGAGTGACTGAATTTTTTTTATATTGTATAGAAGCATGTATGTATTGGATTAATTATTTTCATTAGCTTAGTTTCTTTTAGTTTATATACATTTAATTTTAGTATTATTATTTTTCTGTATTATTTATTGTGAATGTGCTCTTTGAACACTATTATAAATGTCCTTAATTGTGACATATTGTAATATCCCTCAATAACTACGTTTAAAAAAAAACGTAAAAAACTGACCATAAAATGTATAGTTTTTCATAATGGTGTAGAGATGGTTGACCGTGATATAACATGAAAATGAGTTGGTCGGAGGGATGGAAGACGGGAGGTGCGGTAGAATAAATACTAAATTTTTACAATAGTATTTTAATTTAGTAGCATTTGATTGACAGTCGACCAACTGCTACTTGCAGTGCCCTATTCCACGCCCTGATGAAGACATACAAAGTGGTTCGAAACGTCGGCATAACGATTAAAATACTATTTTTAAAAATGTAGTTTTTATTTGACCGCACCCGCCGACCAACTCCTTTTCTTGTAGTTTTTTTAAGTTATTCGCGACTAAAGTGTCTTTTCTTTCATAATATTTTTCCTGAAAATTCTGGAGGATTTGACTATTTTTTCCACCTGAAGGAAAAACAAATCTTCAACATTTATTTCTCATTGAATTCGGTGATTAATTAACAAAAATATGGCGTCCCGACAAAATAATATAAAAAAAATTATATTATTTTAAAGGAAAAAATCTGGTGCGCACAACACACAACTTTCACTTACTCTTTGAACTTTGAATGAAAATTATTTTCTGGCCATGTTAGGCTATTATAAAATGTTTTAAAATGTTATAAATTAGCATTACCTTATTAACACATTCAAAATTCAAAAACCGAAACAAAGGATATAACCATTGCAGCAGAACGTATTAAAAAAAAACTAGAGACCATATCTTATCTCCTAATTATCCGATTTTAGCGAGTTTTGTTTTTGTTTTTTAGGCTATTCTATAAACTTTTAGAAAACCATATACAACATTCCCAAAAAAAGTGTATACTTTTTGAGTTATTCGGAATTTAATTTTACCATCCCTCGTAACTTTTTTTCAGCTTCTTTTCGCTGATGAATGTTATATAAATAAATTTGAAGGGGGTCGAGAAAATGATTTTAGCGAAGTTTCAATGAAATCGGTACATTCGTTTAGGCGCTACAGTCTATAGCTACGTTTTTCTGCATTTTTTTTTTTTCTCCTTTATTAACTTATCAAATTCTTTCAAAAGTTATATTTAGCATTTTTTCGTAACTCTGAATAATGCGAAATAATTATCTCTTTAAAATAAACCATATTAAAGGTACTTTAGAGGAAGACGTATATGAACATTGGGCATTTAAGCCCTGTAAAGTGACAACAATGGGGATAAGACCTATTTTATATTAAAGACCACTTAATTATACAATGATACACCGAGTTTCATGAAAATCGTTAGAGCCGTTTTTGAGAAAACTGTGAAAATGTGTTTCAACGTCGTTTTAAAGTGGCACTTCCGGTTAGCTGAATTTAAGGAAAAAGTTGCCGTCACAACTAGGGCATATACCTATCTTAAATGCGTGATATCAATTTTATAGGACTTTTCGTTTTTGAGCTAGACTGCTAACATACAAACACATACAGACACACAGACCATTTGTCGGGACTTGGTAATTTCGACCTCAAAACGTATAAATCCGTCGAAAACTCAGATTCAAAAATTTTCTAGATCGCAATACTTACACTTACTATATATTACATATATACGTAAGTGAAAGTAAAAAAGTTGTTGGTCGCTTCTGTCTGATATGAAATAAGGCTATTATATGTTATTATTATAAACATTGAAAACAATATGTTATCTTCATTAGATTTCGTTATGCTTAAATATTTGTCCATCTGTTTAATTTTATTAAATACAAACGATATTTTACGGCTATGTTCAGGAAATATGAAACCGTTTTCCCAATTGACTAATATTTATGGTCAGTCTGACTCCGATTTTTTTCTAAACCAGATAAATAGTTCCTCAGGTTAGTGCATTAAAAAAAACTAAATTAGTTTTCAATATTATTCTAAATTGCAACAAAAAATAGTTCATTTATTCTTATTTCAACAGAAAATAATAAAATAAGCAAATTTCAGCCTTTTTGCATCATCACAGAAAACGGATAACGATCGGTGGTTGTATGTAGACCTTGTTTGTGGAACCTTCGGGTTCGCTAATCCATCTGTTATTAATATTATTAAAAAATATTGTTTTGAGTTAAGAACATCTTATTTACGTCTTATATAAATATATATAAATCTTATATATAAACGTCTTATTTACGATTTAAGACTCTTGAACATATTTATCTATTAACCGTATTTCGTTTTCGCTTTTTATTGGTCAGGGCCGAATTCGGAGGAATTTTGGATGATAGCGAAGTATAAGGCCGGTAGAAGCATTTTAGAGAATATTACTTTGTCTATGGGAGAAATAGTAATTAATTAATTACCTAAATATTTCATATCTCAAACAATTTAAAATCGATTATCGTAGACATATACCAGGTAATTGATTAATTTCAATGGTCACTCCATAACATCAAAATGCAAACATAGTTTATGTGTTATATGATGTATTTGTCTAGTTGATAAGAATTTATGTGCTGTTGATGTCTTTGTGATTTGGTATGTTTATGTCCTGATGATGTCTCAATTGGCGAAGCATTGACTGTTTAGATTTTAACAAATTTTAGATAATTGACTTTTCCAAATATAAACTGATATATATATATATATACTTTAGAGGAACATTGGGCATTTAAGTCCTGTAAGGTGAAATCAACGGGGATAAGACCTAAATGATATTAAAGACCACTTAATTATACAATGATACACCGAGTTTAATAAAAATCGTTAGAGCCGTTTTTGAGAAAATTGTAAAAATGTGTTTCAGCGTTATGATATGGGCCGATGTATACAAACCCATATACAAACCTTAAATAATTAATATCTGTTTCGTACTACTTTTCGTTTATGAGCTAGAATGTTAACACAGAACATTTTACGACACTTGTTTATTTGGACTCAGGGATCTCAAAACATGTATTTCTGTTGAAAACTGAGATTAGAAAATTTTCACGATCGCAATACTTACTCTTACTATATATTACATATATACGTAAGTGAAAGTAAAAAGAGGTGTTAGCTTTCATTAATTAAAAACCAAAGAATTTATTCAGAAAAGGATTAAAAGAATTGGTCTTAAGATAGAAAACTGTTATAGAATAAGATGGTAAATGTACAACCGACTCTAAGGACACTGGTATTCTTTAATGCCTTGATAATTAATTATTATTTATATATTCTTGTAAAGCGGCCAGAGGTCCTGCAGAGGAGCGGTGCAAGCCGGAGGAACACACCCTCGGCTTGGGGTTACGTAATGGGCCTGTCTTTTCACTTTCGTTTTCTCCTGATCGGCGCCTGGACCAAGGTCGTCCGGCCTCTCTCCGGAAAAAGACTTTCCTCCTCTTGTATTTTCTAAAACCGAAAAAACAATCCAAAATGAGGACGTCTTCGGAAACATCCTTGGAGATAATAATAGAAAGGAGATGACTTTTATCAACGCCCTTGGTTGCTCTGATGTTACAGAACATTAAGAAAATGCTCTTTGGAAAGGAAGACGTAAATCTTCACTGACCCCAATGAAAGGGTAATTACGATTAATTGCATCTTGAGAACGCTCGCTCGTGTAAGCATGTAATAAAATGCTCTCACGTTGAAAGCACTTGTATACTTCAGTATTTAAAAAAAAAATAACATTAGTAATTTAAAAAATAAACCATATTAAAAGTACTTTAGAGAAAGACGTATATGAACATTGCGCATTTAAGCCCTGTAAAGTGACATCAATGGGAATAAGACCTAATTGATATTAAAGATTACTTAATCTTAAAGATACAATGATTCACCGAGTTTAATCAAAATCATTGGAGCTATTTTTGAGAAAATTGTATAAATATGTTTCACCGTTGATATATAGTGGCACTTCCGGTTAGCCGATTTTAAGGAAAAAGTTGCTGTCACATCTAAGGCATATACCTATCTTAAATACGTGATATCAATTTCGTAGGACTTTTCGTTTTTGAGCTAGACTGCTAACATACAAACACACAGACCATTTTTCGAGACTTGGTCATTTCGACTCAGGGTACCTCAAAACGTCTATTTCCGTTGAAAACTCAGATTCAAAAATTTTCTCGATCGCAATACTTACTCTTGCTATATATTACATATATACGTAAGTGAAGTAAAAATTATATTAAAACACAATAATTTATGCTAAATCCAGCAGAATGTATTTTTATTTTGGTTTATTATTTTCAATAATCAACCATTGTGATCGACCAACAAATTCAAAAACTTAAACTCCTCTCAAAATTTGAGGTTACACGTTTCAGGATGCGTAGAATTCGAAAAACGAATAAACAATTTTTCGTCCGTCCGCCGTCCGAGCATTTTCTCCGAAACTCCTGGACCAATTTTTTTTTTTCAAATTTGGATATAAAATCAGAAGTCACCCGAGGATGATCCTCCTTCATCGACATTACTATCCACCTTTTACTTTCAAAATGGCAACCGAAAAACCTGCGTTGACTGTAGCTCCTAAACGAATGTACCGATTTAAATGAAACTTAGCTAAAATCATTTTCTCGATACCCTTTAAATTTATCTGTCTAACATACTTCAACGGAAAGAAGCTGTAAAAAAAAATTACGAGGGATGGTAAAATTTAATTCCGAATAACTCAAAAAGTATACACTTTTTTTGTCGATATTGTGATAAGATGTTTCAAAGGTATTTAAATTTCCTACAAAATGAAGGAATCATCATCGAAATCAAAGAACTATTAGTAGAGATATCACGATTTTTAAATATTTGTGGTTTATTATTTTCAATAATGAACCATTGTGATCGACCAAAAAATTCAAAAATTTAACCCCCTCTCAAAATTTGAGATTTCACGTTTTTTTAATGGTATGGATGTTGGTAACCATAACTTTAATTTAAGAAGAAATTAGCGGGAGATGCGGCCAATAGACACATATTATATTCATGGCATTTCATCAAGGCATTTCATCAAACTCTGCTGAAAGAATTTTGGAAAAAATATATATAAACAATAAAAAAATAAACTTTTAATTATTTTTCTTATTTTCTACCGACACTGGTAGATGTCCAAATGTTCTTGTAAAGAAAGACCTACAACATTGGGTGAAGCGTTGATAAATGAAATAAACGCTACTACAATATATTTCTGTCAGAAATACAAAGAAAAAACAGTGATTATACTGGCGTAGAAGTAGAATCACTGGAAAGTAGAATCACTTAATACATTAATAGGCGTCAGCGAAAGAACTTCCCAGCGGCTTCTCTTCCTATCTTGAATTTTGTGTTTGTAGCTAAGCGAGCAGTAGGAGTGGGGTGCCTCGCGACCTGATAACCCGAGGATAAAATAACAAAATAATTATGAGTTTTTTTCCCGGTGCTGGATGACTTTTAACTCATGCGTTGATCCCCTGCACTCTCCTATGATGGTATTATAGAGAAATAACTTCATTCATAAGAATAAAAGAACGCTGCAAATGATTTCAGAATGGTTTATTATTTCCAAACAATTATACATCTAAAGTAACATTACCTTCCGAGTTACAAAGAAACAAAAACAAAAGGTGATTACAATTATTGGACTAAACTTTAATCATTAGTAATATACTAAAAAAAATAGCATTATTTCAGTAACACATTTA
Organism: Nezara viridula; assembly: GCA_928085145.1. Taxonomy (NCBI): domain Eukaryota; kingdom Metazoa; phylum Arthropoda; class Insecta; order Hemiptera; family Pentatomidae; genus Nezara; species Nezara viridula. The sequence goes on from OV725079.1 coordinate 169,077,125, forward strand.
AAATTTAAAAACCAAACCAAGGATATAACATTTGGAGTAGAAAACATAAAACAAACCAGAGACCATATCTTTGCTCCTAATAGTCCGATTTAACTATTTTTTTTTTGTTTTTTAGGAAATTTAAATACCTTTGGAACATCTCACAATAATAATAAACAAGTAAAAACTTTTCGAAATATTCGGAATTTAATTTTAACATCCCTCGTAACTTTTTTTCCAGCTTTTTTTCTTTGAAGTATGTTATATAAATAAATTTAAAGGGCGTCGAGAAAATGACTTTAGCGAAGTTTCATTGAAATCTGTACATTACTTTAGGAGCTACAGTCTATAGCAACGCAGGTTTTTCGGCCGCCATTTTGAAAGTTAAAGGTGGAGAGTAATGTCGATGAAGGAGGATCATCCTCGGGTGACTTCTGATTTTATATCAAAATTTGAAAAAAAAATCGGTCCAGTAGTTTCGGAGAAAATGCGCGGACGGCGGACGGACAAAAAAATTTTTATTCGTTTTTCGAATTCTACGCATCTTGAAACGTGAAACCTCAAATTTTGAGAGGGTGTTATGTTTTTTAATTTTTTGGTCGATCACAATGTTTCATTATTGAAAATAATAAACCAAAATTGTACAGAAAACAAATAAATTACTTCTACCCAGAAGATCTGAGATATTAGTAGTGTAAGTTATCGTAAAATCTAGTTTGATCTAATTTCGTTAACTGTGAAAGTCTTTACGTAAAGTAAAATTTGCGACATACAATGAAGCTTTAGTTATAGTTTTGAAAGTTTTTCACTGAAAAATATGTACTTTACTTATGTGGATTTAAATCTTTGAAGCTTATGTCCAGATGGGTATAAGTAGATATATGTACATTTTTAGTTTCTGTTTTAGTTTTTATTTTGAACTTCTCATAAGAAGTGAGTATCTCATAAGAGGTGCTACTGCGTATTGTTCTCCTCCATGCCTGATATATTATTTCATGAACATTTAACACACTTCTTGATCATCGATAATTGAGAGATAATAAATTATAAAAGGAAAAAAAAATATTTTGATATTATATTACCATAAAGAATTTTTATCTATCTCAGAATTTACTAAGTATATTTCTTCTTCGAAGTATTAATTGAAGAAATGCTATGTTAGTTGCGTAACTCATTCCTAGTACCTCTTGGAACATTCTTGATGGCATTGCTCAAGAGCAGGCTGAAGAATTTACAAAAGAAATCCAACAAGTTCTATAACGATAGCTAAACATCGTTTATTAATCATGAAGACTTTTTTCTTTTTATTCTTCTGCGGGTTTTTTTCGAAAATATTTTTTAACGTAAGTAATAATTTATTTATTATCTTGTTTATCAATTCATGATTCGTTCATAGAGAAATTCTTCTTTTTTTTGAATAAAAATATAATAATTGTATTCTAAATTAAATAAACTTAAAATAAAAAAAGATTATTAAGCCCAAATGTAGTTTTGTTAACCCATGAAAAATGATCTGTGTGCCTCTTGCTATATTTCGAATATTTCCTATAAAACAGATTATTCTATGATATTTTTTTGTTTATTGTATTTTTTGAAAAAAGTAAGCTTTAAATTAAAAACTACAGAAGAATGTCAATGTTATTAGTCTACTTTGTTTTGAATAATTGTGGGTTAATGGTTGACTGTCGTGAATAATGAAGAGAAGGATAGTTGAGATGATCAGTCAGCAACAAGAAGGCAAAAATAAATAATAATATTTATTTTGACATTTGCCGACGTTTAGACCTGAAGTTCAGGCCTTCATCAGGGCTAAGAAAAGAACCAGATAACAAGGTATGAAAAACATAAATAATTTAAGTAAAAAAAAAGTCATAGAGCATTTTTTTTTTTTTTTTTACCTACATTATTTATGTTTTTCATATCTTGTTATCTGGTTCTTTTCTTAGCCCTGAACTTCAGGTCGAAACGTCGGTAAATGTCAAAATAAATATTATTATTTATTTTTGCCCTCTTATTTCTGACTGATCACCCCAACCATCCTTCTCTTCATTTGTTTGGAATAATTCGCTAAGAAAAAAATTTAAAGTTGCTCTCTACTGGTCTTTAATACTCTGAGCGAGAGCCGCTGGAATCTCCTTGAGTCCTGGCTTTTCTTCCACGAGTAGGAACTCGGAGTTTGCCTGAATGAATGAATCTTATAAATATTGTGTAAACGTCCGTTTGTTTTAAAGTTGTTATTTCTTTATTAGTTTAGCTGTTTCTTTTTTATTTGTTTATATATATTTAGTTTTAGTATATTAGTATATATTATTTTCCGAAAATTCCATCCCAATAATAGGATTTGGTTGGAAGGAAAATCATTCCCGAGAGTAGAAAAATTCAAATACCTCAGCTCCACAATAACTTCAATCAATGACCAACGGACCAGTTATAACTGGTCAAGTTATAGACCAGCTATAACTAGCGCAAACAGAGCTTTCTTCTCCCTTTAAAATGTATTGAAACCCCGAAATATCTCAAATCAATTTTGTGCAATGCTATGATAAAGCCGGTTCTAATATATGGCTGTGAGACCTGGGCATTAACCAGCACCCTAGAAAAAAGTATTGAAAGATTTGAGAGGAAAATCTTTCCCAAGATAACAGGAGCAATCTGGGACTAAGATGGAGTTACGATACAAAAAGAACTCCTCATCGGAAACTCAAAAAGTCAAAAGTCAAACTCAAAAAGTAACCAACTGCATTTTTTTTATTGAGCTGAACTTAAACCAGATCGTTTTTGTGAATTTGTGCTTATTTATAGATAGAAAACCCAGATATCGGCGATATCAATATTTTTGAATCGATATTATCCTAATATCGATATCAAAGACCGATATCGATGTTCCTAAGGAATAACGCAACAACACTAGTCACAACTTGTATAACAGTTTATAAATAAATAAAGGTTTTCTTCAAACATAATTTCGACTCGGTTCATGGACTAATATATTTTTGATAAATAAGTATATAATATTGTGTAAACATTTTCAGGGTATTTTAAAAAAAAATTAATTTGCTGAATCGTATTTCTTAAATTCATAAAAATTTTGCGAACATGTTCCGCACCACAAAAACCAGAAGACCTGATATTTAAAATATTCCCATCGATTTCTCCAGAAAGTTCTGATAAGGATAACTCCTCCATGGGAATGGAAAGTGGAACAGAGAGAAATATCACTCGACTGCAAGGAGGATCCTAAAAGGACCTTATTGTTCCAGAGCATTGTTTACCCTCCGGTATTCAGAACGGGTATGTTGCAAGTCGTCCTATATAGTCCGACCTTTAGCGACTGACCCACAATAATATCCTTCCCATATTTAAATATTCTATGCATAGAGCTCACGTACGGAGAATGAGAAAGGTGAATATACATTTCACTTTCCTAAGGCAGTGTACGAGGAAGAATAGTTCTGTAAAACCAATGAACATCCATGGTAATATCTCAAGGAAATAGAAATGAGCTTTATAAGACAGACGTTGAATGTATCAGGCACATATAACACTAACAAGTAATGAATAAGATATAAAAACATACTTTAATTTTTTTAAAAAAATCGACTACAGAAATTGGGAAATTTTATCCATCCTAAGGAAATGAACCAACTTATATATTGAAACATTTTTGTAGATTGATGGCGAAGTTGTCATCTACAAATATTTAAACTTATAGTGGTCTGGTTCCTTTCACTACAAATTATAGCTCTAGGAAAATATATTTCATCCCATGTATCGGTCCTTGTCAACAACCGATTGAGTCCTGAGGATGATAGAATCCCAATCACTACACTAAGTTAAAATATTCCTAGATGTCAATTTCCGTATCAATCTACAAACATTTTTCATTAGATAATAAAGTACATTCCGTCATAAAATAAAATAAATATTAAATAGGTAATATTATGTTATACGGGGATAAAATTTCCCAATCTCTGCAATAAGCTTTTTTTTTAAATTAAAATATTTTTGCATTTTTATTTGTTAAAATATTAATAATTCATTTTCATAGCATATGATCACATGATATCATTTCAAATTAATTAATAATCGAGACATTAAAGGTATAATAAAAACTTTTTTCAATATTTTGAGCTCAAATAGTTTCAAATCTAACTGAGTAATTACAGCCGTCAAACGTAAAAATCAATCATTTCATCCGCTCAAAAAATCTTTTCGAGGATTGATTAAACACACTTTGCACAATAATTTAAAAGAATTTTAAGCTGTTCCAAAACATCCAGGGGATCTCAATGAATAATTTGATCCATCAAACCTAAAAATCGATACAGCCGTTCACTAGTAACAATGTTACGAAGTTTTTGAAATTGATTAAACACCTCTCTTTTAATAACGGATGAGTATTTTTAGCTCAACTTTTTTTAAAACACTCAGGAAATCTTACCGAATAATTTGAGCCATCAAACTTAAAAATCGATACGGCCGTTCACTCAAAACAGCGTTGCAAAGTCGTTTGCAAATTGATAAAATATATTTTATTTCATAACGGATCAGTATTTTTAGCTCAAATTCTACAAAGACATTCAGGGAATCTCACAAAATAATCTGAGCCATTAAACTTAAAAAGTGCAGCAGTTCGCTCAAAAAAGCGTAACATAGCTTTTAACGGACGACCCAAACACATAACCTCAGTTTCGCCTCGCTTATTCGGATAAAAATAAGGCTAAATTTACACATTACTAATAATTTTATTTAAAATAAATCAGAATAATCCAATAAAATCGAATCTAATAAATTAAGTAAAGTTAAAAAATCAATATAAACTCCCATTATCATTTTGTTCTGCGGTACAGTGTCCCTTTCATCAAATTATTAACACCTGCCTAAAATTTCGTTAGTGGTTTCATTTTATCATAACATATAAATTTTTTATCTTTGAAAATTCTCCGATGTTTTTAATATTACTTACTTTACCGGCGCTACAACTCGAATAAGTCAGGGCCTCCTGTATCTTTAAATTAAACTGCCAATTATCACTATTCTTTGAGACTGCAATCTATCCATCTTAATCTCGATCTTCCAGTTCTTCTACTAGTGTTCATCTTTTCCTTGAGTTATTCTTGAGGGTTTTGAATTTGATAACCGATAAATATACCAGTTTAATATGGTACTAACAACGCATTACTACTCATTTACTTTCTCCACAAATCGTAAAATAATTTTATTATGAAATCGAGAATAAAGGTAGCCTACAATAATATTGGGACGCTTAGTCTATATAACCTCGTTATTTTGACATGTTGGGGATGGAGGTCGGGCCTCCCAAATTGTCACTTGTCAATTTTATACAAAATCTTGTGACTGACAAAAGGAAGACCTTTATTTTGTGTGGATGAAATTGACAAATAAAGATTTTACAAATGAAATGTGAAAAGATAGTGAAAATTTGTGCAATAAATGTATTTGGAAATAACTAAAAAGGCCAAAACGTTGTAATAAGATTTTGAGATTGATAGGGTTTTAGTGCAAATATAATCATAATCATAATAATTAAATATCATAATTATGATATTAACTTTATAGACATTTTTATTATCTAAAATATTTTAATCATTACTTCAACAATCGAAATCTAGTTTTCCTTACTAATTGTTTTTTTAAGAGTCCAATAAATGTGATTTTTTTTTTATAACAAAGCTTTTTTAATATATATTTATGTTAAATTCAAGTATATAGAAAATCGATTTATTCTATAAATTTTCTTTTTTGTTCTATCCCGCTATCATATATAATTCCTTGGCCATATATAATCTCTGGCTTTCCTTCCTAGACTTGAAGTCGTAAAATAAATCATTATCTGGAGCTTTCGTTATAGCCTGTCTGATTGATAATAACATATTGCCTACAGCTTTCGAAACAGTAAATTCGCAATATACATCATTTCTCTTTTGATTTTCGATAAACTATTTCAAATGGTATGAAATTGAAGATTTTCCGCGCTTTGCGACATCAGATTCCGATAACTTAAAATGTTTCTATCACATTTTTATTTGTATTAAATCATTTCAAATTTTTATAATAAATTTCATCAATTTATATATATTTATATTTTATTCAGTTAATCCGATCGGTCACAGTGAGTACTCATCCTGTGAATCCCCTGGCCTGATAAAAACCCGTATGGCCTAAAAGGAGAGGAAGAAGTAAAAAAAACCCACTGATTAATCACAAACTCTAGCAGTAAAGATCTTTCAGACAATGAACCTTGAGGAAGCGTTTCTTTCGCAGGACCGTTTCAGGAAATCAAGGAAAGAACTTTGCAGTTCCCATTGAAGGATCAGACCCTGCATAGACTTTTGGAACGAATCGACACGTCAAGAAGGCGACTTATTGCATTCATCAAGCCTCACTACGATTTAGGGTCCCGTTGTGGGAAATGCAACAAAGAGATAAAAACAACCGAGAAAAAAAACGTCTCTGCATTACAGAAAAGGATATTTCAATGTCCGATAAAGAAAGACTTCTTAGTAACGCGTATTTTTCTAAACAGTCTGAAGAAATGTATAAAATAATAGACAATACAATAAAGTATTATAGAAACTAGGGGAAAACAATATTAGAGTTATCTAAGTGTTTTCCCAACTACACTTTTCTTTTTCTTGAAGATTTTCCGACTGAAAGTGTGTGGCCTAGCAAAATGATAATTGTATATAAAATAACCGTTATTACTTTATTAATATAGAACAAAAAAATTGTGTATACAATTATAACTGCATATATTGTAAATGTTATATTTTTTTTTATATAGAACAAAGAAATATTTGTATTTCTTTATTAAGTCCATCTTGTCGATGTTTTCACTTCGATCGTGTGGTCTTAAGCACACACCATAGGTTTTTTTTTACTTTCCTACCTATACTAGTTAAGGAAAGTATTGCGATCGGGTCAAATTTCCAACATGCGGTTTTCGGCGGATCTATACGTTTCAGAGCCTCCTGAGTCGGAAAATACTCATTTTCAACCATAGATCTGTCTGCCTGTGCCAAGATAATCTCGAGAACTAGTGGACCAATATTATTATAGTGTTTTGACTACTGATGCCTGTGGCACAAATTGGGTGCTCCACCATGGGCAATAGCGGCTGCGCAATAAATAAAAAACATATTTTCCTCTCGACTGTAGCGCTAAAACGACTATAATTTTCTAATTAATGTTTTTCCAATTTTCGTACATTTACTAAATTCTCGACAAAATACAGGAAAAAAAGTTATAAAAAAAAAAGAAAGATTTTTGGGAAGTAACACACTAAATATGTATACTATGGTAAAATTTATAATGAAACGTTTGAAAGGTAATTAAATTACCTACAAAACAAAAAAAAATCATTGGCATCGAACCAGTATTAGCGATGATACAGCGTATTTTATTTTCTACACATGTTTTAATTTATTAATTTTCTACCTATACTAGGTAAGGAAAGTATTGAATTTCTGACATGCGGTTTTCGACGAATGTATACGTTTCAGAGCACCCTTAAACGAAATTCCTACAAAACTACATATAGAAATTGTTTTTTTTTAGACAATTATTAACGAAGTTACAGCTCTTCAGTTTCGTATATAAGAATACTTGTCTAAGCGGTGAATAAGAAAAAAAAAAGTAAATGAAAGTAAGAAAATCTGTTGCCCACATCACACACGTTTTCTCTTGATTTTTAACAGAAGTTTATTGTTTGACGAAATTGGGCTAAGGTAAAAAAGTTTTTATTAACAATATTAGAATGTATTGTTTTTTTTATGATGATCTTCCACAAGCCGGTTCACATTCAGTTTATCTAAGAAATCGTACTTAAATCTTTTCTTTGATCGATTTTCAGAAAAACAAATCTAATTCATTTTTTTTTCTTAATGGACATATTTAAAGATATAAAAACTTTTCGGAAATAGGTAGGGAAGTCATGTGAGTGGACACACCAGACTTCTTATTTTATTTCATTTCAAATTAGCTTCGTATTACTTGAATAAGGATTAAAAATAAACGCAGGGTTGTAATATTTTAATTTTTTGTAAAAGCTTGAGAAACTGCTAACAGGTCCTTTCACTACGTGTTGTGAAACTTCACCAAAGTGAGTCTCTGTTTAAATTACTTCTTAGGTTAGCGTCGTAAACTAACATTTTATTGGCTCCTGCTTTGGCATTAAGCGATAATAAATAGTTAATATGCTTCAGAGTTGTAATATTTGTATTAATATTTTTAAACTAACGTAAATAGGTTAAAAAAATAATGAAAAGTATAAAATAAAAAAATCAAAAGGAATTGGATTAAAATATCTCAGAAACTAAAAATCGGACCTCCATACTATAAGTGAGTGAAAAGTTCAGCATTTTATCCTCTTTGATGTGCTGAACATTTACCTCGCTATTATTAAAAATTATATCTTAATATGACACCTATATCTTAATATGATGAATATAGGTATGTATGTGTTCTTTTTATTTATTTATTTTTAGAGTATTTTATTCTTATTTATTGTATATACATTATTTTTCTGTATAATTTATTTTATTTACTGTACATAGAGTGTGAATCTGTTCTATGAACCCTATTATAAATGTCCTTGAGACAGATTGTAATATTTATATTAAAACCTTATCTGATATGATTTCGTCCAAATTGTAATTCGTGAAAGAGATGCTGTAATATCCGAGACATAAATCCATCTTAAATAGTTAATATTAGATTTTTTTTTTTTATCTAGAATGCTCATATACAAACAGTCATGAGACTTGGTAATTTGGATTAAGAGAACCTTTAAAAGTAGAGTTTCCATTGAAAACTAAAGTTTTCCCCTTTCGTAATTACTTGTGTAAAAGAAAGATTCACACGTTTATCTTCATTGTGTTATCTAATGGGATTTCTTCGTCAAATCATTTAAATTTTATTACTGTGCACGCCATAAACCACTTACGAACCTTTTATACTTTCACCAACCGGCATAAGCTAGATATCGTAATTCTTTAACATTCACGTTTAAGAAAATATCTCAACTTTATTAACAGTAAGGCCCTAATTACTCACATAATTACATTATAAATTTTATAATTAAGGTGGTTGCAAAGAATGATATTCTTTCCATTCTGATTCGAATAACAATTGAAATGAGTAAATGCAAAGAGCAATAATTATTTTTCTTCTTTAATTATATATCATTGATCATGTATTTTTCATTGATTTTTTTTTTTGAAGTCTTCAACTTTCTCGCCTTTTAGGCTATACGGGGTTTTCCAGGGCAAGGGGTGAGAGCGGGGCATTAATGCCAGAGTTAAAAACTCCTAGGGCGCCGGGACGCATCCTCGTAGTTATTTTTATTTAATTATATTCGATCCGAGTTGCCTGGGAACGCGCGGTGCTGTACACACGCATTAGCTGGCTCGGCCACCGTATCGTAAATGTATCTATTCCGCTTTTCATATTAATTATTTCTTATTTACATTTGAATCCCATAAAGGTTAATTTAAAAAAAAAAATGTAATTCAATCAAAATTTTACATTTCTTTACGATGCATGTGATATGGCATTAATCATAATATTTTTATTATTATTTCGTTTCATTTTTATCAGATTTAGTTCTTGCTTTCCTCTTACTCTTGTTTTAAAAAATCTACAGTTTTAGCTTCTACTTTTTTTTTTTACTTTTTCTATTGTGACTTAATACAGCTCTGCATTATATTTGTTGATCCAATCTGTCCATACTGTTAAGTTGATACTCTTGCATAATATTAAGGTAGACCGTGTTATTTAGATTGCTGGGCTGCTCCGAGCTACATGTTCCATCCATTCCAATCTCCTTGCCTTCATAGCATGGGATATTGATTGACCAGTTTCTCTTCTCTGAGTTCTTTATCAGTCCTCCTCCATGTGCTAGTAAGCAGAATGTCTTCTATAATAAGAGTTAGAATATATAGCCTTTCCATAAATGATGCGTAATTATTTAATAAGGCATAGTCCTGCTTGCTAATTTGTGCGTCCATATATATAATATATTTTAAAGGCACACTTTCATCCCTAAGACATAATGAAACTTCAATAACCAGGAACGAGTCTTGAATTCCTGCATGGATGGCAACTTGCCAGTTCCATTTTTATATCTTTTGTAATTCCTTCCAGAGGAATGTTGAAAGGGGTAGATCTTGAAGTACTTTGTCGTTGGTCGGATTCCATCGAAGAGGAATTGTATAATATCCGAATAAGTTATGCCTTTGTAATGGAAAAAAAAAAATGGACTACAAAATTTATGGGCATTATTAAAATAATATAAAAAATTTTAATCTCTCATGAATATTATCTTTTATTTTCTATCGTTCCACACTAAATTACTACAGCTATCTCAAGAAAACAATAAAAATTAGTCTCCTTCATCATTCGTAAAAAAATAAACATATAATAAAACGATTTATAGTTAATAATGAACAAAATTATAGATGACCACAATTTTCTTTTTCAAAATACAACGGTATCTTCATCCTGATACATCACATAAATTAGTTTATAGATGGCAAAAGAATAACACCTAACAGACCAAGAATAAGATGTAAGCTATGGTAAAAATAAAGTTTGACGAATTACTTAGTATTGTTCATAAATCATAACCAATAATAAAAATATAAGGAAAAAATCAAAACAATTTACATAATAGAAAATATTTATGTGAAAAACAACTACATTATTAGATAATCCCTAAATAAATAAAAACATTGACGTCTAAAGAAGATATGATTTACATGTACGAGAAAAAAGAAATATTAATAAATTGTTTACCCAAAAAAAATTTATTTTGGAGGGGAGGGGAGAATTGTGGCATTTTATTAGTTTTTTTTTTGCTCAAACAATTTATTTAGGCTTTTCCTGATGTCCGACGGACCAAATCGCATTATTTATGATTTTTAAAATTATTTTAATTTTTTTTTTTTAAGTCCTTTTCTTATTCCCAAACAATATATTATATTCTTCAATGCACTTCTTTTGGTCGATCGATTATAGAATCAATTAAATAAACTAATCTCCTTTGGAACTGCAGTTGGTTGACTAAGATGTTGAAGGAATCGATAGAAGGGCATGAGTGGTGAGGCCAAGGCCCGATACTCCAATGTTATCAGATTTACCCAGATCCCTAGTCTTCGGGAACGAGGTAGCGGCTTCCACCATTACGCAGAACATCCTTCGAGGTCAGATTAAACATAGAAACATGAGCACTAACTAGAGTTTAGGCTTTAGTTTAAGGCTTTCTTTTAGATGTAAAAAAAAAAAAAAAAAAAAATGAAAAAACTTTCGTTTATACACAACTCAATTGTAATTTTTGAAAGGATAAATGAAATCCCTACAGAAAAACAGTCATTGAAATAGGATTAGTATTAGCAGAAATATTACCCTTTGAATACTGTAAAAATGATTTTTAAACATTCAGCACGCATATTTCCATGGAAACCCATTCACCTTAGTTACGTTTTTTTATGACTTCCTAACCTAAACACGTTCCAAAACATTGCAGTTGCTCATTTGAAAAGTTATTTGTTTTCTTGCTATGAGGAGTTCAGACCACATGTAATAATGGGCAGGGTTTTTTTTGTCTATAATTTTTCTAAATTATTGTTAATTTATAAATCCGTTTGATAACGACAGCTTTATTTCTTTTATAATATAAATATTTTAAAGAACAAGATTTCGGCTAGTCTTAAGGCCATTTTAAAGTCTTCTTGTAAATATCTATAGCCAATTCGCAAGTCCTTTATTTCTTAATTTTTTTTTAATTAAGAAACAACAAAATTGTCATGTTGTGTCCTGCTTGTATTTGTATCTCCTATATGAAAATCTGGTCATTTCTCAGGTAAAACAAATAAAGATATAAGAGACATGTGGTTTGACTATAGATACCATCCTATTGAAATTTCAATTAAGATGGATCTCCTCAAAAACCACTTACATCACATTATGCTTTGGGAGTTTGGTAAAGTAGAAAATTCTGCTTCAACTTATTGGGAACTTGCAAAAATATATGAAGGGCCATAATTTGTGGTTAAGTCCTGTAGAAACACCGAGAACAGAAGCGAGAGAAGGAGTTTATAGTGTCTCTTTGGTGAGATATGGAAAGAAATCCTTTTTCGTGATCTTAATCAAACCATAACTAAAGATCTCTAACGTATTCAGATTTATTGAAGTGGACGATTGAAGAAAAACATCCCTCATTTGTCCATAGAAGAGGCATTTTATTCAAGGGGATGGGAGAGTCCATATTGCAAAAACTCTGCAAAAATTGAAGGACTTAGGAGGGGAGATTATTTCTCATCCACCGTATTCTCCTGACTTAGCTCTTTCGGAGTATCACCTTTTTCGGAGTCTCCAACGCTCATTAAGCGGCAAGAACATGAAATCAGTCGATGAAGTGAAAAAGGAGGTGTTTACTTACTTCAACTCAAAACGATTTCTTTAGAAAACATATACCAATTTTGGTTTAAAGATGACAAACTGTTATAGAACAAGATGGTAAATACATTTTAGATTGAATATGTTTCATATATTTTATTCTACTCCTTACGTCACACAATTAAATCATGACATTACTTTTGTAATGATCTGATATATAAAATATAGCTACATAATGACCTTCAAAATATTTATGCTATATGAGCATTAAGAATAATGAATATAATTAAATATATTTTTGTATCTTATTTGAGAACAATTAAAATATTTAAAAGTTTTTGTTTTTACATATATGTTTTTTTGTAAATAAATAAATAAGGCATCATATTGAATAAATTCTGATTCATATAAACTAGGAAGTCCAAATGTCTTCCACATTTTATAACATTAAATGTGCCCGATCTTGTTATGAATCACAGTCACAGAAACATTAGTTATAAAACAAGATCATAACGGATAAATAAGAAACTAGTTGATGAATGGTTATCTATTAGTAATAAGTATTATTTAATTTTAAATATTACTTAGACATTACGTAATAAAAATTACATCGTTAAACAAATATTTTTACAAGGAATAATATACTTAATGGTGAATAATATCCTATTTTATAATAACTATAATGGAAAGGTTGATTGAGGTGGTTTTGTTAAGACGTGGAAGTGAGAGAATGCTGAGGTAGGTCGCCTTGGAGTGCAGGTTTTCATATTGGCGTAGGCTTTCCGAAGGAGACTTCGAGGTCTCCGCTTCGACATATGCTTTTATACGCTTATATTAATGTATTTACATATATATTTTGTGTATTTAAAAGGTAAATAATCGAAATGATACAGCATTTCCTCAAGCGATTCCAAAAAAAATCAACTTAAAATCCATCTTAAAAATTGATTTCAAATAAAGATGTAACTGACATTTCCAATAACCAAAGGAAACAGAAAAAAACATTTATAACAATACAAAACAATTTAATATCTATTAAATTATAAATCAGTACAGTTATCTCGCATATTGAAAAATAAAAGGTATTGAAATATGTAGACATTAACCGATCCCTAAAAGAATTTACAAAATTTTAATATATTATTAACTTTATCGTTATATTTCAACATAATTAAAATCAAATCGCTTTTGTATAAAACGCAATAGATTTTTTCATTACCATAATTATTCAAAAATTAATAATTTCCTTATTATTAACATAAACATTATAATTGAAACAACGTAAAAAATAAATTAAAAACCGTTACATTGTAATTATTTTTCAAGGAATGTACTGAATTAGTAATAAAAATAATGAACTTCTAGGAAGAAACATTTTTACTGCCATAGTATAGTCTATACCACCATTAAAGTCACCAGCGCATTAAAGTTTCCGCATTGAAACTGATGTTATTGTCATTATGATGCATAAATATTATTATTATTTATTCTATAATGTAATAAACAACATTTATCTGTTTACAAATTATCGAAATTATTAAAAAGAAAATATTAGTTTACACATTTATGATTGCATTATTTCATATTTAAATTTGATTGTTATTTATTATCTTGTCTATTTTTTAATACTATAGATATCGATTATTAATTGAAGTTTGAGTTTGCAAAGTGGCTAAGACAAGAGAAGACCTTGAAGATACACATCTGTAGGGCTTTGTGTCCCAGTGCCTCGGTTCTATGCAACACCAGTCTTCTATTTTTGACCAAGACTTAATTGAAATTTTGTTATCTTTTTTTTTTCATAGTCCTGTCTGAAAGGGATGCCCTCAATCTTTGATGATGTAACCGGGGGAAACGTTTCGCCAACTTTTCAATGCGTTAAAGTCTCCGCTTTTGCACTCCCCCACCCCCTCTAACCCCTCCTTCCAACCTTTGTCGTGTCTTTTTTCTTCTTCTTTTAATTCTTTTTTTTTTTTTAATGATCAAATATTGTTCGCGACGTCATTGAAATTCTTTGTATAGAGTTGGTACACAAGCACGTGTGTATTGAGATTCCTCCATGTAGTCATGTGGATCTATCTTATCTATTCATAGGGAAGATTCGTAACAGAATAAGACAAGATATCAGAAGAGATAAGCATAGATAAAAATCATACCCAGATGCCGAATTATATAACAATTTAATTACTTAATAGGCAACCCATTGACCCAAATACCGAGCATTCCGACCAGGCGAGAGGCAAATACGTCATCGACTTTGAATCGAAATTTATCTTTCTGAAATATCTGATCCTCAACAAATTTTATTATAATATTTTTGAATATTGGAAATTTTTGCTTTCAATTTGCTATTATAAAATAAATATATATGTAAATCGTTTTTATAACGAGAGAGTATTGAAATCGATATAAGAACTTAAAGCGGCCTTTGATTCCGAATGGAGGAAGTTGAAGAGAAAGTAAAGGTTAGGCATCGATAGGTATTTGAAATCTTGAAGGATATTGTCACTATGTATGAAATTTATATGCACACTATGTATTACGAACTTTATATATTATGCAGTTCTTAAATTCCTATTCACAAGTGAGTTGGACACATTTTAAGTTTATAATTTTTTTTTATTATATATCAAAACCGATTTCTCTTAATAATAAAAACACTTTTGAAGTTTACATTTTAATATGTTTGTATCCAGATAAAATTTAGTAGCCGTTCCATCAGTCACGTTATCACCTGGATCTTCTTCAAGATGTTTTATCAGTAGAACTATACTAATGTACTAAAACTAGATAGATATGGATATGTTGGACCTACCGTGCGCAAGAAGTGCGAAGGCTAAACAGCACACAAGAACCGACTCGACGTGCCAGGGCATGCTGTCCAATAGTCACTCTAGTCGTCGGCACAGCCCCCGCCCGCCTCTTATATATCCGTCCTACATTCTACAGTTCCTCGAACGACTGCTTGGCTGAGCCACCTCCCGGAGACCTCCCTCCACTCGCCCCACACACAAATTTGACCATTTTTAGTTACTTTTTGGATCATATGATAGCTATTTATTACCCAATTCATGGAAATATTCGCTAGAATATTTCTGAGTATGGTGGGATAATTAAAAAATAAATTCATACATCCATCTCAAACATAAATAAAAAATTAATTTAAGTCCTTAAAAGTCTAAGAAATACTAAAATATTTTGAAATTATAATCATTCATCCTTCAATAGTTCATGTATTCCTCCGGATATGTTAGAACATACAAATATGTCTGTTTATTTTTTTCTGTTTTATTTTACAGTTTCTATGACATTTACAGCTTTAGTATATCTAGGATTTAATTTTGGGAGGCTCCAGCCCGAAAGCTTTTTTTTAATATATAAAATGATAATTACTTTGAAGGAAAAATAAAGAAACTACCTACCTATAAGAAATGGTGTTTAAGTAATTCTTGAAGTCCTGTTAAATGTAATTACATGAACAATACTACTTTTAGAGGTAATTTATTAATTTTGTTTTCATAAAACATGTTAATATTTTACCATTTTAGGGACTACAGCCCGAAATCTGGTATCTTCCCCCTCGCCCCACCCCCATATATGCGCCTGCCTTTTACAGCAACTAACTCCAATATATTAATGAATCTATTGGAATGTTAATTATCAGAAATAATAGTTCTATTTAACATTCATAATGACAACAAGAAACAAAGTCTTTTTTTCCATCTTGGAATCAGTATTACACAGTATTACATAATAATAATATTAATAAAAATACTACTCTCAATTAGCAATTATTTTTTAACATTTTCATTAAATTAGAAGAAATTAATCTTACCATAATAAATCATTATAGTATTGAAGCAAATTCAATTTTAATATAAAGTACACCGTTTAAATTTTTTTCAAAAATTATTTATGAATACTTTTTTTTATATATTCAAAATCTAAATATCATTTTCTAATCAACTTTATCAATCAAGGAAATCAACTATTCTTAAAAAAAAAATTACAATATAATTTATTATTTTTGTTTCATTGGCATCATCAGTAAAGAGAAACTGTTTAGCGAATCTATGTTTCCTCCATTTGATACATATATTTGTTTTTCATTTATTTAATTTGTTTTTATTGTTTTATTATAAATATTGATTCTAGTAATCAAAAAAGAATTTTAAACCATGTATTATAAATAAATGGAACAGCTTTAAGTCAATAAATAGCCTAAATACTAAATAGTTTACATAAAAAGAATACTATAAAAAAAAAAAAAAATATATGAATATGCAATACAAAACAGGAATATTCTCTAAAGTTTTTTATCTTAAAAAAATTGAATCTAAAATAATTTATATGGGTACTTCCTCTTAATATTTCTCTAATTATCACCTCCAAAATGACTAATAGCAGACTTCGAGTGAGTCATCAGAAATTAAAATCAAATAATGTTTCATAGATTAAAAAGGAGTTTATAGAAGTATTTACTTTAAATGATATAAAAAACTTCTTTTAATAACCCAATTTCGCCAGACAAGAACTTTTCGAAGTAGAGAGGTAAGTGAAAGTTGTGTGATGCGCCCACAATATTTTTTTTTCACATATGTATATATATATATATATATATATATATATATATATATATAAAACATATTTGAATCCATATATACAATTGAAATAAATAAAAGCATTTCCCATATTTTTCGCTATGTTTATTCCCGTTTTCATCCTCATTTGGCTATTAAAAGAAGTTTTTGAAGCGCATTTTTAATACAGCTAAACCTTAAACAACATATTTTCGAGCTTCGGTTATATTCGTCAATAAAAAAACTCATTAAGACCGCCACAATAACATAATACCTATTTATAATATCGATTCTATGAAAACCTTATATATAACTGCATCAGTGTATTTGAATCACGGGCGAATCTACGGGGAGGGGGCTTTCGGGCTGAAGCCCCCCCCCCCCAAAATGGTAAAATATAACCATGTTTTATCGAAAAAAATATTAAAGAAGTATCTCTTAAAGTATTATTATTCGTGTAATTACATTTAAAAGGGCTTTAGGAATAACTTAAACACCATTTCATACAGGTAGTTAGTTTGTTTATTTTTTTCCAAAGTAATTATCGTTATTTTTATATATAAAAATAGATCAGCTGATGCGAAGGTTGTCTCCTCAACTCCTCTCTCAGTTTTTACCAATTTTATAGCGGAATCTCTCTGATTATTCACGTGATACAGTTAAAGTGTATATCAGAGCAGTTGATATTTACTGTTGGCATCTTTTTTTTTTGTTATCTTAAAAAAAAAAAAAAAAAAATTTTTTTTTTTTTATTTATTTATTTTTTTTTCTCTTATGATATGCGGTATGATCAGCAAGTGATGGCCAGTAAGGTGCCCAAGAGGTCTCGGTCAGACGGAGTTAGCTCACCAGCCAAACAAAGGACTCGTCGCTGCCTACGAGATATACCTCCAGTGACCAAAATGAACACTTCAGAACCAGAACCTCAGCCCCAACCAGGTACGTCTGCACAAGAAACGATTGAAGAATCACCTTTCTTTACTCCAAACCCCTACCAAGTGCTTCAAAATGACAGAGAAGTAATGGAGTCTGCAGCAATACCCAGAGAACCAAAGCCTCCTCCGATATTTGTGAAAAATATAAAAAATTTCCAGATGTTCTGCACCCAACTAAATAAAATCTGCTCTGGCAGTTATTCATGCCTTAACAGGACCAATGACACCAAAATAACACCTGATTCTGCAGAAGCCTACCGAAAAATAGTGAAGTACTTATCAGAAACAAATGCGAATTTTCACACTTACCAGCTGAGGCAGGAAAGAGCTTTACGAGTAGTGATAAGAAATTTACACTCCTCAACCCCCACTGAAGTTATTAAAGAAGAACTAACGACGCTTGGTTTCAATGTACGCCAGGTAACAAACGTTTTGAAGGAGGACAGGGAGCAGCCAGGATTACGAAATAGGATCCCACTACCATTGTTTTTCGTGGACTTGGAGCCATCACCAGGTATCGAAAAAATATATGATATCACAAGAATATACTACACAATGGTGAAAGTTGAGAAGCCATATCCCAAGAGAGACATCGTGCAGTGCCATAATTGTCAGACCTATGGCCACACGAAGTCATATTGCCACCATTTGCCGCGTTGCGTGAAGTGCGGTGAACAGCACAAATCTGTAGAGTGCACCAAACCTATACAAGATCCAGCAGTATGTGCCCTATGTTTGGAGGGACACCCGGCCAACTACAAAGGCTGCCAAATTTACAAGAATCTCAAAACCAGACACCAGAAAAACCGGATTCAAGATGAAGCACTAAGAACAAGAAGAGAGAGAGAGCCTTCCAGAATTGTAAACAATGATGTATCATTCTCCCAACTACTTAGAGGTAAGACTTTAACCGATAAATGTCAAGCCCTGCCACAACAACAACCTCAACCCCAACCTCAAAATCCTCTTCATCCTAATATACCTAACCACCAACAACAAATTCCTCATATTCCTCCTCCTTCAAATGCAACTGATCTCACAAGTTTGTTAGCATCTTTCCTCACCGATTTCAAATCCCTTGTTACTCCACTCATATCACTCCTCACGAATCTCGTATCTCACCTCATCCCTCCTTTGAAAAATCCTTAAATGACTCACATCCCTAAACCCATATCCATTCTCCTTTGGAATGCGAATGGTGTTAGAAATCATACAGACGAACTATCTACTTTACTACTTGACAAGAACATTGATGTGGCACTAATTACTGAAACTCGACTAACCACTAAACAGCACTTCAATATACCACAATACCTGACATATCGTACTGACCACCCTGACGGAAAAGCACATGCCGGTACTGCTGTAATTGTACACCAATCCCTCTCCCATCACGTACTCCCATTACCAATACATGATTTCCTACAGTCCACCGCTATCGTGATAAAAACCTTCTCCTTTCCGGTTACTCTTGCATCAGCGTATTGCCCTCCTAACCGATCCATATCCAATGCCCAATTCAGTTCTCTCCTCGACTCCTTAGGACATCACTTCATCTTGGGTGCAGACCTAAATGCCAAGCACCAACAATGGGGTTCCAGAACCACGAATTCTCGTGGCCGAACCCTGCTGTCTGCACTCAATTCCCAACGTTTTCACCTCCTTTCCCCCAACTCTCCTACCTACTGGCCCACAGATCCCAACCGTAATCCTGATCTTCTTGATTTCTTTATCCACAGCGGCTTAAGTCCCCTCAATTGTTCCATTACACGTCTAAATGAACTTTCCTCTGACCATAGTCCTCTAATCCTTAATGTTTCACTTGAACCTGTTCCCAAACCTTCTCCACCGTCATTCATTAGGGGCCCAGTAAACTGGGACCTTTTCCGCCAAATAATCTCCGATAATATTGATCTCAACATATCCCTCAAAACTCCCGATGACCTTGATAGTGCCGTAAATTCCTTTACTACCACAATCCAACAAGCCGCCTGGACTGCCTCCTTCCCAAAAGACTCCTCCAGAATTCCTATAAAGACCATTCTACCCCAACACCTCCTTAACCTAATCCGCACCAAACGCCGTGCCAGATTATTATGGCAACGTACCCGACATCCTACCGACCGCTGCTCCTATAATTACTACTGCAAACAATTAAAACTGGAATTAGCCACCTTCAGATCACAATCCTTCAACTCCTACCTATCCTCCCTCTCTTCTCGCGACAATTCCCTTTGGAAAACCACAACAAAAATCCTAAATCCTCACCGCATTTCCCATCCTCTCCGACGAGGTGATGGCTCCTGGGCAGCATCTGACGAAGATAAAGCTGAGGAGTTCGCCATTCACCTATCCAATACATTTATTTCACATCCGGAATCCCATCCTGCCCACACCGTAACAGTAGAAGAACTCCTTACATCACCAATCCCACTTTCCTTGCCCCCAAAAGCTATTCATCCTTCCGAAGTAAAATTTCAATTAAAAAAACTAATCCCCCGTAAAGCTCCTGGACATGATCTCCTTACACCTCAAATCCTTCGACAACTTCCATCCAAAGCAGTCATATTCCTTACATATATCTACAATTGTATCCTACGCACCACCCACTTCCCTCTGTTATGGAAACACTCCACTATTATCCTTTTCCCAAAACCAGGAAAACCTCTCAATAGCTCAACATCCTATAGACCAATCAGCCTACTCCCAATCCTTTCAAAAATTTTTGAAAAGATCCTTTTGAAACGAATCCTACCCATTATAGAATCCCAAAATATCCCTTCCCATCAGTTTGGTTTTCGCTCTCAACATTCTACTGTTCAACAAGGACTCCGAGTTGTTGATCATATTTCCTCAGCCCTAGAAAACAAGGAATACTGTTCGGGTGCCTTTCTGGACATTGCACAGGCATTTGACCGGGTATGGCACTCCGGACTGCTCTCCAAGCTTAAAATCCATTTACCTCAGTCCTTGTACCTAGTCCTCCGATCCTACCTCTCTGACCGCTCCTTTCGAGTTCGCTGTGGAACAGAATTTTCCAATATCTACTCCGTTAAAGCCGGTGTTCCCCAAGGCAGCGTCTTGGGTCCCGTGCTTTACATCCTCTTTACTGCTGACATCCCTGTTCATCCCGATACTTTTCTTGCAACATTCGCTGACGACACCGCAATCTTATCATCCAACTCTGATCCCGAAATAGCATCCTTAAATCTCCAAAACCACCTCACCTTGATTGAGCACTGGTGTAATAACTGGCGCATTAAAGTTAATGAATCTAAATGCCAACACATTACCTTTACACTCCGACGCAGTTCCTGTCCACCAGTACACTTTAATTCCATCCAGCTTCCTTACTCAGACACAGTCCGGTATCTTGGCTTTCATTTAGACCGAAGACTAACGTGGAACCCACATACTAGACTCAAAAGACAAGAACTCAACCGACGATACGGCCAGCTATACAGACTACTAAACAGAAAATCCAAACTTTCTATTGAAAACAAATTACTTATCTACAAGACAATACTGAAACCTATATGGACATACGGACTTGAACTGTGGGGGACATCAAAAGCTTCTAACATCAAACGTATTCAATCCTTTCAATCTAAAGTCCTTCGAACAATAGTTGATGCTCCGTTCTATGTAAATAACAAAATCCTACACCATGACCTTAATATCCCATTTGTCCTAGACCTTATTCCAGAAAAATTCTCCAAATTTCACCAGAACCTTACCTATCATCCAAATCCCCTTGCACAATCTCTATCCAGCACCACCCATCCTTATAATCCTCCTCGAAGGTTGAAGCGGCAGTGGCCCAGAGACCTTTTGTAAATAAGCATCTATTGGAGTTTTGGCAATGGCCAGATCCTCCACTCAAGCCAGAGTGTGTATGATTAGGTTAGTTCTTTTGTTTATATACATTTATTTTATTTTATTGTATTTATTTTTATTTTATTTTATTGTATTTATTATTATTAAGTTTCCGTATTATTATTATTTTTTTTTTATTGTAAATAGAGTGTGAGTGTGCTTTCTCTGAACACTATTATAAATGTCCTTGATGTGACAGAATGTAATATTTCTAAATAAACAAATATAAAAAAAAAAAATTTTTATGAAAAAAAAACCTTTCGGGCTGAAGCCCCCCCCCCCCAAAAAATAAATCCTGGATCCGCTAGTGATTTGAATCACATTATTCCAGACTCTGGGATCAATAGACTAAGTAAAAATTATAGTTACTAAATCTCTATCACCTTTAGCATGTATTTAAATACTTATTTTTCATCCTTGGAAAACATACCAAAATGCAGTTACTTGCTTTTAAATATAGCATCGATAGGTCGAAAGTCGTCACACTAATTCTAAGTGTGTATAATGTGATTTCATAAAGAAATTTTTTTTCGGAATAAATCGACTATGTATACCTAATTATTTAAATATAATATCAGTACTAGATTTATTAAACTACAGTAAATGTATTTAAGGTTACTAGCATATATTTTACACATCCATGAAATCATTTTTCAATTCTTCTTTCACACAAGTACAATGAAATAGTTTTTAAGCAAAGTCATTGGATTTTAAATTTTTTTTTAAATTTTTACATTTAGTAAGTAAATTTCATTTAATTTCCTTGGAAACATGTGATTTGCGTTAAATAATCTTAGTTTAGTTTTCACAAATTATTACTTATATTTTGTCACTTTCCATAACCTTCAACGATTTTTTGTACTATATGTTGTTTTTACTGAAATTCTTCGCTTTCCAACGATATATTATACGTATACATTCTGACTAGTATTTCCGGAGATTCATTTTCGACATAAATAAATATTTTCAAATTATCAAATTCTCTCATACTTTATTACTTTACTACCTATACTAGGTAAGGAAAGTATTGCAATCGGGTCAAATTTCCGACATGCGGTTTTCGACGGATCTATACGTTTCAGATCCCCTTGAGTCCGAAAAACACATTTTTAGCCATTGGTCTGTCTGTCTGTCTGTCTGTCTGTGCCAAGATTTTCTCGGGAACTACTGAACCGATTTTGTTGCTTCTTTTTTTATTTTGTAGGGTTTTAGCTACTCATACCTGTGACAGAAAGTCGGTGCTCCATGCGCAATAGCTTGCGCGCAATAAATGAAAAACATGTTTTTCTATAGACTGTAGCGCAAAGACGGCTCTAACGATTTTAATGAAACTTTCCTATAATTTTCTAATCATTGTTTTTTTAATTTTCGTATATAGACTAAATTCCCGAAAAAATTCAGGAAAAAAAGTTATAAAGAAAAGAAAAATGTTATGGTGCCTAACTCCTTAGGCCATATTTTCCATATTATACGGTAAAATTTATAATAAAACTTAAAATCGTACTCAAATCTTATGTTTGATCAATTTTCAGGAAATTGTATCTAGTTCAATTCTGTTTTGTTTCTTTATAAACATATGTAAAGATATAAAAACTTTTCTGAAATAGGTAGGAAAGTCGTGTGAGTGGACACAAAAGATATTTTTTTTTAAATAAACCTAACTAAAGGTAATCCAGTCTATCAACTGCCTGATGATGATCTACAAAATCGAAACGTCGGTATAAAGATTAAAATACCCCACCCCGATCAATTCCTCCTCAAACTAAAGGTACTTCAGTTAAAGACGTACATGAACATTGGGTATTTAGGCTCTGTAAAGTGACATCAATGTAGATATGACCTAGCTGATATTAAAAACAACATAATAATACACTGAGATATCGAGTTTAATTGAAATTGCCGTTTTCGAGAAAATCGTAAAAATGTTACACAGATATCGATTATACAGGGTGTCCCATTAGTCTAGGTCAAGATCTACAAAAAAGATTAAATTAACAATTGCCCGATTTCCAGTAGAAATTAGGAAATTTAATATTTGTATTTTTTTTTTGTATAGAATACAATAACTTCAAAAATATTTTATTTAAGTAGTTAAATATTGCTTCATAGTAAACTACATAAAATTTACTTTAAAGGAAAGTAGAGTTTGTCATTGTTACAACTATTTACAGAGGACTATTCAGCGTATTTACACAGCTAAGTTCCGTTTTAAAAACAGCCATAAATTATTTGCAATTATTTTGATCACCCTTAAACTGTATTATATTTACCCCACTTTTACAAAATTTTCCTCCTTTAATAAAATTTAAGAGGGTCACAGTGTTCATTCATTCGGCATACATGCCCAAACCATCTCAGGTTCATTTTTTTTATAGAATCCTTTAGTGAGAAAGCGCCTAGATTCGCTCTTATTTTTTCATTCCTGATCCGGTCTTTTGCAGATTCTGTACTTAGAACGGAGTTCAAGTGAAACTCGTTGCTGAACACACTTTTCTGAAGAAGACCTGCAAAGTCAGATCGAAACGTTGGCTTTTAATAAAATAGTTTTGCAACTATTTAGTCTATTTATGACCGCCACCCCGGACCATCTCCTTCCTTAGGAAAAGTTTTTATTTTTTTAACTTGTATGTATGTGTTATGCTTTCGTTTTGACGGACCATTACACAGAAATAATATAAATCCGCTATGTCTAAGCTGTAACGTTCCGAAAACCGCTGAATACATCGTTATCGATTGTAATGCTAATGAAACTCTGAGGGTCAGGAGTTGTGATGGGCAGGTGAATCGAGAATTAAATCAAAGAGTCGTACTCCTCTGAAAGAATCGGTTGCGGGATTTAGATAGATAGATAGAAAAAAAACTTTATTCTGAGACTAAGTCCCTTTAAAATAACAATATTGTACAAAATAATAGAATATTACTGGCCTAAAAGTTTGAAACAAAAAATAAAATTGATAAAATGAAATAAAAAGTAAAGAAAACCTTAAGTGCACAAAATATATACGATACAGATAAAACTATGTACAGAGCATATAGAACAATTAAAACGACGAACGAATCACTTGAACTATGAACAAAACTATATATAAGGGTTGAACAACATAAACATACCCATTGAGAAATGAAGAACGAAAAAGAGATAGAATGAGTTCATTTCATAAAAAAAACTTGACTTGAATATATATAAAAATAAACAGTTAATTGTAATTAAATAAAAAAAATGTATGTATTGTAATTCATACGTCGATAGTTAAAAATGCATGTACTATCTCTTACCAAGTATTATGATTATATGATTGCTACACAATACATATATAGTATTAATAGTTAGCTGGTATCTAACTTTTTTGGAACGGGAATTGGAATAGGAGGTTTTTGAATGTGTATAGGGAAGGGGCATGTCGAATTTCGATCGGGAGGGAATTCCAAAAGTTGACAGAGCGGGCTATAAAGGAGTTTTGGAATGAGGCAGATCTATGAGAAGAGATGTATAGGTCAGAGGGTCTTGTAGTGAGGGAATGGATTGAGGACTTAAATTGGAGAAGGTTGTAGACATAAGAGGGACGATGATCGGTAATGATTTGATAAAGGAAAGTGCCTAGGAAATATTGTCTTCTTAAGGCGGGGAAGAGCCACCCTAACTCAGTGTAGTGGTGGGAGACACGGGAGCGTCTCGGGGTCCCAATTACAAATCTTACGAAGCTATTCATAAGATTTGTTCTAGAAAATCTTTCTGTCGTGTTGCATTGTTTTTTCGGGTTGTTTTGTTAGCTTCCAAAATCTACTCTTCCATGTTATTAATGTTCGAACTGAGATCATTTTACACATCGAACATATATAGCATATTATGTTTTTTTTAACATTACAATTTATATACTCAGTACAAAATCTAATATATAATATTAAAAACCTTATCCTGTATAATTTAAATTTCCTTCCTGCTTATAAGATTCATAACCTTTTATATGTATACATTTAACCAAGACGTTTAAGAAATTACCGGAATTAATAAAAAATACCTGAATAACCATAAAGTTTGAGATCGTTGTTGTTTTGTTTTTCCATAGAGAGTTATTTTTTAATTTAAAGAAAAAAATGAAGAGGAAAAGAAACAACCGAAAAATCAATTTATCACAATGATTGAATCGTTGCGAATTAGTTCAGTTAAAAGAATCGAAATTTTCATCTAGTCAGGAGTGCCAATACAACCCCTCCACCCTAAGGACGAAGGCGCATGCCCAAGAAAATTCTAAAATCCCCAAAAATTTTGATGATCCAACTTGCACCATGTAGGGACTTTTCTTAATGGTATAAGGAGATTGTAGGACATACCCACTTCTTCCTGGGAATAAGAGAAGAACTTCAGCCGTGCCACAACTGCTTAGAGTTATCCTGGGTAAGAAGGAAGGAGAAAGGATGAGGAAATGGAAATGTGCAGACCTGTTCAGAGGTCTGCATCATAGTTTAATCTTCCCTTTTGTTGTATCCATTATTTTACATTCCACAATATTATAAATAAGAATTAACTAATCAATAAAGAATTTTATTTACAGCAGTGTTATAAGCATACACCCTACCTAGCACCCAACTACAGTTACACCCCGTATAAGGCAGAATATAAGGCAAGACAGGAAGAAAGAAAAAAAGAGATATTCATGAGTTACTTTTATTTGTCCTCCCAAATATTTGTCTTCCATATACTAATGAGTTTTTAAATATAATCTATTAAACTGTTGCTAAAAATGAAAAATAAACGGATAGAGATATCTATAAAAAAAAAAAAACGCTGCAAATTATTTCACAATGGTTTATTATTTCCAAACAATTATACATCTAAAGTAACATTACCTTCCGAGTTACAAAGAAAAAAAAAAACAAAAGGTGATTCCAATTATTGGACGAAACTGTTTTTCTTTAATCATTAGTAATATGCTAAAAAAAAATAGCATTAGTTCAGTAACACATTTAAAATTTAAAAACCAAACCAAGGATATAACATTTGGAATAGAACACATAAAAAAACCGGAGACCATATCTTTGCTCCTAATTGTCCGATTTTAACGATTTTTTTTTTGTTTTTTAGGAAATTTCGTAAACTCTTAAAAAATCATATACAATATCCACAAAAAAGTAAAAACTTTTCGAGTTATTCGGAATTTAATTTTACCATCCCTTGTAACTTTTTTTCCAGCTTCTTTTCGTTGAAGTATGTTATATAGATAAATTTAAAGGGCGTCGAGAAAATGACTTTAGCGAAGTTTCATTGAAATCTGTACATTCGTTTAGGAGCTACAGTCTATAGCAACGCAGGTTTATCGGCCGCCATTTTGAAAGTTAAAGGCGGAGAGTAATGTCGGTGAAGGAGGATCATCCTCGGGTGACGTCTGATTTTATGTAAAAATTTGAAAAAAAATCGGTTCAGTAGTTTCAGAGAAAATGCGCGAACGGCGGACGGACAAAAAAATTTTTATTCGTTTTTCGAATTCTACGCATCTTGAAACGTAATACCTCAAATTTTAAGAGGGGGTTATGTTTTTGAATTTTTCGGTCGATCACAATGTTTCATTATTGAAAATAATAAACCAATATATACACAATTTATTATTAATTTTTATAGAAAGGTTTTAAATTATAAGGCAAGTTAAATATTTACATATATTTTCTCAATTCACGTGAGAAGTATTCAAAGACAAGGTTAGCAAACTTCACTGACCTTCAAAGATTCGGCTCCAGGCCAAATATTTAATAGGTCTCAAGCCGTGATCAAGGTCATCCCTCACCAACAGAAGAAAAATGATTGGAGACTTTAATGAAATCTAATGTACTTGAGGTCAATACTCCGAAGGTACCAATATTAAGGAGATGAAATGCAAGGACCAGTTTCTAGACCAGCGGTTGTTCCAAGGAAGCCGATGAGGTCAGCAGGAAAGCTCAAGTTTTTTCTCGTAATGGAAGTGGATGAATGAACTCATAATTCAGGGTTGGGCACTGACAAAATAACAAAATGTACAAAACATAATATACAGGAAGAAGTGGTAATACAAAAACCCACTTTGGTATCTATCTTAATATTGCTAGAAATTAAAAAAAAAGTAATGATGTAGAGATGGTTGACCGTTGATATGATATGAGAAGGAGTTAGTCGAGGGTGCGGTCAAATAAATAAAAAAATTAAAATATATAAATAATTTTAATTTTTGCCGACGTTTCGACCCACTTTGCAGGTCGTCTTCAGGGCGTAGGATGTGGCACTGCGGGAACACTGCCAGTGTTTCAACTGCCTCCCGCAGTGCCACATCCTACGCCCTGAAGACGACCTGCAAAGTGGGTCGAAACGTCGGCAAAAATTAAAATTATTTATATATTTTAATTTTTTTATTTATTTGACCGCACCCTCGACTAACTCTTTTCATAAAAAAAAAGTAATATAGTTTTAGTGGTTATATAGTTATACTAGTAATAATATATAGTAATAATAGTTATGTAGTAATAATATAGTTTTATATGGTAATTATTAGCACAATTTCAGAAATTGTGCGCTTTGGTAATTAGAAGGCACTATATCAATGGAGGTGTTGAAGCCTGATCTAATATTCTTGAGTCTAGCGGCGAAGTGACGAAAGCACGGAATGAATCACGCCCTTCTCACTCTGGTTGAATAGGTTTGATTGTACCTCGAGAACAACTCCACTCCCTGCCGTGTACTAGAAATGGTGAGAGGTACGAAGTCAATCGAAAAAAACTCTGCAACTTATTTCACAATGGTTTATTATTTCCAAACAATTATACATCTAAAGTAACATTACCTTCCGAGTTACAAAGAAAAATAAATAAAAGGTGATTCCAACTATTGGACTAAACTTTTTTTTTTAATCATTAGTAATATGCTAAAAAAATTAGCATAACTTCAGTGACACATTCAAAAATCAAAAACCAAAACAAAGGATATAAACTTTTCAGTATAACATATAAAAAAAACACAATATATTTGCTTCTAATTGACCGATTTTAATGATTTTTTTTTTAATGGAAATTCCGTAAACTTTGAAATTACCATAAAAAGTGTACTTTTTGAGTTATTCAGAATCTAATTTTTTCTTCTCACGCTTCTTTCCGCTGAAGTATGTTATATAGATAAATTTAAAGGGCGTCAAAAAAATGACTTTAGCGAAGTTTCATTGAAGTCGGTACATTCTAGGCGCTATAGTCCATAGCAATGCAGGTTTTTCGGTGGTCATCTTGAAAGAAAAAGGCGGATAAAAATGTAGATGAAGGAGGATCATCCTCGGGTAATTTTAAATCTAAATTTGAAATAAATCAGTCCAGCAATTTCGGAGAAAATGCGCGGACGGCGGACGGACAAAAAATTTTATTCGTTTTTCAAATTCTACATATCCTGAAACGTGAAACTTCAAATTTTGAGGGGGGATTAAGTTTTGAATTTTTTTTTTTAATCACAATGGTTCATTATTGAAAATAATAAACCAAAAAACTAAGATATAAGTGAAAACATCAACAAGGTGAGATTAATAATATAAAACATAAATTGTAATTAATATCTCATTATAAAGAGGATGAAATGCTTAACATTTACCTAGCTAAAAGTATGCCGGTCCGATTTTTAGTTTCTAAGATATTTTAATCCATATCTTCTATAAAACTCCTTATCATTTTGTTGTCGACACAATTGTTTCCTTTTCGCCTCCCTAACACGGCACCGCGTTAAGATACAACTTTGAATAATAGCCCAATTACAGAGAGAAGGAAATGCTGAACAATCTTCTTCCTTATAGTATGCAGGTCCGAATTTTAGTTTCTGAAATATTTTAATCCATATGCAAAAATACTTCAGTAAGTCGACGGTAGCCGACTTTACCCGAGATTTACACATCGTTTGATGGCTCAATCTAATTCTCTCTTCAGAAAAAAAAGTGCAGAACGCGATTAAAGATAAATGAAAAAAAAAAAAGATGAATGAAGAAAAATAGATGTAATCTAGAGGAGTTTAACCATAATTTCATTTCCTTTCTTTTCTCCTTTATTTCTTTTATTTTTCTTCCCTTTCTTGTCTTTCAGGCTACACGGGGTTTTCTTGATCCGGAGAAAGCGTGGGGGAATTATGCTGAGTTAAAAGTCCCATCGGCCACCGGGATATGATGTTATTATTTATTTATCTCAAAATTTCGGTTAACGGGTTGCCGAGTAAAACATGCGTTAGCCAGCTTGGCCACCCCGACCCCCAATAATTTCCTTTCATATCACCTCGTATTTTCAGTTATACGGTGTTTTTTCCGGATCAGAGAAGAGAGCGAAAGATGATATGCCGAACTCGTGATCTTCAGTATATCAGGTTGCCAGGATACACGTGTTTTGTTATGCACATGCATTGTATTAATTAGTCCACTCGTCCATCACGCCCCCCAACGTAACGATATATGAATATACACTAATAGAAAGTATTGCAATCATGGAAAACTTTGAATCCGAGTTTTCAACAAAAATACGTGTTTCAAGTTTCCCTGAGTTCACATAACCAAGTCTCGGAAAAAAGGACTATGTGTGTCTCATATAATTAATTTAATTTTGTGGAGCTTCAGCCCGAAAGATTTTTTTTTTTTATACATATATAAAGAAAACAGATCCTAACTACCTATATTTAATGGAGTTTAAGCGATATCTAATGTAATTACACGAACAATAATACTTTTAAAGATAAAAAAAAAAAAAAAAACCTGTACCACTACAACCCATGAAGGGTCTGGGGGGTTCAGTACTATTTAGGGAAAGCACTGTTTCTAGGTCAACGGTTGTGCAAGGAGGTGATTTGACCGAGATCACGCTCAACCGCCAGGTTTTCCCCCTTAACCAATTATTTAATTAAGGGTACCCACTTTATAGAGGCTGGGTGTGCCCCAGGAGGGACTCCTGACCCAAGGTCGCCCCCACGGCCAATGAAACAGATAAATAAATTTTCTGCCATGAGCCGGTGTTCGAACTCGGGATTTTTGTATTGGAAGCTCAGTGCCCTACCACTGAGCTACCCCGCTCCCTAATACTTTTAAAGATAACTTTTTAATATTTTTTCATAAGACATAGTCATATTTTACCATTTTGGGAGGGGAGTTTCAACCCCGAAGAACATCTAACCTCCTCCAGATCCGCCTGTGCAATAATTATATACAGTTTAAAAGGACTTTCATTAGTATTAAATGAGTATATTAAAATTATTAATTTGATGAAATGAAATAGCAAAATTTTGATCCCATGTAGCCAATTATGAAACAAGAGTTTAACGATGAACGGTGATCGTATATTTTATTTAAGAGTAATAAAAACAACAGTAGATGACTAAGTTTAGTATATGAAGGCTGTCTGGTGTATTGTTACGAAATTATGACTACACTATCTACATCATTTAAAAAGGACTCAACTGACCAACCATGACAGTCATAAATAAAATAAACAATTACTCTGGCCTCACATTCGCTATCTGCGGATCTTTTGCATTTCTCTTTATAATTTATTTTTATAGCGATAGTGATAAAATATGACAATTGTTATAACTTGTAAAGCTATGGGTAACTTGTAAAGAATGGGTGCAAAAATACTTTCAAAAATTTGTTGATCTATTCCACGAAAATCATCCAAAAATACTTTGTATTCTATCCTACATTATATATCTTCATAATGTAAATCTGTAATCGTATGCGAAATAAAGTGCTCATGAGACCATTTTCTTTTCTCAATGTTGGAAAGAATGTTAATGCTCGTGTCGTGGCCAACAGTAAAATTTATATTTATGTATATGTGTCTATGTACACCTAATATTATAAATAAGTATTTAGTCTTAAATACGTAGTCTTGCTTACGTCCTCATCAGGACCAATTCAAAGGCTCTTGTGTGATTGAGGTTGTTTTACCCACATCTGGGGCATCATTGTTCTTCACGAGGACTGCCGTCAACCACATCAACAACTGCATTAAGGTGAAAGGGAAATGAGAACGGGTGGAGATGATATAATTTCGTTTTCATCATTAGCATTATAAGGTGAGTGGAGCCCCCCCTTAAAGGATATTTTGGACCCCACGGGTCCGCAGTTTTATTGGTGAAAGAAAAAACATTATTTTTGTAATTAAATATCTCACATTGAGACTGAACTATTATTTCTACAGTACTTCATGCCAAGTTTATTAAGCACTGTCATAGTGTTTCAGTCCAAGGTTTCCAGTCCAATATCTGTTCCAACATAACCCTTTTTTTATTTTCACTATTATAAAAAATAATTTAAATTTATATACATATATATATATAAATATTTATGCAATGCATTTTAATAGTTCTGAATTAATTCAACATTTAAATTGAATTAATTTGTATTATATAATTGAAATAGAATAAAACACACATAAAACAATTTATATCTAATTCTAAGGTTTCTTTTTTTGTTGTTAGATGTTCTTTAGGATAATTTTGTTTCTTTTATTATTCTTTTACATCAGAAGAAATATTTCTAATTTATTAATTTGTTATCATATATTATATCATTTATTATTTCAATACAATTGTAATTACTGCAGTATTTAGTTTTTCCTTTTATATATTTTTTTAAATTTTTATAATTAATAACAATTTGTAGGGCACACGTGTCGATGGATTAGGTGGTGCAGGATAGGTATTTAATTTTTAGGATAACCACTGCTGCCACAGCTAGAACAAATTTTAACAAAGATAGCCTCCTTGCCTTCTCGGTCCGATGAAGTATCTGTCATCATCCTCTTCGTGGCTCACCGAAGACGTAAAGCGAGTCCATGAAAGAGGAAAGTTTATCCTATAGGGAGGGGCAAAAGGAACGTTCAGCAAACAGAATCTAAAGGGCGCAAAATTTCCAAACTTTTTTTGGGCCTAGATAAATATATTTCTAAATAAATTGCCTAAAACAGTATATATATATATATATATATATTATATATATATATATAATATATATATATATAATATATATATTTACTTTTTGGTTGTTTTAACCATAATCCAGTCAATGACTCGAATATTTAAAAAAAAAATTAGAATTAATGACGGATGGGGAGCTGTTGCGGGAGGATTACCCATCTCCCCATGATCGATGTTTCTTGAACCTCCATCACCATTAAAGAAATTTCTTTGCTCTCATCTAATTAAAAATAGTGCTAACAAAAGTAGAATTTACAAAATTGCATATCATATGCCATTACACTTGTAGTCTCTTACATGTTTATGCTTTGGATCCCTGGTTTGTAACTTTTCATTCCGATATTTCATGACCTCACTCCCAGAAATTTTGACAGCTTTAACACGCTAAGATACACCACTATACCGAATATATTCATCCTTGTTTCCTTTGTACATGTAAATAAACTGTCAATTTAATTTTAAAATATGATTTAACATTAATATTTAAAAGATAAAATGTATTTATTGTTTTGTTGCTGTTGTTTTTGTGCTCTATTAGAAATTTAAGATTTTGTATTGATGTTGATAATTATTATGTATTATTTTAACTGTTTGTTTTTTGTAAAATATGATTTGTATGTTATACTTTACTCTTTTATAATATATATAATGTAGCATTACAAAGAGAAAATATTGTATTACGATAAGGATAGTTATGATAAAGGATATATGTTTATAATACAAAGATAGACTCCATTTGAATGGGGTTCTTCTCTCAAAACAAATAAAGATTAAATAAAATAAATATATACATATGATATGGTATATATGCCAAAATCTCATAAACGGCACAGAATTTAATATGCAGGGCTTAGTAAAGTTCTAAAGACCTATAATGGGTCATGATGTCCACGTTAAAATGTTTTTTAAAAAAATCATTCCGTTTCATCAGTTGACTTTTTATATCACTTCGTTTTGAAACCTCATAGTTTTTCCAATAGCTTTTATTGTAATCATACACTGCCGGACAATATTAAAGGATCACTTCAATATTTTTATTTGAGTGGAGATTTTTAAAAGGATTTTTTTTTTAGTATGATTAAATAGTTTATTAAAAGAGCAAATAAAACAAGAAAGAAATAAAAAAAAATTTGGGGGGAATTTTTATTAAAAAACAAAAAAGAATAGATAAATACAGACGATAGAATAAAATCAGTAGGAAGTATTTATTCTTCTGTTCTTCCCACCGACCAAGTTCCTTACATCTTCTTCTGCGATGTCGTACCACTCTTCCATAAAAATTCTTCTTAAATCGTCCACTCGATTGCGGACACGTCTCCCAACCATGTTCCATACTTGCTCTATTGGGTTCATACCGGGACCTCTGGTAAGCCATAAGCTCGATCTCTTCTTGTTGGAAGTAATTTTGCACAAGCTGAGCAACAAGAGATCGGGCATTGTCATTAAAATGAATTCTTTCCGTATATTTCTGGTAAAAGGAATCACGTGTCACTCTAGGATCTCATTTTTGTACCACAAGCAGTTAAGTAGCCCTGGTTCACAAGAACAATTCCATATTGGAATTGTATGCCTTATTATTGTAGAAAATTTAAGCTTCCCTAAAACATCACTGAGCCACCATCAAAATCGATCCTTGAAGAAACATTATAACGAGTTTACTTCTCTCCTCACTTCATCCAAACTCTTTTGCGTCCTTCTAGAGATCTTAACCTGAATTTGGACTAGTCAGTGAATAAAATAAAACGCTCCATTGTGTGTAGGATTTCCTGGGCCAACCTCAAGCACTGAACTCCCTGCTCCCTGGAAAGCAGAGATCCAATTGCTGAAGAATAGGACCTTAATCCATAATTGATAAGTCGTCTTTTCACGTTCGGAAGTTTGTACGCTGCTGAACCGCTACAGCAGACAAAGCAGGCTGTTTCCTGTAGAATGGTGATCTTGAAGACCGGGAATTTATATAGATTTGTCGTCACACCGGAAAGTTGACCTTGGACGACCTTGCTCCCTTTTTCTGGTATGTCCTTCATTCTCATGATACCTAATTATCACTCTGGAAATCACGAATTCTGACCGCTGGAGCCTCTGTGCAATCTATCTTAGTAAACAACTTTCTTCCGTTAAAGTAAGAACACGGGTCGATTCCTCTTCGATTAATATATTTCTGTTTGCCATCGAAACGTCTTAAATTACATCATAACCAAAAACTGTATGCCTAAAAAATAGTTTAAGCATATTAAAATACGTGTACGTATTCAAAACTTATGTAGAATTGTGAACAAGATTCCGCTAAATGTGCTAAAGTTATCATTTTAATCTCAAGGAGTGATTAATGTTTACAGTTTGAGGATGCAATTGACAAAGGCTTACACTATTTCCACTTTGGTACTAAAGAAATATTTATTGTTTTCATTTGAAAAAATGGTACCAAAATTTGTAAATGACCCTTTAATTTTGTCCGGCAATGTAATAAAGTTCTATATTTTGAAATTATAATTCCTCATAATTATAATTCTCTTACGTTTGATACCTTATTCATCAAAATCTATCGTTTCTGAGGATATGCACCGTAGATACACCCAGAATGACATAGAAAAAAAATCTGGTGTGTTTACTCACACGACTTTCCTACCTGTTTCAGAAAAGTTTTTATATCTTTAAATATGTCAAATAATAATTTAAAAAAAAAATTGAATTACATTAACATTCCTGAAAATATAAACGAAGGACATAGTGAAGCTTTTGTGATGCGGGCAATAGATTTTCTTACTTTCACTTAGTTGTCTTTTTTCTCTCTCATTCACCCCTTTCTGACACCAGGATATGAACCCGTCTTACATTGGAAATTGAATACTGTAACTTCGTTAAACGTTGTTCAAAATGAATCCAAAATTTTTATGTTATTTTGTAGGAAATTTCATTACCTTTAAAAAAAACAGGCTTTTTCATTTATTGTGCAGCCACTATCGCGCATGGAGCATCCAATATGTGTCACAGGCATCACTAGTCAAGACTCTACAAAATAAAAAAAGAAGCAAAAAAATTGGTTCGGTAGTTCCCGAGAAAATCTTGGAACAGACAGACTGACCAATGGCTCTGAAACGTATAGATCCGTCGAAGACCGCATATCGAAAATTTGATCCGATCGCAATAATTTCCCTATCTGGTATAGGTAGGAAAGTATAAAAAAATCTATTAATGTTCCTTAATTTATAGTCCGTGGTATAGACCCCTTTTTATAGAATTATTAACATCCACCCAAAACTTCGTAAATAGTTTTATCTTATTGTAACCTACAACTATTTCATTTACGAACATGGAATTGGGGCGATTTCAATCTGGAGGAGGCCAATAGATAAAAAAGAAGGCCAACAAAAATATTGGACCGTTTGTCCTATATAACCTCGTTATTTTGACAATTTTGGGGTGTAGGTCACGTCAAACGGCTCAATATTATTTAAGGCCACCTTTTTTTCTCAATTTTGTGATAAAATTATCTTACGATCCAAGTACAAAGCAAATGTGCATTTACGAGTTTCTAGTACCTAATTAAATAAACTAAGTTTGCCGGCCTCCAGATTGAAAACGCTCCAATTCCAAGAGTTTTCGTAAATAA
This sequence comes from Nezara viridula, assembly GCA_928085145.1. Taxonomy (NCBI): domain Eukaryota; kingdom Metazoa; phylum Arthropoda; class Insecta; order Hemiptera; family Pentatomidae; genus Nezara; species Nezara viridula. Next base: position 169,113,476 of record OV725079.1, read on the forward strand.
AATAGTTATTGGTTCCGACGAGAAAAAGCTATTTACGAGGTTTCAGGCGGATGTTAATAATTCGATTAAAAGGAGTCTGTACCACGGACTTTTATACTTATTAATTACACACTACTCCAAAAAAGAAAATGACCACCAATATTAATAAAAAATAATTTTTGTAGTAAAATAATGAAGGACTGTGGAAATTTCGATTAGGAATTTAGTTGTTACAATTTTTTAATAAATAATGTAATATAGGTTTTAAAGGATCTTGATCATACAATAAATAAGTCCATCGGCCTGTTCATGTAAGTCATATTTTTTAAGTCCGTATGAATTTTAGATATTCGAATTTGTTTGAATATCGTTAGGCATCTATTCTAAAATATTTACTATTTACTAATTAAAAAAATATTCAAGAATTACAGTTTTTCGCTATTTATGATTTCCTGAAAGTTCCTTGCACTATTTCCTAAAGGAGTGACCACACCAGAATGCAACATAAGTCAGTTCCAGCGGATAACTGTCAAATTTCAGTTCTCTAGGTCGACGGGTCAGGTATACTCAAGGCCCTACTGTCAGAGCAATGTCGTTTCACCTCTGGCGAAACGACTCATAGGTTTCCCCTACTTATAAATAATTTAAAATCTTTAATTTATCTTTACTTTCATTTTCGTGTATATACTATATAGATATATATTATATTATAAATAAATATTATATATATATATATATATATATATATATATATATATATATAAAACATTATATAAGTACTGCGTAGCAATCGTATAATCATACGATAATGATTTTTATTAGGAATAGTACATGTATTTCCTACTTTCGACGCCACTCAATAGATCTATTTTTTTTTTTCAATTATAACTAACTTTTTTTTTATATATACCAGTAAAGTTTTTTATGAAAAGAACTTATTCTATTTTGTCTCTTTTTCGTTCTTCATTTCTTAAAGTGTATGTTTATGCTGATCTACCATTATATATAGTTTTAAGTGTTTTGTTCATATGTTTAAGTGCTTTGTACATAGTTTTATCTGTTTTGTATATAGCTTGTTCACTTAAGGTTTTCTTACTTTTTATTTTATTTGTTTCAATTTTCTAAGTCAGTAGTGGTCTTTTCTTTTTGTACGATTTTGTTATTCTAAAGGAACTTTTTCCCAGAATAAAGTTTCTCTCTCTCTCTCTCTCTCTCTCTCTCTCTATATATATATATATATCTATATATATATATATATATATATATATATATATGTATATATTAGTCATAATTAAAATAACCCAATATCCTCAATAAATGGCTAATGGTAAAAAATAGACCTAATAATAATATAAGCTAATAACAAGCGCAAAAATAGTCAGGGTCAGGGCCGAAAAACTCATTAAAAAGTTCAACATTTTGGGGCATTTTAAGCAAATTACAGCAAGGTACAGAACTATCTACTATTAAACCAGCCTAAGCAGGAGTCCCTCAGGGGTCAGTAGTCGCTCCTCTCTTGTATATCATTTACACATATGATATTCCAAATCCTGTCGATACTCTGACCGCTACTTACGCAGACATTACAACAATCTTGACAAGACATGAAAATTCAACATACTCCTCACAGACTCTACAGTAACACCTAAACAAATTATACGAAAGACAAAGTTAAATATCTTGGACTGAACTTTGACAGAAGAATGACATGGGGCCAACATATCAAAAACAAAAACTCTAAACCTAAGACTACGACTATTGTACTCACTCCTTGCAAGACATTCGAAATTAAAACTTCAACAGAAATGGAATGCGTATACTTACCTACTTACGCCCATTTGTACCTTCACTCACATATATGAACTACAGACTTTTCGAACTAACAGACTAAAACTACAGACTTCGAACTAAAACTTTCAGGACTATCATCAAGATTCCCTGGTACATCAGTAACTTTACTTTACATAAAGACTTACAGTTAACGACCACATACGAACATATAACTTACACTACAGGCGGATCTACAGGGGGGAGTACTTTCGGGCTGAAGACCCCACCCCAAAATGGTAAAATATAACCATGTTTTAAAGAAAAAAGTATTAAAAACTATCTCTTAAACTATTATTGTTCGTGTAATTACATTTAATAGCACTTCAAGAATCACTAAGACACAATGTCATATAGGTAGTTAGTTTCTTTCTTTCTTTTTTTTTCAAATTAATTATAGTTATATATATGAAAAAAATCTTTCGGGCTGAAGCCCCTCCCCCAAAAATTAAATCCTGGATCCGCTAGTGACTTACACGGACATACCAAATCATTGATTCGAGGCTTGGCCACGACTAACAAGCCCGATAGCACCCAAAGGAGGCTTAAAAGAAGCTGGATGTGGGATCTCCTCTACTAACTATAAATGTTAAATTCAAGACAGGAAAAACGCCTCTGGGAATTCCTCTCCCTCAGGCCTATTCCAAGACCTATTTATCTTCTATATCTCGACATCACACTCACTGATTGTCGGAACTTCTGACAGATGTAAGTTGAAAAATTAAGTTAGTAAAAAAAAAAGTTTTATAATACTAAAACATCAGTATTTTATTTATAATCATGTTCTTTTTCGTTTCATCATACCGAGATACTTGAGGCGATTTTAAGACTACAAACAGTATTGACGCTTGAGTAGCGAGCAATGATTTGAGGCTGAAGGTGGAGAAGACCAGAGCCATTCTGATTGGTTCCAAGATCTCATTAATTCTATTCCTTCTTATTTCGTAATCTAGCTTAATGAACTACCTATTCGCTTCCACACTTCCGTTAAAAACCTTGGAGGTAATTTTTGATCGATATGTGTCGTGGATCACTAGTGGATCCAGGATTTAATTTGGGGGAGGAGGGAGGGCTTCAGCCCGAAAGCTTATATATATATATATATATATATATATATATATATATATATATTTTATAATTTTATTATTTATTTATTTTTTCGGTTGGCTCTACAGACATTTTAGATCTTTAGCCGTCTGAACCAGAGTTCTCCACCTCCGTCTATACCGCTTTCCAGTTTGCGGCATGAAGCTCAGCCGTATCTTTGTTTATCCTATTTATCCATCTGGTTTTTGGCTTCCCACGTTGTCTCTTGCCTACTACTCTGATATTCATTGTTGTGTAAAGGCGTCCTGATTGATTGCTACTTGCTAAATGCCCCCCCATCTTAACTTCCTTGCCTTCATGTCATGAGATATTAACTGACCCGTTTCTTTTAACAGCTCTTTATCGTTCCTTCTCCTCCATCATGTCAAGGTTCTGGTCCCGTATAGTCCTGTTATTTTAAAAAGAAATTTTCTTTCGAATCTCTCAATTCTGGTTTCAAGTGTGCCGGTTAGTGTCCTGGTTTCACAGCAGAACTGGCTTAATCGCGGCGTTGTACACCCTTATTTTTAGATTTCTGGAGATTATATATATATATATATATATATATATATATATATATATATATATATACATACATAACGATAATTAATTTGAAAAAAACATGGTGTTAAAGTGATTCTTGAAGTAATCATTCGTGAAGTAATTAAATGTTATTACACGAACAATAATACTTTAAGAGATAATTTTTTATATTTTTTTCTATAAAATATTGTTATATTTTACCATTTTGGGGGGGGTATTCAGCACGACCTCTCCCCCCCCCCACCCGTCCGTAGTGTCCTGGATTAATCTTATTTCCCAAACTGTCCGAAAATCTAATGCTACCCTCAAGGAGCTCTTTGGATTCCGTGATTCTGTGCCCCTTAAAACCCGCCAGTTCCTCTCCATTTATCCGCATTTCGATTTTGGTCAAGTCTGGTGGGCTTGAGATCAGATTGAAGAGATTAATAATTTATTTTATTAGATTAATCTTTGCGAGTCCTCAGGCGTTGGTATGCAGAGTTGAAGTAGCGTCCTAATCTAGTTTTCCAATGGCTATATTTCCTAGCTTTTCTAAACCTTTACCACCAAAAAACATCCTTGATATGATTATTATTTGTTATCTATCCATTCTCTATGCACTAGATCCCTGTCTACGAATCTGTATATTCTTTCTCATAGAAATGCTGCCTATAAAAAATCCATTATAATGCATGTTGCCTCAATACGAAAATTCTTTTCTTTAACTTCTTTTAAACACCAATTATTTATCTTCTTTCTCAGCAATCAATCTTCCAAATATATGTAAAAATTAAATGTCTTTATTTAAGTATTGTCCGCATATATATATATATATATATATATATATATATATATATATATATATATATATATATATATATATATATACATATACTTATTAATTATGGGTATGAACTCAACTCTGAATGTAAATATAGTTGATCGGATTCCATTCCATTCCAAAAGCCAATAAATATGAATATAGGTCAACTGTCCCCTGACGCATCTGGAGTGACTAAGAGACTTCCAAGAATATTGGAGAGACGCTTGAGGAATTTTCATTTTGCAACTGTCACTGACACAAGTATTATATTACATAGAAATATTTATCAGAATTAGTCATTTGGTAGTAAATATTATTATAAGAGGAGTTGATCGAGGGGTGCGGTCAAATAAATACTGCCCACCAAACACTTGGCCAGTGTTTCAACTGCCTCCCGCAGTGCTACATCCAACGCCCTGATGAAGTGGGTCGAAGCGTCGGCAAAAAAATTAAATAATACTATTTCTATAATTTAGTATTTATTTGACCGCACCCCTCGATTAACTCCTTCAAATATTATTATAGTTTATAGTTATAATTATAGGATGGATAGTTTTTCTAATATAAGCCTAAACCTGGAAAAATGTGACCTACTAGACAGCCCCCCCCCACATGTGGGTCACCACCTAAGAGTGTGGACTTTTAGAATGTTTATCTACTTACTTGTCTATTTTTTTTTTTTTTTTTTTTTTTTTTTAAACGCTTACTAGTCCAAACAATGTCTTAAAGTCAAAAACTGTGTTCTCGCCATTTCCTTCTAAAATCATTCATTGATTAGATTATTTAATTCATCAAAAAAATCGTACTCTCGTCATTTTTCTGATTGATTTTCAAGAAAATTACTGCAAATCAATTAATTTTTTTCTTTAATGGACAAATTAAATCATCATACATAAAGATGTATGACTGTCTAAAATCGGTAGGAAAGTCGCGTGAATGAACACACCAGATTTTTCAAATTATAATTCATATATAGATTTTAAATATAACCATGTCTAATAAAAGTTGTTATTAACAAATTATTTATAAAAATATTATTGTTCGTGTAATTATTGCTTCCTCACTACCGAAGGTAGGGAAGCATTGTGTTCGTGCGAGATTTTAAAAAATTTTTTTTGCTCAGAATCGAAAATTTTCACTCGCGTTTTACGTTTCAGACATCAAGGATCAAATTTCTGTCTGTCTGTCTGTAGTCAAATCGATGTGACGGGCATATCACCTAGTACCGTTCATCCAATCTTCATGAAATTTTCAGAGATTATGCTGATGCCTGATGGTCCCATATCAATTTTATCAAATTCTATCCAGCCAATATTTCAGAAAGGGCTCGTTCGATTTGGCTCAAAGTTAGATAAAAGGTAGACTTTGGTGAAAAAATAATGTAGTGTCAATTTCATTGAATTTTGTCCAACACTTTCTCTTATATGTGCACTACTAGTCCGCCGCCCGCCGTCCGCGCATTTTTCCTGAAACTACTAGACCGATTTTTTTCGAATTTGGATATAAAATCAGAGGTCACCCGAGAATCAACCTCCTTCAACGACATTACTATTCGCCTTCTGATTTCAAAATGGCGGCCGAAAAACCTGCGTTGCTATAGACTGTAGCGCCTAAACGAATGTACCGATTTTTATGAAACTTCGGTAAAGTCATTTTCTCTACGCCCTCTAAATTTATCTATACTACATACTTCAACGAAAAGAAGCTCAAAAAAAGTTACGAGGGATGGTAAAATTAAATTCCGAATAACTCAAGAAGTATACACTTTTTTGTCGATATTGTATATGGTTTTTTGGAAGTTTACGGAATTCCCAAAAAAACAAAAAAAAGTTCGTCAAAATCGGACAATTAGGAGCAAAGATATGGTCTCTAGTTTTTTTTTTAGATGTGCTATTGCAAAAGGTTTATCTTTTTTTTGATTTCTGAATGTGTTTCTGAAGTAATGCTATTTTTTTAGCATATTACTAATGATTAAAAAAAATTTTAGTCCAATAATTAGAATCACCTTTTATTTATTTTTCTTTATAACTAGGAATTTAATGTTACTTTATATGTATAATTGTTTGGAAATAATATACCAAAGAGAAATAATTTGCAGTGGTTTTTTTCAAATTAATTATCGTTATATATATATATATATATATAAATCTTCCGTGCTGAAGCCCTCCTCCAAAATTAAATCTTGATTCGGTAATGTATATACTATCATTAGAGCATAAGTTCATATGTAATAATTTTCAACTTTAATTCTATGTGTATTAAAGGTGATATTTTGTAGTCTGCAACTGATATAAGTAGTCTGCTACTATGGAAAATAGCAGATGAAAATAAAATATGAAATTATTCTAATAAAGCATAAAGAAATATTGAGTTTTTATGCTCTCTTGTAAAACAATAAATAAATTTATGCATAAGACCTTTTGAACTAACAGTATTGAAATTCATGTTCAGTATGCATTTTTTTTTTTTTTAATTTTATTAAGCATAATCAAGTATGGAATCTTCAAATACGACACTCTGTTGTTGAATGTTGAAGGATTACTGTAATCGGCTATTCCGATTCTGCTTCTCTCAGAGATTTTATTCTCATAAGAAAAATTGTATACCTTGTAATATACAACGGAAACGGTGAGGAAGCTATACTGACCTTACTTGGCAGACTTTTTTTTTTTTTAATAGGGCTGCAAGAATCATATAAACACCATTCCATGCATTATTATTATTATTGAGTTAGTTATTTTATTTTTTTTCCGAAGTCAATATAGTTTTATATATAATAATGCATGTATATAAAAAAATCTGGTGTGTCTACTCACACGACTTTCCTAGATGATAGACAGACAGACAGACCATTGCCTTAAAAAGTGTTTTTAGGACTCAAGGAGCTCTGAACCGTATATATCCGTCGAAAACCGCATATCGGAAGTTTGCCCGATCGCAATACTTTCCTTATCTAATATATGTAGAAAAGTAATAAATTAAAACTTGTAGAAAATAGAATACGCTGTATCATCACTAATACTTCTTCGATTCAGATGATTTTTTTTTCTTTTATTGGTAATTTAATTATCTTTCAAAAAATATATTAGAAATTTTCCCATAGAATATATACTTAGCGAGTTAGGTCCCAAAACATTTTTATAACTTTTTGTCCTAAATTTTCTCGGAAATATAGTACATGTATGAAAATTGAAAGGACAATTATTAGAACATTATAGGAAAGTTTCATAAAGCTTTAGAGCAGTCGTTGTGCTACAGTGTATAGCAAAACGTGTTTTTCACTTATTACGCAGCCGCAATAGAGCAAGGAACACCTAATTTGTGTCATAAGTAACAGTAGTCAAAACCCTACAAAATAAAAAATAAATCAACAAAATCACTAGTTCTCGAAAAAATCTTGGCACAGACAGTCAGACAGACCAATGGCTAAAAATGTGTTTTTCGGACTCGGAGGGCTCTGAAATGTACAGATCCGTCGAAAACCACAAATCAGAAATTTTACCCTATCGCAATACTTTGCTTACCTAGTATAGGTAGGAAAACAAAAAAGCTTTCGTGCCCAAATTCCTCCTCCCAAAGTAAAATCCTGGATCCGATACTGCAGCAGAATGTATATGTATATTAATAAGCACCTACTCTAATTATTAAGTAATAATAATTAAAATAAGCACGTATAAGGAAAATAAGCACTTATAAGTACATTTCCCTAAGATGAGGAAGGATTTCCGTAGTAATTTTTTTTTGTTTTTATAATTAAATTATTTTTGTGTTTTGATATTTTTTCTTTAAAGTCATGAATAATACACATAATCTTAAGTTGCAAAAATACATTTCTATTGCGTTTTTTTTTTTATGACAAATATATATATATTTTTTATTTGTTTATTTAGAAATATTACATTCTCTTACAATTAAGGACATTTATAATTGTGTTCAGAGAGCACACTCACACTCTATTTACAATAAATAATACAGAAACTAATAATAATAAAAATAAATGTATATAAACAAAAGAACTAACCTAATCAAAATAACAACTAAAACACATGCATACTATACAATAGCTGACAAATATATAGAAGTATTTTTGCAAATACGAGTTATCACTTCTTAATTAGCCATATTTTTCAAAATTCGGTATATATATCCTTACAATTAAAGTTATTACATATAGTGAAACGATTTTTTTTTTTAACACATATCGATTTAACCTGCTTAAACAGAGAAAAGTGTCAAGTATTTGCTTCATAATTATTTTGATTCTTTCATTTTGTGTAATATTGGTGTAACTCGTTCAACATTACAAACTTTTGAACATTTCACTTTACGCCTCAAGAAGTTAGAGGAATGGCGATGTTGTAAACATCGATAGTAACACTAATTAATAAACGTAGTGAAATGAGATGTAATATGTAAATACAATTATATATAATAATAATAATATGTTTGCTAACGAAATGTCCTAAATTATCTCACAAAAAACTTTTTGCCTAAAACATGGTTTAAGCATGTTAAAATGCGTGTACGTATTCAAAACTAACGTAGAATTGTGAACAAGAGTCCGAAAATGTGCTTAAGTTATCATTTTAATCCTAAAGAGTGATTAAAGTTGACAATTTGGAGATGCAATTGATAAAGGCTTACACTAATTTCATTTTGGTACCAGAGAAATATTTATTGTTTCCATTTAAAAAAAAATATATTAATATTTGTAGGTGACCCTTTAATTTTGATCAGCAGTTTAATAAGATTCTAAGGTTTGAAATTATGATTCCTCATAATTATTATTCTCTTAAATTTGATTTAATACCTTATTCATCAAAATCTATAAAGTTTCAGAGAGACGAAAAAGTGATATGCAGCACAGATACACACAGAATGCCATAGAAAAAAATCTGATGAGTCCACTCACACGACTGTACTACCTATTTCAGAAAAGTTTTTATATCTTTACCTATCTGCATTAAGAAACAAAAAGAAAAATTGAATTACATTAACATTCCTGAAAATATAAATGAAGGACATACATAGTGAAGCTTTTGTGATGCAGGCAATAGATTTTCTTACTTTCACTTAGTTATCTTTTTTCTCTCTCATTCAGCCTTTTCTGACACCAGGATATGAACCCGTAATCTTATGTTACATTGGAAATTGAATAGCTGTAACTTCGTTATTATTTGTCCAAAATGAACGATTTTTATGTAGTAAACAGGCTTTTTCATTTATTGCGCATGGAGCACCCAATTTGTGTCACAGGCATCAGTAGTCAAAACCCTACAAAATAAAAAAAAGGAGCACCAAAATCGGTTCACTAGTTCCCGAGAAAATGTTGGCACAGACAGAGAGGCCAATGGCTAAAAATGTGTTTTTCGAACTCTGAAACATAGATCCTTCGAAGACCGCATATCGGAAATTTGATCAGATCGCAATACTTTCGCTACCAAGTATAGGTAGAAAAGTTAAAAAAATCTATTTTTGCTCCTTAATTCATAGTCCGTGGTACAGACCCACGGACTATGAACGTCGAATTATTAACATCCCCACCTGAAACTACGTAAATAGTTTCATTTCATCATAGCCCACAACTATTTTATTTACGAAAATTCTTGGAATAGGGGCGTTTTCAATCTGGAGGAGGGCAAACCTTCTTTATTTAATTAGGTACTAAAAACTCGTAAATACACATTTGCTTTCTACTTGGATCGTAAGATAATTTGATCACAAAATAGATAAAAAAGATGGCCTACACATAAACAACTAAATAAAAATCAATGAATAGAAACCGATTGACCAATAAAAAAAATCTTCAGCCTGAATGCCTCCCTTGGATTTACCTGATATCTTGAAGCGTTCCTATTGGCTGAGGAAAGGCGGACACGTTCCATTGAGGAATGCAGGACTTGATTGAACAATAAGGACTGAAGGTTGGGATTGACACGGCATTGGAGGTGGAAGAGGAGCATTAGCACCGGTTACATTCCGATATATGAGGCTCTGAATGTTGGCAATCGGAATCAACGTCGTGTTAGGTCAGACGAAATATCACTAGCAAAGTTCATGGGCTGACCACTTCAGCTCGTGACCGTATCTGCCTCCTCCATTTACAATTCATTAAACATTTAGGAGCGTCCATCTTGCCTCGGTCAGCTGATATTTTGGCAATTCAGAATTTAGTTTCTCAACCGATCAATATCGCAGTTTCATTATATTAATCCACGTTTCGGACCTCTTTTATTAAATTATTAACATCAGTGAAAACTTCATGAATAGCTGCAGCTTAGGTTGTTTTCTCATTTGAAGTAAATAGACGCGTACAAAATAATGAAGCATGTTAGTATATGAGTAGTTTAAATTATAATAATGCGTCTCGGTAGCGGGAGAGGTAAAGATTTAAATAACATAAATTTTAAAAATGCGTCTCGGTGGCGGGAGAGGACCAATAAGGTGTCCTCTAGTCCTGGAATATTCCTTTTTTTCAAGGAAGGGGTGGACGAAAAAAAAAAATTATATATACACATATATTAGGAAAGTAAAGAACGCGAGGGGGACAAGCAGGGTAACGCATGTGCAAAACATATTGTTGCAACAAGATAAACTAATAATTACAGTTTGATTCCCAGTACGGGAGGCTTTTGACTCAGGCATTAATCAACGCCCTCCACAGGAAAAACTCCTCTATTTGGACATAAAAGGCGAAGTAGGAGAAAAAATATATATAGGAGGCAAGTGAAAGTAACAACCATCTTTAAACAAAGGAAGGAGATGGTTCGGGGTGGCGGTCATAAATAGGCTAAATAGTGGCAAAACTATTTTATTAAGAGCCAACGTTTCGACCAGACTTTGCAGGTCTTCTTCAGGGCCAGAACGGACAAGATACAAAAAGATATTTAGAAAAAAAAATTATAAACAATGTGAATAAGCTTATTAAAATTATAAACAGTAAGTACATTAAAATATAAACAGAGTAAGCTAAAAATAAAAAATAAATAAGTAAATGTTTTGGTTTTCATTTTTCATATCTGTCTCCACATTCCTTTATGTCTATTATTTCATATTATATCCTTTTTCCTTTTCTTTCAATCTCTCCTGTAGATCTGCAGAAGTATATTCACATTTGCATATGTTATATGTTACACTACAACAATTGTTCCCATCTATTTACTTCAGTTTAGCATATTGTTACTTAGCTTACTCTGTTTATATTTTAATGTACTTACTGTTTATTATTTTAATAAGCTTATTCACATTGTTTATAATGTCTTGTATAAATATTATGTAACTTCCACGATTCTCTATATCTTTTTGTATCTTGTCTGTCCTAGCCCTGAAGAAGACCTGCAAAGTCAGGTCAAAACGTTGGCTTTTAATAAAATAGTTTTGCCATTATTTATCCTATTTATGACCACCACACCGGACCATCTCCTTCCTTTATAATACATCGGTCAACTATTTAATATTCAATATCTCTAAACAATATTTGAGGAAAAAGGCATGGGGTATAAGTGAATTTAATAAAAAAAAAAACAAGTGCAAGACTGATCTGGAATTTTGTCAATCTACTTCATAGTTAATAATAACTATTCTATCAACCCATAGAATGGATAGAACTCCCGACATTCTACCAAAATTCGAAATTTCAATGACTTTAAAATATATAAAAACATGTTCTTTGAGCTTTGAAGTATATTATATGGTGTCAGTAGATTCCAAGAGGTTTTAATGGTAAAATTTTAAAAACTCTGAAGGTTGCACTCTGATTTATATAGCGCAAAATTAGATGTTTTTTAAATCCTTTGCTACTCTATGATAATGCTATTACTCATATTTTAAATATTGTACAATAAGTACATTATATTCAGAGGGTTTTGAATAAAAAATGAAAGAAATTTGGATGACCAGTTATATTGCCATTTATTTTTTAATTTAAATTTTTGTATGTGAGATGGAGATATGTTATGGCTGAGAGTATGGCAGGCTGTGGGCTGAAGGAGGAGGAAGCAATGAACAGAGAGAAGTGGAGGAACCGACTGAGGGAGGAATTATGCTGAGGGAAACTCCAACTTATGAAGAAAACAAACACCCTCTTAAATAAAAATAATTTCATATTGATAAATTTCCATAAATTGAACAATTACAAAAATGTGTAGAATTTATTGAAAAAAAAAAGACTTTAAAAAATTGTAGTAAGGTATCAAGTGATTTCCTGCCACCTCAGCACACTTTACAATCAAATCAAATATTGTTCATTTCATTAAAAAATAATTATTTTAAATATTTGAATATAAATAACAACAAATAAAGTATTATGATGTGAATGGAGTATATTTTTGCAATATTTATACATAAGCAGAAAGATAAAATAAAATATTGGTAATAAAAAATAGATCAATTACCACAACCATTTTACACACATATTACAATTTAGTTATTAACAGGCAATTAATAATTTCATTATTCTAGTAACAGCCATTTTAGATAAAACAAAAATTTCAATTAATAATTTTTATTTTTTATCATAACAATCAGCCACATAGAGCAATTATAAATTAACTACACATGTGTTCACTATGCTGTAGTTTATGTAAAATCAAATTTAGAATATAATTTCATTAATCCAAAAATTTGTTTTTTTATTGAGTAATATTCTGTCTATTTCCATAAATTAAATTGTATTCTTTTTTTTTTTTGTAAATAAAACCCATAAATTAAATTTATAAAAAACAATAATTCTAATAAAGTAAAAAATACAATTCCAATTCTAATTGAAATAAAATGCTGATAAAGTAATAAATGCAACTTTAATTCTTAATTGAAAGACAAATTTAATAAAATAATAAATATGATCTCAATTTAATTGAAATACAACTCTGAAGTAACAAAAAAAAAAATACTCAATTAAAACATTAAATCATATATTTGAAAAGAACCAATTTTAAAATGCTAATTTAATTTAAATAGTGATTAAAAATCACTTCTGTGTGCAGAGGGGGCTTTTATTGACCTTTTTGAATAGGTGAAATACAAACATTTTTTAAGGTTATCATAGATCACAATTATTCACCTGTCTGACGATAAATTATGTATTTTTTTACATCACTAATTCATTACATCAATTAATCACTATGAGGACATTTAGAAGGCTTCTGACCAGTGTGACAGCAACATCTTTGTAAAGTACAATGTTTTACAGCTTTATAGTCGCAAAATGAACACTGATGAGGCTTCTCTCCTGTATGATGGTGCATTATATGTTTTTTTAAAAGTCCTATTCTGTCTTTTATGGTGGTTACAATGAGGACAATGATGAGGACTGTCATCTATAAAAAAAAAAAAAAATACTGATAAAAAAATATATATATACGAAAATAATTAAATATTATCTAAACATAAAACAATTACATACGAGGCAATGGTAAAAATAAATTATACCGAGATGGTTCTACATCAATTATACAGTGTCCCGTAAGTAGAGGAAAATTTTAATAGGAATGATAGCAGACTTCAAGAGTTACAAAAAAGTTCATATAAACAATGGAAAAATATTTAGTATAAAAGTAGAAAACCTAAGTTTTGTGTTTTTTTCCACTTATGTAACACATTTGTTTTTAATTAGATAAAATTAAAATTTTTGAACACCTGAACAGTTGTGTTTTACTAAATATTTTTTCGTATTTAATCTTTTTTTCAAAGAAACTCTTAAGATTTCTTCCTTATTTATATTAATGCAAACATACTTACATAATTGGACGAAATTCTGCTTAATGTGCCTGTGCCTCTTTCAGTAGCCTGCATCGGCTGACTCTGCAGCATTCCAGTTTCTAATGTGACTCTAGCATCAATTACATCATCAGGCGACTATGTCCTATACTACTTCTTATCATAACCTCCTCGGTGTATCAGTAGGTCCAAAGCTTTTCCATATTATATGCTATATATAAAATATATACGCAAACTTTATGAATAAACTTTCTTTAGATTTGATCGTTTGCAACATCTCTAATTCATAGGTGATCATCAAGTTTCTTTTTTCTTTTTCCTACGCCTAAGTAATGCCTGCTTCATCAGCCATGCGTGCTCTTGCAGTCCAATATAATTTGCTCTCCGAGCATAAGGGCTGTCCATTTCATTAAAGGAACATCTTATGTCCTGTAATGCAGGGCATGTATCAAGACGTTCTCCTGTCATCATGTCTAAGGAATACAGAGGGCATGCCGTTCTATCTTTTACACCGATGCGGTGGAGGTGCTTCTGAAGGAAATCATGGCCTGTGAGCATTCTAAAACATGCCACGGTTTGCCCACTAGGGATCCTGCCACTTTCTTCGAGCAATTCACTCCATCGCTTTCCTTCAATTGTTTGCACATATTTCTCCTTCAGTGAACTTTGGAGGGTCTGTTTTATAATTCTTTTCGTTGAATCCATGCCCAGAGGAATATCTGGTTGGATCATTCCAGAACCTATTCTGGCTCGTTTGTCAGCTTCATCATTTCCGTGGAGCCCGCAATGGCCTGGTATCCACTGGAAAGCGACTTCTGTCCCATTTTCCTTTAATCGGTTCGAATATAGATGGCATTCAGGGACATTTGGATTTATGCTATATTCATTTTGGAGTGATCATCAAGTCTAACAGAGTATTTTTTTAATATTTATTTTTTATATTCCATTATAAGAGTTCACATCCTACCTAATTGGAGAATTTCAATATTTAGAACTTGTAAAAACCAATACTGAAGAATAAGCCATGGTTTATATTACCATTAACACATTTTTAGTTTTATATTCATTTACAATCAGATCGGGACTCCAAGGCAGCTATTTCGAAAGTATCCTTTAATGAGATGGTGGGGTCTGATGGTGGTGGAGGTAACTCAACTGGCTGTGGAGTATGCTAGGCTCACCTGTACTATCTCACTCTGTTGCTTTGAGGCATTAAGCTTAAGAGGAGCTACTTCTCGCTTCTTCACTAGTTCCTAACTTTTCACACAGTGTCTGGATAAAGTGTAGTGATTGCCTTGGTAATTTTTACATGTAGAGGGCACAGTTCTTTTGACACTTTTGGATGGTATGGGTGTCTTCACACCAGGAACACGCACAAGCTGTTCCACAATACTTCATAATGTGCGCAAACTCTTGACAATTTCACACTGGGCACTGGGCTGGGGCACCATCTCTGAATATGCTAGCTCAAAATTGAACATGCACAATGTCCCCCAGTTTCATGAAATAGGCCAGCTTGATGTTGTCTTCAGTGATCACTTGGATTAGCTTAGTGGGTCAGGGTAATACTTCTGATAGATATTTTATAGTCAACTTGCTTGCGAGCCTGAAACCCAGGAGCCATTCTTTGAGATTATTTACAATTTTGGTAAGTCAAGGTCAAATCTGTATAATGAATATTTTCGAAACGTTTTGTCCCGTGCGAGGATAAACTGTGGAACTGCACTTCCTTACACTCCCTTAGCATCAGTGTTGCCTGACAATGGCTCTTTTCACACTTCAGGTAACTGCAAGTCTCTTTCACCAAAGAATTTATGGAGAACTTTGTAATTTCTGTATCTCTCATTGTGTTCCTCAGAGCTTCTTGGGGTATCAGGAAGGAAGATGATTGTAGGCAGTGGTAGTTTTGGTCAGGTAGCTGTGTTCCTAAGGGTGCCATATCTATTGGCCACAAGAATTTGGGGATGTTCTTCTGGAGTAGCTAGGGTAGGAAAACTGTGGTGCTTCAGTACTGGCTGAGTCATGAGTCCTCTTTCCTCTTCTATCGTCTTTGGGCTCAGGTTGTTCATTGGAGGCTTCTCAACTAGGTCCACCATGGCGATACCGGGAGAACGAATAAATGAAGTCGACTTGTTAGAATGACACTGCCCTTACTCAAGGAGTAACTGTTGAGGTTTAGCCCAAGGGATAAGTATGGACCTCAACAGTTTTAAAGGGCACTAGGTAAACAAGACTGGACGAATATCAGATTCTCTCTTCCTCCTCTTCTTGCTGCAGACGTTGTCGTCATTGCGTCACTTGAGAAGAAGCAAGACAGTAGGCTATATTAACTATTAAGTATGTTCTCGTTACTATCAAAAGATAACACCAAAAACATCGGGAATGAATGATTATTTCAATTCCCAATTGATTCTGATGTTAAATTGGAAATAATAGGTCCAAATCTAAGTATAACTATTTGGTGTTGTTTTGTTGTGTTCATTATGAATGATATTAGTGGGAGTTTGATGGATACCTAAAAGTCAACTCTGAATCCGTATTTGTAGTGGATGGTGAGGATTGTGAAGGTTCAGTGCTGGAAGATTGAGCATAAATTTTATCTTCAGCTTCTGAAACTGCAGAAAATAATTTTCTTCTAATCTGCTGCTGAAATCGTATCGGCATAACTTTTGTAAGATTATACATAGAATTAAAAAACTGTTGTAAAGCATCATTTTGTTCTAAAATTTCAGTTTCCTTCTTTTTTAGTAACAGATTTTGAAATTCGTCTTGTTTTAAAGCTCTTTCCTCAGATTTTTTAAAATTATTTTCCAAAACATTGGTCAACTTAGAATTTTTCTTTTTGGTATATGGACTACAAAAAGTTTCAGAACTAGCTGGTGTGTCAACCATGGTATTTGACACCTCATCTTCCTGATCAGATGACTGTTGTTCAGTTTCATCTGAAATGTTTGAAATGGTAGACCGATTAACCATGAATGGTATAAGGAACTCCATCTCTTTTTGATAAGTCCATGGTCTGATTGCAGTTCCTGATGTCCCACTTTTTTGTTTTCTTTGTCTGCGTAGGGCATCACGATGGCGGTCTCTCAACTTTGTCCAATGGTCTTTAGCCTTCTTTCCTGTAGCATCAAAAATATTTTTAAAAATATATATATAATTAGCATTTATTTATAAATATTGGAACACAAATAAAATAATTCAATAATCACCCTAATATTTCTTTTTAGGTACTTGGAAACTAGGGGTATGTTTAAAACAATAGCACTAAGCTACAGGATGAAAGAAAGAACAGTTTTCAACAGTGTGTCTCAGGTTTGTAGAGCAATATGGTCACACTTGTAACCTTTCTGTATACTTCAACCATACGTTGAACTATGGGAAGCTATTGCACTGGAGTATGAGAGAATGTGGTAATTTTTTAACTGCCTCGACGACAATGATACTAAACATGTGAAACAATTCAAAAACCAGCTTTGAGCGGCTCTAGAGTTTTCAACTACAAGCAATTTTTCTCCATAGTTGTAATGACAACAGTAGATGTTCAGTATCGCTTTACTTTTGAAAAGATTGGTTCCATAGGAAGATTCAGTGAGGGAAATATTTTCCGTAACTCAGCAATTAGGAAACGTTTGGTCAACAGAATATTAAATTTGCCTATTCTTAGGCAATTACCTAGAAATGAATCACCTATACATTGTGTTTGTGGCTGATAAGGTGTTTCCATTGCTGGAAAATTTTATGTACCCATATCCTGAAGCAAGCACCACAATTACCAAAATAAAGTGCTCAACGCCAGACTATCTCGAGCTCGACAAACTGTGGAATGCGCATTAATTAATTAAGCAATAATTCTTTCTTAATCGAGAAAAGTTTAAATATTTCTATAAATCACTTCAAGAGAGTGTTGACTGGCAATGTAATGTATTGTAGAAGATATTTCTAATTTTGTTATAAATTTCTTATACTTATATCAAAACATATTATTACAAGAAGTCACATGATAAACTTTAAAATACTTTATTTATTATTATTATTATTATATAGGTGTTCCATCAAGGGTTGCCTTTTAACCAGCCCTGAAGACCCCAGCAAGCCATCTCCTCCTTCGCTTCATATATCCACCTTTTTCTGAGCCATCCTTGACTCCAATCAAGAATTATTTGAGGCCATTGCTCTTTACTTATATAGTAATTATATTTAAATGTATATATATATATATATATATATATATATATATATATATATATATTATTTTTAAATGTAACTATATTTTTTCATAAAAATCTATTCTGTATTTCTATTGATGTCATAACAATCAACCACATTTACCATTTTCCATGTTTAGTTCTTTACTTATTTCATCCCATATCTGTTCTTTATTTCTTGTTCTCATGTAACCCGGATGACTTTTACCGTACAAAATTGGATTATTTTTCACTAAATATATAAAACTTTTTATTTTAGAATATTTGAGGAAAGAAATACCTGTGGATGTAGAAACTGTGTTGTAAATGCAACAGTTCTGAGGGACAACAGAGCCTCTGTCACATGCCTCCGGCTGGTATCAATAAGCAATCTTACGCTTTTGTTGCTCTTCTTATGCCTTCCCTGAGCCCAATCAATCTGTGACCAGTCGAGTTTCTTTTTCTCAAAAATTTCCAAGTTTTCCCTCTCTTTTGTTTTTTTTTAAATAATACAGAAGATAAACATTGAACATTGTTTTCTTTATCGGATGCGGAATTGAGTAATAGCTAAGTGTCCATGTCTAGGTATCAAACAATGAGCTAGAACGGATCTGAACTAGGTCCTCTATTGCCTCTCAGCTATGTCTACTCTGCGGTCATTTTAATTGTCATTACGACCTTAATAGTACATATTTCGGTACTAATGTACAAGTTTCACTCCACTTCGACAAGTGGACCAAGATCCCACTATCAATGTATAAATGAGATTCCAAAAAGTGACATATTTTCAGTGTAATCTCCTTCATTTAAATCGTGATTTGCAATTTCCGCAAACTCCGCAAGCATTGCTCTACTTTCAGACACATTCAGTCATTCATGAGGGTATGACTATTAGATCTTGAGGCACTCATGAAAGTGGAGTGAGATTTGTACAGTAGTGCTTTTTTTTATTTTTTTTTTAATCCTATTTTTCTTTAAATTAAAAAAAAGGTACTTTTTGGCTAGCAGGCCGGCACTGACTGCTACCTGCCAATGTTAATAACCTGAACACTGATAATTCTGATAACGCAGTGATAAGCCTTCTCCTACTTCCTATCTTCGTATTATTGTATTATATTCGTATTATTGTATTATATTCGTATTATTGAAAGTATAAACAGAAACAAAAACAAATTTAATAACAAAAAAAATACTTTTATTTTACAACACATATATTAATGAAATAATAAAAAAACACTTGAAGAACATATGTAGATATAAAAAATGAAAATGAAATAATAAAAAACATTTAAAGAACATATTTACATAGAAAAGAAAAAATATCAACACTATAAACAACATTACTATGTACAATTTATTTTCACTTTGTCTTATTTATTTTGGAAGCAAAATTGTTTTATGCTATTTAAAATAGCGAGGAATGGGTCCTCTTCTCTGTGAACCCGCCGCCACAAAAATTCGCACAAATATGAAGCGAGGTGTTGTCTGGCAGTTCCTCTATGTACTTTATTTCTCCACTTAGCTGAGCCCCATAATCGTTCTATGTGTTGAGTATGAACCCCAGTTGATGGATCGACAAAATTATACCGGTGATTCACTTGGAAATGGTCATAATGAAAAATAAACACAAACGGGCCAAAAGTAAAGAATTTAATAAGTGAACATAATAAGGGAATAAGTGAAAACTAAAGAATGCAACAACTCAGAGGTTTAGCGGTATAAGAAGAGGGAGGTTATGTGACGTGACGTTAGATAAGAGAGGTAAGAAGTGAGGTTCGGTGCCGGCCTGCTAGTCAAAAAGTACCAAAAAAAATTGTCTTTTCCTTTTTAAATTGTAGATCAATGAAACAACAGTGCATGGAAACATTTGTTATTATGGTTAGGTCTCTAACAGCTGACCCTGTAAGCCAACTAATTTTATTTTCTTCTGAAATTAAGTGTTAATAAGTACTTACCATTTGAAAGATTCAACTTCTTAGCAATCTTTCCCCAAACCTTCATTTTTAACTTGCTTCTCATGTAGTTGGCATGGTTGGTGTTATAGAGCTCTTCATATTGCCTCACAGCATTAATTAACTTTTCTTCCATTACCGATGAAACATTGTCAGCTAAATTTAAAAATTAAAAATAAAACTCATGAGTGATAAATATATATAAAATATTTTGTAAGGGCTAAAATGACCCGTAAGAGGTTGAGGAGCCCCGCCATTGTGATAAATAAATAAATATATATAAATATTTACAGGCACCTTAACTCTCTCCACCACACACACACACACACACAAACACACAAAAAAACATATATATAAATAGATATTCAGATTTATATTAATTTTATAATTCCATAAAATAATTTTTTTTTTTTAATTTTTAACTGACTTACCATTATAAATTTGATGTCCTTCATCTTGTCCGATTGAGGGAGCTGAAATGAAAACAAATAATTATTCATTATTTTTTTCAATATTAACCCATAAACTTAATTAAATTAAAATATTTCACATGGCTAATACACAAGGATTTCAACTCAAAATTATGAATTTATCTTATCATTGCAAAGAGCAGTCAGCCTTCAAATATCAAACAAGAACAATAGCTGAACAATAACTATATTTGAAACTTCTATGTACAACTTAATCTGTATCTAATGCTCATTTTAACTTTTAAAAAATTGGTTTTGGTTATCTTCCTTCTATATTTTCAAAGTACAAATACTATTTTAACTTACAGAATCTCAAAACCTATATTTGGGAAAGGACCCATCAATGTATAAATGTCAAATAAATAAGAAAAGAGATAGAGCCGTTCTCTAAAATTGTAAACATGTATAAAATTGATACTATAAAGTTACATTACCGGTCAGTCAATTCTGACAAAAAAGTTACTGTAACATTCCAGGCGTATATATACATTGAGTAAATAATTTCAGTTTCGTATAACTTTTTCTTTTTGAGTTAAAAGGTTTACATATACACACACACACATAGACCTTATTGCGAGACTTGGTCATTTGGATTCAGGGAATCTTGAAACATATATTTCTGTTGAAAATTCCGTTACAGTTTTTTTCCCAGGTTCGAATCCTGGCTCATGGCAAAAAAATAATTTATTCGGTTTCATTGGCTGTGGGGTAACACTGGGGTAGGGAGGGAGATCCTCCTGGGCCACACCCAGCCTCTACAAAGTTGGTACCCTTAATTATATAATTAATTAAGGGAAAAAACCTGTTGGTTGAGCATGATCCTGGCCCGATCTCCTTCCTGCATAACCACTGGAACAGTACTTTCCCTAAATAGTATTCCGTATTATAGTCGTAAATTAAATGACTTAGAAATATCACAAAATAAATCACTAGCCTTAGGAAACAACAGCAATAGAACTGACAAAATAATGACATTTCTAACAAGGGTAAATTTAATGAAAGAGCTATAATAATAATTTCTATTTATCTTTTTCTTTTATTTAATTTGTTTTCTTCTTAATCCAGTCCTCTGTTACCGCTGAGCAGTGTGAGGTTCCTTCTTATAGAGCCTGATCCACGAATCTCTATCCTGTGCCAGCTGTCTTCTCCTACTCCAGTCCATTCCTCTTCTGTCAAAGGCTTCTTTAACTCCTTCTTCCCATCTTTTTCTTGGTCTTCCCTGTGGCCTCCTTCCCTCCACTTTGACCTCGTAGGTAGCCCTGGCAATTCTGTTATCAGCCATTCGCGAGATATGTCCAAACCGCCTAAGTTGGTTTTCTTGGATTATCTCCTCTGCAGGCCTCAGGTCCAGATTACCTCGTATGGTCACGTTCCTTACGCGATCTCTTCTCGTTTTTCCCTCTATTTTCCTTAGATAGCGCATTTCCATAGCTTGGATTTGGCTTTTGTGCTTGGCAGTGAGGGTCCAAGACTCGCTTGCATACGTCAATATAGGGAGGAAAGTGTTCTTAAAGACAATTTTCTTAGTGGTCTTTGAGATTTCCTTTTTGTCTAAGAAGCCTGACTTGAGGGAGTAAAAGCATCTTCCTGCCGTCTTAATTCTCTCTTTAATTTCTCCATCCATCCATCCGAACTCGTTAAGGTGAGCGCCCAGGTATTTAAAATCCTTAACTTTTTCCAGGCGGATTCCACCCAGCCGAACGATCCGGTCTCCTCGGTCCCTTCTTCTCTCGATCCTCATGAATTTTGGTTTCTTTTATATATATATATATATTACCATTTTTTTCTCCCTATTTTATTTATTTTTTATTATTATTACTCTTTTACTTATTTTTTTTTTGTATGTATTTATTTTCTATATGTATATATTTTTTAACTATTATTTTTACTTATTTATTTAATTTTTTATTTATTTATTTTTATATATTTTCTTTATTTATTTATTTTTTTCCATTGAACCTACCAACTAAATATTTTAATAACAATTTTAATAACAATATCTTATGGATAAGGCGCTGATGATCTAGATGTTTTACGCCTAAAAATCAAAACAACCAACCTAAACAGTATTGAACCCAAGACCATTCATTGGTTGTGGCGGTACAGGTTTTTTTTTTTTTTAATATTTCATACATTGGTTATAAAAAAATAAAATAAAAATTATTTGTATATTGCAGGCTAACTAGTCCAACGACAACTAATATCTATCCTTGTAGAGTTGACTATTCCTGACAGCTATCCGCTGTCTCCTCAGCCACTGAATGAATGAATGAAAATTCTGTATTTCGTAATTAATATATACAATTACAGGAGGTCTGGCTCCATCAAAAAAACATTATTACATTAAAAAAAAATCAAAATAAAGTATTATACAAATATAGAAATAAATCGGAGAAATATTCTTTTTCATAAATAAGATAAATTAGATATATAAATTGTGATAGAAAAAATAAAAAGAAAAAAAAAACAAAAAAGAAAAAACAACTGTACAACAATATAAATAAAAAGTGTTGACTTTGAAAATATATAAAAAGAATCAAATAAGTATACATTTTAAAAATAGCAATAATATATTCCTTTAATACAATGTAGCAGATTGCAACAATACATATGATGAGCTTCTTAGTCGAAGATAACAATGTTTTGTGGTAAACATAAACATAGACATAAATATTGCTGGCATTTAATCATTCATAATGAATGATCTTATTTTAATGCTGCCTACTGTAAAATAAAATATATCGTTCAACTTTGCGTGGTTTTCTATCGTTAACAAATTACCGAGCATTGAATTGTTGTCTTGGCTTAAAAAAAACTATTTTATTTTAAGCCAAAAGAATTAAAATAGTGATAACAATATTTTATTTTAAGTCTTTTTATGATCGGCCCACAGACCATCTCCTTCCTATAAATCATACAAATGAGATAACAGTTATATAAGCATAACATTATAAAAAAAAAAAAATTGAAATATATAAGAAAACAATTTTGTCATAAATAAATGAAAAAGGTAAGTATATCAAAAGTAACAATTAATAAATCAAATAATTAGTGAAAATAAAACAAGAACAAAAACAATTCAATAAATAAGAAGTATGCAAAAACAACGTATATAAATAAAAATTAACAAATTTGTCAAAAAGCGTATAACATAAGAAACTATTTATATTTATTAAACTATATATCTATACGTTTTTTGTCATATTTGTTAATTTAACTTTGGTTTGGTTTAACTTTGACTTTTTAAATTTGGTTTATTAATTCTTAATTTTGATATACTTACCATGTACACTTATTCATAACAAAAAATCATTTTCTTATCATACTTAAATGTTGTTTTATATTATGCTTATTACCATTATCTCGTTTGTACATTTCACCTTTTCCTTCTCTTATGCTTTTATATTTATCATTTTTTCCCACATGTTTGGATCAAAAGGTTGGCCAACTCATTGTAATGGTTTTTGACTGCTAATTCTGACAATTGTTTTTATCCTTGTAATTAACTTTAATATAACTACTATACCAGCTTTCGTAGCTACCGCTATCTCTCTCAACTTCAATAAAAAAGTATAAATTAAAAAAATTTAAAAGTATAAGCTATAAATCATAAAAATAAAAATAAAAACTTTAAGTCTTCTATTTCATATTAAAAAGAGAAAACTTACAGCTAGTCTCAGGATCATATGTGTTTTCTTCTTTTATAAAAACCTCACAACTAGTCATGTCTGAAAAAACAAAAACAAAAGTGATGTTGATAGTGGAGAAATGGTTCAGTAGATTTTTATAATGAGGAAGGTTGGTTGGGGAGTTATAATCATTAGAAGTACTCAAAAAATATTTATTTTCTTTATGCAAATATTTCAACCCATTTCAGGCCTTCATCAGGGCTAGGGAAAAACCAGATAAAACATAAAAAACAAAATACTATGGTAATTGCTTAAAGCCACGCGATAGAAGTGAAAACATCAATAAGGCGAGATTAATAATATGAAATTTAAATTATAAATAATAGCTCATTATAAAGAGAATGAAATGCTGAACATTTCTCTTCCTTACAGTATTCAGGCAAGATTTTTAGTTTCTGAGAAATTTTACTCCATATCTTCAATAAAAATTGTCATTTGGTTTTCAGCACTATTTTTTCCCTTTTCGCCTGTCTAACATGGCGTGGTGTTAATATACAATTTTAAATACATCATTGAGGTACGTTACACATCGGAGATCTGAGGGCTCAATCTAATTCACTCTCCACAAAAAAAATGCAAAATGTGACTCAAGAACTCTCAGGCCTGATGAGAAAAATGCACGTCTGACAGCAAATAGCCGCTGGAATACAACATGACGGCAAGGTGAAAATGATGAAAAAGAGACCCTATGTAGGTAGAAAACTTATAAATAGAGAGGGCTTATAGATATAGAAAGCTACCAACCCTTTTAAGTCTTAAACATGAAATAATAGTCAGTTATCCCATACGTATGGATTAAAAGACGAAAAATTGAATTTAAAATTCAAAAAGCTTACTTTTTTTAGTTTTTCACTTATATCAGTGAAACTATGCGTTCTATTGATAACGATGCTATATGTGAAATTAAAGCTGACATGGATATATTTTTTGCTATATTCTATAGTATTCGTAATATCCGTCCTTATAATTTACTAACTTCAAAAAAAAAAAAAATTGTTGCCTCACCTTTTTATCATCATTTGACTCGCCAACACTTAAGCTTTTCATTTTATGAAAAAGTCATGAGGAACAAAGTGGTTTTATATTAAATTTAAGTAAAGAATATATATATATATATATATTATATATATATATATATATATATATATATATATATATATATATCATACTTTACTATCTTATCTTCAACCATTCAAAAGCTAAAGCAATTATAACTTAATTATTAACTCCGAAACTATACAGAAAAACTTTCTTTTTGCAATTTTGACTATTACACAGCTCTTAATCTATGTGTATATAATATATAAATATATAAGACAGTATTTATATGAATATTATATAAGCTAATGTATACACATATATGTTGTATTATATACAGATTACAAGCTGTGTAATCATTAAGTTATAATTTCTCTAGGTTTTGAATGGTTGAAGATAAGAGAGTAAATTAATATATATTCTTAAAGAAAATTTAATATTAAACAACTTTCTTCCTCATGACTTTTTCGTAAATTGAAAAGATAAATAGTAGCGATGATCATCATCATAAAAATGCGAGGCAAAAACAATTTTTTTTTCAAAGTTAGTGAATTACAAGGACAGATATCATGGAAACTGTGAAATTTAGTGAAAACTACTACATAACCATTTCTGTTGCAAATTATATCAGCTTTAATTTTACTTATAACATTCTTATAGCTAGAATGCATAGTTTCACCGATTTAAGTGAAAAAAGTAAACTTCTTGAACCTTCAATTCAAATTTTCAAAACGTGAATTCAAATTTTCGACTTGAAATCCAAGAGTATGGGGTAACCGACTATAATTTCATGCCTTAAGACAGTAAATACTATAAATTGAAAGAGTTGGTAGCTTTCTATATCTATAAGTCTTCTCTATATATAAGTTTTCTACATATATAGGGTCTCTATTTATCTTCACCTGGCTGTCCTTTTGTATTCAAGTGGCAATATGTCGGCAGATGTAAGTTTTTTTTCATCAGTCCTGTGGACATTGTCAATTTATCAGGACAAATCTTAGTATGAAATATGATGTTTTATTACATGGGCCACCAAACTATTATTGCAAATTATAAAAAAAAAATCAATACAATAGTGAAATAGTTCTATTTTTTGTTTTATTCTTTAAATAAGAATTGTAAATAATTAATTTTATGTATGACCACACAGGCATTTATTCTGTATCTGTAATTTGTCCTAAAGGGGCAACAGTCCCAGGATAATAAAAAAATATTTTCATTTTATTACATCAATAATAAAAGTTGTAACGAATAAAATTGAAATATAAAACAAACTTCTGCTGGAAGATTAAGATAACTCCTTAACATTGCCTCACTGAACAAGCTAAGCAGTACATAATTATCTGTATCTGTTCGGATAGAATCTCTAACAAGAGGTCTCTTTCTTTCTTTAATCTTTCAAAATTCATTAATTAATAGTTTATGATAATTGAAACAAGATAATTAGAACTAATAATTTTAATGAAACTCAATTGAATTCACAACTTTTTCCAACAATACAAAATCACTGAATTTTCAGGAATTCTTGACTGGTAGACACTGTGATTGAGAGTTGTAAAAGAGAAACGATTTATCATAGGGAAAAGTACATATTTCATTAAATTTTAAAAGGAAAAAACTTACAATGCTCATTTTCGATTTCATCAGCCATTTCTTCTTTTACTAAAGTACCAAAGCTCCAAATATCTGGGGAAAAAATATTAGTTAAAATTAAAACTATAATATATTGAAGATATAAACAAAAATACTTCATAAATATTCAAAACCCAGAAATTAATTTATTGTGATTAATCAAACAACATAAATCAAATATGATAAGTGAACTACACATTATCCCTGAATAAAATGGTTTTGAAATTCACTGATTTTGAAATGGTCAATAGTGGAACATAAGGAATTAGTGCATTCTTGCTTTCCTCACTAATGGCAAATAGATTAAGAACTGTTAACAAACAATAACTAATTTTCGCTAAATTGTGGGTTGGTGAGTTTTTGGGCGTTTCTTTCAACTTCCTCTTGCTCAAAGGTTTCTCAAGAGTTAAACAAACCCCTGAAGGTTCCTTTTCAGTTGATGTTGCGGTCTTACCAGACAGTACGGTCACCTCCGCCTTCTTTTAGATACCCAGACATTCTTAAAATTTCACTTATAGTTTGATCATGATATCTTGAGCCCACCCATCAAAGTGATTCCATCCAAAATCCACAACAAATACTACCAGCTTAAAAAAAGTATCTTAATAACTTCTGATTGTTACAGAAAATGGAGAAAGCCAATTTTCTTGAAATATCAACAGCTTTTTAAGATAAATCTGAATTTTTTAGTGATTTTAAGTTATTTGGATAGGATATGAATTCCTGACTGCCTAAATTCTTCTTCTCCTTTGAACTTCACTCAATTGGTGAAGTCTGGGACTGAGAGTAAAAACTCAACACTATTTCTGAGATTCTCCAGACAACTGTAGAGCTTCATTGCCAAGTCAGTGGGGTTTGTCCAAATTAGCTTTCTGATGTACTCCAGCTCAGAACATGTTTGACGGATATGCTGTGTGTTCTGGTAGCCAGTTCTACAGCTACAGAGAGGGTTTTCTCCAATTTTAAATTTTCCAGAGAGGTATGCCCTCATACTGCTGTGACCTGTTCTGAGTCTAAAGAGTAAAATTTGCTCTTTCCTGCTCAACCTATAACAGTCTTCACGATTGTATTGTGGATGGGCATCATTCCACCTTTGTTGTAACCGCAGTTACTATTTATAGAAATAGCTTTCTGAAGAGTTTCAGAGCAGCTCCTTTGCCAGTTGGTCAGTTATTTCATTTCTATTTAGTCAGCAGTACTCTGGTATCCTCAGGAGTACTACTCCGTACTGGAGTTGCAGCTATACTATTTCTCCTGCTAGGCTCTGCTGTCTAGATTTCCATTTGGACTTGAGGGACAGAAGTACTGATGCCGCATCTGATGAAATTATAGGTTGCCTCATTGTTCTGCTGCCTTCTACTATAACCTCTTGTTTAGCCTTGAAATTTGGACATATGCAACCTGTCGGAATGACTTTGTCTAGGGTGGTGCGAGCCAGGAATTCTATGTGTATTTTTGCCCCTTTGTTAGCCGTGGCACCAGTAGCCGATCCATCAGTGTATATCCGAGTCCATGTGGTTGAGGGGTATCTCTCATTTTTCATTTTCAGAGCCAGAAACCTCATTACTTGGGGTTCATTGGGCTCCTTGATACCTGGAACTACCAAGACAATTTCAAGTTAAGGAAGAGAGTCCCATGGTGGTGAGCTTTCTGTTGTTTTAATTGATTCGGCGTTTATTTGGGTTAGTTTGAGTTCCGAGATCAATGCAATCAATCATTTTGTGAGCTGGACTGATGTGTTTAATCCAGTTTCGGTTTTCTTCATGTATTATTTTTCGCAGTGGATGGTTTGTTTTTATTTCAAGATTCAGGAGTTTAACATCTCTTCTGCCGATTGGAGTAGATTTAATAGCTCCAGTAATTATCCTGAGCCCTTGGTTCTGAGCTGCGTTTATTTTTCTGAAGTTGGATTGAGCTGCCATTCCCCAGCTGCTGATTCCATATTCGATCACAAGTCAGACATACCTAGAGTAGAGCTTTCAACATCTGGTGGAACCTGCAATTTTCTTCATGAGAACTTTTTGTGGCTTTAATTATGGATTATTCTATTTGTTTTTCCAGGTAAGCCGTGGACCTAGAACTATCCCAAGGCATTTTGGGTGGTCATCTTTGTTGATTTTGGTGAGGTCCAATTTGAGGTTTAGGTAGGTCTGCTAGCTTTTTCAGAGAGAGGCTGAAGACAGTATATTTTGAGATATTAATTTTCATATCCCACCTCTCCACCCATTTGTGTATAAAATTTAAGGCCGCTTGGATCCTGTTTTGCTGCAAGAATCGAAGTGGCATGGCTCCAAAAAGCTAAGTTATCTGCGTTTCGAGAGACTTTTACCTATTTCGGTAGTTATTTAATGATATCATTTATGAAAATGAAAAATAGAATAGGTGAGAGAATTCCTCCTAATGATATTCCATTTTTTATATTTTCTAATCTGCTTTTCTGGGTACCTGAACAAACGAACTTTTCTATTCGAACTGCATAAATTAAAAATATTAACAAGAAGGAAAAAAGTAAAAATGGCAGAAAACCTTTAGGCTAAAAAGAGAAAGAAAATCACCCGTCTACGTTTAATTAATCTTCGAACATGAGCTATGCAATCTAGAAATAATGAAAAAAAAAATTGATAAATTAGTTTTAGAAGAGCAGAATGTTGTAATTTAAATTTTTTTAGACCAAATTCATGATTGGACTGCTTAAAATTAGTGACTACATATTGGGCACTATGTTATGGTTTTTGTAATAACTCAGATCAGTGTTATTCAACAAATTCTAACACTGCACAGTTTATAGCTATTATGGAAGTGGAGTTTTAGGAGGAATAAGTGAAGATATATTTCCATTTCACTATAAAAGTTAATATTGAATTGAAGTTTTACAAGGAAAGAAAGAAGTTAACTATTCTATTCCTAATAAACAGCTTCTACCAATATCAGTAAATAACAAGGCATTTCTTACCAATTTAATAAATAGTATTAAGCAACTAAACCATACATTCCAAAAGGTTGTCAATTGATAAACACGACGGTTATAATTTACAGTTATATTTACTTTCCAAAGAAGAATATACACTGACAGGCAAAAAATTCCACCCACTTGATTTTTTCATGTTTTCATCTAAAAATATTTCTGCTTTGGATTGGTCTATTGTTTTTAATGAATAAATAAGTAATCTTTTTGTTTGTTTTCAATTAGGAATGTTAATATAGAGTTGGATGATTCTGAAATGAAATGATTCTAGATTCCAATGTTTCCAAGATTCCAAAACGAACCATTATTATTCTAAAAGAAATTAATTACCTCATCGTTTAGTAGCGCGTGTTTCCTCCTCTTGCCTCCACTACTTCTTTAAGATACCTCGGTACACTTTCCACCAGTCGGGAAATGTCCCTTTGCTGGAGGATAGCCCATTCCTCCCGAAGAGTCCTTTCAAGGTCCTGCAATGTATCAGGAAGTGTTGCACGCGCTCTTATTCTTCTTCCGATGTTATCCCATAAATGCTCAATGGGGTTCAAATCTGGAGAAGGTGCTGGCCAAGTTAAAACCTCAATATTGTTCTGTTGAAGGAACGTCTGCACTATTCGGGCGACATGTAGGCATGCATTAGCATAGAACGATCGCTGATTTCGTTGAGAATAGGCAACACATGAGGTTCTAAAATCTCATCTACATAGCGAATGGCCGTCAAAGACCCTCCACGAACAACAACCAATTCTGTGCGGCGCTCCATTGAAATCCCAACCCACACCATCAAGGAACCACGTTGGAAAGGTTGGCTATGGGAAAAATTACAGGCTGCATATCTTTCGTTTCTTCTTCTCCACATTCTTTCACGCCCGTCTGGAGATCGAATCTTGACTCATCTGTAAAAAGTACAGCACTCCATTCGTCCATAGTCCAATGGCTGTGTTCTCGAGCAAAAGTCAGCCGTGTTACTCTGCGAGTTCTGGTCAACTCTGGTCCTCTTACTGGACGAAATGCCATTAATCCATACTCATTTAATCTTCTCCGAGCGGTACGTTCAGAAATTTACACACCTCGAACTTCTTCGAGCTGATGAATCGCTGGAACAACGGTAAGGTGCCGGTTTCGTAAAATTCTCAAAGTCAAAAACCGGTCATCCCGTGGTTCTGTTACCCTAGGCCGTCCAGAACCGGGCCTTCTATTGTAAGAACCAGTTTCCTGACAACGCCTGAAGTTTCATATGGAACTCCGATGGCATTAGCTGCATATCTAATGAAACGTCCATCATCAATAAGTGCCACACCACGCGCAACATCCTCAGCACTAAGAGGCATTTTTAAACTTAATATTGAAAAAATTAAAAGCCGGAGACTAAGAAATGTGCTGCAAGTAACGGCATTGAATTAATGATACTGAATAAACATTTTGATTCCATAGAAAGTAAACATTGGAATGTAGAATCATTTCATAGAATTAAGGATTAAGGGTTATTGTCCTCTATATTGACTAATTGAAAACAAACAAAAAGATTATCTATTTATTCATTAAAAACAATAGACCAATCCAAAGCAGAAATATTTTTAGATGAAAACATGAAAAAATTAAGTGGGTGAAATTTTTTGCCTGTCAGTGTACATATACAAAATATACTTCTTTCTATTCTCCTAAAGCAGTGATCAACTTTCGGTAGTCGCTATGTTGAGCAGTACTAGCGATACAGTACCTTCTGAATTCTCTTGAAAAACCGATAGTATATTCCTTGAACTCTAGGGGTTGATTTCAAAAGTAGGTAGGTTGTATACCCTATACAATTTACACCTCTTTGGCTGATGGATTGTGTACAGTCGAATCGTTACTAAACTGCACAAATGATAAAGATATTAAAAGTGTTTAAGGGCAATGTGGAATTGTTTTTTTAAAAAATACGAATCTTAGTTTTTATATTTTAGTGCATTTTTTTTTTAAATAAATCTTATAATGTCTCCTAGTAACTCTATGAGTTACGAAACAGAATGTGAAATTCAACAAAAAATTTCAAGCTATGAGGAAGCTGTTGGACAACTGGATGTTTTTTATGGAATAAGTATGTCTTTTTTAAAAAAAAAAATAATAAAACCAAATTACTATCATAAAGAGATAACTAATTTTGTCTATTTCAGTTAAAAGACAATTGCTGAGGTATCAGAGCCCTGTTACTGGTCTGTTTCCTTGTTTATCCACTGATGAGACCATTGGAAGTGTCAGGGAGAGCATTTATTGTGCAGCAGCTATTTGGAGTTTATACCAATCATACAGGTGATAATAGTGGCACTTATTCTTCTCGATAGGTCTTTATTAATTTCTTAGGTTTTTGTTAATATTTTTTTCTCAGTTTCTTTAGAAAAACAAAGTATTCTAATAGACAGTGTGGTTTCCTATGCTCTATCAATCCTAAAAGTTTTTGTTACATATAATTAGAAGATGTCCAATATAAGAACTGCAGTTTGATTGACCATTACTTGTCTATCACATAATATTCATTTTCTGAATATGGCACTTTAAAATTGTTTGCCATTTTGATTTGTTTCAGTCTGTTGCAATCTTTATTATTTTTGACTTTTTTTTTTTGTAATTTTTCATTGACTTTATCTTAGTTAATAGTTCATCAAATCTAATAATTAAGTCATAATTTTGAAGATTATTATCTCCTACATGTGTGAAAGAAAAGTCAGTGAAAAGTGAAAAAAAAGTCTCACACTTATGAAAAGTCAGGATAAAAAGAAACTTTATTTGCTCATAATTCAAAAAGTATACAATTTATTATTGATCATAATTATGGTAATTAGAAATTTGTCCTAATTAACAAAAAAAATAATTTCAATTGTACTATTTTTCACAAAGATACAGCTAATTATAATTTAATTTAAAATATCAAATTATTTTTTTACATTTTTGGTTTACTATTTTGAATGAACCATTGTAATCAAACATGGAAAAGAAAATGAATACCTCCCTCTCATAATACATTTTATTTACTCAATTACATATTATATTGTCATTTTTTCCCTGACCAATGTACTATGCAAATTATCACAAAGACCAACTAATACAAATATAAATCTGTTTATAATTGTGGATAAATGGTTGACTGTCATGAATAATGAAGAGAAGAATAGTTGGGGTGATCAGTCAAATAAGAAGGCAAAAATAAATGATAATATTTATTTTGACATTTGCCGACGTTTCGACCTGAAGTTCAAGCCATCATCAGGGCTAAGAAAAGAACCAGATAACAAGGTATGAAAAAGATAAAAATTAAAGTAAAATGCAGTTGTTAGAATAATGACAATAGTAAGAACTAAGAGATAATTAATAATAACCGGTACAAAGTGTGGAATGATGAAGTAAACATAATCAAAAAAGGTGACATTATATTACATGACATTTTCATATTTTTCTGTTTTACATTTTATTCTAAGATTCCCATTTCAATACTTATGTCACCTTTTTTTATTATGTTTACTTCATCATTCCACTCTATGTACCGGTTATTATTATTTATCTCTTAATTCTTACTATTGTCATTATTCTAACAACTGCAGTTTACTTTAATTTTTATGTTTTTCATACCTTGTTATCTGGTTCTTTTCGTTATTTGACTGATCACCCCAACTATTCTTCTCTTCATAAATCTGTTTAAGTTGAATCACCATGTATTCACACCTAAACTTTGTGTTTAGAACTAAATATTACATTCTTTTAAATATTGAAAATACTAAAAAAAAAAAAGATTTATTTTTATATATACCAACTAATGGTTAAAGATTTTTCTTTAATCTTATGGTTGATAGATAACCTCATTTTCTTATACTCTATTTGAAATCTGTATTTATTTTACTTTTGTAGGAGAATCGATGATGATAGAGGAAAATCCTATGAACTTGGACAGTCTGCAGTAAAATGTATGAGAGGTATTTTAACTTGTTGGATCAAACAGTCTGCCAGGATAGAACAGTTTAAGAAGAAACAATGTGATGCATTCGCTCTTCATAGTAAATTCCACCTCCTCAGTGGAGCCGAAGTATATTCTGATGAAGAATATAACCATCTACAGGTGGTTATTCATACCTTAATATGTTTCGCTGCATGAGAATATTTTTCAAATGCCCTTTATGATACAAAAATAGGACCCTCTTATTTTTAATGGTATATTCCTACTAAAGAAGTTAACTTTAATGATAATTCATTTCATTTTATTCCTTTTTAATTACTAGATTGTTGAAGGAAGTCGACTGTTCTACGTATCATAGGTGATAAATAGTCTATATGCAGTAATTTTTAAGTTTTTTATTAGTGCCGACGTTTCAATCCAAACATCATGAGCACTGAAGGTATTCAAGTACTCTGAATACATATTGTATTCTAAATTGTTTTCAAGTACTCCGAATACATTATGAGTACTTGAATACCTTCAGTGCTTGAAAAATGCTCTGATGATGACCCACGTGTTTGGGTTGAAACGTTGGCAATAATGAAAACGTTAAAAGTTACTTTGTCCTGACTATTTACCATATATGATTTTTTAATTGCTGCATTTAAATTTTTTTATAGTATGAATTGAACCTGTTCAGAAACTTCTAAAATATATTCCTTTTCTTTTAGAAAAACATATGATATAAATTTTTTTTTGATTATCTTTGCTGTAAAGGTACATCTCAACATACGAAACAATGTTTTTGAAATTGCCTTCTTTATACCTCATTTTAAGTGAGACCTTGGAAAATATATTTATGTATAACATTATGTCTTTCAGAAAGTTTTTGTTAACTCAAAAAATAATAAAATTAATATTTATTTATTGTTGTTATCAATGAGTTACAATTTTAATTATTTAAAAAAATATATTTTCCTCACTGAAGGTCTTGTATTTAATAAACAAAAATATAAATTAAATATGTTGACATAAACATATAACTTTTACATTGATTTCAGCCTAATTCATAAAAAATTCACTAAAACTGAAATTACTAACTCACTTTTCATATGTATCTTAACTGAGCTCGTTTCAATGATTACTAAACTGAACCTTGAACACTAGTCAGGCATTACCTCAAGTCGAAACTGCGGTGATTTTAGATTTTTCTTATAACTTTCATATTCATAACTTTTAATATTGAAACTATTATAATATCAAATTATTATTAGATTATTTCTTAAAGTTAAAGGTTAGATCTGCAATGTCATTAAAGTATGTCTGTATTTCATAACATGTATATCAGCCAATTTTAATTAATAAATATAACTGTTTTTTTATTATTAATAATCTTCAGTTTGATCCATTTGTGTCAACAATTTTTTATTTTCATTTTCAATGTTTTAACCAATTGGTCATTATCAATGAGAACCTTATTATAATTAAAAATTGTTTCAGGTTAATTTGCCTAAGTCTCTCTCGCTTTATTTACTAATTATTAATGTTTTTAGTTTGAATCTTGGCTGAGATGATGTCTATATAAAAATAAATAACATTTTTAATTATAATCTTCTATAATTTCAGATCGACGTTGTTTCACTATACCTTATATTTTTGGTACAAATGATAACGTCAGGCCTACAAATTATTTACACCCAATCAGAAGTTGCTTTTGTACAGAACCTTGTGTATTATGTCGAGAGAGCTTATAGGACACCAGATTTTGGAATGTGGGAAAGAGGTAGTAAATATAATGATGGAGTTCCTGAAATCCATGCAAGGTTTGGCCTTTTTTTTTCTTTTGATTTATATGTAATTAGTTATACTCAAATGATTAATGTTCAAAACATTATTATCTGTATTTGTTTGGTGATAGAGTACAATGAAGAAGCAGTCATAGTGGAGGGAATATGCAACCTTTCTCTTTTTGTTAATCCCCTTTCTATTAGACTAACTGTTCATCGAGGACCATGTTTTTTTTGTAACTTATTTGTTTTCTTAGACAATCTATTAATTTCGAGTTTGTGGGATCTTCTTATTTTCTTCCCTCGGAACTTATCCTCTCAATATGTCCAAATCCGATGCAAATTAACCTGTCCTGAATTAATATAACAGCTGCCACAGCAGATCATTAAGAGTGACAAAGAACCATGAAGGAGGCGCAGGTCCCACGCAGACCATAGCACCGAGGAAGAAGAAGAATCAATAGAACTTTTACTCCTTACTCGGAAATAATAAAAGTTCTACTATAATACAAAGTTCTAAAGAACATTCTTTGTAATAAAATTATGAATTTTTTGTTAAAGTTTTATTTTTATTTATATATATATACTTAAAAAAAAAGTTATGCTAAATAAGAAATAAGCAGTAATTGGATTAAGATTGCAGATATAATTGTCTTGAATGAATTACCTGATTCACTCATTAAGTAATCTACTCCACAATTAATATTTTTTTAATTTAATTTTTGGCGAAATGAATTGCTTTTCTAAGAATTAAAAAAAAAAAAAAATAAAATAAAAGTACTGTAATTTTAAATTTCCTTTAATTGAAAATTTCCAGGGTGAACAAGTTCTAGTTAAAATATGAAATAATAACAATAAAAAAATAAAAGCTCCAGTCAACAAAATATCAAAACTGGTAAAAAATAAAATTTAACTTTTTACTTTTACTTGCCTATAATATGTAATATATAGTAAGGAGAAAGTATTGCGATCATGAAAATTTTCCCAGTCCAAATAACCAAGATCCACAAAATGATCTGTGTGTGTGAACAGTCTAGCTCAAAAACGAAAAGCGTTCAAAACTGATATTCCCTATTTAAGATATGTATATGGCTAGGAAGTTACAGTAACATGTTCCTGAAAATTGGCTAACCAGAAGTGCCACTTTTTATCATTGATTTTACACATTTTTACAATTTTCCCCAAAACGGCTCTAACGTAACATTTTTGATTAAATTCATTATATCAGAGTATTATTTAACAGTTTTTAATATTATATAGGTTTTATTTTTATTGCTATTCTTTAACAGGGCTTAAATGTCAAATATTCAAAATTTCTTTCTTTAAAGTACCTTTATTTTTTTTTATTTGAAATAATTATCCAATTCAAATTGTAACCGGTTATAAAAAATGGTTAAGTATAGAATATGAAAGAATTTTATGATTAAATAAAGGAGAAATAAGGGATCATAACAGAGAATAGTAGTAATAAAGGGACCAGACATACCCAAATGAGCACCCATGTTTGGTCAAAAGGTCCAATAACAATATAGTCATATATATGTTTTCATAAATGCTAATGTTGGTATTATTTAATATTTAATTATTTAGAATGCAGCAAGATGAAAATTGAAATTTTAATATATACCTATGCTTAAACAAATAAAAATGCCTACAATGAAATATAAATAATTATAGCAGTCTTCTTTATTAGTGGCACTTTTGTCAGACTAAAAATATTTTGTGGCACTTGATTATTTATTATAATCAAATAAATAATTAAAAATATAGTCATTAAAGGAAATGGGTAGTGATGAAAAAACATAAGGATAATATATTAGACGGATATAAAAAAATATCGTAATTAATTGTTTTAAAAAATATTTCATACCATCTATAATTTTAACTTTCACTTCTTTTTGTCTAAAAATACTGATTCGTACTTAAAAGGGTGGTGATGAAAGTTGTGTGATGTGCACACTACACCAGATTTTTATTTCAAGCCTTGAAAGAGAGGCATATAACCATGCAGGCTAAGAACTCTCGATCTAAATTAAATTAAATTATTGTACTAATCAATTCATTGCTATTTTACTTAGTTAATCATATTTAATATTTTCATCCCTCTATAATTTAAATATAAATTAACATTTTTATTTTAGTTCTATTGGAATGGCAAAAAGTGCTTTGGAAGCCATCAATGGTTGTAACCTCTTTGGTGATAAAGGTGCTTCCTGGTCTGTCATATATGTTGACATTGATGCTCACAATCGCAACAGAAGTATATTTGAAACATTACTACCCCGTGAATCAAGTTCTAAGGTATTTATTTTTAAAAATAACTACAGAAAATAATTTAAATTTAGAGTTTCATATACTCTAAATAAATAAATTAATGTTTATAATCTATGAAATATTTTATTAACGGTCTTTTACACAACAATTTTTATATAATTTTTTTAGGCAGTAGATGTATCTTTATTACCTACAGTATCATTCCCCGCTTTTGCTAGTCATGAAGTGGCACTTGTTAATCGTACGAAACGACAAATAATTGACAAATTGAAAGGTGTAAATGGTTTTAAACGATTTAGCCGGGATGGATTCAAATGTGTTCTTGAAGATTCCAGTCGACGATTCTACAAAAATGGTGAAAGTAAAGTGAGTTTTAATCTATTCAAATTGAAATGACAAAGAATTTTTTATTAACATGGAAGTGCTCCGATTTTTGCTAGTTAAAATATTTTTTTAATTATTATTACCCCATTCATTAATATTTATGTTTGTTTTAATTCCCCTAGGAATTTGAAAATGTTGAATGTGAATGGCCTCTCATATATATGTTTCTAATAATTGATGGAATGTTTTTTGGCTTACCAGAACAAGTTCAAGAATATCAAGAATTGCTTAGCAAAGTTCTCTCTAAAGATGAATATGGAGGTAATTAGCTTTGCTTTATTAATCTTATAATATGAATACATTTTGTTAAATCAGATTATTTTTGGTTTATTATTTTCAATAATCAACCATTGTGATCGACCAAAAAACTCAAAAACTTAACCCCTCTCAAAATTTGAGGTTTCACGTTTCAGGATGCGTAGAATTCGAAAAACGAATAAAACTTTTTTTGTCCGTCCGCTATCCGCAGTACGCCATACACCATCCGCTCATTTTCTCCGAAACTACTGGACCGATTTTTTTAAAAATTTTTATATAAAATCAGAGGTCACCCGAGGATGATCCTCCTTCATCGACATTACTATCTGCCTTTTACTTTCACAATGGCGGCTGAAAAACCTGCATTGCTATAGACTGTATCTCCTAAAGGAATGTACAGATTTCAATGAAACTTCGCTAAAGTCATTTTCTCGACGCCCTTTAAATTTATCTATATAACATACTTCAACGAAAAGAAGCTGGAAAAAAAGTTACGAGGGATGGTGAAATTAAATTCCGAATAACTCGAAAAGTTTATACTTTTTTGTTGATATTGTGATAAGATGTTTCAAAAGTATTTAAATTTCCTAAAAAATGAAGGAAGTTTCATTGAAATTAAAGCACTATTAGTAGAGATATCACGGTTTTTTACATATTTTTGGTTTATTATTTTCAATAATCAACCATTGTGATCGACCAAAAAATTCAAAAACTTAACCCCCTTTATTGAAATTGAACCACAAAGTAGTTATAAAAATTACTTGTATGGGAAACAGGAGCTTCCTACAATAAAGGTTTTGGATGCAGTAAAATTTACTATATGTCTCCCACTTTCATTAGTTTTGTTATGAAGGCTATATGCCTCTGAGACCGTTAGAATTGATAAAAAGAGTTATCCCCTCTGAGCATCCTGACTTACTCCTGTGTACATTCCTTCTCATAGAACTGTTTCCTTTAAAAAATCCTATAAAATGTGTACTATCTTGTTTTGGAATTCCTTACTCACCTCCATACGCAAAATCCCATCTTTAACTTCTATTAAACACCAATTATTTATCCATTTCCTCAGCAATCGAATCTGATGAATATATGTAAGAATTAAGCTTTCCTATTTAAGTGTTATAAACCTCAATTTCTTAGTTATCTATTACCAATAGTGTCAGTGCTACCAATGGGTAGTTTCTCAACAAGCCTTTTCATGTGATTGTATTATTACCGTGTGCACATTTTCTGGATATATTTTTAATTTATACATTTGAAAATCTGATGAATAAATAAAAAATTAGTTATCTGTATATATCTATATTTCTTATTTATCTATAATTTTATTTGTTTACTTATACTTATCCTTTATTTTAATTCTAATGTTACATTATTCCGTAATTTAATTATTTCGTTTCATTTTATGCTAGACAAATGACAATTTCATAGTTCATTATTATTATTATTATTATTCTCAGAGGAATAAATGTAAATAAAATTTACTTTTCTTCTTCTTCTTCATCCGGAGTGACTACCTAAGATGATTATTTTTTCTTTTTCTATTGGCATAAGGTACTGCCAAATAAGGAAAGAAGGCCCCTACCCTTGTGATTTTAGTTAAGTCAATAGCATCGCAAGCTTGGAGGGTTGTACCCCATCTATAGAAGTCCTAGGTGTGATTTCTTTAAACCATTCCACTGTGTGGTCTTCCAAGTAAGACACCCAGCATCCACCCAGTTTGAAGATTACTCCGTCGAACTTCAGGTGAATGTCTCCTCCTATCTGCAATTCGTCTATCTTATTGGCAATGTCTTCCTTCAATAGTTCACGCTAGTTGTAACTTCGTCGAATTTGCGGGTAGTTGCTAGGAACTACCCGAACCAGCGTAGTCTCCGCCTACTGTCTGGTCAAGACTAGATTGTGAGGGGCTACCACCTACAGTACCTGTGTCAGGTAAGTCTGTTACATCCATGTCCATACAGTTGATTGGGGCCTGTGCCATAGCACTAGCCACCTCCATTATATTCTCGTCCTTCCACTCAGTTTTGACATGGAGTGTACCTACGTCTTCAGTCAGGGTCTTTAGTAAGGTCCCTACTAGAGATTCATTTAAGGTTTCAGAGAATAATCCTGGAATATTTAAAAGTTCCGAT
This sequence comes from Nezara viridula, assembly GCA_928085145.1. Classification (NCBI taxonomy): domain Eukaryota; kingdom Metazoa; phylum Arthropoda; class Insecta; order Hemiptera; family Pentatomidae; genus Nezara; species Nezara viridula. The sequence continues at coordinate 169,154,105 of OV725079.1, forward strand.
GAAGACAAGTCTTCTTCGGACACAGGAAAATTAATTAATGTTTTATTTTTATTAATTTCTGACATTTTTTTCCCACAAGTATGGGGTTCAAATAGACTGCATGTACTACCCTCTCTCCCTACAGTTGGCTATTTACAATGGGGTGTCGTCTGGTGCCCCATTGTAAATAAGAGGAAGGTGAAGGTGAAGAGGGCAATAAGAAGAAGGTGATCCTCGGATGTATTCTGTAGATGATCTTATGTTAGTGTGGAGAAATGAGTTGTGTAGTATTCTGAGAGCGTGAATGCCATGTTCCGAAATTGGGGTGACCAGCAATGGATTAATCCACTAGCCTTGCACTAAGCTAGTTCCTGTGACTATCCAGACAAATAACTAATAAATAATTCTTGATTCACTTATTTATGCTTCCTCATAAAGGATCTTAATGTATCTAAATATTATTAACATTTATTGGTCTTGTTACAATTCTCTTTAATATTTCTTACAACTCTTTAGATCCTCTGGTACCAATGTATTTCTACATAGCAGAAGAGGATATCGAAAAAGAGAGGAAAGAACCAGGAAGTGCGAAACGAGTAATGAGCGATGAAGGAACTAAATCAGTATGCCTTTGGAATCAGGCTATGTACATCATTTCCCAGCTGCTCTGTGAGAGACTCCTCAATATCAATGAGTTAGACCCTGTCCGGAGGTATCTTCCGTCTTTTAGCCGACCCCGACGGACTGGCAGATATTCTGCCTTTCAGGTAAGTTTAAAATATTTTAAATGAAATTCACTTTATTTTAGTCAAAGTTTTAATAAGTTTAATTTATATAATTACAGTGTTATCTCAGTAGTCCAAAATAATTGATCGAGGGGTTTTCGGATAATAGAGCTTGTTCAGGAAAAATAATTAATAAACGGCCAAATAATAGGCCCTTTTTGTTATCATAATAAAGGGTCATTCCATGCCAAATCATCCGGTGGCTGATACTCACCCCTTTCCCCTCAGATCTTAATAGAAAAAAATAAATATTAAGTAAATACAAAAATAAGTAAAAATGCCAGATTTTACCCAATTCAAAAGATAATTTTCTTTTAACTCTGGAGTAGTTGTGCTCTAATACACAAACGAATGGTTACGTGTAATTTACTTAAATAGTTGACAACTTTATACTTTATTATAATGTCAGAAAAGTTTTATAATAATTATAGAAAAATATCGTAAAAGTTCACAAAACATTTTTAAGTTAAGCAAAAAATAACAAATTGAATATAAAATATAGAAATACACTGCTTAACTGATTAAAAAACCACCATTAATAATTCTCAATTAAAAGATCAGGTAAAATAACTTGAAAGGTCAGATGGGGCATAATTGTCAACCAAATTAGTTTGAGATGAATATTGATGTACAAAGTAAACTTAAATGTCTTAGCGTTTATGATTAGGGTCGTCTAGAAAAATATGAGGTGAGAGGGGATGATGGTAGTAATGGGAGAGAAACGTGAAAAAGAAGTATAAATGGGTGAAACATATCAACCATATGACTACTCCAGAGTTAATTGAACCAAAATTGATTTTTAAAAAAAGTTGATATTTTTATCATGCATGCTTTTAAATTTGTGTAATCAATGTAGTATTAACATCTTATTTTATTAAGTAAGCTTTAAGTTTAAATTAAAAAATATAATATTTTTAACAATGATTAAATTATTTTTTATGTAATTAAATTTGAAGGCGAAGCCGCTTCAAACAGTGAGTTTATTATATATTATGATTCTTAAGTATTCCTCAGTAATGCCATAACAGTAGTGCAACATCTGTGTTTAATTACTAACCCAGCACGATTTAAAAATGTTGTAATTATTATTTTGGAAATCGATGCATGAAATTATATTAATGCATGTCATTAAGAAATTAGTCGCTGAAGATATATACTTTATGAGTGATGAATCTTCTTAAACTCATAATTGGATTATTATTAATATAGAAGTGCGCTTCTACATACGTAGTTTTGTCATTTTTTTTGTTCAAGGAAAATGCCAAAATAATATGAGGCCTGTTACACTATACCCTGTTAAGTCGAATAATGTTTTAGAGGAAACAAAAAAAAACTCAAAAATTTAAATTTCCAAGAAAACATTAATTTTTTTTGGCAATTGAGGCAGGTGTCTCCATACTATAGCCCCTGGGCCGTATCAGGCCCACAAGCAGCTCCAGTCCGGCCTGTGAAAGTTTCTTTGGTTACACGGTAAAATTTTAAAACTATTAAAAAAATGTGAAATTTAGAAACTTACTCACAAAAGAGCTTACTACAACATTTTTTGCAGTTTTTTTTTCTCTTAGAAAGCTCATTTCACAACTGAAGTGTCATTTAAAGAACAATTTTTTTGTCATCACAAGCCATGGCCCGTGGGACTTAGGTTGAGGTCACAATGTGGCCCATGGGTCAAAAAGTTAGGAGACCACTGAATTAAGGTAATGATAAATTGGTCGTATTCGATGTCTCATTGTCTGGTTTTATTTTAGAAATATGAAATTTTGTTTGCCTAGGTTTTAACAAAGTGTTTGCTTCAAACTAATGGAATTTAAAACTAATACGAATAAATTAATTTGACCTATTAAATTATTTTTTTAACCTGGTTATAAAGGGTTTTTAAACAAACACTTTTAACAATAGATAGATAGATAAAGGCCATCTCAAGGAGGACTTTAATGTAAAAAAATAATTCATAACTAAAATGGGTTTAACGGGTTTACTATAACAGGCCTTATTGGTATTGTATTGTCACACATGAAATGTCCCATTTTTTAAATCTTAAAATTTAGGGAGGATAAAAATGTTGCCAGTTGATTATCAACGTAATATTTGCCATCTATAACAAACAGTTGCTAATCCTCTATTTACTAACAGTGTTAGTTTAATTCCCGAGTAAGCATAGAGATTTTAGTTTCATTTCAAATGAGACAATGAAAACACGCATGAACGACCTATTTTAATGAGTTCAAACTTGGTCATTCCGCTGCACAGACAATAAGGAATATCGATTTTGGTGAAGGGGGTTCTAATGAAAAAAATATTTGTCATTAATTTTCTAAATTTTCTTTAGGAGATATAATGTTAGATAATTTACCTTGTAGATAGCCTCCAACATCAATCGAGAACGATCTTAAGGAAGCTGTGGAAAAAGACACTCATAAAACAGTCAGATCTCGGCACAAGTCAAATGTTCATTTCCAGACGTTTAAAATTGATCGGAAAGTTGAAAAAACTCGATTCCTGGATTCTGTATTAGCTCAAAAAAAAAAAGGATCATGTATGACAATTGATGCCAATCAGATGGAAGATTATTGTTCACAAATGATTCAGAAATTAAAAATGCATTTTCTGACTTTGCTTCAACTCATGATTCAAATTTTTTTCAAATCGTGGAAACTGTAGTCTCGAAAAGTATTGAAAATAGGACATATTGAATAAATATACTTGATTTATTTGTCAATTTTTACTTTCACTTAACTAAATATTTTCACGATTGCACCATGAAATTTTCGAATCTGATTTTTCGACGGAAATACATGTTTTGAGGTCCCTGAGTCCAAATAACCAAGTCCCATGAAAAGGTCTGTGTGTGTATGTGAACAGTCTAGCTCAAAAACGAAAAGTTGTAGGAAGCTGAAATAGCATATTTGAGGTTTTTATAATCCTGTGATGTTACAGCAACATTTTTGCCAAAATCGGCAAACCGGAAGTTGTACTTTATATCACCGATTTAACACATTTTTATGAATTTTTCAAAAACAGCTCTAACGATTTTGAAATAACTCGCTATATCAGTGTATTATTAAGCAGTTTTTAATATAATGTAGGATTTATTCTCTAACAGAGCTTAAATGGCTAATTTTCAATATTAGCTTCCTATAAAGTACCTTTAATTTTTTTTATTTGAAATAACTAACCATTTCACATTAATCTTTGATATAAAAAATAGTTAAATACAAAATATGAAAGAAGTTGATAATTAACTAAAGTAGAAATAAGAGGTCATAACGGATAATAGTTGTAATGGTAGAACCAAAGGAATTCGAGCCTGCCCGAAAGATTAGAAAAGGCATACATAACATGAGCTTAATATAATATGGACTCCGACAATATTATTTACGTATACATATGCGGTTTTCATAAATGCTATCGTTGATATTATTTAATATTTAATTGTAAAGACTAAAGCAATAACAAATTTATATTTGTATATATAAGAGTAATTAAACAAATAAAAATATGCACAATGGAATCTAATTAAATATAGTATCTGTAATTTTTACTTTAACTTTGTCTGAAAATATTTATTTCTGCTAATTTGGTGGTAAGTGAAAGTTGTGTGACGCACGCACCAGGTTTCTTTTTATTTATTTACTGTTAATAAAAATGGTTATCTCATATGTGAGGATCAAATAATATTACAGAAGAATCGCTAACTATATCAGAAAAATTTTCATCACTCATAACACTCTATATATGAAGATGGAAATTTTTATCTTAGCAGTTCGAGTACCAATTTATATTAGAAAATATTGTAGGTTTCTTATTTCCAATTGTCTATCATTCATATTTTTTATCTGAAAAGAAGCATTATTTTCTTTTCAAAAATTACATATTTTTGTTATTACTATAATTGTAATTATTGTTAAATGTATTTTTTTGTTTATTATGGAATGCTATAAATTTTACTGTTGAAATTTCCAAATTTTAAAATCTGCATGAAAGGTCATTGAATAAAATAGAAAATGTTAGATCACTTGTTCTTTTTATTAAAAAAAAAAAAGAGTTTTACTTGGCACTACTTAACTTGAATTATGTCCTTGCTAATCAAATATTTTCTTTTCTTATTTTTAAACATAATTTAATATAATTCAGTATTACACTTGAATAAAATATTTATATTATAATAATTTTCATGGAGATAATTGTTCCTTTGCTAGCAGGGAACAGCTACTGATCTGGTTGTCCAGATAGTCCTCATAGCTGAGTCGATGAGATTACAGGCTATGATGGCTACCTATGGGATCCAGACGCAGACTCCGCACGAGGTGGAACCTGTCCAGATCTGGTCATCGAACCAGCTCGTTAAGGTCTATGGTCATCTTGGCATTGATGAAAAATTGAAACTGTCTGGGAGGCCTCAGAGGCCGATCGGTGCTTTAGGGACTAGTAAGGTGAGGCTCCATTTTAAAATCTTAATATTTTCAATGTCTTGTGAAAATTTTATAATGAAATTTAAATACCTAAGATCTATATCAAAAATTAGTATGGTAATGTGAGGAAGTGAGTCCAAACCCTGAACTGAGTTTCTTTTTATTGAGCGTGAACTCTGAAGGTAAAGTGTGATAGATTTTAAAGAAATCAATTCTAACCACTTGATTAAGTTGAATCATTAAGTTTCCTGTATCGATGCGATGTTCATATCTGACTAGAAATTTTTTATTTTTCTTGCAGTTAGTGGATCAGAAGCCATTCTTTGAAATATTTAGTGATTTACATTTCTCTTTGATAGTTTTATATTTTTCAAGCACAACTCCACTAGGATGTAAATATCGAAAAGATATATCGACAGCATTCTATTTTAATTGGCAGGATCTGTAAGACAGTATCTTTTTTAAAAAAACTTCTTTTTTTAGACTCAAGGTAAACTGAAACATGTTAAGTGAGATCTTTATAACTTTTTTAATGACTTTTTATCATACTTTACTTCTTATGGTCTTTACTTTTTATGGTTGTTGAGAAATTGTTTTAGAAAATACATAGTTCTGCCATAAATATTGTTACAAAAGTTGAACTATGTTTACATCCTTGGTTATTATTTAGATAATTCTTACTTCTATCAGGTCATTTTCTTTACATGTCAGGGTAATAATCTCAATTAGTTTGTATTTTTCTTCTGCTCAGTTAACATGCAGTGGGGTGATAAAGAAAACCAAATAGCTGTGATCGCCTTACACAAAGTAGGAAAATGTAGGTCAGAAATTTTCAAGAGTTTGAAACCTTAGGATATCAGCCGTATGTTCCTGTACCGCACTATAAATAGATATAATGAGACCCTATCTGTATGTGACATACCTTGACCGGGCTGTCCCCATACTATGCAGTGAGAGCAGTAGCTGCTCGATTCAGAAGAAATCCCATTCGAAAACGACAAATCATGTATCGGGAAATGGAAATCTCTGTCAGATTAATGTCTCGCATAATAAAAAGTGACCTTAGGATAGGCGCATTTTGAAGAATGACAGGACAAAGACTAACCACTTCCCTAAAAAAAATTGGAATGGATAAACGCAAAGAGCTCCTTGGCCATTACACCAATGGTATTCATTGAAAGAATTTGTTTAGTGATGAGAAAATTTTGCAATTGAAGACAAATTTAATCGCCAAAATGATCGTGTGTACGCATATAGCTCTAAAGAAGCCAAGGAAGTCATTGGAAGAGTGGAAAGAGGTCATCAGCCTTCCTCAGTGATGGCTTGGTGGGGAGTTTGCTTTGATGGCATCACAAAGCTCCATTTTTATGAAAAAGATGTTAAAACCACCGCTAATAACTATCAGGACGATATTTTGGAATCTGTTGTCAAGCCTCTAAATGATACTCTGTTTCCTGTAAGTCATTGAGTTTTCCAGCAGGTTTTCTGCTTCAGCTAACAAGGCCAGGTCAACTCAGCAGTGGCTGCAGAACATTCCAGAGTTCATCTCTGCCTCAGATTGGCCCTCAGGAAGTCCTGATCTCAACCCACTATCAACTTTGGTCCAAACTGGAGAGGATGGCATGTCACAGAGCACACCCTAACTTGGAAAGCCTCAAACAATCTCTGGTCCGAGCAATTGAGTGTTTTCCTGCATGCTGCTATTGATGACTGGCCACGGAGATTAAATGCCTGTGTCAAGGCAAAAGGGAGACATTTTGAGTAATTTCTCTTTTGTTTTACTCTCTATAGATATACATTTTATTTTCTAATAAAATTTTGGAAAAATTAATTTTTCTATTGAAATCTGTATATATTTCCTTGTAACAATATTTATGACAGAACTAGGTAAAATCTTGTGCTGGTTAATCTGCTATGGACTGTATCCATGGGGTTTGATTTTATGATCACTAAAATAAATATGAATTCTAAGATGAAGAAAAAATGAAATTATTTAAAATAAAGAATACAAAAAAAAAAAAAAATGTGCACATGATTGGATTGGTTTGATGAAAAAGGCTATAAAAAGGAAAAAGTGAAATACAATTTGATGGGATTAATTTCTTGGTCATTTTTTAACGGACGAACAGAAATCGAAGGCTAACAATGAATTGTTATGAAGTGAATGAAATAGTATGTTCAATTGTAATGTAAAGCTTTGTTGAAAGTTAGTTAAATAAGTAGGCCTTGTCCATCTCCCCACCCTTTCTCTATCAGGCGGTTAAAGTTATTTCCTTTAAGTCATGATTTGTTCTTTCGTCGCCAAATAAAATTAACGATAGTCCTTTAAGGATACACTGAGGTCTTACCCTTGGCAGGACTAAATTTGTTTAAAATGTAGGCCAATAATTGGTGTTGAGGTTTTGTAAGAAATCATGTCTTTTATGGTTCAGACGTTGATCCTTCAACAAATACAGATAAATAATAAATGTTCAATTAATGAAAATATGAACATAGATGTTGCCACAATCAATATTTTCACCCACCATTTTATCATTATTTTCAGGTTTATAGGGTTTGCGGAATGTCTGTACTTTGCTACCCATTAATATTTGAGGTCTCAGAATTCTACTTGTACAGGGACATGGCACTTTTAATCGACGATATAAAGACTGAGTTACAGTTTGTCAGTCGGTATTGGAGACTTTCGGGCCGCCCGACTGTATGTTTACTCATCAGGGAAGAACATATGAGGTAATATGCTTTAAACTACTTATTTATTGCTCTAATTTAATCTATTTTCTGATATGACCCAATATAACGCATTATTACACAAAGTTGAAGTAGATTACTCTAACCACCACTATTTGTATTTTGTTACTTCACCTAGCATCTAATTCACCTTTCCTCATAAGGTTTTGTTTAGTTAGCACATTATCTGTTATCAATATAGCCATTTGAAAGCTATTTTTAGGATGAAATCTTTTTTAATGGTATTATCCTATCATGGTAGGATGGATTTATTAAGTTAATCTTATTTTTTATTTTTTTATAGAGATCCTCAATTTAAAGAAATGCTTAATTTAATGGCCATGTTGAAAAAAGGTTACTGCGAAGGGATAAAAGTCAGGATCGGACGTTTACAGAATTTGATTTCTTCTTCTTGCATAGGTAAACCTATTTTTTCTAAATCAATTTAATTTTACCATTCTGAAACATTGCTGCATTTAACATATTGATACCTTCAATAATTGGTTTTCAGTGAAAAGTGTTTTTAAAACTTAAAAAAAAAATTGTTAAATATATTTATTATTAGAAATTTTATTTATACGTTTACACTGACTCTGCAATTTATGTTTCTCTCTTATGGGAAACTATACTTAAAGCTCATAACTTTTTCAAGCAGGCCCGAACTAATCCGTGAAACGAAAATTTATCACAAGAGTAGCTGTTGTTTATGTTATCAAGTTATATGAATCATGAGGTTGGACAGTTTCTTTTAGCAGTTATTTATTGTTCTTTCTCGACCATGTGTTTAGGTTCTGATCCCAGATAGGTCCTGTTATCGTACAGTGGACTTTACTTTTGATTCTTTCAATTCTGCCTTCTAGGGTGCCAGTTAGAGCCCAAGTTTCACAGCTGTGCAGCAGAACTGGCTCCTTAATGTTATATTTATACTATGTTATTAATTAAAATTGTTTTAAAAAAATAAATGATTTAAATTGATTTACGCTAACTTCATTATTTATGCTAATTTTTTTCTAATTCTATCGTCTAAATTTTCGATGTTACACACCATCTGAAAGCACAATCAAATACATACCACTGTTGGTACTTGCCACAATATTAGGTAGTCTTGTGTGAGCCACCAGTGGTACCTGCCGACATGAACATGTTAAAGAAAGTCTTTGTGAAAGTTATGAGCAAAACTTCTTTTTTTTATTAATGATTTTGTTTTGTTTTTTCAGAGCATTTAGATTTCATGAGTAGTTTTGATACACCAGATTTTGAATTTGAACAATTTCAACAAATCGAACACGAATATATCGGTTATCAGAGCCTCACAGATGTCCCACTCCTTTCTGATTATTCTGAAGAACATTCGTTTATTAAGGTACAAAATTTAAAATATAAAAATAAATGCCCACCATGCACAGTACTTTTTTGTCATTATTTTTTTTTATTGAACAAAGAATATGTTTATGTTATTTTTAGGATGAGTATGAAACAAAATCTATTCCGGATATTTTAGAAGCAATTCGTAACACAATAGCTCTATACTCGTTAGCTCAGCTCTATGGCGTCTTGTTGGCGAAAACAGGACCAGATTATGAATTCAAAGATAAGACTGGTATGTTATTTTTATATTTGGAACTATTTAATCTTGCAGATTAATTAATTAATATGTTAATCAATAAATCAATGCATTATATTTTATTTCAATTACATTCTAAATTTTAAAATTTACCTAGATTCCATTCTTTTGCATAGAGTCCATTTTTCAAGGGAAATAAACAATGATTGTTTATTTTTTAAATTCAGAAAAATAAACATTAGATATATTTATTTATAGAAGAATACATGTTATATCGATGAATTCAAGTCAATACCTCACAAATCCAAAATTTTGCATTTTTTTTTTTTTTTTATTCTTCTCGTTATTCTACATCACAATGACGTAGATGTTTCAATTAAGTTATAAAACTTGAATCAACACATAATAAAAGGCATAGCAGTTTTAATACCTTGTGTCATGTCCCCAAATAAATTGATTACAATACCTCGCATGTTGAGACAAGATGTTGATTTAATGTTAGAGGTATTTGTTTGAATCCATCGATCTATTAATATGTCTGTAATAAATAAAAAAAACTAACCAGTTGTTAATTTTGAAATGACCAGAACTGTTTCTTGAAACAGCTGATTTTGGTGCATGTGCATAAAATTGATTATAACCAGTTTTACATTTGTTTTTACTAACCATTTTCCTCTTTTATATTTATGGTTCTCCACGCTAACATTTTATAACGATAAATTATGATCTCCTATTTTATTTTCTAATTAGAAGGAAATGTCAAAGCAAGTTTTCAAGATTGTAATATAACCCTTTGACTGTGACGCCTTATAATGAGTGTTTCTTCTCGATGACAGGTCCCAAAATCCAAAAAGACGTTCAGAAAAACAGATTTTTTTCCCCTTTAAACTTGTTTAAAATACTATTAGCTTTCAAAAATGCATTTAAAACCTTTTTATTTAATTTTGGATTCAGAATAAATCTGCAAATAATCATAATAATCTGCTTCTAAATGGTCAGAAACCGAAACGACCAAACAGTCAGCTACAAGAGACTAATAAATGCACCGACCAAGCCACAAGGTGAATGGTGGAAACATAATTATTATTTTTGAACTGAAAACTTCTTTAGGATGAGTGAACTAGATTGAGCCGTCAGATTTCCGATGTGTAACGCTAGAGATACAAAAGTCTTCATACTTCCAAAAGAGTGTTCAAATATGATTAGATTTGAAGCTTGAACACTTGAGAGGGTGATGCCTGAACTTCAGGTGATATCAAGCCACAATAGCTGATTGGTTGATTTTTCAATGAAATAGGGCTGTGTGTTTGTTTCTGGGAGCTTTCTTTATCACTTTTCTTTAGGAGATAGGTTTCAATTTCGTATTTAATCATCTGTAGTTTGTCATTTCCTTGTTTAAACTGTGGAGAATTTATTTATTTTTTTAATTATATAAAAAAATATGTTGACTCCAAAACCTGAGTGTTTATTACTGGTACAAAATATGCTGTAGAATTTCCTAAACTTTTCATGAATAATAAACAAATTAACTGTACAGAAAAAAGGAAATTGGTAAAAGATTAAATTTTCTGTGAATTAAACCCATTTGCAAAGATCCGCCATCATTACGTAAGCTGTGATTCACATTAATGTTGTAAAATTCTCTTACTGTTTTTCTTTTATTTTCAGGCCATGAGAATTTTTTCAGTTTAATTAGTTGTGGGTCCTGGCTCGTAAAATATTGGAAACCCATGGGATAATCTTATTTCACATTGCATGCGATTCCAGTGGTTATTTGGTAAATTGTGTTTCCTAATTTCCTGCATGGCTCAAGCATATCGAATTGCATGTTGTTTTATTTATTTTTTTTGTTGGTAAAGTGATTATTGTTAATTATACTTCAGAATAAAGAAATTGGATATGTTGACATCACTCAAGCACTTACACTTTCATTTTTTATTCAATATATTTGCTATAAATTTACATCTGTCATACATTGCCTCTTAGACCTGAGTATTTTCCATAAAAAGCTTGAAGCTTGAGCAGTCTCATATTACAGACAGTTTTATAATGCAATATATTACTTTAATGATAGTTTGGTCAAGACATAGGCTGTCGGAATTGAAAAAAAAATTATTGTTCTGTTTTTGATTGATCTCAAAATATAAATAGCATTAGAAAATCAACACAATAATCCATCCTATAAAATGAAATGTTTTTTTTTTTAAACCTGTGGAGCACGTTTTTGCTTGGAAAAAATAAAACAAAACAAAAAACAGCACTTCCTTGCTCTTACAAGAGCCCGAATTATCTTAAGACTGTTAACCATATTGACTTTTAATATCATACTCAACATCAATATAACATCAGAATATGATTGAATTCTTTGAAGATTTAGGTGGTCTGCACACTTTTTTCATGACCACTCACAGATCGTTAAGCTATTGTCAAGGGAGCATAAATAAATATGCCTCAAATTTTAGTTGATTGATTTAAAAATGTTCAGTTCTTCATCAAGTAGTGATGATAAGATTATATTGTTATATTACCATCACCCCACATACTACAACAGAGACCATGGGTTTACCCCTCTTTCAAATGAAATCATCATTGCAGGCTTTTCATTGCCATCGTAGCAAAGTAGTTAAGCATATCTCATTTCAAATTTTATGGGATGCCAAAATCTTCCTATTTGGATTGATTAGAACTTCTGAAACCTCCATTAAGGTGGAATGTGCTGTCGTTGATATGACTAATGTTCTGCACAATACTTAGAACACATCTGCATACAATGAAACAACTATGTTTCACACCCTTGGCAATTTGTTGTTGTCTAATTGTTGGTTCCCTTATTGTTAACCTAAGCTGACAAACAAGCTTAGAAATATTTCATCCTTGATGATTCTATAGAATGTTTCAGAGTTAAGTGGCCAAACTGTAAAAATGAACTAAGGATCTCAAAACAAGAAAAAAAAATCCTATGAAGGTATGTCCGCAAACACTTTGTTTAGAATATATTCACACCTAAAGATTTTTGTTGTTATGAATTATTTACGTTATATGAAATAAATATAATCTATTTATTTTTTATAAATACTTTATTAATTAAATGTTGTTCAAACGGAAGGTATTTCTTCAAACGCTTTGTTTAGGAGATGGGTTAGATAGAATACTAATATGGCCTTTTACTCCTAACTGTATAAAAACTATTGGCAACATAAGGATCAATACTATTTGGAATTATCATTGGGAACTCTCAATAACATTTATCAGTTTGTAAAAGACTTTCGCGGAATACTCATCATTATGCCTTCCATTTATACTAATGGTGAATATGCCGATATGGTGTTTGTATACGGTTTTTGTAATGCTAATGCTAATGCTGCCCATCATGAATATGCCAGGTGATTTCCGAATAGAAGATTACCGAACAAGTCTATCTTTAGCTCCACATTTCAACGTCTTAGAGAAACTGGTACATTTGCTATAATACCATTTGCTGATGGTATTTTTGCCCCTTTACAAAATGAAGAAAGGACTACGACCATATTACAATATGTTGATGATAATCCATCTGGCAGTGTATGAAGAGCTGGAGCAGAACTAAATATTATGCCAACTACAGTAAGGAGAACTCTCATTGCAGAAGGACTTCCCCCATATCATTATCAACGGGTACAAAATTTATTACCATAAGATTTTTGGCAAAGAAGAAATTTTTCAGATTGCTACTTAAACCAAGTTGAGCATAATCCAAATTTTTTAGGAAAAATTCTCTTAACATATGAAGCTACCTTTACAAAAAGAGGTATCTTCAATCAGAAAAATAATCATCTCTGGTCGCAGGGAAATCCCCATGAAATTCACGAGCATTATTTTCAGCACCAGTTTCAGTGCAATGTGTGGTTGGGGATAATATAGAATATTTTAATAGGTCCGCATGTCTTGCCGCTTCAACTCAATGTGGACACATTTCGGAATTTCTTAATAATGATTACTATGATTTAGTTTATCATATTTCACTACAACTGAGAAGGGACATGTGGTTCAATTAGATGGTTTTTCTGCACATTGCGGAAGAGGTCCACCACGAAAAAGGCTGTTAATTCTTGCGATCAATGGATTGGCCGTGCAGGACCCGTGGCTTGGCCTGCATGCTCTCCAAACCTGATACCATTGGATTTTTTTGTTTGGGGTGATATTAAACAAAAAGTCTATGCAAGTCCGGTCAATGGCCTTAATTCCTTACGAAGAAGGATAATTGAATCTTGTGAAACAATAACACATATCCAGTGCCGTTCTGCCACTGCTGCCTGTTGAAGAAAGATGCCAAGCCTGTCTTAATGCTCATGGAAATCACTTTGAACAACATTTAATACGAATTTAATGTTTATGTTTAATTAATAAAGTAGTTGGAACAAATAAATAAGTTTTATTTACATAATATAATGTAAATAATTGATAACAATAAAAATCTTTAGGTGTGAATATCTCATAAACAAAGCATTTGCAGACATACTTGGGATTTTTTTTCTTGTTTTGAGGTCCTTAATTCATATTTTCAGTTTGGCCACTTAACCCTAAAACACACAGTGTTTCTATAGCGAGCTAACACGTATTTTTTATGTTCTAGCTAAAAAAACATGTAAGGAATCAAAAATATTTCTCATTTAAGATTCAAGTTAGGTTCAGAATATAAAAGAAGTAATGACTGAATTGTCTGAAATACAGAACAAGAAGCCATTGTGGATGCAATGTGAAATTAACTAAGACCTTACTTAACAATGTTTATTAACCGACTACTTTTGAAAAATTTTGAATTCATATCACTTATAATAGGATCAAAGCATGTGCATGTCAATTCCACGTTCTCAATTTTTTAGAATTCTACTTCAATATAGCTTAAATTCTCTGAAACTTCAAAATTGTCCACATTTGGTATTTCTTCAGTTCTAGAGCACATAGAATCGCTCTACCATACTGCTGGTAGTCTCCATTATTGGCTCGCTGTTCGCTACTGTAGTAGTCTTCTTCGACACACCGTCGACAGCATCAGCCCGTTTATCACTGCTCTACTAGTCAATGGAAAACAGGTGTTTTATTATTTATTTCATTACAAATGTTCCTTGATTGTATATATTACATTTTTTTTCCATAAACCTGCAATATGCAGTCCTTCTGCATCCTTTAACAGCATTCCACTTATCCTTGTCACTTTCGGGCGCCAAAATTCCATCTAATGTTCTTTGTGTTATCACTAATATAATAATAAACAATAACGATAATATCTGAAATGATGAATACAACTCATAAGATTTTAACACTTCTATCCTAAACTCCTTAACCATAAGCGATCCATAATGTTGCTTTCCGATCAATCTTTGACGGATCCTCTAGAATATCTGAGGATTGTTCTATTAACTAGTTGCTTAGAATAATGTTTTTTATCTTATAATATATATTAGCATTTTGCATAGTTGTCAATTATAATAACTCAGATATTGTAAATATGAAAATATTCTTTTAAAAATATTCTGATGATTTATTACTTGTTAGTAAATATTTAATAAATATCTACTAGTCTTTTATCTTAACTTTAGGTTGCCATATCTGCGTAGTTTATGTTTTTCTTTTCACAGGGTTTGCTGATGATTTTGCAAGTGAAATATTTTTATTTTATAAACTTTTGTGGGTCTATTATTTGTCGGCCATAAATTATTGTAACTAAAAAATTTAGTATAGTGGTATAAGGGCATCCTATAATTATGATTAATATAAGTGTTTGCAGATGGTGATGGAAGTTAAAATCACTTCACAAGTATTTTTTAATGCAACTTCTATATTTGCCTTGCTTGAAAAAATTTAAATTAATAACAAAAAAATTTTCAAATCATCAATTTTTAGTATATGAGGTGGTTCTACTACAGGTAGTCTACATATCCTAGCCAAAGTGGAGAGGTCGATATTGATTCCGTTAGTCCGCCATAAAATGAATTTCAACCAATTTAGGTTTGATTTGAAGGTACTTGTATAGCGGGTAGCATCAAAACCTCCCTTGTTATCTAATCTTATTTCACGTAGCCTCCCTTATCTCCTCTAATCTAAGTTATTCCCTTGTTTATTTTTTTGTTTCATGTGTAAGCTGTGGATTAGTCTTATTTAATTATGGATGTTGTCGCATTTGTTTTTGTTTTTGTTCACAATTTCAATAATATCAATATAAAACAATAAATATGAATAAGAAGATATAATAATATGAATATAATACAATAAATATGGATACAAAGATATTATCAGTGGCTTATCAGAGTTATCAGTGTTTAGGTTATAAACATTGGCAGATAGCAGTCAAACGCTACCCACTATTATACAAGTACTGAGTTGAACTAGTGCCAACTCCTGACTCAAGGTTGCTAAGATGATATTTTATATTACGTTTAATTTTTACATAATATATGAGCTCAATGAATATTGTAGTCTTTTCCTTTATACATTTCACAGTGATAAGCTTGTCCACTTCATCTTCTATTTTTCTCTGCTTGGTCTTTATCAGTAATTTCGCATTGAAAATGGTTTTTGGCCACTGAATTCCCAAGATAGAATTCAAACAACTATTCCAGAAGGTTTGCTAATGGGCTGAGATGAATTGAATCACCCTCCATGTCTCTGAGCTAAAAAGCAACTCGGATTGCATATTAGAGCCTTGTGTCCAGATTTATTGGCACAGCACAGAGTGCGGAGCTGTGTAAAAGCTTCCTTAGCCTTTTTGATCCGGCTGTCCAAATCGTCGTCAGCTCCTCCACCAGTTGCCGCTAAATTTCCAAGGTATATGAAAACCTCCAATTCTTTTTTAATGTTTGGCCTTGGATTATGATATGCTTCTCGTTTCTGGCTTTTTATCCCTGGGTCTTTGGGAAACATTCGTTGCTTGACCATAGCTTCATGCTGCCTTATCTAGATTTTCCTTCACCTGTAAACTTATAAGAATTTGCTTGTATATAGGATGATGATGATGATATAGGCACAACTTAAGATCAGATTGTTAATTGATGATTTTACAGTGTTATTCAGTTATCTATTTCACTCCTTTTTTTTTTTTACAAATTATCTTGTTTCCAACAGATCAGCGTTGGAGTGGTAGGTCATGAAGAAACAGTTTTCGACAAACCACTCGTCCCGACAGAGATCCGAGACGTGATATATTCCACGATCCAACCTCACGATATGATACAGGCTGTTTTGCAGCAGGAGGTTGTACTATATTGCGGCAGGCTTATCACTACTAGTCCTCACCTTTTTAAAGGCATTCTCAAGATCAGGGTCGGGTAAGAGCCTTCTAGATCAATTTACATTTTTATTTAATAAAATACTGAATTCTTGGTAAATAATGCATATCTTAAGCTTGAAACCATTTTACTTTTTATTAGACCACATTTTACACTTTCCCATCCATTCTCTAGTCTAAAACTATTATTAATGAAATAATCACTACACAATAGATACTGAATAAAAATTTCTTTAATTATTATCTACTAAAATTTCAACAATTTATTACATTTTTATCTCCTAAGTGTTTAGGTCGTTACCGATTGATAACTATCGATACAACATTTATAAATATTATTTGTCTTTATTACTATTTGTTCAGGCTGTAGCGTTTATTTCCATTTTTTATTTTACATAAAATTATAAATAGTAAACTGTGATTAGAAAGTATTTTTGTTTTGTTTTAATTAAGTTCAAAACATATATATGAACCGAGAGAACTTTATATAGTTCATTTTGATTGTAATAATTACCTGTCTAATGGACTAGTTAATGGTACCACCCCCCCTCACTATGAGCTGCACTGAATTTACCTATGAATGGAGATCGACTGTCTTTCTTCTCTCGCCATCTAGAAGCTTTGAGAGTGAATGGGCGTCTCCCTTTAATATAATCAGCATTAATCTTCATTAGTGTTTACCTCAAAGTATATCTTTGTCGGTGTCTCAACGTTCTTTAGCTGCCAGCTGTATTAAGAAGAGATTCATCTCATACAGTAAAACTGCTAAAATCAGGCCTGATTATTTTTATTTATTATGAAATCAAACCTTTTATAATAGAACACTACCATAGATAGTTTAGACGCTTCATCATAAATTTCCTAGAGAGAATAATTTTTTTTGGAAACGTTGATAATAGATATTGCTGAATCATAATTAATTTCCAATTTACCTTATATTTATTAGTTGCAAATTTTAAATCACTATAAATTTAACTTGTTTTTCTCAAATAATTCATTTAGAAGTTTTTTCCTTTTTATTTCTTTACTATTATAATTAACTTTTTTCCTGTGGAAAATTTCTTTGTTATTTACTTATATATATCATTATAATTTTTGTATAGTTAAGGTAAGTTGTATGTTGCGATCTCTCGATTCATGACTAAAGTAATATATTTATTTGTTTTTCGATTTTTAAATTACTTTGTCTTCTATTTTTTCTTTCCTATTGTTTTACTTTATTTATTTTATTTTAAGGATTCAAATGAATGGCACTTATTGAAACGGGGTTGAGACTATGTTCGTATATTTTACACATCACTCTCCCCATCACCTAGGCATTGTTTTCTATAAGTAAGTGTTATTTTTTAAACATTCTGTAAATTTTGAAATTTCCTTTTTATTTTTGCAGATGGGTACTCGAAGCAATAAAACATTATTTGAAAATAACTAATTCTACAACCAGTATTGGAAATTTAAGCCCTTTCAGGGTCAGAAAGCTGCTTTATAAGGTTCTTTCAGTTAGTGAATGGGCAACAAAGGAATCGTAAGTCTTCATTTACTTAAATTTATACATTATTACTTTCACTTGCCTATACATGAAATATATAGTAAGTGAAAGTATTGCGATCGTGAAAATTTTCAAGTCTGAGTTTTCAACAGAAATACATGCTTTGAGGTCTCCTGTACCGATTCCCGCAAAATGGTCTGTGAGTATGTATGTGACCAGTCTAGCTCAAAAACGAATGAAAGTGAAATTCCATATTTAAGATTTGTATATACTCAGATGATTTCAAAAATTTTAAATGTGAGTTTTACCGGAAATACACGTTTTGAGATCCCCTGAGTCCAAGTAACCAAGTTCCACGAATAGGCCTGTATGTTTTACAGGATTTTCCCGGACCAGAGGGTGAGGGCGGGGAATTTAAAATCCCCTCTGGGACCGGGATGCAAACTCGTGACTATTTTCATATCATAGAATCATACATCCGGTTACCAGGCAACGGCAGTGCAGTGCACACGCGTTAGCCCATTCAGCCACCCCGCCCTCTAAAAGGCCTGTATGTGTATGTGAATAGTCAATCTCAAAAACGAAAAGTCGTACAAAACTGAAATTCCATATTTAAGATTTGTTTATGGCTTGGATGTGATCACAACTTTTTCATAAAGCAAAAGCAAAATCACAACAAAATCGGTTTACCGGAAGTGGCACTTTATATAATCGATGTTACATATTTTTACGATTTTCTCAAAAACATCTCTAATGATTTTGATAAAACTCGGTATATCAGTGTATTATTAAGTTGTTTTTAATATCAGCTGGTTCTTATCCACATTGATGTCACTTTACAGGACTTAAATGTTCATATACGCCTTCCTCTAAGATACTTTAATTGGGTTTATTTAAAAAAATTAGCTGTCACTCGTTGTTAGGAATTGTGAAAAAAGGCTATTTATAACTTTTGAAAGAATTTGATAATTGAATAAAGGGAAAAAAAGAAAAATACGTATCCAGCTTGAAAATGAATATCTGGAAATAATGTCAGAAGGAGGTATACATATATCGTTGGAAAGTGGAGAATTTCAGAAAAAATAATATCTAATTAGTAAATTTGTAGAAGGTAACGGAGAGCAATTAATAAAATATAAATAATAATTTCTAAAAACTAACATTATTTAACATAAATCACATGTTTCCAAGGAAATTAAATACTTTCTTATTAAATGTAAACTTTTAAAATTTGGATAAGTTTGAAAAAAAAAAGTATTAAAAATCCACGGAATCAAGACAATGACATTGTTTAAAATACTATTTCATTGTACTTGTGTGAAAGAAATTAAATATAAAAATATTTCATAGATGTATAAAGCATATGTTTACAAACTTAAATCATTTACTGTAGTTTAGTAATTCTAGATCTGATATTATATTTAAATAATTAGGTATCAACTTCTATTTATTTGGAAAATCGTCATGTAATCTTTTAGAATATTAAATTAGTAAATAATTTGGTGAGTTTAACCTTTGTGATATCACATTATCCACTTACAATTAGTGTGACAACTTTTGACCTATCTATGGCAGCCAATGAAAATCTCGCAATTTCATTTTAGTAGACTTTACAATGGAAAATAATAGTTTTATAACTAATAGTCGCACAGTCTATAATCATTTATAGGTTGAATATATAGATGTACTTTCAAATATCTCTAGGTATATATACATAGCTCAGAGACTGGAGTTGTGTGGTTTATAAAACAGATGGAGTAATGAGGTTTTATTGCCTAGTGTTGGTATAATTAATAGGGCTTTTGTATTTTTAGTGGAGTTAATGATATGTTAGCTGTAGCTCCATTAAAAATTCAAAAACTTTATAATAGCCCAATATTGCCAGAAATTAATTTCTAATCAAAGTAGAGCGGTAAGTGTGAACGTTTTGTGTTGCGCTCCAAATTTTTTCATTATTAAACGACAATCCCTGCCAATTTTTTTTTTTTTTTATTAAAGGTTTAACTTGATTGTTATTTAAAATTTTATGTGGGTTGATTTGGGATAAGGGTGCACTAAGTGTAACTTAAAATAACTATGAAATCATTATTTTTGAAGCTAGAATTTTCTTTTTATTAATTTTGTAAGGTACTGCTTAGAAAAAAAAACTAAAATTATACAGATCTAATGGTGGATAAACACTGATACAGCTATAAGTTAGAAATTGAAAGATTCAACTGATGAGATGAGTAGATTAGATCTGATCAATACTTTATACTTCACTTTTTGGGAACTTTTGTGGCTGAATTATGAAACAGTATTTATAGTCCATGCTCCGTAAAAGGCCTCTCATATCAGTTCAAGATCTGGTTTTAGCTAAACTTATATGCACTCATTCCACATGTATTAAGTTATGCATGTATTATGTTCCGTAAACGGCCTCTCGTACCAGTTCAAGATCTGGTTTTAGCTAAACTTGTATGCACTTATTCCAGATGTATTAAGTTATTATTGACTATTAGTTAAATAAAAGTCTCAATTTATATTTGATATATTTTTTTTATTAATAAAATATTTAAATTTTTAGCCTCAGTTGTGGCGATAGAAGAAGGCTTGAAGGGTGTGTTTGTAGATCACCTCCAAATTTTCATCTGAAAGTTTGGGATGTCCTCTCAGCTACAGAAGGTTTGAAATTCGGCAAGACGGTGATATTGAGGCAACCGATACTGACAGATATGAGTCGTTCAGAGCTCGCCTTTTCTCTTCTGGTCGAGGAAGCGTTGAATAAGATTGATGAGCCAGAGTACAGGCAAATAATTGTGGAGGTATTTTAAGATTATAATAAATTCTGTTAATTTTATAAAATTTAAAAAAAGTTAATTTGATTCTGTTTATTTTTTTATTTATAATCATTAGTTTTATATCAAGTTTTACAATATTATCATTTACTCCACTTCATGGGGCCAATAGATTTTTTTTTTAATTGGGTTCAATGCATTTAAATTATCTAATTACTGCAGAAAAGGAGGTTCATCCTAAAGGTTTATCAATTCAAGCCAGAGAGAGAAAGACAAGAAATAAAAATCTACTTTTCTGGATCAGATAGGATTTTCCGTTGATAACAAACGATAGTAAATTTAAGCATTGGTTTTAGAATGTTTTATTAATAAAAACCATCACAATGGAAGTATTTTTTTCGCTATTTAGATATATTTACCTTAACATATTTAGATATACTTCCAAATGGTAAGAAAATATATAATATGAACTACGCTAGTGGTTTTCATAGATACATTTTCAGAATATATAATTATTGAACAACACAGGAACCTAAACAAAGAGAGGAAATTTTACCAAAAAATTAACGAATGGCGCAAACCTTATCAACCAGTAGTTTTTTCATGCAGAGATGAAAATGGTAATCTTCTGATGGAAAAAATAGATATTTTTGATAGATGAAAAAGATATTTCGAAGACCTCCTCACTAAAGGATTGCGAAATAACAACATTAGTGAGGATGCTGTAACACCTGGTTATAGTACCGATGATAATCTGGAATCAACAGATTGTAGTAGATAGTTCCCTGTATTTACTCCTTTATGTGACATTGTGTGAGGGAATGAGAAGGAATGTATAAGAATGTAAGGTTGCAAGATGAATTATACTCAATTATGCAGTGCACAAATTCAATCAACAAATAATGTAGAAGAAAAAGGACCGAGCAGGAAGCAACAAAGAAGGTACTTGAGGCTGGGACACGGAGGCGAAAGGACGTTACCTGAGAAGAGAAGCCTACTACACTGAAGACTAAGAACGTCAAGCCTATGTTGAAACAGTTATAAGATCGAAGAATGTCGAAACAGTTATAAGACTTTAATAGATTCATTTATTACAGTTGTCAAAATAAATTGTTTTATTATACAGGAGTGAAAAGTCATTTTATTTAGTTGTTCTATATGCCTCACAATTGAAGAATAACAAACCAGATGAGTCAATTCATTCAAAGTGTATTTACTCAGTCCCATATTTCATATATATATTCTTATTGTTTCTTGTCGCTCAGTGTCACAAAAAGGTATTAGATTCCCGAATTTCCAACGACAGTTAAACACCCTCAAAAAGTCTATATCCAGTGCCGGGGTTTTGTTTTAATATTCATGAGTGTAAATAACCTAGTTCCCGGATAGAAGCGGAAGACTATTTGCTATTGGCCCACCAAAAAGGTCATATAGCAATTAACTTAAAACATGTTATTTATAAAATGATGACGAAGTAGAGGAGGCAATAAAAAATCTCCAAGCTAATAAAATTCTAACGTGAACTATTCTTGAGTATATGGACAGAAGAAAAATTACCTAAAGATTGGAATAAGTCTGTGACATGCCCTATAGATAGACCCACAAGAAAGGTGATAAACTTAACTGAAAATTAAACTTAAATGAACTTAAGTGAAAATTAGACATAACACAGAGCTCTACAATCTGTTCAAGGAACCAAATATCATAAGAACCATAAAGCTTGCAAGACTGCAATGGGTCCAATCCCCAAAAAAACTCTGGAGAGCAATGAGCAAGGCTCTAGGAGAGTGGGAAGACCACCGCAGCGATGGCAGGATTGTGTGGCAAGGGATGCACGTGCACTACTTTTAGTGTACATAACTGGAAAGCGGCTGCACAGGATAGGGTTGCCTTGTGGACACGTCTTGAGGAGGCCAAGACTCTTCATGAGTTGTAGTGTTGTGGAAGAAGACATGCAGTTAAAAAAAAATCAGTTAAGTTTAGTTTTGGTAGTGTGTTCAAAGTTTACCAGGGAATGAGTTCTTCAATAAAACATTTGTTATGAAGAATCATCAGTGTTAAGGTTATATTGTTTATGTTAACAGAGGTATGAATTTATTTCATGTTTATTGTGAAATGAAGATTGCACTTGTACGTATGTTAAATTCAAGGTCTCCAGTAAGGATTTTATTTTATATTATAATTTAAATTTAAATTTATTGAGATAAAAATAATCTAAGTTGTTATTGGTTTTTAATCAAAACTGCACACCTGACATCATTAGGTTTCACCACCTAAACGGGAACCAAATGAGTTACATAATATTATTACATATCAATATAAATTTTACATATTTCATGTAATGGATATTTTTTTTATTTTGTTTTAGTTACTACGTATTGTCTCCACGATCTTATCAAGAAATCCAGAAATAACTTTCCAAAAGCAATTTGACCTGGATGACTTAGTCGATCAGGCTATTCAAATGTTCTCAAAGGTAATCCAATCTTTTTAAAATATTTATGATATGATTTATTAGACAATTAATTCAAAATAAATTCAATAATTGGTTCTCTTCTGGAACTGATAGAAACATATAATATTATAAATATATTAAGTAGACTATAAGCCACTTCTGCAATCTCAATTCACTCAAGAATTGACATTCTCATTCTCATTCAATTCTTCAATGTGCGCATAATTTGTAAATTAAATGTAATCATAAAAAAAAAATATTTTGACCATAATCTGA
The DNA here is from genome assembly GCA_928085145.1 of Nezara viridula. Classification (NCBI taxonomy): domain Eukaryota; kingdom Metazoa; phylum Arthropoda; class Insecta; order Hemiptera; family Pentatomidae; genus Nezara; species Nezara viridula. Next base: position 169,177,836 of record OV725079.1, read on the forward strand.
CTTTTTAAAAAATAACTTATGTACCAATTGCAGGACACAGATGTCGTGAATGAGACGGCGGGAAGAAAGGAATTCTTGACTAGCGATGAATCTATAGCCGGAGGATACCTCGCCCGGGCTGTTGTAAATACAGTCTTAAAAAGATCACGATTTATGGATGATTGTAGACTTTCCTAATAAGAATTTGCCTTAGTTAAGACAAAATTAGATTGAATTGTTATCCTAATTTTAGAAACAAATTGTTGTTTTTGTACATATTGTTGTACATTGATTTTTTTTTTTTTTTGTATAAGAGCCTTAAACTAATTATGTTACTGTCTCATGTTTGGTCATATTTATGTCAACGACACAAATTGTATTTATTTTTTTCTTCCTTTTTATAACTATTGGATTGTGTAAATAGGTTATTTTAAATTCTTTTAGTAACACTAAGATCAAACTATTCGAAAAAGTAAATAAAAAATTAAGACTGAATTTGAAGTTATTGATTGTTTCGTTAAATGATTGAAAATATACTTTCTAAATTTAAAAGCTCAAAAGTTCTTTGGATTGACTTCCAAAGTCAATCGTTTTATTTTTTTAAGATTATAAAAAAAAATTGAAATTAATAGAACATATATTTTATACCTGCCTATGTCTCTAAGTCTATACCTATTTCATCTATTTTAACATAATACTGATTTTGTCACTGATACAATCGACTGTCGATAATTCAAAATTCCAGAGACTACAAGGAAATTTCGAATTGTCTAGACTTCGAATTATGAAAAGGTTCGAATTAAGAGTTTTTATGATATTTTTGAAAATATGTATGAGGTTACATAAATTTTATACATACATAGCCTCAAGTAAAAATAATGAAAATAAAAAAAAAATACATTTTAACATTACAATAACATACGTAATTAAAAATTTTTCTGTTTGTTTCAATGAGGCTTGGTATCTCTGATCCAAAGCATTTTCCAAAGTCACCACTGCTGAGAATACTTCATTGTTAACTTCTGTTTCCATCATAAAGTTCCGGAAAGTGCCAAGTGATTTCCTGGGCTCCCTTGGTGTTACATTTATAGTTGATTTTGGTCTTTGTCTTTGTGGTTGGAACCATTCTTGCTAGAAGCTAAAATTTCAGCGTCTGGTAACTTTTAAAATTTTTGTTGTCAGGCACGGTAAGGGAGATGTACTTCTGGCCTTGTACTCATCGTGATAAACTAAAGAGAATTTGGAAGTTAAGCTAAGGTGAAAGGAAGTAATTACGTGGAAAATGAGGAGTAAACATGGCTAGGAAAATTTGAATTTCAAAGAAGAGAAGTCATCTAGTTCAAATTAAAGAACATTCTCTTTCCCACTCATTACGAAAAGGATTTCAAGTTGAGTGCATTAAGATACAGAATTTTTTATTTATCGAAGTCAACAGCTGATGAGTTCAAATTATCGAGAGTCGGCTTTAATTCTTATATCAGTAGTTCTTAACTTATATTCTAACCTGGAATAAGGTTAATTCATTCATGAATCAATTCCGATTCTGAAATAAAGGCACTGTGTAGCAATAATATTTCCATAAATCGTTGAATACGTAACAACAGATTTTCAAAGCTTAGATGGTCTAAGATAGTAATTTATTACATGAATCAATTCCGATTCTGAAATAAAGGCACTGTGTTAGCAATAATAATATTCCATAAAATCGTTTGAATACGTAACAACAGATTTTCAAAGTTAAATGTTTCTAGCACCCTTTATAAAATTATATCAATCCTATCACATACCTACTATTTAATCATCAGGTGGTATCTTGATAGGTTTTTCGTTGTTAAACAGGATGGTGCCAATGCCCAATGTTCATATGCGTCTTTCTCAAAATTCCTTTAATATGGTTTATTTTAAATAACTATCTCTCACAATTCACCTAATCAAGGCAATGACATTGTTTAAAAAACTATTTCATTGTACTTGTATGAAAAAAGAAGTAAAATATAAAATAATTTCATGGATGTATAAAGCATATGTTTATAACCTTAAATACATTTACTGTAGTTTGATAATTCTAGATCTGATATTATATTTAAATAATTAGGTATCAACGTCCGTTTATTCCGAAATATTGTCATGTAACTTTTTAGAAAATTAAATTAGTGAATAATTTGATGAATCTTCCCTTTGTGATATTCCAACAATACCCCCTATTATTTCATTGTGCTTGTGTGAAAGAAGAAGTAAATTATAAAAATATTTCATAGATATGTTTATAACCTTAAATATAGTTTAATAACTCTAGATCTGATATTATATTTAAATATTTAGGTGTCTATCCTCCGTTTATTCCGAAAAATCACCATGTTACCTTTTAGAAAATTAAATTTGTGAATAGTTTGATGAAATTTCCTTTTGATATTCCAATAGTATTCACTTACAATCCGTGTGACAACTTTTGAAATGTCTATGACAGACAATGCAAATCTCTTAATTTCGTTTTAGTAAACTTTGCTTGCAATGGAAAATAACAGTTTAATAACTAATAATTGTACAACCCATTATCAACGGATCATGCAATCCATAATCAACGGAATGTACAATCCATAATCAACAGGTGATATAATAAATAGAACTTTTGTTATTTATGATTTGTTAGCTGTAATTTTTTAGCTTTAGCTCAGTTAAAAATGCAATTCAAAAATTTTATAATAGCGCAACATGGCCAGAAAATAATTTCTATTCAAAATTGAGTGGTAAGTGAATTTTGTGTGTTGCGGGCACCAGATTTTTATAATTGTTGCAAGGGTTATATTAAGGTATATTTCCTCAATTAAATTTGAGAATATCACCTGTTTAAAATTTTATTACAATGAAATAAAATAAGATACTCGTTGAAAGATGTGCCAAAAGAAAAACAATTTCCTCCCCCACCAATTACATAGACAGAGTTCAAATCAGACAGCAAAATTGAACAATGATTGTGCAACATTACAGGAGAAGTTTCCTTTGATTCCTGGAAAAGAGTTCAATAATATTATGAATACAAATATAGAAATAATTACGAACATTGCATTTCATTTAACTTACTGGTAACTTAAATTCCTTGTAAATTTTATCTTTCAAATTTATAATACATATTCCTGGTTGATTTTCAGATAAATAGTTTACACCTCCAATTAAAACAATCCAGTCATTGATATAATGTGAAGTATGGCTATATCGTGGTAAAATATTCAAGTCGTAATATGTCCACACATTAGCTAGAATAATAATTAGACAACATATTATTAAAAATAAATTAATAGATAACTTAGCTGACGAGAAAATAGGATCTTCCGATCCAATTTATGTCAGCGACTATAGTAATCAATAATTATTCTTTACCTGATATATCAAAAGACCACAAGTCATTCAGCGGCTCGAATTCCTGACTCAGACCTCCTGTGATGAAAATTTGGTTGCAATGACCAGTAACTGAGTGAGAAAAACGAGGTGACATTTTACTGTCTAGTTTTACCCACTGTTCATCATGAGTAAACAGCCATGAATCATCAAGAACCTTGAGAAAAGACAGTACATCATAAATTATTCAATAAAATAATAAATTACCAAACCAATTGAAATCAATAATAAGAATCATTTTGAGGAGTATACCAGATGTGTAAATATGAAACTGGAATTCATTCATAGACGGCTCTAGTTGTTAATGTACCTAACAAAGACAAACAATTTCAATTCACAACAAAACAAATTTCATATAACAGCATCGTCTTAATATTGTTGAATATGTCAAGTTTTGTGCATATTCAAAACTAAGATTTTTGGACATCATTACTTTCTGTTACTATTTAAAGAAAACTGCTGCAGAATTGTATTGAATGCTTTTCAAAGCATTTGAGCATGTGAATTGTTTCATTCGATTCATCTTTGGAGTCGCCAGGCGCTCCCATGTCTCCAGTTGGTATGCTGAGATGACGTCGCTCTATCCAAATTTCCGGCAGCAATATCATGTGTATTCCTTTTCCGAACCTTTACAACCAAAAAGCCATCTTACCTTCTTGATTTGTTTACTCCTTGTCCCTCTGTTCATTCGTTCAACACAAGATCCCAGTCCATTAACCTGTTTGTTCCCACTCATAGAACTGTTTCCTTTAAAAAATCCTTTATCATGCGTGCTCCCTTTTTTTTTTTAAATTTCCTACCTATCTCAATACCTAAATCCTCTTCCTTAACCTCATTTAAACTACATTTATTCTTCCACCTCCTTAGCAATCAATCTTCCGAATACATATAAGAATAAAATTTTGTATCAAAGACCAGTCACTCTCATTTGACTGTTATGTTACTGTTACTTATATATTATCAATATTGTTAATCAGAACAAATATGTGAACATACTCATTTATATTTTATGTACAAATCAACTCGTACTCATACCATTACTTAATTTATTTTAATTATAAGGCTAGATTATTATGTTATGTTAGCTAAAAATTTGCTTATTTTTTTATAATGCCAGACAATTTTTAATCCTTTTGTTCATAACAATTATTCTTAGGAGACTAAATTTCCCAGAATAAAATTTCTTTTTCTTTCTTTCAAAGCTTACAATGAGCATGCTCTTGTTAAATCATGGTGCTTTGAGTGGTAAAAAAAATTGATTTTGATGTGAAACATGAAGAATGTGGACGATCACCAAAAAAAATTATGTTATCAATTAAGTGCTGGCTGCTAAAACCCAAAGAAACTGTTAATACGGAACGCAATCAACAACAAAGGATCTATTTGAATTAAGTATTACATACAATAAAAAAAACAAACAGACAGCACAAAGCGATTTTGCTTTTTTTTATGATAATGCATTACCACACAGCATAACCAGAGAAGAAATGACTGACACATTCATTTGGGAAATATTAGTGCAACTGACTTACTCACCAGAAGTGCCTCTGTCTGACTACTATTTGTTTGCATCACTTATTATGAAAATATATCAAAATGGCTTGATGACTGGTTCACCACAAAGGAGCAACAGTTTTTCTGGCATGGCATCCATAAATTGACAGAGAGATAGGAAAAATAAATATTTAACACAAATGCAGTGATGGACAATATTTTGAATGAAATATTTTCTAACATTATGCAATAGATGTGTATTTTCTACATGAAAATTCTAGTTTCATAATTACACATCTCGTAAACAATTCTTTGAAACAAAAAGGCAACTACAACAAATGATTTTGTACTTCTTTTGTGGTCTAACTTCCAGAATATTTAATGTCTACCAACAACTTGCAATTAAATTACAAAAATGTTCAATTTCTCTTTACAATAAACGATGATCGATATCAAATGTACATTTCTCAATTATCTGCTAATTCCAGAGGTATTTTATTCTTATTTTTTAAAACTTTATTTTACAATTAAAAAATAAGTATTCTAATATTTCAATAAATTTTGGTAAAAAAATCTAGATATCAATTTACAGTTAAACAATGTTTAATATCAGCAAGCTTTTATCCTGATAGGACTTAAATGTTAAATAACATTAGTTGTCAGAAATTATTATTTCTAAAATTCTCCGCTTTCCGATATATTATACGTATACCTTCTGACTATTATTTTTGGAGATTCATTTTTGGTCTTGATAAGCATTTTTCTTTTTTTTTTTCTTTATTCAATTATCAAATTCTTTCAAAAGTTATGTTTAGCTTTTTTTTATAACTCCAAAAAATGAGAGATAGTTAATTATTAAAAAAAAAAAATAATAATAATAAAGGTACTTTAGAGGAAGGCATTTTGAACATAGGGCATTAAAGAATGGTTAAACGACATCAACGGGGATAAGACCTAAATGATATTAAAGAGCACTTAATTATACAATGATACGCCGAGTTAGAGCCGTTTTTGAGAAAATTGCAAAAATGTGTTTCAGCGTTTACATAAAGTGGCACTTCTGGTTAACCAATTTTAACGAAAAAGTTGTTTTCGTTTTTGAGCTGGACTGTTCACATACACACAGAGACCTTTTAGTGGGACATCGTTATTTGGACTCAATGGACCTCAAAACGTGTATTTCCATTGAAAACTCAAATTCAAAAATTTTCACAATCGCAATACTTTCCCTTACTATATACTACATACATAGGTAAGTCAAAGTAAAAATATATATAATATATAGCATTTGTATTTACCTTTAGAAGCACACCCTTTTCAACCGATAGACCTCCACATAAGAACACACCTCCATTAACATTTAAAGCACAATGCCTTCTTCTTCCTTCAGGATAGCTTTCGTTATGCTCAACTTTTCTTCCACTAATTCGAACGTCCTCTCCATCTTTTTTAATTGTTATAACAAACCCTGATTTGTTAACCTGATTCACTGGTGAAGTCCTGCCACCGTAAAGGAGAAAAGAAGTTTCATTTTTGGAATCCGACAACAATGAACATGTATGGTATAAACAATCCCATGTGATTCCATCAACCGAAGGAGGAGTAATTTTCTCTACCTAAAAACAAATTTATAGGGTTTTGTAAATAACCAAATAAAGTTAAATATTAATAATTTGTTTTGGCGGGAATAGGCGAATAGCCTTCCGCTTTAGTTGGGGAACTAGGTTATTTACACTCGTGAATATTAAAACAAAACCCCGGCACTGGATATGGACTTTTTGAGGGTGTTTAACTGTTGTTCGGAATTCGGGAACCTAATACTTGTGTGGCACTGAGTGACAAGAAATAATAAGAATATATATACATCTGAAATGTGGAACTGAATAAATACACTTTAAATGAATTGACTCACCTGGTATGTTATTCTTCAGTTGTGAGGCATATAGGACAACTAAATAAAAGGACTTTTCACTCCTGTATAATAAAACAATTTATTTTACAACTGTAATAAACGAATGTATAAAAGTCTTATAACTATAGGCTTGACATTCTTAGTCTTCAATGTATTAAGCCTCTCTTCCCAGATAACGTCTTCTCGTCTTAGTGTCCAAGCCTCAAGTGCTCTTCTCAGTGTCCTTCTGCCAGCTGTTGATACCTGCTCTGACCTTTTTCCAGCGTCCTTCTTCATCGATTGTTTATTGATAAGAGACTTTTCCATGAATAATTTGTCCACTGCATAATTGAGTACAATTCATCGTATAACCTCACATTCCCATATATATTCCCTCACACAATGTCACATAAAGGAGTAAATACCGGGGGATGTCTACTACAGTTTCTTGTAAATAAAGGAAAACAGCATTTAATTATAAATTTAATGGGATGATAGTAGATCTCAAGAGCTACAATAAAGTTTATATATTAAACAATGGTCCAGTTTTCTGTTTTTTTAAGTAAGTTACGTTTTATGATGGATAGGAATCCATTACTAAAAAAATATTTGATTTAAGTAATTACTAATTATTTCACAGTAAACTAGACAAAAACTTTACTTCAAATGAAAGTAGAGTTTGTCATTGTTGTAAAACCATTTGTTTTGTGTGAAAGCTATTATACATGTTTGTCGCATTGCAGCAATAGTGAAAACAGATCAGATAAGATCTAAAAGATAAAATTTAATCCACGCCAGCTACAAGATGCTCTCCGCTCATTCCATCGCAGATATCCACAGAGGCATCAACTAGAGCAGACTGGAGGGCCCTCTCAGTTAAATAAGATGTCTATGTATTTCATCAAAATACAGTCCACTGCCAAAATAAGTCTAATGTTGCCTATGTTGAACTCATTAGAGCTATTTGCCTGTTTTTAATAATTAAATTTGGAAAGTTACTTAAACACCATTTAAAGAGGTTTTTTGAGCGGATAAACTAAGTTCTGTTTTAAAAAAAATCATGAATTATCCATGATTTTTTTTATACCCTCCAACTATACTACAGATATCTCACTTTTAAATAACTTCCTTGCTTAATAAGCTTTTTAATAAATAAAAAGTGTATTTATGAATATCGTAATGTATACAGAGAATGGAAAAATTAAACCTTTGCAATAATTTACTGTAATCAGTTTTGCTGAAAACATGAGTGCTTTTAGATAACAGGATATTAAATCGCCTCATTTTGTTTACAATTTGAGATAAAAGATGATGAAAAGAGATAAATTAATACTTATTTCCTAATAAACCTCAACTTCATTAATATAGACTTATTTTCAATATTTTATTTTTTATTATTATTTATTTATATGATATTTACAACTGTATAGAAAAAAATACATCTGGTAAATTCGCATATGGATATAATGACATGGAACACATGTTGAGAAACTACCCATTGGTAGCACTCTAATAATATGTCTATATTAGAAGATCACGTGGCCATGTTCTTTTCAGATGCCTCGGAGGGTTATCAGGAATCGAATAGGAAGCAAGGTTAGAGACAAGAGGGTTGGGCCAAATCTGATACATAAGGAACATTAAGGTCATTATGGATAATTTTATTTGTAACAAAGTAAGGAGCATTCAGGATTTTACGAAGGATTTTGGATTGTAAGGATTGGATACGAGAGGAATTCGATCCTTTAGTGGAGCACTCTGGCTCAACTCTGAAAGTCCAAACAGGTCATGTAAATTAGTCTTTTATAATTGATTGGAAGGTTAGAGCGTTTGTCTAGTAAGTGTTGAAGTAGTCGGAAACGTAGAGCTGTTTCTTGTCGTTTCAGTCTGGTATGAGGATTCCAAGTTAGACGTTTGTCCAGATGGAGTCCTAGGTAATAGATTTGTTCAACAGGAATAAGTGAGGTGTTGTTAAAGGATACTGAAGGACAGGAAATCATTGGTTTACGGCGAAGAGTGAATGTAATTTGATGGGATTTATTGGAATTTATTTTAATTCTCCAGTTCTGACACCATTCTTCAAGGTTTGTGATGTGGGATTGAAGGGTTCGGGATGCAATAGATGGGTCGTTATTAACTGATAGGATACATGTGTCATCAGCATATGTGGTGATGACAGTGTCGGGATGGGTTGGGATATCAGCTGTATAAACTGTGTAAAGGATAGGACCTAGGATACTACCTTGAGGAACACCTGCAGACTGGGAAAAGTGGGATGTATAGACATTGTTGTGATTTACTTTAAAGTATCTATCAGTAAGGTAGGAACGGATAATGAGAAAGTATGTATTTTCAATATTTAATATTGAAACTGTGTTTTTTACCAAGATCTCTATTATAGGGATTGATCTGTATTTATAAGTGAGTATTAATCATAATATTTACATTTAAAATAAAGAAACTTAATGACTGCTTGAATTATTTTCATGAAAACATAAATATTATGAATAGGAACATTTAGTTGATCGCTTATAAATATGCATCTATTGCTATAATAGAGATCTTGGTAAAAAAAAAAAAAACCACAGTTTATTATCACTTTAAATGATAAATATTTGAAAAATCATTATTTTAAACTGTTTTTGTTCAAAATAAAATGCGTATTTAGGCAGTAATGTTAATTAAAACACATCCCAGGTAATGAAAAAAAAAATTAATGCTATTATTCATTGTTGTGATTTTTCCTGAAAACAAGGATAAAGTATATCAAATAACCTCAATTTTTTATAGAAATTGAAGTGAATCTCAACCTATTTCGTAATAAACCTCAACTTGATTAAAATGGAGTTAAAGCTTAGTGAAGAAGGCAGTTTTTTTAAAGGTGGGGTACCTGGCAATAGCAAAAAACGGTATCTGGGGTACAAAATGGGTACCGTTAAATTGGGGGAAAGCCTTGTAGTAGAGTGTGATCAACTCTGTGCACAACAGATGTTCTAAAACAATGCTTCCTCACTGAACCGAAGACACTTCAGGAGGGCTTGCAGTGGTATTTGTCAGTTTTTTCCAACAATGAGAATAAAAGTAAATGTTACACATGAAAAATCATTACAGTACATAAATATTTACCTTCATAGTTTTCAAATTCAACAATCCCATCTGTTCCATCCTCTTATGTTTGCTATCATTAGATATTCCAAATCCGCCAATTATCAATACTGCGTCTGAATTCCAAATTGGCAATGCAGAATGTGCATATAATTTTAACCCCAATTCTATCAAGGCATCCCATCCAAGCGTGGAATCATACTGCACAAAATCTGAAAAGAAAAGATTTTTTAAATGAAAAAATATATTTTCTATAGACTAAATGGTAAATTACCTTGTCCGTATTTACAAATATATTGCTATTACATATTTAATAATTACAGATAATTGCAATGAGATTTAGGTATTTACGTAATCATGATACTAAAAGAAGATTAAAAAAAATAATGAAATGAAAATATTTTTATTATCCTGGGATCGTTGTCCCTTTAGAACAAAGTATAAATACTAAGAAAATGCCTGTGTGGCCATACATTAAATTAAATATTTTCAAAATAATATCTAATTAAAAATAAAAATATAGGAAGAAAAAAGAACAAGTATATACATATATAGAATAGCCAAAGGAAAATAAAATAACATAAGTAAACAACATGGTTTCTGGGGATCTTAAGAAGTTCTCTTATGAACATTTTGTGATCAGTTGGATTGGGAAAGAAGTAGGTGCTTAAAAAGGAGAGATTTGAATGAGGAAACTGATTGTGCATGTCGGATATCGGAAGGAATAGAATTCCAAAAGGAGACGGCTTGAATTACAAAGGATTTGTCAAACACAGCAGTTCAGTGAGGAGGAGGATAGAGGTCAGAAGTATGGGATCTGGTCGGACGGGATTGAATGGAGGATTTGAATTGTAGGCTCTGAAGAATATTAGGCGTTTAAGTTTGGCTTCTAGTTCTCCCGAGAGTCCACCATACACCATACAACCATAGTCGAAGTGGGAGAAATCAAAACAGGAAACATCAGTTGACGGGTTTTGTATGGAAGGAGACAGTGTATAATATAATATAATATAATGATAAGTATAATATAATAATAACACTGAAATACCAATAACTGAATTACCAGTCAACATTTTGGCATTTCAGGCATCACCAGAATAAAAAAAGCCTGCAAATTACTACACAATGGTTTATTATTTCCAAACAATGTTACATCTAAAGTAACATTACCTTCCAATGATCATAAAGAAAAATAAATAAAAGATTATTCCTATTATTGGCCTAAATATTTTTTATCATAAGTAATTTGCTAAGAAAAATATCATTGCATCAGTAACACCTTCAAAAGTTAAAAACCAAAACAAAGGATATAACCTTTGTTTATATGAAGTAGTATATATGAAAAATATCTAGAACACCATATATTTGCTCCGAATTTCAACGATTTTTTTGTTGTATTTTTTAGGAAAATTTGAAAACTTTTAAGTAACCATAAAATATCAACAAAAAAGTGTATACTTTTTAAATTATTTGGAAATCTAATTTTACCACCCCTCATAACTTTTTTCCAGCTTCTTTTCGTTGAAGTATGTTATATAAAATTTATAAAGGATAATCGAGGAAGAAGACTTTAGCCAAGTTTCATTGAAATCGGTACATTTGTTTAGTTGCTACAATCTTTATCAAGACAGGATTTTTGCCCATCTTGAAAGGAAAGGGCGGATAGTAATGTCGATGTACGATTATCCATGAGTGATGTCTGACTTTGATTCCGAATTTGAAAAATATCGATCCAGTAGTCTTGGAGAAAATGCGTGGATGGCGGATGGACAACAAATATTTATTCACTTTTGGAATTCTACTTATCCTGAAAGGTAAAACGTAAAATGGTAGTGCAGGGAGGTGATTGGGCCGAGATCACGTTAAACCGTAAGGTTTTTCCTATTAATTAATTATATAATTAAAGAGTATCCACTTTATAGAGACTGGGTGTATCCCAGAAGGGTCTCCCGACCCCAGGGTCGATCCACTGCTGATGAAAAATTACTAGTCATCAGCTGGATTCAAAACTGGGACCTTGGGCTTTGGAAGTCAGTGCTCACCCACTGAGCTACCCTGCTCTCCAGGCAGCATCAGATACTGACATTAGTATATTCAGACAGATAAGATAACATAGATCCAAACAATGATAGCTCATTTCACATCATTGGTCTTAAAAAGACTAATGAAACAGAGGCAGTACATCAATTCAAAACAGTTGTATTTATTTACTGCTCCCCATACGGAGTTATGAGCTATGTAGTTATGGAATTAAAGCAGTGGGTAATGATTATATTTCTAGAGAACTAATAAAGGTATGCAGGGAAGCGGGAGTTTCTAAAATACATCTTATGGTTAGAAAACAAGTATGATCCTGAAGAATAGAAAGAATATTATTGTTTTTCATATGGTCATGTTTGGGTGCTAAATATTATGTTTAGTCAAGTCCTACCTGATTTTTTTTTTTTTTATTAAATACAGTTAATGTTTTATTTGTATATATACTAGTCAACAAGAACACATAAATAAAGAATACATGAGCATTGCAACAGTAAACTAACCACGAGATGTAGAGAAAGATGAAAAAAATTTGGATGCCTTTTCGAATAATCCTTTGGTGGCGGCAGACAAAGTGTAATGACTTGAAGTTAAGTGCCACTCCTCCCACTCATCAAAAGGTTCCAAATTCAATACTCTTTTGTGTTCTTCTTGTGATAATATCTTGTTGTATATTTCAAAAGCTCCGACACTGTAGCTATCAGTGAATCCCTAAAATTTAATTATATTATTTAAGAAATATAAGTAAAAAATCAAAACAAATAACACAATTCACAACAGGATTGTACATTTATTCGGCTATGCAGATGATTTGGACTTAATCGCTTTCCCTGGTTTAGCATTTAAAGAAAATTTCTTATCTCTGAAATAGGTGGCTGTGGAGATGGGTATAGGAATGAACCCAGATGTTTGTAGAAATAGGCTCTTCTGAAAAAGTTCCAGAAGGTGGGTTATTTTATTTATCTCGTAAGAACTATAATAACATATAATCTTGTATCTTTGGAGATAAATAAAATATTTATCAATACCAATAAATGCTGTTTTGGGCTGTGGAGACATGCTCATTTTTATCACGATGAAAAAAAATGTTATGTAAAAAAACATGGTTACACAAGTACTAAGTCTTAATTTTGATAAAATGATGCAAGAAGGAAGAAGAAAGATGGAGATTGCTATGGACAGATGAAACGGCGCAAGATGCCAGGCTTAACTTGAACTTCTGATAACTGAAGGGCAACCACAATGCAATGAAATTAAGCCTAGTCCACACTAGTAGACATATTGTGTGAATTTGGTTTATGAGATGTTTCTAGGTTGTCTACATAGACAGGTCTATAGATCAATCCGCGTCTATGGGCCAATTGTGAGACCAAAAATCACAGATCTAAAATCTCCCGATCGGAATGGGAAACTGCATGCAATATTAGGCATGTTGCGCAACATTTTGACAATGTGGATGTCACTTAGCCTCCAGAGACGAGACATGTCTCAGTCTGTTTCCAGCTAGGAGGCGGGGATGGCAGAGGGGGCTAACATGTTTGCAGAGCACCACGCATTGCCTGGCAACCCAGACAGAAGATTGTGTGATAAAATAATACCGAGTTCACGTTCTGGTGCCAAGGGGGTCTTTTAACTCTGGCATTAACCCTCCTCCTCCTTTACCTCCTGACCTGGGAAAACTCCTGTATAGCCTAAAAGATGAGGTAGAGGAGAACAAAAAAAAAACGTCTATTTCCAGCTACCGAGTGGTTGGCTTGGCTGTATGCAGTTATTTTCCAAACTTTTACAATTCTTTTGAAAACATGTGATCTAACGAGAAAGTTTTAAAATTAATTGAGGATTACTATGGCGTCTTCCAGTCTTAATTTATTTAATAATGGATTACTGAATGAGGTACTTCAGCGAGCACTTAGCGCATCCACCAAAATTTATGTTTTCACATTCTTTCACTTGTAATTTGCACTAAGCAGGAACGAAATTCCTTACAAAACAGTGTCCTGCATGGTGAATTGCGAAGATGAGACCGAGAAATTCACATCGTAGTGCAGACGCTAGATGAGAAAAAGAACGGGGTCTCTAGACAGTCTATAGATCATGTCTTGAGACCATCCATAGATGGTCTATAAACAAATCATGCAACATGGTCTACTAGTGTGTACTATGCTTGGCACCAGATTGTAATGCCATGTTGCACAGCATTACATTTTCATAATATCATCAAAACGGCTCTTTTGGCAATGCAGTCTATAGATAAATATGTTTTTCGACTAATACACAGCCATTATTCTGAACAGGGTTCCCAATTTGGTACATATTCATATATTAGTGCATATTTACATATTGGTAAATATCCCATATTCTTTAAGTTACCAGGAGCTCAATAATACAGAGAGATGTAAGAAGATGAGGTGAATCTTTTTATCTCTTTCAATAAACTTTTTAAAATCATACTTTACCGCTATTGTAAAAATATAAAAGATAGAGTGTATCAAGCCACTGCCATCTATAATTTTAACAAAACATACACATGATTTATACCGGTATATTTGATCTTCTTTCGTCCTGTATTTTTCAACAGATTTTAAAGGGCTCTCAATAGTAGAAAAATGGTTTATCATTACTCTTCCAAAACCATCATTAGGATTTATTTGTTCATACACCATAAACATAACATTCTCTAGTCCAGAAGCCCAATGTATGATTTTTGTTGACCTGAAAAAAAATAAAAATAAAATATAATACTTACAATTATTATTAGATATAATAGACACAACATTCTTCAGACATCAGGCGAGTCTCTAAACTCAGTGCTGAGTTCATTGATTCAGCTCGTCACATTGTTCATCAAATGAATCATAAATGGCTCAGCAGTTCTTTTTCTTCATTCTTTCCTCTATATGGCTATTTCAGGTTGTAAAAAAACAAAAATTAATCCTTATATCATCCAGACTTCTGAACAGCTTGGTCCCAAGGTCTGTAGGTCGAGGCCATATACCCCCCAAATGCTGAAAGTTCTGCAGAACATGCTCTGTGGTTCGTTTATTTTGGCCACATTCACATAGGGGGCTGGGTCCTATCTTCCTGAAAAGGTGTGATTTTAGGCCGCTATGTCCAGTTCTGAGGCAAAAAATGATAACTAGGTCTCTTCTGGTTAGCTTGAAATAATCGCCATGGGGATTATGATTTGGGTGACTTGCTTTCAACCTCTGTCTTACGGCTGCTTTATTAATAATTTTGCACTCCTCCAATCTAGAGATACTGTTAATTTAAGGGAGCAATGTTCTTTCTTTAGCCGATCGATCTGCAATTTCATTCCCCACAAGCCTACAATGTTCTGGAATCTATTGTAGAACCACCTCTTGGTACTGCACTATCAGATCTTTCAGTTCCTCAGCTAATGTACCTTGTGTATTCTTCCATTTATGATTCAGGCATTCAAGAATGGATGCTGCATCTGTCAGGAACACAATAAATGAGAGTGGGTACCTCATAAGACTCTTTTGGATTATGGCTGCAATCAAAATGGAATCATGCTCGGCTCTATAGTTCGTTGAGATGAGTCCAGTGAGGAAAGCTTTATGGAGAACATATCCATTGGGTAATTCAGTATGGATGTCCCCTCCTCCATTTGCAATGGCATTTTCAGCAGACCCATCTGTGTATAACCTCGTCCATTTGTTTTGGCAATTTAATGTACTCTAGAGTTCAGACTTTGGCTTCCAGTGTATCGAGGTCACTTTTTTTTTGTTATGCCTGGCATCTTTGGATTGACTCTGTTTGATCCGTTATGCTCAGCAGTTCCATCGGCTAGTAGGGTCAATGGATGTAACTTCATATTATTTCTCATCTTACATAACATAATTATATTTATGAGAAGAAGTTGGTCGGGGAGTGCGGTCAAATAAATACTAGATTAAAAAAAAAAGAATTATTAAAAAATACCACATCTTTCCCTCTCCCCTCCCCCCCTCCTACGATCTACTCCTCATATTATATCACGGTCAACCATCTCTACATCATTATAATTATATTTAGTTTACTTTCTATCTAATTCAGTTTTAAAATAAAAAAAATCAGTAGGTAGAGTTTTTTATTTGTAATGTGTTTAGTTACCTTCCAGGAGAGTCAAACTTCCACTTATTCCAGCAGGTCATTGATAAACTCAAAATAAATCACAGTCCATTCATTCATGGATTCAATCGATTAATGGATTCCATAAATGGAATTACCATTGAGTTTAGAAACTTGCTCATACTGACATATAAAGCAGATAGTTTACTTATTTGAATATGCTAATTTCAAGAACTACCAGTCCTATTTCAAAATTTTTGTTCACATTAAATTGACTGTTCATAGAGGAAGGCTTAAAACTGTATAACATCAAGCAATGGCCCATATGAAAAGAGTAGCAACCATAAACATTGATGAATCAGGAAATCATTATACAATTGATTTAATATAACTTCCTTCAAATATCGTTCACAGTCACTACAAATAACGGAAGGAACTTTCATAAAACAGTTTTTCCCATGCATCACTATATATTGCCTTATGGAGAAAAGAAGTTTAAATATAGTCTAAATTTTGTAACTTCAAGCATTCAATTTGTACCAGTCTGCCAACTCAAAGCAAGGTCATTTCAAAATGGTACCAATTGGAAAAAGGGAATTAAAATATGTAAAATTTGAATTATTTGAAGGTGATATGTAACAAACCAAGAAAATTATTAAAATGTAAAGAGTTAGTAATAATGAACATAATTTTTCAATATTTATTATTAATTAAACAAAAACACAATAGAACAACACTAATGAGAAGTAAATTAAAGCTTTTGAAAAAAGTAACAAATAGAGAAAAACAATAAAAAAATAATAAGAGAACAATTTACATAATGCATGTTAATAATACTTACGATTCTTCTGGCATATAAGTTATCGCACATTCAGAGAAAAATAAAGTTGGTTTTCCAACATCGAATCCAATGCCAGTAAGAACAGACTGTAATTCTTCAATTTTAGTCATGTCTTGGGATATTATAGAGTAATGTTTACTTGTTAGTCCAAATGAAGTTTCTATATAAAATGTTATTATAATAATAGACAACAAAAACGCAAAATTCAGAGAGAAAATAATTTTAAAATACCTTGAGGAGAAATTAGTTTACTTATAACATTTTCATTATTTTTAATATAACTTATTTTCCTTTTGACCACATCACTAAAATCTATTTCAAAATATTTTATATTTTCATGTTTTTGAACAAGCCGAAAAAAAGTAGTATCAAATCCAGCTCCTAAGGAAACAATCTAAAACAATATTTAAAATTAGTTATAAATATTTTCATATTTAAAATAACATTTTTGAATTTTATAACTAATTGACATAGAAAAGATACACCCTAAATGGAGTGAGCAAACACATATTTATGAACATATCAATATTTAGATAACATTGCCCATACTATCAGCATATAAAGAGACAAGAATAGAAAATAAGTGAGTAGCTTTAGCTAGCCCATGATGGATGTACTCATCGAGAGGAGTCTCAACTCTGTATTCATACTCGATAAAAATTGTGATTTTAAAACTGCAGAGCGGTTCTTCTCCGCTCAATGAAAGCATCAAGACCAAGTGCCACAATGATTGCTGAGGAAGTGCATACCTGTCATCTTTCTATTTAAAAATGCCTTGTTGCAATACCAGGAAAGAGCAGAAATGAATATACTTATTTATATGTACATACATATTTATATATAACTACACAATAATTAATGTTATTAAAAAAGTGTTTCAACGTTCTACTTACAATCCGTTACTTCCTTGAGGATTAAAGGATAAAACTGCACAAGAAATTGCTTGTTTAGTTCATTACTAAAAAATATTTCTTCGGCAATGGCTTGTACATCCAAAGAATATAGTTTTCATCTTAAAGATTGTAAAATATTTTCAACAGGGTTTAAGTTTGCGACATATTGGAAAAAAATGTCAGACTACCTCATACTACAGTGAAATACATTATAAAAATATTTAAATCCGGATCAGTGAACAATAAACCGTCCAGAGAGAAAACACTTGTTGACAGTGCGAGAATCTCGTGAAAAACATCCCAAATTAATTGCTAGAGAGCTTTTGGCTCACATCCCGTCAGCTTATGGGAAATCTGTAATACCCCAAACCATGAGGAATCAGCTAAATGAAGCTGGCTATAGAGATACAGCGGTAAGAAAAATACATTCTATAAACAAAAGAAACAGAAAAAAAAAAGACTGGAATTTTAATGAGAACATGTAAATAAACCCAACATGTTTTGGGAAAATGTGTTGTTTTCAAATGAAAGCAAGTATAATATATTAGGATCTGACAGAAAAAATATGTTTGGAGGAAAAAAGGAAATGCATCTGAATCCCAAAATCTACAACCCACACTGAATAACGGAAGGGACAGTGTCATAGTTTGAAGCTCCATGAGTGCCACAGGAGTTGGTGAACTAACTTTTATTGACAGAATTATGAATGCTGACAAACATGTGAACGTGTTGCAATACAATTTAAAAAGAGTGTGAGAAAGTTAGGAATAGAAAAAAGAATAAGCACACGGCCATAAAACCAAACAATTGTTGCTGTATAATGTTCGAAAAATTCTCAAAACATCCACACAATTGCCGGATCTTGATCCAATTAAAAATTTATGGGCGCTGCTGGGGGCTCTCGGAATGACTTAATAAACAATCTTATAACTTGGGAAGAAATTGGACCAGAGACCAAGAGGCCTGTGGAACCGATGCCAAGGAGACTCAATATTGTGATAAACATGAAAGGGAACCTTACAAAATATTAAAATTAATTGAGATTGATATTTATTATATTTTCTTTGGGTTAGTGAAATGTACGAATATTATTTTGCACTTCATCTTGAAAATTTTGATATTTTTCATGCAATATGAGTTATAAAATTTTACTTTAGGTACTGGTACTGGAACTTTAGGGGTAGAAAATATAAATAAACATTTTTTTGGCTAAAACATATGGTGTACGAATACTTTTTTTGGTCAGAGTATTTGTATATACCGTTTGGACATACTAATTTCAGAAACTTTACATTCAATATAAAAACTTCTTTCTGCTTTAGACAGGACTTTATAACATCCAGTTACTACCCACAGCAACAGAACGAAACTGTAAATGCCAATCGACCTGGAAAACCAGGAAATGGCACTTGAACAACTTCCCATATATTTTATAGTCACTGTAAAGAGCTGACAAAAACTTTAAGAAAAATTGAATACAATTTAAGATATTACCCTTTCTCCTACCAACCGTTATGTTTTACCTAGATTAGTAGAAAATTTGGATATATGTTGTATTTTTTTATTTATTTATTAGCACTTTATTTTTTCACATAAATTTCAGATGTTTTTCAGATTCATATGGTCATCTACCCACCATTTATAGGAAACCAATGTCATAGCTTATTGCAATTCAAACAGGATATTTGCAAAATTAATAAATAGCAGAGTAGAATGAAATCATCAGCCTATGATGAGAAACTTTTCAAGTTAAACTGAACCATATAATAGCATTAAGTAATAATCATGGAATACCACAGGTAATTTTATCCTAAATTGAATATTGATTACCTGACATTCGACCTGAGGCTCTAGTGTCAGAAATAATTTTATACCCTCATTCACAACAACAGCTCGAACATAATATCCAATATTAATTAATGGTGATCTTCTCTTCAGCTTAGGAGAGAGATATTGCATAAAATCATCAATAAAATATCCTCTATGCACCATAGAATGTTTTGATGCAATACTATAATCATTAGTTTCTTGCACCTGCATAGAAATGTCTCAGTTTAGTTCCAGAAAATAATATTAATAACATTATTCAGATAAAACAAAATTGATAATTATATATCATAAAACATGAATATCCATTAATAATATTTGTAACAAGAATAAACGTATAAAATAGTCATTTCTGTTCTGAGCTTAGAAAAACAAACCTGACAAGACATTATTCAATATTTTTTTCACCTCGGTATGGTTGATATTTGCAATGATGCAGAAAATAAAAAAAATAATTATGTCAAATTGTAATTAAACAATATTTTCTATCTGAAATCATTTTTTAGAACTTTTCTTGATGGAAAACATACAAGTAAGCTTTCTATTGGATTTGTGGATTGTTATAAATTCAAGAATGAAATCCAAACAAAATTGAAACTTGAATATTATCTGTTGATAGCGCAAATAGGTTACATTGGATGTTATAGAAGTATTGATGTACCAAAGAGGTAGGTGCTGTGTAGATATAAAACTTTTTAACAAGACAAACAAACGAAAATTTAGTAATTTTTATCACTTAAGTAAATAAATGTGTTGTTAGTAGTTTCTTTGGTTTATCGTTCTTGCTAGCCTCAACCAGGGAATTATAAGCAATATTATTACTACCTTATTCGAGCCTTGGTATGTCAATAATACGTAGCCAACACTGTCAGTCTGAAAGACGGTCTAAGGGATGTTTGAGATTGGTGTTGATGTTGAGATTTTCATTGATGGTGTAGCAGATCCAGAATTTAATTTTGGGGGGCTTCAGCCCGAAAGCTTTTTTTTACATACATATATAATAATAATTACTTAGGGAAAAAAAAGAAAGAAACTACCTATATGAAATAGTGTTAAATGATTCTTGAAATCCAAATAAATGTAATTATGCGAACAATAATACTTTAAGAGATAATGTTTTAATATTTTTTACCATAAAACATGGTTACAGTTACTGTTTTGGGAGGAGGAGGCTTCAGCCTGAAAGCCCCTCTCCTCCGTAGATCCGCCTGTGGTGTAAGGTTAAGATTGATTTCCAAGAATCAGAGCTTCATTAATGAGAAGGAGAAGGGAGATGGAGGTAAAAAGAAGAGAGAAGATTAACCGCCAATCTTGTTAAAAAGTTTCACTAATGTATAACGCGTCTCATTAATGTATATCGCGAATTTTCATTAAAAAAAAACAAATGGTTTGTGATGTATCTATTGGTAGATACTTCCATTTTCAAGTACAAAAAATATTATATATTTTTTATATAATTGTAGTACATGGGCTAAAATAATATAAACAAAAGACTGGTTAGGTATCTTCTGGTTTAGAGAAATCGAGAAAAAAAATATGTTTATAAAACTTGAATCGTATTATCATAAAGACAAAAAAGGAGACCAGTTTTTAATTTTTGTCCCTCTCATTCTGGTTAGGCTTTGTGTACCTTTGTATTAATTATTTGGTTAACCTCAAAACACGTTTGCACATATATAATAGAAATTAAAGGATGGAATTCAATAAAATTGTTGCTACATTTTTTTTTATCAATACCGAAAATCGCATAAATGATAGTAGTCGATACGCCCGTTACATCGATTTGACTACAGAAAGAAAGACAGATGCCGACCAAATTTGTTCTTTGATGTATGGAACTTAAAACGCGAGTGGAAATTTTCGATTCTGAATACAGCCTTTTTAACCTCTCGCACAAATAAAATGCTTCCCTACCTTCGTTGGTGAGGTAGTAAAACAAATTTTTACTTATATTTCAGAACGTATTATCTTTTCCGTAAGTAATATAGTACAAGTATTAATGTCACTATTTGAATTATCATTTTTGATTTTTAATAAACAAACTTGTTTTTTATAATACCGTAGTGTCAACCGTATCCACTGGTAAACTCACGGGGAGGAGAAAGCTTTCGTGCTGAAGCCTCCCAAAATAGAAAAATATTTTTTTAAATCATATAAACAGTGGACCAGACCTCCTACCATGCACCTCCTGCACCTCCCCTCTCAGCCCCCCCTCCCACATCCCAATAAATTGCATATTGTGTTCCTAGTAATTATTTATAAAAAAGCCAATATTCCCTCCAAAAAAGTGAACGCATTGTCCCTAATGGCGTCCAAACATGATAGATTCACGACTTCGACTTTAATACTATTTTCTTCAACAATAAAATACTATTTTAGAATATAATATTTATTTGATCGCACCACCCGACCATCTCCTTCTCATATTATAATCACGGCCAACCATCTCTACTCTCATCTCCCATACGACTTCGACTTTAGTTAATTTTCCGGTCACTGATATTCAGCAGTTGGCTTAATTTCGTAATTATTGGCCTTTTATTAAAGCTAGATAGTCAGAGAATAATAAAACATAAAAAAATATTTAAAATAATTGGCCTTAGCAATAAAAAACAAAACAGTAAAGTCAATTTAAAAAAAAAAAGATTTAAAATCAAGCGTCGTTTTTAATTAAACAGCCAATAACGAAAAACACCCAAAATAAAACATGCATAGAATACATTTCTCTTTCTATATCACTAATTGTTTTTTAAAATATTTGAAACGGTTCTTTAGAAAATAATACCCTAATAATAAGAAAATAATACCAATAAAATGCATTTAATCAGTGGAAAAACGGCAGGGTTGTAGGCGCTATGGGAGTTTATTTTGATGAAGGTGAAGTTATCAGTAAGGAAGAATTAGAGAAAGGAATGGACAAGTTAGCAGGAAATGATTGCTGAAATGCTGGATGTTTCAGCCATATTTTCGTCTGACTTCAGCAAGTCTGATTATACGTTATGCATGAAAAAGACTATATCTTCGCTAGGAAAAACCTTTGTGAAGATATATTAAAATAAAACAAAATTTCCATTTTGATTCACACAACAGATTAATAACCGGGCAAATAAAATACCATTGAGAAGTACATAAAGAAAAAAATTGTGAAAGACAAGAGAGACAGTTTATGAAAAACCTCAAAAACTTTTTTTTTTTTTTTTGAACAACAGTTATTTGTTTATTTAGAAATATTACATTCTGTCACATCAAGGACATTTATAATAGTGATCAGAGAAAGCACACTCACACTCTATTTACAATAAATAAAAAAGTAAATAATACAGAAACTTAATAATAATAAATACAATAAAATAAAATAAAAATAAATACAATAAAATAAAATAAATGTATATAAACAAAAGAACTAACCTAATCATACACACTCGGGCTTGAGTGGAGGATCTGGCCATTGCCAAAACTCCAATAGATGCTTATTTACAAAAGGTCTCTGGGCCACTGCCGCTTCAACCTTCGAGGAGGATTGTAAGGATGGGTGGTGCTGGATAGAGATTGTGCAAGGGGATTTGGATGATAGGTAAGGTTTTGGTGAAATTTGGAGAATTTTTCTGGAATAAGGTCTAGGACAAATGGGATATTAAGGTCATGGTGTAGGATTTTGTTATTTACATAGAACGGAGCATCAACTATTGTTCGAAGGACTTTAGATTGAAAGGATTGAATACGTTTGATGTTAGAAGCTTTTGCTGTCCCCCACAGTTCAAGTCCGTATGTCCATATAGGTTTCAGTATTGTCTTGTAGATAAGTAATTTGTTTTCAATAGAAAGTTTGGATTTTCTGTTTAGTAGTCTGTATAGCTGGCCGTATCGTCGGTTGAGTTCTTGTCTTTTGAGTCTAGTATGTGGGTTCCACGTTAGTCTTCGGTCTAAATGAAAGCCAAGATACCGGACTGTGTCTGAGTAAGGAAGCTGGATGGAATTAAAGTGTACTGGTGGACAGGAACTGCGTCGGAGTGTAAAGGTAATATGTTGGCATTTAGATTCATTAACTTTAATGCGCCAGTTATTACACCAGTGCTCAATCAAGGTGAGGTGGTTTTGGAGATTTAAGGATGCTATGTTGGGATCAGAGTTGGATGATAAGATTGCGGTGTCGTCAGCGAATGTTGCAAGAAAAGTATCGGGATGAACAGGGATGTCAGCAGTAAAGAGGATGTAAAGCACGGGACCCAAGACGCTGCCTTGGGGAACACCGGCTTTAACGGAGTAGATATTGGAAAATTCTGTTCCACAGCGAACTCGGAAGGAGCGGTCAGAGAGGTAGGATCGGAGGACTAGGTACAAGGACTGAGGTAAATGGATTTTAAGCTTGAAGAGCAGTCCGGAGTGCCATACCCGGTCAAATGCCTGTGCAATGTCCAGAAATGCACCCGAACAGTATTCCTTGTTTTCTAGGGCTGAGGAAATATGATCAACAACTCGGAGTCCTTGTTGAACAGTGGAATGTTGGGAGCGAAAACCAAACTGATGGGAAGGAATATTTTGGGATTCTATAATGGGTAGGATTCGTTTCAAAAGGATCTTTTCAAAAATTTTTGAAAGGATTGGGAGTAGGCTAATTGGTCTATAGGATGTTGAGATATTGGGAGGTTTGCCTGGTTTTTGGAAAAGGATAATAGTGGAGTGTTTCCATAGCAGAGGAAAGTGGGTGGTGCGTAGGATACAGTTGTAGATATATGTAAGGAATATGACTGCTTTGGATGGAAGTTGTCGAAGGATTTGAGGGGTAAGGAGATCATGTCCAGGAGCTTTACGGGGGATTAATTTTTTTAATTGAAATTTCACTTCGGAAGGATGAATAGCTTTTGGGGGCAAGGAAAGTGGGATTGGTGATGTAAGGAGTTCTTCTACTGTTACGGTGTGGGCAGGATGGGATTCCGGATGTGAAATAAATGTATTGGATAGGTGAATGGCGAACTCCTCAGCCTTATCTTCGTCAGATGCTGCCCAGGAGCCATCATCTCGTCGGAGGGGATGGGAAATGCGGTGAGGATTTAAGATTTTGGTAGTGGTTTTCCAAAGGGAATTGTCGCGAGAAGAAAGGGAGGATAGGTAGGAGTTGAAGGAATGTGATCTGAAGGTGGCTAATTCCAGTTTTAATTTTTTGCAGTAATAATTATAGGAGCAGCGGTCGGTAGGATGTCGGGTACGTTGCCACAATAATCTGGCACGGCGTTTGGTTTGGATTAGGTCAAGGAGGTGTTGGGGTAGAATGGTCTTTTTAGGAATTCTGGAGGAGTCTTTTGGGAAGGAAGCAGTCCAGGCGGCTTGTTGGATTGTGGTAGTAAAGGAATTTACGGCACTATCAAGGTCATCGGGAGTTTTGAGGGATATGTTAAGATCAATTTTATCGGAGATGATTTGGCGGAAAAGGTCCCAGTTAACTGGGCCCCTAATAAATGACGGTGGAGAAGGTTTGGGAACGGGTTCAAGTGAAACATTAAGGATTAGAGGACTATGGTCAGAGGAAAGTTCATTTAGACGTGTAATGGAACAATTGAGGGGACTTAAGCCGCTGTGGATAAAGAAATCAAGAAGATCAGGATTACGGTTGGGATCTGTAGGCCAGTAGGTAGGAGAGTTGGGGGAAAGGAGGTGAAAATGTTGGGAATTGAGTGCAGACAGCAGGGTTCGGCCACGAGTATTCGTGGTTCTGGAACCCCATTGTTGATGTTTGGCATTTAGGTCTGCACCCAAGATGAAGTGATGTCCTAAGGAGTCGAGGAGAGAACGGAATTGGGCATTGGATATGGATCGGTTAGGAGGGCAATACGCTGATGCAAGGGTAACCGGAAAGGAAAAGGTTTTTATCACGATAGCGGTGGACTGTAGGAAATCATGTGTAGGTAACGGGAGTAGGTGATGGGAGAGGGATTGGTGTACAATGACAGCAGTACCGGCATGTGCTTTTCCGTCAGGGTGGTCAGTACGATATGTCAGGTATTGTGGTATTTTGAAGTGCTGTTTAGTGGTTAGTCGAGTTTCAGTAATTAGTGCCACGTCAATATTTTTGTCAAGTAATAATGTAGTTAGTTCGTTTGTGTGATTTCTAACACCATTCGCATTCCAAAGGAGAATGGATAAAGGTTTATTGGAAGTCATTTAAGGATTTTTCGCGGGAGGGATAAAATGTGATACAAGATTGGTGAGAAGAGATATCAAAGGAGTAACAAGGGATCTGAATTCGGAGAGGAAAGATGTAAGTAAACTGGTGAGATCTGTGGTATTTGAGGGAGGAGGAATGCGGGGAATTTGGTGTTGATAAAACTGTTGATTAGGTGAAGTTTGATTAGGATGTTGAGGGTGGGGTTGAGAATTTTGAGGTATGTGTTGTTGTTGCGGCAGGGTCTCACAATAAGTAACATCATTCTTACCTCCTAATAAGTGTGCAAAAGACACCGTTGGGTCAATTTTTTTTGAAGGTCCTCTTCTTGATGCGTTAGGTTCTCTTCTTGATGCCTCTGCTTCTTCTTGGGTCCGGGATTTTTGATATCTTGATTTAATATTCTTGTAGATCTGACAGCCTTTGTAGTTCGCTGGATGTCCTTCAAGGCACAATGCACAAACTGCAGGATCCCGTTTCGGTTTTGTGCACTCCCCGGATTTGTGCTGCTCTCCACATTTCACACAGCGCGGCAGATGATGGCAGTAAGTCCTGGTATGGCCATATGCCTGGCAATTGTGACACTGTACGATTTCCCTCTTAGGATATGGCTTCTCTACTATAACACTTGTGTAGTATATTCTTCTTATTTCGTATATTTTTTCGATCCCTTGATTTGGCTCCAAATCTACGAAAAATAAGGGTAGAGGAACTTTTACTCCTGGCTGTTCTTTACTCTCCTTCTGTACATTTGTAATCTGGCGCACTATGAAACCTGAAGTTTTCAATTCTTCTTCTATTGCTTCGGTTGGTGTTGAGGGGTGTAGATTTCTTATGACTACCCTCAAAGCTCGATCTTGCCGTAATTGGTACGTATGAAAATCCGCGTTGGTTTCCGTTAGATACTTCACAATTTTTCTGTAGGTTTCAGCTGTATCTGGTGATATCTTCGTGTCCTTTGTTCTGCTTAGACATGAATAGCTTCCAGAGCCTGTTATTTTGTTCAGTTGTGAGCATAGTAACTGAAAATTGCTTATGTTTTTAACGAATATGGGTGGAGGTCGGGGATCTCTTGGTATTGAAGCGGATTCCATCACTTCTTTATCATTCTGAAGCACCTGATAGGGGTTAGGGGTGAAAAACGGAGATTGTTCGGTTATCTCTTGTGAAGATGTA
Source organism: Nezara viridula (assembly GCA_928085145.1). Taxonomy (NCBI): domain Eukaryota; kingdom Metazoa; phylum Arthropoda; class Insecta; order Hemiptera; family Pentatomidae; genus Nezara; species Nezara viridula. The sequence continues at coordinate 169,204,706 of OV725079.1, forward strand.
CCTGGTTGATGCTGAAGTTCTTCAATTGTTGGTTTTGATGATGTTCCTGGCTGGGTTTCATTTTCTCTGGAGCTAATAGGCGTTACTGCAGGTGTTTGACGACATTGACGAGGCTTTTGTTTGACAGGCGAAGAACAAGGTGTTGAGCCTAACGGCCGAATTCTCTTGATAGAAGCTCTACTAGACATGGCCTGATTGTGATATCGTATATAAGGGAAAAAAAAATGAAAAAAAAAAATAAAATAAAAATAACCCTATAATTTATAACAAACAATAAATATCAATTGTTATTATGTATTCTTGACTTGTTTTGAATAAATAATCTCAAAGATTTCACAGCAAAATAAGCAAATTCTGAGAGACGATGTAGTAACACGTCCTTTCGCATCAGCTGATCCACTGCCACTCCCTCAAAAACTAAAATACATTAACGAACAAAAAAAAAAAAAAAAAAAGAAATTAAAAATCAGCACAGTATTATCACGACAGATTAGAAACTGCTATTAAATAAACCTCAAAAATAACTCAGAAAAATGCCCAGCCTTCTGCGAAACGGAAAAAATGAAAAAAAAAAAAGAAGGAATTAACAGCAGCTTAAAATCTCAAACGCCACCATGAACATGATCAACAGGATAGAATCAAATCGAGTTATAATGAAGTCGCCACAAAAAAAAAAAAGAATTGAACACTGCAAAATTAGAAATATTGTAAGAAGGAGGAGCTGAAAGAATATGAAGAGAACTAAATTCGTGAAATTTTACAACATTTAGGATCTACCAGGTGCGTAAACAAAGAGCTAACTGAGCTTAAAAGAAAATAGATACATAAACTTAAAACATCCTCAGGAAAAGTAACCACAAATCAAGAAGAAATAAACATATCAATTACAAACTTTATTCAATCTTTATATAGCCACAGCGCATATACTGATAGACCTGGAGCCAAGGCCGAAAAAAAAGCCATAGTATTTTAAGAAAATTTTCGACCTAACAGTACCTCTATTAAGGTTTTAGGGACATTTGAACCCATAAAAAATTTCAAAATTTTGCGGCATTTTAAGCAAAATTTCTCTTCGTCTATATTTTCCCTTTTCAATGGAATAGTGTAGAAAACCAACTGATAACGAGTTTTATTGAAGATATGGATTAAAATATCTCTGAAACTAAAATCGGACCTGCATTCTGTTGACAAGGCAATTTTCAGCATTTCATCGCCTTTCTAATGACATATTATTAATAATTGTATCTTTGAAATTGTATCTTATTGAAATTGTATCTTCGTCATTGTAGCGACGAAGAGAAAATTCGCTTAAAATGCTCCTCAATTTTGAACTGTTGATGGGTTCAAAAAGGGGTGCCCATTTAGAAGAATTAATTTAGAATAGAAAAAAATCTGGAGCTTAAAAAACGTATTTAAAAGTCAATTATCTCTCAACCAAGTATTGGAAATTTTATATGTAGCTGAAACATGATATGCAACCGGAAAAAACTACGAGAACCTCAATACGACACAACTTCAGTTCTGCCGATGGAATTAAGAAGAAAGATAGGATCAGCAACAGAATAGTTCAAAGTTAGGTGGAACTTAAAAGCCTAGCAAAAGAATTGGTTTTATTAAAATGGAGATGGTAGCCTGCTTGGACCAAGGAAGGTAGTCGGAAATTACCACGTAATGGATTCCAAGGAATAACAAGAGTCTTCTTCTCTTAGGAAGGTCTTTCACAAGATGGAGAGACGAAATAGTGCAGAGAGTGGGTGACGGTTCTGTAACAGTGGCAAGAAATAGAGATATTTGGAATAAAATAATGAATACCAATTAAATTAAAGACTGTGTTGTGTTTTTTAAAGTTAAATATGTTTTTATTAGTTTGAATAATTTTGAAGGAAGCAATTTATATAAATTTTTTGTTAAAACCTTTTACCTCAATTGGAGAGACTTTATATTCTATTAAGAACGTATAATAAAGCTTATATTATTGTTATTAATCAATATTCGAAACTTCACAATTAACATGACGCCATGTTAAATTACTTTAATATGATTTTTAGTAAATATAGATAGGTATGTATTTAAAACTAAGTATTTTATATCTAATAAACGTAAATGATCGATAGCAGCACCATCTGTTGGAGTTCTTGGAAATAATGTGGTTACACTTTGTCTGCCTAGAATGCGCTGCCTGCCTTAATGCTATAAGTAAAACATCTAAGATCGGTTTTATAATTTTTTAAAAATAATTTTTTTTACTTTGAGTAATTCTATGTTATTTTTATACCTATACGACAATTAAATGTTATATATCGCCGGTTAATTGTTAAAAGCCATTAACTAACATTTCGTAATTTTAAATTACTAAGAACTTTGATGAATTTTCCCTCTGTGAAATCAAGATTTTGTGCATTTGTATTTATTTATAATAAAGGGTTTGTTGTCATTTAGGTGCACTTACTGTTTTTTTTTTTTTACTAGATCAATAAGATTGAAATCCTCAAAAATGTATATACAGTACAGGAATCTTTTCCACCTCGCGGCAGCGAAGGATTTTGAGAAACGAAGTATCAAAAGAAACCAAATTTCATGAATAAATAACGAATCCCGATCCGAGAAGTAAAATTCACATACATTGGAATCATTGGTACTTAGTGTTCAAGGAATTTGATGCTCTACAACTTTTATTCTATGAGTTTTTACTCTTAGAGAACTCATTTCCTAGTTGCAGAGCCATTAATAGTAATTGTTTAAGTTCTTGACGAATTCGGTAAAAATTAGCGTTCGTTGACAGTGGTTATCGACTATACCAATTAACGAAATTATCATGTTTAGGTAATCGTTCGACGAACGATTTCACGTTCTTTAATTTCTTAACGGAATGTTTTTTGCTTCGATGCACCGTTTAGCACTTATAGACGAAAAAGCAAAAAAAAAGGTCGAATCAAATCTGGCTTTTTGGCTATAAAAAGTTTTCCCGTAGTGGCTCGCGTTAGCAATTCTTTTTTTTACATTTCCCAACTAATATAAACAATAAAAAAATAACAACATTTTTCGCTATGAATTTCCTGTTTCGATCCTCAAGTTACTGGTCTAATATTATTTATACAGGTAGCAAGATCCGACTGGCAGACTCATTTCTTTAATATAAATGTTAAAAATATTTTAAAAAATGCTATCAAAGTTTTCATAAAATAATTTCGATTTTTTTCTCAGGGGCTCTCGGACTATGAAATGATGGAAAACCTGGCACATGAGTATCTAAGGCGGGAGACGGGAGCTTTCGGGTTGAAGTCCGCCCCCCACCCAATGAGTTTTCAACGAAATTAAACGTTTTGAGGTCCTCTGAATCCAAATAACCAAGTCCCACAAATTGGTCTGTGTATGTGAACATTCTAGCTCAACAACTAAAAGCTGTACGAAACTGAAAATACATATTTAAGTTAATTATGTGCCTGGGATATTATGGCAACTTTTTCGTCAAAATTGCCTTACAGGAAGTGCCATTTTATCAACGATTTTACACATTTTTACAATTTTCTCAAAAACGACACTTACAATTTTGACTAAAATCGGTGTATCAATGTATAGTTAAGTAATCTTAAATATCACTTAGGGATTATCTCCATTAATGCCGCTTAAAAAAGCCTGAATGCTCAATATTCAAAATGTCTCTAATGTACCTTTAATTTGGCGTATTTTAAACTATTCTCCATTGTTCGCGGCAATTAAAAAACGCTAAATATAAATTTTGTTAGCATTTGATAATTGAATAAAGGAAAAAAAAAAGAAAGAATGATTATTTAAGTCGAAAATAATAGTCAAATGGTATACGTATAATATATCGTTGCAAATCGCAGAATTTTAGAAAAAAACCATATGTTACAAAGATAGTCGTAGAAGATAACGGAGAGTGACGAAAAAAATATAAATAATAATTTCTGACAACTAATATTTTTTGACGTACAAATATAACATATTTCCAAGGAAATTAAATGAAATCTCATAATTAAATGTAAGTATAAACAGAAAGAAGTGTATAAAAAATCTAACGAATCGAGGCATTTAAAACAAACAAAAACGATTTCATTGTATTTGTGTGAAAGAAGTGAAATATAAAAATATTTCACAGATGTGTAAAACGTCTGTTTGTAACCTTAAATAAATTTACTGTAGTTTAAAAACTCTGGATTATATTATTATATTTTAATAATGAGGTATTTATCGTCCGTTTATTCCCGAGAATTTTCGGGTAACCTTTCAGAATATTAAATTAGTGAATAATTTAATGAATTTTCCTTGCCCAAATAGGGGTTTGATGGCGTAACTTGCACAATCAAAATTTTTGAGGATGGCATATTTTGGCGAGTTTTAGAATTTTTAAGGGAGGCACATTTCGGTTTGGACATGTGAAAAGAACGACGCCTGAAAGATTTCCAAAGATATGTACGGAACTGGAAATAGAAGGGAGAAGGAAAAAGACCAAAGGTAAAATGGAATGAAGGCGTGAAAAAATATCTTAAAGGATATTTAGGTCAAGGATAACTACAGTAGTGAAAAATTCCTTTAAAAAATCTTTTCGGTGGGTAATGAATTTTCGGGATGAAAAGTTTCATACTAAGAGACAAAGGAAATCATGGAACAGATCACAGAAAGTGTAATTGTATATGATCTACGAATTTTGTAATTCTGCCTTCGCTTGATCTGTTTTTAAGAAAAGGTGAGCAATCAAATATCTTTAGACAGTGTGGGAGGAGAGGAGATAGGATCTTGCGCCATTGACTTTGGGGAGAAGGGCACCCCTGATCCTTCATGACTGACTTCTTAACGATCTAGTTATTCCCTCATTGTTTTCTTACTCTCCTTACTTCCTTCTCCAAGTTCTCTTACGAACACTTCCAACCGCCTTCTCCCCTGAAATTCCTTCTCCCAAGCATTCTCTTGATAAATTCCCTAAAGATTCGACCTCCTCTTCCAAAGTACTCTCCTCGAATCTCTTTTTCATCCAAAAATACTTCAAACTAAATTCTCCTTTTTGGTCTCTCCTATTGGTCGAAGTTTTTTTTGTGGAAAGTTTTGTATTAGGGACTACTCTAAAACTTGTAGAACTACGAATATTTTTTTTAATCTGCTGAGCTAGGGCAATTTTATCTGTATGACCCATAGTTATTAGGGGGTGGAGTGATCAGATTGAAATCAAACCAATGGACTAATTTTACCTTTGATATAGAATTAAGTTTATTCTATTGACCGTGAATAGGGAACAAAGAATAATTCACAAGAGCTTTTGAGAATCGATCAAAGGCAGAGAGAACCTTCAAAATGAGAAGCGGGAGATATTTGCTTTAGCCTAACGGAGGGGTGTTACGACAGGTGGCCGCCCATTTGCATACCAGCAGCTTAACCTTAACCAGGTGAGCCTTTCCCCACAGCCTGCTTGATAAGATCTTTCACTCTATTTACAAGTTCCCACCTCCAACTTTACTTTGAAATGAGTCCTGAAAATTAGCATATTTTTGAAAAATATGTCGCTAAATACCTGCAACTCTCAAGTTAGCTTTACGAAGAATTAGAGTTTCGCTTCTCATATCATAGCCTTTATAGTGTTTGGGATTGATAATTATCAATTAATAAGGATAAAGTTACTAAAAAGACCTTAAACTTTAAAGGATAAGGACATTACGTGTAAATGGTGGAATGAATCATATACTTGGATATACAAAAGGTTATAGCTGTTCTTGGAAGCAACCAAGAGGACATTATTTATTTATTTATATATTCCATCCTCCCATGCCACTATGGCAATACGGGTGTTTAAAATAGTGTGTAATTAGACATAAATGCTTAATAACACACTACTACTAGTTAACACGAACAAGGATGTGCACACATCTCATCGTTGTTCTTCTTCTTGTTTCGGCGTAGCTTCCAGAATGTGAAGGTCTTCCTAGAGGTTGTCCTCTACTTCTGCGAACACTAATACTTAAGAGAGCGGGTCCCACCGCCATCTTCCATCCATATATGAATTCCTTAAACCGCAGGTAATTTCCCCCGCTGACAAACTGAGGAAACTCATTTTCAGTGAGAGCCTAGATCTCCACGGCTCTTGTCATAGTCGCTCTTAACGTTTCAAATGCGGTGCAGGTCGAGACCATGTGCTTTACAGTTTCTGGAACACAATAGGTTGTGCATAGAGAATCTACATCAATGACTAAACCGAGAAGTTTAGCTCGAAATCCTTCATGACCAGTGAGAAACTGGGAAATCCAGTAGTCCGGGAGGACTTTGCCTGAAGCCTCGACTGTATTAAAGTACTTCCTTTAGGGGCTGCTACTCACCGCCGGTTCCATGCTTCAATCGTGTCCTTCCGGAGAATCTTCTTCCATCTATTAGTTGCATCCATAATCCTCACTTGCAAATTGTCTGAAAGTACTGTAGAGCCTTCTCTCTTATAAAAATATTTCGTCACTTCTTCCAGCAGGAGTAGCTCGAGAGGCACCACCCCCGCTAGGACCTAGTGTGAAGTTGCGGAACCAGAAGGGAGACGCATACCTGAGGATACCCTCCACAACACCTTTATAAATCCTGATTGTGACTGGATACCTAAGACCGCAGAAAAAAAGAAATTGGATTAATGGTTTCCATAATTATAGAAAACAATTAAAGCAATGCCATAATTGTACCAATATAAAAAACATCTCTTTGATATTTTTATTTTGAAAAAAAAAAAACTTTTTCGGAAAGCGCTAGTAACATGGATCTGATCGTTAGAAAAAAAAAATTACTCATTTTGCCTGTTTCATATAGAACATAGTGCGTAATGAAGAAAAATATCGATATTTCGATAATATATACTATCGATGTAGAGATTATTAACCGTAATATATAATATGAGAAGGAGTTGATCGGGGGGTCCGGTCAAATAAATACTAAATTATAGAAATAGTATTATTTAATTTTTATGCCAACGTTTCGACCCACTTTGCAGGTCTTCATCAGGGCTACAAAAGATACAAAATATAAAAGGTACATGGTGAAAATAAAATAAATGAATATAAGTAGATATAAAATAAGAAGAAGTTGTCTGATAAAGAAATAAAAAGATGATATCAGAGATATAGTGGTTGACAATCTAGATAAAATATCGAGTATTATATATATAGAAGATACAAACAAAAATAGAAAATAAGTATGAATAAAAATAGAAAACAAAGGAGAATATAGCATGTAAGTTAAAAGTAAACAGATTGTGATAAAAGATAAGGAATGAGTGTATAACAAACTAATAAAGATTACATTTGATAACTGTAGGTTAACAGATAAAGAAAATGAATGTTAACGAATAAAGAGATTGAAAATTGAATAAGTATTGATATAGTAAAGCTAAAATAATAATAAGATATCAGTGGATAACAAGCTAATGGAGGTTACATTTGATAACTGTAGGTAAATAGATAACGGGACTAAAGGTTAAGAAATAAATAAATTGAAAGATTAATAGGATAACATTAGTTGTAATATCGTTAGGATAGATTTATTAAATATATGTAACTCTATAAGAAAAAAAATTTAAGAAGAGAAATTTAGAACGTAAGTATAAATGTACATTCTAAATTTCTCTGATCTTTTATCGCAATATGTTTACTTTTTACTTACATGCTATATTCTCCTTTGTTTTCTATTTTTATTCATACTTATTTTCTATTTTTGTTTGTATCTTCTATATATATATATATATATATATATATATATATATACATATAATACTCGATATTTTAACTACATTGTCACCCACTATATCTCTGATATCATCTTGTTATTTCTTTATCAGACAACTTCTTCTTATTTTATATCTACTGATATTCATTTATTTTATTTTCACCATGTACCTTTTATATTTTGTGGCCCTGATGAAGACCTGCAAAGTGGGTCGAAACGTCGGCATAAAAATTAAATAATACTATTTCTATAATTTAATATTTATTTGACCGCACCCCCGATCAACTCCTTCTAATATATACTATCGATGGCCACCCCTAAGTAGAGTTATATAACGGGGGTGAGACCCATCTAATATACAATCAGTAAACTCAATTTCCTCGAATTTGTTAGTTACAACCTTCTTGAACCATGGCAACGAATTGAAAAATAAATCTAAGTAGGATGCAAATAGATTAGAATTTCGCTGAATCCGATCTATGGATGAATGCAAGACATAATTAAATGAATGGAAATTTCTGGAAAATAACTGAGGTTGACAACGATGGACAGGAGCAAGAAAATTAATTTTACTAGGATACTACTACTAAACTAATTATCATTTACTAATATATTATAAACAAATATATGTGAAAAATTATAGGGCAATCATTCTGAAGTGAAATGCGAAACAACTCAAAACATTTTATTAGTCCTGATGGTACTTGATTCTCAGAAACGACTAGTTATTTATTAATTGATTTTTTAACGAGTATTATGTTGAAATGTTCCAATAATATATTATTTTTTTGTAGAATAGTTTTATTTATGTAACCTAATTTTTTCGGAACGTTTATAGAATATTAATCCATGTTATTTCGTTTCTCCTTATATTGGCTTTATGAAATGTTACATCCTCTCTGGGTGGGTGGTTGAAAAGCGGAGGAACAGCGAGGAAGTAGGGAGACCGGAAACGACCTGAGCCGATTAAATATGTAAGAGGGGACGGAAGTGACTCGAGCAAGGATATAAGGCTCCTCAAAGAAAATTTAATTAGTTACAACAGATCCCGCTAGAGAGCTCTCGGCCTAATTTAATGCCCCCCCCCCCTCACCCAACTCGGGATCATTATGCAGGAAATGCTTCTCCCACCGGTTGCTGCTAGCTGATAAAAAATTTGGCAAGCATCTATTTCTTTAGTCGTATAGAATAAAACAATTCTACCTAAACTTTATAATATCCAGATGATATTATTTATCTTAAATACTGAGAAAAGGAGCAGTTATTGTTAATATTAGTTCGCCCGTGACAATAATTCCTAGACAATTTTCTTCAGTGAAGGAGTAGCAAAACAATATAGAAATAAATAGATTCTATATAATATGTAAGGGAGGAATTAATTATTTTTTCTGGGCCGATTACAATTTTCCATTTAACATAATAGACCCAAATATTTGTACAAATTGCTTTGGTGTAATCTTTTTCTAAACGCTGGCTGAAAAGGTAACATGCATAATATAGCCTCAATCATGGGATTATCTAAATTATTAAAAAAATACAAAATATACAAAAAAAAAAAAAAATACCTTTAAGAAATAATAAAGCATATATCAGCCAAGAAAAAAAAATCTTTAAAGAGGACGAAATTATTAATTATCGAAGTAAGCTAGTCGACTGTTCTACATATCATAGGTGATAAATATTCAGGACGCAGTCTTTTTTAAAATTTTTTAAAATTTTTTATTCGTGCCAACGTTTCAACTCAAATATGTGGGTCATCTTCAAGGCGTGGTTTGAGCCCTGAAGATGACCCACATGTTTGGGTTGAAACGTTGGCACGAATAAAATAATACATTTTTTTTTAAAAACTGCTTCCTGAATATTTATCTCCCAAGAAATTATTAAGTATACCAAAACTAATGGATTGTATCTTTGTTAATATTTGTCCGAGTTTAAAATTTTTTATTAGTTTTGTAGATTATTTAGTAATTTTTTTAATTATTATGGGTACAATTCAGAAAAAAACGCATATTTTTTGATCTATTCGCAAATAATGTTTCTTTTCCTTCATAACTTTTTTCTCAGAAATTTCGGGGGAATAGGACTATTTTAAGAACATCTTCAAAATGACCGGTCAATCATTGGATTTGATGAAGAGTTGACGAAGTTATGGCGTACAGACAAAAACACATCTGTTAGAAATAATATATAAGATGGGTTAATTATATCTTGAACGATCTTTTCAAATGGAATCTTCAAGAAAAATGGAACCCTTTTCCTAAAAGGTTTCAAAGAAACTGTTAAAATAGTACTTTCTAAAAATATTCCATTTTATCAAGTATCTCTGCGCAATCATATCATTTAAGATGCTTTCGGAAAGAATTTCGGTTTAATCTCTAGAAACGACGTTGAACAGGCGTTTGATAGGGTCTGGAACCCGGGACTGATGTACGAAATCCGTAAATTCTTACCACCTGCATACTTCCTCATTATCCGTTCCAACCTTACTGACAGATAATTCAAAGTAAATCACAACCATGCTTATTCATCTCTATTTTCTCAGTTTGCTGGTGTTACTCAAGGTAGTATCCTTCGTCCTGTCCTTTACACAGTTTATACAGCTCCCATCCCAACACTGTCATCACCACCTATGCCGATGACACGTGTATCCTATCAATTAATAACGACCCATCAATTCCATCCCCGACTCTTCAATCACGTATCTCAAGTCTTGAAGAATAGTTTCAAAACTGAAGGATTAAAATAATAATAATAATAATAATAATAAGGCTTAGCGAACCCGAAGGTTCGATGCCGACACCACCAATCGCTTGTTACACACCTCCCTCCACCGTTCGCCGTCCAAACCCAGTTCCTTCAGATCGGCTTTAATGCAATCTTCCCACCTTCGCTTCGGTCTACCCCTCGAACGCATACCATTCGGCACAGCAAATATTAACCTTTTAGGAATTCTCTCGTTACTAAGCCCAACAACTTTACAAGCCCATTTGATTCGCCGCGATGAAATTACCTCAATTATATTACCCAGATACAGCTCACGCAATTCGGCGTTGTGTAACCGTCTGAACTCTCCGGTTAACTCATCCTTCTTCGGTCCGAATATTCTACGCAATACTTTATTTTCAAAAACCTTAAGAAGCTGCTCATCCCTTAATGTAAGCGGCCAAGTTTCGCATCCATAAGGAACTGTAGGCAAGATAATTGTTTTATAGATTCTAATTTTTAAGTTCCGGGACAAGAGGCGCGAACTAAGTAGTTTTGTCACAGAAAAATAACAAGCATTTCCCGCCTTCAGTCTAACCTTAATCTCTTCTACAAATTCGTTCTTTCTAGTTATTGTAGAACCTAGATACCTAAATTTATCTACCTGTTCAAACATATTACCATCTATATCGATATCACCAGTAGTATCGCCATTTTTGCAGCTAACCATATATTTTGTTTTATCCACGTTTATTTCGAGTCCTAGTTCTTTACCGGCTTTCATTAACGTTGTCGTATTTAGTTTTATAGTTTCAACGTCTTCGCTTAACAGTACCAGATCATCAGCATAGCCCAGCACGGATGTTGTCCCGCCCAGATCCAACCCTTTCTCGGTTCGCATTACCTCCCTAATGGCATGTTCTAATGCCAAATTGAACAGTACAGGCGAAAGAGAATCCCCCTGTTTTAAGCCCGAACGAACCTCAAATTTTTCGGACAAATTATTACCGATTTTAACTTTATTGAGTGTCTCCGTCAAGCACATCCTGACTAGATTTACTAGTTTTTTTGGAATCCCCTACTCGATTAGAATATTATACAGTTTCTGGCGGTCAATAGAATCGTAAGCCTTTTTAAAATCTATATACAGCTGGTGAACAATACCGTTATACTCCAATTTTTTCTCTAATATTTGCCGTAAAGAAAATATTTGATCAATAGTCGAACGGTTCCGTCTAAATCCGCATTGGTATTCTCCGATAATTTCCTCGGCGTATTCCGTGATTCGACTGGTTAAGATTAAAGTGAATATTTTATAACATACCGGAAGGAGTGAAATTCCTCGATAGTTATTACAATCCGTCCTCGGACCCTTTTTGTGAATCGAAATAAGAATAGATTCTTTCCATTCTTCAGGTAATTTCTCGTTCACCCAGATCTTTTTAACTAACCGATGTATTTTAGAAACTCCAGCTTCCCCGCATGCCTTAATTAGTTCAGTAGGAATATTATCGGTTCCCGCTGCTTTATATGATTTTAATTTTCCGATAGCTACTTCAACTTCCTCTTTACTTGGTCCTTCTATTAACGGTTCAGCACTCTGGTACTCAGAAGGAGGACACAGATCATAATTTCCCGTATTTAAAATATTGTCAAAGTGGTCCTTAAACTTATTCAATATGTCAACCGGATCGGTCAGAATATTGTTATTATCATCCCTAATTCCAGACGTTACGGGACCTACATATTTACGTGATCTGTTTATACCTTTGTACATGTCTCTTACTTTATTTTCGATTCTATTAGTTTCTATTTCAATTATTTTATTTTTAAGATACTCCCTTTTTTTATTTTTGAGCAATTTTGTCGTTTCGTTCTTTGAGATTCGGAAGTATTCCAGATTGTCTTCGCTAGGATTATTTAGAGCTTTTAATTTAGCGGCTTTTCTTTTTTCGCACATGTTTAAGCAATCTTCATCAAACCACGGTTTGTTATTCTTATTTTCCTTTTTTCCTAGACACGAGTTACCGACCGCTTTAATATTATCCCTGATCTCTACCCATAACTTGTCAATATCCTCGTGTTCCTCGTCAGGAAGCTCTAAAGCTTCAAACCTATTCTTAACATCTAGCTCGAATTGGGTTCTAATGGATGGATTTTTCCAAATTAAAATTCTCAAAATCGAACCGGTTTTCTTTTCTCTTTTTTTAAGTTTTTCGCGATGAATTAGTAATCGCGAAGTTTCGCGATTACTAATTCATGATCCGACCCACATTCTGCTCCGCGATAAGACCGTACATTGATTATACTGCTTTGCCAGCTGTGTTGTATCAAGACATGATCGATTTGATTTCGTGTTTGCGAATCCGGTGATGTCCAAGTATATTTATGAATATCCTTATGTTTAAACGTCGTACTTTTAATTATCAGGTTTTTCGAGATGGCAAAGTTTATCAGACGGATTCCATTATCATTACTATATTCGTGCAAACTTTCTTTACCAATCGTCGGAATATAAACTTCTTCCCTTCCAACCTTTGCGTTCGCGTCACCTACAATTATTTTCATGTAGTTTCGCGGTAGTTTATCATAAACCCATTCGAGTTTATCGTAAAATTCACTTTTGACTTCATCGTCACTGTCTTCGGTCGGACAATGTATGTTTATTAATGCGATTTTAAACCAACGTCCCTGAAATGTAGCTACCGAAATTCTATCACTAAAGAATTGTACGTCCCTCAAAGCGGATAGTAATCTACTCCTAATTAGAAACCCGGTACCCAAACAATGATTCCCGCTTCCTCCGTACCAAATAGTGTACTTTCCTTCCCTCATCGACCCCTCCCCTGGCCAGCGAACCTCTTGCAGAGCCACGACATCCAAATTGTACCCATTTACCTCATTCGCGACCGATTTTAACCCCCCTGCTGTGTTTAAACTCCTTACGTTCCACGTACCAATATTTAAATCCCTATATTTCAACTTGCACCATGAATCCCCTAAAGCAGTCCCCACCCGGAGACCCGAACGGGGGACTAGTTTACCTCCGGATAATGAGCGTTTTACCTTAGGGAGATCCATGACTTTTTGTGGTGTTTGGTGAACTAAAGATATGTGAGTAGGGCGTTCAATCCTACGTCACACCCTCCAGCAAGTCTGGTGGGCCCCTACCTCCAGCAAGTCTGGAGGTCCCCTCCCTCCAGCAAGTCAGGAGGGCCCCTCTCATTGTTGGTCAGCGAGTCCATCGGACTTAGCCGGGAGGAACTTCCAAGGAATTTCCACCGACCATCCCCACATCCGCCACCCGTGGGACGCTCCCCATACGCGGTAATGAGCCCGCGCGAGGAAGAATTAAAATAAATTCCAATAAATCCCATCAAATTACTTTTATCCTTCGTCGTAAACCTATGACTTCCTGCCCTGCAGTATTCTTTAACAATGACCCACTTATCCCTGTTGAACAAATTCGTTACCTAGGACTCAACCTAGACAAACGACTCACTTGGAATCTTCATACCAGATTGGAATGACTAGAAACTGCTCGGCGTTTTCGACTACTACAGCACTTAGTTGACAACCGCTTTAAAATTCCAATTATTTACAAAAGAATCATATATATTCCTATAATAATACATATCTGGACTTAAGATATCTAGTTTCGGTGCTATACTAAACCATAAAATTCCTCTTGTATCGAATCCATACAATCCAAAATCCTTCGTAAAATCCTCAATGCACCTAAGTTTGTCTCAAATGAAATCATCCATAACGATCTTAATGTACCATATGTTTCCGATTTAGCTCAATCCAGATACATGTCCTTCCATAATAATCTTCTGAACCATCCGAGCCCTCTTGTTTCTTACTTTGCTTCCTCTTCTATTCCTGATAACCCTCCGAGGCATCTGAAAAGAAAATGGCCTCGGGACCTTCTATATATAACTATAATTTGAGTGCTACCAATGGGTAGTTTCTCTTCATGTTGTACATGTCATGTCACTGTTTTCAGATTTACTTGTTGTATTTTTCATGTAATACAGTTGTAAATTTAAATAAATATATTTTTAAAATATTTCAAGAACACTGCATTTATGAACTTTGAAACGCAGTGCTAGAGAAATTTTCATTTTATAGTTTTAGTGATAAACATGGTATTTAATAAGTTTGAGATTTCTAATAATAAGACGCAGAGAGATTTCTAGTAAAGGATTAGAATCAAAGACAGAAGGACGAAGGAAACACAAAGAAGTTTAAGGATCTCAATTTCGGAAAAGTGGGAAGAAAATTAAGGAGACGCTTTGTCTGCCATCGAGTAGGGCAGTGCTAATGACTTTTCCGGCAATTTCCGGCACGGCTGTTGCTTTGAGCCACAGCTCAGTCAATATTTTATTAGTCTCTGAGGGCCCTTACATCCTCGTCCATCACCTTCTTCGGTGCCCCCCCCCCTCACCTTCCTGTAACGGATTACCGTCTGTCTCAAGTTGAGGCCAACAGGAAAATGGCCAAGGAGAAACCTCTATTAAATATTATATAAGTTGTTAAAGTTACGAATGGACTCAGTAGTTTCAGTTGTAGAATATATTTAAAAAAATTTAAAATATTTATTTTTGAGAAATATTACAATCTGTAAATGAACTGAATGAAATATTACAATAAATGTCTTTGCGATTTATAATAGTGTTCAGAGACCACATTCACACTCTATGTACAATAAATAAAAATAAATTAAACATTAAAATAATAATACTAAAATTAATTGTGTTACGATATTTAATGTAGAAAATTTGTTTCCACAATAAATTTGACGGACGCTCAGTGGAGACAGTAGGGTTTGCAAAATAAAAAAAAAAAAAAAAAATGAAAATAATGAATAGTCAATTAAATATTACTAATTATCTAACAGGCACCACGCTATTTAATTGGTTGATTTTTGGAAAATAGCGAAAAACATAAAAAATAAATAAATTTAATTAAAAAATAAAGCTTTAAAGCGTACTATGAACTGGGAACCTATGGGTTTAAAAATATACGTTAATTAACCTTGTAACCTATATATATAAATATATATATATATATATAAATAAAATATAAATATATATATTATAAATAATATATATATATATATAATATATACATAAAACCTGATAAAACAAACACAGAAGATAGTGTCTTTCATTAATACTGATGATGAATTTACTTACTTCTATTGATTTAAATAACAGTTTAAGGAAAGGATAATTATGAACAAGAAATTAGATTTATAAGAAAACAAAAAAAAATAAACTTTAACTATCAAAGAAAAGAACATGAAAAGATGATAGAACTAAACATTAACCTACGCCTATAAAATACTCCCATTACAAATGTTCGTAAAAAAAAAAAAAGAAAGAAGTAGATAGGGAAAAAACGGTGGATTAAATCCATGAGTAATTGAAAGGTTAAATAATTCCCTGCAAAAACAAAAATTTATCGAAATCGGACTTTTATGAGTAAAGATATAGGCTACAGTAAACTGTACAAAAGTTTTCTTTTATTATTATACTCAAACTATTTTAATTTGACCAAGCAAAGAAAAAAGGATTCCTCCGCCTGGTGATTTCATTAACATATTTCCATACTATTTTATCATTTGTTCTCTGACCAATATTTTATGCGAATTATTCGATCGGGCCAGTTAGTTTAATATTTAATTATATAGATTACAGCGCTATAAATATTAAAATTTGTATACATATAAGTGTATTTATACAAATAAAAATACCCACAATGAAATATAAATAAATATAGCGTCTATAATTTTTACTTTCACTTCCCCTTTGTCTGAAAATACTTATTTCTGCTTATAGGGCGGTAAGTGAAAGTTGTGTGATGCCCGCACCGCATCATATTTATTTTACTATAATCCGTTCGTTTCACTTGAATTTTGAAAATATGTTTTCCACTTTTCGTAAATGAGCTAGGGCTTTGACAGAGATTATTTTGTGGGACTCATTAGCCTCCATAATATAGGGTCAAATATTACACTTTTTGTATGAGTGATATATAACATACACTTTAACAATCCGATATGACGGAAATATTTAAGCTATTAAATTCGAGCACTTGTCAACAAAAAATATAAATTTTTTATTCCTATAAGCATCATGGCTTCATATCAAATACGGACATTTGTAATTTAAAAAACAAAAAAAAAAAAAATTGACAAAAAGCCAATTTCCTGTAACATAGCTTCAATTTAAACCAATTCTAATATATTTTTTTTTTCATGATTCAACTTTAACATTCTTAAATTTAGTGTTTCAGTAATAATCGTAATTTAAAAAAAAGGTTTAAAACAGTTTGGCCTTATTGTTTAGGCAGCTTTCCAAATTTAATTAAAGCAAATGCAAATAACTGTAATCAGTTCAACATAGGCAACATTCGAATTATTTTGGCATTGGAGTGTATTTTGATTAAGTGGTAGGTTATTTGAATTGTGTAAAATTGACTTGCACTTTTATGCTGGCATAGACATCTTACTTAACTGAGAGGGCCCTCCAGTCTGCTCCAGTTGATGCCTTTGGAAATCTCTGTGGTGGAATGGCTGAGTGCTTCTGGTAGCTGGCGCGGATTTAATTTTATCTTTTATATCTTATCTGATCTGTTTTCACTACTCGCCGCAACGCGACAATCAGGTATAATAGGTTTTACACAAAACACTACTGTTCTACCTTATCGTGTATTTTGATATCTATAGATAAGTGAATAGAATAATACTAATAATAAGGTTTAGCTAACCCAAAGGTTCGATGCCGATACCACCAATTGATGTCTTAATTCTTCCATCCAACGGGCGCTGTCTAAACACGAACGTTTCGGTCTATCCCTCGGACTTCCAGTCGGTACAACGCATATTAACTTTTGAAGAATACTTTCGTTACTAAGCCTAGCGATTTTACATGCCCATTTTATTAGACTTCTATGGTTGACTCATCCTTCTTCGGTCTATATATTCTGCGCTGTTGGAGTCAGGGGTACTCCAAAATCGAAGTACAAATCTTTCCCCGGTGAGTTTCCTCAAAGGTGGGAAAAATTAGAGAAAAATTTAAAATGTTGGGAAAGATGGAAAAAAAGAAGAAGAAAATGAGACCTGTAAAACGTGAAAAATACATGCACAAGAAAATAATATTAAATAGAAATATTCAATAAATCAAAAAATGGGAAACGAAAAATCCCCTTCTAAATGTTTACAATTCATTGAAAAAAAAAAGATACATAAATTTATACAAAAGTTGAAATGAACAATACTGGAAAGTTACGAGAAAAATTAAAAGGTAAATACAATATCCAGTGAAAATAAAACAAAATTAACCATCAATAACAAAATATAAATAAACTCAACTTCAAAATTATAGATAAAACACGAGAAAAAAAAATAACTGTCCAAAAAGAATAACTAATTTAGTTATTAGAAAACAATTCAAATTAAAATTTAAATGTCTTGCTGATGGTGAGAATATAAAACAAAATGAGCCAAGTTGGAGGTTCTGCTTCCAACCTGTTACCTTCCGATATATAGCTGTCAAATTTAAATTTAACAATTCAAATTTAAATTTAAATGTCTTGCTGATGGTGAGAATATAAAACAAAATGAGCCAAGTTGGAGGTTCTGCTTCCAACCTGTTACCTTCCGATATATAGCTGTCAAGTAATCGATGGTGGGGTGGTATCGATCTCGATCGATTACTCAGCTGTGTCCTACAGCTGA
Source organism: Nezara viridula (assembly GCA_928085145.1). NCBI lineage: Eukaryota > Metazoa > Arthropoda > Insecta > Hemiptera > Pentatomidae > Nezara > Nezara viridula. The sequence continues at coordinate 169,222,863 of OV725079.1, forward strand.
TCTTCGAAAATGGCGCTAGACTGGCGAGTTTAGGTGAAGTAAGTCTGGACTGGTGGGGGTAGACGTCCACTAGTATATCGACAAAGGCTAGTTCCAGACTGCCTTAAGACCGCATCCCGACAGTATTATGGCATTATTTGTGTCTTAATCCCTAAGACTGGGTATTACTGCCGGGCTGGTGTGTATACAAATGCGATAATACATCGCAGAATAAACCTAAATCTATAAACAGTGGACAACAAAATACATTTTTGGGATAATATCCCTCAGCCTATTACAAAAAAAATAATAAACATATGTTCAATTATTAACATTTAAAAAGGGTTAGTGGTGAGAAAAAAATAATAATAAAATGAGCCTATGCGGCTTTAACATGCGCAATACTTAATTTTCAAAAATCTTAAGGCGTTGCTCATCCCGGAAATTAAGTCAAAGCCATATTAAGTCATTTACGAAAATCATTTCGTATCCAATGAAAACTATAAGAAGGATAATGGATTTGTAAAGAGACTTCAGTGTAAATGACCCCCGTGGTCGAAACACTCAAACAAATAAATTCTGAAAAATAGTATTTCCCGCTTTAACTTCCTCTTCAATTTCGTTTTTTCTTGTTATCGTAGGTCCTAATTACCTAAACTTCTCTACGTGATAGACAGTGATAATAAATAAATAAAAATTGAATTATATAATTTGACAAGAATGAATAGATTAAAATTAATAAATTTAAAAAAAGGTAACTCATATAAACTCCTATAGAGAAAAAGTATTTTAATTCATTGGTGATGAATAAAAAATCAGTATATATAAATCTTTTGATTCATTTAAAGTACTTAATATTTAAAATTCCTATCGCGACTTAAAAACTTCTTCTTTTACCGAGAAGGAGGAATTGTTTCCAATTTACTTTTTAAAAACTTTTACAAAGTTACGGTATTGTAAGAAGAAGAGAAAGAACTGAATGAAATTGCTTCTCAACTGAAACCAGAGAACAAAGCGGTAGAAGGGGGGGGTGGAGAGGATAAGGGACGGATAGGAACGGAAAAAGGAAATATAATATCTTCCCGATTACGGAAATAGGGCAGAGTTTATTTAAATTTATTTATGAAAGTTTGGGGAGGGGGAGGAGGAGAAGAGGGAGAGAACTGATCCACTTCCGCCGGCAAGATGGCCCCCCCTCCTTCCTTCGCTGATTTATCATTTCTCGATTTGGGAACTTCGAGATAACAATCGAACACCTCATAAATTCTATTTTCAGTATCGATGTTTTTTCATCGACTTTCTTTTCAACAACCAGAGCGTCATCCTTTGAATAATTAATGGGGTTGTCCGATGGCTGTTGTAAAGAAATCAGTTCTCCAAACATTCCACCAAGGCCCTGGTGAATTAAATAGTACAATTAATAAACGAGTATTAATTTTTGCACAGACGAGGGTTTCTTCAAAAATATTGTTATTTAAACACTTTGTTAATAACAAAATACTCCAGCTTATCGTAAATGGCAATACAATGGTCTCAACTTCTTTATTCTTGGAGGTCGTGATGTCCGAGTTTGTTGGAGCGTTGCCCGTTTTAACATCCTCGTGCCTAGCGACGCCGATTCGAATCCGAGTGTGGTTGACTTTTATTTCGTGGCGAACCCACGGAATGAAACTCGACTCTCCCACTCTAGTTAGAATAGTCTTATTCTATTTTGACGCCACAATGAATCACTTCTCTCCCCCCTCCCTTGATTCTAATTTATCCATCAACCTGTTTGGAGGCAGGTTTGTTTTTCTCTTTCTTATTTCAGCCTTCTCAGTTTCTTTCCTCCTTCCTTTCATTCCTTTTCTCTGTTTTAATTCTTTATTATATTATACGTTGTCTTTACATTTTGATAGACTCTCAATTTTCTATCTAACTATTCTATTTGCAATATCTTAATTTTACTATTTATTTTCATTTCTTATATAACTTCATATTCTTTTCTGTTTTACATTTTATTCTAAGATTCCCATTTTAATACTTATGTCACCTTTTTTGATTATGTTTATTTCATCATTCCACACTTTGTAACGTTTATTATTATTTATCTCTTAGTTCTTACTATTGTCATTATTCTAACAACTGAATTTTACTTTAATTTTTTTTTACCTACACTACTTATGTTTCTCATACCTTGTTATCTCGTTCTTTTCTTAGCCCTGAAGAAGGCCTGAACTTCAGGTCGAAACGTCGGCAAATGTCAAAATAGATATTATCATTTATTTTTGCCTTCTTATTTGACTGATCACCCCAACTATTCTTCGTTTCATTATTCGCGACAGTCAACCATTTACCCACAATTAGAATAGTTTTAGTTGTACCTCTAGAATAACCCCACGTTACGTATGCCAAAAAAAAAAGTTTCTTTATTCTTGGAGATATGTGGAAGACCATTACTTTTGACTTCTCTGCTTTTAAAAAATGGTTATTATTTATACTACTTAATAACGTTATTCCTTAACAAAATCAATAATTTCAAGTAATTATCAGTAAGTCATTATCATAACGATTCAAGTAATAATTGAAATAACTTCCTCTCAATGCTTCAATTCATTTTATTTATTACAACAACGTTTCAGGCCAACTTTTTATATCCTCATCTTCACCTTCTTAAAATAATTATTTTTAACTATTTATGAAAATTCCATTCCACAATTTAAAAACATTTTTGGACTTGTCTCAACAGTTAAAAAATATTTTTATCAAAAATTTCATTCAAGTACTATACATTTTCGTCCTGTCTTCTTTATATTCTTATGCCCACACATAAGGATATACAAAAGATAAATTATATACATAAATTATTCTTCTGCCCAGTATAAATTAGATTTTTTTCATGTATTCATTTATAACTGTTTTATTTCATATGTCCATCAAAGCAGGACATGAGTCTTGGTGGTCTGCATCCATTCTTCCTTATTTACAAGAACAATTTACAAAGAAATGCATTCTTCGATTTGGCTCAAAGTTGAAAGAAAGGTAGGAATTGGTGAAATAATGATGTATCAATTTTATTGAAGTCCATCCTCTACATTCTCTTATATGTGAAAACGTATTGTATGGCTTTTTGATATGCTGATATGTATTGAACATAGCGAATAATTTTTTTGAATTATTATGTTTAAATGGATAATTAAAATCAATCCCAGCAGGTCAACTCATATTAGCTTTTCCCTGAGGAAGATCTCAGGTCCTGCTGTGACAATAGACAATAAGCCAGTTCCCTCAAAAACACATGTACGGTATCTCGGACTATACTTGGACAAAAAATTCACCTGAAATATTCACACTAAATTAAAAAAAACAAGAAGTGACTAGACGATACAAACAACTGTCACATCTTTTGGACTACACATCTCCACTCAACTTACTAAACAAGCGACTAATCTACACCACTATAAGACCTATTTGGATATACGGAGCAGAACTTTGGGGTCCCGCAAAACACACAAACATAAACAAAATTCAAACCACACAATCTAAAATACTTCGTAAAATTGTCAATGTTCCTTGGTTTATTTCAAATCACACCATACACACAGACATGAACATACCAAAAGTAAAATCCTACATACACAACAAGTACACAACATTTCATTCTTCTACTCTCAACCATCCAAATCCACTCGTTCTATCTCTATCTTCCTCCCTGTTACCTGGTGAGCCTCAAAGACGACTAAAAAGGCAGTGGCCTAGAGATCTTCTGCTGAAAAGTTAAAAATATCAAGAATTGAAGAAGACAGAATACATTTCAACACATTTGCTTGATGCGTTACAACGCAGTGGCAAATTTAATGAAGAAAAAATAAATAAAAATTATGTGTCGAAAACAGAGTTGAATGAAACCGACTTCTGACATCAAAAACAGCGTCAAGGGTAGAGAGCAGGTAAATTAAAGACAAGGGGCTCTAGGGAAGGCTCAGAGTAAAAACTAGTAACGGGCTAAGTAATTGGTTCCTCTTAGGGTGTTACCAGTTATTGTGAAGTAATAGGGTGAAGTTAAGAACCAATGAAAACCATCCTTGCCCACCCTGAATTTAGGTATTAAATCTCCCGAAAAGTAAGAAAAGAGGTCTTATGTTGATGTCCGGCCTTGAGGATAGGTCTTATGTATTTTTCCCGATCTTGAGAACGGAAGTGGCAGTTACCTACCTACACAGATGGGCGTCTCGGAGAAGTTTTTGGACCTGGGCTTGACGAGATGATCTCGGATGCAGCGATGAAATTAACTACTTATATCACTTCACATACCATAATAGCTAAGGGGGCGGGGTGGCCGAATAGGCTACAGCGTGTGCACAACACCGCTAGTTGCCTGGCAACCGGATAACCGAGATTTGAGATGATATAAAAAGTACGAGTTCGCGTCCTGGTGCCGGAGGGGATTTTAAATTCCCCACCCTCACCCCCCGGCCCGGGAAAATCCCGTATAGCCTAAAAGGCGAGGTAGGGAAGAACAAAAAAAAAAAAAAAAAAAAAAAAAAAAAAAAAAAAAAAAAAAAAAAAAAAAAAAAAAAAAAAAAAAAAAAAAAAAAACCATAATAGCTGAGTTGTAATTTCCAATTTTAATGTTATAATATTTCATGGCAATAATTCTCAAAACATTCCATCTGAAATCATATCGCCAGAGTTAATTATTAAATTCATTGAATCACGTATTTAGTTTCTTGTAAATATAATTTGTATATATTCTTTATTTAACATAGAAATAAATTAAGTTTTTAGTAAAAGTTATTTTAATTCTGCCACCTATTTATGATGATCACAGGCAATGTAGGTTATTAGAAAACATGATAAACAAAAACCAGCCTTTGAGAAAAGAAATCCAATTAATTAATTCTGGACCAATCAATATATTATAAATCCAAATTTATTTTACCAAGTTTTTATTATTAATTTTTATTAAACATTTCTGGGTAATTATTACCATTAATTATCCAGTGGCATCCCGAATAAATTTTAACACCCCAAAACGTAGCAATGGCTATTTCAAAAACCACAACTTCGATAATTGATTGATTGATATCAATGATATTGTTGGGGCCAGGGGTACTTCAAAATCGAAGTACAAATCTTTCCCCGGTGCGTTTCCTAAAAGGTGGGGAAAATTCGAGTAAAATTAAAAATGTTGGGAAAGAGGGAAAAAAAGAAGAGTAAATATGAGACCTGTAAAACATTAAACAAAAACACATGCACAAACAATATCAAATAAAATTACTCAATTAATTAAATAGGTTAAGATAAGTAAATAAAGAAAATTCCCTTCTAAATGTTCACAATGTTTATTGAATTGAAATAAAAAAGATGAAATATATGTACATAGAAGATTTAAAAACATAATCAAACATATATAAAAATAAACTTCCAATAATAAAGATGAATTCATCCAATAAAAATAAATTTAGTGAAGAAAAATATTTAACTAAATGTCTGTGGTAACGATGAGAGAAGAAAACGAAAATATCCCAAATTGGAGTTTATACTTCCAAAAAGGTTACCTGATGTTCAGCTGTCAAAGCAGTCGATGGTGGGGGATCGATATGCATATCGATCCTGATCGATGACTAGCAATGATACAGCTGGGATCTTCAAAATGGCGCAGGTGAGGTGAAGATGAGGTGAACCAGGAGCAGCGGGTGGGGGTAGCCGTCCACTATGTGGATCCAACGTCATCAAAAGCTAGCTCCAGACTGACTTTAGACCGCAGCCCAGCAGTTTTATCGCAGTATTTGTGTCTTAATCCCTAAGACCGGGTATTACTGCCGGGCTGGTGTGTATATACAACGCATAACACATCGCAAACGAAGCCAAATATACAAATAATATAAACTTAGATACATTTTTGAAATAATCGTACCTCAGTTTTTAAAAAAAAAAAAATAAATAAACCTTTCATCATTAACACTTAAAAGGGATGAATGGTGAGAAAAAATAAAACCAAAAAAAAATAAAGATATGAGAGTATGCGGCGTTAACTATCCTTTAAAAAAATACTTTCACTTTTGGATTACTGGGATTAATTTTTGAAAAAAGCTTCTCCAGAATATTTTAATCACGAACGCAAAATTATTGACTTTGAGATATAGTAGCGTAGAACCAATGTAATTTGTGAGGAAGCTATACTGGCTTAGCAGACCTTTTTTTGTATCGGGAGTTGTACAATGGTGTCAGAAGCAGGCTAATACGGACTTAAATGATCTCATTAAACTTAACCGGACTGGAACCCTCAGCATTTTTCGATTCAATCCGTCCTCTTCAGGCGGCGATCAATTTAAACTTGGGTACAAGTTGAGTGCGCTTTGTTATTGACGTCTGCTTTTGTCTTGAGCTGTGCCATCTGTATCTGTATCTGATTGTTGTAACAGGATTTGCTCTGAAACAGAGCCATTCAAAATATGGTTTTTATTTTTGACATAGATATAGTCCGTCCTAAAATTTCGTGAAACTTATCGTAACCTACAAACTTTTTATCTAAAAAAAAATCAGAATTATGGGTGTTTTTCATTTAAGTAATTAATTAGATAAGATATTAAAAACTCATAAATACCAATTGGGTTTCTACTTGAATTATATGATATATATTTTTTTTTGTCTTCAATTCTTCATCCGCGCCTGTCATGGTAGCGACAATTAGCAGATTTGCTGTCAGGTAAAAAAATGGCATGATAGGCATGACGAAGAATGGAACCCAGCAGCACCTCTTCCCTGATTTCTTTACATCCTCAAATCAGGAAAGGAGATATCTCATCCAGCTCCTTTTTAGTCGCCTCCTGATGAGCATTTCAGCCGTGGCCATGTCGTTGATAAGTCCATTGTGATGTCCGTGTAGTTTAAGATGAAATCGGGAGTAGAGAGCACGTATGTGCTGGTCAATGGTTAGTTGTCTTAAGTCGGTATGTAAAGTCTTGTTGTTGACATACCAGGGAGCTGCAGTTATTATTCTTAAAATTTTAGATTGAAAACACTGTAGTTTTGGTAAGTGAGTCTTTTTTGCTGAACCGTAAATCTGTGAGGCATATGTCCAAATGCGTTTGAGCAGGGAAGTGTATGTATTTAGTTTGTGTCTAATTTTCAATTTTGGTTTAGAAAAAAGTGAGTATAGTATTTTCAATCGCTTGTTCAAAGTCTTTCTTTTCATTTTGGCTTGTGGACCCCAGGTCATCCTTTTGTCAAATATTAACCCGAGGTAGCGTATAGTGTCCGTCTGAGGAATTGGATTGTTGCTGATACAAACTGGCATGGGTCTCGTCGAAGCGTAAATGTTATGTGTTGTGATTTAATCTAATTTTCCAAAGTGAATACCAATTTTGTAAATTTAAGTGATTTTGTAAATTCAGTGAGGTGTTTTGTTAAAATTGCATGATAATTTTAATCACAAATTAAAAAAAAAAAGAAGTTGTTCTACAACAATTGTGGAACGATTGGCCAACATAATCTCGTTATACATATATGTTGGGAGTAGGTGGCCATTATTTTTGTAGGCTACTTTTTTTATCGATTTTGTAATCAAATTCTCTTGTGATTCAAGTTGAAAGAAAATGAGTGTTTATGATTCGTTCGTATTTAGTTATTGTTGTTAGTATCAAATTAAATAGAAAAGTTTCACGATCTCCAGATTGAAAGCGCTTCTAATTCCGAGAATTTCGATTAATAAAAAGTTGTAAACTACGTTGAGATGAAGCTATTCACGAAGTTTTTGACATATGTTAATAATTTAATAAAAAGGGATCGTGGTCTAATAGCACTAAACAGTATGGGAATATAGCATTTATTTCGGCCGGGTATGTCATTCATTTTTTTGATAACCTATTAAAAAAAATATTATTACTTGCCTCGAAATTTTATTTACAAAAATAAGGTAAATTCTATGTACAGAAAGGGTAAAATTAATTAATTTTAAATGCACATATGTGTTAAATTTTTTACTCTATACCACCCATAACTCGCGGAGTATTCAGGTAGATTTTCCTGTGGTCATACACAACGAATTGTTACCTGGATCAATCCACTACCTGTATAGGTAGATTGACCTAATGTGATGGTACTGCAGGACAGGAAGGCATAGGTTTACGACGAAGGGTAAAGGTGATTTGATGGTATTTATTTTAATACTCCAGTTTTGACACCTTTCTTCTAGTTTTGTGATGTGTGATCGAAGAGTTTGTGATGCGATAGTTGGGTAATTATTAACCGATAAGAAATATGTGTCATTTGTGGCTAATTTTAAAATCACTTTAAGCACACTGTAGATGGAACCCCGAAACAACCCAAGGATGTCCGAAAATAGAAGTAGATGATCCCCAACTTTACACAACAGAATGTTTAGCTTACATTATATTAGGCCACCTCAAGCCTACATAGAATGAAAAATAGCTGATTTTCAAAAATTTAATTTTATAAATTATTGAATTATGTTATTGTTTTATTTGTCGGTTGAGTTCTTGTCTTTTGAGTCTAGTATGCGGGTTCCAAGTTAGTCTTCGCTCTAAATGAAAGCCAAGATACCGGACTGTGTCTGAGTAAGGAAGCTGGATGGAATTAAACAGTACTGGTGGACAGGAATTGCGTCGGAGTGTAAAGGTAATATGTTGGCATTTAGATTCATTAACTGATTGAATTGAATATAAATTTTAAGTTCAGTGTTATGTTTCTTGACTTATTTTGCAGCATTTTGGAACTTTGTTATAAAAAATATTTAATTTTAAAGACACAAGGTGTGAGGTTGGAGTTTTCCAATTTCAAGGTAACATTTATTCTCCCTGCCTCCCCTTATCCCTAGATGTGGTATTGATACTTTTAGTAAACAACTAAATAATAAATAAACAAAATAACTAATGTTTTCAATTTTGAGCTACATTCACATGTTTAAAAAATAAGTTATACAATTCATGGTAAAAAATAATTATATATCTCAGAAATATGAGTAGTATTTCTTTCGCAGATACACACAACCGACAATTTGTATTCGATGACTCAGTGGCGGTTTGATATAGATCCAACAACTCGTTAAAACTCTAAATCTCCATTTTATAGTACACTTAAAACTTTACTGGATGGTTCAGCAATTGCTGAGACATCACAGCAGGGCTGTAATCTTCAGCATTATTCCAGTATGTATGCTCCCATAAGCGATTTCTTATTTGTCTTCGTCGTCTACTTATTGTACAAGCCAGAATTATAATTTCGTCGCCTGAAGAATTGGATGACTGATTATTTATCTTTCAAACTCACGTACTAAACTAACAAAGATAATAGGTATAAATAGAAGATGCAAGAAGCAGGTTCATCTTTGGTGTGAAACTTCTTTTATCAAGATGCAAGATGCACATGAATCCTGCATCCAGGATGCATGCATCTTGCATCTTCAATGTGAAAGGGACCTTGCAGATCAGCGCACTTTTGAACTCCATCGGGATCTGACGAAGTGTCAAGATATATATTCTTTACTGCCTTATGTACAATAGCTTTTAAATCTATTGTTCCTTTTTTTTAACTTTTATTATGATATTTACAACTGTATTAGTATGAATACATCAAGTAAATGAGTGCAGAGGAATATAATCACAGGAAATACGCTTGTTGAGAAACTACCCATTGGTAGCACTCTAATAATTAATCTAGATGAGGAGATTACGAGGCCATCTTCTTTTCAGACGCCTCGGAGGGTTATCAGGAATCGAAGAGGAAGCAAGGTTAGAAACAAGAGGATTAGGATGGTTCTGAAGTTTATTATGGAAGGATAGGTATCTGGATTTGGCCAAATCGGAAACATATGGAACATTGAGGTCTTTGTGGATTATTTTATTTGTGACAAAGTAACGAGCATTGGGGATTTTACGAAGGATTTTGGATTGTAAGGATTGGATACGAGAGGAATTTGATGGTTTAGTGGAGCCCCAAAGGTCGATCCCGTGAGTCCAAATAGGTCTTATTATTTTCATGTATATTAGTCGTTTGTAATTAATTGGAAGTTTAGAGCGTTTGTCCAGTAAGTGTTGGAGTAAGCGGAAACGTCGAGCAGTTTCCTGTCGTTTCAGTCTTGTATGAGGATTCCAAGTGAGACGTTTGTCCATATGGAGTCCTAGGTATCGGATTTGTTCTACAGGGATAAGTGGGGTGTTATTAACTAAAGGACTATTAACTATAGGACAACAAGTCATTGGTTTACGGCGAAGGGTAAAGGTGATTTGATGGGATTTATTGGAATTTATTTTAATTTTCCACTTTTGACACCATTCTTCAAGGTTTGTGATGTGTGATTGAAGAGTTTGGGATGCAATTGCTGGATAATTATTAACTGACAGGATACATGTGTCATCAGCATACATAGTGATGACAGTGTTAGGATGGGTTGGGGTATCAGCTGTATAAACTGTGTAAAGGATAGGACCAAGGATACTACCTTAAGGAACTCCGGCAGATTGAGAAAGGAGGGATGAATAGGTATTATTGTGATTTACTTTGAAGTGTCTATCGGTAAGATAGGAACTGGTGATAAGAAAATATATAGGGGGAAGGAATTTACGGAGTTTGTAAAGCAATCCCGGGTGCCAGACTCGATCAAACGCCTGTTCAAAGTCGAAAAAAACTCCAATGCAAGGCAATCCGCGCTCCAATGCAGAGAAGACAACGTCTACCACACGATGACATTGCTGGATATTGGAATGGGATGTGCGGAATCTAAATTGGTGTTATTGTTCCTAAATTATGAATATTGACTGAGGGTGCATAGCACTCCTTCAGATTATCATTAGTATTTAAAAAGCGATTTAAAGTGATTTTCGTTCTAATCAATCTTGATAGAGCATTGATTTTAGCTGTCCTCGTTCATTAAGTTTTGTACCACATTTTTCCTACAATTTTAATTCTAGTATTGCTCTCGCCTTCTCTCTCTGGCAGCTGCTATGTTTTATCCCCAAAAAAGGGATGACATTAAAAATTGCTACGTTTTGGAGTGTTTCAACTTTATTCGGAATGCCACTGAATAATTACTCATGATAATTACCCAGAAATGTTTAATAAGAAATAATAGTAACATAAATTTGGATTTATAATATATTGATTGTTCCAGGATTAATTAATGGGATTTATTTTCTCAAAGGCTGGTTTGTGTTTATCATGCTTTCTAATTACCTACATTACCTGTGATCATCATGAAATACTTAATTTATTTTTAATAAATAAAGAATATATACAAATTATATTTATAAGAATCTAAATACGTGATACAATGAATTTAATAATTAACTGTGAAGGTATGATTTCAGATGGACTATTTTGAGTATTATTGGCATGAAATATTATAACATTAGGATTGGGAATTACAACTTATCTATTGCCTATGAAGTGGTGTGGTTAGTAGATTTCATTGGTGCATCCTATGATCCGAGGTCATCTTTCCAAGACCAGGTCCTTTTGTTTTCTACACCTCATAATAATTTTAAAACCGTATTTGCTATGTTCAATATGTAGCACAGCCTTGTTAGACCTCTGGGGATTGCTGAAATTTTGTTTAATTTCAAGTTTAATTCTCCCACGCTCTGAAGCGTACAGTTTCGTGTTTCGGAACTGACAGTGCTTTATTTGCCTCATTTAGAAAAAGAATGAACTCACGCATGATTTTATCGAAATTATCTGAGTCCAAAGAATTCTTGAACATATCTTTAAATATGGTTCCCAACTCTCTGCTGGCTGTTTATCGCGTCACCTGCATTTCTCCTTTCAATATACGACAGTTAAATCCGATTAGTTTCCGTCAGGTGCCCACATTATTTTTAAACGATAAGTTGCAGATTGAGAACATATATAAGAGACGATCCTCTGTCTTGATGAACCAGACTGGAATATTCGTTAATAATCTGAGATCCCTTCTGAAAGGAAGCTTTCGAGCTTTCAGACTCGTCAGTCAATACATGCTTTATAATCTCTGACGGGCGTGGTAGGAAAACTTCATTCTCAGTAGCAATCTTTTCCTAAACAACAGCTGAATCTTCTCCCTATTAAACTGGCACAACAAGCCCATCATCTTTTATCTTTTCTATAGAGATTACATCAGAATCCTAAAATATACCGCCTGTTCTTCGAATCCACAACCGCTGCCCAGCCCTGAGACTTTATTTATGCCCACATGTTTTCCATAAACATGGAAAAGTCTAAGTCAGATGCTCGAAGCTGCGATGTCTTAATATAAAACTAGCAAAATGTGAATATATAGAAGAATTTTAAACTGGTACAATTAATTTTAAATATTATGATGTTTACAAAATAATAATTTTAATTATTTCATAATTCCTAAGGGAGATGCTTTTTATATACATAAGTATTTTAATAATTTTTTATTTATTTATTTCTTTATTGAGTATTGCAACAATCTGTCTCTTGGACATTGGTTATAGTGAGGTAGGATGACATTCACACTATATGTACAAAAAAAATAAAATAAATAGAAACAAAATAATAATCAAAAGTATATACAATAGATAATAAAATAAAATAACCTAAAAAAGAAGAAAATTAAAACTAAGCAAAAAAAAAACAACACATGCATACCTATATACAATCAGGCGAGGAGACTCAAGGAGAACCCTGCGCTACTCTCTCAACCGCGTCACTGGTACTAAAGCCAGCGGAGAATTTTAATAAATTAGATGAAAAAAATATGATAAACGATCTGAAGATGGTATAGTAAAGTGGATCCCGATACATCGCGTATATAGATTGATAGAAAGTAAACTTTATTCTGGGACGAGATCCCTTATGAATAACAAATATGAACAAAAAAAATAAAAACTCATCTGGCCAAAAATTACATTTGTCAATATTAAAGAATATATACAGTATCTTCAGTGAAATTATATTAAAACAAGTGAAAATAACACCATTTTGAGAAAAAACAAAATAAAAAAAACATTATTTAAATGAAAAGAAAACAAAATAAAATAAGCATGGGTTGATTTTTAAAATTAAAACTCAACTTTAACAACTTTAACAACCATTCACCTCAGTCAAAATCTGTTTCGCAATATTTATTTCATTGTATAACGTCATTTTGGGAGGTAGGCGGATGTCAGATGGCAAGGAATTCCAGAAGGCAGTAGATCGGGCAATAAAGGAATATTCAAACGTCTTAGTTCTATGGAAAGGGATATAAAGGTCGGAAACACGGGATCTTGTTTTCTGGGAGTGGACCACCGGTTTAATCTGTAGGAGACTGTAGATGTAGGAAGGGTGTCGGGTGTTGATTGTTTGGAATAGGAAAGATTCAAGGAAATATTGTCTGCGGGAAGAAGGGAAGAGCCACTTTAACTCATCGTAAAGGTGGGACACATGAGACCGTCTCGATGTACCGAAGACAAATCTTAAGCACGTATTCATGAGTCGCTTCAATCTCTCCTCGAGTACCATCGGGATGCCTCCGTACACTCAACATATACGTATTAATAAAAGAAAATTTTGGGAGAGGAACTGTATTTAGTTTTTCATATGCCTTATATAAACAGTATCTCCCTTAAGACTTATGAACAAATTATAAAATGGACCTCTCCATTATATTATACAGTGAACCTCTCCAATTCTATAGAAATAATCCGATTAAGAAAATCGAAGAAAAAGATAACCATAAAGAAATTATGTAATAAAATTTTATAGGAACAGCATTGAGTTTTTCATATACTTAATAATCCTAATTATTTTGCTTCTCTTATAAAATAGTATGATTTGAAGTAAAGCTATTTTTTTACTGAACGAACGATTTTCTAAAATTATTATATTGATTATTAAGTATACTATGGAGACTCCGAGAAACAGAGATAAATACATTATTTTCATAAAAGGGTGCTTCTAAATTATATTGGGTTGCTGCAGACACAGCATACTTATCAATCAATACAAAGAACTTAAAATAAATATACAAATATAGAATATCATCAATATATATGAGTATAGGAATTTTTTTTATGTATGTTCTTTTTTCACTATAAATTTTTTTCTTAACATCCAATTTCCCTTTCTTTCCCTTCTATCGCTCTTTTCTCCCCTAATACATTTATCTTATTTTCTCATCTCTTTTACTGGTCTGAATCATACTTTCTGATTAAAAATTATACAATAATGGCAATAAAAAAAGTGCACATATAATAAATATAAAAAATAAATAAAATTGATATATAAAAATACAGTAGTTTAGCATTTAACAATGAATGTAACAAAAGAAATTGGATTCTAAAACCTGGAGAGCTGGGTTTTTATAAGCAGGAAACGAACGCAACAAAAAACTTATATTTATTTTTTAAATAAAACAATAACTTTATTCAATAATTTATAAAATTAAATTTTTGAAAATCAGCTATTTTTCATTCTATGTAGGCTTGAGGTGGCCTAATATAATGTAAGCTAAACATTCTGTTGTGTAAAGTTGGGGATCATCTACTTCTATTTTCGGACATCGTCGGGTTGTTTCGGGGTTCCATCTACAGTGTTCTTAAAGTGATTTTAAAATTAGCCACAAATGACACATATTTCTTATCGGTTAATAATTACCCAACTATCGCATCACAAACTCTTCGATCACACATCACAAAACTAGAAGAAAGGTGTCAAAACTGGAGTATTAAAATAAATACCATCAAATCACCTTTACCCTTCGTCGTAAACCTATGCCTTCCTGTCCTGCAGTACCATCACATTAGGTCAATCTACCTATACAGGTAGTGGATTGATCCAGGTAACAATTCGTTGTGTATGACCACAGGAAAATCTACCTGAATACTCCGCGAGTTATGGGTGGTATAGAGTAAAAAATTTAACACATATGTGCATTTAAAATTAATTAATTTTACCCTTTCTGTACATAGAATTTACCTTATTTTTGTAAATAAAATTTCGAGGCAAGTAATAATATTTTTTTTAATAGGTTATCAAAAAAATGAATGACATACCCGGCCGAAATAAATGCTATATTCCCATACTGTTTAGTGCTATTAGACCACGATCCCTTTTTATTAAATTATTAACATATGTCAAAAACTTCGTGAATAGCTTCATCTCAACGTAGTTTACAACTTTTTATTAATCGAAATTCTCGGAATTAGAAGCGCTTTCAATCTGGAGATCGTGAAACTTTTCTATTTAATTTGATACTAACAACAATAACTAAATACGAACGAATCATAAACACTCATTTTCTTTCAACTTGAATCACAAGAGAATTTGATTACAAAATCGATAAAAAAAGTAGCCTACAAAAATAATGGCCACCTACTCCCAACATATATGTATAACGAGATTATGTTGGCCAATCGTTCCACAATTGTTGTAGAACAACTTCTTTTTTTTTTTAATTTGTGATTAAAATTATCATGCAATTTTAACAAAACACCTCACTGAATTTACAAAATCACTTAAATTTACAAAATTGGTATTCACTTTGGAAAATTAGATTAAATCACAACACATAACATTTACGCTTCGACGAGACCCATGCCAGTTTGTATCAGCAACAATCCAATTCCTCAGACGGACACTATACGCTACCTCGGGTTAATATTTGACAAAAGGATGACCTGGGGTCCACAAGCCAAAATGAAAAGAAAGACTTTGAACAAGCGATTGAAAATACTATACTCACTTTTTTCTAAACCAAAATTGAAAATTAGACACAAACTAAATACATACACTTCCCTGCTCAAACGCATTTGGACATATGCCTCACAGATTTACGGTTCAGCAAAAAAGACTCACTTACCAAAACTACAGTGTTTTCAATCTAAAATTTTAAGAATAATAACTGCAGCTCCCTGGTATGTCAACAACAAGACTTTACATACCGACTTAAGACAACTAACCATTGACCAGCACATACGTGCTCTCTACTCCCGATTTCATCTTAAACTACACGGACATCACAATGGACTTATCAACGACATGGCCACGGCTGAAATGCTCATCAGGAGGCGACTAAAAAGGAGCTGGATGAGATATCTCCTTTCCTGATTTGAGGATGTAAAGAAATCAGGGAAGAGGTGCTGCTGGGTTCCATTCTTCGTCAAGCCTATCATGTCATTTTTTTACCTGACAGCAAATCTGCTAATTGTCGCTACCATGACAGGCGCGGATGAAGAATTGAAGACAAAAAAAAAAAATATATCATACAATTCAAGTAGAAACCCAATTGGTATTTATGAGTTTTTAATATCTTATCTAATTAATTACTTAAATGAAAAACACCGATAACTCTGATTTTTTTTTAGATAAAAAGTTTGTAGGTTACGATAAGTTTTACGAAATTTTAGGACGGACTATATCTATGTCAAAAATAAAAACCATATTTTGAATGGCTCTGTTTCAGAGCAAATCCTGTTACAACAATCAGATACAGATACAGATGGCACAGCTCAAGACAAAAGCAGACGTCAATAACAAAGCGCACTCAACTTGTACCCAAGTTTAAATTGATCGCCGCCTGAAGAGGACGGATTGAATCGAAAAATGTTGAGGGTTCCAGTTCGGTTAAGTTTAATGAGATCATTTAAGTCCGTATTAGCCTGCTTCTGACACCATTGTACAACTCCCGATACAAAAAAAGGTCTGCTAAGCCAGTATAGCTTCCTCACAAATTACATTGGTTCTACGCTACTATATCTCAAAGTCAATAATTTTGCGTTCGTGATTAAAATATTCTGGAGAAGCTTTTTTCAAAAATTAATCCCAGTAATCCAAAAGTGAAAGTATTTTTTTAAAGGATAGTTAACGCCGCATACTCTCATATCTTTATTTTTTTTTGGTTTTATTTTTTCTCACCATTCATCCCTTTTAAGTGTTAATGATGAAAGGTTTATTTATTTTTTTTTTTTTTAAAAACTGAGGTACGATTATTTCAAAAATGTATCTAAGTTTATATTATTTGTATATTTGGCTTCGTTTGCGATGTGTTATGCGTTGTATATACACACCAGCCCGGCAGTAATACCCGGTCTTAGGGATTAAGACACAAATACTGCGATAAAACTGCTGGGCTGCGGTCTAAAGTCAGTCTGGAGCTAGCTTTTGATGACGTTGGATCCACATAGTGGACGGCTACCCCCACCCGCTGCTCCTGGTTCACCTCATCTTCACCTCACCTGCGCCATTTTGAAGATCCCTGCTGTATCATTGTGAGTCATCGATCAGGATCGATATGCATATCGATCCCCCCACCATCGACTGCATTGACAGCTGAACATCAGGTAACCTCATTGGAAGTATAACCTCCAATTTGGGATATTTTCGTTTTCTTCTTCATCGTTACCACAGACATTTAGTTAAATATTTTTCTTCGATAAATTTATTTCTCTTCACTAAATTTATTTTTATTGGATGAATTAATCTTTATTATTGGAAGTTTATTTTTATATATGTTTGATTATCTTTTTAAATCTTCTATGTACATATATTTCATCTTTTTTATTTCAATTCAATAAACATTGTGAACATTTAGAAGGGAATTTTCTTTATTTACTTATCTTAACCTATTTAATTAATTGAGTAATTTTATTTGATATTGTTTGTGCATGTGTTTTTGTTTAATGTTTTACAGGTCTCATATTTACTCTTCTTTTTTTCCCTCTTTCCCAACATTTTTAATTTTACTCGAATTTTCCCCACCTTTTAGGAAACGCACCGGGGAAAGATTTGTACTTCGATTTTGAAGTACCCCTGGCCCCAACAATATCATTGATATCAATCAATCAATTATCGAAGTTGTGGTTTTTGAAATAGCCATTGCTAGGTTTTGGGTGTTGAAATTTATTCGGGATGCCACTGGATAATTAATGATGATAATTACCCAGAAATGTTTAATAAAAATTAATAATAAAAAATTGGTAAAATAAATTTGGATTTATAATATATTGATTGGTCCAGAATTAATTAATTGGATTTCTTTTATCAAAGTCTGGTTTGTGTTTATCATGTTTTCTAATTACCTACATTGCCTGTGATCATCATAATATAAATAGGTGGCAGAATTAAAATAACTTTTTCTAAAAACTTAATTTATTTCTATGTTAAAGAAAGAATATATACAAATAATATTTACAAGAAACTAAATACGTGATTCAATGAATTTAATAATTAACTCTGGCGATATGATTCCAGATGGAATGTTTTGAGAATTATTGCCATAAAATATTATAACATTAGAATTGTAAATTACAACTTAGCTATTGTGGTATGTGAAGTGGTGTAGTTAGTAGATTTCATCGCTGCATCTGCTGATCCGAGGTCATCTCGTCAAACCCAGGTCCAA
The DNA here is from genome assembly GCA_928085145.1 of Nezara viridula. Taxonomy (NCBI): domain Eukaryota; kingdom Metazoa; phylum Arthropoda; class Insecta; order Hemiptera; family Pentatomidae; genus Nezara; species Nezara viridula. The sequence continues at coordinate 169,241,167 of OV725079.1, forward strand.
AAACTTCTCCAAGAAGTTCATCTGTGTAGGTGGGTAACTGCCACTTCCGTTTCCAAGGTCGGGAAAAATACATAAGACCTATCCTCAAGGCCGGACATCAACATAAGACCTCTTTTCTTACTTTTCGAGAGATTTAATACCTAAATTCAGGGTGGGACAAGGATGGTTTTCATTGGTTCTTAACTTCACCCTATTACTTCACAATAACTGGTAACACCCTAAGAAGAACCAGTTACTAATTTTTACTCTGAGACTTCCCTAGAGCCCCTTGTCTTTAATTTACCTGCTCTCTATCCTTGACGCTGTTTTTGATGTCAGAAGTCGGTTTCATTCAACTCTGTTTTCGACACATAATTTTTATATATTTTTTATTTATTCTTCATTAAATTTTCCACTGCATTGTAACGCATCAAGTAACTGTGTTGAAGTTTATTCTGTCTTCTTCAATTCTTGATATTTTTAACTTTTCAGCAGAAGATCTCTAGGCCACTGCCTTTTTAGTCGTCTTTGAGGCTCACCAGGTAACAGGGAGGAAGATAGAGATAGAACGAGTGGATTTGGATGGTTGAGAGTAGAAGAATGAAATGTTGTGTATGTAGGATTTTACTTTTGGTATGTTCATGTCTGTGTGTATGGTGTGATTTGAAATAAACCAAGGAGCATTGACGATTTTACGAAGTATTTTGGATTGAGTGGTTTGAATTTTGTTTATGTGTGTGTGTTTTGCGGAACCCAAAGTTCTGCTCCGTATGTCCGAATAGGTCTTAGTATAGTGGTGTAGATTAGTCGCTTGTTTAGTAAGTTAAGTGGAGATGTGTAGTCTAAAAGGTGTGACAGTTGTTTGTATAGTCTGGTCAGTTCTTGTTTTTCTAATTTAGTGTGAATGTTCCAGGTGAGTTTTTTGTCCAAGTATAGCCCGAGATACCGTACATGTGTTTTTGAGGGAACTGGCTTATTGTCTATTGTCACAGCAGGACCCAAGATCTTCCTCAGGGAGAAGCTAATATGAGTTGACCTGCTGGGATTGATTTTAATTATCCATTTAAACATAATAATTCAAAAAAGTTATTCGCTATGTTCAATACATAACAGCATATCAAAAAGCCGTACAATACGTTTTCGTATATAAGAGAATGTAGTGGATGGACTTTAATGAAATTGATACATCATTATTTCACCAATTCCTACCTTTCTTTTAACTTTGAGGCAAATCGAAGAATCCGTTTCTTTGTAAATTATATAATCAAGAAAGAATGGATGCAGACTACCTAGACCCATGTCCTGCTTTGACGGACATATGAAATAAAACAGTTGTAAATAAATACATGAAAAAATCAGGTTTATACTGGGCAGAAGGATAATTTATGTACATAATTTATCTTTTGTATATCCTTATGTGTGGGCATAAGGATATCAAGAAGACAGGACGAAACTTCTTTTATCAAGATGCAAGATGCACATGAATCCTGCATCCAGGATGCATGCATCTTGCATCTTCAATGTGAAAGGGGCCTTGCAGATCAGCGCACTTTTGAACTCCATCGGGATCTGACGAAGTGTCAAGATATATATTCTTTACTGCCTTATGTACAATAGCTTTTAAATCTATTGTTCCTTTTTTTTAACTTTTATTATGATATTTACAACTGTATTAGTATGAATACATCAAGTAAATGAGTGCAGAGGAATATAATCACAGGAAATACGCTTGTTGAGAAACTACCCATTGGTAGCACTCTAATAATTAATCTAGATGAGGAGATTACGAGGCCATCTTCTTTTCAGACGCCTCGGAGGGTTATCAGGAATCGAAGAGGAAGCAAGGTTAGAAACAAGAGGATTCGGATGGTTCTGAAGTTTATTATGGAAGGATAGGTATCTGGATTTGGCCAAATCGGAAACATATGGAACATTGAGGTCTTTGTGGATTATTTTATTTGTGACAAAGTAACGAGCATTGGGGATTTTACGAAGGATTTTGGATTGTAAGGATTGGATACGAGAGGAATTTGATGGTTTAGTGGAGCCCCAAAGGTCGATCCCGTGAGTCCAAATAGGTCTTATTATTGTCATGTATATTAGTCGTTTGTAATTAATTGGAAGTTTAGAGCGTTTGTCCAGTAAGTGTTGGAGTAAGCGGAAACGTCGAGCAGTTTCCTGTCGTTTCAGTCTTGTATGAGGATTCCAAGTGAGACGTTTGTCCATATGGAGTCCTAGGTATCGGATTTGTTCTACAGGGATAAGTGGGGTGTTATTAACTAAAGGACTATTAACTATAGGACAACAAGTCATTGGTTTACGGCGAAGGGTAAAGGTGATTTGATGGGATTTATTGGAATTTATTTTAATTTTCCACTTTTGACACCATTCTTCAAGGTTTGTGATGTGTGATTGAAGAGTTTGGGATGCAATTGCTGGATAATTATTAACTGACAGGATACATGTGTCATCAGCATACATAGTGATGACAGTGTTAGGATGGGTTGGGGTATCAGCTGTATAAACTGTGTAAAGGATAGGACCAAGGATACTACCTTAAGGAACTCCGGCAGATTGAGAAAGGAGGGATGAATAGGTATTATTGTGATTTACTTTGAAGTGTCTATCGGTAAGATAGGAACTGGTGATAAGAAAATATATAGGGGGAAGGAATTTACGGAGTTTGTAAAGCAATCCCGGGTGCCAGACTCGATCAAACGCCTGTTCAAAGTCGAAAAAAACTCCAATGCAAGGCAATCCGCGCTCCAATGCAGAGAAGACAACGTCTACCACACGATGACATTGCTGGATATTGGAATGGGATGTGCGGAATCTAAATTGGTGTTATTGTTCCTAAATTATGAATATTGACTGAGGGTGCATAGCACTCCTTCAGATTATCATTAGTATTTAAAAAGCGATTTAAAGTGATTTTCGTTCTAATCAATCTTGATAGAGCATTGATTTTAGCTGTCCTCGTTCATTAAGTTTTGTACCACATTTTTCCTACAATTTTAATTCTAGTATTGCTCTCGCCTTCTCTCTCTGGCAGCTGCTATGTTTTATCCCCAAAAAAGGGATGACATTAAAAATTGCTACGTTTTGGAGTGTTTCAACTTTATTCGGAATGCCACTGAATAATTACTCATGATAATTACCCAGAAATGTTTAATAAGAAATAATAGTAACATAAATTTGGATTTATAATATATTGATTGTTCCAGGATTAATTAATGGGATTTATTTTCTCAAAGGCTGGTTTGTGTTTATCATGCTTTCTAATTACCTACATTACCTGTGATCATCATGAAATACTTAATTTATTTTTAATAAATAAAGAATATATACAAATTATATTTATAAGAATCTAAATACGTGATACAATGAATTTAATAATTAACTGTGAAGGTATGATTTCAGATGGACTATTTTGAGTATTATTGGCATGAAATATTATAACATTAGGATTGGGAATTACAACTTATCTATTGCCTATGAAGTGGTGTGGTTAGTAGATTTCATTGGTGCATCCTATGATCCGAGGTCATCTTTCCAAGACCAGGTCCTTTTGTTTTCTACACCTCATAATAATTTTAAAACCGTATTTGCTATGTTCAATATGTAGCACAGCCTTGTTAGACCTCTGGGGATTGCTGATTTTTTGTTTAATTTCAAGTTTAATTCTCCCACGCTGCTGATAGAAGCGTACAGTTTCGTGTTTCGGAACTGACAGTGCTTTATTTGCTTCATTTAGAAAAAGAATGAACTCACGCATGATTTTATCGAAATTATCTGAGTCCAAAGAATTCTTGAACATATCTTTAAATATGGTTCCCAACTCTCTGCTGGCTGTTTATCGCGTCACCTGCATTTCTCCTTTCAATATACGACAGTTAAATCCGATTAGTTTCCGTCAGGTGCCCACATTATTTTTAAACGATAAGTTGCAGATTGAGAACATATATAAGAGACGATCCTCTGTCTTGATGAACCAGACTGGAATATTCGTTAATAATCTGAGATCCCTTCTGAAAGGAAGCTTTCGAGCTTTCAGACTCGTCAGTCAATACATGCTTTATAATCTCTGACGGGCGTGGTAGGAAAACTTCATTCTCAGTAGCAATCTTTTCCTAAACAACAGCTGAATCTTCTCCCTATTAAACTGGCACAACAAGCCCATCATCTTTTATCTTTTCTATAGAGATTACATCAGAATCCTAAAATATACCGCCTGTTCTTCGAATCCACAACCGCTGCCCAGCCCTGAGACTTTATTTATGCCCACATGTTTTCCATAAACATGGAAAAGTCTAAGTCAGATGCTCGAAGCTGCGATGTCTTAATATAAAACTAGCAAAATGTGAATATATAGAAGAATTTTAAACTGGTACAATTAATTTTAAATATTATGATGTTTACAAAATAATAATTTTAATTATTTCATAATTCCTAAGGGAGATGCTTTTTATATACATAAGTATTTTAATAATTTTTTATTTATTTATTTCTTTATTGAGTATTGCAACAATCTGTCTCTTGGACATTGGTTATAGTGAGGTAGGATGACATTCACACTATATGTACAAAAAAAATAAAATAAATAGAAACAAAATAATAATCAAAAGTATATACAATAGATAATAAAATAAAATAACCTAAAAAATAAGAAAATTAAAACTAAGCAAAAAAAAACAACACATGCATACCTATATACAATCAGGCGAGGGGACTCAAGGAGAACCCTGCGCTACTCTCTCAACCGCGTCACTGGTACTAAAGCCAGCGGAGAATTTTAATAAATTAGATGAAAAAAATATGATAAACGATCTGAAGATGGTATAGTAAAGTGGATCCCGATACATCGCGCATATAGATAGATAGATAGAAAGTAAACTTTATTCTGGGACGAGGTCCCTTATGAATAACAAATATGAACAAAAAAAATAAAAACTCATCTGGCCAAAAATTACATTTGTCAATATTAAAGAATATATACAGTATCTTCAGTGAAATTATATTAAAACAAGTGAAAATAACACCATTTTGAGAAAAAACAAAATAAAAAAAACATTATTTAAATGAAAAGAAAACAAAATAAAATAAGCATGGGTTGATTTTTAAAATTAAAACTCAACTTTAACAACTTTAACAACCATTCACCTCAGTCAAAATCTGTTTCGCAATATTTATTTCATTGTATAACGTCATTTTGGGAGGTAGGCGGATGTCAGATGGCAAGGAATTCCAGAAGGCAGTAGATCGGGCAATAAAGGAATATTCAAACGTCTTAGTTCTATGGAAAGGGATATAAAGGTCGGAAACACGGGATCTTGTTTTCTGGGAGTGGACCACCGGTTTAATCTGTAGGAGACTGTAGATGTAGGAAGGGTGTCGGGTGTTGATTGTTTGGAATAGGAAAGATTCAAGGAAATATTGTCTGCGGGAAGAAGGGAAGAGCCACTTTAACTCATCGTAAAGGTGGGACACATGAGACCGTCTCGATGTACCGAAGACAAATCTTAAGCACGTATTCATGAGTCGCTTCAATCTCTCCTCGAGTACCATCGGGATGCCTCCGTACACTCAACATATACGTATTAATAAAAGAAAATTTTGGGAGAGGAACTGTATTTAGTTTTTCATATGCCTTATATAAACAGTATCTCCCTTAAGACTTATGAACAAATTATAAAATGGACCTCTCCATTATATTATACAGTGAACCTCTCCAATTCTATAGAAATAATCCGATTAAGAAAATCGAAGAAAAAGATAACCATAAAGAAATTATGTAATAAAATTTTATAGGAACAGCATTGAGTTTTTCATATACTTAATAATCCTAATTATTTTGCTTCTCTTATAAAATAGTATGATTTGAAGTAAAGCTATTTTTTTACTGAACGAACGATTTTCTAAAATTATTATATTGATTATTAAGTATACTATGGAGACTCCGAGAAACAGAGATAAATACATTATTTTCATAAAAGGGTGCTTCTAAATTATATTGGGTTGCTGCAGACACAGCATACTTATCAATCAATACAAAGAACTTAAAATAAATATACAAATATAGAATATCATCAATATATATGAGTATAGGAATTTTTTTTATGTATGTTCTTTTTTCACTATAAATTTTTTTCTTAACATCCAATTTCCCTTTCTTTCCCTTCTATCGCTCTTTTCTCCCCTTATACATTTCTTTTATTTTCTCATCTCTTTTACTGATCTGATCCATACTTTTTGATGAAAAATTATACAATAATGGTAATAAAAAAAGTGCACATATAATAAATATAAAAAATAAATAAAATTAATATATAAAAATACAGTAGTTTAGCATTTAACAATGAATGTAACAAAAGAAATTGGATTCTAAAACCTGGAGAGCTGGGTTTTTATAAGCAGGAAACGAACGCAACAAAAAACTTATATTTATTTTTTAAATAAAATAATAACATAATTCAATAATTTATAAAATTAAATTTTTGAAAATCAGCTATTTTTCATTCTATGTAGGCTTGAGGTGGCCTAATATAATGTAAGCTAAACATTCTGTTGTGTAAAGTTGGGGATCATCTACTTCTATTTTCGGACATCCTTGGGTTGTTTCGGGGTTCCATCTACAGTGTGCTTAAAGTGATTTTAAAATTAGCCACAAATGACACATAAAACAGTTTGAATATTCCTTTATTGCCCGATCTACTGCCTTCTGGAATTCCTTGCCATCTGACATCCGCCTACCTCCCAAAATGACGTTATACAATGAAATAAATATTGCGAAACAGATTTTGACTGAGGTGAATGGTTGTTAAAGTTGTTAAAGTTGAGTTTTAATTTTAAAAATCAACCCATGCTTATTTTATTTTGTTTTCTTTTCATTTAAATAATGTTTTTTTTATATTGTTTTTTCTCAAAATGGTGTTATTTTTACTTGTTTTAATATAATTTCACTGAAGATACTGTATATATTCTTTAATATTGACTAATGTAATTTTTGGCCAGATGAGTTTTTATTTTTTTGTTCATATCTGTTATTCATAAGGGACCTCGTCCCAGAATAAAGTTTACTTTCTATCAATCTATATACGCGATGTATCGGGATCCACTTTACTATACCATCTTCAGATCGTTTATCATATTTTTTTCATCTAATTTATTAAAATTCTCCGCTGGCTTTAGTACCAGTGACGCGGTTGAGAGAGTAGCGCAGGGTTCTCCTTGAGTCTCCTCGCCTGATTGTATATAGGTATGCATGTGTTGTTTTTTTTTTGCTTAGTTTTAATTTTCTTCTTTTTTAGGTTATTTTATTTTATTATCTATTGTATATACTTTTGATTATTATTTTGTTTCTATTTATTTTATTTTTTTTGTACATATAGTGTGAATGTCATCCTACCTCACTATAACCAATGTCCAAGAGACAGATTGTTGCAATACTCAATAAAGAAATAAATAAATAAAAAATTATTAAAATACTTATGTATATAAAAAGCATCTCCCTTAGGAATTATGAAATAATTAAAATTATTATTTTGTAAACATCATAATATTTAAAATTAATTGTACCAGTTTAAAATTCTTCTATATATTCACATTTTGCTAGTTTTATATTAAGACATCGCAGCTTCGAGCATCTGACTTAGACTTTTCCATGTTTATGGAAAACATGTGGGCATAAATAAAGTCTCAGGGCTGGGCAGCGGTTGTGGATTCGAAGAACAGGCGGTATATTTTAGGATTCTGATGTAATCTCTATAGAAAAGATAAAAGATGATGGGCTTGTTGTGCCAGTTTAATAGGGAGAAGATTCAGCTGTTGTTTAGGAAAAGATTGCTACTGAGAATGAAGTTTTCCTACCACGCCCGTCAGAGATTATAAAGCATGTATTGACTGACGAGTCTGAAAGCTCGAAAGCTTCCTTTCAGAAGGGATCTCAGATTATTAACGAATATTCCAGTCTGGTTCATCAAGACAGAGGATCGTCTCTTATGTATGTTCTCAATCTGTAACTTATCGTTTAAAAATAATGTGGGCACCTGACGGAAACTAATCGGATTTAACTGTCGTATATTGAAAGGAGAAATGCAGGTGACGCGATAAACAGCCAGCAGAGAGTTGGGAACCATATTTAAATATCTGTTCAAGAATTCTTTGGACTCAGATAATTTCGATAAAATCATGTGTGAGCTCAATCTTTTTCTAAATGAAGCAAATAAAGCACTGTCAGTTCCGAAACACGAAACTGTACGCTTCTATCAGCTGCGTGGGAGAATTAAACTTGAAATTAAACAAAAAATCAGCAATCCCCAGAGGTCGAACAAGGCTGTGCTACATATTGAACATAGCAAATAAGGTTTTAAAATTATTATGAGGTGTAGAAAACAAAAGGACCTGGCCTTGAAAAGATGACCTCGGATCATAGGATGCAGCAATGAAATCTACTAACCACACCACTTCATAGACAATAGATAAGTTGTAATTCCCAATCCTAATGTTATAATATTTCATGCCAATAATACTCAAAATAGTCCATCTGAAATCATACCTTCACAGTTAATTATTAAATTCATTGTATCACGTATTTAGATTCTTATAAATATAATTTGTATATATTCTTTATTTATTAAAAATAAATTAAGTATTTCATGATGATCACAGGTAATGTAGGTAATTAGAAAGCATGATAAACACAAACCAGCCTTTGAGAAAATAAATCCCATTAATTAATCCTGGAACAATCAATATATTATAAATCCAAATTTATGTTACTATTATTTCTTATTAAACATTTCTGGGTAATTATCATGAGTAATTATTCAGTGGCATTCCGAATAAAGTTGAAACACTCCAAAACGTAGCAATTTTTAATGTCATCCCTTTTTTGGGGATAAAACATAGCAGCTGCCAGAGAGAGAAGGCGAGAGCAATACTAGAATTAAAATTGTAGGAAAAATGTGGTACAAAACTTAATGAACGAGGACAGCTAAAATCAATGCTCTATCAAGATTGATTAGAACGAAAATCACTTTAAATCGCTTTTTAAATACTAATGATAATCTGAAGGAGTGCTATGCACCCTCAGTCAATATTCATAATTTAGGAACAATAACACCAATTTAGATTCCGCACATCCCATTCCAATATCCAGCAATGTCATCGTGTGGTAGACGTTGTCTTCTCTGCATTGGAGCGCGGATTGCCTTGCATTGGAGTTTTTTTCGACTTTGAACAGGCGTTTGATCGAGTCTGGCACCCGGGATTGCTTTACAAACTCCGTAAATTCCTTCCCCCTATATATTTTCTTATCACCAGTTCCTATCTTACCGATAGACACTTCAAAGTAAATCACAATAATACCTATTCATCCCTCCTTTCTCAATCTGCCGGAGTTCCTTAAGGTAGTATCCTTGGTCCTATCCTTTACACAGTTTATACAGCTGATACCCCAACCCATCCTAACACTGTCATCACTATGTATGCTGATGACACATGTATCCTGTCAGTTAATAATTATCCAGCAATTGCATCCCAAACTCTTCAATCACACATCACAAACCTTGAAGAATGGTGTCAAAAGTGGAAAATTAAAATAAATTCCAATAAATCCCATCAAATCACCTTTACCCTTCGCCGTAAACCAATGACTTGTTGTCCTATAGTTAATAGTCCTTTAGTTAATAACACCCCACTTATCCCTGTAGAACAAATCCGATACCTAGGACTCCATATGGACAAACGTCTCACTTGGAATCCTCATACAAGACTGAAACGACAGGAAACTGCTCGACGTTTCCGCTTACTCCAACACTTACTGGACAAACGCTCTAAACTTCCAATTAATTACAAACGACTAATATACATGACAATAATAAGACCTATTTGGACTCACGGGATCGACCTTTGGGGCTCCACTAAACCATCAAATTCCTCTCGTATCCAATCCTTACAATCCAAAATCCTTCGTAAAATCCCCAATGCTCGTTACTTTGTCACAAATAAAATAATCCACAAAGACCTCAATGTTCCATATGTTTCCGATTTGGCCAAATCCAGATACCTATCCTTCCATAATAAACTTCAGAACCATCCGAATCCTCTTGTTTCTAACCTTGCTTCCTCTTCGATTCCTGATAACCCTCCGAGGCGTCTGAAAAGAAGATGGCCTCGTAATCTCCTCATCTAGATTAATTATTAGAGTGCTACCAATGGGTAGTTTCTCAACAAGCGTATTTCCTGTGATTATATTCCTCTGCACTCATTTACTTGATGTATTCATACTAATACAGTTGTAAATATCATAATAAAAGTTAAAAAAAAAGGAACAATAGATTTAAAAGCTATTGTACATAAGGCAGTAAAGAATATATATCTTGACACTTCGTCAGATCCCGATGGAGTTCAAAAGTGCGCTGATCTGCTAGGCCCCTTTCACATTGAAGATGCAAGATGTATGCGTACTGGATACAGGATTCATGTGCATCTTGCACCTTGATAAAAGAAGTTTCACACCAAAGATGCACCTGCCTCTTGCATCTTCTATTTATACCTATTATCTTTGTTAGTTTAGTACGTGAGTTTGTAAGATAAATAATCAGTCATCCAATTTTTCAGGCGACGAAATTATAATTCTGGCTTGTACAATAAGAAAAAGACGTAGACAAATAAGAAATCGCTTATGGGAGCATACATACTGGAATAATGCTGAAGATGACAGCTCTTCTGTGATGTCTCAGCAATTGCTGAACCATCCAGTAAAGTTTTAAGTGTACTATAAAATGGAGATTTCGAGTTTTAACGAGTTGTTGGATCTATATCAAACCGCCACTGAGTCATCGAGATACAAATTGTAGGTTTTGTGTATCTACGAAAGAAAGACTACACATATTTGTGAGATATATAATTATTTTTTACCATGAATTGTATAACTTATTTTTTAAACATGTGAATGTAGCTCAAAATTGAAAACATTAGTTATTTTGTTTATTTATTATTTAGTTGTTTACTAAACGTATCAATACCACATCTAGGGGCAAGGAGAGGAAGGGAGAATAAATGTTACCTTATAATTGGAAAACTCCAACCTCACACCTTGTGTCTTTAAAATTAAATATTTTTTATAACAAATTTCCAAAATGCTGCAAAATAAGTCAAGAAACATAACACTGAACTTAAAATTTATATTCAATTCAATCAGTTAATGAATCTAAATGCCAACATATTACCTTTTACACTCCGACGCAATTCCTGTCCACCAGTACTGTTTAATTCCATCCAGCTTCCTTACTTAGACACAGTCCGGTATCTTGGCTTTCATTTAGACCGAAGACTAACTTGGAACCCGCATACTAGACTCAAAAGGCAAGAACTCAACCGACGATACGGCCAACTATACCGACTACTAAGCAGAAAATCTAAACTTTCCATTGAAAACAAGCTACTGATCTACAAGACAATACTGAAACCTATTTGGACTTACGGACTAGGACTGTGGGAATCAGCAAAATTTTCTAACATCAAGCGCATCCAATCCTTCCAGTCTAAAGTCCTTCGAACAATAGTCGATGCCCCTTTCTATGTAACCAACAAAACCCTACATCATGACCTCAACATCCCATTTGTCCTAGACCTTATCCCAGAAAAATTCTATAAATTTCACCAGAACCTTACTTACCACCCAAATCCTCTTGCACAATCCCTATCAAGCACCTCCCTTTAGCTTTAGTACCAGTGACGCGGTTGGGAGAGTAAAGCCCCCTCTCCTGGAGAGGGGGCTTTACCCAGGAGAACCCTCCTGGAGTTCTTGATTATTATTTTGTTCTATTTATTTTATTTTTTTGTACATATAGTTTGAATGTCATCCTACCTCACTATAACCAATGTCCAACAGACAGATTGTTATAATACTCAATAAAGAAATAAAAAATAAAAAAAATATTCAATTTTTAGGTGTAATAACTTTTTTTTCTCTTTAAGTATGTATCCGCACCTGTCATGTTATTAACAATCAGCAGATGTGTTGTGATAAATAAGGATTGACATTATAGGCATCAGGAAGGATAGTACCCAGCAGCACCTCTTCCTGGTCATTATTTACTTACTTGATTTAGGTGAAGGGATCTCTCATCCAGCTCCTTTTTCGTCTCCTTCTGATGGGCATGTCAGTCGTCACTATGTCGTTCATAAGTCTGTTTGTGTGTCAAAGTAGTTTGAGATGAAAACGAAAATGGAGAGTACGTACGTGTTGGTCTATAGTTGGTTGTCGTAAGTTGTTATGTAAAGTATTATTGTTGACGTACTAGGGAGCTCCTGTAATATAACTTTATACATAACTATTGTGATAAATTAGTAAAAAAAAAAATTAGTATAAGTACGGAAAGCAAAGGGTAGAATTAAAAAGTAGTTCAACATACAATGACTTTATTATACACTTTTATTTACAATATATACAATAATAAAACATAAAACAAATGATAATTATTTAATAAGTTCTTATGCTTTTACAAAAACGCACTTTTTTACTTAACATTGTAAGATAAACTAAACACTAAAAAAATAATAATCAAATAAAAAAAAATGTAGTTAGTTATTTTATGAACATAACAAATATTACAGTGAATAGATATATATATTGTGCAATTCGCACATTGGTCATTTGTTTAATTTCTTAAAAGTGATATATTTTTTTGTAATAATAATTTTCCAGTAACGTGTTAAGATGACTATTTTCGGGTGCGTTTTTATTTTATTACTTAATATTTTAATCCAATTTTTTTTTATTATACATCGGCCTATAGATTAAGTAAATGTAACATCTATTTATCAGGATTTCTAGTGTTGTTTTTAATTCTACTAAATGTGATAAAAATGTAGTTTTTTTTTTTAAACCTTAATTACTAAATTCAGTTCAAAACACGGAACTGATTTGTGCTGTTGGAACTCTTAATAACGAATGAATCAGTTCGAAAAAATATATTCGTTCGGAAAGGGACATGTATATATATAACTAACATTTTTTTTTCCATAAATCATTTTAAACATTTTTCGTATGTCGATTTTATGTAGATTTTTGCGAGTTTCAGCAGTTATCATTCTCAATCATTTTAAATTAATATATGCGATATAAATGCGCTAAAATACAAGGAATATCCAAAACACATGTTTTTAATTTCTCTTAACAAAATATGAAATATGTAAGAGAAAGTAAATACCAGTAATTAAACAAATGAAGACATCCACAATGAAATATAGATAAATATTGTGGCATCCTTTATCACTGGTACTGTTATCAGACTGAAAATAAAATTGTAGCGCTTAATTATTTATTACAATCGAATAAATAATTAAAATAAACAGTCGTAGAAGGAAATGGTTAATGACAAAAACGTTTAAATTTAATAGATTGGATAGGTTTGGAAAAACATATGGTAGTTAATTGTTTTGAATAATATGTTTTACCGTCTATTGTTTTAAAGTTTTCTTCTCTCTATGTGAAAATACCCATTTATACCGAATTACCATTGTTTTTATGATACCTAAAATAATAAAATTATGAAAAAAAAATGAGAATATTCAGTGTTGTTACAATTTAATTTATACGAAGGAATGGATTTAATTCAAATATATGAAATTTGATATCATTGTTGAAATATTTTTTTTTTAAATATTTTTTCAATAGTTTTAAAGTTTGATTAAAGGCTAAACTTCAAAACATAACCGATAGTAAAACATCCACCATCCAAGTATATTTACAAAGATTATAACTTCCGTTATCGAAGAATCTTCTTGTATCAAAATTAATCATCTTAACTAACTAAATTTATAATAAAACAAATATTGGTAAATTTTACATTATTCCAACGAGTGACGACACAGGATCCATAAACACGCAAAGTGCTTCTACTGAAGTTGCTGAAGTAACTAACTTTACTTTTATTATTTTAAAATTAAAAAGTTTTAAATTGAGAAAAAAGTTTTAAATTGAGAAAAAAGTTTCACAATTTATAAAAAAAAAAAAAATATCGAGGAAGTTATATAGCCCTTGGCAATGAAGAGTATGTAACGATTTTTTAAATTTTATTATCATTTCTATTTTAATAAGAATTTCAGAAACACTAACTAAAATAATTATATCCTTACAAATAATAAAAAATTTTATAATTGGTAAATGGTTGACTGTCGTGAATAATGAAGAGAAAAATAGTTGGGGTGATCAGTCAAATAAGAAGGCAAAAATAAATGATACTATTTATTTTGACATTAGCCGACGTTTCGACCTGAAGTTCAGGCCATCATTAGGGCTGACTTCTGAGATGTAATCTAAGCATTGCTTAGATGGCCTGAACTTCAGGTCGAAACGTCGGCAAATGTCAAAATAAATAGTATCATTTATTTTTGCCTTCTTATTTGACTGTTTACCCCAACTATTCTTCTCTTCATAATAAATTTTAATTTAACGTAGATGAATTTTAATTAATTAATAAAATTTAGGTCCGATTGATAACATCAAATTATTCAGTGTTGGATGAAAGGCTCTTTCTCTTTAGGCCCAGGGCCTAAAAAGAGGGTACTCACCTCAGGATGTTGTTAAGTTCATAAAAGGTTTGAACATGAATTAAGGAAATGTGTGTTATTCTAAGTAAAATGAACATTGTCTGCATCATATCAGAGCCGCTGCTTTCCGAAATGGCGACTTAAAGAATACCTACCAAGGAACTGTATATCTTTACCACCTCGGTACGGCGATGGATTTTGACTCATCACATTAGAAAATAACATTTCATGAAAAAGTGACGAATTTCAATTTAAGATGAGTGATTGACTATTTAAAAAATAAAATAAAAAATATTTTTATTCTGGGACTAAAATCCCCTAAGAATAATGACAAGGTTCAAGAAATAAATATATAAAATCAAATGGTACTTGTAAATTAATCTTTAATAGGAAATTGTAATTAAAGAATCTTAAAATTCTTACATAGTTGCTGAAGATTGAATATAAAGTATGTGGTGGAGTTGTTTGAAGGAATTTGTTGATAAAGATTTACGTATGGCGGTAAGGAGTTCCAAAAGGAGATAGTATGAATTATGAAGGATTTGCTGAAGAAACTGGTTTTATGGAAAGAGATATATAGATCTATAGATTGGGATCTCATATTAAGTGAATGGATAGAGTAAGGATTTATAGGATGTAAAAAGGATTTTTGGTTCTGAGGCTTTGGAAAAGAAAAACACCAAGAAGTAATTACTGTCAGGAAATAGGTTTAAGCTACAACTCGTTGTACCTGCATGAGTGCAATTCTTGAGTCCCTTCAGTCTCACCTCCATCTTTGCTGACAATCCTTGATACTTTAAGAACCGTAGTCGAAGTGGGAGAAAATAATGTAGATTACATGGAGCTGTCTGGTTTTTTGAGGAGTGAAATCACGGAATCTATTGAGTGGCTTAAGAATAATAATCGATTTTCGGATAATCTTGGAAATATGATTGTTCCATGAGAGGTTACTAATCGAAGATTAATCAGTTACCTTTTTCTGGTACTCAGTGAACGCAGAATTTACAAAATAATAAATTTTACTGATCCACCAGCCTTATATGAAGCACTAATAAGCCGAAACCTAGTCGGATACTTGAAAAAGGTACAATATCCAATTCAAGCTCTCTAAAAGATATATCGGGATCCAATTAGAGTAATTTAAGGAATTGGTTGGACCAACTTGAGCTATCAGCATATACCATAGTATTAGCATACTAGAGACATCTAGTATATTGGTCAACGGGTAAAACACACGTTACTCGGCAACCTAATAAGCTGAAGATTACGAGTTCGAATCCCGATGCTGTAGAGACTTTTAATTCTGGAATTAATACTACGTCTCCTCCACTAGCATAGGAAAATCTCTGTATAGCTAATAGTCCGTTTAATTAACATCATCCTGAAACTTCGTAAATAGTTTCATCTTACCGTAACTTACAAATATTGTATTTACGAAAATTCTAGGAATTCGGACGTGTTCAATCTGGAGATTGATAAACTTTTTCTATTTAATTCTTCTGCTTCTTTGGCACTACAACCCACGTGGGCACAAGATCTCCTTTAACAGCAGTCGCCAGGCATTTTTATTCAAAGCAACTGATTTTTGCAATTCGGGTCTTCCGATTGGCCTCCTTCCTAATAGCTGTTCAGTGAGGAGCTTCTTTGGAATTTTGCTATCAGGCATCCTAGCCACATTGCCTGCCCAGCGAAGTCGACCAATCCTAATAAACCTGACCACGTTAAGTTCCTCCAGTTCTGCATTGGTTCTCTGCCTCTTGATTAGCACAAACTGGATCCAAATATTCGGCGTTCTTATCGAAGTAAAAGACCTGGTCGAAGGTTTTCGATTTAGTGCAGCATTTTGAACCGTAGGTTAGTTAGTACTGGTGTTATTAGTGTCTTATACAAGCGTAGTTTTGTTGTTCGGAAAAAGGATTTGCTTTATGTGTTTTTGAATTCCGAAATGTCTATTTAATTAAATACTAAAAACTTTTAAGAAAAAATAAAAAGGTGGTCTCCAAAAATATTAGGCCTTTATAACCACGTTATTTTTATATTTTTTGGGTGTAGGTCACTCAAAGTGGCTCAATATTTTTAAAGGCCACTTTTTTTTTCTCGATTTCGTGCTAAAATTACCTAATGATTCAAGTGGATGGATGTTTACGGATGTAAAAGCAAATGGATGTTTACTGGTTTTTAGTAAATTCCAAAAAAATTCGTAAATAAAATAGTTGTAGGTTACGATGAAATGAAGCTATTTACGAAGTTTCAGTCGGGTGTTAATAATTTGATAGAAAGGGTCTGTACCACGGACTATAAAAAAACAAAATATTGAAAAAAAAAGAAACTGCGTAGTTCAAACTCTGGCTTGTGATCCAATCTCTTTGACAACTTGTGTGCGACTCTCACAGATAGCGTTGCGGTTCGCACCTCTTTTAGTGCTTGCAACATGAAATTTTTTTTTTAAAAAGTCATAAAACGAACGAGCAGAACACGTCATTGAATGACATCCTATTCATTTTCTTTAGATCCTCTATGATAAGAATCAAACTAAATATTAACGTATTCAATAATAACAAGAGACCTGCCGATCTGGTTCTTTTGATGCTCTATTATGTTTTATAAAACTGAGAACGCAAAATAACTCAGAAACTTAAGTATTTTGCATTGATAACTGCTTATAAACTCGCAATAATCTACATTCTGACACGACATACTCCATTCTAATTTACCATAACAGTTTATATACAACAATATACATATTTAAATGACTAACACTATTCAAAAGATAATCAGTTAATTTTATTTTGTTAATACTTACTAAATATACACCATTTTTTTTTGAGGGGGGAGGGAGGAAAGAGGATTAATTTCAACATGTAATTTACAAATACGTGATCTTTGCATCATATATCTTCGAATATTATAACAGCTTTGGAGGATATCTGTGATTAGTCGTCATCAAGGAATTGTATTCTGGTTCAGGCGTGAGAAATAGAAATTTGATGTTTCAATGATAAACGTACATAAATTTGTTCAGTGATTTGTTATCGATTTAACATATATGTTAAATATAGCATGCTAATATACAGAGGAATATTATCAGTACTAGGTTCCAAATTCAAAATGTATTCCGAATACAATCCATCCATAACTGTTTCAGTCGACACTTAAAGACGTTTATCACTTATGTAGGTACAGCATCATCCAGTCTATCTTATTTTCTATTACGATATCTCTTTCGGTGAAAAATATCAGAGAATTAGCAACAATATATATAAATACACATGAGAAATGGAGGGTTAGCTTAGGAAATGGTTTATTTGGTTTTTATTTTATTGCTTTTTTTGTAAGAAAGTTCTGTTCCTTCATTGCTAATGCAAGATGGCGATAGGTCTCAAGATCCATATCCATATAACAATTTTATATGTTCATTATATTTGTGTTAAATGTAATTTTTTTAGTCTGAAACTGCAATAAATAATTTGGTACTATTAATTAATTAACCTGTACCACTAACAACCCATGAATAGTCTTGGGATCAGTTCAAGGAGACGGGTCAATATCACGCTCAACCGTCAGGTTTTCCCTCTTAATCAATTATTTAATTAAGAGTACCCACTTTATAAAGGCTGGGTTTGTCCCAGGAGGGTCTCCCGGCTGCAGGGTCAACCCACGGCTGATGAAAAATTACTAGCCATCAGCCGGATTCGAACCTGGCACCTTCAGCTCTGGAAGTCAGTGCTCACTCACTACCAATCTCCAAGGTCTTGAGCTACTTCCCTCCATCTTCGAATGCCGCAGATCGTCCTCCAGAACCTCCAGCGATCTGACCGAGGGTATCCTATACTTCTTTTACTATTCGGTTTCTCATACTGCTTCCTCTTTGGCATTCTTCCCTGATGACCTAACCATCTAATTCTGGCTCTTTTTATCAATGTCCAAATATCAGGTTCACCATAAATTTCCCGCAGCTCCTCATTTCTTCTTCTTCTTCTCTAAACTCCATTCTCAAAGATTCCGACCCATATTCTTCTCAATACTTTCCTCTCCGAGGAGTTGAGCGTGCGTTATGAGCTTTTGGTTAAGGTCCAAGTCTCATACACATACATAACCACTGGCCTAACTATGGTTTTGTAGATGAGGATTTTGATTCTTTTAGAGAGTGATCTGAATTTCAAGTCTCTTTGTAGTGAGAAATAGCATCTATTTCCTGCTGCCCTCCTATTGCATACTGTATTTTATTATTGCATGTTACCAGGCTTCAAGGTATAAGGAAATTATATTAATAAATCATAAAGAAATAATCATTGTTTATGCTCTTTTGTAAAAAAAATTTGGACATACGTTCTTTTGCACGGACAGTAGCTCTATATCGTATAATAAGTATGGAATTTAATACTTTTGGGTATTATTGATAATCGATTATGTTTTCTAAGATTATGAAAATAACATAGATAAAACTTTCTTTTTCAATGATTCATTAGTTAAAGTTATTATTTAGTTATCTAGCTGCCTGAGATGTACAAATCACAAAATATTTTATCTTTATTCTCAGTGAATAAGTGAAAATAGTGAATTTGTCAAGAGATCTTTTTAAAATTTAAACGTCTTAAGAATCCAGAGACTTAAACCATTTATAAGCCATGTCAAATTTTACAATTAAGTGTTAAACTTAGTTTATTTCTGTTAAGAGTGGAGCAATTAACTTATTCACTCAGAGAACTGACACACATTCACAGAAAGTATATATGGCTTTAACCTTTAACAGGCAATTTATGATGTACGGAGATAAAGGGGAATTAACACGTAACCAACCTCTTGAAACCAGAAAACCAGAGTGGGAAGGTCGAGAAACATTCCAAATAAATTTTAATCCGACCAAGCCAGATTCGAATCTATCCCGTTAAGATTAGATATTGCTAAAATTATGACGCTTGAATACTCTCGAATATGAAAAACTGAATAATTTCCAACTACCGTTCTCAATCTACATTAATTCAAAGACTAAATTTTGGAATCGTTTAGGTACTTGTAGTTTCCCAAAGCGCCTTTACATTTTTCACAACACAGCGAGCACGAACACATATATTATTTGGTATGGCATGTGCATGCTTGTCTGTGACCTATTTAGCCCACATAAGTCAACTCATAGCTCAACTGATGTACGCTTTTCATACACACACACACACATATATAATATTACACTGTTTTTATTAACCGACCTTTATATATTATAACTTAAGATATCGATTATAGTTCGATAATAGGTCATGACTTAATGAACTTCATAAGTTCATGTCCTATTAATTGATATCTTAAGTTACATATATATATATATATATATATATATATATATATATATATATATATATATATATATATATATATATATATATATATATTTAAGTGGTTCAGAATATATTGTGGTGGCTGTACTTTAATGACATATGTATGTTAGAGATATATCATTGAAGTATATACAATGTACTTATATATGTGAAGTTTCTCGTATCTCAAACATCAAACCACGACCTGACGTGAGGAACTCTTTCTGAACTCTGGCAAGTCTCTTTGGGTCTGGGATACTCTCTCCCTAAGTATTCTAAACTAAAAAATTCCAACTCAATTAACGTTGATGATCTGACTGTTTTAGGACCTAATAAACTAAAAAAACAAAAAAAAAAAAAACAAGTTCGATGTATAAAACGCTTTTTTCTCTGAAATGCAAGAATAAACAGGTTTTTTTTTTGGTATACCAGATATTTATATGTGTTAGAGGGGCATTTAATAAACCTGTATACGTCCCTTGATGGATTCTCACACTTTCCTCAGTGAATGGTGCGGTTAGAAACAAGAGTTGGTAACGCACCGATTTTTCAGAGCCGCCTATTTTTCCGAAGGCCTATTGTAGGTACACAGTATGGATGGATACAAAAAAAAGTCTGAATTCTGAAGAATAATGACAGGTAACCTTAAAATTAAAATAAAATTACTACTTCATCTTGAATGTAAGGAACCAGAGGATTCTCGAGTCAAGAGAAGATAATCGATATCCACTTCTTGATGACTACCCATCACGTGAAGAGCTGTAACTTAGAGGAGACGACTAGTTGACGAGGAGTGCTGCGGGAGTTAGGAGGACCAAAAGGGCCCAAGGATTTGAAGGTGGTGGAGCGCTTCCTCCGGAGAGAGCACTCGCGTGACAGCTGAGGGTCTCAGGATGCAGGTCCACCAATGGAGTCCTCCTCTCCGTTCGAGGATCTGAGCACACGGCTTCCCGGACGGCCTGCAACAAAGTAAATAGTTAAGTGAAGAATCTGGGAGTACCTCAAGGTTACTAGTATGGTCACTACCTAGTTCTGCCATAGATACTGTTAGAAAAGTTGAACTTTGTTTATATCCTTGGGTATTTTTTAGATAATCCTTACCTCTATCAGGTTATTTTCTTTACATGTCAGGATAATAATCCCAATTAGTTGTATTTTTCTTTCGCTCAGTTAACATGGAGTGGGGTGATAAAGAAAACCTAATAGCTGTGATCGCCTTACTCACTTTGATGCCTTTGGATATCAGCCTTATGTTCCTGTACCGCGCTATAAATAGATATAATGAGACTATATATGTATGAGACAGACCTCGACCGGGCCGTCCCCGCACCGAGAGAACGGCAAATGCAGTGAGAGCAGTGGCTGCTCGAATCATAAGAAATCCCATCCGAAAACAACAACTCATGTTTAGGGAAATGGGAATCTCTGTCAGATCAGTGGTTCGCACAATAAAAAGTGACCTTAGGATGGGTGCATGTCGAAGAATGACAGGACAAAGGCTAACCACTTCCCCCCCAAAAAATTAGAGTGAATAGATTCTAAGTGCTACTTGGCCGTTACACCAACGGTCTTCATCAAAAGATTTTGTTTAGAGATGAGAAAATTTTGAAGAAAATTTTAATCGCCAAAATGGTCGTGTATATGCGCACAGCTCTAAAAAAGCTCAGAAAGTCAATGGAATGGTGGAAAGAGGGTATCATCCTTCCTCAGTGATAGTTTGGTGGGGAGATTGCTTTGATGGCACCACTGAGCTCCATCTTTGTGAAAAAGGAGTTAAAACAGCCGCTAAAAACTATCATGACGATATTTTGGAACCTGTTGTCAAGTCTCTAAATGATACTGTTTGCTGGAAGTCATTGGGCTTTCCAGCAGGATTCCGCTCCAGCTCAAAAGACCAGGTCAATTCAGCAATCGTTGCAAAAGAACATTCCAGAGTTCATCTTTACCTCGAACTGGTCCTCAGGAAGCCCTTATCTTAACCCACTAGATTATCGGCTTTGGTCCGAACTGGAGAAGATGGCATGCCACAGAGCACACCCTAACTTGTAAAGCCTCAAACAATCTCTGATCCGAGCAGTTGAGCGCTTTCCTCAAGAAGTGCTGCGTGCTGTTATTGATGACTGGCCACGGAGATTAAATGCCTGTGTCAAGACAAAAGGGGTACATTTTGAGTAACTTCTTTTTTGTTTTCTTCTCTATAGATATACATTTTATTTTCTAATAAAATTTTTGAGAAAATTAATTTTTCTGTTTAAATCTGTATATATTTCCTTGTAACAATATGACTAGGTAATATTGTAAAAATAAATACGTTTGAGTAGTGGTACTAACGATCGATAGCAAGAAGCCTCTCTGTTCAGGAGTTCCGGGAAGAAGGAAGAAAAGGAGAAAACTAAGATATCCTTCCCGTCACTCTATTTTACATATCTCCATCTCTATTTTCTATATATTGATACATTTGCTAATACGTTTTTTTTATTTACAATATTATAACTTTTATTCCCTTATACGTAGTCAGTATTTTGATAGATTTTACAACATTTTTATTTATATCTATTATTTCCTTATATAACTTCATACTTCTTTTATCTGTTATACACTTTATTCTAACGATCACCATTTCCATTTGTTATATTACCTTATTTTTTTTATTATGCTTATTTCATTGGTCCCGTGCTTTGATACCTGTTATTATCATTTATTTCTCAGTTCTCTGATACTGTTATCATTGTGCCTACTTTATTTTACTTTAATGTTCACTCTATCTACTTCATTTTATGTTTTTATAATGTTTTTCTACCTAAATTTTTAGACTATAACTTTCACTTTTTAAATTTTAATTCTTTATTATTCAATGTTTATAGTTTTTATACCTAGTGTTATCTGGTTCTTTTCTCAGCCCTGATGAAGGTCTGGACTTCGGGCCGAAAAGTCGGCGAATTTAAAAATAAATACAATTATTTATTTTGACTGATCACTCCAATCATTCTTCTATTCAGTTTTTAAAATAGTTCTTCATAAGTGGATAAACATAGAGTGTGAATGTGATCTGTGAACACTATTATAAATGTCCTTGAGACAGATTGTAATATTTTTCAATAAATAAGAATTCAGAGTTTAGAAAAAATAAGTGGATGAGATATTGACAAGTCTGACATTTCGTAGTAAAATGACGGATATTAATTTCGAGTTTCGGAGATTATCCTGTGAATTTGGCTCCTAATTTTAAAATAATCGGGACATCAGTCACCGAGGTAGCCAGAGGTGGCTTATAGAGAGATTTTTGGATTCTAGGTATCTTGAATTCGAGGACAGTATATGTATGATGTTTATGTATGCTATATGTATGATGTTTATGTATGCTATATGTATGATGTTTATGTATGCTATATAGATTACCTGAATGACCTGAGGCTCAGGAGCCGACCTGTGAAGTTGAAGGGACTCCCTGATCCACCGCCTCAGCCAGTGCCCCACCCACACTAAGCTGCAGTCACACGACCAAGGGTTGCCGCCCAGCATCAGTCCTCCTGAAAACATTTAATAAAACGTTCTTATAATAAAAATATTGTCAATATCGAACTAACATAATTATAAATAAATACCACTAAGAAAACTATTTATTAAAAAACGGGAGTTTTGGATTTACATATAACAACGGAAGGAAAACCGTTCTGGTATTTCTGTAAAAAATTAGTTTTGCTGGAACTCCTTGAGCTATATCGAGGAAATAACCACCGTCTAGGAAGGATGGCATATGCTGGTATATACCTTGCATCCTTCAACCATTATTTATTACATTCTGATAAATATTTTATTTTCTAACTACATAAACATAGATGTAAGGATAAATATGTTATTTTCTAAATAAATCAATATAGTTATAAACATTATTTAATCCTTACAGAAACTGATTACAGTTAATATCTCATGTTATGAAGGCAAGGATGTTAAGAGTGGGACATATAGGAGAAATCCATCAGGAAGCCCCTACAACATCACTGCACTACAAAACAATGATTGATGTACAAGAGATCACGTATAAGTTAAAAAAACAGGCGGGCTGATCGAATCAACAAAGAAGAAATAGAGCTGCATATGGCAATATGTGTTTGACTGAAGAGAAATATGATATGGGAAGGACTAATATGGGCTGTGATGGAGAAGACTGATTAAGGTGGCAAAATACCTATAAAACCATAAAGCCAAGAAAAACAATATATATATATTTTTTTTTTCCACGAACCGCCCAGCAAGGACCACGCGAATATCATTTCCGTTTCCTCTTCACAACCTCAGCCTTCCTCTTACTCCAATACTCTCTCATCCTCCTGGACTGTTCCTCTCGCTCTTCCTTAGTCCATTTTCTTCCTCCCACCTACAAGAACCCCAACCTCTTTCAGTTTTTCCCTAAAAAGCTTTCTATCAAAGCAATCTTTATCCGTGATTTTTAGCCTGTCTAGTTCCTCTTTTATTTGTTTTACATATCCCCCATACTTTTATAGCTGCAAACTTTGTCAAAAATTTTCTTATTCAGTCTTTCACTATTCATCCTGACCATGTGCCCGTAGAATCTCAGTCTTCAGGTCCTGACAACTATTTCCAAATCTTCTGTATATTTCTTTATTGGATTTTAGCCTATATACCTTTTGCGTTATCTTGGGTCCGTGAACCTTCTCAGAATCTTCGTAATTTTCTCTAGACTCGTAAGGCTGACTGTTTCCATACCATATAATATTACAGGTCTTGCTACTGTACAGTAATGCCTTATTTTTGCATTTGAGGACAAGCTTTTTTTGTTGTAAACATTCCTGGTGGCGAAGTTCAGTCTTTCCAGTTTGGTTATTTTTCAGTTAAAAAGTTTTTGATCACTTTTATTTTCCCTTATATATATAACGTAACATATTTTATTAGGGCTTTTATAAAACGTAATTATTAATGTATTTCATATTCATGTTTTGTTCTTTTATATTTTTGAACTTTGTGAACAAAATTCGTAAAATATTTTATTAATTTTAAAAATTGTAAAAACAATATTAACATTTAACTAGCGTTAAAGAATAAAAGGTACAATGTATCAAAGCTAACAGACTGAAGGTCCTTCTCTGTCGAAGGTAGTAGCCCAGTGAACTATGTATTTCATTTTGAGCATATTAATTAATTCTTTTTGTAATTATTTCTTTTGTAAACAACTAACGTTGTAATATTTTTAATATAAGTATTTATGAACTATAATTAAATAAAAATAAAAAGCGTTTGGACTAAGATATCTCAGGGCCTAATTAAAATAATTGTTACTAGTGTTGCCTCTCACTAACCTAACAGGTTAGTATATTTTTTTAGTATATCAGTATAGGACCTAACAGGTCCTAGTACTGTTTATTAGTTTAAATAAGAGCCTGGTCCCTAGGGCAGACACTCTCTTCCGAGTCACTACCTCTTCTCCCACAAGACTCCTGGAATCTCTCTGGCAGTTTGAAACCAGACCGTTGTGTTATTCTTTTACACTATCTGCTCTCCTTCGTCTCGCCATCCACTCTCTCCTAACCTATCCTCCATTATCCTTTCGTAGGATTAACATGGTTGTCCCACGTTTCCTGCAGTCCTCCTTGCGCATTCTCAGATTGTCTCTGGGAGTGTGAGGTTATCTACCCTTGCAACGTAAGAGTTGCCTTCTCTGGTTGCTGAGCCCTGGATGTTATAGAGGTTGTCCCCCTATCATTTTTGACAATTATCGCCTTATATACCTTATCCGTCTCTTTCTGTCTAAACTTATACACTCCACAACTTTCTTTAAATAAAGCGTAAATAGATACTGAAGGATCGGTAAAGTTAGAAGGACTGATTATATATTTTAAAGGGGAAAGATTATATAGTAATCAGAGAGATATTACAATATATATATCTTTAAACATAATTATTTAATTGAGAATAAGGTCACTTATTAATTATTCAATAAACTACTAAATGTTCATTGCTTCATTCATTTATTCGACGTTTCGATCCCGTTTTTTTATAAGTTAACAATGAGATCCTCTTAAAAGTTTGAGCTTCCTTCGATACCTCAGGCCAGGGACACACCGACAGTCTCAGCACCGTCCACCAGAACATATATTAAGCTACTCCAGTTTTCGTTGAGAACTCAGATTCGAAAATTTTCACGATCACATTACTTTCCCTTACTATATATTACATATAAGGGTAAGTGAAAGTAAAAAATGATTGGGTAGGGTATGGTGCCTAATTCGTGAGAGAGGGAGGGAAGGAAAACTATAAAAATTGTACTATACGCATTTAACTTTTATTTACAATAGTGGTACAATAAAAACAATTATTTTTACTGTTCATTTTTCCTAGAGTCTAGCTCTGTACTTGCTTGTGACCAGTCGCATTTGCGATATAGTGTGTTTTCTGATTGCTGTCTTTGTGTTGTTTATGTTGTTGTTGTTTTTTATGTTTTTTTTTACTGTTAATTAACTTTTTTAGACATGGTTTGTGAATTGTAGTGTTTTTTTTATAAGTGTAAATAGTTTTGAATATTGAGGTTAGAAAGCCTCGCATGGTTTTCCACGAAATTTTGACCTTAGTACATAAAGACTATTAATATCTAGAGATATTAGAGATAGAGAAAGACTAAATATTAATATCTAATTAGAGTATCATAATTAGAATAATTAAAGTTTCTCAGAAAAGACTCTTTTTGAAATCTGGTTGAGGTAAGTTATTCATAACCTATCCAAATTCGTTTAATAAATTGTATTATTGTATTGAGTTATCAAGGACTACCAAAAGAAAAAAAAAATAGAATCCTTTATTAGCAAATATAATAGGAAGTTCCCATTGGAACTACAAAAGAATTATACAAACAATTGCTGATAACTATTCCTAAGGTATTTTAAATTAGATAGGTTAGAACTGTTATCACTGCAGTAATTAGTGTTAAAACACTATTTACTATGGACGATAGTGTTATAGAAATGGAAGAAGAGATAGAAGATGAGAAAAAACCTAAAAGATCAAGACCTGTAGCCAAGAGAGCCAGGAATGGATCGCCTGATATAACAGACCAAAAAGAGAGTAAAACGGATCCGTTGTTAGTAGAGGCGAAGGCCATTCAACAAAACTTAAGAGTTTACCTTACGAACGTGGATAAAAGATTAAGTGTGAAAACACAAAAAGATATAAACGGTAAAGTGAGTCATCTTATCGATATCATGGAAACCGTCATCGATAGATCGAAAGAACAGAGAGCATTAATTGAACGAGTTGTCAAGGAGACACTATCATCTCCTAGCGTGTTTGACAAAATCACGGACATTCTCGTTGAACGATCTCTACCTAGAATTTTCGAGAGGCTTCCAGCAGCGGAAACACAAAACCACAACCCACCGCCTAAAGCTGGAACATCTGGGATCAATTCATTAAACAATGAATTAATAATTAAACCTTCAGAAGTTTTAGAATCAGAAGATTTTGCTATAGTTCAAAGTCGAAGAAAAAAGAAAAACGTTAAAATGATAGCCAAAAAGAACGAGGAAGTAAATGAGCAACTGAAAGGAGTACAGAATAGTTCTAATGCGTCAATTTTACCCCCGGCAAAGAAAACTATGGCGGACATAGTTAAAACGCTACCGATTAAACCTAAGGAAAATGCACCGCGGCATGCGTTTGTTACAATGGCTAGAGGAGGGAAATCTGCTCTAGAAATTGTTAGCGAATTACCATCTCCGAATGAACTAGGAGTACAGGCAAAAGTGATCCGTACAACCAAGGCTGGTGCTGTTCTCGTACGCGTAGAAGATGAAAATCAAGCCATCATGCTTTTACAGTGCCAAAAGTTACTAGAGAAAGGGATAGAAACTAAGATGCCATTGAGGAGAAAGCCTAGACTGTAGGTAAGGGGAGCACCTCACTATTGGACCGCATCTGAATTGGAAATGGTAATATGGGGAAGATTGCCTCAGGGGACAATACCCATTGGGCTAGAAAGAAAGGAGTGTGTCCAGGCATGTTTCTCTTCAATAGCAAGAGGAGGCCTTACAAGGAATTGGGTGATAGAGGTTCATCCGATGATAAGATTTGGCGTAATACAAACATCAGTTATTGATGGAGCATGGTGGTCCTTGAACTTTAAAGATTATATAGATCCTCCTTGCTGCATGAAGTGTCTGGGATATGATCACTCTAAGGCGTCCTGCACAGCAGACTCTCTGGTTTGCAAATGGTGTGCCTGCCCAGGTCACATAGCTAAGGAGTGCCCAAGAAAGAAGGAAAGGGCAGAACCGATTTGTGCGAATTGTGTACGAGAAGGGAAACAGAAACACCTGGCCAAGCACCAAGCGGGCTGTCAAACTTGCCCAGTCCATTTAAAAAAGACCCAAGAACTAGCGAAGAGAACCAAATATGAGTAACAAGATTACTATCCTACAACTTAATATGGGCCGACGGCGTCTTGTATCTGATGAGCTACGAGCTCTAGCCCATCGCTATGACATTTTCGCGGTTCAAGAACCAGGTTGCTATAGGAACATGGTCACGGGGTTTGGCCTCACGTCAAGGGTTATAGCCTTGAGCAGTGGAGAGGGGAGGCCCAGGGCTGCTATAGTTATCAATAACCCCAACCTTGACGTGATGGAACTGAGGCAGTATACCATGGCGGACCGTGCTATATGTTACATAAGATGGGGCAGGATTGCTTTTACACTGATATCTGCCTACATGCACGATAGAAGAGATGTTGAAGAGAATATATCCGCCATGGAAACGATCTTACAATGTACAAGAAACGTGATCGTCTGCTCAGATGCCAACTTCTGGAACACGGTCTGGGGGTCCAATCGAACAGACAGAAGAGGCGTCAAGCTGGGTGAATTTATTGCTAGAAACCAATTGGTGGTGATAAATGATCCATCTGCTACACCTACCTTCTCTGGAGGTAGAGGGCAGAGCTGGATAGATATCACTCTAGCTTCACCAACGCTATCTAGATACATCTTCGATTGGACACTCAGATCAGAGACGAGTTCGGACCACAATGCGATTGCATTTGGCCTGGTAGATGATCCAGGATGTTCCTATGGCAACGTGAAGGGCTATTTGACCAGAAGAAGTGAATGGAATGTCTTTCGGTGCATGATGGAGGGTGAAATGGTTGACGAAGAGTGGGAAGTTGAGGATTCAGAAAACACCGATGACCTAGACTACAGGGTGTCAAGGATTACTGATGCCATCCGTGATGCTGCCGAGAACTCCCTCCAGCACCGGAAGACGAGGGCTCGACCTGTCCCGTGGTGGACGCCGGCCTTAACAGCTATGAAGAGAGACCTCTACAAGGCACGGCGGTCGTACCAGAGGTGCAGATGCGACGAGAGGAGCACTGCACTTCGTAACGAGTATAAGTCCATGGCCAGGGTATACCGAAATGAGGTTCGTTCACGAAAGCGGAAGTCTTGGGACGATTTTATCGTCAAAGAATCTTCAAAGAATCCTTGGGGTATTCCGTATAAGGTGGCTCTGGGCAAGTTGACTCCGCTGCAAACGATAGCGGCGATGAAGCATGAAGATGTCCATGCTACTACCTTAGAAGAGACCGCAAAGTTCTTCGTCAAAGCGACTTACCCCAAGGACGACCCATCTCAAGACACCCAAGAGGAACATTTCGTGAGACATACCACGGTATACCCGCCAGGCACTGACTTTTGCTCACCATGGGACGCAGATGATATTCGTATTGCCGTGGGTAGGCAAAAGAATGGCCGCGCTCCAGGACTTGATGCTATAGATGCAGCGATCCTAAAGAACAGTATCTCCTATATTGAAGAGCGACTTTTAGGAATCTTTAATGATTGTTTAGATAGGGGATACTTCCCAAGGAAATGGAAGATCGCTGATTTGAGACTCCTCTACAAGGGAGGAGGCAGGGATAAACAACTTCCTAAGTCATATAGACCAATTTGTCTCCTCCCTGTGATGAGTAAGATCCTGGAGAACCTCATGATGACCAGGTTACGGCCAGTTCTCAATCAAGCAAGCCATCCACGGCAATACGGCTCTACCAGAGGCAGAGGAACCGCTGATGCTCTGCTGAGAGTTCGCAGAGATGTTGAAGAAAGGGCGGAGCGATACGTCATGCTGCTCCTTTTTGATATATCCTCCGCCTTTGATAGTTTATGGTGGCCCTGCGTACTCCAGCAGCTGCAAAAATATGACGCTCCCAGCAACCTATATGCCCTCGTAAGGAGCTATCTTCAGGACAGGCGAGTGAAGATCAAAGGCAGCTATTACGGGGTAGAAGCTTCCGTAGAGAGGGGGTGCCCTCAGGGATCAGTACTTGGTCCTGCTCTATGGAAGCTGGTTTTTGATGAGTTGCTGGGAGTGCTTGAAAATGAGCGGTTCTCTGCCACTGCCTATGTTGACGATCTAGCTGCTGTGGTGGCATCCAACAGCAGGGCGGGGATCAAACTAGCAGCAGAGCGATGTGCCAACCTTGTAGCCAGATGGTGTGAGGGAAAGAAAATGCGTATGGCTGCTGAAAAGACGCAAGCCATCCTCTTGAAAGGCACGACTGATAGAGCACACCCCATTAGCATGGATATAGAAGGTCAAATAATACGCCCAAGTGAGGTGGTAACATATCTTGGTGTAAGGTTAGGAAAAGGCCTAAATATAACACCTCACTTGGATTATCTAGCAACTAAGGTGACCCAAGCCTTGAACGGACTCAGTCGTGTTGGGGGTGCATTCTGGGGCCTCAGATACCCCGCAACGATGACGATCTATAAAGGTGTTGTGCTGGGTATCTTGAGGTATGCATCTCCCTCCTGGTATAGGAACCTCACACAGCGACAGCGAAAAAGGTTGGCGTCGATCCAGAGGATGGCCCTGTTGCGTGTCACCAGAGCATTTAGGACAACGTCACATGAAGCAGTGCAGGTCCTAGCGGGGGCGGTACCTCTCGACCTCCTCCTGCGAGAAGATGTGACCAAGCATAAATACAAGAAAGAAGGCTTGGCTGGAGTTCCAGAAAATCTACGGGTGAGGATTGTGGAAAGTCCCAACAAATGGAAGAAGATAATCCGGGAGGATACGATTGAGGAATGGAGCCGTCGGTGGGTTGCTACCCCGAAAGGGAGTACTCTCAGAAAATACTTCCCCACCGTACAGTCGCGGTTAGATGCACAATGGATCCTCCCGGACTATTGGATTTCACAGTTCCTCACGGGGCATGGGGGTTTTCGAGCTAAGCTACATGGCTTTGGCCAGGACATAGATCCCCAATGCCCCACTTGTGGAGTTCTGGAGACTGTCGCGCACGTGGTCACGGCCTGCACTATATTTGAAGGAATAAGGGCAACGATGATGAGAACCGCAGGAATTTACGTCCTAACAGAGGATGAACTTCCTCAGTTGGTAAGTAAGGAGAACTTCCCTCGGTTCAAGAAATTTATTTATGACTGGAAGGAGGCAGTGGGTCCAGCCCACTTCAACATCGGAGCACGGAGAAGAGGACCACCACCAAGAAGACCGCCAGAAGACGGACACCCTTGATAAGACGTCACCGAAGAACATATTTTAAACTGTTTCACTTGCAGTAGTATGCTGTTATGCAGTCATGCATAACAGCCCACTACTGAAAACGCCCGTATGGCCCATCAGGCAAGGTAGGGTGGAATGTAAATAAATAAATGTTCATTTTTCCTACTTTTGGTGTCTTGAAGTTTTTTAAAATTTTTTTTACAATAAATTAGGCCATTTTTCACCAACATTTTATTATTACGCATCAATTTAACGTTTCGACCATACTAAGGGTCATTTTCAAAACTGGAAAATTATAATATCATTATTAGTTAATATTCAGCAATTATAAAATGAATTTCTTATTACATTTAATTGAATTGTCTAACGTTCTATGTCCAATTATTTCCGATGTACTTAAATTTATATAAAAATATACATAAAGTATACATTATTTATTTAAAAAACCCTTACATGTACGTAACTATAAACATTAAAACTCTAACAATTAAAAACAAATGACTATTACCTTGATGAGTCCTCCTAATATGTTCATCATTAATGTTCTAATATGTTCAGTGAACATTAACTTGTCAATTTATATAGGGGCTTCGCCCACGTCATTTCTGGGGGGACTGACTTATATCGTCCTGGTGGGGGGGGGGATAGTCAAAAGGAGAGGGACTTTCCTTCTATTGTTTTGCATTGGTGGATTATTGTATTATTATATACGAATTTTATTAATTATATTTGCGTAAAAAGTATTTATATCGTCCACATCTGTATGGTTGTTAACAGAATTATGTAAATTTTTTTGTAATATATATTGTAATTATTTTTAATTTTCATTTAATTAATAAAACGTTAAAAAAGCTTCTCATGAATTTAAAAAAAAATACTTATGAAATCTTTATTACATTTCTTGAAAAAAAAAATTGTTTCGGAAATAAATTTATTTTCATATAACTTTTATAAATGTTTAGTTTCATTAAAAAAAAAAAAAATACTATCAGATTTATTGATTCTTTTTACATAGCAATCTATACTTATCTCGATTTTCT
The DNA here is from genome assembly GCA_928085145.1 of Nezara viridula. Lineage (NCBI taxonomy): Eukaryota > Metazoa > Arthropoda > Insecta > Hemiptera > Pentatomidae > Nezara > Nezara viridula. Next base: position 169,273,592 of record OV725079.1, read on the forward strand.
AAAGAAAAAAATAGAATTACGGATGAAAATAACAATACTCTGACCGATCCGGTTGGCATATTAAATAATTTTAAGAACCACTTTGACAATATTTTAAATACGCGTAATTATGATCTGTGTCCTCCTTCTGAGTACCAGAGCGCTGAACCGTTGATAGAAGGACAGGCCTTTTGGTGCACTGTTTACTTTTGCTAATGGCAATAAAGATAAGCTTAATGGACGATCAGGGTAGGTATAACTATCAGAACAATACCTTGGAATACGGGTACACGACAGCCTTAGGGTGAAGCAAGGGAAGGGGCAAGGCAGTCAAAGGTTCAAGTTAGCAAACACCAACTTATTAACATTATTCCAATATTTTTGAAGAGATTGGTCCAATTCAATAAATCCCTTACTGTCCAGAACTTTCTTTTAATTTTTGCATAATTTTTTTTTTGTTTATACGTCCTAGCAGAGTGAAATTGTACTTGACTGGAAATTAATATTTATTTTAAATAAGAGTATTCATTCATAAGGTTATGTGAAAACACTTCCAATCAATTCTGTAAATTTAAGCGTATTCATTTTAAAGGCAGTATTTATGTTAACAGCTGTGAATAGAATCATCTGTATTCATATTTCTTTTTTCGAATATAAATATATTCATAAGTACCATAAATGTAAATTCTATTTGTTATTTATATTTTTGAATATAAATATGTCCATCTCTGAATGGTAGGAAGGTAGTGAAAAGTTCCATCCCTATGGATTGCTACTCATCCTTATAAACGTCAGTAGCGTATCCAAGATTTAATTTTAGAAGGCTTCAGCCTGAAATCTTTACTTTATGAAATCTTTACATAATGATAATTACTTTGAAAAAAAAAATAAAGAAACTTTAAAATATGAAATAATGTTTAAATGATTCTTGAAGTCCCATAAAAAAAATATATAATTACAGGAACAATAATACTTTTAGAAATAATACTTTGATATTTTTTTCATAAGACATGGTTATAGTCAGACATTATAATTTAAAAATAGAACTTTATTTAAGTATTTATTTACCTTAGATCACTCACAGTAAAAAATATGGACCAATGAAAAACAATCGTTTTTCCTTTATGGGGCTACTTGGTATTCAGTTTGGTTATAAGTGTCTCATTTTTTGGATGATTAATTTAATATTTAACGTTTTTCGATATTTTTTTGTAGGTTTTTTGAAATTTTTGGGTCATTTCCTAAATCTTTGAGTAAGATATTTGAAGCCTTTTGTAAGACCCTTTGCTATCCGAGGGTTTATGCAGATACTTAGAGTCTCTTTACTGCTTGATCCGCCTCTCGGAGGATGTGTTTGATATTTCTGATGACACACCAGTTTTCGCAAGTTAGAACTTCAACACTTCTCATAAAGGATCCGTATGAAAATTTACAATTCCTTAAATGCAGTCGGCAAAAAATGCTTTATTCTTTACTCAAACTACAAAAACTTGTGTTTTGTGTAGTTTTGATTTATTTAAATTCCATTACGGTTTATTAATTTTAATAATTACCCATTTTAATCGATGCTGAGAAAAAAAATTAATAACTCCTAGTCTACTAATAAAAAAAAAAACTAAAATAATATCCCACTGTCCACTGAGCCAATTTATTTTTAGATATTTCCGACTGCTCCAACACTTACTAGACAAACGCTCTAAACATTCAATTAATTACAAAAGACTCATCTACTTAACCATAATAAGACCTATATGGACATACGGAGTTGAGCTTTATGGCTCCACCAAACCATCGAATTCCTATCGTATCCAACCTTACAATCCAAAACCCTTCGTAAAATCCTCAAAGATCCATATTTTGTCACAAATAAAACCATTTATAAAGACCTTAATGTCCCATATGCCGCTGATTTAGCCCGAGCCAGATACCTATCCTTTCATGATAAACTCCAGTCCCATCCGAATCCACTTGTTTCCAGCCTTGCTTCTTCCTCGATTCCTGATAATGCCCCTAGGCGTCTGAAAAGATGATGGCCTCCTGATCTTCTCACCTAGAATTAAATAGGGAGTGCTACCACTGGGAAGTATCTCTTCAAGTCTGTTCATGTCATGATTTCTAATGTGTGCATTTTTACTAGTTGTATTGTTTGTACAGCTATAAATTTCATTAAATAAATAAAAAAACATTTTTAGATGTAATACCAAAGTCACGGATCACCTCAAATTGATCCTCGGAACTCGCATCATGAACATATCAGATGTTTTACAAGCATCGGTCAATAACAAAGCCTTATTTATTAATACTTGAGAAGGATTTGAAGGAAGTCCACGCAGAACACCACAGCCGTGCAGGTTTCCGGATACTACGCCCTATATGCTCAGAATTGAAAATTTCCACTCGCGTTTACGTTTCAGACATCAAGGATCAAATTTGGTTCAGTTTCTGTCTTTCTATAGTCAAATCGATATAACGGGCATATCACGCAGGCGCAAAAGTATTTTTTTAGATATGCCAATATTTCAGAAACGGCTCGCTCGATTTGAAACAAAGTTAGTTAAAAGATAGGTATTAATAAAAAAAATAACGCCCTATCGATTTTATTTAAATCCAACCCTATCCATTTTACGTGCGAAAACATACCTATTAAGTATATATAACTAAGTGGAAAAGATGGTATGTACAAATTTTCAATTTTATTCTATATTTGACATTTTGTAGTCTGTAACTGATATAAGTAGTCTGCTACAATGGGAAACATTAGAGAGCAATAATCTTCTGTAAAACAATCTGCAAATGCGGAACTCTTTCGCATTTTAGTATTCGCTGATGAACAAAACTAGTTGTTTTCAAGTTTATTTATCAGCCAATTTTTAAATTATGTCAACTTAATGACTACACATCTAATTACGACGTTTCGGCTCGTTGAGCGATTTTCAAGTCTAAATAGCCATCATTGTCCTGAGCATCTGTGGCTCTGAAGCCCTCCTTCAGCCTCCACTGGCTTTTAATACTAGTGATGCGGCTGGAAAAGTGGCACTGGGATCTCTGGAGCTCTGCTTTGCTTTCCACATGTGGGGAGAAAAGTCTGGCTCGGAGATTCCTGGGCGAATGTATATATTGTATATAGGTATGAATGTGTTTAGAAGTTTTTATTTTATTTTGTTTGTTTATTATTTATTTTTTTTTTTTCCTATTGATTTACATTTTTTTTATAAGTATTATTTATTTACTTTTTATATTTATAGTTACTTCTGTATTACTTGTATATACTGTATGAATGAGAACTTCTAGCCTTAATACTTATAGCCCTCCAACAGTGGCTGATTGTATTATTATTCAATAAAAAAAAAAAAAAAAAAATAGCCATCATTGACTGAATAGAAATGAGGCTGAAGACATGTGGGTGACACATAATATGGTGGACGCATACAATTCGCATAAGTGAAAAGGACAGGTACATGATGGGTATTTAGACTTGAAAATGGCTCAATGAGTCGAAACGTCGTAATTAGATGTGTAGTCATTAAGTTGACATAATTTAAAAATTGGCTGATAAATAAACTTGAAAATAGTATGCAGCGAAGAAGAAGTGAGAAATATTGTGAAAACCAGTTGATATCAAACACGTATATGTTTATAATTGGTGCCCCGAGATACTACCATGTCTCTCACCATTACACTGAGTTAGAGTGGCTCTTCCCCTCCATTCGAAGACAATATTTCCTAGGTACATTCTTCTATCATATCATCAACAATCATCGTCCTTCCTACGCCTACAACCTTCTCCAATTCAAGTCCTCAGTCCACTCCCTCTCCACAAGATCTCGACCTTCCGACCTTTACATTCCTTCTCACAGATCTGCCTCGTTCCAAAACTCCTTTATTGCACGTTCTGTTAGTTTCTGGAATTCCCTTCCTATCAAAATTCGACATTCTTCATCCTTATCTACATTCAAAACCCTCCTATTCCAATTCCTGTCCCAAAAACAGTCAGGCACCAGCTAATCTTTTATGTAAAATTACATATTATCTATAAGACCATATTCACATATAGCTCATGACCTGAATACTTATTATAGATTCGACTTTCTTTTTCTCTCTTTTTTTTTTCAACAGAAACAGATTTTACTGTTGAAAAGAATATACATTTATTTTTTCTGTATTTTTTATTTTTTCTAATAGAGTTTATTTATATTTTAACATTGTACATAGTTTTAAGTATCTTAGTATGGTTTCAAGAGTTTTTTATATAGATTTTTTTATTTTATTTTGTATATAGTATGTATAACCAATATTTTTTTCTTTTCTTTTCTTTAATGACCTATCTTTATCTTAATTTGTTATGTTTGTTTTTATCTGGCCCGATGTAAAATTTTAATTTCTGTACCTTTTTGTTATTCTGAAGGTACTTCGTCCCAGAATAAAATTATTTTTCTATTCTATTCTATATGTTGAGAGATTACTGAATTCCGAAAACGGCTTTTCTCAGAGATTTTATTATCATACGAAAATATTTTGTAGCTAATGAAATCGGCGAGGAAGCTATACTGACTTGTAGATTACTTGGCAGATTTTTTTTGGTAATCCAATCGTTTCTGTCTACAGTTACATTTTAAAAATTTATTTATTGGACCTAATAAATTAAGGCTAATTGTTTCCAACGATGAAAGATCGTGAAACTTTGAAAGAGGAAAGGACGGTTAAAGGAAGAGTCGGTACTAAATCGTGGCCTAATAGACGATGAGAGAAAGAAGACCCAGAGGACCAGTAGAACCGTGGAGAGTAGATCTGCCGAGAAGGGACCCAGGTGAAAAATTAAAGTGGGCTAGTGTCCATAGATCTTCTTCAACCCCTAACCACTACGTGATCCATATACCGATCCAGCTCCAGGAATACCTCCCCTCGTCGGGGGAAATACCAAGTTCCATCCTTCACTCCGTTCCAGCAGCTGATAGCGCCGCTAGTCTCCTAACTTATTGCCCTAATATAACTGCCTTCTTGTGCTCCAACTATTCCAGCAGCGGGTCTTCAATAGCCAATAACCACTTTGCATTAAATCAGTACATATATACACTAAATGAATAGCCATGGGTATATATATATATACAGAATAGAATAGAAAAGAAAAATATTTTTATTCTGGGACGAAGTCCCTTCAGAATAACAAAAAAGTACAGAAATTAAAATTTTACATCTGGCCAGATAAAAACAAACATAACAAATTAAGATAAAGATAGGTGATTAAAAAAAGAAAAGAAAAAAATATTGGTTATACATACTATATACAAAATAAAATAAAAAAATCTATATAAAAAACTCTTGAAACTATACTAAGATACTTAAAACTATGTACAATGTTAAAATATAAATAAACCCTTTTAGAAAAAATAAAAAATACAGAAAAAATAAATGTATATTCTTCTTAACAGTAAAATCTGTTTCTGTTGAGAAAAAAAAAAAAAGAGAAAAAGAAAGTCGAATCTATAATAAGTATTTAGGTTATGAGCTATATGTGAATATGGTCTTATAGATAATATGTAATTTTACATAAAAGGTTAGCTGGTGCCTGACTGTTTTTGGGACAGGAATTGGAATAGGAGGGTTTTAAATGTAGATAAGGATGAAGAATGTCGAATTTTGATAGGAAGGGAATTCCAGAAACTAACAGAACGTGCAATAAAGGAGTTTTGGAACGAGGCAGATCTGTGAGAAGGAATGTAAAGGTCGGAAGGTCGAGATCTTGTGGAGAGGGAGTGGACTGAGGACTTGAATTGGAGAAGGTTGTAGGCGTAGGAAGGACGATGATTGTTTATGATATGATAGAGGAATGTACCTAGGAAATATTGTCTTCGAATGGAGGGGAAGAGCCACTCTAACTCAGTGTAGTGGTGAGAGACATGGTAGTATCTCGGGGCACCAATTACAAATCTCACGCAACTGTTCATTAATCTTTTCAGTCTGTCGCGGAGTTCCACCGAGAGTCTATCATACACCACACAGCAGTAGTCAAAGTGGGAGAAGATGAGAGAGGAAACGAGGAGTCTACGCGTATGTTGAGGTAGGAGATGGCGGAAGCAATGGAATAGTTTGAGGGTAGAAACTGTCCGTCGGGAGATGTGAGAAATATGGTGACTCCAATATAAATATATACCAATATATATATATATATATATATATATATATATATATATATATATGTATATATATATATATATATATAAAGAAAGAAAAGAACCAGATAACAATAAGTATGAGAAAATATAAACATTGAATAATAAAGAATTAAAATTAAAAAATCTGGTGTGTCCACTCACACGACTTTCCTACCTATTTAAAAAAGTTTTTATATCTTTACATATGTTCACGAAGAAACAAAAAAGAATTGAACTAGATACACTCAGGAGGCTCTGAAACGTATAGATCCGTCGAAAACCGCATGTCGGAAATTTGACCCGATAGCGATACTTTCCTTACCTAGTATAGGTAGGAATAATAACAGTAACAAAGAACTGAGAAATAAATAATAATAACAGGAACAAAGCACTGACCAATGAAATTAACATAATCAAAATAAGGTAACATAAGAAATGAAAAATGGTAATCTTAAAGTAAAATGTAAACAGAGAAAAGGAATATGAAGTAATATAAGGAAATAATATATATAAATAAAAAATTAAGATATTGTAAAATCTATCAAAAATACTGACTACGTATAAGAGAATAAAAAGTTAAAATAATCTAATATAGATGAATGAGAAATAATTTGTAAATAATTCATAAAAACGAAAATCTTTAGATGTGAATATCTCCTAAACAAAGCTTTTGCGGAAATACCTTCAGAGGAATTTTTTTTTCCCGTTTTGAGGTAAATAGTTCGTTTTGGCAGTTTGGCCACTTAACCAATGAAGAATCCACCAATAAAAAATATTATTCGAAATTATTCATTACCTCCCTCCGATAGACTTTCTTTTGCAGATCAATATAGAGGCGATTGAGAATAGCAAGGAATTCGATGAGGCCGGAACTAGATGACTGAGCGGAAGTAAAAGAGAAAGAAGGAACGCTAAACAAGAAAGGAAAAACATTCCTTATCCAACCGGATTATATTAAGTCATTAAACTATGACAGTGAAGCCTTCACTAAGAAGGAAGACTGAGAGGGAGATTAAATACTCTTGAATACACATGTCTTGTTTTATAAGATACATGGTTATCCATGTCGTGTTTTCATTTGATTATATCATATTTCGACTTCAAAGATAATATCGCGTTGCTTAACTTGGTTACCTATTACAAGTGCTTTAGCCCGCAGGGCTATCCCAGCCCCTATTAGAATCTACCTTAAATAAAAAATCACTTAATAATACACTGATCTAGAAAGTTTAATCAATAGTTATAGCCTTTTTTGAGAACATCGTAAAAATGTATTAAATCAATGACATAAAGTATCACTTCAGGTTCGCCGATTTTAAGTTGACTTGGTTGTTTGGACTCAGGGGACTTAAAAACGAATGAATTTGAATGAAACAATACCGAATGAAGGAGATATGTAGTTTTAAATATTTGTTAAAGGAGAAACAAAATTGTAATTGGTATTTTGTAGATAAAAAAAAAACAAAAACACAAATGCGAATTTTCTTAGTAATCGAAAAATAAAGTTTTTGCCCCAAACTTTCGCTGAGAGATAAAAGTGGGTTGAAATATTCTTTTGAAAAAAGTTACTATGGATCCATATTTTTATTTACCTAAAACTCAAAAATTAAAGAAATATTAATGCACTGTTTTCTTTTGTAAGTAGGAATATATATCTTTTTTTAATAAGGATTTTTACAGTTCTGTGGTTATCCTTGACCTAAATATTCTTCTCCAATGCCCAGCCAGGCTTTCCTCCACCGCGTCTTTCCATTTTACCTATGGTCTTTCCTTTTTCCTTCGACTTCCAGCTCCATACATATAATATCTTTGTCAGTATTTCAGGCGTAATTCTTTTCATATGCCTTAACCAGGATAACCTTTTCTTTTCAATATTTGCTATAATGTTTGTTTCTACCTCAATCATTTCCAGGATTCTTTCATTTTTGAATTTTTTCCTTCTGGATTTTCTTGTTGCCCTTCTCAAAAAGTCCATCTCTACTGCTAACAATCTTTTTCGGTATCTTGCATTAAAGACCCATGTCTCTGAGGCATATGTCGTTATCGTTTTTTTCTCAAATGTTCAATAGTGATTAAGGACTAATTTCGACTACTGGGCGGACACTAGCTAAATTAAATGGAATAAGCCGATATTATCTTAGAAGTCACAATATGGTATAATCAAAAGAAAACACTACATGGATAACTCTTATCTTATAAAACAAGACGTATGTATTCAAGAATATTCAATCTCTCTCTCAGTCTTCGTTCTTAGTGAAGGCTTCACTGAGCCACGCCACGGCACTGAAACGCCCGAAGGGAGAACTGTGGCGATGTAATTACGAAGGAGACGACCATAAGTAAGGACAATTAACCAGGAGGCACGAAGAGGCAACGAAGTAGGAGTAATTTGAAGGCTCCTAGATTTACTTCTCTTTGAAGTTTTCTCATTTTCTGTAAAAGTTACTTCTCCCCCCCCCTCTCTCCCTCCAGCCGAGCCTTCCAAAAGCCCTTCGTTTCCGGAATAGTTTAATGACTTAATATAATCCGGTTGGATAAGGAATGTTTTTCCTTTCTTGTTTAGCGCTCCTTCTTTCTCTTTTACTTCCGCTCAGTCATCTAGTTCCGGACTCATCGAATTCCTTGCCGTTCTCAATCGCCTCTATATTGATCTGTAAAGGAATATTATCAGATGGAATGAATATTTTCGAAAAATATTTTTTATCGGTATGTTCTTCATTAGTTCATAAGTGACCAAACTATCAAAATGAACTAAGGACCTCAAAACAAAAAAAAAATTCCTCTGAAGGTCCGCAAACGCTTTGTTTAGGAGGTATTCACAACTAAAGATTTGTGTTGTTATGAATTATTTCTCATTCATCTTTTTTACATTATTTTATCGTTTTATTCTCTTATACGTAGTCAGTACTTTTGATAGATTTTACAATATTTTAATTTTCTATTTATATCTATTATTTCCTTATATTACTTTATATTCCTTATCTCTGTTTATATTTTAGTCTAAGATTACCATTTTTCATTTGTTATGTTAGTTTATTTTTATTATGTTTATTTCATTGGTCCGTGCTTTGTTCTTGTTATTATTATTTATTTCTCAGTTCTCTGTCACTGTTATTATTCTAACTACTTTAGTGTTCACTCTATCTACTTCCTTTAACTTTTTAAGTTTTTTCTACCTTCATTCTTTAGTCTATATCTTTCACCTTTTTTAATTTTAATTCTTTATTATTCAATTTTTATATTTTCTCATATCTATTGTTATTTGGTTCTTTTCTTAGCCCTGATAAAGACCTGAACTTCGGGCCAAAACGTCGACAAATATAAAAATAAATATCATTATTTATTTTTACTATTTTTATTTTGACTGATCACCCCAACCATCATTCTCTTTAACCATCAACCCACAATTATGGATTATATACGTTATATGAAATAAATAAAACTTCAAATAGATGGTTGCGGAAGAGGTCTACGACAATGACTAAATGTTAATTGTCTCAATCAATGGATTGGCCGGGCAGGACAAGTGGCTTGGCCTGCACGTTCTCCAGGCCTTTTTTCTATTTTTTGGTTTGGGGTGAAATTAAACAAAAAGTCAATGCAAGTCCGGTCAATGACCTTAATTCATTACGAAGAAGAATAAGTGAATCTTGTGAAACAATAACACATATCCAGTTCCGTTCTGCCACTGCTGTTGTTGAAGAAAGATACCGAGCCTGTCTCAATGCTCTAGGAAATCACTTTGAATAACATTTTGTATGAATGCTAATGTTTACATTAAATTCATAAAGTAGTTAGAACAAATAAATAGATTTTATTTACTTAATATAAATGTGAATATACTTCTACAGATCTACAATAGAGATTGAAAGAAAAGGAAAAAGAATATAATATGAAATAATAGAAATAAAGGAATGTGGAGAAAGAAAAGAAATAAGAAAACCAAAAAATTAAATAAATAAGTAAATAAAATTAGAAGAATAAAATTGGAGACTTACAGATGTGTTCAGCTAGGAGTTTCAATTAGAACTGGAAAACCATGGTAAGGGCATAAAGGGCAGGTATTGGAGAATTTGCTGACTTGTTTGGGTAATGGGGAAAAACCTAGATAGGTAACTATGTAAATTTTTAGTAAAAACTAAATTTGTAGTAACTTCCATAATTCTCTATCTTTTTGTATATTGTACGTAAGAAGACTGCATAGTCGGGTCGAAACGTTGGCTTCTAATAAAGTAGTTTTGCTACTATTTAGCCTATTTATGACAATCACCCCGGACCATCTCCTTCCTTTATAATGCAACGGTCAACTATTAAATATTCAAGTTATACTTTCGTTTTCACATTGACTTCTCTATACAAGAAAATACACACTCTAATGTTAGTAAGTGAAAGGTTTGTGATACGCACACCGTACTAGATTTTTTAAAAATTACTTTATTTTTTTCTTAGTTTAATTTTATGACAAAATAAAAATGATAAGGGAAAATAACAAATCTTAGTGTTGGAGCTTAGAGCTAAATTGTTTTTTTCTTTTTTCCCATTTTAATAACGAGAGCATAGAATTATCAGTCGTACCACCGCGTATCAATAAATTTCCGTAATTATACTGGACCAGCCCCGCTGAGGGCGAACGCAAACACTGCTTCCTCTATTCCAGCTGATTAACTAGCACAAAGACATAGCACACACATAACTCCAGCGAGGTCTCAAATAAGCAGACAGAAATGGCCGAGCACAGCCAACCTACACCGGATCTATTGCTGCCATTAAGATCCACGGTTGCTAACCTCTTTTGATATATGGCATGCTAACTCCCTTTCTTAGTTATTTGATCTCTTGCTAAACATACACCTTCCTCGTCCTCTTTGTATGTCCTTTAAATTGCGTAGGAACCTCAACAAGGAGGCAGTTGAGTTCGTCACAGCGGGTGAACTATTTACGTCAAATATAGAACGAGGTCATATAAATAACATTTTTGCTAATGAAGTAACGAATAATAAGAAAAAAAAAATACTGTTTTGGAAAAAAAAATTACTCCCTTTAGACATTTTTCTTGATTTTTTTTACTTCCATTTGTGCTGAGTTCGAACCTGAAGTTTTGAAAAAATCTATTAGGCATCACTTTTGAGAGAATGAAAGTTGTTTTTGAAAAAAAACAACATACACCATGTTTAAGTTTTTTTTTTCAATTTCTTTATTTTTATTTTTTCCTGTGAATAATTATAATAATATATGAAATAATACATTTTTTTTTATATTTAAATTTTAATCTGCATCTGTCGAAATCTGTTGACGATCAGCCAATGGTCAGATAGAATTAATGAAACTGACATGCCAGGTATGGGGAAGGAAAGCACCCAGCAGTACCTCTTCCCTGGCTTGAATCAATCACCATGGTTTGTCAAGGAAGGAGGTCTCTCATCCAGCGCCTTTTTAGTCTCCTCCTCTTATTGATATTGATATGCCAGCTGAAGCCTGATTAGTATGTTACTATGTCCGTGTAAATTATTGTAAAATCGTTTGTACAGATTCTTATGTGTTAGTCAACTGTAGGTAGGAGGAAGTCTGTATGTAATGTTTTGTTTGTTACGTACCAAGGTGCTTTAGTTATAAGTCGTAAATATTTAATCCTGAACATAATCATAACAAAAATCATAATTTTTGTAAAAATATCTACTTACTGATGAAGTGACGAATAATAAGTAAAAAAATTGAGTGAATATCACACAACTTTTGGGCTCAAATAAAACAAGTTAATATTTATATTTATTACACTGTTCTACTAAAAAAAAAAATTACTATCTTTAGGAATTTTTACTGATTTTTATATTTCTCTATGTGCTGAGTTCTAATATGAAGTCCGAAAAAATCTATCAGGCACCACTTTTGAGAGGTTGAAAGTTGTTTTTGAAAAAAAAAAACTGAAATACCATGTCTATGTTTTTTTTTTTTTAATTCATTTATTTTTATTTTTTCCTTTGAATAATAATATATAAAATATTTAATTCTGAACATAATTTAACTTTATACCTCTCCAATTTATATATTTTTTTTCCGTTATGGTTTCATCAGCTGTCTCCCATTGCAAGGTCTAACAGTAATGAACAAACATCTTCATTTACCGCTATACCTCTTCTCCAGTTGGTCTATATCTTGATAAAACCGTTCTACGTGTTAATCTGAAATTGCTCCAAAGATGAAAGGGAAAAAATCCACACGAGAGTGCACAAAATGAATTTTTAATGACACCTTGTAAGCAATACATAGACTTATAGGATAAAAGCAATTCTTTCACAATGGTTTTGTAATTTGTAGCTTTTTTCTTAACACAAAAATTTATTGACGCACGTTTCCAAACACAGAATCTTTTTTCAGTTTCATTTAATTTTTCTTTGAATTTCAGTTCCTTAATGAGAGCGTGGATATGTGTCCAAAGAAATTCTTAAACACTTAACCACTCGGAATTTTTTTCATGTTGTAATACATTGTAATAACTTCAAGATCAAAAAGATTTTATTCATTTTTCGTTGCAGTTTTAAATGAATTTTTCAAAATTTCGAAAAGCAATCCACTTTTTAACCCATAACACAAAATTGACATGAAATAGTGCCAGATAGAGATTTTCTGCATTTTATTTCGTGTTCAGCATACCTCAACAATATTTCTGTTAAAGGAAATATTTTGATGCAGACATTGTTATTAGGTCTCATTTTAATAATTATCAATAGTAAAAATTAGCCTACCCGAAGGTTCAATGCCGATACCATCAAGATGAAAAGATCAACCTTAGTACAATCTTCCCACCTTCGCTTCGGTCTACCATTTGGACATTTACCAGTCGAATTTATGATTTATTATATTTATGAATTTTTGTTATTAAGTCCAGAATTTTTATTTGCCCATTTTTTTCACCTCAACGTAATCATCTCAAATATAAAAACCGGATACAGTTTGCACAATTGTGTAACTCATAAACCGGTTGAATCGTGTTACCTGTTAAAAAAAAATAACCTATTTACTAGAATTATTATTATATAAAATGCCTATAGAGATAATTTTTTAATATTTTTTCTTAACAGTCAATATGGACTAAAAAAAAGTCCATATTTTTTTGGGAGAGAGGCAGAGCAGGAAGCTTCAGCCCGAAAGTCTTTCTCATCACCGGGGATTCAACAGTAGCGTCACTTAATATTTTCTTACTGAAGTTACTTTTTTTAAATAATACCACATAATAAATAAATAATAATAATAATAAATAATACTATAAATTTAAATGCCTAGTTGCGCACTACGTTTTGTTTTCAGAATCTCAAGAGATACCCATATTACCCAGTATTACACCGAGTTGAAGTGGCTCTATCAATCCTTTCGCCATCAGTTTTTCCTAGCTACCTTTCTATACGAGATCATTAGAACTCATCGACCCTCCTATATTTTTCACAACTTACAATTTCAATACTCCATCCAATCCCGCCCCACTAGATCTCGCACTTCCAACCTCTATCCTCCTCTTCACCGAACTGCTGCTCTTGACAAATCCTTTGCAATTCAAGCCGCCTCCCTCTGGAATTCCATCCCTGCTGATATTCTACACGCACAATCAGTTTCCTCTTTCAAACCTCTCCTCTTTAAACAACTACTCCTTTCTCAATCTGACAGGTTACGAACCTAAGAGAACTATCTAAGTACTCCTAGATACTACCTCAATGTATTTAGGTTATTTTAGTTTCTTATATATATGTATAATTTTCTTTATTTTTCTCTCTCTTCTTCAGTATTTTTATTTTTAATTAACTATTATTGTAAATAAATATTTATTTATGACCACACAGACATGCAATCTGTACTTACAATTTATTCTAAAGGGATAATTGTCCCAAAATAATAAGTATATTTTCACTCACATATCATAATGATTCACAAACCTAACAAGGACAAAACCTCACCTTCCTCATACCTACCAATCAGCTTACTACCTATCTGTTCCACAATTTTTGAAAGCTTACTGATCAAAAGACTTGTTGATATACTAACAAACACCGAAATAATACCTGACCATTAATTTGGATTTAGGGCACATCACTCAACTGTACACCAACTACATAGAGTAACGGACTATATATCTACAGCACTAGAGCAGAAAGTATATGCAACTGACGTATTTCTGGATGTTGCTCAAGCGTTTGACAGAGTTTGGCACCAGGGTCTTCTCCTTAAACTCAAGACAATACTCCCACCTACATATTATCTAATTCTACAATCCTTCCTTTCCGATAGATTTTTCTCGATCCGAACGGCTCAGAACTATCTTCCATCAGGTCTATTTCAGCAGAAGTACCTCAAGGTTCAGTACTCGCTCCACTACTCTATATCACATACACCCATGACATACCTTGCAGTCGAAACATTTTAACAGCGACAAAATCCATCATATGCCTCACAGACCCTACAACAGTATTTAACAAGATTACATGACTGGTTCAAAATTTGGAAAATCCGACTAAATCAAGACAAATCACAGCACATCACATTTACGCTTCGACATGAAACATGCCCTCCAGTTTTCCTTGACAATGCACAGATTCCACATACAGACACCGTTCACTACCTTGGTCTGACATTTGACAGAAAAATGACGTGGGACCCATATATAATCAAGAAACGAAAAACGCTAAATCAACGGTTAAGAATTCTGAGTTCACTTCTTTCGAAAAATTCAAAACTAAAACTTAGACAGAAATTCAACACATACAATTACTTACCTATTTGGACTTACGCATCACAGAAGTTTGGAACTGCTAAAAAGACTCACTTAAAGGAACTTCAAATCTTTCAAGCAAAAACATTCAGAACAATTACAAATGCACCTTGGTACGTCAGCAACATAACCTTTCATACTGACCTCCATATGCCGACTGTTAACGAACACATACGAACTCATTACAAACGATTCCATGACAACTTACAGGGACATCCTAATACACTTGTAAATGACATGGCCACTACGAATATAGCAGGTAACGTCTGTAGGAGACTGAAGAGGAGCTGGATGATGGACCTCCTCGCCTAATGTAGATATCACGCAGAGTGAGGTGCCGCTGGGCACTGATCACCGTAATGCCTTTCATGACATTATTTTTTCCAACGACCTCACATTCACTGGTTGTCATTACCACTATGGCAGGTGTGAATAAAAAAATTAAAAAAAAAAAAATTTTCATTTTCATTTTCATCATTGTCAAAAACACAATATCTTGGCGATCTAGAAAGCATTATATTGCATGCCACTTCACCACCCATGTTTTCCCCATATCATTACTGCTGGCAGAGCTGTTTGAGAAACGCAAGCCGCAGAGGGCAGTTACACAAGAGATAAGTGCTTTATAGTCTTATGTGGCAGAATTGTTGGCTTATATCTGTGGCAGTTAGCCGAGCTTTATTGTGACCGTATACACTGGGATAGGGGCAGATAACTCACAGCACTGGGACGAATAAATTTCGTTTATTTTGACCTGCTGAGGATCTTTTTTTTTTTTGCGAAAATATATAGGTACTTATTTAAATTATAATATTGTTACAATTATTATTTATTAATATTTTTTAAATTATTGAGGCAGAAATAATGATATTTGTTATAAGTGCCAATCTCCTGCAAATGTCTAGAGATATTTGTAAAAATCGAAAAAAATATTGATATTTATACTAGATATGGAAATATCCAGTTTCCAGTACAGACAGACCACTTTTTATCAAATTAACAGCATTTTTATTTACGAAAATTCTCAGAAATGGGGCGTTTTTTAATCTGTAGGTTGAAAGATTTTACGTATTTTTGTTTATTTATTTATAAATGTTTTGGGCTCTTTAACAAGCTGGGTCATTGTCACTCTGTATTACAATTGGGTCAACTACTGCTTAGGTATAAATAACAAAACTACAACTAACAAATACAATTTAAAGTTTAGGATGTTAAAAAAAGTTACAGTTGAATATGGCGGTACAATTGAATTAAAGTTATAAAAGTTAAGTTAAAGATGAAAAGAAGATAAGTTAACAAAGACAATTAAAATAAAGGTTATTGATTCCAACAATAAAATCTAAAAATACGTTTTATTTATTTATTTGGTTATATTTTAGGTGACATGTGCAACTTTATAGGTTAGAGGCACCATCTTGATTGTTGATTTACATTCAATATGTCTTATGTATGTAAAATTTTGGATGTGTATGTTGTTAGTATTTTTGTTTAAAGAACGAATTCACAACGTAAATTAGAAATAACCTATTCAGTTGTAACAACACGTTCTTTAAACAAAAATACGTTTTAAAAATTATAAATTACAAGAATAAAACTTGACAAAAACCATTAAAATTAAAAATTAAAGGTTAAAATAAGAAAAATGAACAGTTATATTTACAATTAGAAGAAGAATTTACAAACTTAGAAAACTTAACAGGTATATTTACAATTACAAAATGTACAGTTTAAAGGGAGCATTTAAATTTAAATGTTAAAATCACAGAAAAAGAATTAACTGATGTATATTAAAAGTACAAGTTTTTAAATTACGATACGTTTATAGCTTAATTAGTGAAATTATAAAGTGGTACAGGTTCACTTTTTTAAGAGTTTAGAAAAATATTTTAAGTTTACTAGACTGAAACGACTAGAAACCGCTCGACGTTCAATATTACTTCAGCACTTACTAGACAAACGCTCTAAACTTCCCATTAATTACAAAAGACTCATATACTTGACTATAATAAGGCATATTTGGACTTACGGAGTTGAGCTATGGGGCTCCACTAAACCATCGAATTTCTCTCGCATCCAATCCTTACAATCCAAAATCCTTCGTAAAATCCTCAATGCTCCTTACTTTGTCACTAATAAAATCACCTATAAAGACCTTAATGTTTCAGATCTGGCCCAATCCAGATACCTATCCTTCCATAATAAACTTCAGAATCATCCCAACCCTCTCGTTTCTAACCTTGCTTTCTCTTCCATTCCTGATAACCTTCCTAGGCGTCTGAAAAGATGATGGCCCCGTGATCTCCTAATGTAGTCATATCATTAGAGTGCTACCATTGGGTAGTTACTCAGCAAGTGTTTTCATGTCATTATATCTATTATGTCCAAATTTACTACATGTATTTATTTAATACAGTTGTAAATGTCATTAAGAAATAAAAAAAAATAAAAAAGTTTATTTTCAAGTCCGGTTTTCAAGTCCTTTGAATTTTGAATTGTCGCGATTGAATTTTGTGAAATATTTTGATTTCCGAAAGGAAGAATATTAAGTTTTTAATAGCATTGGGGATATTTTGGATATGGCACACCGTGAGAGGTACCGCGCAGGAAATACATTGAGTTGGAGTATATTTCTTTATTAAAAACTCGTGGGTAAGCCCAGCATGTCCGATTCTTAGCCGGGTCAGTCCCTTCTGGTCAGCAGCATATTTAGATTGAATCTCCGGACATGACTATTTAATGAGCTACAGAAAGCTCATGAATACCCACTTGCTTTCCACTTGAGTCATCAGATAATATGACAACAAAGTCGAGAAAAACAGTGGCCTACAAAAATATTGGACAGTTTAGCACCCCAAACATGCCAAAATAACTAGGTAATATAAGCCAAACGGCCTAATATTTTTGTAGGCCACTGTTTATTCTTAGATTTTGTGATCAAATTATCTTACAATATAAGTTGAAAAAATAACAAAAAATAAAATACGTATTAAAATAACTAATTTTAGCCTATCAATAAAGCAACTAACATACAGCTACATGAAGCTGACAGTAGAACGTATTTATGCAGAAATAAGTAACTACCCATATTGCCAAATAGATAGGGTAACGTAAAAAAAAACACAACACTGAAACGTAAATCCTTCAATTTTGAGGATGATTAAAATTGTTCATTTTAGAAAATCATAAACTAAAATATAAGTGAAGAGCCAAATTGTATACTTCGAAAGTATTTGGAAGAAGAACTGATAGGTATCTGATAGTGGATAGTTCATGCATGGGTAAGTTAGTATTTTTAATTTAATGAGAAATATTCATTTAACTTATTATAAATCAAATTAAAATCAACTGAATGAAAATAGCCCTTAAGAATATTTATGAGATATAGAATAAATAAAGTGTGGAAAAGGGCTGGGACAGAGATCTGTCATGGCAATTACATCTGGCAGGACCTCCTGGGACAATATTGAATATTTAATTCCAGTATATTTTGTTTTTATTGTCCAAGCTCTGTCGATTCAGCAGGATCTTTCCTATAAATAATATATCCTTTTTAATGAGATTCCCTTATCAAAACCATGAAAGCAGGTGACAGAGAGCGTAGTTTTCCTAAACCGTCTCCTTCTCTGTCCTTTATTTATTTATCGTTTTAGTCCTTTTTTGAGCTTCGTCCTGTCCTTATTCGCAATGAATATTTTACTCCTGGGTTATTTAAAACTAGATTAAAAAGAAATTGAGAAGTTTTTTTCAATGTAGAAAAGATTTCAAAATAAAACGACTTTAACATTTTAGATGTATTTCTTTTCTTTTTTTTAATATAGTATATTTTTTCCCACGGTTCATCATACTTGAAGGTCCATTAGTCGTTATTATTGCAAAATGTTGTATGAAGGATTAATAAAGTCTTCATATTATTGTTTAATAATTCTTTATTCGCTTATGCTTTATTTTGAGGATGAAATTATTCGGAATGCCACTTGATAATTGAAATTATTGATGATAATTATCCAGAAATCCAAGTAGATAGGAAAGGCTATGGCACAGGGCTTTAGAGCAACATGGTTAGTATCTCCTTTTATTGAAGGGGATTGGAAATCTACCAGGACATTAGTGTGTATCACACATTGACTAATACTACATTTTCTTTGATATAATAATATAAGTGATATAAGTTTTATTGAATATATAGATTAAAATATCTCAGAAAAGAAAAATCGGACCTGCATACTGTAGGTGAAAGAATTATTCAGCATTTCATCCTCTCTGTAATGGGCTATTATTCAAATTTCTATCTTAATGCGACGCCTTGTTAGAGTGTGAAAATGAAAAAATAGTGTCGAAAACCAAATGATTTTCTAAAGCATTAGTTTTTTTTAATAAAGTTAGTTTCTTGACATTTTTATTAAAATTACAGGTTTAAAATTATTATTTAATTATTTTTAAATTACCGCAATTATCCAAAATCGCATATCGGAAATTTGACCCGATTGCAATACTTTCCTTACCTAGTATAGGTAGGAAAGTAAAAACGTCATTAGAATTTGTTTAAATTGATGCTTAATTTATTAATTAATGTTCCAAATAGTTTTTTCTCAAATTTTAAAAATGACAGATGTCCTTTGATATTAAACCACTCATATGTGTTTTCTATTTTCTTTCTTTTCCGTTTCGCCATACAGAGTCACAGCAGTCACCTAAAACTGCTTTTAAATAAATTGAAATTATATTGAATAAGGCTGCTTGGATATAAATGTATCTGTCTATTATTTAATGAATTTGTAATTGAATGAATTAATTTGAAAGTCAGAGAAATCCATTTTAAAAATTAAATAGCTTTCGCAATTACTGAATTTATTAAATAACAGAGCCTCTTCAATGAAATGAGTGTAATTTACGTGATTATATCTCTTCTCATCCCCTTGTTTTTTTCAATCTTTTCATCCCTCCAGGGCATTTTATCTTTTTACTTTATGTTTTTTAATAACTTTAATATAATCTTCCATTTTCTATCCAAGTTTTTAATAACGAATTTCCTGAGATATTAATAATGAAGAAGTCATTCATTAAATTGTACTAAAAAGTTTTTAGATCTAGTAAGCAAAGAAAGAATGTTATAAATTAATATGTATACTCATATCGCTGTTGTGTCATGTTAGATTTTATGTTAACAGGTTTCTTTCAATTTTCTGCTTCTGACTACCACGAAATCGACGCAATATGTCAACACACGTGTGATCGAAATTGCTTTTGAATGAAACATGAAAAAAAAAAATTTTGTTTTGCAAGACCATGTTAGGAATTCAATTTCTGGCTGAAAGCTTGTCAGTTTCAATTTTGACACGGGCCCATAGCATCCTGTTTTCCTTCCAGTGAAGAGGGTTCGGGGGGGAGGGGATCAGATTGGTGAAGAACTTGAAGGATATGGCGTTTTAAACTTTGATGACCCCTTCCAGTTGTTTGTCTTAACTGTGCCAGGTCTGTTTGTGACGTTCAATTTGTCTCTTTCTTTTTCTTTAGAGTTTTCATTTACCTTCTTTCTCACCTCTTTTTTCCTATTCCAAGCATTATTAATTTCGGTATTACCCATCTAGTTAATATTTTGATTAAGAAAATGATGTATATTTATTCGCAATTATATCTTAAATAGTCATCCAATTACCACAAATAAGTAGTAAATTTAGGAATTTATAAAAAGTTCCGTATTTCAGAACGATATATATGACAATTATATCATTTGTAAGTGCGTGATGATATGTGTTGAATATAAATTGACAATACTTGAAAAACTAATAACATTTTTTTTAAACTATTTATTCAGAATTATTACAATCTGCCAATTAATTAAGGGCATTTATAATAGTTTTCAAAGAGCACACACTCTATAAATAACTATAAAGTAAAAAAAAAAATTTTGTATTTAAAGAAAAAATAAATGTGACTACAAATATAACTAAGGAACGTGAAACCTCAAATTTTGAGAGGGGGTTAAGTTTTTGAATCTTTTTGTCAATCACAATGGTTCATTATTGAAAATAATAAACCAAAAATATATAAAAATCCCAAATACTGCTTTGATTCCTTCATTTTTTAGGAAATATTAATACTTTTAAAATATCTTATCACAATATTCACAAAAAAGTATATACTTTTTGAGTTATTCGGAATTTAATTTTACAATCTCTCGTAAGTTTTTTTACTGCTTCTTTTCGTTGAAGTGTGTTATACAAATGACTTTAGCAAAGTTTCATTGAAATCGGTGCATTCGTTTAGGCGCTACAGTCTATAGACGCGCAGATTTTTCGGCCACCATTTTGAAAGTAAAAGATGGATAGTAATGTCGATGAATGAGGATCATCCACGGGTGAGTTCTGATTTTATATCCAAATTTGAAAAAAATCGATCCAGTAGTTTCGGAGAAAAGGAGGGGACGGCGGACGAACAAAAACATTTTTATTCGTTTTTCGAATTCTAAGTATCCTGAAACGTGAAACCTCAAATTTTGAAATGAGTTTAAGTTTTTTAATTTTTCGGTCGATCACAATGGTTCATTATTGAAAATGATAAACCAAAATAATCAAGTACAAAAATAAGAGTAGAGCTCTAAGGGAATGTACTTCCATATCTAATTAAACAACTTGGTAGATTGTTAGAGAAACAAATATCCTATAAATAATATATAAGTAATATATAATATATAAATAAATAAATAATATATAAATAACTAATATAATATAAATAAATGAATAATATATAAATAAATAATATATAAATAAATAATATATAAATACAAATATCCTACTTCCTGAAGGCAATTCCTTCTTGGTGTTTTTCTTTTCCAAGTCCTCAGAACTCAAAACCCTCCCTACATCTTAGAACTCCTTACGCTAGGCTCTATCCACTCTCACAACACCAGATCTCAACCTATAGATTTATATATCCCCTCCCATAAAACTTAATCCTTCGTCATTCGTGCTACCTCCTTCTGGAACTCCTTATCCACTCCCATACGTCGAACCTCATCCATAAACTCCTTCAAACAACTCCTATCCCACCACATACTACAAATTCAAAGTGCCGCAAGCTTGTAAAAATTTCTGGGTTATATAATTACGTTGGTCACCAGTAGCTAATTGATAGTACCCATTTTATTTTTATTTATTCACTTTTTTTTTCTCTTTCAGTATTTCTTCTATATATTTGTATTTTCCTTAGTATTTTTTCTTTGTAGATATTTATATTTTCCTTAGTATCTTTATACGGATACATTTTTATATTTGTATGATATCTACATACCAGACTAATGTACATATTTTTTGAACTCTACTATTATTCTAAGGGGACTTCAGTCCCAAAATAAAATTATTTTTATTTCATATATTTAAAATTAGTGTAGTTGCCTGGTTCCTTTCGCTACACATTACGAGTCCTGGTTTGTAGATTTCTTCCGATATATCTACGGCTGGGAGAGAAAACGTCAAACGTTTGAAAAGAACAGTTCTTTATCTCGAACGAATGAACTGTTCTTCCAAACGGATAACACTTGTTTTTCTTTAGTTCACCCGTTTGCCAGTAGTCGAGTTGCTGTTTGTTCTGCTTTTTCCAAACGAAACAAAAGTTCTTTCTGTTTTCCAACAAAACTGGAAAAGAATGGTACTTCATGAAAATAACCCAACAGTTTTTTTTATAAGACATGTTTCAACTGTTAAGTTTAGGGATGTAATATTTAGCTCCAATTATTAATGAAGGATAGAAATAAATATAAATATTGCGGTTACTACATCACTAAATTAACTTAAACATATTTGTAGGCAAAATTAGTTTATATTTTTAGATGTATCTATCTATGATAGTATCTTGCAGACCAGAAATAATTTTTATAATTTAACATATTCACATACATCAATTTAAGTGCATATATAAAATTAAAAAGTATTATTCAAGAGAAGAATGGTTGGGATTCATTAAAAAAAAAAAAAAAAAAAACATTCTTCTCTCTATTCACAACAGACAACCATTAATCCACAATTCAAAGCGCTATTATTTTCTATGAAAATTGAAAAAGGCAAACAGTTAAAAAACGCTGCAATTTATTTCACAATGGTTTATTATTTCCAAACAATTATACATCTAAAGTAACATTACCTTCCGAGTTAAAAAAAACAAAAAACAAAAGATGATTCCAATTATTGGACTAAACTGTTTTTCTTTAATCATTAGTAATATGCTAAAAAAAAATAGCATTAGTTCAGTGACACATTCAAAATTTAAAAACCAAACCAAGGATATAACATTTGGAGTAGAACATTTTAAAAAAAACCGGAGACCATATCTTTGCTTCTAATTGTCCAATTTTAACGATTTTTTTTTGTTTTTTAGGAAATTTCGTAAACTTTTAAAAAACAATATCAACAAAAAAGTAAAAACTTTTCGAGTTATTCGGAATTTAATTTTACCCTCTCTCGTAACTTTTTTCCCAGCTTCTTTTCGTTGAAGTATGTTATATAGATAAATTTAAAGGGCGTCGAGAAAATGACTTTAGCGAAGTTTCATTGAAATCTGTACATTCGTTTAGGAGCTACTGTCTAAAGCAACGCAGGTTTTTCGGCCGACATTTTGAAAGTTAAAGGCGGAGAGTCATGTCGATGAAGGAGGATCATCCTGAGGTGACCTCTGATTTTATATCAAAATTTGAAAAAAAATGGTCCAGTAGTTTCGGAGAAAATGAGCGGACGGCGTACGGCCAAACAAACAAATTTTTATTCGTTTTTCGAATTCTACGCGTCCTGAAACGTGAAACCTTAAATTTTGAGAGGGGGCTAAGTATTTGAATTTTTTGTTCGATCACAATGGTTGATTTTTGAAAATAATAAACCAAAAATGTTTGAATTGCAGTTAAAATACTCAATGAACAAGCAGCATAATTTCAAACTCCCAGCAGTACTAGATAAAGAAATATGGTAAAAAATTTATAACAAATTTGTTTGAAAAAGGGAAAATTCCTAAGTTCAGCGTTGAGCTAACCGATAGCACCGGATCCATCTTTACGCTGGGTGAAAGGATGTCATCAATAAGCTCATCGTTGAGAGTTTAGGAACTTGTCCAAAATCACAACCACCAGATTAATACAAGACAGTTAAAATATTATTAAAACAAAAAGTGTTCTATGGATGAAAAATAATATTTAGTTTTAATTAGTTAGAACCCGCCCGACGTTTTCGACTACTGCAGCTCTTACTAGACAAACGCTCTAAGCTTACAATCAATTACAAACGACTCATATATATGACAATAATAAGACCTGTTTGGACTTACGGAATTGAGCTTTGGGGCTCCACTAAACCATCGAATTCCTCTCGTATCCAATCCTTACAATCCAAAATCCTTCGTAAAATCCTCAACGCTCCTTACTTTGTCACAAATAAAATCATCCATAAAGATCTTAATGTTCCATATGTTTCCGATTTGGCCCAATCCAGATACCTATCCTTCCATAACAAACTGCAGAACCATCCGAATCCTCTCGTTTCAAACCTTGCTTCCTCCTCGATCCCTGATAATCCTCAGAGGCGTCTGAAAAGAAGATGGCCTCGGGACCTTCTAATATAGAACTTTAATTTGAGTTCTACCAGTATTTTTTACTTATTGTATTTTACATCTAATACGGTTGTGAATCTCAATAAAATAAAATAAAAAAGTTTTAATTAGTTAAAAAGTAATTTTTAAGATCAGGCACTTCTTTGATATTAAAAATATTCAAAGGTTATCAATTTCAAGGTCGAACAATGCCAAACTTCATACATAAAACGTTTCATTCATTTTCAGAATAGAATCCGTTTTAAAACGAATAAGACTGTTATCAAACGAAAAGGTATTACACCATGAATCGTTGCGTTGTTCCAAGAACTATTTTTTTAACAGTTCTTAAGAACTGTTGTTTTTTGTCAACGAACAGTTCATTTAGGTTTTTAAAAGTAGCAGGAACGCCCACCTCTAGATGTATCGTTGCCCGTCAACATTTGAAAAAACGTGAGTTTCGTTTGGCGGTAAAAGGCATTTGGCTAATTTTTGTATTTTTGGACTTATGCCGCCGTAATTATTATAGTTATAAACTTCTCCTTCAGACGTTTAGAACCTATAGAGTCTCCTTTTGTTATAGCACTTGGAAATTGAAAAAAAAAAAATATGGTTCAGTATGGAGTGAGTCCTGGATAGAAATGCAGGAAAAAGACTATTTTTTTTTTATATACAATAAATTCCAATTAAATATTGTCGAAAAACAGGGGAGGGAGAGGAAAAGTAAATAAGTATGAGTGTAAAAATAAAGTTAAAAAATCTGGTACGTACATAACACGACTTTTACTTACCACGCTAGTCTTAAAATAATTAAAGGTACTTTAGGAAAAGCTAATATTGAAAATTAGCCAGTAAATTCCCTTCGAAATCGTTAGTGCCGTTATAGAGAAAGTCGTAAAAATGTGTTTAGTCCAGATAGAAAGTGCCACACTGCGGTAAACCGATTTTGACGAAAAAGTGCCTTTATGTACACAAATTATAATATTTATATCGCTGTAATCTATACAATTAAATATTAAATGATACTAACGATAGCATTTATGAAAACCGCATATGTATATTTATATAATACTATAGGAGTCCGTATTATAATAAGCTCATGTTAGTATGGAATCGTGTTCTTATCTTTCGGAAGAGCTCGGGCGCGCTCGTAATACTTCGGTTCCTACACTACAACTATTCTTCGTTACGATCTCTTATTTCTTCTTTAGTTAATTATCAAATTCTTTTAAATTTTATTTTTAACTATCTTTTATATTAGAGATTAATGTGAAATGGTTTATAAATTTTTATTTTTTTATTTTTATTATTTTAATGGATTTTACAACTGTATTATATAGAGAATACAATAAGTAAATGAGAAATTTGTAACATGGCATGTACAACATGAAGAGAAATTACCCATTGGTAGAACTTATAAATTTAATTTAATTTTTCTAATAAAAAAATTAAAGGTACTTCAGAGGAAGTTAATATTAAATATTATTCATTTAAGCCCTGTTAGAGAACACCAATCAGAACAAAAACTACGTTTTATTTAAAACTGCTTAATTTTACACTGATGTGATTAATTTAATCAAAATCGTTAGAGCCGTTTTTTAGAAAATCGCAAAAATGAGTTTAATCCATTATATAAAGTGTTCCTTCCGGTTAGCCGATTTTGACGAAAAAATTGCTGCAACATCTCTAGCATAGAAAAACCTTAAATATGCAATTTCACTTTCGTACGACTTTTCGTTTTTGAGCTAGACTGTCAACACACACACACACACACACAGACCATTTTGCGGGACTTGGTTATTTGGACTCTGGAGACCTCAAAACATCTATTTCGTTATAGTCGCGTTTCTGAACATCGTAAAAATGTGTTAAATCGAGGATATAAAGTACCACTTCAGGTTTGATTGGGCGAGGTGGCCGAACGGATTAACGTGTGCGCACAGCACCTGATCTATGAGACAATGGATTTAAAATAGTCACGAGTTCGCGTCCCGGTGCCGGGGAACTGTTTAACTCCTTGCCTACATCCTTTGAGTTGGGAAAACCCCCGTACAGCCTTAAAGGCGAGGAAGGGGAGGACCAGATTGTGACGATACTTGGTTATTTGGACTCAGGGGACTTAAAAACGAGTATTTCCGTTAGAAGCTCACATTCGAAAATTTTCATGATCACAATAATATCCCTTATTGTATATTTCATATATAGATAAGTGAGGAGGTGTTCCTCTCGACCTCCTCCTGCGAGAAGACCTTTATCGGCACAACATTAAGAGGGATGCTTTGGCGGATTTACCAGCAAACATTCGGGAGAGGATTTGTGATGACCCAGAAGATGGAAGATGATCCTCCGGGAGGATACATTGGAACAATGGAATCGGCGATGGGTGACAACTCCAAACGGTCCACACTAAGAAAATTCTTTCCCACCATTAAATCGCGCTTAGAAAGAAATGGGTCCTCCCGGACTACTGGGTCTCACAGATCCACACGGGGAATGGGGGTTTCAGAGCGAAAATGTTTAAACATGGTAAAAATATCGATCCCTTATGCCCCACTTGTGGAGTACCTGAAATGGCTGAGCACTTCCTTGTAGCCTGCACCAGCTATGAGGCACTGAGGGCCAAATTAATGAGGGATACAGGGCTTTTCGTTCTAACAGAAAGACAATTACCCCAACTGATGTCTGAACTAAACTATGCGCACTTTAAAAGTTTTGTATGCAGGTGGAAAAAAACTGTGGGCCCAACCCACTCTCCCTGGACAGGCGTGAAGAAGCAGTACCTGGAAGGCCGCTGATTAGGACAGGAGAAGAAGATGGAGGACGATAAACTAGGTGACAAAATTATCAAGCAGGCTGTTTATTTTATTATTTTATTTTCAACCCTCCCCTGCCTGAAGGCAATACGGGTATTTGCAGTAGTGGGATGTTACTGTTACATAACAACCCACTGCTGCATTTTTGGCTATTACATTATTTTTCTGAGCTGTGCACACAGCTTGCTCTTCTCTTCACTTGCATCTGGTATACTTTTATTCTTATTCTGGTGGTCTCCCCGGTGCAGCTTCTCTTCTTCTTCCCAAAGAGAAGTGGGTTGGTAGAACAACTTCTTTCCATCCTTATATAAAACTTTTAAAATGATCGTATCTTTCTTTGTCCATAAGTTGAGGAAGATCTCTCTCTGTTAGGACAAAGAGACCTGTTTCTCTCAACAGTTTCGCCCTCAGTGACTCATAGACCGTACAGGTAAGCACAACATGTTCAGCGGTATCCGGTACCCCACAACTTGGGCATAGGGGATCGATATTTATACCATACTGAACGAGCTTTGCTCGGAAACCCCCATACCCCGTGAGAATCTGTGAAATCCAGTAGTCCGGGAGGACCCAAGTCGCTTCTAGTCACGAACTGACGGTGGGGAAGTACTTCCTTAGAGTTGCTCCTTTGGGAGTCGTCAACCACCGTCGGTTCCAGTCCTCTACTGTATCCTCCCGGAGAATCTTCTTCCAGTTTCTTGGATCATCTCTTATTCTCACTCGGAGGTAATCCGGTAGAGCCGCTAAGCATTCTCTCCTAATCTTATAACGGTAGTAGTCTTCTCTCAGCAGGAGGTCGAGAGGTATTCCTCCTGCCAAGACCTGCACAGCCTCATGAGACACCGTCCTGAATGATCTGGATACTCGAAGCAGAGCCATCCGCTGAATCGTGGCCAACCTACATTTCTGTCTGTGCGAGAGATTTTGGCAAAAATGTGGAACGCTTCACGATTTTGCGTGTCATCCTTGCGCAGGGGCCATGCTAATCTTCTCTGTATCGTTCCAATTTTAGTATATGTACCGCCGAAGCGAGTACATCAAGCAGGCTGTGTGCACAGCAATTTAAAAATGTAAAAAGATAAACTTGCAACAGTGATGTGTTATGCAATGTGTATCAAGTCACTGCTGCAAACTCCTTTATTGTCTTAAAGGCAGGGTAGGGAGGAAAATAAAATAAAATAAAGGTAAGTGAAAGTAAAAAATAAATGAAAGTACAACCGACCCGAGATGAGCTTGGTGCCGACGTCCTCCCAGGAGGTGAGGTTGTAGTAGAGGGTGTCGGGGCTGAGGCTGCTCAGGCGGTTGTTCCTCAGGTCGAGGGAGAGGTGGGGCACCCTGCCGAGGGCGGCCAGCAGTCCCAGCGGGAGCTCCTCGAGGGCGGTCCCTCTGATCTGCAGCACCAGCTCGTTCCCGCCGGCGGTCCCCCGCAGGCTGCCGGCAGTCAGCGTCCGCAGCTCACCGCCCGTCAGCTCCAGGTGGCGCAGCTTGCGGCCCAGCCGGCCCAGGCGCGGCCCGCTGCTCGAGCTCACCTTCAGCGTCAGCTTGCGGAGGCCAGGGGTCTCGGAGGTGAGGCGGTCGATCTGCAAGCTGCGTTCAACAAAACATGATGATTATCAAAACAATAAAATTATAGATAATAAAAAAAATATAAAAACGTGCATAAATATAAAATAAACAGAGAAAGTAAAATAAGTAAACAAAATTCAATAAATCACAAAATAATCTGAGGGTACTTTGAGATTCTTTAAACTTAGATTTTTAAGTGTATTTCGTGATCAATCGGATTGGGAATGGAGTAGATGTTTTGCTATGTATTGAACATAGCTAATAAGGTTTTAAATTTATTATTTAGTGTAGAAAACAAAGGTGAACGAAATCGCCTTCTGACATCAGAAACTGCGTCAAAGGTAGAAAGCAGATAAATTAAGGACCGACCCTATATCTGGCTCGAGGAAAGGCTCAGAGTAACAACTAGTAACGGGCTAAGTAATTGGTTCCTCTTAGGGTGTTACAGTTATTATAAAGTAATATGATGACGTTAAGAACCAATGAGAACCATTCTTGCCCAACCCTGAAAAGTTTGTATAAATTCTACCAAGAAGCAAGAAAAAGCGTCTTATGTGGAGATCCGGCGCTGAGGATAGGCCTTACGTTTTCTTCTGGCTTGGGGACCGAAGCCTTGGCCCTACATAGACCATGATGATCCTGGAAGAGCTTTGAACCATGACCAGATGATCTCAAATTCGCAGATGCAGCGATGACATCTACCAGCTACACCACTTCATATACAATAGATGAGTTTTATTCCCAACAAAAACCAACCTAATGTTAGAATATTTCATGGCAATATAATTTTCAAAACAGTCCATCTGAAATCATGCCTTCACAGTTCATTATTGAATTCATTGATTCTTGTAACTATAATTTGTAATTCTTGTAAGTATAATTTGTATATAATTCTCTATTAAAATTGAAATAAATTAAGTTTGTTAGTAAAAGTTATTTTAAATCTGCCACCCTTATATACCATGATGATCAGGTAATTAGAAAGCATGATAAACACAAACCAGCACATGATAAAAACAAATCCAATTAATTTATTCTGGACCAATCAATATATTATAGATCCAAATTTATTTTACCAATTTTTTATTATTAAATAACTCTGGGTAATTATCATCAATAATTATCCAGTGGCATCCCGAACAAAGTTTAAACACCCCAAAACATAGCATTTTTATGTCATACCTTTTTTGGGGATAAGACATGGCAGTTTGAAGAGGAGGGATTTGAAAGGGGATACTTACTTTGCGTGTCGAATATCTGAGGTAATAGAGTTCCAGAAAGAGACAGCTTGAATTAAAAAGGATTTGCCAAAGGCAGCAGTCCGGTGAGGAGGATAGAAGTCGGACGTACGGGATCTTGTGGGACGGGATTGAAATGAGCGTTTGAGTTGTAGTATCTGTTTAAAATAGGAGGATCGCCTAGTTCTAATAGCAAATTTATATTTGTATTTTTTTCATACTTCTTATTTATTTAATTGTTTTTTTTTGTAATAATTATTTAATTAATTTATTTTTACTTTATATCGTATATTATTTTTGTATTTATTTGTAGCACAAAACATTGTCTTATCTTATTGTTCAATGTGAAAATGGGACTGAGTTTTTTTCTATCAACTAAATAAAACTAGAGTTCGTCAGAACATTGTCTTGGGTCCTACACTTTTCAGCATTTAATGCTGAGACATCCCATATACACACAGAAACACTGTTGGCAACATTTGCTGATGACTGCTTGGGTCAAAACGTAGGCAAAATTAATAAACAACATTAATGACTACATTTCCTGACAATTTTTCACCTTTACAATTCCAACATTTAACTATATATCCGTTTATAAATTATTCCATCCTTACTTTTCCAATTTGGGCCACGTTTGTATCTTCAGCGTTCTCAGAGAAGGACAGCTGGAAAGTGAGTCTGTGTCGAACCTCTGGAGTCTCTCCAGGCCGATCAGATCCAACCATTCCAAATTCTGCAAGCCAAGGAAGCTGTCCTTTGTCAGGACCTGAAAAAACAAAAAAAACAACCAACATAAGTTATTTATAATATATATATATATATATATATATATATATATATACTTAACTAGTGTTGCCCAAAATCGGTCTTAATCTTGCACTTTGCAAGACCAAGACTAATGCCGGATAACTGTTGCAAGACCGAGATCAGGACTGGTAAAAAAATATCGATTTTTTAAATAAAAATTAAGGCAAAATAGTTACTAATACTTGACAATCTTAGTAACTATATGTTAATAATTGGTATAACCAATATACTTTTGCATTTAACTCCTCTAATTTTTCATTCGGGCTTAGTTATGTTTCTCCTATCTAAAAAATTACAGTAATATCTCTATAGTAATAAGCAACTGCATGACTGTTACGAGACTCTAACAAGACCATGACTAAGACTGAGTTTGCAAGACCAATACTCGTCTCGGTCTCGCATTTGGGCAACACTAATCTTAAGAAGCCTTCTTCATCTCTGCCTATTTTGTGCTATTTCTTTCCAGTTATTAGCACGCAGCTTTATTGCATCTTTGTTGATTCTATCAATCCATCTGCTTTTTGAACTCGACGTGGTCTTTTACATACTATTGAGGCATTTAATGTTATGGAGAGGCTGCCAAATGGATTGGTCCCAGCTATATGCCCCACCCATCTTAACCTACTTGCTTTCATACCATGAGATATTGATTAACCATTTTCTGTAAGCAGTTCTTTATTGGTGTCCTTCTATGTGTGTCAAAATATATGTGTGTTACCAAGTACAATTTATTATATATGTTTGTACAAAGTACGATTCTGCTGCTTATGAAATAATAAAAAAAAAAAGCATAGGTCCTGACACATATAACATTGATAATATTTTTAAAAAATACAATAAAATTGTACTAAAATAAATAGCCTTGTTATTGTCCTAAACATTCACATTTAATTATTTTTTATTTATTATTTCTGTAATTTTTTTAGTTATTCTGACCTTTAAATTACGAATGTTATTGAGATATCGTTCTGTATAAATCTGAAAAAAAAACTATAAAAACAAATCAATGGGTTGTAGCGAGTACACCTGCCATATACAAAAAAAGCGGTAACTTGAGTGCCTGGATTGGCTCGGGTCTGATTGTGTTCAAATGCCCCAAAAAACGAAACCATTGTCAAAGGTTTCCGATGGAACTTTTCCTCAAGAGAAAAGAATATTTTACCAGCTCGGCGAGAGGAAAATACAGAATGAGTCGATGGTTTTAGGACGAAAATATACAAACAGGCAGGGCTATATTAAATATACACATTTCTTGGGATTTTTCTTTTATTTCATTTTCCTTTCTTTCATATGAAATATAATTTACCGGCGTGAATAAGAAATATCACTTTATTAACAATGTTGAGGCAATTTTTCTTAAACATTTTTTTTTAGCTATTTATTCAAGATATTTACAACTGTATTAAAATATAAATACATCAAGTAAATGTGTACACAAGAATATAATCACTTGAAAACGCTTGTTGAGAAACTAACCACAGGTAGTACTCTAATAATATGTCTATATAAGGAGATCACGAGGCCATCTTCTTTTCAGACGCCTCGGAGGGAAGCCCATGGCGGGGTATTGGTAAAAGTTTTGAACTAGCAATAATCGCACCTCAGTAGACCTTCGATGGTTACGATATTGCTTCTGCGCAAGGTTTCTTAAACTTAAAATTTATTTATAGCAAAAGTTTTCAAAAGTTGAATGACAAAGTATTTATTTATCTGCGTTTAATATCTGAATAAATGAATGAATGAGAGTTGGTAACGCTAACACGACACTGCTACATAAATCTTTTAATTTTAAGAAATTCAAAGATTAATTCAAATCATTTATAGGTTCGTTTTCGTTGACACATAGATTTTCTTTAAAGGTAGGTAGATAATTCAAAACATTTATAGGTTCGTTTTCGTTGACACATAGATTTTCTTTAAAGGTAGGTAGATAATTCAAAACATTTATAGGTTCGTTTTCGTTGACACATAGATTTTCTTTAAAGGTAGATGTATTGCCTAGTGAAATTGCCTATAGCTTTTGATTGCGTATTTTCTAATTATTTATAGTGTTTTTTGTGTTAATTGTTCTGTTTCATAATAAGTTTCTGTTAGTTTGTTCATTAATTATGTTATTTTGTCGTTACTGTTCCTGTTAATTTCGTTTTATTGGTGTATATAGTTTTGGACTGTTAGGTTAAGTGTTTCTTTTTAAGTGTTATTTCTGTAGTACGTTTTGTAAAGTTCTTCAGTAATGAAATATTGGGTTAGACATTGTCGTACCTTAAGGTAAGTGTCAGTGTAAGACTCATCAAGTTTATTTCACTATAACCTTTTGTATCTACTACTTAACATTTTTCCAGAAAATAGTTTTAAAGTGCATTAAGGAAAAATATTCGACCCCTTGGTAGCTAAAACTACCTTAAGCTTCCCTAGGAAGCCCAAAGACTCTTTAGGAAAGACAAGTAAGTTTTCTTTTATTTAAAGGTTAATTTACTATGTTAAATGATAATATAGTTGAAGGAGTGGAACCTCGTAAAGAACGAAAACGTACGATAAAGAGGGCCAGGAAGGGTTCCCCTGTTGCTAAAAAGAAATTGGAAGAGGGCTCTAATCTATTTCTTGAAGCAAAGAGAATACAGGAGAATCTTCGTTTATACATGGTCAAACATGAAAACAAGCCCGTAAGTAGTGTTAGGGACCATATTAGCACCAAGATTCAATGTCTTGTTAAGATGATTGAGACCTCAGAAGGCGAAGATAGTCAAGATAGTTATGACAGTGTACTTACCCTTGTCCAAAGAGCAATAAATGAAACATTGTCATCGGAAAAGGTGCATGAAATGTTAACCAAAGTTATCGTTGAGACTTCTATGCCAAAGGTTTTGGAGGCTCTTTCAAGTTCAGCACCTCAACATTTACAGGATAAGGCAGGACCCTCTGGAGAACAGCACCAACTTGCTAGTCAAGATATGGATCATTCTCCGGAGGTAACAGAGAGATTTGAAACCGTCAAGAGTAAGAGAAGGAGGAAAAAAACTAAAACTACTAATAAAGCACTTACTTCGTCAAACAGAGTGATCTCAATAGAACCGAAAGCTCAAGAACAACGACAAGAGAAACCAATAACCATTGCGGATATTGTGAAATCTTTGCCTACAAAGCCAACTCAAACTGAGAGATCAACTTATATCACTATAAGCGGAACGGGCAAGAGACCAGCCGATATAATCAATGGGTTGCCTTCACCAAGCGAAATTGGAGTAAAGGCCTCCATTGTCCGTACGACCAAGACTGGCTCCGTGTTGGTCCGCATGGATAATAGTAGTGATGCCACGAAGGTGATTGGATGGCAAGGGCTAAGAGACAGTGGCCTTCAAGCCAAACTTGCCTTGAGGAAGAAACCTAGATTGGAGGTTCAGGGCGTCCCCCTCTCATGGGATTCAGCGGAGTTGGTGAGATTTTTATGGGAAAGAATACCCGAGAAGTCGGTCCCCACTCCGCTGGTCCTTGATGATATCCGGCCACTTTTTTCCTCAATGGCAAGAAATGGCTTTACAAAGAATTGGGTGATAGAAGTGCACCCTACAGTTCGATTCCTGCTGTTGGAAATAGGAAGCTTAGATGGAGGATGGTGGAGTATTAAAATCAAAGACTACCTCGACGCTCCTCGATGCAGTAAATGCCAGGGATATGGTCACACTAAGGCCACATGCATATCAAATGCCGTAGTTTGCATTTGGTGCGCTTCCACTGGCCATGTTATAAAAGATTGCCCTAAGAAAAAAGAACTGGCTAGCCCATCGTGCATCAACTGCGAGCGGGTAAATGCGCCTGCTAGTCAAAGGAAGCACAAGGCGGGAAGTCGGGAGTGCCCTGTGCACCTGAAGTGGGCTAAAGAGGTAGCGAAGAGGACCTTTTATGAGTGAGCTTACCATCCTCCAGCTCAACATGGGGCGCCGGCATATAGTGGCAGACGAACTCCGGGCTCTTTATCCGCGCTACGATGTTATGGCGGTTCAAGAACCGACCTGCCGTGGGAACTTAGTAACGGGGTTTGGCCTCACATCGAGAGTTATAGCTTTGGGCAGTAGAGAGAGGAGGCCCAGGGCTGCTATTGTGATTAATAATCCTAACCTCGATGTGATGGATCTGAGGCAGTATACCACGGCGGATTGTGTCGCATGTCATATCAAGTGGCGTAATGTTTCCTTTACGCTAGTTTCATCATACATGCCTGATGGAAATGACATAGAAAGGGACATAACCGCCGTGGAGATGATCACGGCTTGCACTCGGAACGTGATTATCTGCTCAGATACCAACTCTTGGAACACGGTCTGGGGGTCCAATCGAACCAATAGAAGAGGCGTCCAGCTTGGTGAATTTATAGCAAGGAGCCAGCTACTAGTCATCAACGATTCCTCCGCTATCCCAACGTTCTCCAGTGCAAGAGGCCACAGCTGGATCGATGTGACTTTGGCATCACCGGTGCTGGCAAACCGCATCATCGATTGGACCCTTCGATCTGAGACGAGTTCCGACCATCAGGCGATATCTTTTAGGCTGGTGGAAAGTTCATTTAGTTCCCACGGCACAGACAAGGGTTACATAACCCGAAGAAAAGATTGGAGCGCCTTCCGGTCGACTCTGGAGGGAAAATTGGTTGATGAGGAATGGGATGAGGCTGACATGGATCAGACTCATGATCTGGATTACAGGGTATCCAGGATCACAACTGTCATCCGTGATGCTGCTGAAGAATCCCTCCAGCATCGGAAGGCGAGAGTTCGACCTGTTCCATGGTGGACGCCGGCATTAACTATGATGAAGAGAGAGCTCTACAAGGCCCGGCGGTCGTACCAGAGGTGTATTTGTGACGAGAGGCGCATTACACTTCGTGACGAGTACAAGTCTAAAGCCAGGGCATATCGAAATGAGGTGCGCTTACAAAAGCGGAAGTCTTGGGACGAGTTCATTGTTGAGGAGTCATCAAAGAATCCTTGGGGTATTCCTTACAGAGTGGCTCTGGGTAAGCTAACACCACAACAAGTGATTGCTGCGCTCAAGTGCGGAGCTACCCATGCAACCACTCTGGAAGAGACATCGAAGATGTTTATAGCGGAAATCTACCCCAGAGATGATCCGTCCCAAGATAATGAAGAAGAGGAATTCATAAGGCGCACTACGGTATGTCCACCTGGTACGGACTTGTGCCCACCATGGGACATATGGGATCTGCGTGCTGCTGTGGACAGGCAAAGGACTGGTCGTGCTCCCGGTTTAGACGCAATCGATGCGGCTATGCTAAAGAATAGTATCCCCTATATCGAAGATACATTGTTGGAGTTATTCAATGATTGCCTTGATAGGGGATACTTTCCACGAAATTGGAAAATTGCCGACATAAGGCTCCTTTACAAGGGAGGAGACAAGGACAAGCAATTAGCCAAGTCTTATAGGCCTATATGTCTCCTCCCTGTTATGAGCAAAGTGTTAGAGAACCTACTCCTGGTGAGCCTACGACCAGTCTTCTCAAGAGCGAGCCATCCACGGCAGTACGGATCCACTAAGGGTAGGGGAACCGTGGATGCCCTGCTGAGAGTGCGCCATGACGTCGAAGAGAAGGCGGAGAAGTATGTTATGCTCCTCCTGTTTGATATCACCTCCGCCTTCGATAGTGTTTGGTGGCCTTGCGTACTCCAGCAGTTGCAGAAGTATGAAGCTCCCAGCAACTTGTACGAGCTATTACGAAGCTATCTTCAGGACCGAACTTTAAGAATACGGGGTAACTTCTTCGAAGTTGAAGACTCCATGGAAAGAGGTTGTCCCCAGGGTTCAGTTCTAGGTCCTGCCCTATGGAATTTAGTTTTCAATGAGTTGTTGGGAGTACTGGAAGAGGAGCGGTTCCCCGCTACGGCTTATGTAGATGATCTGGCCGTTGTGGTAGCCTCGAACAGCAGAACCCGACTGAAAGAAGAAGCTGAAAGGTGCGCCAACTTAGTAGAAGAGTGGTGCGAGAAGAAGAAATTCAGGATGGCCGCCGCCAAGACCCAGGCCATCCTCTTGAAAGGCACGACTGATAGGGCTCACCCTATAACAATGGTTATACAAGCATCAAGAATACGTCCAAGTGAGGTTGTCACCTATCTTGGGATTAGGATTGGAAGAAAGTTCAACGTGACACCTCACTTGGACTACTTGAGAAGTAGGGTAGCCCTAACCCTTAACGGACTCAGTCGTATTGGGGGCGCATTTTGGGGCCTCAGGTACCCAGCAACTATGACAATTTATAAAGGTGTTATTGTGAGTATCCTGAGGTATGCGTCCCCTGCCTGGAGCCAAAATCTCTCGCACAGACAGAAATGTAGGTTGGCCACGATTCAGCGGATGGCTCTGCTTCGAGTATCCAGATCATTTAGGACGGTGTCTCATGAGGCTGTGCAGGTCTTGGCAGGAGGAATACCTCTCGACCTCCTGCTGAGAGAAGACTACTACCGGTATCAGATTAGGAGAGAATGCTTAGCGGCTCTACCGGATTACCTCCGAGTGAGAATAAGAGATGATCCAAGAAACTGGAAGAAGATTCTCCGGGAGGATACAGTAGAGGACTGGAACCGACGGTGGTTGA
This sequence comes from Nezara viridula, assembly GCA_928085145.1. Classification (NCBI taxonomy): domain Eukaryota; kingdom Metazoa; phylum Arthropoda; class Insecta; order Hemiptera; family Pentatomidae; genus Nezara; species Nezara viridula. The sequence continues at coordinate 169,311,085 of OV725079.1, forward strand.
CGACTCCCAAAGGAGCTACTCTAAGGAAGTACTTCCCCACCGTCAGTTCGCGACTAGAAGCGACTTGAGTCCTCCCGGACTACTGGATTTCACAGATTCTCACGGGGCATGGGGGTTTCCGAGCAAAGCTCGATCAGTATGGTATAAATATCGATCCCCTATGCCCAAGTTGTGTGGTACCGGAGACCGCTGAACATGTTGTACTTACCTGTACGGTCTATGAGTCACTGAGGGCGAAACTGTTGAGAGAAACAGGTCTCTTTGTCCTAACAGAGAGAGATCTTCCTCAACTTATGGACAAAGAAAGATACGATCACTTCAAAAGTTTTATATACGGATGGAAAGAAGTTGTTCTACCAACCCACTTCTCTTTGGGAAGAAAAGAGAAGCTGCACCGGGGAGGCCACCAGAATAATAAGAAAAGTAAACCAGATGCAAGTGAAGAGAAGAGCAAGCTGTGTGCACAGCTCAGAAAAATAATGTAATAGCCAAAACATGCAGCAGTGGGTTGTTATGTAACAGTAACATCCCACTGCTGCAAATACCCGTATTGCCTTCAGGCAGGGGAGGGTTGAAAATAAAATAAAAAATAAAAGGTAGATGTATCTAATTGTTTATAAGATTTGTATTCTTATAATAATTTTTGTTTTTTCACCAAAAAATGTAGGAAAGCTTTGTATTCGTGCGGTTAAAACCAAAATGTCCACACGCGTTTTAGTTTTCACACATCAAATATAAAATTTCGTTCGGCGTCTATCTATTTGTCTGTAGTCAAATCGACGTGACGTGAACAATACTTCCGTTTACACAAGCGCAAATATATTTTCTTGGATAAAATTTCAGAAATGATCCGTTCAAATTTGCTCTAAGTTGGAAAAAAAGGTGGATTTAGTAAAAATATAATTCTCAAAAGCCGCCTGTTCAATTTGGAGGAAAGTTAATGATTGATAAACGATGAAGTAGATATTTCATAAAAATCTGCCCGTTACGCCCGCTTTCGAATCTTCAAAACGGCAGTTCCGATTCGACCCAACGCTGAAGGAAATGTTGAGAATAATGTACAGATTGCTTAGTGTCAATTTTATTAAACGCCATTGTCACCCACTATATCTCAGATACCATCTTTTATTTCTGTATCTGACAACTTCTTCTTATTTTATATATACTTATATTTAATTTTTTTTTACTTTCAACATGTTTTGTATCTTTTGTAGCCCTGAAGACGACCTGCAAAGTGGGTCGAAACGTCGGCAAAAATTAAAATAATTAATATATTTTAATTAATTATTTATTTGACCGCACCCTCGACTAACTCCTTCTCATAAAATATTTGTTGGTTAAGATGAGATGAAACTATTTACAAAGTTTCAGCCAGATGTTAATAGTTTGATAAAAAGGGGTCTCTACCACGGACTACTATACTGACCTTACATTTTTTCGTTATTTTATGTCGATTTTGTCCAGCATTGTGAAATATGCTCGAGCGAAATCGCCAGTGGTCGGAATTGGTGAAATAATACTAAAGTAATATTATATATATATATATATCTTACCGTAACGGGGTTGTCTGCTAAGTTGAGAACTTTGAGAAAAGGTATCTTTTCCCAGATCGGAGGCAAGGCAATGATCCTGCAGCGGCTCAGGTCCAACTGCCTCAACTTCGGAATGGCCGCCACCGCCGCGGAACTCAGTCCTCCGAGGGGGTTCCCTGAAAGGTTGAGGCTGACCAGGTTAGGGAGTGCCAGGGAAGGGAAGTCTCTGAGTCCGGTGTCCGCGAGGTCCAAGTGCCGAAGATTGTTGAGGTAGTGGAAGAGCTCCTTTAGGTTAGCCCGCAGCCTGTTCCCTGCAAGATCTAGCCTCAAGATCCCGCTCAGCGAGGAGAAGACGTTGTCCGGGATCGTCGAGATCTTGTTGTAGCCCAGGCCAAGTGCCGACAGTAATGGTGTCTCGGGGAACATGGTGCCGTCCAAGTGTTCTATCTGGTTGTGCGCGATGTCCAACACCCGCATTGTGAACCCCACTTCACCCAGTGCACCACTTGGCATGACCACAAATTCATTATTAGAGAGATCCAACCTCTCCAGTTTAGTATTTTGGAAGGCATCCCTAGGTATGCTTCGTATGTGATTATAAGACAGATCAACAATCCTCAAGTTTGGAAGACTCTTGAACTGCTCCATGTGGATCTGTTCGATGTGATTGTGAGAGAGGTCCAGAATCTGTAAATTCGGAAGTCCCACGAATGCCCTTTTCCTCAAGGAGACAATACTGTTGTGTTGTAACGATAGTGCTTGTAAAGGTGACAAATTTCCGAACGCAGTTTCATCCAACTTGCTGATCCGGTTGTAGCCGAGATATATCCTTCTGATGGAAGTGTAGATTTCTTGAAAGAAGTCTTTGGGAACGGCAATGATTTGGTTATGACTCAAGTCTATCGTGTGAATGCAGACAGACCTCATAGTCTCAGCGACTAGAAGATTGGATATTTCATTTCTCGAAAGGTTGAGACTGAGCGGAAGATAAGGAGCTGTCACGTTGTGGAATGCACTCAAAGAGAACTCTTGTAATGCATTCGATTGGAGGTCCAGCCGTACCATAGTAGCAATATCGTTGAAGGCCCTCGGAGAAATAGTCGTCAGTTTGTTGTCTGAAAGAATCACGCTCAACTTACCAGGAAGGCTTTTAAAAGCATTTGGTTTTAGAATTTTAATCTGATTACCACTCAAAACAATCGATTGAAGACTGACAAGATTAGTAAATGTGTGAGGATCAACGGACATAATGTGATTGTACGAAAATCTAATATCTCTCAAGTTACGGTGTACGCTTGGATGAAACAATCCGACTGGTATCATAGATAGTCTGTTTCCATCGAGGTTGAGATATTGCAAATTCTTGAAAGAATACAGAGCACTCTGTGATATGCTTCTGAAGCTGTTATTGTCCAGAGCTAGCCAGACCAACGATCTCAAAGGTTTCAAGAAATCTTCGGGGAATTCTTCTTGATATAGGCCGAAGCTTATCTCCAAACTCTCAAGACTATCCTCAACGTCGACAAATGCATCAGTATCAATGGCACTGATTTTATTGAAAGAAAGACTCAACTCTCTCAAGCGAGGAGTCTGTCGAAATGTATGCCCATGAATCTGAACCAACCTATTATTCATCAGAAGCAGAGTGTCCAAAGATTCTCCCCAATGCTCGAAGTCCTCCTCGGTTATTTCCATAATGTGATTGTATCCGATGTTTAAATGATATAACTTTCCGCATCCTCTCAAGGCATCGGCTGGAATGGCCTCGAGTCGATTCCCATGGAGCGATAAAGCACCGAGGGTACCTGAGTAATTGTTGAATGTGTCGTTGGGAATATGGGATATGTTGTTGGACGGAAGGTAGAGATATTTGAGCTTTTTAAGCCTAGACAAGGCCTTGGGAACCTCCTGCAATAGGTTTCCTCCGAGATCTAAGTACTCAAGAGTGCTCTCGAGTCCGGCGAACGCATCGATGTGTATCTCTTCTAAGCCGTTTTGTGACAGGTACACTCTTCCAGGACTGAGACCATTGAAAGCGTTAGGTCCGAGTGTTCGAATCTCGTTCAAGTCGAGATTCAGATCTCGAACACTTAAGGTTCCGTTGAACGGATTCATCGGTATCTCCTTGATGCAGTTTTCACCGAGGTCTAACTTCTCCAGTTTCTTCCTGTGCTTGAAGTTGTAGTAGGGAATCCTATTGATGAGGTTGTCCCTGAGGTAGAGCCAGGATATCCTCTTAGACTCCTCTAAGAAGTCGGTGGGAAAAGAAGCGATGAGGTTGTTGGAGACGCTGAGGGTCTGAAGAGTGGGCGGAACGGACCCAGCTTCCAGCGAAGAAAGCATGTTCCCATCTGCGTTGAGCCAGAGGAGCTTTCGCAGGTCCTGGACACTCAGCTCTACAAGATCGTTTTCGCCGAGGTAGAGGTTGGTCAAGGTCGTCGCCACACCGCTCCAGTCCCCGCTCAATGAGCTGATGGAGTTACTGCAACAATACACATATAGATTAAAATAAAAGATAATTACGTTTTATGATTTATAAAAGATGGACTTTCATTTTTAACAAAGGTAATCAACACTATATATCTTCGGCACCATGTTAAAGTAATGAATACTGGGGTGCCCATCCAAGGTCGATGGCGCAAGAGTCTACCACCCTTCTCCTAAGATATTTTATTGCTCATCTTTTTTTCAAAAACAGAGCAAAGAAAAGTAGAATTATAAAAAACGCAGATAAAATACAATTACACTAATTTTTTTTTCATATTTTCTCCTTGTCTCTTATTCTAAAAACTTTTCATTCCGAAAATTCATAACCGTGATAAAATGTGTCCTTCCCTAAAAAAATAAAAAATCCGTCATAATATGCCCCCCTCAAAAATTTTAATGGCGCAAACTGCGCCATAAAACCCCGTCCTGGACACCTCTGAATGAATGCGCAACATTAAACGGGCTCACATTCGTTACCTTAACATGGTGCCGACGATATAGTAACCCTTTTACGGCTCTCATGAGCGATGGATTTTGATGAATGAGGTATCAAACAAAAGGAAATTTCAAGGAAATGTGACGGATCCTGATTTTGATCCTTAAATTTAAAAATCCTTAAAGCTATCACTGATTCGTCGAGGAATTAATTCAAAACATCTAATTGTTAAATTGGTTGCAGTTTATTCGCAACTACAGCTGGCTATATATTTGCCAACCATCAGCCTCAGAGAATTCAGGAAAAAATGTATAAAGATAAGAAAACTTTATCTATGCATAACTAAAAAAGTATGCAATTTATGGGTGATAAATATTCAGGACGCAGTCATTGTAAATATTTTTTTATTTGTGCCAACGCCTTTTTAGTTTGTATAACTTATTACATAGTTCATTTGTCTATTCATGTATCATTTATCACTATTTTTTCTAACTATTGACCATTATCTGTCTTATAATATTGTATCTCTGATTGTATTAAATAATTTTCAGCCCACGCATTCACGTATCACACAACTTTCACTTACCATCCTCTACTTAGCAGATAAGTATTTTCAGAAAAAGGGGAAACAAAAGTAAAAATCTATACAATTCAATATTAAATAATACCATTTAGCGCGAAACAGAGCTTTTTTCTCGTTTTCAAAGGTATTGAAATCCTCTACAAAAATGTTATTGAAAGATTTGAGAAATAAATCCTCCGGACGATAACACAAGCGATTTGGGATCAAAGTAGTAATACATCGAGAAAAAGACCAATACAGAGCTACTTATAGAAACTGGCAAATCGATATCTCATGATATGAAGGCACAGAGGTTAAGATGGGTGGAGAATGTAGCTCATTTGACTGGATTCCACGACACGACAATGAATACCACATGGAAAGACAAAAAACTGATGGATGGATGGAATTAACTAAGACTCGATATTATAAATTTGTAAAACCCCAAATTGCAATCCCATTGCTATATTGTAATAACCTAACTCCCTCTCCATATGATCAGTGCCTTCAACATTTCACAGCCATTATATTGTAACAATTATTTATATTAATTTTAATTATTAAATGGAATACAATGAAATTGATATTAAGTTATGTCTGTACTGTTCACCAAATTTCCTCGAAGTTTGTACCAAATCGAAAGCGCCGTTTTCAAACCATAGGCATATCAAGTAACACATTTCCTGATCTGAAAGCGGAAGAATTTTTTTTTTTTGGAGTAGTAAACAGAATTTGATAAAATTGAAGCCTATTTCATTTTAAGTTTACCAATTCCTAAATTCCTTTCAAATTTCAGCCAAATCGTTTTAGAGATATAGACATATCAAGGAAAACACGTTTGCGCATATATAAGAGAAATCAACGGACAGAATTAAATAAAATTGACCCTACATTATTTTTTTTTTTTTTATAAATAGCTACCTTTTATCCAACTATAAGCCAAATAAAACGAGCCATTTCTGAAATATTGCCATATCCACAAAAATGCGTTTGCGCGTGCGTAAGTAGAAATTCTGGCTATAATTTAATAAAATTGATATGGGACCATCTACACAACGATCCGCACACTTCCTGAAAATTTCATGGAAATCGGATGAATTCTAGTAGGTGATATGCCCGTTACATCGATTTGAGTATAGACAGAAAGTAAGACAGACAGACACGGAACCAAATTTGATCCTTGATGTCTGAAACGTAAAACGCGAGTAGAAATTTTCGATAGTGAGCACACAACTTTTTTTAATCTCTCGCACCTTCGGTAGTGAGGAAACAAAAAAAAAAACTATAATATGTTATATCATATTGTAAGTTTGTCTGCCCTGATGTTGATTCACAAGCTTGAGTTGAAACATTGGTAATACAAATTTTAAAATACTGACTGCTTCCAGAATATCTATCATCCAACAGTCAAAACAGTCCACAAACTTCCTTCAATATTTAAAAAAAAAATATTTATTTTCATTTTCGTACGTCTTTTTCTGCATCCTAGAACCTAAAACCCATCTAATAATAAACGTAAAGTGAATGGTGAATAGGTATAAACTCTTAGTTCACACGTCACGAGATATTTATTCTATTAAAAAAAAAAAACGCCAATCTTTTAAATTATATTTTAAAGAAGAAATAAAAAATAAAAAAATTCTAATTTGACAAACCTTTAAAAATTAAACAATAAATTAAGGAATTAGATTAGAGCAGGAGGAGAGGGAGTGGAAGGTGGGCGCCAATTATAGCGATCTCGAGAGCCTTCAGAGGATAATTGAAGGAGATTCTCTTTGTCTTGGCCTCCTTTGCTCTCTCGAGAGAGAGCCTTCCTTGTCTCCACATCCAGATTTCCTCAAGAGCGATTTAATCGTGAAGAGCTGTCGGAGCGGGATTTGAATTAACCAGCAGCTGAAATCACAAACATCAGCTCTCTCATGTAAGAAGACTGTAGACATTTCTAGAAATCTAATAAAGAGAAACTAGTATCCAGTAAAGACTCTCAAATTAAATAGCTATCCATTTTCAATAATACATTCGAAGATACACCAGACACATCAGTGAAATATAATTTAACTTAAACATTTTCTAGTCATATCATTCATGTTCGGTGCCATTTTCTTATAAGTTTTTTATAAAATATTAGACCAAATGTACACAGTTTTTACATCCTGTATTATTTATTCGACGTTTCGGCTTCAGGAGCCATTTTCGAGATCATGTAAACTAATTTTAATTCAGTTTTCATAGTTCAAAATACATCCTTATTAGACACATATTAATTTAACAACTATCAGTTATATAAATAGTCCAAATTCTATTTTCTAAAAAAAATTCTAAAATTTGCATTATGTATTTATATAAATCTAGTTCTGTATGAATGTGTTAGTGAGGAGGAACATTTTTCTTAATATCGTCTGCGAAAGAGGTATATAAATTGAGAACAAATAATATTCTTTTTAAAAAAATTTTAACATTCTATTATAATTAAACATTTATTTATTACAACTTTTAAGAAGACTAAAAGACTAAAAGACGAATTATATTGTAATGATAGATTTTAGAAATTTTATGAAGCGGTGAACAGTAGGTACATGATAAATTTTTTTTTAAAAATATAATTTGGACTATTTATATGACTGATAGTTGTTAAATTAATATGTATCTAAAAAGGATGTATTTTGAAGTATAAAAACTGAATTAAAATTAGTTTGCAGGACCTTGAAAATTGCTCCTGAAGCCGAAACGTCGAATAAATAATAAAGGATGTAAAAACTGTGTACATATTTTATAAAATAATTAACTTAAACATTTTTTATTAATTCTGTGAAGGATGTGATATCAGCATTATTTCAAAATTTAATCAAATTCATCTTTAAAAATACAAATGTCGGTTTTTAATGGATAAAAAAAACATATATACAATTATTCGTTTTTGATACAAACATGATTGTAGATGAAAAGAAGAATAGTTGGGGTGGTCAGTCAAAAAGGAAGGCAAAAATAAATGATAATATTTATTTTTACATATGCCGACGTTTCGACCTGAAGTTCAGGCCTTCATCAGGGCTAAGAAAATAACCAGATAACAAGTCATGAGAAACATAAGTAGAAATGTTTATTTATTTATTTTATTTTTTTAATTTTTTATTATTATTATTATTTTTTTTTTTTACCATCTCTACTTATGTTTCTCATACCTTGTTATCTGGTTATTTTCTTAGCCCTGATGAAGACCTGAACTTCAGGTCGAAACGTCGGCATATGTAAAAATAAATATTATCATTTATTTTTGCCTTCCTTTTTGACTAACCACCCCAACTATTCTTCTCTTCATTATCCACGACAGTCAACCAATTACCAATTATGATTGTAGATGTCCGTATTTGAAACAAACATAAATGTACATGTCCGGTTTTGGAACAAACATGATTGTAGATATCCGTTTTTTGATACAAATGAAGTAAGAAATCAAACATAACTTATATTCTTATATATATTTTTAAGACTAGTAATAGAATAGTTGTTTAAATAATAAATATATTAATGTAGAGATGGTTGACCGTTGATATAAAATGAGAAGGAGTTAGTCGGGGGTGCGGTCAGATAAATACTAAATTAAAATATATTGATTATTTTAATTTTTGCCGACGTTTCGACCCACTTTGCAAGTCGTCTTCAGGGCTACCTGCAACACGACCTGCAAAGTCGGCAAAATTAAAATAAAATAATTACTATATTTTAATTTAGTATTTATCTGACCGCACCTCCGACTAACTCCTCATAATAAATATATTAAATCACGCCGATTACATCACTAGATCTCTGTCAAAATCCTCATTGTAAATCTGCATTGGCACATTCACGAACATTATGCGGTTAAATATTAGTTTTTAGGAGTTTCGATCACGTTTTTGTACCATTCGAGTGTTGTAGCCAAATCAAATCAGACATGTTGCCTTGCAAAAGATCGGGTAATTCAATTTTTTTTTTATATTGTTAGGTATGTAGTGAATATAAAAAATCCAAGTTTTTCCTCTTGAATGTCTAATGACTTCGCTGCAGTGCTCCAAAAACCATTGAAATTTCCAACTTTTGGTTTTCGCTAAATATCTTCTTTTTAGAGAGATAAAAAGTAGTTGTATTTAATTTTAATCAACTTAAAATTATCTAACATTTTTTTCTAAACCAATAGGAAGCAAACTATCAAGCTTTAAAAATTTACCCTTTTCAATTTCTTCACAATACTGATGCTTCAGTTTTGAAGAGATGAATTCTGTAACTCCATTTTAAATCTGGTCCAGGGAATTTTGAAGATAATGAGTCATTGACTGGAACAGTAGACGATAGTTGTATAATTTTAAGCTGTTTAAGATTGAATATAACAATTTGTTATCTATGTCGCTTTAAAAAGGACATATTTAGAGTAAACCAAAATATTCCAAATTTCAGTGGTTTTTGGAGCATTGCAGCGAATCCAAAAGATATTCAAGGGGGGGAACCTGTATTTTTTATAGTCACTGCATACATAAAAATATAAAAAAAGGAATTAGTATTTCCTGACCTTTTGTAAGATATTCTTTCATAATTTTTTTTTAATTTGAAGTTTCTTTTTTGAGTGGGAAACTTGATGATATATGCTTTGGGTTGGTAAGTTGAGGTCTGAAATGAAGTCTACAGATTGGTCTTGCAAGACAACTTAACTCTTGCAAGACCAAGTCTGGTAAAAAAAAATCGATTTTTTGAATTATAATTAAGGCAAAATAGTTAATATGTAAGATATATAAATAATGCCTCTATATGCAAAGAATTGATACAACCAATATACTTTTTCATTTCTTCTAATTTTTCATTAGAGCTTAGTTAGATTTCTCCTATCTACAATTTACAGTAATATCTCTATAATAATTAACTAATAGGTAACTGCAAGACTAGTATAAGACTCTTAAGTGGGACCAAGACTGAGTGCGCAAGACCAAGACTCGTCTTTGTCTCACATTTGAGCAACACTAATTGTTGGTATTCCTAATAGGCTTGAGTTTAAAAAATAGAGTTAGAAAAAATTATATACATACGATTTTCATAATGTAAAATGATTTAACTATTTAAAAGAGCGAGAAAAATGTTATAAGAATTAACTAATAACTTTTTTATTTTATTTTATTATTTTAATGGAATTTACAACTGTATTACATAGAAAATACAATAAGTAACTGTGAAATTGGTAACATGACATGTACAACATGAAGAGAAACTACTCATTGGTAGAACTCAAATTAAAGTTCTATATTAGAATATCCCGAGGCCATCTTCTTTTCAGACGCCTCGGAGGGTTATCAGGGATCGAGGAGGAAGCAAGGTTTGAAACGAGAGGATTCGGATGGTTCTGCAGTTTGTCATGGAAGGACAGGTATCTGGATTGGGCCAAATCGGAAACATATGGAACATTAAGGTCTTTGTGGATGATTTTATTTGTGACAAAGTAAGGAGCGTTGAGGATTTTACGAAGGATTTTGGATTGTAGGGATTGGCTACCAGAGGAATTTGATGGTTTAGTAGCGCCCCAAAGCTCGATCCCGTATGTCCAAATAGGCCTTATTATAGTAATATATATGAGTCTTTTGTAAATAGTTGGCAGTTTACAGCGTTTGTCTAGTAAGTGCTGGAGTAGTCGGAAACGTCGGGCGGTTTCTAGTCGTTTCAGTCTGTTATGGGGGTTCCAAGTGAGTCGTTTGTCAAGATGGAGTCCTAGGTATCGGATTTGTTCGACAGGGATAAGAGAGCTATTGTTGAAGGATACTGTAGGACAGGAAGTCATAGGTTTACGACGAAGAGTGAAGGTAATTTGATGGGATTTATAGGAATTTATTTTAATCCTCCAGTTTTGACAACTAATAACTCAATTTAGAATCTGATGAAAGATATCCGCGTTTGATATATGAGTCCACTCAAATGTCAATGATTTGCTTTCATACTTTTTCAAAGTATAATTAAGCTTGTTAATGACTCACAACTTTCTGTCTTAATTATATTAGAATAATTTTATTTTAATACTATTATTCCAGTAATTTAACTTTGAAAAAAAAGTTTTAATAAGACAGAAAGTAATAAATTAAGGAGCATGTCTCCACAGTCAGAATCACAATGGCAGCGGCAATAAAGGCAGAGAGAATTGTCACAGGACGCTCCTAGTTTGAAACTTATTCACGAATTACTGCTTACAGAAAGGAGTCATTATTGTAAATGTTTAAGTTTGGAAAGAGTCGTTTCGAAAAGACGGGGGCGGGGGGAAGAAACTTGGGGACGAGCTCGGACTTCTAAGTACTCCCTATTTTTTTTATTTTATTTTTTTGTTTTTTGTTCTGCACGAGTACTAATTAGGTAGTTTGTAAGCTCCTTTTAATATGATTAAATAGCGATGTTTAGGAGAAGCATCAAAGCGCTAAGTCCAAAGAGGATGAAGGAGGGACAAAACAATCTCTTTGGAAAGCGAGGAGTTAGCAACAGATCGTTTCAGAAGAGAAATAACAAGACTTAGTGAGTTTTGATGAAAAAAGGACGGAATCCTGTCTTTACTAACCTTATGAATGAAAATGAATAGATAACGGTTTATATCAATTTATAAATATTTAATTTATTTATCAGATAGATCACTGTTCCTGGAACACAAAGTGAACTATGAGGAAACTTACTGTTTTGCTACTCATTATTCCTGTACCGGTTTCAGGCAAGACTAAAAAGCAAAGCAGACAAATATGCGAGGAGAAAATACATCAATCGATCTTTATTTGTTTTCAGACAAGAATCCTATACAAATGGAGTCTATCACAAAATAACAAACATTATTCTGCTTATGGAAATACAAATTGCTTTTCATACTACATAACAGATAGTGTTGCCCAAATGCGAGACCGAGGCGAGTCTTGGTCTTGCAAACTCAGTCTTGGTCATGGTCTTGGTCTTGCGCAAGAGTCTAGCAGCAGTCTTGCAGTTACTTATTAGCTTATTACTATAGAGATATTACTGTAATTTTTTAGATAGAAGAAACCTAATTAAGCCCGAATGAAAAATTAGAGGAGTTTAATACAAAAGTATATTGGTTTTACCAATTATTAACATATAATAACTAAGATTGTCAAGTATTAGTAACTATTTTGCCTCAATTTTTATTAAAATAATCGATTTTTTTTACCAGTCCTAGTCTTGGTCTTGCAACAGTTAGGCACTTCGCAAGACCAAGCCCGATTTTGGGCAACACTAATAACAGACATTACAACGCTCTTAAGAATAAATTAAAAATTATATTCGGTGAAGGTCAGACAGTTAAACTAGTCCCAATTATCAAATTAATATAAAATCTAAAATGGTCAACAATATACGTAATAAATACATAAAACAATAAAAATAATATATACACATTTAAAAAAAAATTAATATTAAACTATGTTTTAAAATTAAATTAAATGATCACCCCTATACCTAAGAGAACAGACAAGAAAAATACCCGACCAGATTAAAAGCCGAAGTACAATATGGAATTTTTGTCATATTATGACAAATTTTGGAATTTTTAACATTGCCAGAAAATAATTTCTATTCAAAGTAGAGTGGTAAGTGAAAGTTGTGTGTTGCCCGCGCCAGATTTTTATTTTTATGATGGTTATTTATTATATTAAAAATAATAGAAATAAAGCTTATATATATTTTTTTTTTTTTGGGCCTGGATACATCCTTATTTGAGCATTATATTGGATATCCTTCTTTTCGGCCACCAGGGGCTTCCCATTGGAAAGCCGTTGCAGTGACCCATCGGTCCCTCAGTCCGCTAACTTTAGTGATCCATTTCAATACCACTCGGTCTGAATTGATTAGCCTTTTTCGATTCCCAGTAGATTCATTCGTTCTTTTATACCAGCCACAAAATTAATCTAATAATGTTTTTACTAACTAAACACCACGAATTTTTAAATGAGATATATTATGTTCGAAATATATTTTTTTAGAAAAAAACAATTATTTTTTTTGTTCACTATAATCTAACAGTTTTAACTATCGGTATATAGTAACTTCTTAAAGAATTCACGGTGACGTTTCCTCTTGGGCATCGTCAAATAGGAATAAGCGCAGAGAGGAAGTGATTCTTTCGCGCCTGCGTAAAGGTCATATAAGCCTTACTCATGGATACCTGATGGCCCGTGATTTTTCACCAACATGCAAAACCTGTGGGACTCCTCTGATAGTGAAACCCATTTTAACAGAATGTAGAGCTTACGAAACATTTAGACTATCTTGTGACTTAAAAAAAACAAAACAAGAAAAATCTTTGTTACCAACTCTTTTGCCAAAATATTAGAGAAACTTATAAGAAACGAATTAGAGCATTAGAGCAATTAGGGTTAAAGGGTTCAGAAGACCAATGTGGATTAATCCTGAGGCGATTGTTGGAGAAACATAAAACCGTTTCCAGAGACATTGAGGTAATATTTATAGACCTGGAGAAAGCGTATGACAGTGTCCCTCGAAGACTATTATGGCAAGCCCTCCAAAATGCAAACATTAATATAGGTCTGATAGTTATAATAAAGAAAATGTACAAAGGAAGCACCTGCCAGGTCAAAATTGGATCATACCTTTCTGAGCCTTTCCCAATTAGCAAAGGAGTACTCTAGGGGTATTCTGCCTACGATCTAATTAGGACAATGGAAATGAAATTGACAAATTATTTTCTTTTCTGAAATGTTCGAAACTTGAAAATATAATCTAATTCTCACTGAAAATAAGGCAATAATGAACCTAATGGTTGAAGACTTTAATATAAAAAGAAAAAAAGAATTCACGAAGTGAGAGTACTTAAATCGAAGTGCAAGGATTAATTTTAAATTGAATACTTAATAGTTGACCTGTTGTATTATTAAGGAAGAAGATGGTCCGGGGTGGCGGTCATAAATAGACTAAATAGTGGCAAAACTATTTCATTAAAAACCAACGTTTCGACCCAACTTTGCAGTTCTTCTTCAGAGAGGTGTGTTGAGCAAGGAGTTTCACTTAGAACTTTAGTTCTTAGATTTAGAAGTTATGATGTATTTTAAACAACAAAAACTAAAAAGAACTTCCAGTAAAGTAGGTAATTTGAAGTTTTGCTATTAAAAAGGAAGTTACATTCGTTTTAAGACTTTTTATGGATATCAAAATTTGAAAATTTTAGTACTTGATTTTCTAGAGGGCTAGTTTTTGAGGCCGTCAACTAAAGCATGCATAACATCTCAAGATTTTATCCAAATTCAATGTTAGTACAACCGTTAGAAAGCAGAACAGACGTTTTTCCAAACTACATCAACAGGTTTTGGAATTCATTCTTATTCAAGCTAGAAATTTAGAACAACTTCTAAAGAATTTTTATTTTATATGATTGATTTTAATTTGTTTACGACTAACATGGACTAACATACCGTACTTAAAAGAGACGAACTTAACCGACAAATATACAAGACCATACTGAAACTCATCTAGATTTGATTTTACGGACTTGAACTGTGGGAGGAAACTAACGCATCCAATTCTTCCAGTCCAAAGTTTTCCGTATAATAGTCATTGCTCCTTATTATGTTGCGAACAAAGCCTTACATCATGACCTTTAAATCTCTTATGTCCTTGACATTATTCCATCTCAATTCCAAAATTTTTACCTAAACCTAATCCATAATCCTAAGCCCTTAGCACAATCCTTATCCAGTTCCAGTCATCCCTAAAATCCTTCTCGGCGGTTAAAACGACAGTGGACTCGAGATCTACTGTAAAGACGTCACAGGAGTTCTGGCAATGGCCAGCCTTTCCACTCCAGTTATGAGCGTCTGTGGCTTTAGTGCCCACTCTTAGTCTCCCCTGGACTCTAATGCCGGTGACGTGGCTGAGAGAGTAGTTCTCTAATCTCTTAGAATCTTGCCTTGTCCTCCAGACGTGGGGGGTGTAGTAGAAATCCTCCCGTATTTACTCTTTTATGCGACATTGGGTGAGGGAATGAGAAGGAATATATAGGAATGTGATGTTGCACTGTGAATTGTACTCAATTGTGCAGTGGACACATTGTTCATTGAAAAGTCTCATATCGATAAACAATCGATGAAGAAGGAAAAAGGTCCGGTCAGGTAGCAGCAGCTGGAGAGAAGGGAAGACACTTGAGGGCCTGGACACGAAGACGAGAAGACGTCATCTGGGAAGAGAGGCTTACTACATTGAAGACTACAGTTATAAGACTTTTATACATTCATTTATTATAGTTGTCAAAATGAATTGTTTTATTAAACAGTAAAAAGTCATTTTATTTAGTTGTCCTATATGCCTCACAACTGAAGAATAACAAACCTGGTGAGTCAATTCATTTAAAGTTTATTTAATAAGGCACAAATTCCATATATATATATTCTTATTGTTTCTTCTCACTCAGTGTTACAAAAGGTATTAGATTCCCAAATTCCTAACGACAGTTAAACACCGTCAAAAAGTCTATATCCAGTACCAGGGTTTTGTTTTAATATTCACGAGTGTAAATAACCTAGTTCCCGGATATAAAGCGGAAGGCTATTCGCCAAAAAGGTCATTAACAATTAACCTTAAAACATGTTATTTACACAGTGAAGGGAGTCGGAGCTCCCTCGACTGATTGTAAATATTGTAATTAAGCATGAATGTTTTTCTTTCTTAAATCTTTTAGAAAATAGAAAATAGAAATAGAAATAGAAAATAACTTTATTCTGGGACAATGTCCCTTTAGAATAACAAAATAGAACATAATTTAAATACTACATCTGGCCAAAATAAAACAATAATAAAAAAGAGAAAGTAAATTATTATTTTTTATTATTATTTTTATTTATTTTTATTATTTTTTCATTTATCTATTTATTTATTTTACTTATAATTTATTTATTTTTGCTATGAATTTCTGTATTTTATTTAATTTTAACTCCAAGTTACATTTCTTTAGTTTCATTATAGTTTTTGACTTTGTTATATAGATCTTGGCATGAATGTGCCTCATTCAGTTGTAGTACTCAGTGGCCTTAAGAGAAGCAAAATATATCATTTATCAATAAAAGATTTAAAAAAAAACAAAATTGTTTACGGTAGTCTTATGATTTGGTGGAGTCGTTCTGAAGTTACCCCATTTTTCTCGGTTGGCAAGAAAGTTTCGATTGCTACGAAAATTCGTATTTTAATGTTTTTGGGGTGTAAAAAACGAATATCAATTTTGTTTCCCCCTTAAAAAAATATTTACACCCACATACCCACGTCAGTTGGTCAAATGTATTTCCATACGATGGCTATATCCCAAATAAAATATTTCTTATAAAATCGGCCGAGTATCAAGAATAATGTATTTTTTAGAGAGAAACAAATTTGATATTCGTTTTTCGCACTCTGAAAATCTCTAAAATACGAATTTTCATCGACATCGAAACATAATAATTTTTCGCATGAAATTTTTGACTAGGCTGTAATTGGTTGCTAGGGAGTAATTATAAGGTAATATTACCTGTGCAGGTTGAGCCATTCCAAATTGGTGAGCGGATGCAGAGCGTCATAAGGAACTTGCTCCAACCTATTGTAGCTCAAGTCAAGCGATCTCAGTGTTTTACTGGCTGGCCTGTCAACAAATATAAATATTATACATCAATCATATTGATTTCATATAAATATAAATATATTAATAATTATAATAGTAAAAAAATTGTTGTGGAAGAAACAATTCCTTTTATTTATTGACGGATGATCAATCAAGATTATGTTGGAATTTATTTTCCACTTATCTCCGGAAAAATCCTGAGAGAGAAATTTAATTTTGAATTATTTTTACATACAAGTTTTTTTTTTAAAAATAAAAAACCTAAGATAATAACTAAAATGTGATATCTTTATATGCTTATTAATTTATTAAATAAGTTTGAAGGTTATTTGCTTAAGAATACATAAATAATTTCGATTGCAAACTGATATTTGTCCCTCTCACATTGACAACACGTCTCTGTCGAGGAAATGACTTTTAATAAATAATGAATTAAATATAAACTATATATAAAAGTGTGATACAACTTTGTCTACCTCACTAAGATACCAGTCATAAAGAAATGAGTAACGTAAAATTATAAAAATAAACTAAACAAAAAAATCGGTAAGCCAATAAGGTAAACTTCGCCGTTTTCTATGTATTCATCCATAATTATAAGATTACTTAATATGTAGAAGAAGAACAAGAAGAAGAAGAAAAAGTCTTTTTATTTATCAAAATTACAAAACAATACGAAATAATATTTTTGGATTTAAAACCGAAAATCAGACTACATGGTCTGTTGACCGTCAGAGGAGTCTGTGTTTCATAACAAAATTATATTTCAATCGATTTATATACAACTAATTAATAGGAAAATAAGAACAATTATATTTACAATGTAAAAGTTATACAAATATTTAAATTACAAAAATATTGGTACCAAAATTCTCCAATTTATTAATTTTTAAATTCTCTGGTGAGCATTATTCTATAGGAGAAAGCAGTAATTTACCAATGCTATCCAATTGTTTCCATTTAATAAATCAATTGATCCCGAGATAAATTTCTAGACTTTAACCATTTAATTCTAAATTCAGAGAGTATCGGACAAACAGCCAGGAAGTGATAGAGATCTTCTGTTTCGTTTGTATTACACATGCTACAATTATAATTTGTTTGCTGGAAGTGTTTATAATTTAAGTTTAAAACATCAGCTCTAATTTTAATTACCCATCTGATCACCTTCAATGAGCTTTTGTCATCAATATAATTTACTGAAGTTAAATGAAGATAAAAAGTGAAAGTTTTAGAATTCTGAACTTTAATTACATATTGATTATATATGTCTTTCTGAATTTGAGTTCTTAGTAAATATAAATTAGCTCTCCATAGTTTAACATCATCACAGTTAGATCGATTTAAGTTGAAATTTAATCCATGCAGTTCTATCAGATTAAGTAAGTCCCTAAACCATGCGATTTATTTTTTAATTATCTGTAGTGCTAATATTTTTCGATATCTATGTGGTGGAAGATTCAAAATTTTTATAATATAATCAAAATGGAGTTTAATTGTGAAGATAAATAACGGATCATTTTAGTCTCAAAGTGAATAAAATGTGTTGGAGTATACTTTGGTAATTTAAATAATTTTTAAAAAAATAATCTTTACTTACTATGTATATGATATGAAAAAAAAAAAATAGAATACTTAAAATATAATAAAGACAATTAATGGAATCATTTTTCTGTACATTGAATTCAAAGTGTTCAGAACACTCAAGGAATAATTGTAATCAGCGCTGAAAAATGGTTTGTTACTAAAATTTAAATTTTAGGAACTTAAATTAGAAAATAGTTAATCTAAACAGATTACCCTCCTTGTGGCCACACCTTATTAAATTAGGGTAGTTAGTGAAAATTGTTTAATGCGGGCACCGTACCAGATTATTTTACTTACTTAATAAAAATATATCCTCGCGCGGACTTATTACCGCCTAGAAGAGCTACCCACAGATTTCGTAAAGTCTGATCTGGGGTTTAGAAAGCCCCCTGTAGATGGAAGAATGTAGACATCGATTGGTGGTGTCAGCATCGAACCTTCGGGTTCGCTAAGCCTTATTATTATTATACAAATATATAAAATCTCAATATTATTTTTATTTTTATTCATTTAAAATGTAATAATAACAATAAGAAAAGTTCGCTTATCGATAGCTATAACGCCAACATCAATAATAGAATTAATTGGGAGCAGGTGTTGGTTGATCACGTAATGGAGCTGATATAGGAGCGACAAGCCTAGTAGCTCACAGCTGACCTCTATCGGATAATTACAGTAACATATCTGTATTCTGTTCGATCTATATGGCTGTGGCTGGGGAATGGGCGTCTGTTGGCGAAGATACATGCCAATATTACAAAATATGCAATACCAAACACCGTTATTATGGCCGGATAGCATATCTAACTAGTAATCCAAGCTAATATATTTCTTTTTTCAAAGATTATTATTAATAATTCTGGAAATTGGTAATATACTGATTGTTTTCATAATTAATTACCAATATTTCAAGGCAGTGTATTTTCCATAGCCCCGATATTTTTTTCTCAAATGGTCCAAGGTCTTGGAATTATTTTTTTTCTTTATGCTCACATTTTAAGGATTTGCATTTCTCATTATTATTTCTGGTAATGTCCTTTTTGTCCTCAATGTAATTCCATCCAAATTCTCAAACTTTCATCAAAAACTTATCCATCATCCTAATCCCTTTCCAGCTCCAAACCTTCAACGAAGGTTGAAACGGCAATGGCCCCGAGATCTTTTATAAATATCCTATTGGAGTTCTGGCAGTGGCCAGCTTCTCCACTCAAGTCCTGAGGGTATGTGGATTTAGCGCTCTTACTCAATCTCCACTGGCTTTTAAACAGTGATGCGGATGGGAGCGAAGCGCTGGGATTTCCTTGAGCCTTGCCTTGCCTTTCGCGTGAGAGCGGTTTTTTTCTTTCTTTACTATATTTTTACATATATCTGTTTTTCTCTTTTTACAATTTTTTTCTTCTTTTATTTTAAAGTATATATTTTTACGTACATGTTTTCTTCTTATTTTATTTTTGTTTCCAAATTTATATTTTAAATTGTATATAAAACGTATGAATGTAAACATAGAACCATAATGCTCAATGCCTTGTGTGTGGCAGATGTGAGATTGTGGCAGATTGTATTATTTTTCTTCAATAAAAAACTTCTAATATGGTAATATCCTTGATTTCCGTATAGTGATTAGTTAGTTGCATAGATCGTTACCATATTCTCCTTTACTTTTTATCATATAATTACTATTATTATTTTTTTTCCTGTACCACTACAACCCATGAAGGGTCTTGGGTTCAGTACTATTTAGGGAAAATACTGTTTCAAGGCCAACGATTTTGCAAGAAGGGGATCGGGCCAGGATCACGCTTAACCGTCAGGTTTTCTCCCTTAATTAATTATTTAATAGGGATACCTACTTTTCAGAGGCTTGGTGTGCCCCAGGAGATCTCCCTACCCCAGGGTCGCCCCACGGCCAATGAAACAGAATAAATAATTTTTCTACCATGAGCCGAGATTCGAACCTGAGATCGTCAGCATCGGAAGCTTAGTGCCCTACTAATTTGGGCCCTAACACCCCATTCCCATTTTCTGTCTACTAGTTTCTCAATATTCAAATTTCATCTTGTATTTAACAGGCCTGATGAAGGCCTGAAACTAAGACAGAAACGTTGGCACAAGGAAATAAATGTATGAGAAGGAGTTAGTTGAGGGTGCGGTCAAATAAATAAAAAAAATTAAAATATATAAATAATTTTAATTTTTGCCGACGTTTCGACCCACTTTGCAGGTCTCGTCTTCAGGGCAACAAAAGATACAAACATGTTGAAAAAATAAAAATAAAATAAAAAATAAATATAAGTATATATAAATCACGAAGAAGTTGTCAGATACAGAAATAAAAGTAAATAAATAAATAATAATAAATGTAATTTATTTACTTATACTTTGGTCTTTCTTTGACTGAATACCCTAAACAAATTCTCTTCAATATATCTACAGTCAATTATCAATTTACTATCATAACGTCTATCTATGTTGGAGTAAATATGCGCTTGGTTTAACATAACTATTTGAGACGAAATGGAGATCTAACCACTCGAAGCGATTGCTAATATTGGGATAGAAGCTTCTTGTTCTCGAAATCTTCATGTATTATATCATATTTAATCTCTATTATCTATTATTATCCATAATAACCTTAATGTTCCATATGTTTCCGATTTGGCCCAATCCAGATACCTTTCCTTCCATAATAAACTGCATAAGCATCCGAAAAGAAGATGGCTCGTGATCTCCTTATATTGACATATTATTAGAGGATAGTTTCTCAACAAGCGTTTTCAAGTGATTATATTCTTGTGTACAGATTTACTTGATGTATTTATATTATAATACAGTTGTAAATATCTTGAATAAATAGTTAATTATCTATTATATCTATCATGTCTATTATCTATTATGTACTAATATACACCACTAAGTTTCATTGAATATCTCTCTACTATAAACGAAATCATCATAATCCTTATCGCCCATGCACCGCTGCGCAGTGTGGGGTTACAATTTGTTGATTCTGGACCCAAGTTCAATAAAACTACGGTAAATTTCGTCATAATGGGTCTTTTATTAAAGCTGAATAGTCAGAAAATAATGAAACATAACACATTTTTAAAAAGTAATTGGCCTTGGCAATAAAAAATACTAGTAAAGTCAATCATTTCAAGTCGTTTAAATTAATGCTGAAAATCAAGCGTCATTTGTTGTTAAGGAAACACAGCAAATTCCTATTTAATTTAATTTGAATTAGACGATGAAGCAAAGAAGACAGTCCAGCAAGAAAATTACATCTGTACAGCATTTTCACAAGAGAGATGGCGTAGATACTACAGAGGCCCAGCAAGAGGCCACGTGACCGAGGAGAGAGAGAATAATGCAGCAAGTACCAAAACAATTAATATTCAGCCACCATCCACCTAGTCCACTTCAGTTAAAAGAGTTTATAATATGCAGACCAAATTTATTAATATACTAACCCTTTATTGTAACAGATCCGGCTTTAATAACTCACATTGTAATACAAATAAAATAAAGCAATCTGTTCAAACCGATAGTTTAATTATAATGAAATACCCTTACATACAGTCCACAGTAGTCAAATTAGAATCAGTGCCCTACAGCATTAATTATTAGGTCAATAACCCGGACAGCCGTAGAATAGATTGGCTTGGTAAATTAAACATTTGTAATTAAACGGCCAACAGTAACGAAAAAAGCCTGAGGATAAAACATCTAGAAAATACATTACTCTTTCTAAATCACACATTAAATTTTAACATATTTGCAAGGGATCTTTAGAAAATGTTGGAACATAAAATGTGAGAATTTTTTCAATTCCTCCATGAATTCAAATTCTTCCATATCTTCAGTAAAGAGAAAGATTTAAACGAATCCAAAAAGTAAGATAATAAATTCAAGCATCAAAACATCCGTTCTTCAAGAGAGGTAGAACTTTCCTTCCAGGATAAGAAGACACAGAGAGCATCAGTGGAGGAGCGAGAAAAAAAAGGGAACAGGAATCACGGCTGCCGGTCCTGTAATAAAAATAAAGAGACAAGAAGGTAGAAAGAGAAAAAGGACCTCCTCGGAGGGTAAATGCGGTTGGTGGTGAGTGACGACCACGAAAGACGATAATAAAGCTCTAATTCTTCTTCAACAAGGAAGCCTTCTCCGCTTCCCTTATCTCCTCTCCTGTCCTTTTAAGGACTCTCTCATTTTTATTTTACGACTTATCTTATTGCAAAGGATTCCTTCCTTAACTTCGGAGATAATTTATTTTTAATTCTTTTAAACTGTTCTCTCCGATCTTAGGGCCAATTTGAACAAAAATATAACAATTTGATATTATAAAAGATAATAGGGTATTAATATAGGAGAGTCAATTCGGATGGTAGAGTGGGGATTTAGAATGTTTGTTAGGTAAGATTATGTGTTACCTTTTTATTTGTTTGTTTTTTTTATTTCCCCCATCTGGACATTTCTGGTGTACAAGGAGGGAGAAGAGGGTTATTCTAGAGGTACAAACAAATGTTTGTGGAATGAATCATTGTGTGGGTCCAACAAAAAATAAATGTTAATCCGCACAGACTGGATTCGAACTGCCGTCGTTAGACTCGAAAATGTTGAAGCGAGCAACGTTTCTACACGTCATCACGACCTCGGCACGCCTTTCAACTCATTATAAAGGCTTAGCGAACCCGAAGGTTCGAAGCCGACATCACCAATCCCACAACTTAAGGAAAATATGGACAGAATCTGTGCTTGGGAAAACCGCAATAGGCTCACCCTAAACACCGAGAAGACGAAAGCTATCCTTATCTGACCCCCCTCACTCATAAAATCCAACCCTGTACCTCCTAATCTTCTCCTAAACATTTCACCGATTTCGTTCCAAATTTCCATTTAAAACCTTGGTTTTATTTTTGATCAAACTGTCTCCTGGAAATCACACATCTCCCAAATTTCCCTTCGAACTATTTCAACCCTAAAACAGTTCAACCGTCAACGCTATGTACTTCTATACAAAACCCGTCAACTCCTGGTTTCCTCTCTTGTTTACCTTCCTCTCTTGGTTACCTCCCCCTCCCCTCCCACTTTGACTGTGGTTGTATATGGTATACGGTGAACTCTCGGGAGAACTCGAAGCTAAACTTAAACGCCTAATGAATTGCTCGATATGCTTTATCATCGTGATCTCAAGAGATACACTTATTACCGAGTATTACGCTGAGTTGAAGTGACTCTATCCATCCTAACGCCGTCAGTACTTCCTTTCTAATTTTCTATACCAGGCCATTAGAAGTCAGCGACTCTCTTATATTCTTCAGAGCCTACAATTCAAACCCTCCATTCAATCCCATCCCACCAGATCCCGTACTTCTGACCTCTATCCTCCTCCTCACCGAAATGCTGCGTTCGACAAATCCTTTGCAATTCAAACCGTTTCTTTTTTTAATTCTATCCCTTCTGATATCTGACATAAACAATCAGTTTACTCATTTAAATTTCTCCTTTTTAAGCACCTACTCCTTTCCCAATTCGATTGATCACGAAATGTACATAAGAGAAATCCATATGATTCCCCAGAAACCATGTTGTTTACTTATGTTATTTTATTTTCCTTTGTTTAGTTTATACTTTGTTATTTTTTCTTCCTGTATTTTTATTTTTAATTAGACATTATTATATAAATATTTAATTAAATGCACCCTAGCACCATTCTCTATAGCTTTGCTGACGATAAGGCAATACTTTCTTCTCACAAAAATTCCACTATCGCTTCAATAGCCCTTCAAAATCACCTGCACGTCCTTGAAAAATGGTTTCACAAATGGAGAATTAAAATCAATGCCAGCAAGTCAACTCATGTTAGTTTCTCCCCAAGGAAGATCTCATGTCCTGCTGTGGCAATAGACAATAAACCAGTTCCCTCAAAAACACATGTACGGTATCTCGGACTATACTTGGACAAAAAACTCACCTGGAACATTTACACTAAATTTAAAAAAACAAGAACTGACCAGACGATACAAACAACTGTCACATCTTTTAGACTACAGATCTCCACTCAACTTACTAAACAAGCGACTAATCTACACCACTATACTAAGACCTATTTGGACATACGGAGCAGAACTTTGGGGTTCCGCAAAACACACACACATCAACGAAATTCAAACCACACAATCCAAAATACTCCGTAAAATTGTCAATGCTCCTTGGTTTATTTCAAATCACACCATACACAAAGACATGAACATACCAAAAGTAAAATCCTACATACACAACAAATACACAACATTTCACACTTCTACTCCCAATCATCCAAATCCACTCGTTCTATCTCTATCTTCCTCCCTGTTACCTGGTGAGCCTCAAAGACGACTAAAAAGGCAGTGGCCTAGAGATCTGTTGAAAAGTTAAGAAGATATCAGGAATCAAGAAGATATAATTAACGCCAACACATTTGCTTGATACGTTCCAACGCAGTGGCAAATTTAAAATAACAAAATAAAAATAAAAATAAAAATGTATGGCCATACAGGCATTTTCTCAGTATTTATACTCTGTTCTAAAGGGACAATAGTCCCAGGATAATCAAAATATTTTCATTTCATCAATCGTTGGCGACAGAAACTTCTTGATATTTTTTTTTTAATTATAATTTTTAATATTTTATTAAATTTTACAACTGTAAACATATACGCAACCAGTAAATTTGCTATAGAAATATATTACATGAAGGTACTTGTGAGAAAGCTACCCATTGTAGAATATTGGAAGTTTAGAGCGTTTCAAGTAAGTGTTGTAGTAGTCAGAATCTGTTGATTCTTGTCTTTTAAGTCTAATATGAGGATTCCAGATAAGGCGTTTGTCAAGAAGGAGTCCTACAGCCCTGATGCCAGGAACCAAAAATCGACCTGATCGCAGGCGAAGGTTTGATTGTAAATTACGAAAGTGTATGTTATTCTGAGCAAAAAAAAAATTGTCTGCCGTTTCAGAACTGTAGCTTTCAAAAATGGCGGCTAATATTAAAGAATATTAGGCAATAATTTGAGGATCGAAACGAGAAATCCATTACGAAAAATTTGAAAAAAGTTTCTACTTTTTTAACTTGTATATATGGCTTTAAACATGTAAAAAACAAAATTGCTCACGCAGGCCTCCAAGGGAAAACTTTTTACAGCCAAAAAAGTCAGATTTTTTTCGATATTGTTTTGGTTTTTCACCTTTAACTTCTAAACGACTAATTAAAGCGAACAATGTTCTCTTTAAGATATTATAGAACGTTAAATTGTAAGTCGAACGAATACATAAAATTAATAATTTGGTTACGTTTTAATGTATAAAACCACGGTTAATCAATGCTAATTTTCACAAAATTTAAAAAAAAATGAAATAAATTGTTATGAATGGCCCTGTAATTCGGAAATGAGTTCAATAAGAGGAAAACTCCATAGAATAAAAGTTGTAGAGCATCAAATTTCGCGTCCACTTAGTACTGATATTTTTGTTGTTGGCCAATTATATATCTCGAATCGGGATTCGTTATTCCTTAATAAAATTCGGTATCTTTGTGTACATCAGTTACCAAAATCTTTTGCTGTAGAGAGGTGGAAATGAGGCTTATACTGCATGCAACAAAACTAACTCAATACACCCATACTGTTGAAATATAGAAAATAACATTTACCTT
This sequence comes from Nezara viridula, assembly GCA_928085145.1. NCBI lineage: Eukaryota > Metazoa > Arthropoda > Insecta > Hemiptera > Pentatomidae > Nezara > Nezara viridula. Next base: position 169,336,981 of record OV725079.1, read on the forward strand.
CATTACCAATTTCTAACCATCCGGAGATTATCGATTTTGTTCGCAGCAAGTGACCTACATTAAATTAGTTGATACTGAGTATACGAGAAATTTGGTGCTCTACAAATTTGATTCAATGGGTTTTTCCGCTTAGGAAACTCATTTCAAAGTTACAGGACTATTTATAGTAATTTGTCTCAGTTTTTGACAACTTCGGTAAAACTCAACGTTGGTTTACTGTAGTTTTATACCTTACCGCGTAACCGAATTTTAAAGTTTATATACTCGTTTGACGCAAAATTTAACGTTTTTTAATTTATTAAAGAAGACATTTTTCGCTTTGATGCATCGTTTAGGAGTTATAGATGAAAAACCCAAAAAATATCGAAAAAAAATCTGACTTTTTGGGCTGTAAAAAGTTTTCCCTTGGTGGCCTGCGTTAGCAATTTTGTTTTTTACATGTCTAAAGCCATATAAACAAGTTAAAAAAGTAGAAACTTTTCTCAAATTTTTCGTAATGGATTTCTCGTTTCGATCCTCAAATTATTGCCTAATATTCTTTAATATTAGCCGCCATTTTTGAAAGCAGCGGCTCCGGAACAGCAGACAATTTTTTTTTTACTCAGAATAACATACACTTTCGTAATTTACAATCGATCCTTCGCCTGCGATCAGGTCGATTTTCGGTTCCTGGCTCCAGGGCTATATGACTCCTTCTTGACCAACGCCTTATCTGGAATCCTCATACTAGACTTAAAAGACAAGAATCAACAGATTCTGACTACTACAACACTTACTTGAAACGCTCTAAACTTCCAATATTCTACAATGGGTAGCTTTCTCACAAGTACCTTCATGTAATATATTTCTATAGCAAATTTACTGGTTGCATATATGTTTACAGTTGTAAAATTTAATAAAATATTAAAAATTAAAATTAAAAAAAAATATCAAGAAGTTTCTGTCGCCAGGTCTGTAGCCAGCGATTGTTGAAATGAAAATATTTTGATTATCCTGGGACTATTGTCCCTTTAGAACAAAGTATAAATACTGAGAAAATGCCTGTATGGCCATACATTTAATTAAATATTTACATAATAATATCTAATTAAAAATAAAAATACAGGAAGAAAAAATAACAAAGTATAAACTAAACAAAGGAAAATAAAATAACATCAGTAAACAACATGGTTTCTGGGAATCATATGGAGTTCTCTTATGTACATTTCGTGATCAATCGAATTGGAAAAATACAGGAAAATAAATATAAAGTAAAAAATACAGGAAGAAAAAATAACAAAGTATAAACTAAACAAAGGAAAATAAATTATTGGCCTAATATTCTTTAAATCAGCTGCCATTTTTGAAAGCAGGGCTCCGGAACGGCAGACAATTTTTTTTTTACTCAGAATAACATACATTTTCGTAATTTACAATCAAACCTTCGCCTGCGATCACGTCGATTTTTGGGCCCTGGCTCCAGGGCTACTAGGTTTGACAGAAATTATTGGAATATTGTTAAAGGATATGGTGCGACAGGACGGCGAAGGGTAAACGTAATTTGTTGGAGTTTGTTTAGATTAATTTTAATTCTCCAATTTGCACACCATTTTTCAATGGCTGAAATGTGTAAGTGCAGGATTTGAGATGCAATAGTTGGTTCATTATTGACAGACAACACACACGTGTCATCGGCATAGGTAGTGACGACGGTTCCTTGATATTAAAAAAAAAAATATCAGGTTTGGCTTTTATACTCTTAATAAGTGAGAGAACAACAGACCAAGATTCTTCTTCAACAAATAAATAAGTATAGAGCTAGTACAATAATGGATTAGTATAAGTAGTATGAATAGTAGTAAGCTTAGGTATGGCTACGTCTTATTGCTTAACTACTAAACTGGAGGTATATTTTTCAGTGGGACTAGCTAATCAAGTATAAAGTTAATTGTTACTTAAACAGTTCTGGTAAAAGTATGAACCTTTACCAATTGTCTGTAACGATTAACTATTAGATCGGATTCAAAATTTATACTCAGTTGATCAAAAAACATTAAACTTTAAAAGTGGGCTTAATGGTTACTTAATTGAACGGCCTAATTTATCCGACTAAATATAAATAAATCCTGATTTGGGATGCAGTTGTCATTTAGAACGGGGAAAGACCCTTTAGAAAATTAGCGTTTATTTTAACGAAAAACTAACCACTTTTTTTTTTTCATTCTCTTCTTCTAGCCTCGAGGCGGATAAAAATAAAAATTCTCCAGACAGTAAAGAGAGGAGCCCATCCGGAGTAGACTGGCTTTAGTTTTTCTCGGGCGCAACAGAGAGAGAAAGAGTGAGGGGGGGGCGCCAAAGAGGAAAAAAAATCTCGGGAAAAAACAAGAGGGATAGAGAAGGAAGCAATTAAAAAGAAATGAGAAGAGCGACTTCCTCCAGCTCGCTAATTACTGGTGGCTTCCGCAGTTTTCACATTACCTGACACAATTTTTTTGTTTTAATATCATTTTTTAGTAATATATGCCTGGTCGAAGGGAGGGGGGAACAGAGAAGAGAAGTGGGAGATTTTTTTCCGGTTTTATGTATATATATATATATCCCATCATACATTAGGCGTCCTTTTTATAATGACCCCTTCTTTCTCTCTGTGACGCCTTTCCGGTTCGAGGTAATTACACTCTTCTGAATGCCTCACAGATATTGCAATGTAAATTTTATTTAACTTCCCCTCTCTTCAGTGCTGGGCATTAACCGAATATTAGAATACGGAATTTACCTCCTTCGTTCCTTAGAGATTTCTTTTTAAATTATGTTTCCTCTCTTGAATAATATTCAAAAGCACTTAGTGAGAAAGAGAGAGTGAGAGAGACCATACAAATCCATTCGGTTAGAATACATATGTAAGGGAAAAGGAGAGAAATTGAAACATTTAAGTAATGGATTGGGATACCGTGATAAAAAAATAAAATCTGGTGTGGGGTACGCATTTCACAACATTCTTGTTGTCGCGTGTTAACAGTTAGAATTAGTGACTTTATAAAATATTTGGTGCCTTATTTTCTATTGGTCGAAGCAAGTACGGCCATCTTGGTTCGTCGAGAAACTATACTTAAATAGTTTTTCATTGTCATTTTGCAAAAAAACTATTAACTATCATGGTTTGGAATATCACATAAGAGGGGAATGAGGCCTATGGATTACTTACATATTAGTAAATTTACACACTTACCATTTCTACTTACGTAGTCTTTATTTATTTAATGAATAATTGAAAACAATAGAGATAAAGAGAGAGAAGTGAGAGAAAGGGAAACTAAATGTTAAAAAAAAAAAAAAAAGCATGAACAATGAAAGGAAGGAAAAAGGAAAAAAAAAAGGGGGAAAGAAATAAAAGAATAAATATATATATATATATATATATATATATATTACTAATATTAACTAATACTTCTGTATATATATATAAGTTCATATTTTGTCCTAAGGATAGAAGAGTATGCTGTGTATTTAGCAACCCAATATAATTGGGCAGCAATCCTTTATATTTTATGAAAATAAAGTGTTTCTCTCTTGTTTTATACTCTTTTCATTTACTAATATATCTCACTCTCTAAAATAGATCTGTAACTGTTACAGATACAAAAATATCTTCTGACAATTTAACATCGACTCTTATTGTACCTTGTACTAATTAATACAACTTTTGTATCTTAGTTTTTTAGGCCTGAGAAGACCTCGATCTAAACGTAAGCTATGAATAAATATTATATCAAAATAGTGTGTGATTGTAGACTCTGTGAATAACTATGGTAAAACTTTTCAGAAACGGACATTTACGGGGAATTAAAATTTGTCAGCTACAGAGAGATATCTGTTTCAGAGAAATTGAAAGTAAAACATGATGAAAAAAAAAAGAAGATTAAAATTATAATTAATATAGATTAAAAAAATTCGTATTTATTCAATAAACATTTTCATTTTTAAATTTAAAATTTAAATAATACAACAAAATGTTACGACTGCAAACCTTATTTTAAAACTGAATTCCATTGCATGTTCTTACAAATATGTTACAACTTATAGGCCTTCCCTAATTAAGGGGATACTTTTTGATTTTCATTTAGTTTTAAGTTTTTTTCTGTTTAGATAGATAGATACATAGAAAAAAAACTTTATACTGGGACTAAGTCCCTTCAGAATAACAATAATGTACAAAATAATAGAATATTACTGGCCTATACGTTTGAAACAATTAATAAAATTGATAAAATAAAATAAAAAGTAAAGAAAACCTTAGGTGCACAAGCTACATACAATACAGATAAAACTTTGTACAGAGCATTTAAAATTATGAACAAAACAATTAAAACTATGAACGAATCACTTGAACTATGAACAAAATTATATATAAGGGTTGAACAACATAAACATACACTTTGAGAAATGAAGAACGAAAAAGAGATACAGTGAGTTCATTTCATAAAATAAAAAAAAAAAAATTTACTTGAAAATATATATATAAATAAACAGTTAATTATAATTGAATAAAAAAAAAATGTATGTATTGAAATTCCTACGTCGATAGTATCAAGTATTATGATTATATGATTGCTACACAATAGTTTATTTTATCTTTTCTGTTTATATGGTATGAATGTGGTCTTACCTGCCTATAATTATTGTCCTAGTGACATAATATTATATTACATTATAAATAAATATAGAATTAAGAGAGTATGATCTAACTTACATACATAAATGAACTGAGTTACTATAAATTGAATAATAAAAAAATATTTGAAAATTTAAAAAAACTCCACCCCAACAGTATGTACTTCCATATCGTCGATCCAACTATCGAATTAACTGACTATCGAATTTAAAATCAACATTCTAATAACATTATCAATTCACTCCAAACAACGAGGATGTTTTAATTTCCACACTAATATGAGCTTTCATAAATTTTTGGATATTTTGCATTCGCCCTTTATACATATTTTATTATAATTACAATCGCTATAGTGCAGGATTAAAAATATTTCATATTCGGTAGTTTGTGTACTTGTATCGACGATATCTATTGGCTGAATCCATATGTTCGTTTGGTTCATGAAAGGTGAAATAAAACATTTTTTTTTCACAAAAAAGATAAATTTAATTCTATAATGTATTTGCTGTTTTCATTAATGACCTCTTGTCAGAATTTTAACAATTTCATAATTCCGATCTAGTAAACCATCTAGAGCTTAGAAACGAAAAACTGATCGAGATACGTTTTCACATTTCTCTCGTCAGCGAACGATTTACACTTGAGGGATTTTTGGAGGGACCGGAATAAGTGGTAGTCGGAGGGTGAAAAGTCTGGTGAATGCGGTGTTTGTAATAAAACATCCCAGCTAAATTGCTCTAACTTTTGCTGTGTGATTATTACGGAACTAGTAGGCCCGTGCGAAAAATTCACACAGCATATTGTTACCAAATGCCAAATTAATAAGAAAATAAAATAATGCAACGTATCAAAAGATAAATAAATACAATGTTATTTTATCGATAAATATAATCGACAAAGAAAACAAAAATTAATTTAAATCTTCATTTTTGTATGGAACCAATATGTTTACAAATTTCAGTAAGCTGTATCTTTGCTAAAAATTGTCCGATTTCAATGATGATTTTTTTTCATTTTGTAGGGAATTTAGTAATCTTTCATATAATCATAGGCACAACCAAGGGAAAAGTGTGTAATTTTTCTTCGAAAGTGCCTTCGAAATCGGTGGCTCAATCTTGAGATTCGGTGAAAAATTAACGATGATATGGCTTGCCGATCAAAAACACCATCGATAAATAATATAAACTCCTCCTCTCTTGATCATAGAGACTTCAAGTCGACGAAATGAAACATTTATTCAATGACAGTACTACAATTAATGTAAGATTGTGTGGATGCGAACGCTATGCCTTGCGTTATCTCTAAAATAGTACGTTTTGGGGCTTAAAATCGCAGGATCCGATAGTTCCGGGTCTTGCTGTACACATCAAAATCTTCAAGATCCAATTTGTCCCGTATCGATCTACAGACCTACCACCGTTCCAGTATTGAAACCCAACAAAATGTTTGCATCTACTTTATTTATTTTAGAAAGAAAAACAAAAGTGGAGAATATGATTCGCTAACCCCCCGTGAAATTCTGAATCCACCGGTTCCCCATTCAGGGTATTTGAGCATGACAGGAGCTTATATTTGGTACAAAACCGAATTCGAGCCTTACTGTAATAATATATATGTGGATTTGCTCAGGCGTTGTCATGGTGGAATAAAAAACCTTTGCAATTGACTAGTTATGGACGTTTCTGTCGCAATGCTTGGTCAAATTTCGTTAGCTGCGTGCATTAGATCTTCGAATCATTCATTATTTCTGGTGGAAGTAATTGGTAAAACAGAACGCCGCGATAATCCCACCATATTGAGAGAAAAATATTTTCCGGACTTCCGGGTGCCATTAGGCTGCTCGTCAGCAGTTCTCCACGATCTCCTGAGCACTACATTAGATCGTAGATAATCCACTCTTCCTCACCCGTCACTATTCGATTGAGAATGGATCCATTTCGTGCCGGTTCAGAAGAAAATGGCAGATTGATAATCGGTTGGCCAGGTTTCCCTCATTCACGTAGCTAAACTGTTTTAAATACCTTTGAACGGTTACAAAGTCTATTTTCAGTGTCTCCGCATTTTCTCGTACCTGTAGCGATCGGTCTTGTTCGATTAAAGCCTCGATATCACTCGAATTACCCTCGATAGGTTGACCGCTGCGGAGTGCATCTTCGAGAGTCGTATCTCTAAAACCAATTTTGACAAACCATTTTTGAGCTGTACCTTCTGTTAAGGCATCATCTCTGTATACCTTACATATCTTTTGGTGGAACTCCGAAGCTTGCTTGACTTTTTTGGAATAAAAATTCACTTTATCATTTGACACATTCACTAAGGTGTAGCACAAACAAAACTAATGCCAATGAAACCAAACACACCAGTTTTGAAGAGTGGACTTAGACTTTTCACATAAATATCATTATTGTCAGATAAGGCAAAGAGAATTCGAGATATTTGAAAACAATTCGTACTACTAACAAAAACCGAACGAACTTAAGAGTCCATCCAATACTGAAACATCTTAGTAAATAATAGAGAAATTAACATCTGCGAATATTTAAAATTGGTTAATTTTTGGTGTTTTCACATCACCAGTTGGGTGCTTTTCATTGCATATTACGGCTCCAGACTAATCTCAGGGAATTTAGGAGCTGCTGTTATATTATTTAATTATTTTTTAAGATAGGTTTATAGTAACAATACAATCTGCCACAATCAAATTCATTTGTTATTATGGTTCTATGCTGACATTCATTCATTTTTTTTGTCATTTTTATTGAGAGATATTACAATCTGTCACAATCAAGGTAATTTATAATTTATTGTTCAGAGAGCACATTCACACTCTATCAACAACAAATAATATAGAAAAACAATAATATTAAAATTAAATGAATATAAGCTAAAATAAATCAAATAAAAAAAAAAAATAAATAACTACCCACATATATGCATGCTTCTATACAATATCTAAAAAAATAAAAATTCATTCACTGAAGATCTTCGAGCCAAGCCTATTCCCCCTCTCGTGGAAAGAAAGGCAAGACTCTAGGAGATCCCAGCGCCTCTCACTCAGCCGCATTACTGGTATTAAAGACCAGTAGAGGCTGATCAGAGGCAATATAATCACACATATATGGCTTGAATGGAATATCTGGCCGATGTCAAAACTCCGATATATACTTATTCACAAAATAAATCTCAAAGGGCCGGTGCCGCTTCAACTTTTGAGGACAGTAGGGATAGGTGGTGCTGGATAGGGATTGTGCAAGGGAATTTGGATGATAGGTAAGGTTCTGATGAAATGTGGAGAATTTTTCTGGGATAAGGCCTCAGGCAAATGGGATATTAAGGTCAGATTGTAGGGTTTTGTTAGTTAAATAGAATAGAGCATCAACTATTGTTCGAATTACTTTAAATTGAAAGGATTGAATGCGTTTGATGTTAGAAAATTTTGCTGTCCCCCACAGTTCAAGTCCGCATGTCCACATAAGTTTCATGATTGTCTTGTAGATAAGTAATTAAAACACAAACTAAGAAGAAAATAAAATGAAGAAAACATAAGTAAACATATATAAATTAAAATAAATAGAAAACATCTTGTTAAAAGAAAAACAAATACAACGAAAAAATTAAAAACAAGAAAAGAAAGTTAAGAAGCTTTTTTAATGTATTTCGTTTCTTCTAGACGTGTGGGCCCAGTTCATCTTTCTGTCGAATATTAGTCCGAGATTACGTACTGTGTTCATCAGAGGAGTTTGGTTGTCGCCAATATAAACTGGTAGGCATGTGTCTAGTCGAAGTGTAAATGTTTATATGTTGCGATCTGTCATGATTCGATCTAATTTTCCAAAGTTAGTACCAAGTTTGTAAGTTCGGTAAGCCTTGCCTCGGACTATTGTGTTTGGTTAAAACTGCTTTATTTTCAGCGTAATATCATCCAATTGCTTTGTACGATTCATCTTCGGGATCCCAAGGGACGCCTCTGTTTCCCGTTTTTATGCAGAGTTGAAGAGGCTTTATCCTTCCTACCGTCGTAAGTATTTCCTGGCATCCTTCCTCTTTCAAGTCATCCAATCTCACCGTCCTTCATACATCTTTGAGCTTCTTTAATTCAAATCCTCCGTTCGTTCCCGCAATACCAGTTCCCAGTCTTCAAATTTATACATAAGGGCCCACCGAACCGCTGCTTTCGACAGATCGTTCATTATCCGATCCTCATCCTTATGGAACTCCGTCCCTCCCGTCATACGTCAATCCAAAACCCTTACTACCTTTAAAACCCGCCTGTTCAATCATTTCTTACCCATCCAGTTCCTATAAAATTGTAAATAGTTACTACTGTAAATATGTATATAAATTAATAGATCGTTCTTGATTATTTTTACTTCATGTTTGTTTTCAATTTTTCATTTTTTATTATTAACTGATTTAAATTAGAAAGTAACTTATAATTTCTTTTATTATCTTTTTTTTTATTTTGACTGTTTACTTACTCTATATTTTTGTTTATGTATCTTTGAGGCTCCTTAGCCAACATTTTTGTCTTTCTGTATTATTCTAAAGGGACTCGTCCCAGAATAAATAAAGCATTATTATTATTATTATTCAATGATAATTAATTAGTAAACATTTTGTTGCGACTTATTTTTCTGCTTAACAACAATTTTTTTTTTTTGAAATGTCAGAGAAAATCGATCGTCTATTTTTGTATAATTAAAAATAATAGCGAAGACAACTAGAAAGAGCAAACACTGAAGGAGATTTCAAAGCAATCAAATATTGTCCTTAATGACTATCCATCCAATTTCATTGCTTTTGTTTCCAGTTGTTGCTAGGCCGAAATTGCTTTGAAGGATAATTGTAATAGTCTACAGGGAACAATTAATGTCACTTTGATAACTCTCAATAGCTAAATAATAGTTGAAATTCTAGTGTTCGACCAAGCTCAATGTATTCCATCCATTAAACAATTAAAATTAGAATATAAGTTCAATATATATTTGTATGTGAATATATTTTTTAAAGATCTGAAAGCTAAATATCAATCTTGGACCGACGACTACCAATGTCTTACTATAATAAAAATGTTCTTATAACCCTGTAGTAATGATGAATACAAAAATCAGCTTCTGATTTTTGTAATTATTTGGCAAAATCAGTCAAGGAAGCTTTACAAAATAAAAATCCTACCTAAGCATAAATAAATGTATTGCTAATATAATTTCTTTCTCTCCATCATACAAAACTGGAGAAAAATGATTAAAAAAACTATAAAAAAAAAAACTGAAATAAAATGCGAAGGGATACATTCAATAGAAATTCAAATTACGGCAAACGGCACAGCCTTATACAAATGTATTGTCAAAAAAAAAAAATTATTAAAAAATAAACTAAACTAAAATCGATAAAAACTGATTTCTAAAAGGAATCAAGAACATTAAAGGTTCAATTAATCAAGGGTTCAATATTTTTAAACAATGGCATATCAAATATTTGATATATATCACATTACTTCTCAAATACATTGGGATTTTCCAATACAGGATTTTTCCGTTTTTATGCTTTTTCCGATCTTGTGATGAGAAAGCAGAAAAAGAGAAGGACAAGGTTACACTGATAGATCAATGTTTAGAGTTTATCTTTGTAAAGAGCGACTCCTGGTGGTATTGTCCCAAAACGGTCTTGGTCTTGTTCTTACATTTTCGCAAGACCGCCTAATTATAACAAAATCAAGATCAAGATTGAACAGTCTAATTGACTTATGCGTTGTTGAGTAGTTGGTTTTAATATTGATATTGATAGAGGTTCCCTAGTATCGGTGTCAAAACTATTCTTTTCCTTCGATTCCATTATATTTTGAGGTATAGGGCGGTGCTTCAACAATTTAATCTTGCATTAGAACTAAATATAGGCTTTTGTTAAGTTTTGTATCTGATCATAGTTTTCAAAATAATAACAAAAACATTAAGTCTTGGTCTTGCATTTTGCCGCCTATCTGTTGCAAGACCGCGACCAAGACTGGTAAAAAAAAAAATAGATTTTTGAATAAAAATAGTCACTAATACTTGAAAATTTTAGTTACTATATGTAAAGAATTGGTGTAACCAATATACTTTTTCATTTAATTCTTCTAATTTTTCAATAAGTCTTGGTTAGGTTTCTCATATCTAAAAAATTACAGTAATATCTCTATTAGCTAATAGGTCAGTGCAAGACTGTTGCGAGACTCTTGTGCTAGACCAAGACCAAGACTCGTCTTTAGGGTTCAGATTTAACGAGACAATTACATACCCCGAAGAGCAGTTTTTCCAAACAGTCCTAAGTATATAGTTTTTTTTTTAAATTGATAATTATGAGGATTTTCAAAAGCATGAACTAGAAAAGTTGAGACAGACTAATATTTTTTACTCCTTTCAACCAACTCTTGGTATTTGAATCTAAAACTTTTCTAATTGTAAGTCCTGGATGTTGAGCAGATAATCCAAGATTTTAAACACGATTCCACATTTTCCTTTTGAACATTTCCATATTTCTTAATTCCTTTGATCCTTATACCGCCTCGTTATCTCTCCCTTAGTGTATCATATTTGATTCTATCTCTGATTAATGAATAACATCAAAGACATCGAGGAACTTTTACAAAATTTTTCTCGGCATTTATCAGATGAAGGATTCTTCAAATAAAATATATTTTCTATAGACAGAAATATTTTTCGCCATTAATGTTTCATCAAGATAGTGTTATGAATATCTTAAAACGTTTTTATTTAATTTAATAAAAACGCCCAAGAGAGTCAGTAGAAACAGATTATTCTCAAGTTAACTAAAATTTTTCATGGCCTATTCCTAAATTCTAGTATCTTAATTTTAGAAATAAGTGGAAGTAAAATTACTAGACAGTATAATAATCATTTAAAACAGTAATTTATAATACGTTTTTTCTTTCCGTAATTTATGGGTTTTTCGCTACTGGTTATCTAAAAGAGTGTTTTTGTATACGGTAAGACAAAAAAAAAAAAAAAAAAAAAAAAAAAAAAAAAAAAAAAATACGTTTCATTATCATCAAGCCTTTCCTTTCCAAATGGCGGTCGAAAAACGTGATTCGCTTTAGACTGTAGCGCCAATATGGCTTTAACGATTATAATGAAAGCTTCCTAAATTTTGCTATAAAATAAAAAAAAAATCAACGAAATCGGACTGTTTGTTGCAAAGGTATATCATTTTAAACATTTAGTACTTTTTCTTTTACAAATTCAATTTTCTTTAATTTGGTTTTTGATAAATCGAAAACTTTACATTTACTGAGATAATTGGGGTGAGATTATTTCATTAAATGCTAGTGATATGTTACCTCATAAATTAAATAAAAAAATAAATTCTATAGTTATACTCTTAACTTAAACACTACATTCTTAACTTAAATACTGCACAAGCATTAATTAATGAAACACGAATGAGAGTGAAGTACTGACGGGAGCTACTTTAAATAAAAGAATTTAAATTCCAAGAATTAATTAATTATTTGTTGACACTATAATTCCATTCGACTTTCAAAGAACTACGTTCTTATTAATAGCTGCATTTGCCTTGACCGTAATCAAATCGGAGGGTCAAAGTTTTGGGAAAATTCGTGTATTATTGCGACGTCCAGTAATTTCACGTGGACAATTATATGTGGCAGCAAGTAGAGCACGTTAATTTCAAATTTTGAAGTTTATATTTCCAATGGCAATGGGCAAGGTTATGCAGAAAAGTTCTACATAAAAATGGATTTAAACTCAGTTGAAATCGCTAATTTAAATTTATTTTTCACTTGCTTAATCATGACATTGATTTATTGTGATAACGACACGCATAAATTATAAGTTTTGAATGATTCTATTCTGTATTACTTATAAATGATTTTAAATAGGTTAAGCTCGATTTTTAATTGAAATTGAAATTTTATTTATATTAATAAATGAGGATTTTTAAATCGTGATTTACTCTTTATTCATTGAATGTATTTTTTATTTAATTATGTTTCCTTCAAATTTTAAAAGGCTATGGTCGAATTTCGACTACTGGGCGAACACTAGTTATTATAAATGGCCTACATTTGTTAACAAATCCTGTTTTGTTTTATTAATATTGGTTTGACAGGAAGGTTTAGAGACCGGGCGCCATTTTTTACTCTCGGAATTTCCTCTACAGTGTGATCATATGATCTTGTGACGAGCCACCATATGGTCACTCATTCAAGTTCAGAACGGACCACCTCTAAGGTCGACCAAAATGGCAGTTCTTGCCCCAGCTCGATGCTAATCAGAACAAGAACTTTATCCAACTCGAGGAGGTTACTCTCTTAATGAGTAACTTCCTGGTCTGTGTGCTCAGGGCCTGTTTGTCTTTGTTTTATCGAGAGTTTCAACCACCAACAGCGACTGCTTTAATCATTAAACCTCTTCACTGTTCCAGGAGGGTATTGTGTCCCCTAAGGATAAATGGCAAGATCTTGAATGAGGTTGGGGTAACAAAGGGATTCAAGAATCAATAAGGGAAAAGTTACAACGTACATTTTTTTTCTTCTTTAGGATCAGCAGATGATAATTATGACAACCATAATATTAAGAAAAATTAAAAAAAAAAAAGAATAAGCAAAATATCTACCAAGTGGAGCCAATATAGCTTACTGATTTTATACAAAACATTTTCAAATGTAGTTAATATATTTTCAATGACAAAATAGTGTTTTATACAACAGACCTCAAGAGTTACAAAAAAGTTCATATAAACAATAGGCCAATTTTTAGCAGAAAAGTAACAAATTCAAGTTGTGTATTTTTTTAATTAAGTCATGTGTTTTGTTGATTAGGAACCGAAACCAAAAAAAATATTTGATTTATGTAAGTAATGATTGCTTTAATATAAACTACACAGAATTCAGTTCACATGAAAATAGAATTTGCAATTGTTAAAACTATTCAAAGAGGACTTTTTACCGTCTAAACTGAACTAAGTTCTGGTTTTAAAGAACTCATAAATTAACAAGAAATTTCGTAAATTATCCTACAGACAAAAAAAAAACTAAAAAAAATATGTGATTTTTTTATCCTGTCAACTAAAATAATCCGTTTTCGTATCTAAAATGAATAAAATTAACTCTTTCAAAGCTTTTATTTCCTGTTTTCCATGATCTGGGATATTATAAGGTGAATATAAAAATTTAAAAAAAAAAAATGACCTTTCTCTCAAATTCATTATTCCAAAGGACTGTAAATATTTTAATCCTATTTAATACTCACCAATAAGTAATAATCCCTTAAGAGAATTTTCTAAGCTTGTTTAATCCCGTTCTACTTCCTAAAAAAAATCTCATCTCATTTATTTGTTTCAAAGAAGAAACGTCTTTTCTACGAAATTTCTCAGCCACTGAAGCAATTCGTGAAATTATTAAATATGAAGGGAAGAATTTCCTTGACCAGCGCACTGTGCTGCGTTGGTTTGAGAAATTTAACACTGGAGATACAACCTCGGAAAGGAAGAAGGGCTTCGAACAACCATTAATGGATATTGATGAGGTTCTGCAGGAAGCTGTTGAGTCAAATCCGTCCACAAGTACTCGCAAACTTGCCAGGGTAAGTAATGTCTCGAAAGATACTGTTAGTCACCATCTACTCTCCAAAAGGAAGGTGAAAAAGAGCAGAAGACTGGTCCCTCACGAACTTACTACTCAGCAATCAGCTAAGAGATTAGAAATTTGTGAAAAACTTGTGATGAAAAGTGAGTTTACCGTCAAAATCCGAATATCCGTCAGTAATAGCTAAATCGCAGTCTGTTGCTATAAGGGGACAATTTGAAAAAAAATACGTGCTTTCCGTTTGTTTGGATTTTCGAAGGTGTTATTCATCACGAATTTGTGTATGATTGATGCTCTTTGAATTCTGAACTCTAAAGCGAACAACTCGAAAGATTATTCGCGAAGTTGTCAGCGTGTTATCCTGCTTTGATAAACCGAAAAGGAATTTTATTCCAACATGATAATGCTCTTCCTCACACTTCCTATCGAACCAAAGAAACGTTTAAAGAACTTCATGCGTTTGAACTCCTTCCTCATCCACCACACCTTGCACCATCGGAGTACTTATTTAGATATATAGCATTTTCTTTTAGGGAAAGAATTTGATCATTTTAAGGTTGTTTGATCATTTTGTATCCTTCTTATACATTTATTAATGAAGTATAAGAAGGATACAAATATCAATTTAATACACAAATTACAGAAAATCAATTTCTGCTGTCCGTTGAACAATTTCCTAAAGAGTTTAACATTTCACATCAATTTTTTTCATTAAATTTAATAAGTAAAAATTATAACTAATCACTGTTAATTACTTTAATGTATTTTTTTATTTCTGTTTCAGTGTTGGTAGCTTGTGTGTCTCGTCTCTTCACTAATATAAGTGTGCACGATGTCTGGAAAATGTGGATTATGAAGAAAAAACAAAAACATCGAAAACTGAAACATTATGATTCCATCCTTTTTTAAGTTGAAATATAGTTAGCAATTATTTTAGTATATTTAAAAAGATTAAACTTATGTATTTATAAAATTATATAATTTGCCTCAAGATAATGATTTGTAATCACAATTTATTTCTACCATTTATATGATAGGATAAGATATAAAAGTGATTATTTCAATAATATTAGGAAAAGAGAGAACTTTGTATAATTGATTTAGAATATTGATTCCTGGGTGGATTAAGCAGTAAACAGACTAAGCGATCACAGAGGACGACAAATAGTAAAAAGACTGAAGGTCTTAAAGTATCTAAACTTATATTTTAAAAATTACTGAAGAGGCTTGAAAATCCCATACAGCTCATGGAACAAATGCAAAAAGTAAATGTTAAATTTATCCTGCTCTAACTTTTTTGGGGGGAAAGGGACCCTTGTTTTGAATAATTGTCTCAGAACAAATTTGTGATATGGAAAAATATCTGTCGTTTAAAAATCAAGGATAGAAACTGTGAAGCCTATCATGAAATTCTCTTTGTAATATTCTAAAAAAGTAATTCAGGAATTTTTTCATTAATGTGTATTATTGAAGAAAAAGTGTTCTTAAACTAAAACTGTTTTAAACAAATCTTGGTTTTGTTCTATGAGTAGGTGTGCACTGCTATAAGCGAATGAAAATGCAATATATATGCAAAATCGGATTATCTCTGAAGATGCCGGAAGAGGCGAAAATTTGGATAAATTTAAAATAAAGTATTTAATTATCAAGACTAAAAAGGCCTTTTTCTACTGATACTTATAATAGTCTCTTTCCCAAGGTAATATTTTATAATTTATAAAGAAATAACGGTTTCTGACTATGATATGAACTGAATTTAATACCTGCTCAATTAAAGCATACTCTGAGAAGTCGAAATTGCTGTTTAAGAGTTCTTTGGTCCCAAGAATGATATTAGAGTGGGATCGAGCAGATAGATAATGACCGTAGATAACCATGGACTATACTTTGATTATTAATTATATTTTATATAAAAGAAATAATAATAAAAATATTTGGTTGAAAAACGATCATTTTTATTTATACACCGTATTATTATAATAAAAATAATTGCTTAAACATACATTTATTAGTTACAGCAAAAAAGTTAATAATAATGATTTTTAGGAAAGTGATTATGTAACTGTGTTTTTCACCCACATCTCTATGATAAGAACTGATCCGTATTTATAGGCAATAAACTTAATGTTCCTGATCCTAATATTTACATTTTCATGAAAATAATTCAAAATATCGCCAAATTTATATTTTTTTAACGTAAATTTGAGGACTAAAAACTCTGAGTTTTTCAACACAGATAATATCCTACATGTTTTATTGTCAGATGAAATAGTTAAAATTATCAAAAATTATGAAGGGCCTGGTAACTTTTTTTTAGATCCTTTAAAGAGGCTGAGTATGCCCTTTATAATTACGCCACTTCATAAGGTATGTACCACAGCTGATATAAAGTAGGATAGAGTCTGTCAATAAAGGAAAATTGTATATAAAGAAAATAAATTGAATAACTAACTGAATATAAACTATTTATCGTGACTGAGTAAAATAAAGTGATTAAATAAGACGGTTCAAATCCATTACTGAATCTGGCGTTCATATCACGTCCCTCCTTGAGTGGATCGTCGATTCCTTTATCTTCTCTCCCAAAGCTATAATTATTTCTCTATCTTATAGAATTCTTCATTTCGATTTCAAAGAGGTAATATTAAAGTCCTTTTATTTTCAATATTCTAACCAGCTGAATATACAGAATGATTTTGAAGATTATCAAAAATAGTTTTGGGCAGAACCAATCAACAATTTATCAAATATTCTCCTCATTTAATGTTAGGATAAATACAATACAAAGTTGTGGTTTTAAGTTATACATTTTGAATAAATAATAATCGATATTAACTTTATCGAATGTTTAAACCACGCAAGTCCTAACTACATTTTGTTATTATTTTGGAATTTCTTACCCAGAGTAATATAGAGCTTATGGTATCATGGTAATGGAATCATAAGCTATTTTTGGAATCGAGATCAAGCTGGCGAACTACATCGTTGCATTCCAATTTTTTACTTAATAGTAACCGTAAAAAAGATATATTTAATCAAATTTTCAAATCAATTATCTCCGATAATTTTTTCGGCGTATTCCATGGTTCAACTAGTTATGATTAATGTGAAGTTTTCATAACATAGCTAAAGTATTTTTTTATTTTATTTTTTATTGGAAGAATAATGTTGCAATCTGTCACAATCAAGGGCACTATATATTATGGCTCTATGTTCACATTCATCTCAAATACATACATATATATATATATACATATATATATATATATATATATATATATATATATATATATATAAATAGAAAATAAACATAAAAAAAAAAGAAAAGAAAAAAAATTACATGTAAAAAAAAAAGCAATAGAAAGATATATATGTATACAAATTGAGGAATGTAAGAAATGAAATACGTCTGAAATATACATAATATTGTAGATAAAAAAAACAACAAACAATCTATTTTTTTTTATGCCTCACCTCACAGTGATATGCGAAAAGTGATACTGAATCTTCCCAGTTCACAAATAATAAACAAAAAATAAAATAAAATAGTGGTGTATGAAAAAAAAAATTACAAAAAAAAATTATCCTTGTTTCATGATACATAATTAACCAGCGTCTGATTGGGTTGTGAAAACGAATTGGAATAAGAGGGGTTTGAATGTGGATAAGGATGGTGTAGGGCGGATTTTAAGTGGGATGGAACTCCAAAAGGTGGAGGAGCGGACAATAAAGGAATGATGAAATGAAACAGATCTATGGAAAGGGATGTAAAGGTCAGAGGGCCGAGATCTTGTGGAGAAGTAGTTGACATATGATTTAAATTGGAGGAGATTGTACAAATAGGACGGGCGATGGTTGTTGATTATTTGATAAAAGAAGTTGCCAAGGATGTTTTGGCTTCTGAAGGAGGGGAAGAGCCACCCTAACTGGGCATAGTAGTGAGGAACACGGGAACGTCTCGGAGTCCCTTCGACAAATCTTACTAAGCTATTCATAACTCTTTTAAGTCTGCCCCCGAGTTCCACCGAGAGGCCGCCGTACACCACCCAGCCTTAGTCAAGGTGGGGAAAGATGAGGGAGAATACTAGGAGTCTACGTATGGGTATAGGAAGGAGATGGCGGAAGCGATGGAATAGTTTAAGGGTACAAATTGACCGCCGAGAAATGTGGGAAAAGCATTTTCAGACAAAGGGGAAGCCGTTTTCGAGTAAATCGTAAAAATATGTTAAATCGATGATATAAAGTGCAAATTACGGCTTGCTGATTTTGACGAAAAAGTTGCTGTAACATCCCTGGCATTTAAACCATTAAATATGCAATTACCATTTCGTACGACTTTTCGTTTTTGAGCTAGGCTGTTAACACACACACATACACACTCACACACACAGATTACTTTACGGGACTTGGTTATTTGGACCCAAAGGACCTCAAAACGTGTATTTCTGTTGAAAACTGATATTTGAAAATTTTCACTATCGCAATATATTTCCTTTACAATATATATCATAATACAGTTAAGTGAAAGGAAAAAAAAATCACTAATGCAACAATTGAAAGAAAAGTATTTCACAGAAAAAAAAAATACTTTTCACACGTTCATACAATATTAAAATTCATCCTATGTGACTCCAAATCATGTATAGCCGATCTCATGTGAAAGGAAAAGCAGGACTCAAAGAGGTCCCAGCTCTTCTCCCCCAGTCACACAACTGGTATTGAGAACAAGTGGAGACTAAGTGAGAGCGCTAAAGCTGCATACGTTCAGTGAAGAAATTGGATACTGTCAGAACTCCAAGTATATTCACAAAAGTTCTCGGTTGCTATTGCCGTTTAAACCTTCATGAGGGTTATAGGGATTGTCGGAGCTGGAAAGGTATTGTGCTAAGGGATTAGGACGATGAATAAGGCTTTGATGAAAATTAGAGAAACTGAAAGGAATCACATAGAGGACAAATGGGATGTTAAGGTTATGGTGTAATGCTTTGTAGGTAACGAACTATGGAATATTACCTATTATTCGAAGGACTTTGAAAGAATTGGACACCTTAGATATTCGATGGGCTTCAATGTGTTCTTATAGATTAGTAGTTTGTTTTCAATTGAGACGTGAGAGTTTCTGTTCAGTAGTCTACATAATCCTCCAAATCGTCGGTTAATCTCTTGACTTCTAAGAATCGTATAAGGGTTCCATACCAGTCTTTAGTCTAGATGGAATCCCAAGACCGTCTGCATGGACCTTTTAAAAGAATGATTAAATATTTCAAAGTCTAAAAAAATAATAATTGTAAAACAGATTTATTTCTATGTAATATTTTGTAAAACGCATAATAGTGGAAATTATTAGGTCACTTAGTTATCATGGTAATTAGACGTGCATTATCATCGTAGGCATAATGCGCTATAGGTTCTAATGTTTTTATTTTAATGAAATTTACAACTGTATTACATTAAAGATACAACAAGTAAATGTGACATTGGTAACATGACATGTACAACATGAAGAGAAACTACCCATTGGTAGAACTCAAATTAAAGTTCTATATTAGAAGGTTCCGAGGCCATCTTATTTTCAGACGCCTCGGAGGGTTATCAGGGATCGAGGAGGAAGCAAGGTTTGAAACGAGAGGATTCGGATGGTTCTGCAGTTGCTATTAAGGTCTTTATGGATTATTTTGTTTGTTACAAATTAAGGAGCGTTGAAGATTTTACGAAGGATTGTAAGGATTGGATACGAGAGGTATTCGATGGTTTAGTGGAGCCCCAAAGCTCAATTCCGTAAGTCTAAATAGGTCTTAAGGTTCTAATGTATGAAAGAAATTTCATCTGTATAAATAATCATAGGTCGGTTAAAATATTTAAAATTGTTTGACAACGGTTGTGCAAGGTTTTTACTCGGTTAACATAAATAGAACCGTAATACAATATAATTTCAGTTAATCTGTAATCTGTTCTTAAACTGAAATGTACTATCTCTGAACAGGATTGATATAATTATATAATTTCACTTCTGTTAAATACAGTTTAATACAGTCTCTAGAGTAGAAATAGTTTGCTTTAAGAATATTTCTGGATGTTGTCAAGCATTTGATAGAGTCTGACATCAGCAACTTCTTTTCAAAATTAAGACGATACTTCTTCCTGCCCGTTCTGTTATTCTTTAGCCGTCTCTTTTTAACAGGAGTTTTTCTGTCTGCCAATGTTCAGAACTTTCTTCCACTTGATCATCCTTGGCACGATTTCCTCATAGACCAGTACTTGCTTCGCTGTTAAACATCATATAGATACACGATATTCCTAGAAGTATCCAGAACTATTGGGACCTACGCAAACGACACAAAATTCTAACAAAACATAAAAATCTTACACAGACTTTACAACATCATCTACCAAAACCAAATGATTGATGCAAACCATGGAAAATTTCAGCACACTCAGCAAACTTTCACACTTGGATATGAAACATTCTTTTATCCAAATTCCTCAGACAGATAAGATGCAATATCTTGGACTGACATTTCACAAAAAAAAGGACATGATGCCCACATATCAACAAAAAAAGAAAACCGTTAAACTACAGACACATTACAAAAGATTTCACAATAACACATCGTATACTCTCATACAAAGTATGGCGACAGTAGATGAAAATCAAGATAGGAAGGGATGCAGCTGGGCGCATCTCTACTTCACGCGGATCAATCATACTAATATTAATCTTCCCAACACTAATCTCACTGATTGTCAATAATTTTTAACAAGTGTAGGTGGAGAAATTAAGTTTAAAAAAATCTGTAAAGTTCGGAATGGGAGAAACATAGTTTACAAATAAAAATATGTTTCTTTCTTTGCTTTATTTTTATGCTTGATAATTATAAAGAAATATTTTATAGGCTAGCAAAATCAGCAACGCAGTTAATTATCTCACTCCTCATCAGGGAAATTATTCACTAATTGATCTACGAGGAAAACAAGAGACAAGAACTTAATCAGGGAATTAAAGTCCCGGATAAATAAATCCGTTTTTCCAACCGGCCTTAGCAGCGAGCCGTGTTTGCTGATCCTGAGAGCGGGCACTTGATTATCTCTGATTGGGCCCAGAGGTGGCTGCTAATCCTCTAATGGCACTCACTTGTTCGCAGTTAGCTGCTATAGGGAGTTAAGTACCTCTGTCAGTCTCCAATCCGTGTATATCGGTTTGTCTATATACCTATATACCAGGCCTGGGTACTATTTCAAATAAAATATTTTAAAATAAAAATAGAACATTTTCCTTTATTAGTAGTGTGTAGAAGTGCCTTTCAGCAAAGAAAAATGAAGGATTAGATTTGTATTTTTTTTTTAAAACTTTTATTATGATATTTACAACTGTATTAGTATGAATACATCTAGTAAATTTGTACAGAGAAATATTATTACATGAAACACGCTTGTTGAGAAACTACCCACTGGTAGCACTCTAATAATTTGTCTACATGAGAAGATCACGAGGCCATCTTCTTTTCAGACGCCTCGGAGGGTTATCAGGAATCGAAGAGGAAGCAAGGCTAGAGACAAGAGGGTTTTGATGGTCATGAAGTTTATTATGGAAGGACAGATATCTGGATTGGGCCAAATCTGATACATAAGGAACATTAAGGTCATTATGGATAATTTTATTTGTAACAAAGTAAGGAGCATTGAGGATTTTACGAAGGATTTTGGATTGTAAGGATTAGATGCGAGAGGAATTCGATGGTTTAATGGAGCCCCATAGCTCAACTCCGTAAGACCAAATAGGTCTTATTATAGTCAAGTATATCAGTCTTTTATAATTGATTGGAAGGTTAGAGCGTTTGTCTAGTAAGTGTTGAAGTAGTCGGAAACGTCGAGCTGTTTCTTGTCGTTTCAGTCTGGTATGAGGATTCCAAGTTAGACGTTTGTCCAAATGGAGTCCTAGGTAACGGATTTGTTCAACAGGAATAAGTGAGGTGTTGTTAAAGGATACTGAAGGACAGGAAGTCATTGGTTTACGACGAAGGGTGAAGGTAATTTGATGGGATTTATTAGAATTTATTTTAATCCTCCAGTTTTGACACCATTCTTCAAGGCTTGTGATGTGTGATTGAAGAGTTTGGGATGCAATGGTTGGGTCATTATTAACGGATAGAACACATGTGTCATCGGCATACGTGGTAATAACAGTGTTAGGATGGGTTGGGATGTCAGCTGTATAAACTGTGTAAAGGATAGGACCAAGGATACTACCTTGAGGGACTCCGGCAGATTGAGAAAAGAGGGATGAATAGGTATTATTGTGATTTACTTTGAAGTGCCTATCAGTAAGATAGGAACTGATGAGATTTGTATAATAATAAAAAATAGTTGGCCCGTGCGAATAATTGGCAGAAAATTTTGTTTGGTTGAGAAATTACAAAATAATATGGCAATAATTAGTTGCTATTTATTATGTAAGGAACGAATTAATAGTTTTTCCTTGGTCGGTTACAATATTCCATTAAACATAATAGACAAAAATATTTGTATAAATTGTTTTGCTAAGATCTATTTTTAAACGCTGCCTGGAAAGATAATAAAAGTAATAAAGACTAAATAATGCCCCGATCATGGCATTTTCTAAATTATTAAAAAAAAAAATGTAAGAACCACCAAATGTCTTTAAGAAGTAATGAAGTTAATATATCAGCCAGCAAACAAAGTTTAGTAGACTATTCTACTCCTAAATGGATGGAGGATGGATAAGAGGATGGAGGAGATAACAAAATAACTTGTTTTGGGCAGCAGACCTGTTCTCCGGAAGAATTATTTGGTTTGGCAAAGACCTCAATTGGCCAGTTAGTAAACTATTGGTATGACAGTGGTAAACTATATCGTAACGTATGTTTAATTGTATTTGATTATTATTATTGTTATTGTTGAAATCAAATTTCTTATTTATTAAATTTATGTTTGTTTTTTGAAAACTCTACTTAAACAAATGAAACAATGAAGGAAGAAATGGCTATAATGGGAGTATAAATATATAATAATGCTGTAGATATATTATTACTCATTTATTTAAGTTATAAATTTAATGAATATTTATTAATAATTACACACAGACCTCGACAGAAAGAATTTTCCATTGTCTACCGTTACTTTAATATATATATTTTACTTTGTGCATTTTTTTAAAAGTATAATAAACACTTTTTCATTGATTCATATATATGAATGAATGAATGAAACGGTAATTACTTCGGAATAAAAACAAAGAAACTATATGAAATGGTGTATTAGCAATTCTTGAAGTCCTATGGAATGTAATTACACCAGTAATAATACTTTTAGAGATAATTTTTTAATATTTTTTTTACAGGGCATGGTTATATTTTACCATTTTGAAAACGCCCCCCTCCCTCCCAAATAGTAGTAGATCCGCCTTTGCTTCAGATACAATAGATATAGCCCATTATCACTTAAATTCTAGGAAATATAACATAATATAAATCGCATTATTATGGTAATATAATATATATATATATATATATATATATATATATATATATATATATGTATCATCCCTAATATATAGAAAGGGAATGCCATACATAATAAATTAAACCGATACAAATAGTTGGTAACAGAATACCTTCGGAAAGGGTATCCGATCCGCCTTATAAATCAATCTAGTATATCACAGTAGGAGAGTCTGTGATATCCAGCTTTTAAATAAACAGTTTGTACATTTTTTAATAGATCCATTTTATTAAATAGAATTCTAAATAAATCTATTCTGGAATTGATTATATGTATATGTATATATATATAAATATATACATATATATTAAATAAACAAAATACACATTAATGCCGTTTCTGGGATTCCCTATTCGAATTAGAAAAACGGATAGCCAGACACGTAGAGCATTCAATATTATTGAAGAAATATAATTGAAGGCAATATATTGAAGGGGTACCTGATACGGTTCAATTATATTGAGTCAATATCAAATCAGTTGAGATCTACTATTTCCACTAAGGAAAGACGTTTTCAAAGAGGTAATCTTCTTTTTTGTAGAAATGAATAATAATGAATTTCCAATTAGTTAAATTACATTGATTTTAGCATTAAAAAAAAAAACCATATATATGTTTGTGTAGTGCAAACACAGTATTGGTCTTGTGCAAGAGTCATGCAGTTAATTATTACTTATTATATACTTATAGCTTATTACTATAGAGATATTACTGTAATTTTTCAGATAGGAGAAACATAATTAAGCCCGAATAAAAAAAATTAGAGCAGTTAAATGCAAAAGTATATTGGTTATAACAATTATTAACATATAGGCACTAAGATTGTCAAGTATTATTATCTATTTTGCCTTAATTGTTATTTAAAATTAGATTTTTTTTACCAGTCCTGATCTTGGTCTTGCAACAGTTAGGCGGACTTGATCTTTTTGGGTTTTTGGGGATTTTGGGCAACATTACGTATGTGATCTTTGCAATGTTTAATTTTGTTTTTAGACATTAAAACGTTTCTTATTTCCAATAAGTAGTTCTTGTTTCATAATTATTTAATTTTAAAAACATATTGCTATTATATCTGTTTAAAAAAAACTCGGGGAGAAAGGGGGAGGGGGTTCCCACCACCAAAAATAAATAAATAAAAGTAAAACTAAGTATCACCCCAAATATATTGCCATTTTATCTTTTCAGAAAAAAATTCGGAGGGGTAGGGGTTAAACCCTCCCCAAGTAAAAAGAAATAAAAGTAAAACAAAGCATCACCCATCTACCCAAACATATTGCCATTATAATTTAAAAAAAAACAACAACATTAAACATTAAAACAAAGCATCACCCTCCAAACCAAACACATTGACAAGAGAGACATCAGAAATTTGGTACCGCCCAGAGCTTTTCAAGATCCATATTGGTTTAATATTGTTCAACAAAGCCCTCACGTCCAATTATATTGACAATATTTCAATAATATTGAAGGACCTTCAATAAAAAAAAAAAAAACTTTGATACCAACCAGTTAGATTAACGTCAATACAATTGGTACCAAGGTAGCCCTTATAAAGTCAATATATTGACAAAACTCGATATTGACTCAATAATATTGACCGTTTAAGGGAAATTTTAAATGAGAAAGAAGATAATTCAAAAAATATATTTTAAATTAACATAAAAAATCTAATTTCATTCATAAAAATCATTTGTTCCCCTAGGGCGTTGACGGTGAAGGATTGAAGTAATTTTTCTCGCTTATCCACTAGTTAAAAATAAAAGAGCGGATATTCCTGAAGAGCAGCTTAGCCGCTAGTTAACAGGGCCCTTAAACCCTTCCCCAGGCAGATAAGGAACCTGAAAAATTGTTTTTTCCCGGCGATTAATTATCACTGGAGAGACTATATATATTCTCTAAGGTCCTCCGATCCTTCGCAGGACATTATACAACCAACAAGGACAAAAATTAAACTGAGTCTACACTACGGAATTTTTTATCAGGTATATATTATAATCCCTCGTGTAGATGCATTTTTATCATCGGTATAACTTTTGATTATAAGATACTTACGAGATATCAATTTTTCCCATATAGAGAGATGTCCGTTTTAGAGAAAAAAAAAATCATAAAAATTAAATCGTCTATTAATTTAAAAAAATTAAATGTATTATTATGAAAAAAACAGGTAGAGAGGTTTAAGTATCTAGGTTCTACGATAACTAGAAAAAACGAGTTAGAAGAAGAGACTAAGGTTAGGCTGAAGGCGGGAAATGCTTGTTATTTTTCTGTGACAAAACTACTTAGCTCGCGCCTCTTGTCCCGGTACTTAAATAATAAAGTATTGCGCAGAATATTCGGAGCGAAGAAGGATGAGTTAACCAGAGATTTCAGACGGTTGCACAACGCCAAATTGCGTGAACTGTATCCGAGTAATATAATTGAGGTTATTTCATCGCGGGGAATCAAATGGGCTTGTAAAATTGCTGGGCTTAGTAACGAGAGAATTCCTAAAAGGTTAATATTTGCTTTACCGAATGGTAAACGTCCGAGGGGTAGACCGAAGCGAAGGTGGGAAGATTGTATTAAACCCGATGTGAAGGGTTGGACAGCGAACGCTGGAGAGAGGTGTGTAATAAGCGATTGGTGGTGTCGGCATCGAACCTTCGGGTTCGCTAAGCCTTTTATTATTATTATTATAATTATTTATTATTATTATGAAAAGAAAAAAACGGCACCACTACAATCTATGAAGGGTTCGGTCTTTGGTATTGGAGTATTGCTTCAAGGATCACACTCGACTGCCAGGTTTTCTCCCATAATTAATTACTTAATTGTGAATAACCATTTCATAGAGGCTGGGAGTGCCCCAAGAAGGCTCTCAGCGCTAGGATCGGTCCATGACTGATAAAAAATTAGCTGTGATCAGCCGGATTTGAACCAGAGTTATGGAAACGAACTATGCTGACTTGACATTCTGAGCAGCCTCCCTCTCCTCTACCTATATATACCCCCATAAAATCCTAGGCTAGTCAGTAAGCAAGAGATCTGTATCAGTAGTACTTAGCATGTCATAATGTTCATTGTTTGATTTGTTTTCTCAATAAAGTTTTTTTTCACTTTTCGACGGTTGAGTTTCATAATTGGCGCCCGAACAGGGACCGCATGCATATTTCATCGCGGTTCTAGACTCGAACTCTGCAGTACCAGAAATCAAGATTTGATCTACCTTTCGAGGATATCACACCTGTAAGAGGCTGGCACCCCGCTCTGACTCTTAGATCTTGAAGAAGGACCTGCTGCTGAACTGAAATCGTCTGATCACCCCGACAGACATCGAAACTCTTGGAAGAAAATTGTGAGTCAACTTTATTTGAAATCATCAAAACTCATTAAATTTTTTAATTTTTATTATTTTCTGGTTTATTAATATTTAAATTATATAAATTTTTTTTATTATATATATAAATTAACATTTATATTATTATATTGTTATAAACATATATGTACTAACAATTTTATGAGTAAATTAGCTGAAAGGTTGGAACAAATTAGATATATTCGCATTAACGACTGTAATAATTTAGACGAAATGGCAACCACTTTTGCAATTAAATCCGCTGATTATGACCATATTCCAGCATTCAATGGGGATCCACATAATTTGCTTAAATTTGTAACCGTTTGCCGACAGGTTTACAATATAGTCTGCAAACCCGATAACAACCTCCGCGAACTGAATGACCAACGCTTACTCAGTAAAATCCTAGCTAGACTTACAGGAGACGCTGACTACATTAATACGACGTGTGAATTCACTGGGGTCACTGAACTTTTACAATATTTAGAAAATACTTTTAGGGATTCTCGTTCTATTGAACAACTAACATTTGAACTCTTTAATTTAAGAATTCGTCATAAAGAACACCCTCTAGATTTCCTTCAACGATTAGACAGAAGTCGAACACTAATTATTTCCAAATACCGAATTCAGAACACTCCGGAAAGAGCAACTATAGTATCCGCGTTAGAGAAAAATATATTATACCACTTTTTCACAAATATGCCTCTACATATTAGGACTTATCTGATGACTAAAGCCGGTCTAAAAACTCTTGATGACCTACGGAATCTCATACAAAATGAAAATCACCTTCTATTTGAAGATTTGATCAATTCTGGGAATATGAGGAAGCCCGGGGAAGCTCAGGAAGAAAACAGAAGAGGTTATGATAAGAGACATGATAAAAGACATCATAATAAAAACTATCACCAACCAAATTTCTACGGATCAAGAAATGATGAACGTCGACACTCCCCTAGGAGAGATTATCACCAAGATTACCATAACAGTAATCAAAATAACCACCATGAAAGGAGAGATTACCACCAAGATCACCATAACAGTAATCAAAATAATCATCATGAAAGGAGAGACTACCAACCTCACAAAGAGCAGTGGAAGCCCGAAGACCAAAGAAGGTATTTTCGAGGCTCTGGACAATCTAAAAATAATAAGCCCGCAGAGAAAGGTGAACCATCAAACACAGTCTCAATGCGTACCGTGAGCGGTTTTCAGAAAAATAACCCAAGACACGCAGTATATAAAGTGGAAGAAGAAGACCCGAGAGATAAAGAAATAAGAGAACTTCGTGAACGATTAGAGAGGCTCACCGCAAATACAACAGAAGATCATTTTTTAGAGGACGACCTAGATCGGAATTTCAAAACATAGAAATTCAGGAACTCCAGACAAATAATTTCCATAAATTGCCTTATGTAATTGACAAAAAGGACCGTAAATGGCTACTCGACACAGGAGCACAAAAAAACTATATAAATCCAAAAATAGTACCTGCAGGAGTCAAAAGAGAAAATGAAAATTTCGTCGTGTTAACTGCCGCAGGAGAAGAAAGGGGAACAGAAACTATCACCACCGAAATCAAAAACACGTTTTTAAAATGTCCCACTAAAGTTAAATTTTATTTACTAAATTTTAGTCCAAACCATGACGTTCTGATTGGTTCCGAACTCATGGATGACCTTAACTTTAAAATAGATTTTGAAAATAGACACATTAAATCAGACTATAGTGAATTTAACTTCATATTGAATAGGGACTCCCTCCCGATTGAACTCAAGAAAGGAGAAAATATAGCAGAAATACCTAAGGGAAAAAATTTTTATATAGATTATAAAACGGACGGACTGGAAATACCCCCAGGAATATATAGGGATAAAATAAAAATTATTAGTGATAAAAGCGGAACAGTCAAATTGCCTCTAATGCATTTCCAAGAAGTGGAAATAGTGAACCCACCAATAGATAAGGAAGACAAAAATATAAACGAGCTGGTTAGAGTTGAACATATTCCTCCGCAACATAGGTCTGAATTATTAAAACTGTTGGAACAATATCCTGCCATATTTAAAACAGAAAAAGATGCATTATCAGCGACGGATCTAGTGGAACACCAAATAAAAACCAAAACGGATGATCCAATTTATTCTAGAAATTATAGATACCCGCAGCAATTCAGGGAACAAATAAGAGAAGAAATAAATAAAATGCTAGAAAACAAAATAATTACTCCCAGTAACTCACCCTATAATTCACCCGTTTGGGTAGTTCCTAAAAAAGCCGATGCATCAGGGCAGAAGAAAATAAGAATGGTGATCGATTACAGAAAACTCAACAGTCAAACGATCCCAGACCGATACCCCCTGCCGAATATTGAAGACTTACTCGGAAAATTAGGTAAAGCCACTATTTTTACAGCAATGGATCTTTGCTCTGGTTTTCATCAAATTAAGGTTGATAAGGATTCAGTTCATAAAACTGCATTCAGTACTGACCAAGGACATTTCGAATTCTTAAGAATGCCATTTGGGTTATGTAACGCCCCTGCAACATTCCAAAGGGCGATGAATATTATATTTTCGGATATGCCACATGTATTGGTATACATGGATGACATTATTATATTTTCTGAAACCTTCAACGACCACTTAAAACACCTAAAATCTGTTTTAGAAAAATTGAAAGCACATAATCTTAAAATCCAACTTGACAAAACGGAATTTTGTAAAAGAGAACTATTGTTTTTGGGCCATATAATAAGTGAAAAAGGAATAGAACCTAATCCAGATAAAATAAGAGCAGTCAAGGAATTTAAATTACCTAAAACAGAAAAAGAAATAAAAAGTTTTCTAGGCTTGACAGGATTCTATAGGAAAATGATACCTAACTATGCAAAAATAGCTTCACCTATGACAAGATGCCTACGTAAGGAAGAAACTGAAATAAACCCTGATTCCTACCGTGAAGCATTTGAACAACTAAAAACCTTAGTATGTAGTAGTCCCATAATTCAAGTACCCAACTTTGAAGAAGATTTCTACTTAACAACTGACGCCAGTAATTACGCCATAGGAGCGGTACTTGCTCAAAAGAAAAATGGTAAAGAATTACCAATTTGTTTTGCATCTAGAACACTAAATAAAGCCGAACAAAATTATTCTACAACAGAAAAAGAGTGCCTAGCAATAATTTGGGCATGTAACCATTTTAGGCCTTATCTATACGGCAGAAAATTTTTTATTTACACTGACCATAAGCCACTCGAATATTTAAAGACTTGCAAAACACAAAACGCCCGTCTTATCAGGTGGAAACTGCTTCTAGAAGACTACGAATATGATATCAAGCACATCGTGGGTAAAGCGAACAAGGTTGCTGACCACTTGTCGCGACATCCAGTTGACAAGCATGTTTCAGAGACACCCGAGTTCGACATGTATCATATCGCAGAAGAGGATGACTCATCTCTAGATACCCAACACTCTGCCGAGTCTTCAGATAATAGGATCCTTATCGTCGACGATGGTCAAAGACCTGTCAACGTAGAGAAAAATCAATTAGTCATCATGAAGGGATTTAATGAGGCTAAGATAGAAAAAGTATTTAATAAAAATAGAATTATTTTAGAACTAACTTATCCATATAACCAAAACGCAGAACAACTAGAACAGAAGTTATTGGAAATACTAAAACCCAATACAACTTATGGCGTTTATTGTCTTCCCAAAATCCAAGGAATTGAGAGTGAGACTAACTGGTACGAAGGATTGTATAATAAAGTCACAGACATTATCAGAGAAAAATTTCCGACCAATAGAATAAAGAAATACTCTTTATTATTACCAGACATAACTGACAAAACCCAACAAAAAGAATTGATTTTAGATCAGCATATCGGAAAATCATGCCATCGAGGAATAAATGAAACATATTTAAAATTGAAAACAAAATATTATTGGCCAAATATGAAAGACCATATCACCGATATCATTAATGCTTGTGATACATGTAATTCAATTAAATATGACAGACGACCTATTAGACCTAAATTTATGATTACACCAACACCTGAAAAACCTTTCGATTCAATTATGATGGACACTCTCCATATGAGAAATTATTACGTTTATATAATAGCGGACACCTTCTCAAAAAAGATATTCACAAGATATAGCGAGACAGCAAACGCTATTGAATCAATGGCAACACTGAGGAAATATTTGGTCCATTTCCCAAAACCATTAGTAATCACGACAGATAATGGCCGTGAATACGACAATAATTTATTTAGAGACTTTTTAAAATATTTAAAAATTGAAAAACATGAGACAACACCTAACCATCCAAATTCGTTAGGATTACTTAATAGAGCAAGCTCAACGTTTATAGACTTAATCAAAATAATAAATACTCAATCCACCGCGCCTGAAGAAGAAAAATTAGAACTAGCAACAATCGCGTATAACAATTCAATGAACCAAGACTTAAAATTAAGTCCGAACGAAATAACATTTGGAATCGGTAGAGACAACTACAATGAAAATCCAGAAGTTCAGGAATACTTGGTTCAAGAATATCATGAAAAACTTAGAAACACCAGAGAAGCTATAAAAGCAAACATAGAAAAAAATAAAGAAAGATATATAAACAAAAGGAATGAAACTAGAGAAGATATCCCTAAATTACCAGAAGAAGTTTTTATTAGAAAACCCAGTTCCAATAAAAAAGATCCAAAATATCAAAAAGGTAAACAATCTAATGGCAAATTTGAAACCGCTAAGGGTAAAAAGAAAAAATTACATGCAAGCCAAATAAAAAGGCCCAGGAAAAAGAAAAACGATTCAGGAAAACCTACTACCATTCAAGGCACAAATCAGAATGAGTGTCTAGCAGATAATGTGTACGCACAAAAATTAAATGAAGAAATCGAAAAACGAATTCAGGATTTGAGGGTTAATCCCAATAATCTTCCTGTTGCAGATTTTGAAGATGAAGGACTGTTTCAAGTTTCTTCTGATCTTAATTCTTCTGGCTCGGACCCTCCAGGTAGAAACGTTGAAAATCCAGACGCTGTCGAATGGCCCTGGGGCTTCGATCATTCAAATGAATTCGTCGTATGTGATGACGGAATGGTACACTTTCCTACATTACAAGAATCTATCTCAACTAAATGATGAAATCACAACAATAAAAACACATATTAATAGTTTGAAGACAGAAAAAGAATTTAAAATGCTGCATCAAATATTAGATAAGAGGTATGAGAGAATAACAAACCAAATCACCCACCTTATTAAGCGTAAATTTATAAAAAGAGAAAAACGTGGTATAATTAATGGTTTAGGATCTGCTCTCAGTTGGTTAACGGGAACTATGGATGCAGATGACAAAGAAAAATATGACACCATCCTACAAAAGGTTGAAAGTAATTTATATCACATAGAACATAACGAGGAAGCTAGGCTTAGCCTCAACCGGAAATTAACACAAGAATTAAATAAAGATATTATCATTTTAAATAACTTCAAAAATAATATAGAAACCAATAATAAAGTATTAGATTCCACAATCATCAAATTATCATATCATGACCTTTTAGCATATTTAACTCTCATAGAAGCACAATTACAAGAAACAGAAGACGCATTAGAACAATGTAAACTAGGCATGACACACCCCAGCATTTTATCGTATGACGAAATTAAAAATATCAAAACTCCATATAAAAATTTACTAACAAGAGACGTAGAATTAAATTGGTTATTAAGTAAAGCAATTTGTTCAATGTCCGATTCGGGAATGATTTATTTCTTTATTAAATTACCACTAAGGGTTGCCCCTTCGACTACATATTACATACTGTCATATCCCATTATTTATAAGGAAAACATTGTAACTATTCCAGTTGAAAATACTTTAGTTATAAGAAATAATAACCAGTTTTATAAGGGAAAATGTTTAAAATATAATTCTAACTTTTATTGTAATTACAAAAGTCTTAGTTTAGTAGAAGATAAGTGTATATTAGAATTAAGTAACAACCAAAAATTAGAACATTGTAAAATAATAGGAATTTCACAAAAACCATTTATTAAACTTATACCTAGCCTTAATCAATATCTCACTTTTAATTTATCTACTATTGAAACTAACATAACAGAAACCATGTTATATCATTTACCAATCACTGGTTTAATAAGCCTTGACAGAAACGAAATATTTGTAAATAAATCTATAGTTATTCGATACGAAGAACATGTAAATATACCCATAATATCTATGCATAATATTGATACTGTAATTTTTACTAATTATAGCTACGATGATGTAAATAAATTAGACTTAGGAACTCTAAATATAGAACCTTTAGAAGATTATTCTGTAATTACTCATTCTGACATTATGTTATATCTTACTTTGATAATATGTATATACCTGTTTATTCACCATATATTATTTTATTATTATAAATTTAAAAACATTTTTAAAAATAAGACTAACAACCCCACACCTCTAACAAACATTGTAACTCCTGATCACCCACCTATCAGCAATCCCATCGAGCTATCATCCTTTTGCGACGCCAGGTCTAGAGCGTGGCATTCCTACCTTACCGAAAAACAAGCATCCTAGTTCGGAGGACCTCACTTTTTAAGGGGGGAATAGTTATGGAAACGAACTATGCTGACTTGACATTCTGAGCAGCCTCCCTCTCCTCTACCTATATATACCCCCATAAAATCCTAGGCTAGTCAGTAAGCAAGAGATCTGTATCAGTAGTACTTAGCATGTCATAATGTTCATTGTTTGATTTGTTTTCTCAATAAAGTTTTTTTTCACTTTTCGACGGTTGAGTTTCATAATTCAGGATCTTGAGAATTTGATGTCAGTGCTTACTCACTGAGCTACTCCGCTCCCTACATTATTATTGTTATTATTACGAGAAATACTAAGATTCTCATATTATTATGACAAATAATATATATTTATTATAATAATAAAATAATACACATAAATCATAAATTTGTATAAAAAGAAAAATTTGAATTTCATATTATTTAGAAGAGTTAGAAATACTTTATTGAAGTTGGGCTACCCTACTGTATAGGGCTGCTCGATACACATTATACTTATCAATCTTTTTTTGGACATAGCATTTAATTACACTTGAATAGCATATATATATATATATATATATATCCTCATGCTCCACAAATTCTTTTCTTCCTTTTCTATATCACTCATCATCTACAATATTAATACTATACTATATCAACATTATTACTATTACACAATATACATATTTCGGTGAAACCGATACAGCACTAACTCTGAGATATATAAAAAAAAAAAAAAAGCTATTGGAATGCCGAAATTCCCCCAAAACTCAAAATTTACGGATCTCTCGAAAAAAATAATTATAATCCATTTGAAAGAACATTAAATTTCGTATGTACCTCATGTAGACACGTTAATATGTGAGATGGTTAAGTGGCTGTTAAAGCGCACGGAATCGAAGGCATATTTCAGTCGCAGTATCTGTCACAATCAACTTGAGCGCTTTTTATCTTTTCAATGCTTTTGATTCGGCTAATTTAACTATGTTTATAATATAACTAAAATGTATAAAAAAATACATTGCTTTTATATACTTTGACATCAAGTGACATCAACATTTATAATAATAAAAAAATTAAGGACCTAACTGCGCATTTAAGTCCGAACACTCAAATGGCGTTTCAAATTTTTCGTATCTTAACGATTATACCCAAAATTTTCCAGAGGTAAAAAAAAATTGAAAAAATAAAACATGAAGAAGATAAAGAAGTAGAGTATTTACCACTTAGTAATAATTTATACAGAGGCCAACCGATTCACAAGCAGATAAAATGTTTCCGTGAAGAGAGAAAATGTATTATGTATTGAAACAAACTGTATTTGAAATGCAAACACGTCCTGTTTTAAATCAGGGGATAGAATGGGATATCCCTAACAGGGCTGAGAAATAAATGCCCTAGGCGTGCCCGAGACCCTGCAGTCCGCTTGCATACCACATTATGCAACTATCCTTTCCCTACGAAACCCAAGCTCTAATACCATTTCAAGTCTACTGCAGTCTTTTCTCCTCAATTTCTTTCTGTCCGAATGTGTCTGGTGGACTTATCGTGGAAACATACATTTTTTAAAATCTTAAATTTAATCGTAATACCTTCCCTTACTCTACGGGGTGTTTCTGGGTTAAGTGGCCAAACTGCAAAAATGAACTAAGGACCTCAAAAAAAGAAAGAAAATTTCCTCTGAAAGTATATGAAATAAATAAAACCTATTCACTTGTTCTAACTACTTTATTAATTTTTTTCTCTTCATATTTTTTATCCACACCTGTCATAGTCTTGACAATAAGCAGATGTGATGTTAAAGTAAAGGAAATTGACATTTTAGACATGAGGAAAAATAGTACCCAGCAGAACCTCTTCCTGGTCTTGCTTTACTCTCTTACTTCAGGAAAGTAGATCTCTCATCCAGCTCCTTTTTAGTCGTCTTCTGATGGACATTTCAGCTGCGGCCATGTCATTAATAAGTCCGCTGTGATGTCCTTGTAGTTTAATGTGAAATCGGAAGTAGAGAGTACGTATGTGTTGTCCGATAGTTGGTTGTCGTAAGTCAAGATATGTAAGGTTTTGTTGTTTACGTACCAAAGAGCTAATATTATAAGTCTTATAATTTTGGATTGAAATGATTGGACTTTTTGTAAGTGCGTCTTTTTTGCATAATCGTAAATTTGTGAGGCGTTTAAGTAAGTAATTTGTTTAGTTTATGTCTGATTTTCAGTTATAATTTCAAAAAAAATGAGTATAGTAGACCTGGGCACTCTTGAAATAATTTATTTCTAAAATAATTCACATGGTTATTCCACGAATGAATTATTTCGGGAATAACGGTTATTTCTGAAATAATATTTCAAACAGTCAACGAAATAATCTCGATGGAATAACTCTGAATTTATTTCTGAAATAATTATTTCACTATTTTAACATTCTTTGGAATAATGTAAATTATTTCGAAATGAATTATTTCCGAAATAAATTATTTCATAACTATTATTTCAGAATTATTTATTTCATAATCAGCTTTTCGTGGGGAGGGGGTGGTGCAATATCAAATTCGACAGTATTTTTATAATTAGCGCCCCCGAAGACATAATATTCGACCCTGATATCGATTATTTCAGAAAAGTTACAAAAAGTTGATGTGAGAGGTGGTGGGGGGGGGCGCAATCTCAAATTAGACATTATTTTTATAACTAGCGCCCCCGTAAACATAATAGTTGGCCCTGATATCGATTATATCTGAAAAGTTACAAAAAGTCGATGGGGGTGGGGAGGGGGTGGCGCAATCTCAAATTCGACCGTATTTTCATAATAAGCTACCCCGAAAACATGAAAGTCGGCCCTGATATCGATTATATCTGAAAAGTTACAAAAATTCGATGGGGGTGGGGAGGGGGTGGCGCAATCTCAAATTCGACCGTATTTTCATAATAAGCTACCCCGAAAACATAAAAGTCGACCCTGATATCGATTATATCTGAAAAGATACAAAAAGTCGAGGGGGGGTGGGGAGGAGGTTGCCCAATCTCAAATTCGACATTATTTTTATAATTAGCGCCCCCGAAAACATAACAGTCGACCCGGATATTGATTATATCTAAAAGTCGATCGGAATGATTATTTCTGATTTCACATTATTCCTGAAATAATCATTTCAGATATCGTTATTCCTGAAATAATTTATTCCCGAAATAATCATTTCGGAAATAATGGTCAGGTTATTTCATGAAATAAATTATTTCGGAAATAACTATCGAGGTTTATTTAGGGATTTATTCCGGGAATATTTTTCAAATAAATTCTGCCCAGGTCTAGAGTATAGTATTTTCAGTCGCTTACTAATTACTTTATTTATTAAATGTAAACATTAACATGCATATTCAATGTTGTTCAAAGAGATTTCCTTGAGCATTTGACAGGATCGGCATCTTTCTTCAACAGAAGCAGTGGCAAAACTGCATTGGATATTTTTTTTTGGGGGAGGGGGAAAGGGTCCTCAACTTACTAACTTTTAAGGCTATACGGGATTTTCCCCGGCCAGGAGGTGTAGGCGGGGATTTAAAAGACCCCCGGCACCGGGACGGCATTGGATATGTGTTATTGATTCACAAGATTCAATTATCCTTCTTCGTAAGGAATTGAGGTCATTTACCGGACTTGCTTAATCATATCCCATATCCCAATCAATTGGGCTGCAGAACCAGTGGCTTGGCCTGCACGCTCTCCAGACCTGACATGACTGGATTTCTTTGTTTGGAGTGACATTAAACAAAAATTCTATGCAAGTCCGGTCAATGACCTTAATTCCTTACGAGGAATGACAATTAAATCTTGTTACACAATAAAACATATCTAGTGTCGTCCTGACACTGCTGCTGTTGGAGAAACATGCCGAGCCTGTCTTAATTCTCAAGGAAATTACTTTGAACAGCATTTATTATGAATGTTAATGTTTATATTTAATTAATAAACTAGTTGGAACCAATAAATAGGTTTTATTTATTTCATGTAACGTAAATAATTCATGACAACGAATATCTTTAGGTGTGAATATTTCCTAAATATAGGGTTTGCGGACATACCTTCAGAGGAATTTTTTTCTTGATAAAAAGAGTCTATACCGGTCCGACTATCAGTAGTTCCTGGTTCCACATTGAGACCGACAGCATGCATGTTAACATAACACATTCAGTTTTAACATAAGCATTTACACGTAGCCTATATATTTTTTTCCAAGAGTAAAAACGGATATACTTGTTGGATAAAAATAATATATTTCCTCCTGGAATCAGATAAGGGAGGAGGAGAGAAGCCAATATCCTTTGTTGGAAGATTATATTAAACCAGGAGCATCCGGTTTGTTCTGGAGGAAGGATGGGGGGAGGCGGCCGATCTACTGGGGTATTGCCCCTACCAAGTGCGATGGACCGGAAATACCTACCCTGCGGTAACCCAACTTGAAGGAACTTCTCTTTAATCCGACCAAGGAGGATTTCTTGTTATTGTTATGTTCTCTATAAGAAATGATTGTTATTCTTTGAAACTGTTTACGAGAAATTACAAATAACTTAAGTTTTTAAGAATTTCTTTGTTTTGCACAATCAATTGTCAGTTACAATTAACCCGGTATATATATACCGAATTTGCGTGAAGTAAATAGTGGTGCCTACTGTTTAAGTTTTCACATAAAACAGCAATGATTTTTGTCACCTAGTTTGAGACTATTATATTTTACATTTTCGTCTTTATGTGTGCCTATATGAGAATGTACGTATATATAGTTCCTTTTATTTATTTATTTTTTTCCATTACACCACAAATATCCTAAAATTTTATTTTATCTTAGTGTCTGCATATTATTATATAAACCACTGTAGATATTATTATATTTTGTATTAAGTTAGTTTTCTATTGAAACATATTGAATAGAAAACTAACTTAATACAGAATATAATAATATCTACAGTGGTTTATATAATATATTACTATTTATATTTTAGTGGTTATATTACTATTTATTTTTTTAGTGGTTTATATAATATATTACTAGTAATATGTTTGAGTAGGTAGATAAGTTTAGGTATCTAGGTTCTACGATAACTAGAAAAAACAAAATTGAAGAAGAAATTAAGGTTAGACTGAAGGCGGGAAATGCTTGTTATTTTTCTGTGACAAAACTACTTAGTTCGCGCCTCTTGTCCCGAAACTTAAAAATTAGAATCTATAAAACAATTATCTTGCCTACAGTTCTTTATGGGTGCGAAACTTGGCCGCTTACATTAAGGGATGAGCAGCGTCTTAAGGTTTTTGAAAATAAAGTATTGCGTAGAATATTCGGACCGAAGAAGGATGAGTTAACCGGAGAGTTCAGACGGTTACACAACGCCGAATTGCGTGAACTGTATCCGAGTAATATAATTGAGATAATTTCATCGCGGCGAATCAAATGGGCTTGTAAAGTTGTTGGACTTAGTAACGAGAGAATTCCTAAAAGGTTAATATTTGCTGTGCCGAATGGTAAGCGTCCGAGGGGTAGACCGAAGCGAAGGTGGGAAGATTGCATTAAAGCTGATCTGAAGGGACTGGGTTTGGACGGCGAACGGTGGAGGGAGGTGTGTAATAAGCGATTGGTGGTGTCGGCATCGAACCTTCGGGTTTGCTAAACCTTTTTATTATTATTATTATTCTATTAGATAGCCTATTGTTTACAAATTGTTTAGTTATGAATATATAAATATGTAATTTCTCTTCTTTATTTTTTTTTCATCACAATTAAGTAATTTTGAGAAGATTTTATGTTCATTTGTATATATATTTTATTTTTTATTTTTTACTGGTTACATACTTTTTAAATAATGTGTATAATTTTAAAATTTTTATAAGTTAGTTTTTGGCCAGATTTGTACTTTACTTTGTATTAACTCACCATTGTTATTCTAAAGGGACTTAGTCCCAGAATAAAGTTCAATTTTCTATTCTATTCCATTCTATTCTATATATACACAGGATGTTTCGTAATCACACTATTTTAGGTATGTGTTCACTAACACAAAATAAACAAAAAGTTCAAATTAACATGTATCGCCAACTCATTAATTAAATAGATATCAAAGGTTAAAGATTTATTATTTATTATTATTACAACAGTTAGAGTAACTATTCAAAGGGGCCTCCGTTTTATTGAACGCAACATTCAGCACGACGAATCCATGCTTCTCTGGGCTCTTCGTATAGCATCAGGATGGTGTGCTTGATAGTTACTGTGCCACAGTATTCACTCACACTAAAACTAGACAAACAGATAAGCAACTACTGTCATTGCTTATCGTTCATTTGTTTATCAGGTAATTGAAACCTGTTATTTAGTATTAAACACGTTAAACTTTGTACAGTCAGTCTTAATCTAATAAATAAATAATAAATCTCTAAACTTTGATATTTGTTTAATGAATGAGTTTGAGATACATGCTAATATGGATTTTTTTGTTTATTTTGTGATAGTGAACATATACCTAAAATAATGCTGTAACGAAACACCCTGTGTATATATATATATATATATATATATATACATATACTCAAGACAACATTATATGAGTAGTTATATACAGGAAAACCAGTCTTCGCTCAAGCCTACTCCAATATTTTAAAATATGTGTGCCTCTATTTTATTTATACTGACTAACAAAATAATTTGATGTTTTAGAGTAGTTGCTCACATTTTCCATGTTGATTAAGGTCTGTGGTTCCTTAGTACGAATATAAAGATCGTAGTGTAGTGTCACGAAGCCTAAAAACTTTCAAAATTAATTTTCCAAATCGAACTAGAAGTTCGTAATATTACTGAGTTCAAACAAAAAAAAATTCAGATTTATTCTAAATAGTTATTAAGAATATCATCGTAACATTCTTTGCACCTTATTTTTGGGAGTGCATGTCATATACATAAATTAAAGTCTTAAATGAGAAGAATTTTGCTAAGTTTCATTAAAACAGCCGTTTTGTCGCTACAGTCTATGGCGAGATACGTTTTTCCGAACTATTGACCTCTATTTCGAAACGAAAAGCCGAATAGTAATTAAATGTATATAAAAACATTTTTGCATTTGATTGCAACGTTGTATCAAAATTTCAAAGCAATTAATAAACACTATTTCCATTTTTTTGTATTCATGATACTAAAGCTCGTCAATAGCTACTGAACAAAAATAGAAAATCGGTTGAGAAAAAAAGAGACTGTTTTATCTTTGCCTATTTATATAATGATTTTGTATTTAATGTTTAATTATTAAAGAGTGGTCATTATCCTTGCAGAAAATATACTTTCTATAAACATTTTTACTAGTCAAAATCCTTGTTGAATTGCCACAAGTTCGAAGGACGGAAATTTTTTTATAATTGAAAAAAAAGATTATATGTGTTATTTTAATATTTCTATTAAAGCCTCAATTAAACTAAAAAAACGAAACAAAAAAAACTCACAAAATTCTAACTAAATCATAAAAAGAGAATGAGATTACTGATAATCAGGCGCCCCATTATTTTGCTCTGGAATAGCGGAACCGTATATACATAAAAGAGTAAAATAAATTCGAATTCTTAGAATGAAATTATTATTCTTATAATTTAAAAAAATGAGAGAATCTAAAAAATAATTAAACAAAAGGAAAATGTTATAAAAAAATATATACATGTGTAGCTTCAAATATCAGACCTATGGGGCTCCATCATTTTCTTTACCCCTACATAGAGGGCGGTTATTCTCAATTATGCAATTATCCCAACCAATAAACTTAATTTTAATTGCCAATTTCCTATTTATAATAAATTATATATAAAAAAGTAGATTATATTAACAATTAAAATTAAAAAACAACTATACCATTCTCATCCAAATGTAAGCACATTACCTTCACCCTTTGTCATAAATCATGTCTACCAGTCTATTTTAACTCCATCCAGCTTCCTTTCTCAGTTACAGTTCGGTATCTTGGCTTTCTCTTAGACAGACGACTAACGTGGAATCCTCATACTAGACTTAAAAGACAGGAACTTAACCGACGATATGGCCAGCTATATAGACTACTGAATAGAAAATCTAAA
Source organism: Nezara viridula (assembly GCA_928085145.1). Classification (NCBI taxonomy): domain Eukaryota; kingdom Metazoa; phylum Arthropoda; class Insecta; order Hemiptera; family Pentatomidae; genus Nezara; species Nezara viridula. The sequence goes on from OV725079.1 coordinate 169,378,809, forward strand.
CTTTCTGGTGAAAACAAATTACTGATCTACAAGACAGTACTGAAACCCATCTGGACTTACAGACTAGAACTGCGGGAAACAGCAAACTTTTTTAACATAAAACGCGTCCAATCCTTTCAGTCAAAAGTCCTTCGAACAATAGTCGATGCTCCTTTCTACATAACCAAGAAAACCCTACATCATGACCTCAGCATCCCATTTGTTCTAGACCTTATTCCAGACCAATTCCCCAAATTTCACAAGAACTCTACGTATCATCCAAATCCTCTTGCAAAATACCTATCAAGGACTAACCATCCCTATAATCCTCCAAGAAGGTTGAAAAGGCAGTGGCATCGCGATCTTTTGTAGAATGTATATATTGGAGTTCTAACAATGGCCAGATTCTCCACTTAAGACATCAGTGTATGTGGATAAACTGCTGACGATCAATCTCCGCTGGCTTTAGTACCAGTGATGCGTTTAAGGGAGTAGCGTAGGGTTCTCCTGAGTCCTGCTTTTCCCTCCATAATTGGAGGAACAAACCTGCTTCGGAGTTCCGTCGCCTGATTGTAAATAGCGTATAAGTATGCATGTGTTTTTTGCTTTGTTTTAATTTTCTTATTTTTAAGTTATTTAATTTATTGTATATCTTTTTTTATTATTATTAATTGTTATTTTGCTTTTATTTATTTTATATATATTTTTTGTATACTATAACTAATGTCCAAGTGCCAGACTGTAGTATTACTCAATAAATAAATAAAAATTAAAAAAAATACCATTCCCCTATTTTTCATAATAAATTTAAAAAATATTAATGCTTATTCATCCTTTTTTTAATAGTCTGCTGGTGTTCCTCAAAGTAGTATCCTGGGTACTATTCTTGACACAATTTATGAAGATGACATCCCAACACTGTCATAACCACGTATGCCAATGACACATGTGTCATATTAGTTAATAACGTCCATCGATTGCATCTCAAACTCTTCAATCACACAACACAAATTTTGAAGAATGGTAACAAAACTGGAGTATAAGATAAATTCTAAAAAATCCCATCAAATTACCTTCCTGTCATACAGCACTCTTTAACCATACTTAGGTTATCCCTGTTGAATAAATTCGATACTTAAGACTCCACCTGAATAAACGTCTGACTTGGAATCCTCATACCCGAGTAAAAAGACACAATAAAGGAACCGCTCGACGTTCCCGACTACTTCAGCATTTACAAGACACACCCTCAAAGCTTCTAACTCATATCCATGACTATGAATGAGAAATGCTTTATTAAATATGTATAAATTATAAATTTCCAAAATACAAAGAACGTTTATACGGCATAATTATTCGTCTGCCGGAAATATATGTTTTACAGGTACAGCTCAAATAAAGACTTTATAACAATTACATATACATGAATAACTGATAAATAATAAAACAACTAATACAATATAAAATAATAAACATTTTGAATAATTTATGTCTAAGCAATAATAATAAAGGAAAATTATGGAAATAATAAACAATAACATGAATAAAACTGACCATAAAAAAATTAAGCGGATCCTTGTTTATGCTGGGTGCAGCAAATCAAAACGGTGTTTCTACGCATGTCGAGTAAATCCGACAATTTTAAGGCATTCGTTCACAGAGGGGGTATTTAGAAGGGATATTAGGATATCATGAAATTCGATACGAATTTGACCAAGCATTGAACATTCAGCCAAAAAATGGAACAAGTGCTCCTTTACTGGTAGGATACAGAGTGGACAATCCGTATATTCCCTGTCAAGCCATCGGATGTAATTCAAATAATGGAGTTCACACCTGAGCTTGAACAACCAACTCAATTCGGGCCCTGTCAAATTCCAACAGCAGCCGCCTACGAATTTCAAAATTTGAATATCATGATTCAATTCCCTATATAATATAAAACGATATAGATAAATATACCTATATAATAGAAATATCCATCACTATAATAAGGCTTATTTGGACATATGGAGTTGAACTTTAGGACTCTACTTAACCATCGAATTCCTCTCGTATCAAATCTTTAAAATCCAAAATCCTCAATGCCCCTTACTTTGCCACAAATAAAATCATCCACAACGACCTTAATATTCCTTATGTTCCCGATTTGATCCAATCCTGATAACTACCCTTTCATAATAAACTTCCAACTACCCTAATCCTCTCGTTTCCAAGCTTCCTCTTCGATCCCTGATAATCCTCGAGTCGTCTGAAAAGAAGATGGCCTCGTGATATATTAATTTAGGTATTTTATTACAATACTACCAATGGGTAGATTCTCTATTAGTATTTTCATGCCATTGTATTTATCTATATCACATTTAATGGATGTATATTTATTTCTATACAGTTGTGAATTTCACGAATAATATAAAAATAAAATAAATAGAATTTACCAACTCTCATAACATTCACGAGCTATAGAATAATATAAATATGCTTTTTTTTATGTAACAGGAATTTGGAATGCGAGCGCCCTTCTTGGTAACCTCACATCTTTTCATTATCAACAGCAAAATAAAAAAAAATACATATATGGATTAAGATAAGCTTAGTTTTAAGTACCACTTTTGATATTTATTTATCAATTTATTTTAGTCTGTTATTTTACTCAGAATTATGACACTCCCAGTGGCTAAAAAAGGTTCCTTTTCTATACAGTTTCAAACAATTGATTAAAAAAGAGTACACGCACGTTGAAAACCGTTTTCATCGTATTTTTATTATTTTATGTAAGGTTTCAATTTTGCGAAAAATCGCATGCATATCGTTACACCAGTTGTTTTCGGGATTAGCAGATAACCAAAAGAGAATAGTTGTTTTAGATAAAAGGATAATGTATCGAAATGAAACCAATTTTTAAAAATTAATTTATAAAAACTTGCCGTTATAAATGTTATAAATCTATTAAGAAAAATGTGTAACCATATAAATGATAAAAATCATAAATAAATTAGTATATTAAAAAGTCATACAGACTACTAGAAATGGATTTGTTTTCCATAAATCTAAGAAAATAATTCAAAGAAGTATTCCTCAGAAACTTTTAAGACATTCATAAAAAAAAAAAAAATTAATAAATAAAAAAATAAAATAAAAAGAAGAATGAGGTAAGGAAAATAAAGTATGAAATTATGCTGAAAGAAACGACTCCAAAGCTAAGAAGAATAAAGTACGTCCGGAGAGATAGGACATTAAGCAATCCTCAACTTCGTAGTGAGGAAGAGTTGCGAAATTTCAACGAGGAGGGGGGGGGGCGGTAGAGAGGAACTGCCAACTGAGGAAGTTTTTGCTGCCCTAACCGCAACACAACTTACCCCGATCCTCCGTTCCTAAACTTTATCGGGGACCGATCCTGGGCGACCGCGAACCAGGAGGTTCTCCAGAACAGAACTGGAGTCGTAGCTATTAATAATTGTCAGGGCAAGGTGAAGAATTATCTGGTAGGAGACGAAGAAGTTTATGGCAGGAGTTACCGACTGTCAGAAAGTGTAGTCGATTGAAGATAATTGAAGAAGATGTCATACCAAGAATTTGACGAAAAAAATGTATCAAAATCACTTAAACTTTTAAGTAGTATAGTAGTAATATTTCATAGTTTTAAAACCAGTTATTGTCGAAGATTCTGTTCCACCATCAGTAATTTGAAAAACAAGGAATTATTAATATTAAGAGGAATGGTTAGTTTTTTTAGTCACTAAAACATAAACAAGTACTTTTATTTAGTTAATGGTAAATTAAACTCTTTATTATTTGGAATGAAACTACATAGTTGTTGAAAATTTTACATTGTTAGTATTTTAGTTTTACTTTCACTTACCTCACGTATTTGAAAATATAAAATTTTTCGTGATAATTTATTTCCTTATATCATCACGAAAAGTTTTATATCCAAGTTTTCAACAGAAATAAATGTTTCAATGGTCCCTGAGAAAGTCTCACAATTACTCTCAAATTTACAAAGTCTGTGTATGTGAGTAGCCTAGCTCAGAAGGTTAAGACTTAAGAGGGCGTCAACATAATTTAAGTAGAGTAAATGTACGAGTCAAAGGTGCCCACAGGGGAGTTTTATGGTTGCGACATAAGAATTTTATGAGGGGAGAGGGAGCACATTAAATTTTCAATTTTAAGAGAACATTTAAACCAGGAAATAAAGAATAAACGCTGCAAATTATTTTACAATGGTTTATTATTTCCATGGAGGGACGGGGTGGCCGAATGGACTAAAGCGTGTGCACAGCACCACTAGTTGCCTGGCAACCGGATAACAGAGATTTGAGATGATTTAAAAAGTACGAGTTCGCGTCCCGGTGACGGAGGGGATTTTAAATTCCCCGCCCTCAATCCCTCCCCCATAGCCCGGGAAAATCCCGTATAGCCTAATAGGCGAGGTAGGGAAGAACAAATAAAAAAAAAAAAAAAAAAGGTTTATTATTTCCAAACAATTATACATCTAAAGTAACATTACCTTCCCAGTGACAAATATAAAGAAATAAACCGTGATCCTAATTACTGGACTAAACATTTTTTTTTTAATCATTAGTAATATGCTAAAAAAATTAATATTACTTCAGTAATACATTCAAAATTTAAAAACCAAAACAAAGTATATAAACTATGTAGTAGAACAGTGAGTAGAATGCAGTAGAATAATGCCCTGATGTGAGATAATAGGAGAAGAAATTTTATATTTAGAGCTGGTTTTCAGGTATTTTTTGTTCGAACCTAACGGTATTTGCAGGGCAGAATAAGGTATTTCTAATGAATCCTAAGACAGCTGAAACATCGGTTTTTAAATATATGCATAGTTGCTAAGACGTTTCAAGCAATTTTGATCCATTTCACAAATCGCCCGAAAAACTACATAGAACCATATCAATTACCAAAGGTTTTAACCTTTATATATTTATATTTTATTATAATATTTCGTTACGAAATAGGTAATAAATTATACAATATCTGAACAATCTAATGCTTACAATACAAACTACAAGACATGGATTTTAAACAATATATAATATATAACAAGTCATCGTCATCGTCATAGAGTTGGTATTGACAGTAGAGGATAGAGGAAGGTTATTGATATAGATAGAAAACAGAGTGGGTGATGAGGAGGAACCTTGTGGGACTCCTATGGACAAGGGTAAAGACTCCGATGGAGGTACTACGATGTACTGGTAACACGGATTGGAACCGTTTAGGGCACTAAATGTCAGGGAGATATTTTTGAGTTTGGTAACGAGTATATTATGGTTTACTGAGTCAAATGCTTTGGAAAAATAAAGAAGAATAAGGATGGATATCATACCTAAGAATGTTGAACAATTACTTTCTTTTTTTTTATATAATCTATTTATTGAATAATAATACAATCAGCCACTGCCAGAGGGCTATAAGTATTAGGGCTAAATGTTCTCATTCATACAATATATACAAATAATAGAGAAATAAATATAAATATAAAAGTAAATAGATAATACTGATGAAGAAAGTAAATAAAAAAAATTAAATAAACACAATCATACCTATACAATATATACATTCGCATAGAAATCTACGAGCCAGGCTTTTTCCCCCACATGTGGAAGGCAAATCAAGACTCCAGAAGATCCTAGTGCCATTTTTCCAGCCGCATCACTAGTATTAGAAGCCAGTGGACACTGAAAGAGGACACTAGATCCGCAAAGGCTCAGGACATGAGTCGAGAAGCTGGACATTGCCAGGACTCCAGAAGCATATTTACAAGAGATCTCTGGGCAACTGCCGTTTTAACCTTCGAGGAGGATTGTAGAAATGAAGGGAGCTAGATAGGGATTGAGCTAGAGGATTTGGATGATGGATAAGGTTCTGGTGAAAGTTTCAGAATCTGGATGGGATGATGTCGAGGACCAATGGGTCACGGTGTAAGGTCTTATTTATTTATTTATTTATTTATGCCTCCCTTCCTTGCCTTTCGGCTACATGGGATTTTGCAGGGATGGCATATCACACACGTGCATGCCATTCCTGCTTTTAAACCACAAATTAATTTTCAATTTTGTTTTGTTTTTTCAAATATCTTCTTTTTTTTCATTATTTTCAATATATTAGTCTGGTGGCCTTCTATTAGCAGGTTCTCTTCCTAGATTAAAGTGGGAGGGTCCCAGAGCAGCTTTCCACCCGTACACAAAATCTTTGTAATACGGGTAGTTCTGCTCCGTTACTAACTCGGGAAATTCATCTTCCGTGAGGCCATAGATTCCCATTTTTCTTATCATTTCGGCCATCAAAGGCGGTGCAGTTGACGATAATATGCTCAGCCGTCTCCGGTACTCCGCAAGTGGGGCATAGGGGATCTATGTCTTTTCCAAAACTATGTAACTTAAAGCGGAAAACCCCCATGCCCAGTAAGGAATTGAGAGACCCAGTAGTCCGGGAGAACCCACTTAGCTTTCAAGCGACTTCGAACGGTGGGGAGGTCTTATTTGTGACATAATATGGGGCATTGACTATTGTTCTACGTACTTTGGATTGGAAGGATTGGATTTGATATTCGAATGTTTAGCAGTTCACCACAGTTCCAAGTCCGTGTGTCCAGAAAGGTTTCAGTATGGTCTTGTAGATTAAAAGTTTATTTTCAATCGAAAGATGAGATGTCCTGCTTAGTAGTATATAGCTATATAGTATATAGCTGGCCATATCGTCGGTTAAGTTCTTGTCTCTTAAGTCTGGTGTGTGGGTTCCTGAGTGGTATTGAATTAAAAAGAATTGGCGGAGAGGATCTGATTAGGATGGTGAAAGTGATATGTTTGCAATTCATTGGTTTTGATGCGCCAGTTGCTGCACCACTGCTCAATCAAGGAGAGGTGATATTGTAGGTTTAGAAATGCTATTTGAGAATCTGAGCGGGCAGCATCATCAGCGAATGATTATTAGTTTTCGAAAACGACTTTTTACTTTTTTATCCTCAAACGAAAAATTATTGACCTCATAATACATGAACTACAAAATATATAACATACAAAACATTGGTAATTTTATAACAATTATATATAAATAATGATAAAGCTATACTGACCAAACTTTCCAGAATTTTTGTTTTTAACTTATAAATTTTGTTATCTTAAATTAAATTATTTACTGGTATAAATCGTTGGCTGTCAACACCCAACATTGTTATGCAATAGTAACTTTTTGGCTTATAAATATCCTTTCACCTTAAATTGAATGTCCTCTTTGACGGTCAACAATGGACAGCACCGGGTCTTTGTTAGTTAGGGAGACCGAAACAGGTAAAATCAAATTGCCTGCCACCGGCCGAAGTTGACTGACGACAAGAAATTATATTAAGGCAGGTGAATAGGGTTTCCAACTTGACCAGCGTTCTCATTGATTGAGGTCTCTGCACCTTGATGGAAATATCTTCTACCTGGCCTCTAACCTGCCGTTTATAATAATGAATTAATGAATGAATAAATGCTTTTATTTGTACTCTTACATAATACTACTTATAAAAATGTATACGAAGGCAACAGCAATAAGCCTGTGTTGAGTTCCTCCAGGACACATCTTTACTCATTACGCGACTAAGCGAAGAGAACCAAGGTTTGTGTGTTTTGATCGTCCACTAAAAAGTATGTAAAACTTTTTTGAGCGAACTGCTGGATAGATTTTTTAATTTGATAGCTCAAACTATTTGGTGAGATCCCCCCAGAGTTTTGAAATGATTCTTATTCTTATTCAATATTCTCTTTTACCTTTTCATACAAGGATTTCCATCTGTCTCTGTCGAGGGCTGCTTTCCTGGCTCTGTCCATCGAATTCCTCTGTCTTTAAGAATTTTCTTGAGATTATCTTCCCAAGTAATTCTTGGTCTTCCTCTAGGTCGTTTCCCGCTGGGTTAGCCTCCATAATTTTCTTTGCTGAATGGCGGTCATCCATCCTCATTACATGACCGAACCATCTGCTCAAACGATTTGAGGTAAAAATAATGAATCATGATTAGGAAAAAAAAATGTGTTTAATCGATTTGCTGAAAGATATGTAACGAGTTTTCGAGCGAGCGACTGGATACATTTTCAAGTATGATATATTATATGGTGAGGTCTCATGAGTGTTATTTTAAACGACACGATGTTCATGTGTTTGTGGTGTCCGTTAAAAGGTATGTAACGATGTGCGATTTTTAGGTTTAATAGCTCAAATTATTCGGTGAGTTCTTCAGAGCGCTTTGAAAGAATTTGAGCAAAATCTGTCAAATTACTGTGTAAAGCGTGTTTAATCAATCGGCTAAAAGGTACGCAACGATTTTTTGAGCGGATGCCATGATCTATTTTTAACTTTGATGGCTGTTTTTGAGCACAAAATACTACAAAAAAAAAGTTTATTATAGATTAAGGATCTCGATTATTATTTAATTTGAAATGACATCATGTGATTAAGTTATGAAAATAAATTGTTAATATTTAAAAAATGAAATATGTAAAAATAAAAAAATATTTTTAAAAAAATACCATTTTGGGGGGGAGACTTAATCCCGAAAGTTCCCTCCCCCGTAGATCCGCCTGTGCAAAGGGTTGATAGCTGAACTTCATTGATTGTATTGACATAAAAAATAATGTAAACAATGATATAATCCCAGAAGATTGTGATCGAAGGTTTATTAATAGATTTCAAATGGTAAACGACTTGTTAGAAAATAGTTCAATTTTTGATATTTTTCCATTGGTCGATGCACTATGCGGCGTGAAATATTGTCATATTATATATGACAATATTTAGTATGACTTTCTTAATTATTTGGTTTTTGAGAACATTTCCCTCGATTACAATATGCAAGTCCGATTTTTAGTTTCTGATTTCTTTTAATCCAAATGTAGTCAACACGAGCCGATTCAACCCGAACGAGTGTTAAATAGTTAAGGGTTACGGCTCAACCTCATTCCCAATCCCTCCCTCCCCCCCCAAAAAAGTACTAAACGTGCCTAAACAAGTTTTCAATAAAAACTGTATGATTTAAAAACTCTAATGGTATCAAACGTTGATAGATTTTGAGTGTATATCAAGACTATGTTCAGTTTTTATAGAACTGTACACCAGCCTGTGATTTAAATGCTTAAATTGTACCTTGTTCAAGATAAAGCGTAATTATTTTCTAAAACCTCTTAAGCACTATAGTTACCACTTACGACACATTCATATTTTAAAAATATCTTCATTCATTCATTCATTCATGTATGGCACAACATCCCGTCACCGAGACTGGGCCTCCTCCAAGAGCCTCCGCCAGTTGGCTCTGTCTTCTGCTGCAGCTCTCCAGTTCCGCACACCAAGCAGGGTTCTCGCATCATAGGCCACGTTGTCCAACCATCTCGTCCTCGGCCTTCCTACCCGTCTTACGAGGTGCAGCTCCTCCATCATTATTTTTTTTGGTATTTCAAGGGTGCTCATTCTGGCCACATGCCCTGCCCACCTTAGTCTGGCCAGTTTAATATACGTGACTACGTCGATGTCTGCATAGAGAGAACTGAGCTCCCTATTTTTTCTTTTCCTCCAGACATCACCCTCCTTTACTGGACCATAAATCCTTCTGAGGACTCCTCGCTCAAAGACACTCAGCTTCATCTCATCCCTTTTGGTCATCGTCCAAGCCTCTGAGCCATATGTCAAAACAGGCCGAACAAGGGTCTTGTATATGATCAGCTTGGTCTTCTTTGAGAGGTACCTACTTCTTAAGTGTCGGCCAAGTCCAAAGACACATCTATTGGCAGCCGTGATCCTTCTTTGTATTTCTTGAGCCATGTCATTCTTGCTATTGATTTCAGACCCAAGGTATATAAAACTTTTCACTCTCTCAAACTTAAAAGAACCTACCTCAAATGGAGAGTTCAGATCAACCTCACCGCCAACTCTCATATACTTAGTTTTCCTCTCGTTGACTTCTAGACCAAGTGGTCTTGCAGCTGCTTCAAGGCTTATAAACGCTTCTCTGAGAGCCCGTTCAGACCTACCTACTATGTCAATATCATCAGCAAAACCAAGAAGCTGTGTCAGGCGATTGAAGATTATATCTTTGGTCTGAATACCGGAGTCTCTTACAGCTTTCTCCTCTGCCAAATTGAACAATAGACAGGCGAGGGCATCCCCTTGCCTAACCCCACTGCTCACTTTAAACTCTTCGGAGTCGTCAGAACCGACGCGTATTCTGCATCTCGAGCTGTCCATGGTCATCTTGATTAGGCGTACGAGCTTCTGAGGGATGCTTAGCTCCTCCAAGGCACAGTATAGTTGCGTTCTATCAACGCTGTCGTATGCTGCTTTAAAGTCCAGGAATAAATGGTGGGTGACTACCTTACGCTCCATAGTCTTTTCTAGGATCATCCTCAGAGAGAACAGTTGATCAGTCGTTGAGCGTCCTCTTCGAAATCCAGCCTGATATTTCCCCAGTTCCTTTTCAGAATACGGGAGGATCCTCTCAAAAAGAATGTTAGAGAGCAGCTTATAAGCACACGAAAGGAGTGAGATTCCTCGATAGTTAGCGCATTCTGTTTGATCTCCTTTCTTATGTATTGGGCAGATAATGGCTGTTGCCCATTCCGTAGGCATAGCTTCCTTCTCCCAGATGGTCAGCATTAAATCATGCAGAGCTTTCTTGAGTTCTTCACCTCCACATTTCAACAGCTCTGACTGGATTCCGTCCGGGCCTGGCGCCTTTCCATTTTTCAATTTCCTCAGGGCGTTTTCCATTTCCTCCTCATCCGGGGGTTCAATAGAATTCAGGGAGTCTTCCTTCATTACACCTACTTCTCCAGGCACCGTTCCTCTGTTTAATGCGCCTTTGAAATGTTGTACCCATCTCCTTAGTACGTCATCTTTGTGGCTTAAAAGAGTTCCATTTGTGTCTTTGCATGCCGTCACTCTGGGCCTAAAAGCTGCCCTACCCTCGTTTATTCTCTGAAAGAACAGGCGACTTTCATTTTGGCCTCGCAATGCCTCTGTGTCCTCCATGTTCTTATTTTCCCAAGCTCTTCTCTTTCCGCGGAATAATCTCTTCTCTTCGCGTCTTTTTCTTCTATATGTTTCTTGGGAGAGCCTTGTGGGACGCTGAACCTTCTTTCTGTAGGCTTCATTTTTCACTTTTACTGCTTGAAGGCACTCAGCATCAAACCATGGGGGCCTTCTAGATTTAGTCTCGTAGCCAAGAGCTTCTTCTGCTGCCTGTTTCATTGCGTTGCTGCATCTCTTCCACTGTTCATCGACCATAGAGCTGTCATTAATTACTTCTTCATTAAGTTTCGTCTCCACAGCTTGTTGATACGAATATTGGTGGTCAGAGTCCTTAAGTTTAACCACATCAATCTTCTTCTTTGGTCGTTGGTAGTGGTTTTTAATCAGCGAAATTCGTGATCTGACCTCAGGCAATGCTCAAATAGTGATCCGTGTCCATATTTGCACCTCTATAAGATCTTGCATTTATCATGTTGGACTTGTGACGGGCACTAATGAGTACATGGTCTATCTGTGATGCTGTTTGCCCATTTGGAGAGATCCATGTTGCTTTGTGGATATTCTTTCGAGGAAAAAGAGTTGTTCCAACAACCAGTCCGTGCAATGTAGCAAAGTTCACCATCCGTAGCCCATTATCATTACTGGTCTCATGCAAGCTGTGGGTTCCTATGGTCGGCATGAGTGCCACCTCCTTACCAACTTGTGCGTTAAAGTCACCAAGAATGATTTTAACATCATTCTTGGGGCAGCTTTCTGTCACGCGTCCAAGTTCTTCATAAAATGCTTCCTTATCCTCCTCAGGTGACACCTCTGTTGGGGCATGGCAGTTGATTAGAGAGAAATTAAAAAATTTTCCTCTAAGCCGAATGTAGCATAACCTTTGGTTAATGGGAGTAAATCGCATCACCAACTGTCGAGCTCTGCCTCTCACAACAAATCCGGTGCCGAAGATGTGATGCTTTTCATGGCAGCTATAGTAGAGTGTATGGTACTTCTTCTCCATAATTCCCTGTCCTATCCATCGGACCTCTTGGATAGCTGCTATATCTTCACAGAAACAAATTAAAAAAAGAATTGGATTATATTAGCAAGTATCATTGAAACTGCTACTATTAATGAGCAATTTATAATAATTATCTTAATTTTAGCATTATTTAAATGCCACAATAATTGCGTAACAATAGTGAATTATTGTGATTTTTTTTAAATTGTTTATTGAAAGACATTTTCTCTGAAACTATTAACCATAGATAGAGTTTTATCGCAGCTCAAATTGAAATTGATAAAAAATACTACAAAGCAGTTTATGTTTCCTCGAAACTAATAATTATACGCGAAGGTTAATCGTGTTTATCTTAATCTCAATTAGTAATAGTAAACTTTGGAAATCTTTAGATAGACCTTCTAAGAACTGTTTTGAAATATGATTTTTCTATAACTTTAATTGGTATAAACATTTCCGATAATATAACTAATTCCATTATATAACTATAAATAACGTTCATATAATCCAAGAGTAGCGGATCAAAAATTTAATTTTTGGGGGGCTTCAGCCTTCCTCGCGGCCAATGCCAAGAGTCAAATCGAAATTTTCGCTCTTATTTTAAGAAAACTTTCAGCTTAAAACAGTGAAAGCTCAAAACGGCGCCCATTTAAATAGAGAAACTAATAAGTAATGATTGCATAATTGTAAGAAAAATGTTTTCAACTTAAAATAAAATTGCACATCTGGAATATTTGTGTCTTTGACATTCTCTAAAGTGTAGTAACAGATGAAAATAACATGGATTTTGAATTTATTTTATTCCTGTGTGACGCTCCCTTACAAATTCGGCAGAAGTTTTTTGACATCTAGGTATAAATATAAGATATCGATACAATTTTCAATGATTTGAGTCCTCTGTTTTAATGGGCTTCATTTTGTAATGGCTCGGCTTAGAGCTGGCAGACAAATTCATATGCATCCTGATGGTGGACATTGTAAAGGTTTACGACTAAATGTTATATTAAAATAAATTTTAAAAAATCTACTCGGCTCTAGGTCTATAAAAGGAGAGAATAAGGCACTGACTTCTAACGCTCAATGCCCTGAGTTGAAATTAAAATAAAATTAGTTTTTCAAAACAAATGATTACAAAAGACGACTGATTGAGACGAGATAAGACGTCTTTTAAATATTTCGAAGCTGACACCACGACAAGTGAAGTTTTCTGGAACTATCTAAAGTTTTATGTTTTAAAGTCCTAAAATCTACTGTTTTTGAGATAATACAAGGGAATAGCTAACAGCTGCTGAAACGGGGACGATTTTGATTACATAGATACTGAAGGGAATACATTTAAACACTCAATTTTTAGAGTAATTTAGTAATTTTTAGAGTAAAACTCGAGCAATTTAGGTATTAAGGTCGACGATAATTAGAAAAACATATATTAAAGAGGAAATTAAGATTAGGTTAAATGCTGGAAATGGTAGTCAATTTTCGATCGCAATATTACTTAGCTCCCATCTCCTAAAAATTGACAAAACTATGATACTTTTTATGGTTATTTATAAAGCGAAACGTGGTCATTTATTTTAATGAAGAGAAGAATAGTTGGGGCGATCAGTCAAATAAGAAGGCAAAATAAATGATAATATTGATTTTGACTTGAAGTGCAGGCCTTCATCAGGGCTTAGAAGAGAACCAGATAACAAGGTACAAGATACATAAGTAGTGTAGGTAAAAAAAAAAAAAAGAAAAGTAAAATGAAGTTGTGAGAATAATGACAATAGTAAGAACTAAGAAATAAATAACAATAATAACCGTTACAAAGTGTGGAATGATAAATGATTTCGACACATTGTAACGGTTATTATTATTATTTATCTCTTAGTTCTTACTATTGTCATTATTCTAACAACTTCATTTTACTTTTTTTTTTTTTTTACCTACACTGCTTATGTTTCTTATACCTCGTTATCTGGTTCTTTTCTTAGCCCTGAACTTCGGGTCGAAACTTCAGTAAATGTCATAATAAATATTATCATTTATTCTGCCTTCTCATTTCACTGATCACCCCAACTATTCTTCTCTTCATTATTCACGACAGTCAACCATTTACCCATAATCAGTCATTTATTTTAAAGGATGAACAACGCCTTAGGATTTTGAAAATTAAGTATTGCTTAAATTAAGGACCGAAGTACGTGATGTATGCCAATCAACATAATTAAGATGATAGATTTGAGGCAATCCAATCCAACAATGAAAGGTTAATGTTCGTGGAGCCTACTGGTAAGTTTTCTATGGGTATTCCAAAGCGTAGGTGGGATAATTGAGTTAAGGCTGATTTTCCGGGGTTAGGTTTGGACGGTGACCGTTGTATGGAAGTATGCAGAAAGCGATTAGGTAGCAAGGCCATCGAAATTTCGTTATAGATAAGCCTTTGTTATTATTATTATTACTCTTTTTATATTTAAACGTAATAGACCATTAGAAGATTTAAGACAGAGTTGCAGAGGAAAGAAGCCCCGAAAACTCACGCGATGGCCTCGTTTGTATAGATAAATAAGATGTATTTTAAAAATATAAAATAAATAAAAGTGTACTCACAAGAAAGCCTTGGGGGATATGGTGACTATGCTGTTGGATATGAAGCGAACAGTCGACAGCTGAGCGGAACCCAGGCTGTCTGGTTCCACTGATTCCAAGCCGCTGCCGACCACGTCGATGTGGGCTGTGCCGGTGCTAGGGAAATCTGCAAAGAAATAATAATTTATAAAGAAAATATATAAATACTACTATATATAAATATAGTTCAATACTACTATCCAGGGGGCTCTAGAATACCAGGAGTTTCGATCGATAGCTTTGTATTAGTCTAACCTGGTTCTTCTTCCATTCTTCTAATTATTCCTAATAATATTTTCTAATAACACTTCAACATCTTGTTTTTTTACTTTCCTACCTATACTAAGTAAGGAAAGTATTGCATTCGGGTCAAATTTCCGATATGCAGCTTTCGACGGATTAGCCTGTTTTTTTTTTTTTAAAGGTAATGAAATTCCCTACAAAACTATATAAAAATCGTTTATTTTGGACAACATTAACGAAGTTACAGCTATTCAATTTCTAATGTAAGATTCCGGGTTCATATCCTGCTGTCAGAAAGGGGTGAATGAGAGAATAAAGATGAAGTGAAAGTTAGAAAATCTGTTGCTCGCACCACACAATCTTCACTATTTCCTCTGATTTTAACAGAAATTATTGTTTGACAATACTAAACTATGGCAAAGAGGGTTTGATCAGCAATGTTAGTGAGTATTGAAATTTATACACTGATCTACCTTAAGCCGGTTTACATTGTTTAGTTTATCAAATAAATCCTACTCAAATCTTATGTTTGATCAATTTCCAGGAAAATGTATCTAGTTCAATTATTTTTTGTTTCTTCATGAACATATGTAAAGATATAAAAACTTTTCTGAAATAGGTAGGAAGGTCGTGTGAGTGGACATACCAGATATTTTTTCTTTTGCTTCCTCACTTCCGAAGATAGGGAAGCATTGTATTCGTGCGAGAGGTTAAAAACAATTTTGTGCTCAGGATGGAAAATTTCCACTTGCGTTTTATATTTCAGACATCAAGAATCAAATTTGATTCGGTGTCTGTCTGACGTAAATCGATGTAACGGACATATCATATACTATCTTTTATCCGATTTTCATGAAATTTTCAGGGATTGTGTGGGTTAGTGTCTAGATGGTCTCATATCAATTTTATCAAATTCTAATCAGCTCTTCCGCTTACGCAGGTGCAAACGCATTTTCGTAGATATGCCAATATTTCAGAAACGGCTCGTTCGATTTGGTTCAAAGTTAGATAAAAAGTAGGTATTTATAAAATAATGATGTATGGTCAATTTGATTGAATTCTGTCCATTGCTTTCTCTTATATATGCGCAAACGTGTTTTCCTTGATACGTCTATATCTCTAAAACCGCAAGTTCGATTTGGCTCAAATTTGGAGGGAATTTAGGGATTGGTAAACGTAAAATGAAATAGGCATCAATTTTATCAAATTCTATCTAATACTCCAAAAAAAAATACTTCCGCTTTCAGATCAGGAAATGTGTTATTTGATATGCCTATAGTTTGAAAACGGCGCATTCGATTTGACCCAAACTTGGAGGAAATTTGGAGAACAGTATAGAAATTACTTAGTATCAATTTCATTGAATTCCATTTAATAATTAAAATTAATATAAATAATTGTTAACAATATAATGGCTGTGAAATGTGGAAGGCACTGATCATATGGAGTGGAGTTAGGTTATTACAATATTGTTATGGGGTTATAAAATTTTAGGTTTTATTCAAAAAGTTAATTTATACTGTATTGTTTGGTCGATTCCAAACGTTACTGGCATGACACTTATTGCCGTTACTTAGATTTCGTGTAATTTTCAGTAAATTTAAAGTAATTTTTACTCTGAATTTGTAAAAAAAAAAGTCTTATTTGTGATTGTGTTTATTTCCATTGAAGTTCAACCAGCTCGTCGTGGTCTCGATTTTCTCCTTAAATATCAAAATTGTGTCAACTTCACTCATATTTTTATATTCCAGCTTAATTAGTTTTGTTCTGACTGAAGAAAAGTATTGGTCTCGTTAACTCCGAACAAACAAAAGTTGAATTTTCCTATGGATTTTTGTTCCATCCATTTTACGAGTGAAAACATGTCTATTAAGTATATATCACTACTGTTAGTGCAAAAGCTCGTATGTAAAAGTTTTCAATTTTTATTCTATTTTTGATAGTCTGCAATTGATATAAGTAGTCTACTACTATGGAAAATAGCAGAGGACAATAAAATATAAAATTATACTAATAAATCATAAAGAAATAATTAGTTTTTATGCTCTCCTGTAAAACACTCAATTTTTACATACGATCTTTTGTACTAACATTAGCAATTTGCATATTCAGTATGCACTGGAAATATAAATATGGGAGACTTGAGGTTTGATCTTCCTTTGGGTTGGTCAATTGAGGTATCAAACTGGCCTCTCTGTTCAAGTTCAAACCTGTTCTTCATTGACAACTATGTTTTTTTTTTTTTCCGAAAAATGATTTTTCCTCATTCAAAAAGCTTAAATGGAGTTAGTCTCCTTCTGTTGATCTTCTTTTTCAATATCTTACGTTTTCGAACCGAAGAATTCTCCGTTTGTTCATCTTCTTATTAGCTATCATTCATTTGGAAATTTTTCAAGAACTGCTACAACTTTCATTTTTCAACTTAAATTTAAGGGGATTAATTTTTCGTTTCAATTAAATGTATTCGTATTTTGATGTTGTTTCCTTTCAGGAAATAATAGGCGATCTCTACTAAAGATTGCTGTAGATGTTCCGGGGTAGTGATGTGGTCTGATATATTAAGATAGACTCCGCTAGACTGGCGATGTTGCTTGGACGCCTGATAGCCAAATTCCGAAGAAGCTTTTTATTGAATATCTAGCCGAAGAAGATAAATTGGAAGACCCAAAGTGCGATGGGCTGATGATGTGGTGGCTGGCGCACGATCCATCCTTCGTATTAAAAACTGCAAATCGGCTGCTCAGAACAAGAATGAATGATGGAACAGAAGGCCTTGTTCCCACGTGGGTGATGATCACCAAAATGATTTTAATGATGAATAAAAAATATTTTAAAATTACTTTTTAAATAAAGCTTTTTCTTACAATAAAGCTTGCCAATATAGGATCAAGAAAATTTCAATATTCCTTTCGGTATAAATATTTTATTTACACAGCAATTCAATTTAGGTCAACTAAACCTTCAGCCTGATTCATAGATAAAACTATCTAATCTGAATAAACTATCTTGACCTATTTTTCAGAAGAGGAGAGTAAGATTTATTATTTAATTAGTGAAATACACAGTACAAATATATTTTTATAATGTGTGCGTTGAATAATCCTTAGTCCTTCAGATAATTTGCCTTGATGAAGGAATTCGACTTTTTGTGACCCTCAAAATACGTAAAAACCTTCATAGATGTAAAATAAAAAAAATCTGGTGTGTCCAATCACACGACTTTTCAACCTATTTCAGAACTTTTTATATCTTTACATATGCCCATCATGAAAGAGAAACAAATTGAATTAGTTTTATTTTCCTGAAAATTGATCTATGAAAAGATTATTGTATGATTTAATTTAATTATCTTTCAAAAATTGTATTATAAATTTTACCATAGAACATATAGTTAGCGAGTTAGGCCCCAAATACATATTCTTATAACTTTTTTTCCTAAATTTTCTCAAGAATTTAGTCCATATACGAAATATTGAAAGGACAATTATTAGAACATTACAGGAAAGTTTAATCAAAATCGTTAGAGCCGTTTTTGTGCTGCAGTCTATAGAAAAACATGTTTTTTGCGGATAGAGGATCCAATTTGTGTCACAGGCATCATTAGTCAAAACCCTACAAAATAAAAAAATAAGTAACCAAATCGGTTCAGTAGTTGCGGAGAAAATCTTGGCACAGACAGACAGACAGATAACTTAGGCATTGGAAAAATGTGATTTTCGGAATCAAGGGGCTCTGAAACGTATAGATCCGTCAAAAACCGTATATCGGAAATTTGACTCGATTGCAATACTTTCCTTACCTAGTATAGGTAGGAAAGTAAAAATCCTGTAATTGCTTGTAAATTATATCAAACATTTTCAATATGTCAAAGAAAGGTTACAATAGAATTAATCACGAAAAGATTTTTTTTTAATTCAGGGTATCTTTCGCAAAAAAATACTAAAAGTATATTGATTAGAAAGCAAAAATTATTTCTTTAAAAAAACATTGATATCGGGTTATCCACACGCTATAATCTTTTAACATATGAGTGGTTTCATATAAAAAACGACCATCTGTAATTTTCAGAAAATTGAGAATAAATCATTTTTTGTTTTATAGGTTCAATTCAAACTATTTCTGATTATTTAATTTAAGAATGTTTAAGTTGAATGAGGAAAAACAATCATTACAATTAGTTTAAACTGAAGCTATGCTACAAAAATTGGCTTTTTCTCAACTTCATAAAAATGACAGATAGGGTTGCCCAAATGCGAGACCGAGACGAGTCATGGTCTTGCAAACTCATAATTAGTTTAAGTCTTGGTCTTGCGCAACACTCTCGTAACAGTCTTGCAATTGCCTATTAGCTTATTGCTAGATATATTACCATAATTTTTTAGCTTTGAAAAACCTAACTAAGTCTGAATGAAAAATTAAAAGAGTTTAATGCAAAAGTATATTGGTTACACCAATTCTTTACATATAGTAACTAGTGTTACCCAAAATCGGTCTTCGTCTTGCACTATGCAGATCTGTCTCACTGTTCCAAGACCAAGACCAAACCTGGTAAAAAAACTGATTTTTTGAATAAAATTTAAAGCAAAATAGTTACTAATCCTTGACAATTTTAGATACTACATGTAAAGAATCGTTATATCCAATATACTTTTGCATTTAACTCTTTTAATTTTTCATTCGGTCTTAGGTTTTTCCTATCTAGAAAAAATAGTAATATCTCTATAGTACTAAGCTAATAGGTAACTAAAAGACCGTTGCGAGACAATTGCGCAAGACCAAGAACTACAACAAGACTGACTTTGCAAGACCAAGACTCGTCTCGGTCTCACATTTGGGGAACACTAATAGTACCTAAAATTGTCAAGTATTAGTAACTATTTTGCCTCAATTTTTATTCAAAAATCGACTTTTTTTACCAGTCTTAGTATCGGTCTTTCAATATTTAGGCGGTCTTGGTCTTGGTCTTGCAAAGTCAACACTAGAACATATGATTTAAAATCTGACATGCATACCGTAAGCGAGGGAAATGTTCAGAATTTCATCCTATTTATAAGGGGCTATTATTTATAATTTATATTTCATATTATGAATCTCGGCTTGTTGATGTTTTCACCTCTAAGGTATGGTCTAAAGCACACACCTTTTTTTCATGTTTTTTTTTATAAATTTAAAATCCATCAAATCGACGATATGACATTGTTTAAAACACTATTTCATTGTACTTGTTTGAAAGAAGGGAAATATAACAATATTTCATAGATACGTTTATAACCTTATGTAAATTTACTGTAGTTTGATAACCCTAGATCTCATATATATTTAAATAATTAGGTATTTATCGTCCATTTATTTCGGAAAATCATCATGTAAACTTTTAGAAAATTAAATTAGCGAATAATTTGATGGATTTTCCCTTTGTGATATCCCAGCTGTAACCTACCACACTTGTAATAGTGTGATAACTTTTGACGTATCAATGACATTCAAAAATCGATTTTTTTTTTTTACCAAACTTTGTCTTGGTCTTGCAATAGATAGGCGGTGTTGGTCGGCCGAGACCGATTTTGGGCAACTCTAATGACAGATGCCCGTCTATGCTAATGCCCGTCTAGGCCTCCCATATGTTTTAATGCATATCTTACCTTTCTTGTCTTAGATTACTCTAATCTTTTACATCAACGAAAGCACTCGAGATTATTATTTGAAGAATAATTTAATCTCCTAAATTTCTCATCAAAAAATTAAAAAAGTATTCTTAAGCAGGCCAATATCAGCAAACACTTAATATATATTATTTTTGTGATGAGGGACATGCCACACATATTAGATATATAATCAGCTCAGCATAATAAATCATTGCATTATCAGCATTTTTTACATTATATTCAGGGTCAAAAAACTGCTAATTATATTTCAAGAGTCAATAAGTACATAATCCCTTCAAAGATTAATAAAAAATATAAATATACAGTAAGCTAGATACAACGAACTTACATGCAGTCAAACATATTTATATATTTTTTTGAGCAAAATAGCATTTTTTTACGAATCCAAAATTTTTTATATCGAATAAGAGGTACAATTATTTCAATTCATTTTCTCTGTAACCAGCTGTATTCCTTTCCTAACATAGAGTGCCTTTATATCCAGCAAACTGTTTATGAAGTAAGTATATGAGATGATACATTATCAGATCCATTTTAGATTTCATGTAGTTTCTACGCTAAAATGTTTTGAAAAATTAATATCTAACATATATCGAAAACGAAAGTGACGAAATGCTAATACCTTTAATTGGTGCACCTAATAATGTCATCTTATATTATATCATATTGCTATATTATATTATATTATAGTGTATTATATAATGAGAAAAAAAGCATTTCCTAAGGAACTAAATGGAATTTGCATTAAAAATACTAGCAAAACTAATGTTATTTTTCAACTAGACAAAACAAAAATATATCGAGTATATAGACAGAATAGTGATGATTTATATTAATAGCATGCTCTTGCGAAAAATTCGCGCAGTATATTGTTAAGTGATCAAATGCCAAAATAATATGAACATAAAATAATGCAATGTAGGATAGGATAAGGAAACCAATTGTTGATTTCTTGATAAATATGATCGAAAAAGGAAACAAAAATTAATTTAAAACTTCATTAATGTTTGGAAAAAACATGTTTACAAATTTCAATAAGGTGTATCTTTCTTAAAAGATGTCGGATTTCGAAGATTTTTTTTTTCCTTTTGCAGGGAATTCAGTAATATTTTATATAATCATGGGCATAAAAGAAAAGTGTGTAATTTTTGTTTGTAGTTAAATAAAATAGTACGTTTTGGGATTAAAAACGCAGGGCCGGATAGTTCCGAAAGAACTATCCGGGTCTTGGTGTACGCATAAAAATATTAAAGCCCAATTTGTCCCGTATCGATCTACAGATTTACCACCGTTCCGGTATTGAAGCCTAGCAAAATGTTTATATCGAATTTATTTATTCTAGAAAGAAAAAACGAAATCGGACGGTACGATTCGCTAACCCCCGTGAAATTCTGAATTCAACGGTACCCCATTCCTGGTATTAAAGCATGACAGGAGCATTTAAGTATCCCGAATCCAACAGTATCCCATTCTTGGTATTTGAGCATGACAGAAGCTTATATTTGGTACAAAACCAATTTCGAGCCTTACTTTAATAATATATGTGGGGATTGACTTAAGTTTGTATTAAAATTAAAATAATATTCTCAATGTTTATTATCTTAGAAATTCTACTGAAAGTAGGGTAGTAAGTTAAGGTGCTGTGATGCATTATATTTATTTATTTAATAAAGTATTTGAATTAAAAAAAAAACGTTGACTACAGAAATCAGGAAATTCTATCCACCTTAAGGGGATTCACTTCCATATCCACTTAAAGATCTAGCTTGATTGGTAAGGAAATTAACTCCTACGAATATTTAAACTGAGTGTAGATATATGTAAACCTATCAGATCCAGAACGTAACGCAACACTTCTGGTGCTGACATTCACCAAAACACGGAACGAAATATATTTGTGAGGAACTGTTATGTGTAGTGATAGTCACCCGATTACTACGAAAGGTTTAAATATATGTACTTATTAGTTTTTCTACAGTCTACGAAGGTTTTAAAGTAGATATGGAAGTAAATTTTCTTAAAGTGGATGAGATTCCCCGATTTCTGTACTGGTTTTTTAAAATTTAAATATCTCTTTTTTAATTTTAAGGTTATTAGTTTTTTAAATGATGAAAAATTATATTCAATGTATAATATTAAGATCTCACATATCATATATGAAACCAATAAAAATTTGAGAATACTTAAAATATAACATACTTTTTAGCTTTAGCACATTTAGTATTTTTATCTTTAATTGTTTCAAAGCATTCATAAGATCTCACTGTCATTTGAACCATTTAACTTTAAAATAAGTCGTTTGCTCAATAAGCCATTAAGTTTAGCAGACGGATTACGAATATATTATACAATGTTTGATTTGTCAGCGATTTGAGCCCAAACTGTTTCAAAATACTCACGTGATTTCACCGAATAATTTAAGCCCTAAAACTTAAAAACCGATACAGCTGTTCACTCGAACACCGTAATATACCTTTTAGCAAATTGATTATACACATTTTATTCAATCATGAGTCAGTATTTTTAGTTCAAATTATATCAAAACACTCAGTGGATCTCAGTGAATAATTTAAGATATCAAACTTAAATATCGATCCAGCCATTCGCTTAAAAAATCGTTACATGGCTTTTAGCGGTCAATCCTCGCGTCACCTTGCTTAGTCGGGTAATAAATAGAAAAAATCCCGTAACACTACAACCTAAGGAGGGCTTTGGGGTCGTTACTTTCATGTTAATTATTTTACATTACGTACTGTTTCAAATCCGCCAGGGGGGGGGGGCTATAAGACCAAAATCACGCTGAATCTTCAGGTTTTCCTTCCATCTATGCCCACTTTATAAGGACTGAGTGTGCCTTAGGAATGTCTCGTAATCTCTGATATAACAGTACAGAAAATTACTTTCCACATTCATACTCAAAATCTATACCCAGGCCATAGGAGCACAGTGCCTTCCTTGCTACTATTATCATAAATAATATGTATGTTAATATTTTTTATGAATATAACTATTTAAGGAGAATGACGTTCATCTTTATCAAGCATAAATACAAAAATAGTAAGGATTGTAAAAAATGAATTTCACCACCATATATTAGTAGCAGATCCAGTTTTAAATTGGGGAGGGACTTTAGAACGAAATCTTTTTTTTTATATAATGAGGAAGAAAAAAAAAACAAGCTAACCTCCTTTATGAAATAATATGTGGGCGGGGTGGCTGAGTGGGCTAACGTGTGTGAAAAACAAGCATTGTCCGGCAACCTCATTAATTAAAGTTACTAATAATGAAAGACTTAGCGAACCCGAAGGTTCGATGCCGACATCACCAATCGTTATCTATACATCTCCTTCCATCAGTCGCCGTCCAAATTAAGCCAGACCATTCTTGACGCAGCAATCTTCCCACCTTCGCTTTGGTCTATCGCTCAAATGTTTACCAGTCGGCACACCAAATATCAACCTTTTAAGGAAAAATGTTAAATGAATTTGAAAATATTAACTGAAAATTGTGATTCTTGATGTTCATTTATGTAATAATACGAACAATAATACTTTTAGAAATATATATATATATATATATATATATATATATATATATATATATATATTGTAACCAAGATTAAGGAAGCACTGAAAAAAAAATAGTCTCTCTCTTTTGTTTCCTGTGTCAGATTACTAATTCATATTTTAGCATGTGCATGTGCTCTTACATCTTATATCTCTTGTATCTTGACTATCTTTTCTTGATGTTTAGATGTGGCATGCCATACTATTGTATATAGAATAAGTATCTTTTTTGTTATTTTTATTATCTTAAATATCTTCCTATTTATCTTTAATTGTATATAGTAATTATGTTTAAATTCTCTCTTTTTCCTTGTATTTTATTTCTTTTTATTGTGCATAGTATTAATTCTGTAAATATTTCTTTCTGTAAATAGATCTGTTAACCTTTTTTGCTGCTTTATAAAAATATCCAACCTAACCCCTTCTCACCTGAGCTAGCATGGTAGGATAAATGATTAATCATGGCCAAATAATGGGTAAGTAACTTATAATAATAATAATAATAAGGCTTAGCGAACCCGAAGGTTCGATGCCGACACCACCAATCGCTTATTACACACCTCCCTCCACCGTTCGCCGTCCAAACCCAGCCCCTTCAGAACGGCTTTAATGCAATCTTCCCACCTTCGCTTCGGTCTACCCCTCGGACGCTTACCATTCGGCACAGCAAATATTAACCTTTTAGGAATTCTCTCGTTACTAAGCCCAACAACTTTACAAGCCCATTTGATTCGCCGCGATGAAATTACCTCAATTATATTACCCGGATACAGCTCACGCAATTCGGCGTTGTGTAACCGTCTGAACTCTCCGGTTAACTCATCCTTCTTCGGTCCGAATATTCTACGCAATACTTTATTTTCAAAAACCTTAAGACGCTGCTCATCCCTTAATGTAAGCGGCCAAGTTTCGCATCCATAAAGAACTGTAGGCAAGATAATTGTTTTATAGATTCTAATTTTTAAGTTTCGGGACAAGAGGCGCGAACTAAGTAGTTTTGTCACAGAAAAATAACAAGCATTTCCCGCCTTCAGTCTAACCTTAATCTCTTCTTCAATTTCGTTTTTTCTAGTTATCGTAGAACCTAGATACCTAAATTTATCTACCTGTTCAAACATATTACCATCTATATCGATATCACCAGTAGTATCGCCATTTTTGCAGCTAACCATATATTTTGTTTTATCCACGTTTATTTCGAGTCCTAGTTCTTTACCGGCTTTCATTAACGTTGTCGTATTTAGTTTTATAGTTTCAACGTCTTCGCTTAACAGTACCAGATCATCAGCATAGCCCAGCACGGATGTTGTCCCGCCCAGATCCAACCCTTTCTCGGTTCGCATTACCTCCCTAATGGCATGTTCTAATGCCAAATTGAACAGGACAGGCGAAAGAGAATCCCCCTGTTTTAAGCCCGAACGAACCTCAAATTTTTCGGACAAATTATTACCGATTCTAACTTTATTGAGTGTCTCCGTCAAGCACATCCTGACTAGATTTACTAGTTTTTTTGGAATCCCCTGCTCGATTAGAATATTATACAGTTTCTGGCGGTCAATAGAATCGTAAGCCTTTTTAAAATCTATATACAGCTGGTGAACAATACCGTTATACTCCAATTTTTTCTCTAATATTTGCCGTAAAGAAAATATTTGATCAATAGTCGAACGATTCCGTCTAAATCCGCATTGGTAGTCTCCGATAATTTCCTCGGCGTATTCCGTGATTCGACTGGTTAAGATTAAAGTGAATATTTTATAACATACCGGAAGGAGTGAAATTCCTCGATAGTTATTACAATCCGTCCTCGGACCCTTTTTGTGAATCGGAATAAGAATAGATTCTTTCCATTCTTCAGGTAATTTCTCGTTCACCCAGATCTTTTTAACCAACCGATGTATTTTAGAAACTCCAGCTTCCCCGCATGCCTTAATTAGAGGTAAGTAACTTATATTCTCTATAATTATCTCTTTAGTGATGAAAGGCTAGTAATGCCAGGCACCTAACAAGTAAAAATTCCTGTTGAAAAGTATATTCATTAAAAATTATTTTATTATCTTTTAATTTATCCTTTTTTTCGGTCATAATATATATATATATATATATATATATATATATATATATATATATATATATATATATAAGTTAAGCGTCGGCGGACTCTAACAATAAAAAAAAAGAAAGGAAAGGGCTTGAAATGCAACACTCACGGTTTCAGAAAAGATACTGATTTATTCCTTTAGTAATCCTCCTTATATACATTTCATATGTTTATTTACATTCAGGACGGTATTAAGGCTGATATCGCCGGTCTCCGGTCTTTATCTCCCCCCCACCAGTTTACGAATAGGATTTTTCGGAAACTTAGATATTCCTAGATCGGAGCTAACGATTATCAGTCTTAACACCTTACAATTGTTTTTACAAGTATAAAGTTGAAAGAAAGTAAAACTCACTCGAGACATACAATAATACAAAGAAATAAAAAAAAACAGAACTAAACACAACACTTGCTTCCAAAAACAGAACTCTTAAAATCCTAAAAAAAAACAGAGAAGAAAAAAAAAATAATACACTTTCCTCTACTGTATTGCTATGATTCTATTTACACATAAAAAAAAATACACCATATTTTTGCTTAGACAACCAAAAAAAAACATATTTGTTATAACGTGGTGAGGGTACTACGAATCCGTTAGTTTATGTTCCGGTTCTATCATTGGGAGCTTCAATTGTTCAATGTGAACCGTTCTCCTCTTTCTAGGTTCATTAACGCTTTCGATCGTTAGTAGATTATGCTCCCTAATAGCAATCACTCTGAATGGACCCTCGTATCGTAACAATTGTTTCCCTCTGTTGGTCCCTACTCTACGGTACACTATTGTCCCGATCTTTAGATCACCCATTTGGTCACGTACGCGAACATTCTGCCTCTCTACCCGCTTCTCCTTTTCCCGCTTAATTTTCGCCGTTACTCTTCCCCACGTCTTTTCCATCTCCACCCTATTGCTCTGGATTTGCTCGACTAATGGTTCATTAACCGTTGTTTCCCCGCAATCTCGCCTTGGCCTGCGCATCCCGAATAGTACTTCCACGGGCGAAAATCCCGTGACGGAGTGAATCGAGTGGTTGTAGGCTGTTACCGCTTTCTTCATTGCAACATCCGGCTCCAACCCTTTTTCCCCCTGATACACCCGGATGTGATCACTCAGCGTGCTGTGCAACCGCTCAATGCCGCCTCTACCCTTAGGATGTCCCGGGGTGTTATAATGCCAACGAATCCCTAGTCGTTTCACCTCCTCCCTAATCGCGGCATTGTCAAACTCCCTACCACCGTCCGATGTGATCCTCTCGGGGACCCCGTAGAACTGCACCCAGGTTTGTAGGGCTTCCGCAACTGCGTTGGCAGACTTGTCCATGACCTGGTGTGCCATAGCTACCTTGCTAAAGACGTCGATGACCGTGACCCACTTGAACCCTCTCCAGGTAAATGTATCAATCTGGAGGTCCTGTAGTGGCATATTCCCCGTCGGTGTCTCTTCCTGAATCCCTCTGGGGGGGTGTCGATCATATTTCGTGCGCATACACACCTCGCATTTCCCTATGACCTCTTGGATGGATTTTTTCATGCCCCACCAGAAATACTTTCGACGTAATGCCTGCAGTGTCTCGTTCACGCCTCGGTGGTTGGTTTTCCCCTGGTGATAAGCTAATGTGACTGCCTGTTGCTGTTCCTCATCCTGTATAGTTTCCACTGCGTACTTACAACGGATGAGTGTTCTGTCCACACCAATTCGCTCGGATCTCCACATCCGCTTTATTTTATCCCATACCGTGTTATTCCCCACATAAAGATGGTGCGTCTTTCCAGGTTCCGTGGCGTCCTTCAGTGCCGTACAAATTTGCTCTTCACTCACCCCGGGTTGCGACCAGATGACGCGAATCTTGCTTTTCCCATATCTTCGATAATCTATTTTCATCATCCCTGCTACTCTCGTTTTCCAGATTACCTGACGATGCTTGTCATTGATGATGTCGTCTATCTCCTCCATTTCCACTGCTCTTTCCTCCGCTGAGCTCTCCTCTTCCGGGGACTCTCCCCTGTCATCTATACCGACGATATCCTCCGCTCCTTCGCCGTCGGGAGTCCATTCACTCAAGAATTGGCGCACGTCTCGCGATGGTCCTCCCCCGTCCTCTTCTACCGCGTTGATCATGATGGCCCTCGAGAGCCAGTCCGCCACCACGTTCTCCTTTCCCGGCTTATACACCACCTCTATATTGTATTGACTAAGGACTTCCTTCCATCGCGTGACCCTAGCTGAGGTTTCTTTAAGTTTCCCTACCCACTGCAGGGGTTTGTGGTCGGTGTGGACTCGAAACTTCCTCCCAAATACGTATGGCCTGAAATGGTCGATAGCCCACACTATCGCGAGTAGCTCCCTCTCCAAAGCGCTGTATCGCGATTCCGCACCCGTAAGCCGACGGCTCGCGTATGCTATCGGTCGTTCACCCTCACTCCCCCCCTGGGACAAAACGGCCCCTAACGCGTATTCGCTCGCATCGGTGGTTATATTAAAGAGCTTCTCAAAATCCGGGAACGCTAACACCGGCTCTGTCAGCAACCTATTCATACATTTTCGGATATTATTCTCCATCTCTGGTGTCACCACAATCTTCGCGCCTTTCTTCAGCAAATTGTTAATGGGTACCAAATACTCTGCCATCTCAGGTACGAATCTCCGGTAGTAGTTCAGCGTCCCAAGAAGCCTACGGATCCCCTTCACGTCCCGTGGTACCGCCATCCTTGTGATCGCCTCCACCTTTGCCGCATCCGGTCTGACCCCCTCGCTAGAGATAGTGTGGCCTAAAAAATTAATCCGCGTTTGTCCCAGCAGAGACTTCTCGCTTGACAATTTCAGCCCGAATTTCCGGAGCCTCTCGAATACTGACCTCAGATGTCCCACGTGTTCGGTTTCCGTTCTGCTAAAAATCAGCAGGTCATCCATATATACCTGACATACCGAGTCATCGATACCCCTCAAAAATTCGTCCATCAGACGCTGAAATGTTATGGGCGCATTCTTCAGACCAAACGGCATTCTTGTGAATTCATAATGCCCCCTTTCGAATGTGAACGCTGTTTTGTGTTGGTCTTCCGGGTGCATCCGTATTTGGTGATATCCCGCCTTAAGGTCCAACGTGCTAAAGACCACGGCTCCACTCAACCTATCCAGTATATCTTCGAATCTGGGGATCGGGTACTTCTCGTCTACCGTGTTATCGTTCAATTTACGATAGTCTACTACCACCCTGTATTTTTCCTTATTATCCCCCGGTGCTGCCTTCTTCTTCACCGCCCACAGGGGACTATTGAATGGTGAGGTGCTATCAACTATGATCCCTTGTTCTTTTAGACTATCTAGCTCCTCTCGAATATGCTGCCTCAACGCCTGCGGGTATCTTCTCTCTTTCACGTAAGTTACCCTATCCTGCTTCAGTGGGATTTCATGCACCGTCCTCCCTGTTACCCCTAATACCTCACCTTCCCTGAAGAAAATGTCCCTAAACTCCTCCTGTAGCAACTTCCTCCAGTCCTCCACTCTGTTCACCGCCCCTATCCGCACCCTTCTTTCTCTCGCGACCCCTATACATCCGAACTTCCTCTTTCCCAACCTAACACTCCAGGCTCCTCTACGATTCCTAATGCTCGCCCCTACCTGCCCCAACAAATCGCACCCCACTATGACCTGGTATTCCCGAGTCATGTTTTTTACTACGTGTACCTTCAGTTCGCCCTCTTTTCCTGCCCACCGATCAAGTCTTATTGTCGCTTCTCCCTCTACGCTACAGGGGCCACCCAGAGTGATTAGTTGGCAATCGCATTTTTGGATCCGGAGTGCCCTCTCACTCCCGCACACTTTCCCTAACGCCCCTCTGGTCATAATAGTGCTCGAGCTCCCGGTATCCACGAGGCACTTTACTCCCCCGTCTACCTCGATAATTGGCAACCAGCATGGCTTACCTCGGATGTTGTTGCATGTTGCTGTGCGGTCGCCTCTCTGCTGCCACACTCCTCAGATGCCGCCCAGCTTCCTCCTCCCCGCCGCCGTTCGTCGCTGCTCGGTCCGTTGGCTGCTCCTGCCTCCTTCGCCTCCACTGCTACCTGGTTCGTCCGTCTCTGTCCCCGAAGTTCCCGACTCCTCGGTTGCCTCTCCCGAAGATCCGTCCTTCCGCTGCATCCTAGCCCGTCTTGTCAGCTTCTGCGTGTTTACTTCCATGGGCTCGTCTTGAGTTCTTTCTCTCCTCCGGAATATGTACGGGCACTGCCTAGCAATATGCCCTTCGGTACCGCACTCGAAACATCTAGTGCGCGGACATTGTGCAACTAAATGTCCTGGCTTTCCGCACCCATGACATTTCCTGTCTTCCCTGCGGGGTCCATTCCTCGGCCTCACTTGTCCGGATCTTTTTTCACCCATCCTGACCTTTTCTCCGCTCGGCTGTACCGTTTCTCTCCTCTTCCAACCCATCGGGGCTGTCCGGGGTCGTCTGTCATTCACCCGGATCCACCCTGGTTCTTCCACGTCCATCCGAGTCTCTTCTTCCCTTGCGCTTAGGTCGATCATTTCCTGGGCACACTCGAGGAATGATCTCTCCCTGGGCAATCCGTCTCTCCTTCCCGTTTCCTTCGCCAACTGGACCTTGAGTATCGTCGAGAGGAACTCCATCCTGGCTTCCACCTCTCCCACACTCATTGTTTCGCGCATTTTCTCCGTTATGCGGTTGTACTTTGCCACTAGTACCCCCGCATACTGGCCCCTCGTCTGACGTTGGGACCGGCGCTCCCTAAACATTTGGAAGATGTCTTCCTCCGGCGTCCATCTGCCTCCTCCGAAGGCCTTCTTCAGTCGCTCCTTAATCACCGGCCATGGTGTCTCCTCGTCCGCCTGAATTTGGTTCAGGATGCTCCTCCTTACTCGGCACACCAGAGCCGCTTTCAACGCTTCCGCGTCCCCTAGGTTTACCAGGTCCTCCGCCACCTTTACCTCTATTCTAGACATGAGGCGGTCTCCGCCTTTCAGGAAATGGTTGAGCTCACCTACCTCGCCACCGAAGCGTTCCAGGTCCGCAATGGCTCTTCGAAGGTCCTGCGTGGTCGCCGCTCTTATTTTCATCCATTCCAGCGCGTTAGCGTGCGCTTCTGCCAATGTGTCCCTCGGTAAGGGAGGGATCTCCTGGATCTGCGGAATCTGCGGTACCTGAGGTATTTGAGGTATCTGAGGCACCTGAGGGGCCTGCGCGATCTGAGGTATCTGCGGAATTTCTTGAGGTTGAGGGATTTCCGGGGCGCTCAACACTCCCGGCCTGATTAAGCCCTCTGTTGGCATTTCACTCTTTCCTTATGACTAGGAGAAGAAAAAAAAACCAAGAGAAAAAAAAATGACTTTAAAAAAAAAATTACTTCTCTGTTCTCCTGTCGTAGTCCCGGGTTTCGGCACCAGTTAAGCGTCGGCGGACTCTAACAATAAAAAAAAAGAAAGGAAAGGGCTTGAAATGCAACACTCACGGTTTCAGAAAAGATACTGATTTATTCCTTTAGTAATCCTCCTTATATACATTTCATATGTTTATTTACATTCAGGACGGTATTAAGGCTGATATCGCCGGTCTCCGGTCTTTATCTTATATATATATATATATAAAGACATGGTTATATTTAGTAACTGTATATGCAGTATTATTTTGAAATAAAACGTATTGTAATTGTTCAAGTATTTAGCTTAGATCACTCACAATAACAAATATGAGGCAACGAAAAAAAAAAAAAAAAAATTGGTAACTTCAGCCCGAAAGTCACTCCCCCTCCATACTGAAGGTCCGCCAGGCCATATATTAATGACTTGTAATAATTATTAATACCTCTTCATCCATTCCATTATAAATCATCAAAATTAAACCATATCTAGCAGAAAATACAGGGGATATAGAAATGGTATTGGAGGAGGAAGGTAAAAAATACCCGCATATTAATGGCCGCCTCAGGGTCTCATGAATCAAGCCACCTCAGGGAGATTAATCAATTTTTAATCAAACCATCAGAGGCAGTGGTCACGTCCGGTAGGCTGATGGCCTCTCCGGAAGCTCCTCTCCCATGGCCAGGGTAACGACTAGAGCGGAAGTGGTCGTTAGCCGAAGAGTTCTGATGAAAAAAAGTGGAGCCTCCGACTGCTTCGGAAATTGCCGATGATATGAATTTAATAACCGATCATAACCACATTATATAAACCAACAATTTTGTGAGATGAAATCGACCTAGATATACATTTTTTATTTATTTTATTTACTAAGCCAAGACGACCCACATACTCAACATTTACCCACAAAAGTTCCATTGTACGTTACAAACATTACTTAACACAAAATGCTACTTACGGACACACTACAAGGATTTCAGGATAACTAACACACTCATACAAGGCATGGCCACAATTAATATGCCTGATAACACAATTAGAAGGTTCAAAAGAAGTTTAAAATTTATATTAAATTCAAGATAAAAAAGGATACCGCAGTGCACTCCTCTATATCAATGCCTTATTATAATTCTTAGCGATAGCAAACTGACAAGTCACTGGTAATCAATATTCCCGACAGGTGAAGATGAAGAAGTAAAGACAAGATAGAAAGACTTTTTTAAATGGCTTCACAAATTTGAAGGAGTCGAGGCAAGAATTTAGCAAATCCAATAAGTGTTTTGAGGAAAAATATATTTAATATTTAATAGTTGACCGTTGCATTATAAAGGAAGGAGATGGCCCGGGGTGGCGGTCATAAACAGGCTAATAATAAACTAACGTTTCTATAATAACATAACGTTTCTATATCTTGTACTCTTATCTATGATCTCTTAATTCTATTTTATATGCAAATGTATATATATTTCTAATTTAATATTTCATAGATATAGTATTTTTTCCCTTATATCCATCCATATCTACAAATTTTAGATACTGTAATTTTCCAGGTTTTTCCCCATTTCCCAAACAAGTCAGCAAATTCCCCAATACCTGCACTTACCCTAATATTAAAGTTCGAAGTGAAACTCCTAGATGAACACACCTGTAAGTCTCTATTGTTATTCTTATAATTTTATTTACTTATTTATTTTTCTTTCTACACTTTCCTTTATATTTATTATTTCATTTTTCCTTTTCTTTCAATCTCTCCTGTAGATCTGTAGAAGTATATTCACATTTGCATATATTATATATTACACTACAACAATTGTTACCAGCTATTTACTTCAGTTTAGGATCTTGTTATTTAGCTTACTCTGTTTATATCTTAATGTACTTACTGTTTATAATTTTCATAAGCTTTTTCACATTGTTTATAATTTTTTGTCATAATATTATGTAAGTTCCAGTATTCTCCATCTTTTTGTATCTCGTCCGTTCTAGCCCTGAAGAACACCTTCAAAGTCAGGTCGAAACTTTTGCTTTTAATAAAATAGTTTTGCCACAATTCAGCTTGTTTATTTATGACCGCCACCCCGGACCGTCTCCTTCCTTTGAAAAATATATTTGTTTTAAAAGATAATAAGACTGACAACAAATCATATTTTTTTTCAAGATATTTCAACTGGTTTTGATAAAAAATAAACAAGACACTTCCAAATATGGCGGACAGTAGAAACAGGGAGTTTTGTATTTATTCCCAAACCTGTTTTTTTTTTTTTAAATCATGAAATTTCTCAACGGAAATAATTAAACCAATATTTATCATCTACTAAACAGGTATGGTTATTAAAAAATAATTTATGACAATCATACTATTGCTCCAATTTTTTTAAAAATCATTATTAGTGATTAATTTTTTTTCTTGAATAATAATAAGAAATTTTGCAACATTAGGGCTCTTATATGCTATATACTGGCGAAAGTAAATAAAAAAAAGTATAATAATTAATTATATAAGAAATAATAATACAAGTAAGTAAATTAATAAATGTACATTTCAAACACGAATTATATTAAAGTAAAAATAATTCATCCTGACCTACATTCATACCTATATAACGCAAGAAGTCACTGTAGGGTGTATAGAGGGCAATATACGCCCATATATGATAAGTAACTTAGTTAGAAAATGGTCATTGCCGAAACTTCAATATCATGATAACAAAAGTTTTCGGGGCCACTACCTTTTCAATCTTTGAGAATAATTCTAGGTATGCTTAGAGCTGAATGAATTTTGTGCTAAAGATTAAGGTTGACAAGTGGGATTCCGGGTGGAATACTGCCAAGAATATAGAAGAAGAAAAATACATTTTTTTCTGGGACTAAGTCCCCTTAGAATAATTATTAATACATTAAATTACAAGGCTATCCAGATATAAAATTAAAATAAAGAAAAGACACTGGTAGATATATGCAACTATAATTAAATTGTGATGTGCGAGTCCTCAGAACAAATCACTCTTGCATTTACATTCTTGAAGTCATAATCTTCTAGGAGACCTGGAGTGAACTCTTGTAGTCAACCCATATATTCATATTATTACTCTGTACTTTAAGATGCCATTTGTAACAGACATTATAAATAAAAATATTAATTATAAAGTCTTCACTGCCTTCTGTTAACTTAATGAAATGGCGAAAATAACCAGATCGTCTGTAAATTTCAAATTGGATAACTTATACCCAATTATAGTTATGTCCTTTCCTTTCCAGAATATACTGTTATAAATTGTAGTTGTTAATCTCAAATACGTTAAGAAATGTATTCTATGTTTATACAACTCTAATAAGCCCATATTTACTAAAATAAACGATATTATCGTCTGAGAAAGAAAATTAATTTCAGGTACTTAACATAAATAGTTAACGAATTTCAGTGAAAAAGGATATTTCTTTCTGAATAATTTCGTTTTGGAAACCTTAAAAAGTATTAAATAAATTTTAAAAAGTTTTACACGAATATCAAATGATGAGATTGGGGTGGGGCAAGAGATATGTGACCTCATAAAAACTTGCCACAACATTAGCTTATCTCGGTAAGAATAATGACACAGGCCTGGCTTGCAAACTTACAAAGTTTCATCAACATCGTTCTCAAAATTCCCAAATCAAAGAAAAAAACAAAAATACATTATAAAACTGAGAAATCCATATATTTCTACTTTGGTATAATTAAGGCGGAATCAGAGAAAAACAGGCCATGAGTTACTAAACTCGATGTATGACTGGATAATTAGTGGTCACTTAAATGTCCAATGTTCATATACGTCTTCCTCTAAAGTACCTTAAATGTGGTTTATTTAAAAAAAATTGACTATCTCATATTATTAAGAGTTACGAAAAAATTCTAAATTTAACTTTATTTATAATTAAATAAAGGAGAAAAAAAAAATAAAAATGCTTATCCAGGTCGAAAACGAATCTCCGGAAACACTGGTCGGAAGTCATACGTATAATATATCATTGCAAATCGAAGAATTTTAGAAAAAACAATATCTAATATACAAAGTTGTAGAAGGTAACATAAAGTGGAGAAAAAATTATAAATAATAATTTTTGAAAACTATTTAACGTAAATAACGTAATGTTTCAAAGAAATTAAATGAAATTCATTAACTAAATGTAAACTTTAAGAGATATTTTTAAGTTTGAAAATAGTATTTAAAATCTACCTAATCAAGCCAATGACATTGTTAAAAAACTATTCGATTGTACTTGTATGAAAGAAGAAATAAAATATAAAATCATTTCATGGATGTATAAAGCATATGTTTTTAACCTTAAATACATTTACTCTAGTTTAATGGTTCTAGATCTGATATTATATTTAAATAATTAGATATCAATTTATTCCGAAAAATTGTCATGTAACATTTTAGAAAATTAAATTATTGAATAATATGACGAATTTTCCCAACATTATCATGTCATCCTCTAAAGTACCTTTAATTTATTTTATTATAAATAATAACTATTTATCATAGTTAGGAGTTATGGAAAAATGCTAAATAAAACTTTTGGAAGAACTTGATAATTAAATATTTTCTTAACTTATTTATTGAAAAATATTACAATCTGTCTCAAGGACATTTATAATAGTGTTCAGCGATCACGTTCACACTGATAATTAAATAAAGGTGAAAAAAAAAGAATGAAAAATACTTATCCAGGTTGAAAATGAATATCCGGACATAATAGTCAGAAGGTATACGTATAATATACCGTTGGAAAGTTGTAGAAGGTAACGGAGAGTGACGAAAAAAATATCAACCGATCGTACAATCCATAATCAACCGGCGATATAATAAATTCGACTTTTGTTATTTTAATAGTATTTATGATTTGTCAGCTGTAATCATTTAGTTTTAACTCAGTTAAAAGTTCAATCAAAAAATTTTATAATAATAATTTCTATTCAAAGTTAAGCGGTAAGTGAAAGTTGTGTGTTGCCCGCACCAGATTTTTAGTTAATACAGTCGCCAATTTAAATAAATATATATAAAATTTAAAAAAAGTTTCTATGCCAAGAGCACAAAAACAAAGACATTTATATTTGGATAAGAAGCATTTATCAAAAGCAGAAGAGTTTTATTTTAAAGTTTCCGAACGAATGACTTAATCGGATGAAGGAGTGTCGTTCAATTCGTTTTATCTCGTATTTCACTACATTTAACAGAACTCGCGGATTGTGCTTACTTCACGAAACGCCAGCGTTAGTTCCTCTCTTTTGAATTATTGCTGGAAGAGGAATGATAAGAAATACTGTGCAAAAAACTTGTCATTCTTTAGCTTTTAGTTTAATTCACCTGGCTAATTATTATGGCTGATTCTTTTAGTTTTTTGTTTATTGCAGGATTTAGTGTTGCTCAAATGCGAGACCGATACCAGTCTTATTCTTGCAAACTCAGTCTTAGTCATGGTCTTGGTCTTGCGCAAGAGTCTCGCAACAGTCTTGCAGTTACTTATTAGCTTATTGCTATAGTGTAAATAACATGTTGGAGGTTTAATTGTA
Source organism: Nezara viridula (assembly GCA_928085145.1). NCBI lineage: Eukaryota > Metazoa > Arthropoda > Insecta > Hemiptera > Pentatomidae > Nezara > Nezara viridula. The sequence continues at coordinate 169,415,942 of OV725079.1, forward strand.
AATATTCTTTTGGCGAGAATAAGGAATATTCCTTCCGTTTTTATCGGGGAAGTAGATTATTTACACTCGTAATTATAATTTTATTTAAACAAAACCTCGGCACTGGATATAGAATTTTTGAGGACGTTTAACTGTCGTTAGCTGCATTAACCATTAGGTTAATTGAGGGCCAGATTAGATTCTCAGGAATCTAAAAAAATGCAGAGAAAAACTAAAATAAAGAAATTTACAATACTGCTACGTATCAAAAAGGTTTTTGATTAGTAGTGGATTTTGATAACGGGATGCCACTGGTAATTATTGAAGATAATTATCCAGAATTAATTAATATAAATATTTCATTAATAAAATATTGGTTAAACAATTTATGTCATTTGACATATTGGTCCTTGATTAATTTATTGGATTACTTCTCACAAAGGCTTGTTGTGTGTTTATCTGTTCTCTAATTACCAAACATTACCTGTGCTTATAATGATATCAATAGGTGGCATGATTAAAATAACTTTTATGTACAAATTATATTTATTTACAAGTGATATGAGAAAGAATATACATTATATTTACAAAAACTAATGAACTATACAATTGGTTGTGAAGGCATGATTCAGATGGATGGAATTTAAAATTACATTGCCATTAAATATTTAAACATCTTTGAAAAGGAATTGTTGGGAATTACTTATCTAATAAGTCGAGATCATCTGGACATGGATCAGGTAGGGCCAAGGCTTCAGTCTCCAAGTTGGAAGAAAACATCAGGGACCTCCTCAGTGCCGGGCAGTCCATCAGGCCTCTCTTCTATCAGCCTCTCCTCATCCAGCTGTCCTCAGCTGAGTCCCATAAAGAAGTGTCTTCTCCGCGAGCCCAAGAAGAAGTGTCTTCAGCTGCGTTCCAAGAAGAAGTGTTTTTCTCCAAGTCCTATATTTTCCATCATTCTTCATCCCCTCTCTTTTGGTAGTCTTCTATGATTGGTTCAATGTTTGTAGCAGAAGGGATGACCACACCCCCAGCGATATGTTGAACACACCCCTTTTAGCAGGTACACGACCGTTTCTTCCTATGCTTAAGAGTTAAAAGATTTTTGATCCTCTTTAAACATAAGACTGGTCCTTTGGTGTTTTTGCCGACATGTGTCGTCAAGTACTTCTATTGCTTCCATTGTTGGTGGGTGTGCTAAGAATATTTTCAAGAGTGCTAAAAGGTTACCTCAGGGGATTATCAGGTATCCCGACCACTATCTAAGTAACCACTTACAAAAGGTTGGGTCGGGGGTTTCAGGTACCCGCCCAGGTGTTAGAAATTATTTTTAAATGTTATTAATTATCATTAGGCTATGTTCAATACATAGCAATACAATTATTTTGCAACATAGCTCCCTAGCTTTTCAACGCAACTTTTTGGTCAATCATTGTACAAGCTTTCTGATGCTCTACCAAAAAGAAGATTATCGACTGAGAAAGAAACCACAAATACAACGTTTCCTGCAATTCTTCGAACGAGGTAAATACATGGCCCCTCATTGGCTCTTAGAGTGGACGATACAAATGGTCGTCAGAATTTAAATGATCAGGACTATTCGGAGAATGACCCATTACTTCAAACTTGAGGTTAGCAATATGTGGACAGACTACCTAGTCCATTCATAAATATTGATACAAGGAAATATGTACAGATTTCAACATGAATTTTTTTTTTCAAAAATTTTATTAGAAAATTAAAGGTGCCATTAAAGCAAACCATCAGCGAGGAAGGGCGTTGACCTCTTTATACTCTTCCAATGACTTCCTGGGCTTCTTTTGAGCTGTCCGCGTACACACAATCATTTCGGCAATTATATTTGTCTTCAATATTAAACATTTTTTCATCGCTAAACAAAACCTTTCGATGAAGACCTTAGGTGTAACGGCCAGGGAGCACTTTTCATCTATCCACTCTAATTTTTTTTTTAGGGAAGTGGTTAGCCTTTGTTCTGTCATTCTTCGAAATGCACCCATCCTAAGATCACTTTTTACTATGAGAGACATTGATCTGACAGAGATTCTGATTTTCCGAGTCATGATTTGTTGTTTTCGAATGCGAATTCTTATGATTCGAGCAGCCACTGCTTTCGCTGCATTTGCCGTTCTTACAATGCGGGGAGGGCCCGGTTAAGTCTGTCACATACGGCTGATACCCTAAGGTTTCAAAGTGTTGAAAATCTCTAACCTACATTTTCCATATTTGTGTGGAGGAAAAACATGGGGGGCCACCCAGGATGTGATGGGTCTTGCATATAAAACCTATGTACGCCCAGTATTGGAATACGGTTCTGAAGTCATCTGTACTGCGGCTGATGCATCCCTGAAAAGATTAGACGATCAACAGAACAAAGCTCTGCGTTTGATTTTGGGTGCACCGCGCTCAACCCCTGTTGTGGCTATGGAACTGCAGACCACAGTAGAACCTCTATCGAAACGGCGTGAGCGAGCTGCAATGTGCCTTCACGAGCGAATGAAAAGAATAGACCAAGAGTTTTGGGAAAAATACAAAATCCCCTCTCAACGGCTCAAGACACAAAAATCCTTCATGCTGAAGGCGATGGCACTACTTGAAGAAAGAGGGCTTGACTGCGAAGAAAGGGAACCATTTATACATCCACAGTTACCAATTCACAATCACGCATGCAATGCAGAACTGCAACTCCTTCATAAGGTGGATAAGAAAAAAACACCTGAATACAAGCTAAAAGCATTAGCATTGGAAACCATAGCTCAAAAGTACCCTCCTCAAGATTGGTTCCATATCTATACCGACGGATCAGCTGAATCAGCCGTTAAAAATGCTGGAGCAGGGGTTTACTCAAGAGAATTCCAAATCAGCGCTGCGGTGGGAAAAGATGGAACAAATTTCGACGGTGAGATAGCGGCGATCCTCATAGCCTTAAGAACATTGTCTAGAAGACGGGATCAGAGCGCTGTTCTCTTCATCGACTCCCAAGCAGCCATCCTTGCTGTCACAAGCACGAATGAATGTTTATCGAGTGCTATATTGGAATGCAAATCCCTCCTCTCTAACCTGACACACCGAGGCACCAATGTGGTCCTACAGTGGATCCCCAGCCATTGTGGGATTCCGGGTAACGTTGAGGCTGATATTCTTGCCAAGCGAGGAACAGATTTGCCTCAGCCGATACATCCAAAACCTTACGACTCTATACGGCGAATGGTGAAATTGGTAGTGAAGGAGGAAATAAGAAAAGTTCATTTCAGCAAAGTGGAAGGGAAGCGTTACGAGTGGTTGAAGGATAACCCGATCCCAGCTTGGCTGCCGAGAAGAGATGCAGTTGCCTGCTTCCGCCTGGCCACTGGTCACGACTATCTGCAGAGTCATCTCTACAAGATAGGCGTCGCTGAGGATCCTAGTTGTAAATTGTGCCATCTAGGAACAATGGATGCAGACCATCTAGACGCATGTCCTGCCTTGAGGGACATAAGCGACAAAAAATTTTCAAATATACATATCAGAAAATCGAAATTATACTGGGCAGCAAGATGTCGGATGGCCAAATGACCAACGAATGGCATAAGAAAAAAAAAAAAAAAAAAAAAAAAATATTTGTGTGAGGCAAGTTCAACTTTTGTAACAATATTTATGCCAGAACTAGGTACAACTAAACACCTTTCGACAGTTGTCATCGTGGATTGGTTCGAATCGCAAATACACCTTTCGACCAGAATAATCGAATCACTGAACGGTGCTCTTCTTTGGTAAAAACAGAAATCAGGAGATCAGAGCATTCATGATTAACACATAGCATTAGCAATTCTATCAGAAGCCTCAACAATTGGCAAACCCTCTTTTCAACAACTTATTACCAGCCAAAATTCCAAAATGTTGGCAACAACTCACATAACTTAGGTGTTTTATTAATTTCGCTGTAAGCTCTAGAGGATAAGGTCAACTCTAGCCTGAGGTGAGCCCTATCACCTTTTATATTACAGATTTAGAAAAAATATTCAGAAACAGACACAATGATTTTAAGCAGTAAAAGGACTATTATGAAGACAATGAAAAGGATTCAAGACAAAAATAAATAAAAAGGGGCTATGACAAAAAAAAAATTTGATGTGGGAGCTACTAAACATAATTATATCTTTAAAAAAAAAATCTATAAAAGTAATGTTGTTCGTGCAATTACATTTTTAATAAGACTTCGAGAATCACATAAGTCCCATTTCATGCAGGTAGTTAGTTTCTTTCCAATTTTTTTCGAAGTAATTATTATATAAATTAAAAAAAAAAAACATTAGGATTGAAGACTCCAAAATAAATTCCTAGATCCACTTGTATGTATATAATGACCTCTAGCAATTCCACAATCGTGTTCTAGGGAGCGCCATTTATTGTAGAAAAGCATTAAAGGCAATCGACAAAGTAGTCCTTGGCGTAGATAGTTAACGATTGGTGGTACCGCCATAGTACTTTCGGTTTCCCTAAGGATTATCATCTCTATGTATCTCTCTTTCCCTATTTAAACATGTGGTAATAGGATATTAACGGATTCGGGATGGTGTAAGGGAGAAGAGGGGGGAGCGCCTGGCAAAATCTCGCCCCGGGCGCCGAATACTCACGCGAAGGCCCTGATTTCGGAAAAAAACTGACAAAAAAATACGTTTGAAATAATGTTATTAACCTCTCATATGAAATAATTTAATATTTAAAGTCGATCAACTATTATTTATGCCGAAATTTATTATAAAATACAATTATTACACGGTTAATTTAAAAGGATAAGAATTACGTAATCAATACAAGAGTATTTTTCTCACATCACAGTCACTTGATGAAACAATTTAACAATAGATCTAATGATAGAAGTAATTTAGTCAAGTTCTGTTATCTCATACTGATAAAGCGCTCTAAATCAGAATTCAATTAGTAAATAATGAAGAATACCCCGAAAAGGCTTGACCTTCGAAAGCAGTTTACCCAAAAATATTTTGATCAAATGAATTACTTATATCAGTAGGATATATTTATTGTAATTTATCATTTTGAAGTACTTTAGAAGATAACTTGGCTGAGGTTCATAATCAATTCATATCGAAGAAACAATAAACTTAAGGAATATTAAATGATTTGCATTGAAATCCCCTCAATAATTAATTAATTAATTGTTATTGAACGTACGTATGGAAAAACTCCAAAATGTTGAAATAAATAGAAAAATGACCCTGCGACCTCGAAATAGGTAATACATATATTTTTTTTTGAAATGGACTCGATTTTATAAACGAATAGGAAAAAGTAAATATTTTAATGAAATCATTAATTATTCGTATTAAATAAATATTTTTAATTTCACTTACCTGTATATCAAATGGTAAGGGAAAATGTGATCGTGAAAATTTTAAAGTTTTTAGAGGAAATACACATTTTGAGGTCCCCCGAGTCCAAATAATCCAGTCCCAGAAAAATGGTCTGCGTGTCTGATGCTTTGTATTGAACAAAGCAAATAATATTTTAAAATTGTTAAGAGGTGCCGAAATAAAGTTAAAATATGCTGACACCAAACACATTTCCTAACATCAAAGACTGCGTCAAAAGGTGGAGTTCAAGTTCCTGCCTGGACACTGTAAGGACCGAGGATATATATATTAATATATATTAATCAAATGGAAATCTTGATGTACAAATACTATTTACAATAAGTTAAATATAACATGTTTAATATAACATGAATTTAATTAATGAATTTGAAGGTATGATTTCAGAATGTTTTGAGAATTATTGCCATGAAATATTCTAATAATATATATATATACATATATATATATATATATATATATATATATATATATATATATATATATATATATACATATAAAAATTAAAAAGAATAAAATAAGTTTTTAGTAAAAGTCATTTTAATTCTGCCACCCATTTAAATCATGATGATCACAGGTAATGTTATTAGTTAGAAAGCATGATATATTGAATTGAACATGATATATGGTTTAAAATGCAATTCAAAAATTTAATAATAGCCATAGCTGCATTGCCAGAAAATAATTTATATTTAAAGTAGAGCAGTAAGTGAAAGTTGTGTGTTGCGCGCACCAGATTTTCTTTTTCTTGTATTTAATTTGGTTTTCCTTTATGTATATATTTTATTTGTATATTTTTTATTGTATTTTATCCATTAAACCTACCAGCTAATTACATTAATAGATAGATAGATAGTTTATTGGCTAATAATATACATCTTTTAGCCATGGTATATGGCCCATTTGGTGTTGGTAGTTGTTGTTAGTAAGTCAATGAAAGCATATATGCATATATGAAAGATATAAATACGTAAACATAGGTAAATACCTATTGCTTACTATAAAATATTAATTTTTAACAACGAATTTTTATTCACTGCACTGCATTTTTAAACACTGCAATCACCTACTCTGGAATCAATTTCCTTACTGTCTGTAGACTTTTCTGTAGAGATATCACTTAACCAACTAGAATTATCACTTATATGACATTACTCAAAAATGTTGAAATTGGAGCAAGTCATTCTGTCACATAGCTCAGAGACTGAAGTTATTTGGTTTCTAAGAGCAGGTGAAGTAATTAGATTCCTATTTCCTACCTTCGATATAATAAATGCAGTTTTTGTTATTTTAATGGTCTTAATGATTTGTTATCTATAAGTTTTAAACTTTATCTCCGTTTAAAATGCACTTCAAAAATTATAGAATAGCATAACATTGCCAACAAATAATTTCTATTCAAAGTAGAGCGGTAAGTGAAAGTAGTATGTTACGCGCAGATTTATTTATTTATTATCAGATTTTTTAAAATTAACTTTTGTTTTATTGATGATATTTACAACTGATTGAGATGATAAAAATACATTCAGTAAATGTTAACAAAAGAATATAACAACATGAAACCACTTGTTGAGAAACTACCCACTGGTAGTACTCTAAAAATGTGTTTATAAAAGGAGATCTCGAGGCCATCTTCTTTTCGCCTCGGAGGATAAAATTAATTTAGATCCTTAATTCAGAATTTAAAAAATTGAATCATCGGATTTATAGATATTTCGATTTTCATAAAAATCTATTAGGATTCACTTTGGCAATGACCGAATCAATTGACGAATTATCAAATCATACATATATGTAACAATTTTATTTCAAAATGCACTTATATCAAATTGCCATAATAGTTCCAATTTTATGCCTGACATCGATTTCATGTTACATTCTTTATTACACTTAGTCAAAACATTAATTGGTAAATTATTTGCCCCATGTTTTTAAATTCTTCAAACGAAAAATGAATTAAAATTATCCTCCATAATAATTATTATAGCGAAAAGTGGATAGTCGAAATGAACAGCAGTATATTCATCAAACTGACAGATAATAACTTTTGAAACAAACGAGCCCGAAAATAAAATAAAACGAGAACAATTAATGAACGCAATAAACAAGGATAAGAATAATTAGTTTTACACAGAGAGGGGCTACCAACGAATACTCATTAACGAACGACTACCGAACTCTCTCGCATCAAAACACTCAGCGCTTGGGTCACGTTCGCCACGCAAAAAGACGATCAAAGGTTAAATAATTGGCGTAAACCTAATTGAAAACGTGAGCTCTCATTCGGCCCTCCGCCGCGTCACGCGAGCAGACCGAATAGAGTAATATTCGCTAATGCAGGGAAACCAATTGAAATTGTTTTCAATAACCGAGACTTGACACATGGAGATTGCGTGCAGATAGGTTTTCTGTTACGAACGAAACGCTTCCATCCAACTGCGTCACAATATCTGTTATCCGATATCACAATGCCATAAAGATAAAAAGAACAGCATACGAGCATACGATAATAAAATTGGCTATTAATTAATTTCATGAGGGAACATTTCATATACGAGGTAATCCCATAAGTGAAGTCGGTATTTATTTCCATTATATAAGGGGTAGGATAAAATCATTGAAATTTAAGAATTTTTCCCTAAAATGTCCATTTCAACAGTTTCTGTGAACCTTTTTAGAAAAAACATTTTTTTTTTATTTCTTAATGATATTTACAACTATATTAAAGAAATACATTTAGTAAATTTGAACATATTGATATAATGACGTGAAAACACTTGTTGAGAAACTACCCAATGCACTCTAATAATATGTCTACATTAGAAGATCACGTGGCCATCTTCGTTCCAGACACCTCCAAAGGTTATCAGGAATTGTAGAGGAAGCAAGGTTAGAAACGAGAGGGTTCGGATGATTCTGAAGTTTATTATGGAAGGATAGGCATCTGGATTGGGCCAGATCTGAAACATAAGAAACGTTAAGGTCATTATGGATGGTTTTAATTGTAACGAAGTAGGAAGCATTGAGTATTTTACGAAGGATTTTCGATAGTAAGAATTGGATATGAGAGAAATTCGATGGTTATGTGGAACCCCATAGCTCAATTCCGTAAGTCCAAATAGGCCTTATTATAGTCATGTATAGGGGTCTTTTGTAATTAATTGGAAGTTTAGAGCGTTTGTCTAGTAAGTGCTGAAGTAATCGGAAACTTCCAGCGGTTTTTGGTCGTTTCAGTCAAGTATGAGGGGGGGGGAATAAAAAGTTTTTAAAATAATAGTTGTAATGAGTTTTTTGTAATAAAGTTCCAGGTTTATGGTAAAAGTTTAAACCTGTATTTATTAAAATTGTGTTAAATGAAAAACAGCAATTGGGCTTAAATTAGAGTTATAATTTGTCTTAATGAATTACGCATGAGTATAATGGTTCATTTGTTTGAGAAACTATGAGTAAAAGTCATTTTTTAGATCGACTTTTTAGGAAAATCGATAGAACTTTTGAAAAAAAATTTCTGAAAAACCATGGTTCCCTCACTTCAACCATTCGACAATCATGTCTATACCATTTTAATAGTGTGTTTTCCACGATTGCCTTCAATGGAGGTACCTCTAGCTTCACTACTTCTAGGATCTTCCCATTGCATAGCATTTTAACATTTTCTTCTTCATTCCGTGAGAGAACTAAGACTTTCCTTTTGGAATCGCAAACAGTAAATACCTAAATTACTCTATATGTTCATATGCATTAGATTATATATATTTTATTTTCATTATGTCACCAATTTCGCTGTCAATCGAAAACTTTGTCTTATTCGTATTAATTTCGAGCACCAGCTCTTTACCGTCTTTTATCTATCATAGATGATAAATACTCAAGAAGCAGTCTTTTGGGACAACATAATCATTGTATGCTCTAACCAACCGCCTTACGGCCCGTCCTCCCCATCCCATCCCTTATCCATATCCCTTCCTTTCCCCCTCCCTATTTTATCTTTTATGTTTAATTTTTATTTATTTTATATATTTATCATTAAACGAGCGGAGGACCATCAACTCCAAACGCCTTAAGTGGACAGGAAGAGATATCATTTCACAATCATTACAACGGACCTCCAAATACCAGAGGTAGAAAAAGGTTAAGGTAATTCAGAGTATCGTTCCATCAGTATGTATTGGTCCGAATATGACACCTATCTCATGTTTTCTTTTTCAGAGGGATCGGAATTTTTTTTTTTTATTTTTAAAATGTTTTATTTGTGCCAACGTTTCAACCCAAACATGTGGGTCATCTTCAGAGAGTGGTTCGAGCACTGAATGCTTTTAAGTACTCACATTTAAATTTTTTTTTTAAAAGACTGCGTCCTGAATATTTATCACCCATGATATGTAGAATAGTTTAGTAGTAGAACTAGCTTCCTCCAATAGTCTTTTATCTATGTTTTTATTTTTATAGTGTTGCATATATCCCATCAGCGTACCCTAACACGAATAATGTTCCACCCAGATTCAAATCTTTTTCTACACCTGTCACTTCTCATGGCATTTTTTAGTGCTAAATTCAAATGAAAATCGATAATGCAAATTGAGATTTTCCTTGTTCTGTTTAATAAGTATGAAAGATTAACCGAGTGTACAGAGTACAAAAATGAGGGGTATTATAGTAATGGTTAAAAAGTTTTCGTCTTTTCGTCTTTCCGGGTATATCCAAGATGGCGAGGATATCTTCCAACCATATCAAAATGGATTATGATGGACCGCCTACGAATAAGCACATGATGGGATCCCTTCGGTATTATCTCGATTGAGGATTGCAAACACAATCAGCAGTGAACAAATCTCCCCCTTGAAGAGGTGTACATAAAGAGACGAATTGTTTGGACCAATAGCCATCGATATGGATGAGAGATGGTCTCCTATTGGTCGGTCCCTGTCATAAAGCGCCCCCTATCGGACAAATGGTAGCCCGCAATACCATTTGTCATCATCCATCCTTTGGCCCTCCTTCACCATCGTTCTCATATTTTTACTAACCTCCTTGAAATCACAATTTCTTTTCCTTCAAGAGTATTTATTCTCAAACGTATATATAAACATAAAGTCAGTTTGATAGTAAAAGTATTCATTACTTCATAGGAAAGTCAGTATAAACCAAGATAAACTGTATTAGGTATAAATTAGTAATAAGCTATGTATATGAGAACTCTTACATTATATAGCTGCCCCTCTCTCTAGTGCATTTGACGTAAAGCGACATCAGAGCAATCTGGTTATAATATATAATATAATACTACAATACAAGATAATACGCACTATTGGTAAAGCTTCATACTTTACGACTATCATAGTAACAATTTGCTAAATAAGTAATTAGCTTTTGGTAGATCTCTCGTTGTTGTAATTACGAAATAAGAAATAATCACAAAATTATTTTATTTTGTTTAGGCAAAGACTTTCCATTTCGATTGGGGTGGGGCGAAGGAACAAACAAAATAAAAATGACAGAAGTTCTTATTATTTGTAAAAATTCAACATAATTATTATGAATCTAGCAAATATAAGATTGCATATTTAAAAATTAATTTATATATTAGTTCGAAAGTTGTAAATTGTTTTATCTGCATATAGACGTACTTAGAAATATATAAACAAAACAATTAGATTTATTACAATTTTTACCCATTAAACATGGAAGAAATGAGGACAGTCACCATGACATAGGTACATTTCTATAACTTTTACATCTAAAAATGAATAATATCAGAAAACCGAGAAATATTTTTAACTAGTAGGCCCGTGCGAAAAATTCGCACAGCATATAGTTTTCAAATGCCAAATTAATAAGAAAATAAAATAATGCAACGTATCAAAATAATAAGAAATCAAACGTTACTTTATCGGTAGATATAATCGACAAAGAAAAAATTAATTTAAATCTTCATTTTTGTTTGGAACCAGCATGTTTACAAATTTCAGTAAGCTGTATCTTGGCTAAAAATTGTCCGATTTCGATGTATTTTTTTCCTTTTGTAGAGAATTTAGTAATCTTTTATATAATCATAACCCAGGGAAAAGTGTGTAATTTTTCAGTTATTCGCAAATAAAGTTTGTTTTCTTTCATAACTTGTTTGGCTGAATTTTCGGGGTGATTGGACTATTTTGCCGGCCTAAAGGGGAAGGAAGCCTTCGAAATTGTTCGCTAAATCTTGAGATTTGGTGAAAAATTAATGATGATATAGTTTGCCGATCAAAAACATCATCGATAAATAATATAAACTCCTCCTCTCTCGATCATAGAGACCTCAAGTCGACGAAATGAGACATGTATTCAATGACAGTACTAAAATTAATGTATGGTTGTGTGGATGCGAACCCTATGCCTTGCGTTATTTCGACAATAGTACGTTTTTGGGCTTAAACGCAGGATCGATGGAGTACTATCGGGCTGTACGCATCAAAATCTTCAAGGTCCTATTTGTCCCGTATCGATCTACAGACCTACCACCGTTCCAGTATTGAAGCCTAGCAAAATGCTTGTATCGACTTTATGTATTTTAGAAAGTCAAACAAAACTGGGGAATACGATTCGCTAACCCCCGTGAAATTCTGAATCCAACAGTATCCCATTCATGGTATTTGAGCATGACAGGAGCTTATATTTGGTACAAAACCGATTTCGAGTCTTACTGTAATAATATATGTGGGATTTCTTGGTTTGCACCACCATAATAAAACTACAATGTTTTCACAGTTTAACTAGTCAAGTAAAATTTTCTATAAAAATATATCTATAAAATATATTTATACTTATACTTATTAAATATATTTTTTTCCAAATTTATCGCAGAAAATCATGTGAAAATGGACTTGTACACGATAGAGCTGATATATTATCCCTGATTATTAATGACAATTTTAATAATAGAAATATTTAGGCCGTGAAAAGATAGTTACGTACCTACTTATAGATCTTAGCTCTAGTCCAGGTAGTAGATTTTTATTATTTTCTGAATCGATTTTAAGAATCATAACATCCTAGACCGAATTGATTAGGACGAGAAAAAATAGTAGGCCTTCCTGGCTAGGCTAATTTTCTTAAACGATTTTAGTTTACATATTTTTTTTTTTTCACGGAACGGCCATAGAGACCACGCGAATATCATGACATTTGGCTTCTTTCTTGTTTTTCCTTTCTTTCCACTTCTCTCTCATTATCTCCGAGTGCCGCCGCTTTCTCTCCTCCGTCCACGAGACTCCCTTTCTCGAACTTTTCTTCTTACCAAGAATCGTGATCTCCTTTAGTCTCTTACCATACCCCTCTCTGTCCAGACAGTCCCGGTCCGTTATTCCAAGTCTTTCCGTTTCTTCCTTCATCTGCCTGATGTATCCTCCCAAGCTTTTGTATCTACGGATTTTTTGGAATATTTCCTTGTTAAGTCTTTCTGGGGCCATTCTTACCATATGTCCGTGGAATTTCAGTCTTCAGATCCTAATTTCCGTTTCTAGATCTCTTTTGTCCTTGTATATTTCCTGATTGGATCTTAGCCTGTATCCTTCTTTTGTCTTTTTGGGGCCGTAAATCCTTCTTAGAATTTTCGCTCTATTCTCAACAATTTTTCCAGACTGGGGAGGAATGTGGTTTCCGTCCCGTATAGTATCACAGGTTCAACAACTGTACTGTAGTGTCGTATTTTCGCTTCCTTGGACAGGTTTCTCCTGTTGTATATGTTACTGGTTGCAAAACTTAGTTTTTCCAATTTGGCTATTCTTTCCTTGATACTTTCTTTTTCGGAACCATTATTACATATAGTCTCACCCAGGTATTTAAATTTATTTGTTACATTTATTGACCCGTATTTGGTTTCCACTGTTTTTTTCTTGAAGTCTGCGTCTGTGGTCATTAATTTTGTTTTTTCGTAGGAGATTTGGAGACCCGCTTTTTTGGCTATTTCCGCCAGTGTATTTATTTGGTCGATTGCCTCTTCTTCCATTTCCGCTAAAAGTGCAAGATCGTCTGCGTAGGCAAGACACCTTACCTTGACGTGGTTGTTTTTGGTCCCTATACTTGCACCGACATCATTGGTTTTCCACAATTCCTTCATTATGCTATCTAGTACCACGTTGAACAGTGTTGGGGAGAGACCGTCTCCTTGTCTGAGTCCCGTCCTTATCCGTAAAGATTTGCTGGTGGTTCCTCTGAATCTTACCTTGGATTCGGTGTCAGTTAGTGTTAATTCTATTAGTTTCCTGGTCTTCTGGTCCACTCCGTATTCTCTCAGTATTTCCAGCAGTGTCTTTCTATCCACTGAGTCGTACGCTTTTTTAAAATCAACCACCGAGATGTAGAGGTTCTTTTTGGGCCTTGTTTTGTAGTAGTTTATCAATAATTTTAGGCTCAGGATTTGTTCTTGACATGATCTTCCCTTTCTGAAGCCTCCCTGATATTCTCCGATTTTAGGGTCTATTTGTGGGTTTAGTCTGTTGAGTAGTGTTTTGGAGAAAATTTTGTAGCTGACGGGTAGTAGGTCTTGTAAAATATGTTGTTTACATATTTTATTCATTCATGTATGTACTTTAAATTATTTGGGACAAACGATATTCTCTTCTATTCAACAACTTTATTGTAGGGAGTCTCTCTTCTATGGCCTCTCACTTCTCCCCGTAGTGTGCGCCTATGCAATAACAATGATTAGATGCATATGTTAACAGTTACGATATATTATTTTTTTTTATTAGGAAGAATCAATTTTAAATATATGAAAGCATAATATAATGAATAGACGAAAGAAAACCAGACACATACACAAATGCAGAGGCTTTATATCTTACTATTTTTTTTTTTTTTATTTATTTATTTACATCCCTGCCGTGCCTGATAGGCAATACGGGTTTTAGCAGCAGTGAGATGTTAAGCGTTTCCGCGTAACAACACACTGCTGCTAGAAAAACAATATTTATAGACTGGGTCCATATTTCGACTACATTTCTTCTAAGTTTGGTCACGGATTTCTTCTGCTACTCCGTCCGGCGGCCTTCCAGGCGGTGCAGCTCCTCTTCTTCCCAAGTAGAAATGAGTTGGGCCTATAATGGATTTCCATTTTGCAATGAAATCTATAAAATGAGGATAGTTTTCCTCACTCATGAGTTGAGGGAGCTCCCTTTCAGTCAAAATGTAGAGACCGGTTTCCCTGAGCAGTTTTGCTCTCTGTGCCTCATAGGCAGTACATGCTACGACAATGTGCTCGGCAGTCTCTGGGACTCCGCAACTGGGGCACAAGGGGTCGATATTCTTTCCAAATTGGAAGAGCTTTGCTCGGAAGCCCCCGTGTCCAGTGAGTAGTTGGGAGACCCAATAACCAGGTTCCACCCATTTTGCTGCTAACCGGGAACCGATGGTGGGAAAATATTTTCTAAGAGTACTTCCTTTCGGAGTTGTTACCCATCGCTGGTTCCATTCGTCAAGGGTGTACTCTTGTATTATCTTTTTCCATCTACCTGGCTGTTGGTTAATCTTCTCACGGAGATTTTCTGGTAGACCTGCCGAGCCTTCTCTTGAAAGCTGGTGCTTTAACATGTCTTCCTGCAACAGGAGGTCGAGAGGAACACCTCCTGCCAGGACCTGTACTGCCTCATGAGACACTGTCTTGAAAGCTCTGGTGACGCGCAGCAGAGCCGTCCGCTGAATCGAAGCCAACCTCCTCTTCTGGTGGTGCGAGAGATGCAGAAACCAACCTGGGGACGCGTACCTCAGAATACCCAGAACTACACCTTTATAAATTGTCTTAGTCGCTGGGTATCTGAGGCCCCAAAATGCACCCCCGATACGACTGAGTCCATTAAGCGCTAGGGTCACCCTACTTCTCAAATAGTCCAAGTGAGGTGACACGTTGAAATTTCTTCCTATTCTGACTCCGAGGTAGGTGACAACCTCACTCGGACGAATTCTCGATCCTTGGATTATCATTGTAATAGGGTGAGCCCTATCAGTCTTGCCTTTCAAGAGGATAGCCTGTGTTTTAGCAGCTGACATCCGCAGTTTCTTCATCTCGCACCATCTTTCTATCAGGTTGGCGCACCGCTCAGCTTCTTCTTTCAACCTGGCTCTGCTGTTCGACGCCACCACAACGGCTAAATCATCCACAAAAGCTGTGGCGGAGAACTGCTCTTCTTCGAGCACACCCAGCAACTCGTCGAAGACAAGTTTCCACAGAGCAGGGCCAAGGACAGAGCCCTGTGGACAGCCTTTCTCCATACTATCTTCTACTTCGTAGAAATTACCTCTTATTCGGAGCGTTCTATCCTGGAGATAACTTCTCATCAAAATGTACAAGTTGCTAGGAGTCTCGTATTTCTGCAGCTGCTGGAGTACACTTGGCCACCATACGCTATCGAAGGCGGAGGTGATGTCAAACAAGAGGAGCATGACATACTTCTCCGCCTTCTCTTCAACGTCATGGCGTACTCTCAGCAGGGCATCTGCAGTTCCCCTGCCTTTGGTACATCCATACTGCCGTGGATGGGAAGCTCTCGAAAAAATAGGCTGTAGGCTCGTGACCATCATGTTCTCCAACACCTTACTCATAACAGGGAGGAGACAGATAGGCCTATAAGACTTTGCCATTTGTTTATCCTTGTCACCTCCCTTGTAAATAAGTCTGAGATCGGCAATTTTCCACTTTTTTGGGAAGTAGCCCCTATCTAAGCAATCATTGAATATTGCCAGGAGTTGATCTTCAATGTAGGGAATACTATTTCGGAGGATTGCCGTATCAATATTGTCAATACCTGGGGCACGACCAAGCCTTTGTCTATCCACGGCAGTACGGAGATCCCATATGTCCCAGGGTGGGCACAAGTCTGTACCGGGTGGGCATACCGTAGTGCGTCTAATAAACGCGTCTCTCTCGTCATCTTGGGACGGATCATCTCTGGGGAAGGTCTCTATAATGAAATTTTTCGCCGTCTCCTCCAGAGTGGTCGCCTGGGCATCGCCGCTCTTCATTGCAGCAATCACCTGTTGTGGACTCATCTTAGCCAGGGCCACTCTGTAAGGGATACCCCAGGGGTTCTTGGATGACTCCTCGACGATAAACTCGTCCCAAGACTTCCGCTTTAGTGACCGCACTTCGTTTCGGTATGTCCTGGCCTTAGACTTGTACTCGTCACGAAGTGTAGTGCGCCTCTCGTCACAACTACACCTCTGGTACGACCGCCGTGCCTTGTAGAGTTCTCTCTTCATAATAGTGAGGGCCGGCGTCCACCATGGGACTGGTCGAGCTCTTGCCTTCCGGTGCTGGAGGGTTTCCTCTGCAGCATCACAGATGATATCTGTTATCCTGGAGACTCTGTAATCTAGGTCATCAGTCAGATCCGTCTCCGCCGCATCCCATTCATTGTCAACGAGTTTTCCCTCTAACGTGGACCGGAAGGCACTCCAGTTTCCTCTTTTTGTAATATAGCCTTTAGTTATGCCGTGGGAACTTGTAAGTGTCGCATTTTCTACGACACTAAACACTATTGAGTGATGGTCGGAACTCGTATCAGATCCGAGGGCCCAATCGGTGATGCGGTTAGCCAGCTGCGGTGATGCCAGAGTCACATCAATCCAACTCTGTCCCCTAGCACTAGAGAATGTAGGGATGGCAGAAGGATCGTTAATTACTACTAGCTGACTCCTAGATATGAAATCACCGAGCTTAGTACCCCTTCTATTTGTTCGATTGGACCCCCAAACCGTGTTCCAGGAGTTGGTATCTGAGCATATGATCACGTTTCGAGAACAAGCTGTGATCATCTCCATGGCGGATATGTCTTCGTTAATATCATTTCCATCAGGTAGGTAAGCCGATACAAGCGTAAAAGTAACGTTACTCCACCTGATGAAGCAAGCGACATTATCCGGCGTGGTGTACTGCCTCAGATCCATCACATCGAGGTTTGGGTTATTGACCACTATGGCAGCCCTGGGCCTCCTCTCTCCACTGCTCAGGGCGATAACCCTCGATGCGAGGCCGAACCCCGTGACCATGTTCCCACGGCAGCATGGTTCTTGGACCGCCATGACGTCGAATCGCTGGGAGAGAGCTCGAAGTTCATCTGCCACGATGCGTCGGCGGCCCATATTCAGTTGGAGGATGGTGATTCTATTCATAAAAAGTCTTTTTTGCCACCTCCTTGGCCCACTTTAAGTGCACAGGGCATTCACGACTGCCTGCCTTATGCTTCCGTTGGCTAGATGGGACATTGGCCCGCTCGCAGTTTATACAGGTCGGACCAGTCAACTCTTTTTTTTGGGGGCAGTCCTTAAGCATGTGGCCAATAGTTGCACACCAGATACAGACTACGCCATCTACTGGGCAAGTTGCTTTAGTATGACCGTAGCCCTGACACTTAGTGCACCGTGGAGCGTCGATGTAGTCTTTAAAGGACATCGACCACCATCCTCCATCTAAGCTGGCTGTCTCTAAGAGTATAAATCTAACCATTGGATGAACTTCGATCACCCAATTCTTAGTAAAACCATTCCTTGCTATTGAAGAGAAAAGAGGCCGAATGTCATCAGGAACAAGTGTTGTGGCGCCCGATTTTTCAGATATTCTTCCCCATAGAAATTCCAACAGCTGCATAGATGTCCAGCTTTGAGGCACACCTTTTACTTCCATCTTGGGCTTCTTCTTCATAGCAAGTTTTGCTTGCAGTCCTTTTTCACGCAGCCCCTGCCACCCGATTACTTTGGTGGCTTCGGACCTATCATCCATGCGAACCAAGACAGAGCCTGCCTTTGTCGCTCGGACTATGGACGCCTTCACACCTATTTCATCCGGCGATGGCAAGCCATTAATAATGTCTACCGGAGTTTTGCCTACTCCGCTGATAGTGACATATGTAGGTCTTGGCGTTTGAGTCGGTTTAGCTGGCAATGATTTAACTATTTCCGCTATTGATTTTGGTTTTGTACCTTGTTTGTCGATTGGATTTTCCTTTGCATCAGGCTCTTTTTTGCTGGTAGCGTTGTTTCTCTTCTTTTTCCTTTTACTTACCACCACCGTGAAGGATTCAGAGGCAGCTGAGGGTCCAGCCTGATTAATGTTTTTTTCGGCTTGTGTCTGAGGTTCCTTCGAACGTTTAGGTTCTTGGTGAGGTGCTCCAATTGACGTGGTGAGTGTATCGGTATATTTTTGCGGAGATTTATCTACTAAAATTTGTTTCAATACATCATGCACCTTCTGTGACGAAAGCGTGTCCAAAATAGCCTTTTGAACTATGGCCGAGACTCCAACTTGTTCTTTTTCCTTTTCCTGATTTTCAATAATATCAACAAGGCATTGTACCTTGATATTAATCTGGTCTCGGACACTAGAGCTTAATTTTTTTCCATTATTTTCAATGGCCATTGAGATGCTCTCCTGTATATCTTTAGCCTGGCAAAGTTTGCTTTTAGTACTAGTCTCTTCCAAATCCTCTGGTAAATGAGAAGAGCCCCTCCTTGGTCGTTTTGCCACTGCTCTTGAGAGATTTCCTTCCTTTTGTACCCCCTCCATCTCGATATTGACCATAGGGTTTATTATAACTGAGATAACGTTATCTGCAATTTATAACCTTCCACTTTTAAACTATAACTAATAAAGAACTAAATGAAGTACTATATTCACCTGAAATTGTTTTCATTTATCTTAAGGGGTCTCTTAATACACTTTTAAATGTCTTATTAGAATGGGCTTGCCCGAACAGCAGGAATCACTAGTGGTAAAAGTAAAAGTCTAGTACTCTATATACTTACTAAATTTGTTCCTACACAAGCAAGTAAATAAACTATCTTCACTAGGGCTTCCTATGGTGCTTTCCACCCACTCTATATCTTACTATTACTATTTATTATTTGGTTTGGAAGGTTTGTTACCAATTTCGCTATAAAACCAATTATTGGGCTATTCACTGGTATTTTTAGACTCCCTGATGGATTTTTTTCCGCACATTTGTGTTATAAGTTAATAAGAGCCATCAATTGCATCCTAAATTCTTCAATCACACAACACAAATCTTGAAGAATGGTGTCAAAACTGGAGGATTAAAATAAATTCTAATAATTTCTACCAAATCAGCTTTACTCTTCGTCGTAATCCCATTACTTCCTGTCTCACAGTATCGTTTAATGATACCGGAGCCCTTAGCCCAATTGAACAAATTCTATACCTCCACGTCTGAATTTAAATCCTCATACCTAAAAAAAACCGCACGACGTTTTCGATTACTTTAGCACATACTAGACAGACGCTGTAAGCTTACGATGATTATTTTATTTTTTTCTGTTGGCTCTACAGATCTTGTAGATCTTTGGCCGCTTGAATCAGCCTCATCCACCTCTGCCTATCTTGAGCTACTGCTTTCCAGTTTGCTGCATGGAGCTCAGCCGTATCTTTGTTTATCATACCTATCCATCTGGTGTTTGGTGCCTACTGCCCTGGCGTTCATTGTTGTGTAAAGGCGTCCTGACTGATTGCTTCGAGCTACAAGCTCCGCCCATCTTAATCTCCTTGTCTTCATGTTATGAGATATTGATTAACCAGTTTCTTTTAACAGTTCTTTATTGTTCCTCCTTGTCCATGTGTTAAGGTTCTGATCCCACATAGATCCTGTTATCGTACTAAGGACTTTTTTTTCAATTCTGCTTTCTAGGGTGCCGGTAAGAGCCCAGGTTAAACAATCGTACAGCAGAACTGGGTTTATTACGGCGTTGTACACCCTTAGGTTGAGATTTCTGGATTTCCGTAACCTTGAAAGAGAGAAGGAAGCTCTGTTCGCACTTGTTATTTTCTGGTCTATCTCCGTTGCAATTAAGTTTAATACTGCATATATATTATATGTAGAACATATTATTAATATTATTATATTTGTTAACGCCGCATAGGCTTATTCTTAATTTTTTCATTATTATTTTTTCTCACATTTACCTCTTTTCAATGTTAACAATAAAATGTTTATTTTTTATTTTTGTAAAAGTTTGAGGTACAATTGTCCCTAAAATGTATTTAAGTTTATGTATTTTTATATTTAGGCTTATTTTGCGATGTATTATCGCTTATTTATATGCACCAGCCCGGCAGTAATACCCTGTCTTAGGGATTAAGACACAAAATACTGCGATAATACTGTCGGGATGCGGTCTTAAGTGAGTCTGGAGCTGGCCTTCGTTATGGGCCCACGTAGTGGACAATTTCTCTCACCTTCCCACCAGCCGCTCCAGTTAACTAAACCCCACCGGCCTAGTATCAGTGCCCTGTTGTTTTTTCGGAAGTCTGGAGATTGCTCTTGTCGACATTAGACCCATGTAGTGGAAGTCTACCCCCACCAATCTCACCAAGCTCCAGGCCGTCTGATCTCGCAACATCTCACCTAGCGCCATTTTCGAGGATCAGCTGTAGTAATCGATACATATCGATACGACCCCACCATCGATTACTCGGCAGCTGGAGATCGGAAGGTAACAGGTTGGAGGCAGAACCTCCAACTTGGCTTGTTGTGTTTATTATTCTCACCAGGACATTTGAACATTTAGTTAACTGGTTTCTTCCCTAAATTTGTTTCATTCTTTTGGAAAATTCTCTTGTTTTATTTACAATTTTAGAAATTGATTTTTTTCTTTATTGATAATGGTTAATTTCTTTTATTTTCTCTGGATGTTGTATTTGTGTTTTACTTTTCTCGTAGCTTTTAAGTATTGTTTATCTCAACTTTTATATAAATTTAAATCTCTTTTTCTTTCTCAATAAATTGTAAACATTCAAAAGGGGATTTTTTTTATTTTCCATTTTTTTTATTTTATTAAAATATCTCTATTTTTTTAAATATTTTCTTGTGCATGTATTTGTTTTTTCTCTAATGTTTTATAGGTCTCATTATTCAGTAATTTTTTTTCTCCTTCTTTCCCAACGTTTTTTAATTTTTCTCGAATTTTCCCACCATTGAGGAAACGCACCGGGGAAAGATCTGTACTTCGATTTTGAAGTACCCCTGGCCCCAACAATATTAATATAAATGACTGTAATAAGGTATATTTGGACTTACGAAGATGAGCTTTGGTGGTCAATCATTGAATTCCTCTCGTATCCAATCTTTACAATTCAAAATCTTTTCTAAAATCCTTAATTCTCCTTACTTAGTCACAAATTAAATCATCTATAACGACCTTAATATTCCTTATGTTTCCGATCAGGCCCAGATACCTATCCTTTCATGATAAACTTCAGAATTATCCGCACCCTTCGTTTCAAGCCTCGCTCCCTTCTAGATGGCTGACAGCTCGTGTGAGGCGTCTGAAAAAAAGATGGCACAGTGATCTCCTAATATTATTAGGATGCTCCCAGTAGGTAGTTTTTCAACAAGTCTTTTTTATGTAATCATATTGATTTGTTTACAGTTGCTGGATGTATTTTTACAGTTGTACATATTGCCAATAATTTTTTTTCGGAAATGTTTATACCAATTAAATGTTAAGAAAAATCACATCAAAACAGTTCCTAGAAGGTTTATCTACAGATTACAAAGGTGTACTATTAGTAATTGAGATGGCGATAAGACCTTAACGTATAAATATTAACTGATCTCTATGTTTGGATAGTATTTACAAGATGAAGGGGATTATAGAATCAATCCTTTTGTTCTGCTTGACTTCTGCCTTATCGGAAGTAATCAACATCAACACAGAAGTTGACAACTACCTAGAAAAATGGAATAAGGATGTTCGAAATACTAAAGACACGACGTTCGGAATACTAAGTGATAGTATAGGAAAAGATGTAAGCATGCATAATGTATTTATTATTGTTTATAATTTTTCTTAATTAATTTTTTACCATTTTACCATAAATCTGTGCTTATATTCAAAGTTAGTTTAAAGCTATGTTAGACTATTTCAATAAGCATAAAACTTAGCTGATATCAAACATCATTCAATTATTCATTGATGAAATGAGAATTTGAACATTTCATTTAAATTATGTGGTTAGAGCATTCGATGAGAAAATTAAATCAATTATTTAAATCGGCATTTCCGATGAGTCGATTTTGTAGAAAAGGAATATGCATTTAGTATTATGCTTAGAAATATTTTAAGTATAGAAATATTTACACGTTAATTGTGTAATTTCAGTTTCTTACGACTTTTCGTTATTGAGCTAGTCACAAAAACACACACATGCACACAGATCATTTGACGATATTTGCTGTTTTAGAATCAGTGGTATTAGTTTTTTTTTTTGTCTTTGTTTTTCACGATCTCAATAATTTTTTTAGTACATTTTTCATATATATATAATGAAAGTGTGGTATTAAAAACCGTTATTTGGTTATTTAAACTGTTGAATGTTTTGGTGGAGATCCGGAACGATTATATCATAAATGTTTTTTAAAATATTTAAAGGCACGTTTAGACATTTCACAAACTAGAGGGAATCACAAATGTTTAAGTCTCTTGTTTCTCTAAGCAATTTTTTTGTTTCTGGTTTGCGCCTTTCAACCAGTATTTCAAAAGTATGTTCGGGTAAGCTCGAGTGTCACTTTTAGACATTTTTTCAATGTTCTTGTTGCTTGAGAGGTGTTGTTTTTAATGGTTCCTTGTATCGGCATAGACTTTGGATTTTGATTGAGGGGGGAAGGGAAAAAAAAAAGAGGCGGTAATAGTGTAATGTGTAAAAATTCAACATAATTATTGTGAAAAGAACAAATATAATATTTAAAAACAAATTTTTATACATATTTGGACAGTTGTAGCATTTTTGTTTTATGTGCATATTATAAACATGAAAATATTGCAAACCAATTGGATATATTACAATTTGTATACATTAAACATGGAGGAAGGGAGACAGCTTTAATGACATTGTTAGATTTACAGAACTCGGCTAAAAATAAATAATGTTAAAAACTGGAAGATACTTTTGATTTCTTAGTTTGTACAACGACTAAATAAAAACACTGCAAATTATTCCACAATGGTTTATTATTTCCAAACAATTATACATCTAAAGTAACATTACCTTCCTAGTGATAAAGAAAAATAAATTAAAAGTGATTCCAATTATAGTACTAAACTTTTTTTTTTATCATTACTAATATACTTAAAAAAATAGTATTACTTCAGTAACACATTAAAAAATCAAAAACCAAAACAAAGGATATTATCTTTGCAGTATAACATATAACATCTAAAAACCATATCTTTGCTCCTAATTGTCCGTTTTTTTTTTCTTGTTTTTTAGGAAATTCCGTAAAATTTTAGATAACCTTAGAAACCTGTTACCACAATATCGACAAAAAAGATTAGTACTTTTTGAGTTATTTAGAATCTAATTTTACTATCCCTCGTAACTTTTCTCAGTTTCTTTTCGTTAAAATATGTTATATAGATAAATTCAAACGGCATTGAGAAGAAGTTTTATTGAAATCGGTACACCCGTTTAGGCGCTACCGTCTATAGCAACGTAGGTTTTTCGGTCTCAATCTTGAAAGAAAAAGGCGGATAGAAATGTCGATAAAGCAGGATAATCCTCCGGTGACATCTAATATTAAATCGGAATTTGAAAAAAATCTGCCTAGTAGTTTCGAAGAAAATGGGTGGACGGCGGACGGATAAAAAATTTGTATTCGTTTTTCGAATCCTACGTATCCTGAAACGTAAAACCTAAAATTTTGAGAGGGGGTTAAGTTTTTGAATTTTTTGTTCGATCACAGTGGTTCATTATTGAAAATAATAAACCAAAAAAAAAAGTCTGACTTGTTATGTAAAAATATCTATTAAAATATTCCTTATACAATATGTTTTTACATGCACCTATTAAATACGTTTTTTCTCAATATTAACGCAGAAAATGTATAAGAAAATCACGTGAAATTGGATATGTTCAGATAGAGCTGAAATATTAATGAAAATTTTAATAATAGGAATATTTAGACCGCGATAAAATAGTTACGTACCTAGTTATAGGCCTTAGGCTAGACAGCTAGTAGATTTTTTTTATTTTATTAATCGATTAATGAATATTTTATTTATTCATATAGCTTATTTGGTACCGGTTTTAATTTTTGTTTTTTACTCAAAATTACTGGAGGAGAGATGAAACGATACCCTTGTCCTCTCAACATTCGAGGGGGGGGGGATGCTCTATCGCTTCCCTTTGCCCCCCTCTTCCCGAAATCTGCGATTCCCGAAATCGCACCCTTGTACGATTTAAATTAATATTCTTCATCCACCATCTGCTTTGGCGAATTATATGCCTTCATTAAATTTCTTTTGCTTCCTTTGATTTGTTTTTAAAATTTAATAGGTTGTGGCAAATGCGATTCCTATCGACCATCTTGTTTGTCTCTTTAGAAATACTGAACTATCTAAACACCCTGTGTCTTGTGTTTGTGTTTCTGGAATTTTTTGAAATGTCTCAATCCTGCTTTATATTTTGTCGAACATCTTGACTCAATTTAAGACATGTGAAATTAAAAAAGACGCTTTTTACTTTTACTTACTTATATATGTAATGCATAGTAAGGGAAAGTATTGTTTTTTTGTTTAAAAAAAATTCTATTAAACATTAAATATAGCAAACAGTATAGTCACTGCACGTTGCTATGTCGTTATGAAAATAATCTTAGATAAACTTTCTAGAGCAGAATGACATTCGATATCAATAGCTCATACATCCAAAGAATCCAATAATAATTCCACCAACATGAAACCATTACGTTAGGCTGACATTGAACAGTCTCTAACCCACATTATTATTGACGTTTATCGTTTTATTCCAAGAAGGACTTCAAATACATACAACATATATCAGCATTGATGATAATCCTTTACGTCTAAGTGCCAGTTCTATGAGGAGGAATAAATAAATTTGGGAGTTGGGGTCTCGTGTTGAACGAATGAACAGAGGAACAAGGAGTAAAGATATCAATAAGGTAAGAAGGTTTTTTGGTTGTAAATGTTCAGAAAAGGAATACATCTATTAACTTCCTAATATTTTCATTGATTTTAATTAAAGTTGTTGAAGGAATTTAAG
Source organism: Nezara viridula (assembly GCA_928085145.1). Lineage (NCBI taxonomy): Eukaryota > Metazoa > Arthropoda > Insecta > Hemiptera > Pentatomidae > Nezara > Nezara viridula. The sequence continues at coordinate 169,441,355 of OV725079.1, forward strand.
CTTCGAAATTAGGATTCGTCAGTTCTCTATGAAATTTTCTTTCGTTTGATACCTCGTTCATGAAAATCCATTGCTCCAGAGAGTCGAACAAGGGATCTGTGCTACTGTATTATATATAGTGTATAATGTTTGTATGTTTATGTTTAAATGTGTGTATATATAAGTGTATAATTTTGTATATAGAGCACAACGGCTTAGCCTTTGAATATAGATTATACCTCATACAAGTTAGATCGAAATTGTTACCGCTACACTCCAAGTTAAGGCTTAGGTTAAGTCTATCGACAGCTTATTCAAAGTCTAAAATCTCCCTATGAAACATGTTGTGGCATAAACTTTTTCTTTTTAAACACGCCCTCTATCCTTACGCAAAGCTAAACTGCTGCCAACATCATCATCTACTTCTTCTTTTGTTCCAACAGTGAACTCCTTAGCCGCTCGGGTTCGTCCGAAGTCGAAAAGAGGAAAAGTTAGAGGAATGTAAGAGATCAGAGGATTAGTTCAGATCTGAACTTTGACCCTCTAACTCTCTACTGGAACATTGATTTTATTACCAAGAAGAAGACTTAGATAGAAAATTAAATTGATTTATAAAATAATTTAACAAATTTTTATAAATTATTTAATGCAGTTTTTAAAATTTATTAACGCTCTTAAAATAATCATAGAACTAATTTCTTCGACTGTTATAATATTCCTAGAGCCGATTCCTTCCGACTTGCATTGCAAATACATGTTTTTTCGTCCAATGGTGCACTCTTTGACCAGTGAGTGTGGTGTCGATAAGTAGAAAATGCAGTGAAAAATAATTAGAGGCATCCCTTCCTATCTTGATTTTAATATTTATAGTTCAATCGTCCTCTCTAGCTGATGGCATATGTGTGTTATCTGCAGCAGTGAGATGTTAAGCTGACCTCCCTAATATCTACTATCTTACTATTGAAGATACCCGTATTGCCTACTAGGCACGGCAGGGTTTTAAATAAATAAAAAATGTGTTTTATCTGTCAATAATGAACCAACTATTGCTTCACAAACCCTCACACACATTTCAGCCATTGAAGAATGGTGTGAAAATTGGAGAATTAATGAATTAACAAATCTCAACAAATTACTTTTACCTTCGCCGTAATATAACGTAATGTAACAATATTCCACTAATGTAACAATAGTCCTTTAACAATATTCCACTGATCCCTGTCGAATATATCCGTTACCTAGGACGCCTTCTTGGTAAACGCCTTACCTGGATTCCGACTACTACAACACATACTTGACAAATGCTCTAAACTTCTAATAGTCTAAAAAAACTCATTTACACTACCATCCACAGGCGGATCTACAGGGAGGAGGGGAGCTTTCAGGCTGAAGCTCCCTCTCCCCCTCCCCCCCAAAAATGGTAAAATATAACCATGTTTTGCAGTAAACATGAAAAAAAAAAAAAAAAAGAACGCATACATACCTATATACAATATTTACAATCTGGCGAGAGAAATCCAAACCAGACTTGTCCCTCCAACTGTGGAGGGAATATCCTGACTCCAGAAGATCCCTGCACTTCTCTCTCAACCGCGTCACTGGGACTAATCCCAGGAGATTGAGCAAGAGTGCTTAAGCCACATACATTCATGTCGTGAGTGGAGAATCTGGCCATTGAGAGAACTCCAATATTTACAAACTATAAAATGTCGCTGATCCATTGTCGTTTTAACCTCTTTGGAGGATTATATGGATGCGTGGTGCTGGATAGAGATTGTGCAAAGGGATATGGATGATGGGTAAGGTTCTGGTGGAATTTGTAGGGTTTTGTTGGTTACATAGAAAGGAGCATCGACTATTGTTCGAAGGACTTTGGATTGGAAGGATTGGATGCGTTTGATGCTAGAAAATTATGCTGTTCCTGTCAGTTCAAGTCAAAAAAAAAAAAAAAATACTCGCTTCGGCGGTACATATACTAAAGAAATATTAAAAACAATCTCTTAAAGTAGCCTTGTTCATGTAATTACATTTAATAGGACTTCAAGAACCATTACATATAGGCAGTCAATTTTTTTTTTCAAATTAATTATCATTATATGTATATGAAAAAAAATCTTTCGGACTAAAGCCCCTCCCCCCAAAATTAAATCCAGGACCCGCTAGTGCTACTATCATCAGGCCCATTTAGATATATGGTATTGAGCTTTGGTGCTCTAAAAAAAACATCAAATCCTTCCCATATCCAATCCTTACAATCCAAAATCCTCTGTAAAATCCTAAATGCTCATTATAATGTAACAAATAAACTTATCCACAAAGACCTCAATATTCCTTTTATGGAAGACATGGTCCAAACTAGATATACCTCTTTTAATTCCAAACTCTTTGGAAATCCTGTAATTCGTAACCTTAAGGGACCACCTAAATTAATTTATCTTTGAAGTGTTACCAATGGGTAACTTCTTCACAAGTACCTTCATGTTATATATTCCTATAGTGGATTTACTTGTTGTATATATGTTTACAGCTGTAAATTTCAATAAAATAAAATAAAATATTTTTAGTTAATGGTGGAGATATCTCATTCAGCTTCTTTTGATCCTCCTGCGGGTGTTATCGGGCATTAAGATTGTGGTCATGCCTTGAATCTGTGAGTTGACATGTCGGTGTAAATTATTGTAGAATATTATGTAGTGTGGTCATACATGGTCGTTAACTGTTGGCATATACAGGTTATAGTCCTTAAAGTGGCAAAATAAAATGGTAATTTATCGCATTAAAAAAAAAAAAAAAGCTAGCGTGCGCTGTTGCGACCCTTTTCTTCTTTAATTTACTGTGAGAGTTTAAAAGACCTTTGAAATTTTACGAGGCTGTTTTTTAGGTCACCAACTATCTATAAAAAGGATGATATATATTAAATTTTCCATATTTATATTCTAGACCGACTGTGTGTCGTTATCAAGAGAAATAAAATAATAGTTTGGTTTTGCAATAATATCGCTGTTGTTTAAGTTGAATAATTGTATTTTCCATAGTTTGTAAAATGTCTTATATGTCTTCATATAGTGTAATTATAATCTATTTCATCTATTCACTCTTTCATAACTATGTATTTTACTATTGAGATTAGTATATAAAGCAGATAATTTAATTTCAGATCCACTATTCTGATGGCATCCTCATCGGCTTAGATTCGGCGACAAGAACTGGAGATTGCACTAAAACACCCAGAGCCAACTCAACTTCCTACGATTGCAGGATCGGTCTCAGGCTACTCCTTCTCAGCTTCCCGAGGGTGAACATCGGCGACGACGAAATGTCTCTCTCTGTCAGGGTGAGGAACAACTCCGTTCACGTCGGCTACACGGTCATCCACAATATTACAACTTCAAAAGATAAATATCAAGTGGATGCCTACGAAGTAGAAGAATTCGATGACGTCGAACTTTGGGCATCTTTGCCTAAATACGACGGAATGGACGTCAACTACTTCTTCAGAACGACAGTAAAAGCTGTAGCTGATGGAATATTGAAAGAAACTCTTGACGAATCTTCGGAGGAAACCTCAGAGGAAGATGAGAACGATTCTTTGAAAATGTTGTTGCAGGCGACAGCCAAAAGAATGAAACAGTTCATGGGATTCCACAAAAATTTACTGAATTAATAGCTAGTTACTTAATTGTCAAACTGTAAATAATTTGCGTAACTTCGCGAAAAGAGCGCACTTCCCATATATTTTTACTTTACAATTGCCAGATATATTTGTATGGTGAAATTAATGTGAAATACTCAAAAATAATAATATCAATAATAAATAAACAAATTCTTTAGTTTTTTTTTTTTTATACTAAATTTTGTACAAAGAATGATGGATTTCCTTAACCTTTAAATTTCCTTTGGTCTCGTTCCAATTTTTTCTACTCATTGTTAGTTCCTTTAGCAAACTATGCCCCATTATAGATAGTTATATTAATTACAGACTTTTCTGGACCGGTCTCGTATACTTCTTTCCCTATTTATTTTAACTTTAATCCTTGATAATTTCACTTCAAGAGTTTTTTTTTTAAATGTACATAAAGTAGAATAGAATAGAAAATTGAACTTTATTCTGGAACGAAGTCCCCTTAGAATAGCAATGATGAATTAATACAAAAGAAAATACAAATTTGGCCAAAAACTAAATAAAATTCTAATATTATATACATTATTTAAAAAAAGTACGTAACCACTAAAAAATAAATGAACATAAAATCTTCTCAAAATTACTTATTATTGTGATGAAAAAAAAAAGAAAAGAAATTACATATAGAAAAGAAATACAAACCACTTATAAATATATTTATAAATTTTTTGATATAACAAGGAAGGAAAAAAAAAAAATTGATATCTTTTTAGAAAAAAATCTGGTGTGTCCACACGACGTCCATATACATAGAAAACTCCACATCGGAAATTTGACCGGAATGAAATTTTAGAACATGTACGAAAATTGAAAGTACATTAATTAGAAAATTATAGAAAAGTTTCATCAAAATTTGTATAGCCTTTTTTTGCGCTACAATATATAGAAAAATATGTTTTTCACTTATTGCGCAGCCGCTATTGTTCAGAGAGCACCCAATTTGTGCCACAGGCATCAGAAGTCAAAACCCTACAGAATAAAAAAAGAAGCAACAAAAACGGTGTACTAGTTCCTGAAATAATCTTGGCACAGACAGACCAATGAAAAATGTGTTTTTCGGACTCAGAATTGCTCTGAAACGTACAGGTCAGTCGAAAACTGCACATTGGAAATTTTACCCGATCACAGCCTAGCACAGGTAGCAAAGTAATAAATTTAAGTAACTTAAAACAGAATAATAATTTATCATTGTTTGATATCGGTGCCAAACTGCATCCATTCATCTTAAGACAATTGTGTCAAGACTTATCTCACTTGGAAAAATTAATGAAGGAAATTAAAACAACTTGAAGCTGTGGTAAGATTTGTCAGTGAAGAAATGATCAATTATTTTAATAATAATGCTTTTAAAATTATTTCTTTCTTTTTAGTTCTTCTCATGTAGTTTATTTTTGTTTATATACATTTACTTTTATTATTATTATTTAGCTGTTTAATTTATTTTTATTTATTGTACATAGAAGAGTGAATGAACTACTATATTACTATTACTAATGTCCTTGAATGTGAAAAAATGTAATATTTCTTAATAAAAAATCAGTCATGATAAAGCGTGGCATATCCACACCTACGAAACTCAAGGATAGTATGAAAGTACTAACAAAAATTAATCTTAAAAATAAATAAACTCAAAATTAGTTGGCTTGTATTGTTTATCATAGTCAGGGTTTAAATTCCTTTAAACTAAATTTATATTTTATAAACTAAATATTGATAGTGTGGATAAACTAAAAAAGATCTATCTCTTTTTGTTAAAACTGTATATACTTAAAGTAACAACGAATCTACATAATGCGTACAACAAATAAACCGATAACTCCATAATAAATACCAAAAACAGATCCATGGTCAAGGACGACGTTTGAAACGTTGCTGTTATACGTTAACGACGTGTGCTGTTATAAACCACACAACTTTCTTTGCTTTTATAAACCACAGAATGACTAATTCTAATTTCAAAATTTTTGAGTAATGCCATTTTAGTGATATTTTTAGTTGAAAAAGTTATCTATGCAGACAGTGAGTAAGTTGATTCCAGAGTAGGTGATTGCAGTGTTAATATAGAACTGTAAATAAAGATATGAATTTAGCCACTAGAAACATCACGAAAATTAATAATGAAGAATGTTAAAATTGGAGTTAGTCATTCTGTCAACCGAAAGGCTTGACAGACGTTTGAAAGTATATCTGAATATTTAAAGTATAAATGATTATGGATTGTAGGACTACTAGTAGTGTTGCTCGAAATCGGTCTTGGTCTTGTACTTTGCAATACCAAGACCAACGCCGCCTATCTGTTACAAGACCAAGACCAAGACTGGTATAAAAAATGGGTTTTTTAAATAATAATTGAGGAATTGAATATTTAAATAAAATACTTGACAATATTAGTTACTATATGTAAAGAATTGGTGTAACCGATATACTTTTTCATTTAACTCATCTTATTTTTCATTGAGGCTTAGTTAGGTTTCTCACATCTAAAAAATTACAGTAATACCTCTCTAGTTATAAGCTAATACGCAACTGCAAGTCTGTTACGAGAATCTTGCGCAAGACCAAGACCTAGACAAAGACTGATAGCCCTGGAGCCAGGGCCCAAAAATCGACCTGATCGCAGGCGAAGGTTTGATTGTAAATTACGAAATTGTATGTTATTCTGAGTAAAAAAAAATCTTGTCTGCCGTTCCGGAGCCGCTGCTTTCAAAAATGGCTTCTGATTTAAAGAATATTGGGCCAGTAATTTGAGGATCGAAACGGGAAATCCATTGCGAAAAATGTGAGAAAAGTTTTTATTTTTTAACTTGTATATATGGGTTAAGACATGTAAATAACAAAATTGCTAACGCGGGCCACCAAAGGAAAACTTTTTACAGCCAAAAAAGTCAGCTTTTTTCGATATTTTTTGGGTTTTTCATCTATAACTCCTAAGCAATGCATCAAAGCGAAAAATGTATCTTTAATAAATTAAAGGACGTTAAATTTTATAATTTGGTTACGCGGTAAGGTATAAAACCACGGTCAACCAACGCTGAACTTTAACAAATTTGTCAAAAACTGAGACAAATTACTATAAATGGCCCTGTAACTTCGAAATGAGTTCCCTAAGAGGAAAAACCCATTGAATCAAAGTTGTAAAGCATCAAATTTTTCGTCCATTGAGTACTGACATTTTTATTTTAGGCCAATTATATATCTTGAATCGGGATTCGTTAGTCCTTTATAAAATTCGGAATCTTTCGGCACATCGTTTACCAAAATCTTTTGCTGTTGAGAGGTGGAAAAGAAGCTTATACTGCATGCAACAGACTTTAAACAAAACCAACTCAGTAGAAAAGACACACATACTGTTGAAATATTCAAAATCTGGTTTACCTTCATTACCAATCTCTAACCATCGATAGATTACCGATTTTTTTCGCAGCCAGTGACCTACATTAAATTAGTTGGTTCTCAGTTAACGTAAAATTTGATGCTCTACAACTTTTATTCTATGGGTTCTTCCACTTAGGGAACTCATTTCCAAGTTACAGGACCATTTATAGTAATTTTTCTCAGTTTTTAACAAATTTGGAAAAATTCAGCTTTTAATGTTTTAATATTCACCAAATTGTAATGTTTATGTAATCGTTTGACGCAATTTTTAACGTTCTTTAATTTGTTAAAGAATAAATTTTTCGTTTTGATACATTGTTTAGGAGTTATAGGTGAAAAACCAAAAAATTATCGAAAAATTCTGACTTTTTTGGCTATAAAAAGTTTTCCCTTAGTGGCCCGCGTTAGCAATTTTGTTTTTTACATGTCTAAACCCATATATACAAGTTAAAAAAATTAAAAAACTTTTCTCACATTTTTTGCAATGGATTTTCCGTTTCGATCCTCAAATTATTGGCCTAATATATTTTAAATCAGCCTCCATTTTTGAAATCAGCGGCTCTGGAACGGCAGACAAGGTTTTTTTTACTCAGAATTGTTTAGGTATTTCTTAATAAAACATTCACTGATAATTTTTACACTTTTAATTACCAAAACACATTACATTATAATCAACAAAGGCAGTAAGTACCACATTGTACAGCAATCCACATAAGGTCAAACTCAATCTCTCATAACACACCCAGAGGTTATAATAGTTAACACACAGAGGTTCAAAAAATAATCGATTTTATAATAAATTATGTTTTCACTTTAACAAGAATAACATACGTAATTTCGTAATTTACAATCAAACCTTCGCCTGCGATCAGGACGATTTTTGGGCCCTGACTCCAGGGCTATGAGTTTGCAAGACCAAGACTCGTCTCGGTCTCGCATTTGGGCAACACTAACTATTCATACATAAAACGTTTCATTCATTTCCAGACTTGTTATTAAACGAATAGGTATTTCTCCAAGAATAGTTGCGTTGTTCTATGACTTTTTTTTTTAACAGTTCTTAAAAAATGTTATTTTTGTTCAACGAACAGTTCATTTACGTTTTTAAAAAGTAGCAGAAACGCACACCTCTATCCACACCAACGCCTCTCCAATCCATTCTACATTGTCCGATTTCCATCTTCTGCAAATCGCCTTCCACATCATCAATCCACATAAGTCTGGGACTTCATCTCCTTCTCTTGCCTTCTGATTTCCCATATGATAGTATTTTCGGGTATCTATCTTTACCGATTTCGGGAACGTTTTTTAAAAAACTATTTATTCAAGATATTTACAACTGTATTACAATATAAATACATCAAGTAAATGTGTACACAAGAATATAATCACTTGAAAACGCTTGTTGAGAAATTACCCACTGGTAGCACTCTAATAATGTGTCTACATAAGGAGATCACGAGGCCATCTTCTTTTCAGACGACTCGGAGGGTTTCAGGAATCGAAGAGGAAGCAAGTTTAGAATCGAGAGGATTCGGATGGTTATGAAGTTTATAATGGAAGGATAGGTATCTGGATTGGGCCAAATTGGAAACATATGGAACATTAAGGTCATTATGGATTATTTTATTTGTGATAAAGTAAGGAGCATTGAGGATTTTACGAAGGATTTTGGATTGTAAGGATTCGATACGAGGGTAATTTGATGGTTTAGTGGAGGCCCATAGCTCAACTCCAAGTCCAAATAGGCCATAGTATAGTCATGTATATTAGTCTTTTGTAATTAATTGAATGGTTAGAGCGTTTGTCTAGTAAGTGCTGAAGTAGTCGGAAACGTCAAGCGGTTTCTTGTCGTTTAAGGCTGATATGAGGATTCCAAGTTAGACGTTTGTCCAGGTGGAGTCCTAGGTATCGGGTTCATTTAAGAGGGATAAGTGGATTATTATTAAAGGATGCTGTAGGACAGAAAGTCATAGGTTTACGACGAAGAGTAAAGGTAATTTGATGGGATTTATTGGAATTTATTTTAATTCTCCAGTTTTGACACCATTCTCCAATGTTTGTGATATGGGGTTAAAGAGTTTGGGATGCAATTGTTGGGTCGTCATGAACTGATAAGACACATGTATCATCGGCATAGATTGTAATAACGGTGTTTGGATGGGTTGGGATGTCAGCTTTAAAGACTGTGTAATGAATATTTTATTTATTTTTAATTCCTGAAATATATATTTTAATTCATACACCACCATCTGCGATATATAGGAATTGAATGTATCTTATATCTTTTCAATCTTGTTTTATACTTCCTATTCTAAATTATTATTATTATGACATATACAGTATCAAAGATAATATTAAAAATAAACAAAATTGTGATAGAAGCCTTACAATATATACATATACAAAGAATAAATAAATAAATAGAGGAGCCAATGACTATTTTATCCGGATGGTATTAGCGATGGAAGGTAGAAGAGGAGGCCACCTGAGACTGGAAGTCACGGTCGCTGGAAGTTGGGATGAGGATCTCCCGCGGGATATATCCCCTACTCCAGGCAAATCCCCGATCAGAGCATTTTTCATTCCCTCCTATTTGTCTCTGTCTATTCAAGACTGTTAGGATCAACTGTTGGTGGGGGTCTATTTCTCCTTTGGTTATAATCTTATGATGGAAACAGGAATAGCTTTGGAAGTAACATTTATACTGCTATATATGTAGGTCAGAAAAAAAAATAACAAGATGAAATGTATCAACATCGCACCACATAAAGAACAAGTAAAAATATGGCGGTTAGCGCATCACACAACTTTCACTAACCAACCATAGATGTTTTTTTTTCTTGTACAGAGAAGTCAAAGAGAAAAAGACTTTATAAACTTATTTAAAACAATTAATTATCATGTTTTTCCGCCCATCAAATCTGTAAAATTTATTCGTTAACATCACTTTTTATTTTGTTTTATTTTACAACTGTGTATAACAGCAAACAATACTAATGATTCTGGTGAAAAAAAGATCTTTTGAAAAAAATCTGAGTTTTGAGAAAAATTTATCATGACACTAGTCGAAAAAATAACTTAACGTTAGTAAATATATATTATCAGATTTATTGTAGTAGATAATCAACATGTCGCGTGGAAAACCTTTTTAGAGAACTTTTTTTTTTTTTAAGTTTTTAAGTTTTGATAAAGTTCCATATCTTATATTATATACACAGTTTATACAGCTAACATCCCGACCCATCCTGACACTGTCATCACCACGTATGCTGATGACACGTGTATCCTATCTGGTAATAATGATCCATCAACTGCATCCCAAACTCTCCAATCACATATCATAAACCTTGAAGATTGGTTTAAAAACTGGAGAATTACAATAAATTCCGATAAATCCCGTCAAATTACCTTTACCATGCGTCGCAAACCTATGACCTCCTGTCCTACAGCATAACTTCAACAATTCCCCACTTATCCCAGTTGAACAAATCCGTTACCTAGGACTCCACTTCGTCAAACGACTCACATGGAATTCTCATACAAGACTGGAACGACAAGAAACCGTTCGACGTTTCCGACTACTCCAACAGTTACTAGACAAACGCTCTAAGCTTTCAATTAATTACAAACGACCCATATATATGGCAATAATAAGACCTATTTGTATTTACGGAATTGAGATTTGGGGCTCCACTAAACCATCGAATTCCTCTTGAATAAAATCCTTGCAATCCAAAATCCTTCGTAAAATCCTCAACGCTCTTTACTTTGCCACAAATAAAATCATCCATAAAGACCTTAATGTTCCATATGTTTCCGATTTGGCCCAATCCAGATTCCTATCCTTCCATAACAAACTGCAGAACCATCCGAATCATCCGGTTTCAAATCTTGTTTCCTCCTCGATCCTTGATAACCCTCTGAGGTGTCTGAAAAGGAGGTGGCTTCGTGATTTTCTTGTGGGTAGTTTCTCAACAAGAGATACCATGTTATTATATTTCTGAGCGCACATTTACTAGTTGTATTTTTTTTTTTTATAATACAGCTGTAAATATTAATGAATTAAAAAAAAATGTTGGAAATGAAATACTCAAATATAACGTTTAATTCCGCTCTATGTTTTTATTATATATTTTCTAATTTTATGATATCGTCGGCAACATGTTGAAGTAACAAAAGTGCAGCGTTGGAAAGGGAAGGAAACATTCGTTACTTTAATATGGTTCTTACGATATTATATAAAATTAATTTTATTATCTTTTTATAACATAGTTAAAAGAAAATAATTAGCCCAAGAACTAGTTGTGGTTTGGGATGGTTTGGCAAACCATTTGGTTCGAACAGAAGTGTTTGTACTGGATCGAACTGACAAACACAATCCCGGTGATACAGAAGGCTCAGGCCCGATACCAGTAGAGGTTCCCAACTAATTACCTCTACAAAATCCAGCAGAAGCTCAAACAGACAAGATGGGTCCTTAATCCTCGGTGTAATCCATCTATTGATTACTCCTTCAACAATTAGTCATTATACTTCCATTCCTACGATTAAAATAGAGTTCAATCTTGGTGATTAAGTTATCTTAATAACTTTGGCCTAATAAACTTCCGTAAAAACGTCTCCAAGTAAAGTTGAAAAAACATTATACACTACAGAATTATTGTATTATTCAAGACATAAAAAAAAAAACTGCAAATTATTCCACAATGGTTTATTATTTCCAAACAATTATACATCTAAAGTAAAATTACCTTGTAGTTACTAAGAAAAATAAATAAAAGGTGATTCCAATTATTGGACTAAACTTTTTTTTTAACAATTAGTAATATGCTAAAAAAAAATAGCATTACTTCAGTAACACATTCAAAATTTAAAAATCAAACAAAGGATATAACATTTAGAGTAGAACATATAAAAAACAAACAGGAGACCATAAATTTTCTCCTAGTTGTCCGATTTTAACAATTTTTTTGGGGGTTTTTTAGGAAATTTAGTAAACTTTTAAAAACCCTACACTAAAAGTGTATACTTTTTGAGTTATTCGGAATTAAATTTTACCATTCACGTAACATTTTTTTTCAGCTTCTTTTCGTTGAAGTATGTTATATAGATAAATTTAAAGGGCGAAGAGTAAATGACTTTAGCGAAGTTTCATTGAAATCGCTACATTCGTTTAGGCGCTACAGTCTATAGCAACGCAGGTTTTTCGGCCGCCATTTTGAAAGTAAAAGGCGGATAGTAATGTCGATGAAGGAGAATCATCCTCGGGTGACCTCTGATTTTATATCCGAATTTGAAAAAAATCGGTCCAGTAGTTTCGGAGAAAATGCGCAGACGGCGGACGGACAAATAAATTTGTATTCCATTTTTCAAATTCTACGCATTCTGAAATGTGAAACCTCAAATTTTGAGAGGGCGTTGAATTTTTTCAGAATGGTTGATTATTGAAAATAATAAGCCAATAAAAACGAAAATAGTCCCATCCCAAAAAGGTGGATCGAGAACAAAAGACCTAAATACATTTTCAAATGAAGGAAACCGCATTAAATTATTTAAAAAACTAAGGTGTGTGCTTTATACACCACGATATAAATGAAAACATTCACAAGGCCAGATTAATAATATGCAATATAAATTATAAATAATAGCTCATTACAAAGAAGTTGAAACATTGCCCTCGCTTACAGGTCCGATTATTAGTGTCTGAAATAATTTAATCCACAGCTTCAACTAACATCGCTATCATTTTGTTCTCGATAATATTTTTTCCTATTCGCCTCCTTGACACGGCGTCGGGTTAAGATAGGATTTTGAATTATATCCTATTAAAGAGAAGATGAAATGCTGAACAATCGCTTACAGTATGCTGGCCCGATTTTTAGTTTCTAAGTTATTTTAATCCATCCGTATAAACATTTAAATTAGTCGACTCTAACCGAGTTTACCCGAGCGTTAAAATTTCGGAAATCTGACAGATCAATCTAATTCATTTTCCACAAAAAAGTGCAAAACGCATCTACAGAAGTTTTTACTTCAATAATAACTCATATTTAGGAATACAATTTAGTTCAACTTGAAAATAAATTTAAGCTACTGAAATAAAAAATTCACACGGGTACCTTCAACCATGGCCAAAAGTTAAACTGAAGAACAAATATAATAAAAAATAGAACATTTAGCTTAGGATAACTAAGTTAATAAAACCCATATTTTATCTTAATGGAACGGCCTAAAAAATTTAAATATACAACGGCCAATATACAATAATTAATTTGTAAAATTTAAACAATTTGTACTGAACGAAGTAGCAAAGTGTGTTGAAATATTTTTTTTTTTAATTTACTAAATTGCAATTATTAACAAAGATACTTTTGTTTTTTAATAATTTAGATAATCCCATGGTTGGGACATTATTTTGTCTTTATTACTTTTATTATCTTTCCAGTCAGCGTTTAAAAGTAGGCCCTAGCAAAGCAATGTATACAAATATTTTGGTCTATTATGTTAAATGGAATTAATTAAATGGATCTATTATAATCGACACAGGAAAAACAATCAATTCCTTCCTTATATACATAGGATCTAGTTATTTCCAAATTGTTTTGCTATTTCTTCACTAAACTGAATTTTGCCATTTTACCTCGTGTGGTAGAAAGCTGTATCATATTATCGTTACCATTTTTAAATTTATCATTTACTGTTTTCTTTAATCAGCAAAGTCAGTAGTTTTTAATCATATTTTTTTATTGAACTATATATTTTTAAAAGAACATTTCTCCGATTTATTTAAGTGTTTAATTAGTAGTTATAGTTATTAATTTTTCTTTATGTATTAAATATATGTGATGGAGCCAGGTTCATGTGATAGTTTTTCTTACAAAATGCAGTATATTGTGGATTTCTACATTAATTAAAAAAATATATCATCATTATTTATATCCATATTTAGATAAAACTAAAAAACTAAAATTTTTCTACGAAATAATTGTTAAGAAACAAAGAAAAATTAACAATGTCTACACGAAAAGCTGCATCATTGGTGAACACATAAAAATTAGAACATTTCTAAACACAATGAATTTTTAAATATTGATTTAATTTTTTTCTTCTGTATGTTATTAACACGTTTTGTTTTTTGTTTAAAAATTCATATTTTTCAAGCAAAATTTTTTAATATTTTATTTTTCAATATTATCTTAAATTAATATTATTATATTATATTAATATATTAAATTTTTTAATATATAAAGCGAATATATTTAATATCTGTCAAGCCGTTCACTTGAAAAATCATTAAATACCAGCTACAGCCTAAATACAATATAATATAACCCACTTTGTGGCTTGGCGTAAACTGGTAAAACAGCTGTAATAGATTTTAATCTCTCCTAGATTACGTTACGTAATATTTAATTTGTGTAATACTTACACATCGTCCTTATTATCGACATTATGAATTATAACTAAAGTGGGTAAACACATTTAGTGTCTTATCAGTTTTTGTATGATTGTGATCGACAAATTCTAATCTTATATAAATTGGTATGTTTAACCAAAATTCAGAAAAATGGATTTTTTTTTTATTACTTTGACAAGTTAACTTCTCTGCTCTATGTTGGAGATTCATGGCTTTGTAGTTTGGATTTTTGCATTTATACCATTTCATCATATTGTATAAATATATTGTTTAAATAAATCATATTATATTGTATTGCTTTGGGGAGTTTAAATTTTGTTCGGGATGCCATTGGATAATTATTGATGGTATATACCCGGAAATTTTTAATTAAAAAAATAACAAAATAAATTTTGATCTACAATATATATGGTAAATGATTAATGAATTGAATTTCTTTTCTCAAATGCTGGTTTGTGTTTATCATGCTTTTCAATTACCAAAATTACCTGTGACATCATGATATAAATAGGTGTCAGAATAAAAATAACTTTTTACTAAAAAAAAAAAAAAAAACTTAATTTTATTTCTATGTTTAATAAAGATTATATACAAATTATATTTACAAGAAACTAAATACATGATTCAATGAACTTAATCAATGACAGTGGATTCAGATAGACTGTTTGAGAATTATTGCCATGAAATATTTTAACATTGGTAAATTTATTGTAGGAAATGACAGTTATCTACTGTATATGAAGTGGTTCATCTGGTCGAGTTCAGGTCCAAAAACTTCTCCAAGAAGACCATCTGTCATGGTCTATGTACGGTCAAGGCTTCAGTCCCCAAGCCGGAAGAAAACATAAGAAGACCTATCCTCAAGACCGGACATCAACGTAAGACCTCTCTTCTTACTTCTCGGCGTATTCTATACAAATATTCAGGGTGGGGCAACGATGGTTTTCATTGGTTCTTAACTCCACCCTATTACTTCACAATAACCGGTAACACCCTAAGAGGAACCAGTTACTTAGCCCGTTACTAGTTTTCACTATAATCCTTCACCAGGTTCCAGGTACAGATCGGTCCTTATCTACCTGCTCCTCTCCCCTTGGCGCTGTTTTTATGTCAGAAGTCGGTTTTATTCAACTCTCTCTCTTCTGCACGTAATGTAGCTTACACGTCGTAAGTCTCAATGTATTAAGGAGAGGGATGCCTATCTAATGTCTAACTATATGAGTTATACTTAAACATATGAATTACCTGGAAGTCTGGAGAAGGGTACGCCGACACAGGAGACATCGCGGACGTTGTCCCTCGTCTTGTTGCTGTCGGGGTTGAGCAGCTTGCAAGAGCAGATCGGGTTGAAGTAGCAAGGATCCGCCCTCGCACTGCCCAGAAGAGCTCCAGCCAGAAGGAGTCCCTGCAAAAGAAGATGGAAACAGGTCAGAAAGCGTAACAGTAACAAGGTAGAAGTTCGAATCCAGGTAGGAATTTATTTGGTGGCGAATCCACGAAATGAATCTCGACCTTTCCAATCTTCCTAGAGTAGCTTGGTAACCCTAAGGATTCTAGTTGTATGTAAATAAAGACATTAAGCCAAAGAAAAAAGATATAGGTTTTATTTTTTACAATAAATTAGGCCAATTATCACCATAATTTTATTGGTACGCATTAATTTTGACGTTTCGACCATACTAAGGGTCATTTTCAAATCTTGATGAGTCCTCCGTTATATGTTCATCATTAATGTCGTAATTAATATGTTCAGTGAACATTAAATTGTCATGCTCTATAGGGGGTTTCGCCTACGTCATTTCTACAAATTAATGTTCACTGAACATATTAATTACGACATTAATGATGAACATATAACGGAGGACTCATCAAGATTTGAAAATTACCCTTAGTATGGTCGAAACGTCAAAATTAATGCGTATCAATAAAATGTTGGTGATAATTGGCCCAATTTATTGTAAAAAATAAAACTTCAAAACACCAAAATTAGGATAAATGAACAGAAAAAAGATATAGGTTGTTATAGTGGTCATTAAAAATATATATAAAATAGTACTAATTTCGGTAATTTAGTAAATTAGCTAAATATTATCAATGTCAGTAGTGAAAAAAAAAAAAAAAAAAAAGAAAAAGATCAATCAGTCTCTAGAGAAATGTTTTCTAACTGATATTTTCATGTGTGTTGAGTACGAATCTGAAGTGCGAAAAATTCAATCAGGTACCATTTTTGAGAAAATGAAGGATATTTTTGAAGAAAAAATACTGAAATAACATGTTTTTTCCTACTTAATTTATTTATTTTTGTTGTGAATAATAATAATATATAAAATATTTAATCCTGAACATAATACAAGTTTATGCCCAGTCAATGTGTATATTTTTTCCTTTTATAGTGTTCATCAGCTGTTTTCGTGTAGAACGGTAGCCAGCACAAGCATCTACTCAATGAATTAATTATCTCTTCTCTATTTGGGCTATATCTTAATAAAACCGGTTTCGTATTCATCTGAAATTGCTCCCAAGTTGAAATCCAAATGAGGTTGCAAAAAATGAATTCTTAATGACACGTATGTAACTTTATGCCTTATATCGTGGGCAGCATTTTAACGTACGAATGTGAGCCTGTTTAACGTTGCATATTTGTTACTTTAACATGCTGCCGACGATATCATAAAAACAATTATTTAACAATGTCTTCTAATTTTTAGCTATTTTGTTGCCCGAAAATTGTTGAAGCGCTTATTTAAACGCAGACCAAGCTCTTTTTTTCAGTTTGGAACCACTCAAATTAAACTTAATTAAAAATAAAGGATGCTGAACAAAAAATGAAATTATATTAAAATAAAGAATAAGTAGCAATATATATTTTTTTTTGGTCTATAAAATATGTATTGCGTCAACAATAAGTTGACAATCAGCAAATGTGATGGCGATACATGAAATAATGACATGACAGGCATGGGAAAGGAAAGTACTCAGCAGTACCTCTTCCCTAACTTGTTCCAATTACTTAGGTTGTCTAAGGAAGGAGATCTCTCATCCAACGCCTTTTAGTCTCCTCCTCATGTTCTGGGGTATGTCAGCTGTGGCCATGTCTCTGATTATGTCCATTTAAATTTGTGTAAAATCGTTGATGATGGGTCGTTATTTGTTGGTCAACTGTTGGAAAGTGGAGGAATTGGTATATACTTGGTTATTGTGATAGTGATTGGTGATAACGTATTGGTTCTCCAAAGTATTGTGTTTAGACTTGTGACTGGTGTATATATACTTATTTTGTTATTGTTCGTGTTCTAGTGTTTTCCAATTTACTGTTCATTATGTTTTCTTGTTCTTTTTTTTGAGTTTTCTTTTGTAAATAAGTTTTTAGTTTTAAGTAAGGTTAAGTGGAACTACGAGTTCGTAATCTTCTCGTAGTTGAAGACTTTCTGGACTTTAATCGTTCCTACGAGAGCTAAAACTTATAACAGAGAACTTGTATACAAGTTTCATTGGACATAAATAGAAAGGTAACTTTCATTTAATAAACGTAGTTAGTTAACCTCTAAACTGTAGTGTACTATAAACTGAAATCATTTGTAGTGTTTACTAGTTTCTTACAGTATGGTTGACCCAATTGTTATTGATATGGAAGAGGAGAGTTCCCAAAAGGTTTCCAAGCGAAATGCCAAACGGGCAAGAAAGGGTTCTCTTGATTTGGAGGCAAACTCGGAGGAGGCTGCAGCTAAAAGTTTACTACAATCGGCCTTACAAATCCAGGAGAATCTTAGGGTTTATGTTCAACGGGCAGATAATGGGTTGAATATCAAGGTACAAAATTATATAAATAGAAAAATTCTAACCTTGATAGATATAATTGAAACCCTAGACGACAAAAGTAAAAAGGCACACACAAATGAAGACGTTTCTGAGCTCATCCAAAAAGCGGTTCATGAGTCACTTAAGACTCCTAGTATTCATGAGATGATTGCTCGACTTGTAATAGAAAAAACGGTGCCCAAAATTATTGAGGGACTAACGGCAGCTCGAGTGGAACCACAACCACAAATCTTAGCCAAAGCCGGTCACTCAAGTGAAGCGCAAGCAGATATCAGAGAAGCAAGCCCGGCTGGACCCTCAGCGGCTACTGAACCCTACAAAGTCGTAGTCAGTAAAAGAAGCCGCAGGAGGACCAAAGCAGCTAACAAGGCAGCTAGTAATTTAAATAACCTGATTGAGCCGACCAGTCATGTCTCTCCTGAAGATTCAGCCCAATTACAAAGTAAGCCACGGACAATGGCAGATATTGTAAAATCTCTGCCATTGAAGCCGGCAGAGATATCTAACTCTAAACCCACCTACGTCACAATTAGTGGGCCCGGTAAAAGTCCCGTGGAAATCATCAATGGGCTGCCATCTCCTACTGAAATAGGAGTTAATGCCTCCATAGTACGTGCTACTAAGGGAGGCTCGGTCTTAGTTCGGATGGAAGATAGCTCCCAAGCGGCGAAAGTTATTGGGTGGCACGGTCTACGAGAAGTAGGACTAGAGGCCAAGCTTGCACTTAAGAAACGACCTAGGCTTGAAATTAAAGGTGTGCCCAATTCGTGGACTGCGGAGGCATTAATTACGCTTTTACGGGCAAAGCTAATTGATAAATCGATCCCAGCTTCGCTCGTGAACGATGGACTTCGGCCTGTTTTCTCATCTACAGCAAGGAATGGAATAACTAAAAACTGGGTGCTGGAAGTGCACCCAACCCTACGATTCCATCTATTAGACATGGCAAGCTTGAATGGAGGATGGTGGTCAATGACCTTTGAAGATAACCTCGACGCCCCCCGTTGTACCAAGTGTCAGGACTACGGGCACTCTAAGGCCACATGTCCAACAGATGCACTGGTCTGCATCTGGTGTGCAGGTACTGGTCATTTTCTCAAGGAGTGCCCCAAAAAACTAGCTCAGGCAGGGCCGACATGCATCAACTGTGTGAGGGCAAAGGCCCATCCGAGACACACTAAGCATAAGGCGGGCAGTCGTGATTGTCCTGTGCATTTAAATTGGTCACAAAAAATGGCGATGAGGACTTCTTATGAATAAGATCTCCATCCTTCAGCTCAATATGGGCCGCCGGCGTCTAGTTGCGGAAGAGCTACGCTCCCTCTCACAAAGCTACGACATCATGGCAGTCCAGGAACCGAGTTGCTGGGGAAACAAGGTCACGGGGTTTGGTCTCACATCGAGGGTTATAGCCTTGAGCAGTGGAGAGAGGAGGCCCAGGGCTGCTATTGTGGTTAACAACCCCAACCTCGATGTGATGGATCTGAGGCAGTTTACCATGGCGGATTGTGTTGCTTGTCATATCAGATGGAACCATGTTGCCTTTACGCTGGTCTCATCATATTTACCGGACGGGGGCGATATTGACGAAGACATATCCGCCATGGAGATGATCACGGCTTGCACCAGGAACGTGATCATATGCTCAGATACCAACTCCTGGAACACGGTCTGGGGATCTAATCGAACTAATAGAAGGGGCGCTAAGCTCGGTGAATTTATTGCCCGAAACCATCTAGTGGTTATGAACGATCCCTCTGCTACCCCGACGTTCTCTAGCGCTAGGGGGCAGAGCTGGATTGATGTTACCTTGGTATCACCGGTGCTGGCAAACCGCATTATCGATTGGGTCCTCCGATCTGAGACGAGTTCCGACCACCAAGCGATAGCCTTTAGGCTGACGGAAAATACAGAAGTTTCCCTCGGAATAGAAAAAGGTTACCTTACTCGAAAAGGAAATTGGAGTGCCTTCCGGTCATTGCTGGAGGGAAAACTGGTCGACGAAGACTGGGATGAGGCGGAAACGGAGCAAACAGATGATCTGGATTACCGAGTATCCAGGATCACTGATGTCATCCGCGATACCGCTGAAGAATCCCTTCAGCACCGGAAGGCGAGAGCTCGACCTGTCCCATGGTGGACGCCTGCCTTAACCACTATGAAGAGAGAACTCTACAAGGCACGGCGTTCATACCAGAAGTGTACTTGCGAAGAGAGGCGCATTACACTTCGTGATGAGTACAAGTCTAAAGCCAGGGCATACCGAAACGAGGTGCGGTTAAGAAAGCGGAAGTCTTGGGACGAATTCATTGTTCAAGAGTCATCTAAGAATCCCTGGGGTGTACCTTACAGAGTGGCCCTTGGTAAGTTTGCTCCACAGCAAGTGATTGCAGCTTTGAGGCGCGGATGTTCCCAGGCAACCACTCTGGAAGAGACTGCAAAGATGTTCCTAGCTGAGACCTACCCCAGAGATGATTCGTCCCAGGATAATGAAGAGGAAATATTTATAAGACGCACTACGGTATGCCCACCTGGTACGGACTTGTGCCCACCGTGGGACATATGGGATCTACGTGCTGCTGTGGATAGGCAAAAGACTGGACGTGCACCTGGGTTAGACTCCATTGACGCAGCAATCCTCAGGAACAGTATCCCCTATATTGAACAGAGACTGTTGACATTATTCAATGATTGTCTAGACAGGGGATACTTTCCTAAGAGTTGGAAAATTGCTGATGTTAGACTCCTCTACAAGGGAGGAGGCAAGGACAAGCAATTAGCCAAATCTTATAGGCCTATATGCCTCCTCCCTATCATGAGTAAATTATTGGAGACCCTGTTGATGATGAGTCTACGACCAGTCTTCTCTAGGGCTAGCCATCCACGGCAGTACGGATCCACTAAAGGCAGGGGAACCGCAGATGCCCTGCTGAGAGTGCGCCGTGACGTTGAAGAGAAGGCGGAGAAGTATGTCATGCTTATCCTGTTCGACATATCTTCCGCCTTTGATAGCGTCTGGTGGCCGAGCGTACTCCAGCAGTTGCAGAAGTATGAGGCTCCCAGCAACTTATATGATCTTTTAAGGAGCTACCTCCAGGACCGAACATTGAAGATAAAAGGTAGCTTCTTTGAAGTACAAGAGTCGATGGAAAGAGGTTGTCCGCAGGGCTCGGTTCTTGGACCAGCCCTGTGGAAATTAGTCTTCGATGAGTTGCTGGGGGTACTAGAACAGGAGCGGTTCCCCGCCACGGCCTATGTTGATGATCTGGCCGTTGTAGTGGCCTCAAACAGCAGAGCCAGGTTAAAAGAAGAAGCTGAACGATGTGCCAACCTCGTAGGAGGATGGTGTGAGAGAAAAAAGATGAAGATGGCGGCTGCTAAGACCCAGTCCATTCTTTTAAGAGGTAAGACTGACAGGGCCCACCCTATTACTCTCAGAATAGAAGGAGAAAGGATACGTCCAAGTGAGGCTGTTACATACCTTGGCATAAGAATTGGGAGAAATTTCAACGTTACGCCTCACTTGGACTACATGAAAAGTAGGGTGGCCCTGGCTCTCAATGGACTTAGTCGCATCGGGGGCGCCTTTTGGGGTCTCAGGTACCCAGCCACGTTGACTATTTATAAAGGAGTTATTCTGGGCATTCTGAGATATGCGTCCCCTGCGTGGAGTCATCATCTCTCGCACCAACAGAAGAAAAGGTTGGCAACAATCCAGCGGATGGCTCTGCTGCGGGTCACTAGAGCGTACCGTTCAGTGTCTCATGAGGCGGTACAAGTCTTAGCCGGAACTACTCCTATTGATCTTCTCCTACGAGAAGAATACTTCCGGCATAAGATGAAGAGAGAAGGCCTGGTGGATCTACCGGCGAATCTTCGTGTGAGGATCAGTGAAGACCCTAATGGATGGAAGAGGATTCTTCGGGAGAACACATTAAAGGAATGGAACCAGCGGTGGGTGACGACGCCAAAAGGGGCTACGCTAAGAAAATACTTCCCCACTGTTGGTTCAAGAATGGAACAGACATGGGTTCTCCCGGACTACTGGGTCTCACAGTTCCTCACAGGGCATGGGGGTTTCCGAGCAAAGCTCGTTGAATATGGCAAGAACATCGATCCCCTATGCCCAAGTTGCAGAGTGCCGGAGACCGCCGAGCATATCATCCTAGTCTGTACCGCCTTTGAGGCACTGAGGGCTAAGTTGTTGAGGGAGACGGGGCTCTACGCTCTGACGGAGAGCGATCTCCCTCAACTTATGACAAAGGAAAAATACCCGTATTACAAGGCATTCGTATACGGGTGGAAGGAACTGGTTGGGTCAAACCACTTTTCATTGGGAAGAAGAAATGAACATGTATACGGAAGACCGCCAGAGAGGGTGGAACAGGATGCTGGATAAAAAGAAAAAAAAGAGCAGGCTGTGTGCACAGCTGTAAAAAATGTAATTGGTCTGAATGCAGCAGTGAATTGTAACGCATGCGTTGCTACTCACTACTGCATAACACCCGTATTGCCTTATCGGCAGGGTAGGGTGTAAATAAAATAAAATAATGTTGGAAAGTGGAGGTCGGTATGTAGAGTTTTGTTAGTCATGTACCAACGTGCTTTTGTAATGAGTGGCAATAATTTAGATTGGAACGTTTGAAGTTTTCGTCGATGGGTCTTTTTTGCGATGCCGTGATGAGTACGTCCATATAGGCTTAAGTAAGTATGTATATGTATTCAGTTTCTGTTTTAGTTTTAGTTTTGATGCTATAGAAAAAAGAGAGTAAAGTAGTTTGAGTCATTTGTTAAGTGTCTTACGTTTTATTTTACGTGAGTCCAAGGGAAAGGTACCGTGTCCGTTTGAGGAATTTGAATGTTGTCAATATAAACTGGAGGGCAGGTGTTTTTTCGAAGGGCAAATTTTGTAATTTTGCAAATTTGTCATGGTTAAGTCGAACTTTCCATAGCGTGAGCCAATCTTGTAGTAATCTTAAATTCATAATAAAGTATTTATATTTATGAATCTATTTTTTTAACTCTGCTATTATTCTAAGGGGACTTTAGTCTCAGAATAAAATTATTTTTTATTTTCAGTTCATTTAATTTTCAGTAATTAACTATTTGGAAGTAAAATGATACTTTGTGTAACTTCGTGAGGAAAAATGATGATTTGCTTAATTGAGCATTGCGTCTCATCTATCCCCCCTCCACCAGGCTGTTGGAGGGAGGATAGATGTATAAAGATTTATAAAAATAGATAATCGATATATAAAAATCGATTTATAATAGATGTATAAAAAAAAGTAATCTCTACTTAAAGTCGTTATTACTTTTTTTCTTTGTTCGTAAAAGCTAAATACAAAATAGTCTATCCTTTAATCTTGTACTTGTCTGATATCAGACTTAACTGTACAGAAACTGGTCTGTGCATAAAAAGAAGGCCGATAAGGTGGAAATGCAGCTGTATATATATATATATATATATGAAAAACCCAGTTCTAATACATAGCTGTGAGACCTGGACATTAACCAGCACCATAGTAAAATTGTTGAAAGATTTGAGAGGAAAATCCTCTGCAGGATGACCGAAGCGATCTGGGATCATAGAATTACGGAATAGACTTAATCCGTGACAAATAATAATAATATTAATAATTATTTAACTTTTATTTTAATAAATGATTTTATTAAATATTCCAATTCGTGAATCATGTATTGTATTGACGATTCTCATAACTCAAAGGATAAAAGGAGAAAGCTATCCCTAGATAGCCAGGTCAAGTTATCTTTGATAACTTAGAAATATCTAGAATGTACCGACTGGACACAAGACCCTTTATGAAGAATCAGGGAACAATAACAGATTTTGGCAAAAGGTCTCTTTCTCGCAGACTTCATATCAGTTCTAAACGATCAGGATACCAATTCTTAATAGTTTATAACTTCTCTCCCACGCTTCCTAGACCTCCCTACTGATTCACCCCCCTACTGCTCTTGGGAATATTAACCCCATGCTCCTCAGAACAAATCACTCTTGCAGTTACATTCTTGAAGTCACACAGTTGTAGGAAACCTGGAGTGAACTCTTGTAGTCAACCCATATATTCATAGTATTATTCTGTACTTTAAGATGCCATTTGTAACAGACATTATGCAAAAAAGCATTACTTATAATTTTTTCACTGCCTCCGAATCGTTAACTGGCGCCCGAACAGGGAATGCAAGTTTCAAACTAGATTTTGATCAACTTCGCAGTTTGTACCATTGAAGATGCTTCTTTTTTTAAGATTTTATACCAAAACGTTCAAAGAAATTTCCTTATGGATGCCACTCGCTACTGGTGACTTTATCCTATTAGTAAGTGAGTTCTATATGTGTCTATTAATGATACATTTACCTTGCGTTAATAACAAAATAAATCCGAGTCACAGGAATAATGAGGTTTCAACATAGTAAAAAAAAAAAATACAATAAGAGGACAAGCATTGAAATCCAGGGAAGTATATCCAGCTAAAAATGAATGAAGCGAAAATGAGCGCTGTATCGAAAGACGGAACTAGTTCTGACAGTGACAAATTGCTTGCGACAGAGAGAAAAAAAAAGAAGCAAACTTTCGGAGGCAACTCGACGGTTCTTCCTTTTTGTATAACGCTTGATAAATGGTAAGGAATCAGGTCGGAAAATATATCTCTGTTAGCTTAACAACTGTACATCGCTCAATGATAACGCTCCCCATCCCGACCAATATCATTAATCGTAAGTCTAAGTAATCAAACATTTCGTTTTAAGGAGAGGAGAAGAACCCGAAATATAACAACTATACAAGTAAACTACCCGAAAATATGGTATGAAGGTGTCGAAAATATAATATTCTGTGATGTAATGTGCGTGGAAGTTTTTGCCTCATTCTGTGACCACAACTAAAAAAAATGACATATTCGCCCAAGAATAAAAGAAAAAAAGAACAATCAATATTATAGGATTACGTGGAAGAACAGGAAAATAATACTATATATAGAGTTTATAGAATTTTGATACCAAATAATACATGATTCGGTCGATGTCATTATTAATATGTAAGATGGCCAATAAATAAATAAATGACCAGTGGCGAATACGGAAAAATGAGGAGCTCTATGAGCTATATAAAAATAATAATATTGTAGTCACTGTCAAAAGGAGCCGGCTCAGATGGCTAGGCCATGTAGAGAGAATTGAAGAGAAGAGGTTGACTAGGAAACTTCTCCATAGCCGCCTAGGAGGACCCCGGCTGCGGTGGATCAAAGACGTGTAGAAGGACCTCAGCCGCATGAGTATCAGAAGATGGATAATAATATCTGCCGATATGGAAGCCTGGCGGAAACTTATTTCTGACGCCCATGTCCATTAAGGACTGTAGAGAAAATTAATAATAATAATAATAAGATTACAAAAGCTTTTTTTAATTGTTTCTCTTCAGAACTAAATCCACACTTGCCATTAAGTTGACAATAAGCAGATGAGCTGTATGTGAAATTGGAAATTCGCATGTTATAGTCATGAGGAAGAGGAGTACCCAGCAGCACCTCTTCCCGGTCTATGTTTTATTCCTTAGTTCAGGAAAGGAGATTTCTCATTGAGCTCTTTTTCAGACACCTCTCGAAGAGTATGTCTATCGTGGTCATGGGTGTAATGAGTACGTATGTGAAATTCTTCTTCTTCTTGTACGGCACTAAAACTCGTGGTGAGTCAGGGCCTCCTGCAGCATCGACCGCCAACGCATCCTCTGCCACTCCATTAGCCCTTCGCAGTCTTGGCCTGCCGAATCTTCTCTTGGAATATATCTTTTCTTCAAGTACTTTCTTCGGGATCTTATCATCTTTCATTCTAGCGACATGCCTGTATGTATGTATGTGATAGTCGATAGTTGCTTTTCGAAAGTCGATATTTATCTTTTGTTGTTTAAAAACCAAAGACCTGCTATTATTAGTATTAAAATTATAAATTTAAATTAATTTTTATTTTTGTAAGTGTGTCTTTTTTTCTGAACCGAAAATCTGTGAGGCGTATGACCATAAGGGTGTAAGTAGGTATTTGTATGTATTTATTTTTTGTCTAATAATATTTTCAGTCGTTTGTTTAAAGTATTCCGTTCCATGTTGACGTGTGGACTCAAAATTTTTACATTTATTTTAAAAATTTTAAATAATCAAGTGTTGTAAGTACAAAAATAAAAATAAGATATAATCAGATTTTTCTTTTCCCCTTTGAAATTTTTTTTGGGAGGGAAGGAGGTTTTAAAACATTTATTTATTTATTTGCACATGTCGAATTTATGTCTACAATCAACAAATAAGCTGGAAATACAAGAAATAATGACATGTCAGGCATTGGGAAGGATAGTATTCAGCTCTTCTCTAACTAGTTTTTGTTGTTGACAATTACTTAGGTTGAGGAAGAGGTCTCTCATCCAACGCCTTTTTAGTCTCCTCCTTTTGTTCTAAGGGATTTCAGCTGTGGCCATGTCTGATATTAATCTGTTGTTATGTCCGTTTAAATTTGTATAAAAGCGTTGATGAAGGATCGTTATATATTGGTCAGCTGTTGGAAGGTGGAGGTCAGTATGTAGTTTTCTTAATCACTTACAGGTGCTCCTGTCATGAGTCGCAATAATTTTGATTGGAAGGT
Source organism: Nezara viridula (assembly GCA_928085145.1). Lineage (NCBI taxonomy): Eukaryota > Metazoa > Arthropoda > Insecta > Hemiptera > Pentatomidae > Nezara > Nezara viridula. Next base: position 169,468,282 of record OV725079.1, read on the forward strand.
TTGGAGTTTTTGTAGGTGGGTCTCTTTAACGATACCGAATATTTGTGATGAAAATGTCCATATATAGTAAGTATGTATATCTATTCTGTTTCTGTCTCAATTTCAGTTTTTAAGATTTATAAAAAAGAGAATAAAGTAATTTGAGTCGTTTTTTAATTACTTTACGTTTCATTTTTACATAAGTCCAAGATTAAGTACCGTGCCTGTTTGTTGTCAATATAAACTGGAAGGCAGATATTTTTAAGTCGAATTTTCCATAGTTTGAACCAATCTTGTAATTTAATCAAACGATATTGTAAAATTAGTGAAGCTTGCATATGGTCTTGATGTTTTGTGAGAATAGGTGTATCGTCTGCATAAGTAGCAGTTAATATATCATCGTTAACAGATGAATCGTAAGTGTATACTATGTAAAGTAGAGGATCTATTTATAAAATAAGGAAAACGCAGATTGAACTGCGATGAATCGTAGGTGATATAAATCCGTCAACTGTTATTAAATAGATAAACTGAAAATTGAATTCACCAATGATATCTCACTTATCTGAAGATATAAACTATAGTAAGAAGTGAATTATCAGTCATTGAAATATTGCGGAATTAACCCTTCGTTGAATATTTAGTCCAATGAACCAACAAAAGTATTTAATAATGTTGTTTGTCGGTATATTAGCTAGAAGTGACTGTGAAGTCATCAATATTGGTACAGACGTTGGTAGGACATTGGACCAACTCAACGAAGAAGTTCTGGCCACTGGAAAGACATGGATGGTACTAGAGCCGGGAATACTCAACGAAAATGTAAGCGTTTTGATTATGTATCAAACTTAATACAATTTTTAAACACGAATTAAATTGTATATCACATTTAATTTATGGAATTTGCATTTACTTTGTTTCTTAAACTGTTTAAGTTTTCAAAAACACTAATGAATGCTGGTCTACAGTTTTAGCAATACAAGTAATATTCCAAAGTATTTTAATTAGAACCCGCCTGATTTCGTCAGGCGAAATTACAATAGAAAGGTATGCCGGTAGGTGATATTACTCTTCTAAATATCTAAAGTTGCTTTATTATTCAAGATTTCGAATTAAATTTAATGGTTAATTGTTTTTTAAACTGTTAGTTAAGAATTAAAAATAAATTATGTAATATAAAAAAGTGAGGAATAAAGGAAAGCGGAAGGAAAGGGATGTAGCATTGATTAAAATGAGTGGGATAAAATTAAAAACCTTTAAAAAATATATCAACAGGTTGAAGAACCACCCAGCCTCGGTAATATAAAGTGGATACTCTAAATAATTGATTAAGTGTGAAAAAACTGACTGTTGAGCTTGATCTCGCCACAATCACCACCCTTCACAACCGTTGACCAAGAAACTGTATTTCCTTCCCACCTTTTTTAATCTTTACCGATTGGTCCAAATCGGATGAATCTACTGCTTATTCTTTGTTATGAGTTGAGAATAGGCCATACCAATCTAACCCATTGACATCCCATTAGCAAACAGCAACCACCAAAATTCAAGAAAATTATTTTTATATCTGAAATTTAACTAGTTCAGGACTTACATTGCTAATATCAAACATCATTAAAAGTGGCGAAGACGCAATAAAGTTACTATTTCTTTAATTTAAACAATTTGTTAAACAAAATGTAAAACTTGAAATTTGATTCTATTTCAGCTAAAATAAATCTAGAACGCCGCGATATAATCACCCCAATTATATTAACCGGATACAGTTCACGCAATTCTGCGTTGTGTAACCGCCAAAACTCTTCGGTTAACTCATCCTTCTTCGGTCCAAATATTCTACGCAATAATTTATTTCCAAAAACCTTAAAACGTTGCTCATTCATAATAATTATATATATATATATATATATATATATATATATATATAATAAATACATATGAAAATAAATATAGCTATATAATGTGTTCCAGATCTCTTATTCGCAAGGACTCCTTATAGGCTTGAATTCCATGGTAGGCACAGGTAATTGCCTTCTATCTACAAGTGCCAAAGTTGCCTCTTACGATCTACATATAGGCTTCAGTTTATTATCAGTCTTCTTATCCGAAGTCAATATCGGTGGAAGACACATGTCTGCCTACTTCAGGATAAGAGCAAACTCCTTCAATATTCGATTCAACATTTTCAAGGAAGGTGGATGCATCGTCAACCTTGAAAAGATGGAGATGATCGCAGCTGCTCTAGTTCAGAACGGATCGTCCCTGAAGGTGTTTGACGAGCTACAACTTGATGTATTCTTTCAAGAAGTAGTCATTCCAAAGATTAACGAAATCTTGAAAAGATATATACCTGCCGTAGAGAAAAAATTACAAAATAACTGCGAGGCTTTGAGGAGATTCGATAAAAATATCGATTTATCCCAATTCTAAAATTAAAGTTTTGAGTCTCTGGAATAGCAGAACTTTACTAAGGAACTTATAAGTAAAGGCGTTTAAATGAGAGATACTAAGTTTTCTGTAAATGATGGTTTTAGCTAAACAGATATTAGCAATTCCAATTTCAACAATTTTTGTACGATGTCAAGCTTCCATTTCGGTTTAAAATAAATGTTTATCATATTTATTTATAAAAATGTTTTGAAACCTTTTCAGACTTATAAATTGTACCTAAACCCCTTTGCTTTGATCAAAAGGAACGGTATAAATATTATAAAGGATTTATCTTAATTTCTTCATTATGAGATTCATTATAATAATAATAATAATACTTTATTTATTCTGAGACTCGTCCCTTTAGAATAATACAGAAAGACAGAGATAAATACAGGCTCTAAGGAGCCTTAGAGATACATAAATAAATACAGAGTAATTAAACAGTCATAGAAAAATAATTATAAGTTACTTTCTAATTTTAATCAGTAAATAATAGAAAATAAAAAATTGAAAAAAAAAAAAGGATGTAGTAAAAATAGTGAAGAACGAACTTATAATTTATATACGTATTTACATGATTATCTATTTACAATTTCATGGGATCTGGATGGATAAGAAATAATTGAACAGGCGGGATTTAAAGGTAGAAAGTGTCCTAGATTAACGAATGTGGGAAGGAATAGTATAAATTATGTATAAATCAGAAGACCGGGAACGAATATTGCCGTAACGAACAGAAGATTTGAATTAAAGGAGCTCGGAGATGTATGAAGGGCGGTGGGATTGGATGACTTGTAAGAGGAAGGATGCCAGGAAATACGACGGTAGGAAGGATAAAACCACTCAGCATAAAAATGGGAAACACATTAAAGGGTAATTGGAGGTTCTTTTTATAAACAAATTAACGCTTTTAAGATTACACATTGATGCACGATCTTTATGTTGGTGGTATTTCCAAAACCTACAACCCAATAACGAAACTAAACATCGAAGAAATCCGATATGATAAAATAAAATAATTTGTGAAGGCGCAATCTTATAATTTGTTTTTTTATATAATCTTCATTAACATTGAAGAAGCTGATTAATATGGTACCCCAGACTAATATTGAAGAAATGTAAATAATTAGTCATAATTGTGAGAAAAAATATTTATCCTAAACATTCATAATGTCTAATAATTATTTTAAACAACTAATGAATATAGATTCTGCAGGGCTCCATGACCAATCTATTGGTCTATCTCTGTGGCGCTACACCCCAGAACGGGACTTGATCTGCTAAATAAGCCTCTGCCATTCGAATCTGTTTCGTTCTGCTTTTTTTCAGTTGATGATTCCCAGGAGGTTTCTTGCATCCGCTGCAACTAAGTCAGCTCTCCTTAACCTTGGTCTTCCACCTCTCAGGACCCTTTGAAGAACCCATTCAGATATCTTGCTTGGGATTTCTTCTTCACTTATCCAAGCCATGTGACCAGTCACCCAAGCTTAATGAATCTGAACACGTCAATCTGCTTGTAGATTTGGCACATCTTTCGTTTCCGTCTAATCCTCCATTCCTCAGAAATCCTCAAAGGACCAATAACACCCACAAGATTTTTCGTTTTTCATCACTTTTAAAAATGGTTCATGTCTGTTAGACATAGAAGAGAACTAGTCAGATTAAATTCTTATAAAGAGTAAGCTTGGTTTGCCTTCTCAAGAATATTCTTAGCAAGGTCCTCAAAGTAGCACGGATTCGCAGTGGTTAATCTTTTCTTTAATTCCGCTGATATATCATTCAAGCTGTGGAAATTTTACCCCTAATGAAGACAGAAGAAGTTCTATCACAAACTAATAGGCTGAGAAAAAATGAATTGATCACATATTACTTTAATTTATTTTCTACAACAGCATTTCAGCCTCTCAGGTCGTATTCAAGAGGAAAAAACCTTTAACAAATGAAATAATCATCACAGCCTAATTAAATTTGCTCAATTATTATTTTCATTTTATACTTTATAGGTACTAAATTTTCATTTTAAAAGAACTAAGTGAAATATTTGTACCGATTTTATCAATCCAAACCAATTCGGAAAACCAAATGCTCAAACAAAAATTACAAATTACAATTTAAGTTATTTCGGCATTTTAATTTTTTTTTTATCATTATATAATTTCTGTCATTTTTTTTGTACCATGTTTTATTTCCAATTCCTCTAAAATGGACATCTAAAGTGTCCATTATTGAGAAGTGTTACTGTATATAACCATCGTATTTCTTAAGCCTTCAACCTTCTCAAATTCAAGTCTTCAGTCCATTCCCTTTCAACAAGATCTCGACCTTCTGACCTCTACATCCCTTCTCACAAATCTGCCTCATTTCAAAACTCCTTTATAGCTCGCGCTGTCAATTTCTGGAATTCTCTACCTATCAAAATTCGGCGTTCCCCCTCCATATCCACATTCAAAACCCTCCTATTCCAATTCCTATCCCCAAAACAGTCAGATACTTGCTAAACTTTTGATATTATACATTTCTATTATATCATTCATCATCAAACGATAGTACTATTCTATACTGTAATACACGGTGGGCCAGACCCCCTTACCGTGCACCCCCCCCCCACATCCCTATAAATTGCATATCGTTGTGTTCCTTGTAACTATTTATTAAAAAAAAGCCAATGTTCCCACAAAAAAAAGTGAACGCACTGCCCCAAAATGGCGTCCAAAGATGGCGGATTGACGACTTTGACTTTAGTTAGTTTTTTGGTCACTGAGAATCAGCATTTGGCTTAATTTCCTCATAGTTGGTCTTTTATTAAAGCTGAATAGTTATAGGATAATAAAACATGAAGAAATATTAAAAAATAATTGGCTTAGGCTATGAAAAACACCAGTAAAGTCAATTTTTTTAATAAAAAAATTTTCAAGTTACAAATCAAGCGTCGTTTGTAATTAAACGGCCTACAATAACGCAAAACGTGCTGAAATAAACCATCTGGAGAATATATTTCTCTTTCTAAAACGCTGATTATTTTTTACAAATGTTTAAGCAGTTCCGTAGAAAATGCACTTATGCGGCAGAAAAGCGGTACTGGCGTGGGTGCCTACAGGCCTCTACCACACCATTCAGTGCCCATAAATGGCTTAGTTATAGTGATATAATAACATTTTTGGCACATTATATTGGTTTAATTAACGAACAAATATTAATGCAATAATTTAAATGTAAAAAAAAAAATTAAAATTTAAAAAAAAATTATTATTATTTTTTTTTAATTTAACCTCCTTTATTCTGTACGTTGGTCGTTTAAGAAGACCTCAATTGTAAAAATGATATAATTATAATAATAAAAGTTAATTAAAAAATACTTTGCTAAATATCTTGATTTTTTTTTTATTTAACGTTTGCAATTGAACACTGTGTTTTGTATATTTACTGATTCTTAGAAGTAATTAAAATGTTTATATACTTCCCAGGAAATGAGTCATATTAATACCTTTTTTATAAACTAAAATAATATATACCTAATCTGAACTATATATAATGAATAGCTACCGGGTTGTTTAGTAAAACTCATATATCACTAATTAAAAAATTAATTTTTATTTCCTTTATTTTGTGCAGAAGTTGGGCTATATCATAAATAAATAGGAAATTTTAATATTGAATGAATTATTCTCTATGCACAAAGAAAGATAGAAGGGGTGATGCTATAAGTTCTTCTATAAACCAAAACTGATTGTTTGGATTTGATCTCAAAATGAGGAAAAACGCGTATAATACATTAAGCGAAAGAGAAAGGAAGTACTAAAACCTCGGAATAGATAAAAAGGACCAGTATCCATTATATAGCTAAATGAATGTATAGTAGAGAGATGAACAGAATATTTCAAGATGCTGCTAAAACGGGATCAATTGCAGTTTGGATGATATTAAGTGGACGATGTAGGTTTATTATGGTGAAAACCACTTTATTTTCGATTGCTGAAGGTGCACATCGGGACTATATTTACTTTGAAGCAGGATATAGAGAGGTATATCGAGAAAGTTATAGCTCATAGCTTTCCTTCTGATTTTTTAAGGAATCTTATATTAGTTATAGCTCGTTATTGTTCAGAAATTGCGGAATAAATTGTTCGGAATTTGTACCATATCATAAAAAAATAGGAAATTTTAATATTGAATGTATTATTCTCTCTGCACAAAGAAAGATGGAAAGGGCGAAACCGAACTGCTTTGATAGTTTTGCGCGTACATAGGCAACAAGCATATTAGAAAATAACATAAAAGGACTGTGGTTTTTACCTTTACAAGAAAGGAGGTACTAGGAAATGTAATACCCATCAAGATCCATTCCTGTTTAGTGTACCAAACAAATTATACTCAAGAATCGTAGAAGCTGGAATAAGAAATATTGTCGATTGCCAGAGTGATATGGATTGAGAAACTTAAGTTGCACATTGGAAGAGAAGTTGAAAATTGGGACTGTCTTCACTTTAAGGCAGGTTATAGAGAAGTCCACATAAAAAGAAAAATAGCTCTCTATCTGCTTAGTGCCTCACACTTTGGATTATGCTAATATCTAACTGTCATTAAGAAAAGCTCGTTTTTCTTTTAGATTCCTTAAAAAATCTTTTGCAAATAATAAATTAGGAAAGCTATGAGCTATAACTTTCTCGATATCTTGAAATATTCTGTTCATCTCTTTACTATACATTCATTTAGCTATATAATGGATACTGGTCCTTTTTATCTATTCCGAGGTTTTGGTACTTCCTTTCTCGTTCCCTTAATGTATTATTCGCGTTTTTCCTCATTTTGAGATCAAATCCAAACAATCAGTTTTAGTTTATAGAAGAACTTATAGCATCACCCCTTCTATCTTTCTTTGTGCATAGAGAATAATTCATTCAATATTAAAATTTCCTATTTATTTATGATATAGCCCAACTTCTGCACAAAATAAAGGAAATAAAAATTAATTTTTTAATTAGTGATATATGAGTTTTACTAAACAACCCGGTAGCTATTCATTATATATAGTTCAGATTAGGTATATATTATTTTAGTTTATAAAAAAGGTATTAATATGACTCATTTCCTGGGAAGTATATAAACATTTTAATTACTTCTAAGAATCAGTAAATATACAAAACACAGTGTTCAATTGCAAACGTTAAATAAAAAAAAAATCAAGATATTTAGCAAAGTATTTTTTAATTAATTTTTATTATTATAATTATATCATTTTTACAATTGAGGTCTTCTTAAACGACCAACGTACAGAATAAAGGAGGTTAAATTAAAAAAAATAATAATAAATTTTTTTTTTAATTTTAATTTTTTTTTTTTACATTTAAATTATTGCATTAATATTTGTTCGTTAATTAAACCAATATAATGTACCAAAAATGTTATTATATCACTATAACTAAGCCATTTATGGGCACTGAATGGTGTGGTAGAGGCCTGTAGGCACCCACGCCAGTACCGCTTTTCTGCCGCATAAGTGCATTTTCTACGGAACTGCTTAAACATTTGTAAAAAATAATCAGCGTTTTAGAAAGAGAAATATATTCTCCAGATGGTTTATTTCAGCACGTTTTGCGTTATTGTAGGCCGTTTAATTACAAACGACGCTTGATTTGTAACTTGAAAATTTTTTTATTAAAAAATTGACTTTACTGGTGTTTTTCATAGCCTAAGCCAATTATTTTTTAATATTTCTTCATGTTTTATTATTCTATAACTATTCAGCTTTAATAAAAGACCAACTATGAGGAAATTAAGCCAAATGCTGATTCTCAGTGACCAAAAAACTAACTAAAGTCAAAGTCGTCAATCCGCCATCTTTGGACGCCATTTTGGGGCAGTGCGTTCACTTTTTTTTGTGGGAACATTGGCTTTTTTTTAATAAATAGTTACAAGGAACACAACGATATGCAATTTATAGGGATGTGGGGGGGGGGGTGCACGGTAAGGGGGTCTGGCCCACAGACTGTAAACTTCACAAGGGATATTACAATATCTTCCTGCTCTTAATGCCACTGAATGCATCTATTGTTTGTTTTGTTTTTTTATTATTTTTTATTCTTATATAATTAAATCTGTACTTATAGCTAGAATTAGACAATGATGAGTCTACATATTATTCATTATTTGAATACTCTGAAATTTTATATTGTCAGCTTTGTCTTTCCTTTGTTAGCAGAAACACACCTCATTTTAAAGAAGAACTCAATGTATTTTTTATTATTTTATTTTTCAAAAGTGTATAATTATAATTTTTCCTACTGTACATTGTTTTAAGTGGTTTTTTTTTTTATTATAGCTTGTTTAACTAATATTTTCTTTACTTTCTCTTCTTTTATTATTGTTTTATTTTGGCCAGATGTAGTCTTTTAATTATGTTCTATTTTGTTATTCTAAAGGGGCTTTGTCCCAGAATAAAGTTATTTTCTATTTCTATATTATTCTAGATAATTTTATTGGGTTATGTTAAAATTTATAACTAAACAAATCTGTCATAGAATTACTATAGAAGCAAAAAAAAAAAAAAACAATTTTAAACCTACTTTATTTAAACATTTATAAAAATGGATAGCGCAAACCAGCAGTTGATATTAACATATTTAATTACTTAAAATGTAATGAAAAATACTCCATGGAGGATGACTTTAAAAAATAAATTTTAAAAGATATTCAAGGAAAATTCTCTATTAGCGCTGAAGTAGAAAAGGTTGAAAAATAAGTTTAGGTTCGGAGAACCGGTGAAAGCCACAATGTACAATCTGAGGCCATTATCGGGGACCTTTTAAACCCAAGAAGGGAATTGACTTAGGAAGGACCCCGAGCAGCAATTTATTTAAAATTCCATCTAATAACATTATCTACCTTAGGAGAGAAATAATAATTTAAAGCAGTAGGTGTAATACCATTAATGGCAGCCAAGGTTTTTTTTTCCTTTAGTAAAAAACTTAATACAGCAATCTATTTGTTAATAATATATGAGGACTAAAATAATTATATGTACGGAGAGAAATACTTTATTTAAAATAGTGCTGCCCTATTACATAGGTTTGCTTGAGGCAGAGCTTACTGATCAATCCGTTTTGGTCATATCACTCAAACATTTATTACTAAATTATTATATTTTTTCTTATTAATGTCTTATTGATTTCCAAACACAAGTGTACAAAGGTAATATCTAAATGAATATCATGATTTACTTTATTATGTATTTGGAATATGGTGGAGTATTCAGGTGCTTCTTGGTTTTTGGTACCCTCTCGAGTTCTTTTCTCGACTGCTTTCTTCTTTCAGGGCCTCTCGCTCTTAAGCGGATCCTACACGGTCAGTCAGACTGACATTACGAGGCACTATTCTCATTCTGATTTACCGTCTGTAAGAAGTAAATGTATTTAAGATTATCAAGATATGCTTTATACAACCATGCAATATTTTTATATTTCACTTTTTTTCACATAATTACTATGAAATAGTTTTTAAACAATTTCATCGTCTCAATTACGTGGTTTTAATTACTTTTTCAAACTTAAAAAAATGTTTACATTTAGTTAGTAAATTTCATTCATTTCCATTAAATAATATTGGTTTTAACTAAATTGTTATTTATTATTTTTCGTCACTATTCAATACTTTCTACGACTTTCTGTATTAGATATTGTTTTTTCTAAAATTCTTCGCTTTCCAACGATATATTATACTTATACCTTCTGACTAGTATTTCCGGGGATTCATTTTCGACCTGGATAAGCATTTTTCTTTTTTTCTTCTTTATTCAATCATCAAATTCTTTCAAAAGTTACATTTAGCCATTTTTCAATGAGAAATAGTTAATTATTTAAAATAAACTAAATTCAAGGTACTACAGAGATAGACGTATATGAACATTGGGCATTGATGTACTAATGGGCGTTACTGACGAATTTTTGAAAATTCGGAAATAAAATCTTCAATCACGAGAAGTGGGGGATAGGGGAGCCTGAGGTAAAAGTGGTGGAGAGGTGAGTTTACCTAGGCCTCACAACCAATTTAAATTCCTGATTTTCATTTTTTTTTTTTTAATGTTTTTCATATCCCTAGTTAATATATCTATAATATTAGTATAGTATAGTGAAAATTTTCGAATCTGATTTTTCAACTGATATACACGTTTTGAGGTCCCCTGAGAACAAATAACCAAAGCCCGCAAAATGGTGAGTGTATGTATGTGAACAATTTTGCTCAAAAACGAACAGTCGTACGTAACTGATATTACGTGTTTAAGGTTTGTATTTGTTTCAGAAGTGACAACAACTTTTTCCTTGAAATTGGTTACCGGAAGTGCCACTTTATATCAATACAATCTTTTACAATTTTGTCAAAATTGCTCTATTGATTTGGTATAAACTAGGTGCATGATTGTAAAATTGAGTGGTATTTAATATCATTTAGGTCTTATCCCCATTGATGTCACTTTATAGGGCTTAAATGTCCAATTTTCATATACGTCTCTCTCTATAGTACCTTTAATTTGATTTATTTTAAATAATTAACTATTTCTCACTGAAAAATGGGAACTAGCTTAGCTTCCTATTATATTCATATATAAGTTGCTTTTTCCCAAAAGAAACAATTCATTCGATTTTTAGTGACATCGAGTAAGTATCGATTATCGTGTAAAATATCTAATTAATCATATTGTAAATTCATTAATCAGGTAGTGGAACTATCATATTTTCAAAAATACATAATAAAGTGGTTAAAATTAGTTTATTTTCAAAACCGGCCTTTCGAAGGAATGTAATGAAACTAGCATTTCTAAAATAAATTAATTTTATTGTAGCAGAGGGTGAAGGGGGAGGGGATAGATCCTGTTAGTCTAATGGCGGAACAAACCCCCCGTTTTACTAATTATACAACTGTTCATTTAATTGAACTACTCGTTGCTCGAATTATTTAACTGTAATTTACATGTTTTCTGTTTTTCAGATTGTATTATTCTTTATCAACATAAATAAACAGTTCAGACATATTTTTAATTACCTACTTTAAAAACCTATGTTATAAATCGTGCCTTATTACCTATTCATGTTATTTCATAATTATATTTATTCTTATTGCTGATTTGTAACCATAATAAGAGAGAAATAATTCTGGGAATATGAAGTATAATCTTTGTTATGGTCCGTCCTGTTTTGTATATGTAAAATAAAATATGACTCGGCCACTAAACTTTTTTATATATAAGGAAGACTAGAAATTAATTTTGTATGGTAAAATTTGTATTGATCTTTTCTCCTCCAATTTATACAACATTTTTCTCTCCAAACCAAACAACGATCAACTTTTTTTTATCCAAAAAGAGGTCGTAAATTAATTTTTCAAAAGGTGGGTCTATTTAAGTTTCAATGTTCGTAAATTAATATTGAAATAATCAGTGATTTTCGGAAATATGTGCTATAAATATAAAAAATAATGGTAAATACTTAAATGGTATATCGAGACTTAAATAAGATTTCCAGCAATAAGACAAAAATAAAACAATTTAATTAACACGACAAGTCTTATAGAGAATTAAGATGATGCAGGATACTGTCTGAAGATGGGATATAAGTGGATCCCGAAACGTTATATGTAATTATATAATTGAGTGGAATGATTTTGGGAGAATAAATCACTGGAAAAAAAAAATTCTTGTATTGTATTCATATTATAATGGTAAATACAGTTTCCGTGATTCGTGCAAATTTATTATCATTGATAGATTTCACGTAGGAAATAAATAATTCATATTATCTCTGAAGGTGTGTTTTATTTTTTTTATTTATTAATATTTTTTGTTGATATTCCATCTAATCGGTATAGGATAGAATAGAATAGGATAGAAAATAATTTTATTCTGGGACAGAGTCCCTTTAGAATAACAAAAAAGTACTAAATTAAAATATTATGTCAGGCCTAAATAAAAATAAACATAAAAAGTAAAAACAAATAAGTGTAGAAAATATAATTTAAACACGCTATATACAAAATTAAAAAAATATCTACATACAAAACACTTGAAACCATGCTAAGACACTTAAAACTATGTACAGTGGTAAAATATAAATATACACTTTTAGAAAAATAAAGAAAAAAGAAAGTCAAATCTGATAGTAAGTATTTAAGTGATGAGTTAAATGTAAATACATCATTATGAATAATATGTAATTTTACATAAAAGTTTAGCGACTGTTTTTGGAACAGAAATTGGAATAGGACGGTTTTAAATGTAGGTAGGGAGGGAGAATGCCGAATTTTGAAAGGAAGGGAATTCCAGAAATTAACAAAGCGAGCAATAAAGAAATTTTGGAACAAGGCAGATCTGTGAGAAGGGATGTAAAGGTCGGAAGATCGTGATCTTGTGGAAAGGAACTTGTGGACTGAGGACTTGAATTGGAGAAGGTTGTATACTTATACATATACATAAAATGCAATGATTGAGACTTCATATTAATTTTTGTCCTGGACTTAAATTAAAAAATAAGCATATTGTCGGTATATTGCAAGAATTCATTAAGTAACATTTTAATGAATTTGAAATAATTGAATTTGAAGTTTCTAATACATTAAAAAATACTAAAATGGCAATTCGATTATTTATTTTTTGCTATTTACAATTCTAAATATGTATTCTACTTAGGTACATAAAATGCAATGATTGAGACTTTAAATATTATCCAGGACTTATAAAAATAAGCATACTATCAGTTTATTGCACTATAAATTACTGAAATAGCAATTTGGTTATTTATTTTTTTGTTATTTACAATTCTAAATAAGTATTCTATTTTTAAGAATTAATTAACATACTTAATATACATAGAACGATGAAAAAAATATTAAACGTCGACGCACATAGTGACTTTTTGCACATTAACATACTTAAACAAAACACTAACTTACTTTTATAAACATGCAAGTACATAAAACGAGAGACTTAGTTCACTTAGTAAGTTTTATTAACCTTCTGATCAATTAATCCAGAGAAAGAAGTCATTAATTACTAGAAAGTGAATTTTGGTGAACTATTTTAGCTTTATATAGTGAACAAGAGGTCATTAAGTACCAGATAGTGACTTTTTGCTCAGCTAAGTCAGAACATCGTGCACTTTTTTACGTGTAAACGGATTTGTATTATTTTTATACATTTAATAATTCTATGGATAAATTAACTATGATAAGAACTATGTACTTTCAGGTAAAAATCGACCAGCAGTGCACTGAGTGACTTTTTGTGATAAACCAACGAAATCCTTTGTGATTTGAAAGATTTCGAAATTCTATAATAAATTCTAAGTCCTTATAAAAAGTATAATAAATTCTCTATCAATCGACACTTAAGATTCCATTGAATAAAGATCCCTCTAAAAACTATGACAGCATGAATATAATCCTTATTACGACAATTTGTTTAAGAAATTATAATTTAAAAATTATTTGAGAATAATTAGAAATGTTTTGCCATGTATTTACTTGGGATTAACTATTTACATCTGATAAAAAACAAACAAAAAAAAAACCTTATCATATTTTGTATGGCTTATACACGACACTAAATACCGATAAATTTATAAATAGTAATGTTTGAGTTTTCAGAACGGTTTTGTTATCTCACATATTGGCTTTATGCCATCATATCGATTAGCATTAATTTGAAATGATTCTAGTTCTATCTATTTCTTCATCTTGAAGACTAGTAGACTGTATAGTATTAAGATGAAGGTTCTGGTTTCAGTATTGTTTATACCATTCCTCTTGGCCTCTTTGGGCGCCAAAAAGGTCAATATAAACAGTGAAGTGGACAAAATCTTGAACAAAATGAACAAGCTGCAAACAAACCATAGATTGTTGAACATAACTACAGGACAGATGGCAATGCTCGATGGATCGGCAACGGTAAGACTTAAAAATCAATAATAATAAATTTTATAATTGGTAAATGGTTGACTGTCGTGAATAATGAAGAGAAGAATAGTTGGGGTGGGGTGATCAGTCAAATAAGAAGGCTAAAATAAATGATACTATTTATTTTGACATTAGCCGACGTTTCGACCTGAAGTTCAGGCCATCATCAGGTCTAAGAAAAGAACCAGATAACAAGGTATGAGAAACATAAGTAGTGTAGGTAAAAAAAAATATAGTAAAATTCCGTTGTTAGAATAATGACAATAGTAAGAACAAAGAGATAAATGATAATACCAGGTACAAAGTGTGGAATTATGAAGTAAGCATAATCAAAAAAGGTGACATAAGTATTAAAATGGGAATCTTAATCCTATTCTAAGCTTCCCATTTCAGGTCGAAACGTCGGCTAATGTCAAAATAAATAGTATAATTTATTTTTGCCTTCTTATTTGACTGATCACCCCAACTATTCTTCTCTTCATAATAAATTTTAATTGTAGATAATAATTATTATTTATTGTGTTGCCAGGAAAATAATTCAACGTTTAATGTTCTCTTAACATTAAGCTTCTATATAACAAAGTATGTATGCTTGAGGAATTATTCTCTTTTATAGGTGTTAATAATAACATATGTATATATAAGATATATGTGATAATAATATATATATATATAAATCTGTATTAATTTCTTAATTGCACTATCTAATTTATAAATTTATGGTGACCTATGTGTATTGTATTTTTGTTCTAACTTTTAACTTAAATCTACTAGTTATCTATTATTCTTATCATTTTTAACGTTTAATTTTAAATTGTACTTTTTAGCTTTTCTTTTTCTACTTTTAACTTTTAAACTTTATCTGTTGATTCTTAATTTGAATTGTACTTTTTTTTTCTTTCCAGTTTTATTGAAAATTATTCATTGAGATATAATTCAATCTGTTAAAGAACAATAGTAACAATGATAGAAAAGTAATCCATTCTATCCGCACATATATTATTACAGTAATGCTTGAAATCGGTTTCGTACTATAAGCTCCTGTCATGTCCAAATATGTTATTATATCAAATATGAATAGGGTATCGTTGGATTCAGAATTTCACGGCGGGTTAGCGAATCGTACTTTCCGGTTTTGATTTTCTTTCTAAAATAAATAAAGTCGATATTGGAAGGTTATAAGTCTCTAGACCAATAAGAGTCAATCAAATTTGGCTTTGATGATTTTGATTGGTACACCAAGACCCGGATAGTTCCTTCGGAATGTACTATTTTCGAAATAATGCAAAGCAAAGGATTCGCATCCACACAACCTTACGTTAATTGTAGTACTCGACTTGAGGTCTCTATGACCGAGAGAGGAGGAGTTTATATTGTTTATCAAAAGTTTTTTTTTTGTTTTTTGTCGGTAAGCCATATCATCATTAATCATCAAAACCCAAAGATTGAGGCACCAATTTTGAATTTTCAGAATCCAATCATTCCTAAAATTGAGGCCAAAAAGTTATGAAAGAAAAGAAACTTTATTTGCGAATAACTAAAAAAGTACACACTTCTGGTTATAACCGTGATTATATAAAAGATTACTAAATTACTGATTTAAAGTTTAAAATCGTAAATTCATAAATGAGACTATCTATTTATTTTATACATTAAAATATTTCATTATTTTCAGAAATAAAATTTTAATTCAATGAGAATTATAAGACTATATTAGATATTTATCTAAGATTTATTATTTTAGAGTGATAAACACATTTACTACGTTTTAAGAATTACTAAATTTTACCCATAGCTCTATATCTAATATTGTCTACATTATATTATTATGTATATTATCATTTGAAGGTAGTCGTAAAGGCGGTTACACGGTCGGTTTTAACCATCGGTTCAAACCGTCGGGTGAACGGATGAAAAATGGTAGGGGAAACCGTCGGTTTTAACTGAAGAAAAGTTCTACTCTTTTCGTCGGTTTAAACCGTCGGGTAAACGGATGAAAAATGGTGGGGAAACTAGTCGGTTCAGATATCTGACGAGAAGAAACGCAGTATAATGGACCCTTTGATAGCGATAACTACGGTGCTCGCGGTTAAAAAATCTAGAAAAAGAATTAAGTGGACCAAAGATTGGTTGCTAAAAAGAGAAACGCTTTCTCACACCAATCTTCTTAATGAGTTGAAATTAGAGACGGCCGATAGGCACAATTATTTGAACTTCATAATTTAGTGGCCCCCTTAATTAAAAGGGAGGATACTGTTATGAGAGCCTCCATTTCCACACATGAGCGGCTGATAGCCACCCTCCGTTATCTGGCTACTACGAGGATTTAAAGTTTTCAACAATTATAGCAGCCCCAACACTCGGACAAATAATCCCGGAAACCTGCAGTGAAAGCGAAGTGAGAGATGGATCTCTCGAAATAATTATCTCCCAGAAACGTTCGTTTTCCTGAGAATGCACATAAGTTATTAGTATTATCCGCAGCTGTGCAAACTTGATTGGCCAATTTCCATTCGTAATTATTCGACAAGGTTCTCAAAATCGACATTAATAGTACTTGTTTTAGTTTTTTAAATCGAAATTGAAAGAAAAATGTGACTTAGCAAAGCAAAAAACCGTCGGGTTGGAACGATGTGTACTTAGACGGTCCGTTTGGCCTGTCATCGTTCCAAACCGACGGGTTTATTTTCTGTTCCAAACAGATTTTTTACCCGCCGTCCAAACCGACGGTTTTCACCCTCAGACGATCGGGTTTTCCATCGGTTTGGCCCGACGGTTCGACCCGTCGGTTCAAAACGGACGGAAAAACCGATCGTCTAATCCCGGCTTAAGAGGTTTTAAGTTACACAATGAAGGATCTGGCTTCCTCTTGGAACCATGATAATTCTTCTATGACTTCTATCAAGAAGATGGCTTCGTAAACTGATTTATAAATTTTATCAGAGTGCTACCAGTGGAAAATTTCTCCACAAGTTGAAAACTAAAAATTTGTTTCCACTAGGCTGTCTCAATTTATTCATAGTTGTTGAAACATACTTTCATTCACACACCAGTATCCTCATTAAACAGCTATGTTCTATATCAAGTTAAACAGATTTTTATCGCATACTAATCTAGACTCTACTTATCACTTCATCTATTTGATTCATGAATAAATTGAATGAATGACTTTTTATTGAGTATTTAGACAATATTATACAACAAAAGTATCCAAGCTCAATAAAAAATATATACGGCTTGGTTCTTAAAACCGTCAGCCAGAAGCTGCTATTATTGATCCAATAATATAAACTAAAACATAATATATTAAAATTAATAAATACAGTGTTAATGCTAACAAATACCGAAATACAATCTATCAGCTCCTAATATCACAAATATAATTAGACATATATAAATACAAACAAATTTTAATATAGATATTTTAATATAATTACATAAATATTTTTTTAGGCTTAAACATTCATCTAATAATTAAATTCTTGACATAAGGCATATTTGTATTGCCAGACTACTTTACAATAATTGGATAGACTTGCCCAATTTTTTTCCGTTTAAATGTGCAATTATTTCCCAAAACGTCAGACTATCTTTTACAAAATATTTTTTCCTAAGTTCCGCTAGAACAGGACATACACCAAGAAAATGTTATTTTCTATTCCATTCCTATTGCATAATGAACATAATTTATTACTTGTTTCGTAATATACCCTATGGTTTAATTGTATTAATTCTGATCTTGCCTTAAATATCCATTTTACTATAGTTTCATTCTTATCGAAATAATTGTTCCCTGTATATCATGATTTAATTTTTTGTATATATTAGTTCTATTTGAATTTTTCGCTAGGATTTTGAACCGATTTTCTAATTATATTGCCAGTTTTTCATTTATTTTCTGAAAATATACATTCAATTTATTTATGTTATTAAAATCAAAATCTATTTGGTATTGATTTGTTAAACGTTTTACCTCTTTATACCAGCCTATTTTTTTTTAATTATTTTTTTTTGATATTTTTTTGGGTAACGTATTATTCGAATACTGCATAACTCTACATATATAATCATGGTGCGCTTTCAGGTTTTCTAGATACAACGGAGCTAATTGCGTTTCTATATGAATAATATATGCAGGAGTATATCTGGCTAAATTTAATATTGTTTTAATGAAATCTATTTGATTCATAAAATATATCAAACTAGTGCTTATATATATATATAATGTATGGTAAATGTTCGCTAATAGACCATATCTTCTGCGTTCCAGGTAGACTTTGCAGAAGGAATGCTGCTTGGCTTAGACTCTTTAACTAGGACGGGAGACTGCTTTGAAGTTGTCGAAGGGACCAAGAAGACCTTCAATATCCAGCTCGGACTCGGGCTTTTGGTCTTAGTCCTGCCCAAGTTATCTCTTCGTGGCGTCCTCATGTCCGCGTACTTCAGGGTCGGCGAGAATTCGCTCAACTTCACATACACCATCCACGACAAAATCTGCCGCTTGAGTGTAGATATTCTTCGAGTTGAACGGTTCCAGAAAGTACTCTTCGGATCTTCGAGGACAGACTTCGATGGTACGGATGTGAATCACATGTTCCAAAACGGTATTCGCACATGGATTAACAAATGGTTAGATACACTGCGCAATGAAATCGAAAACCGTCTCCAGTTGAGATGTATCTTACCTATAATAAAAGAAGAAATACCGCCAACTCACATAGGAGGAGCTTTTACAAGTTTGATTGAGAATATTGCACTATTTTAATCACAAGTTGAACTATGAAGCAATTTGAAACGATTTTAATCATAAAAAATTGTTTATAGTCTTC
Organism: Nezara viridula; assembly: GCA_928085145.1. Classification (NCBI taxonomy): domain Eukaryota; kingdom Metazoa; phylum Arthropoda; class Insecta; order Hemiptera; family Pentatomidae; genus Nezara; species Nezara viridula. The sequence continues at coordinate 169,487,463 of OV725079.1, forward strand.
TAAGAGAGATTAATCACTAAAATAATCAGAAACAGGTATTATACAAACAAAAATCTCCAGAAAATATCTTAGTTATTTTCTCTTTACTTCTTGCCCACAGGTCTGATTTGATAAATTATATATTTCAAATTTACAGTATTTGCTCTATTATTTTTATTTGAATATTTTGGAAATATTATTTAGATTAAAAAATTATATAAATAATACATTATAGGTTCTATATTAAACCAGACATTTATATTTTTATTAAATTAATAACATTTTTAATTTTAAAATAAAGTTTTAATTTTAACTAGAAGGAACGAGATAATCTTAAAGGACATTTTTTTCGTTAAAACATCTATTCGTTAATTTTTCATCAAATCTAATTATTTTGCAGTAATTTTGTAGATTATCTTCTCTTTTAGTTATGAAAAAAAAAAATTCCCTGAAAAGTCAGGAAAACATAAACCGCATAATTACCATAACCATAGTAATAACATAAAACATAATACTAAAAATTACCAATGACTTACATACCGCAATGGACGAAAAAATGTTAACTGTGTTAATACTTCTCGACTTTTCCAAAGCTTTTGACTCCTTAGACCACTCTATACTCTATACTAAATTAAAATCTCTATCCTTCTCCAACAGCTCTATCCTCTGGTTGCAGTCTTTCCTATCCGACAGAACTCAAGCAGTCAGCATTCCAAACCAACCCCTATCTTCCTTTCTTACACTGTCCTCTGGAGTGGCCCAGGGTTCGAGCATTTCCCCTCTTCTTTTCAATTCCTATATAAATGATCTTTCCAAATCCATCTACCACTGTTCACACCATTTATACGCTGATGACACCCAAATATATTTTTCCTTTCATCCTTCTGAGCTACTAGTCGCGTTCGCCAATATTCAGGCAGACCTAGATAGGATCAGTGCCTGGGCAAGTCTGAATAATTTAAATCTAAATGCGATGAAAACTCAGGCCATTATTATAGGTTCCAGTCCTATTCTTAAATCCATCTCCTTCCTTCCTCCTTTAGTCATCAACGATCATCCTGTCACATTCAGTTCATCCGTTAAAAACCTAGGAATCACCATAGACGAAAACCTCTCCTGGAAACCCCATATCGCCCTCGTCTCCCGTAAGTCAATAGGTACCCTTAAGCTATTTCATCGCTCCCGCCACCTACTTCCACAACCCATCCGCAAGCTCCTTGTATCCTCTCTCATTTTCTCCCACTTTGACTACGGCTGTGTGGTGTACGGAGGCATCCCGATGGTACTCGAGGATAGATTGAAGCGACTCATGAATACGTGCTTAAGATTTGTCTTCGGTACATCAAGGCGATCTCATGTGTCCCACCTTTACGACGAGTTAAAGTGGCTCTTCCCTTCTTTCCGCAGACAATATTTCCTCGGATCTTTCCTATTCCAAACAATCAACACCAGACACCCTTCTTACATCTACAGTCTTCTACAGTTTAAACCCGTGGCCCACTCCCAGAAAACAAGATCCCGTGTTTCCGACCTTTATATCCCTTCCCAAGAACTAAGACGTTTGAAAATTCCTTTATTTCCCGATCCACAGTCTTCTGGAATTCCTTGCCATCTGAAATCCGCCATGCCTCTTGCTTGTCCTCATTTAAATATCATCTCTACCAATTCCTTCTCACATCCCAAAATGACGTTATACAATAAAATAAATATTGTGAAAAGATTTTGACTGAGGCGAATGGTTGATAAAATTTATTGAGTCTTAATTTTAAAAATCAACCCATGCTTATTTTATTTTATTTTTATTTTCATTTAAATAATTTTTTTTTATTTCGTTTTTTCTCAAAATTTTATTTTATTTTTACTTGTTTTAATTTAATTTCACTGAAGATACTGTATATATACTTTAATATTGATTAATGTAATTTTTGGCTAGATGTAGTTTTTATTTTTTTGTTCATATCTGTTATTCATAAGGGACCTTGTCCCAGAATAAAGTTTACTTTCTATCTATCTAATTCAAAAAGTATGCAATTTATTATCGCTTACATTCAGAGAGGATGTTTTAATATAATGTTGGTTCTTAAGATTTTTAGTGAGTTAATATTACTCCGCCCAATACCCCGTTGATGGAACAAAATAATTTATTTTTAAAGAAGAAATCAAATTTTTTTTTGGCATGACTCTAATTGCATTTGTAGATTAGTTTAACTATATAAAGTATTTCTAGCTTTATTCTTCATTTTCGTTTCAACGAAATAATTCCGTATTAAGTATCCATTCAAAATAAAATTGTTCAAATTGAATACTTGATGGTTGTATTGTATATTGTGTATTATTGAGTACAGAGATGGTCCGAGGTTACGGTCATAAAAAAACTAAAATAGCGATAAAGAAATATTTTAATTCAAGCCGACGTTTCGACCCGACTTTGAAGGTCTTCTTCAAGGGTATGTAGGCAGCATGGGGTTTTGGTTGAAACTAGATCCAGTTTTCTTACGCAATCTTCTTCTTCTGTTCTGATCTGCGGCCTTCGACGTACTGTTTCTTCACTCCTACTCAAGGAGAAGTGGGTTGGGTTTTTTTCATCAGCACACAATGCTTTTAAAGTGCACTTAGTTCCGTGTTTTCTGTTAAAATGTAGAGCCCTGTCTCCCTCATCAATTTGGCCCTTAGTGCCACATACTTGGTGCAGGCTACAAAGATACGCTCAGCGGTTTCTGGAGCGCCACAAGTCGGACATGAAGGATCGATGTTTTACTATGTTTAAAAACACCCAGACCCGCTGAGAATCTGTGAGACTCAGTAGTCTGATAGGGTACATGGGGTTGTCACCCATCCAGTTCCCTCTTGCGAATCATCTTCCATTTTCTGGGTTCTTTTCAAATCCTCTCTCGAATGTTCACTGGTAAATTTGCCAAACTCTAAATGTTGTTTCGGAAAAAGTCTTTTCCTTATTAAGAGGTTAAAGGAATAGCCCCCATAAGACCTGTACCACCTCATGAGCCACTGTCTGGTTACTCGAAACAGGGCCATTCGGTGGATCAGCACTACCAAGACTTAAATTCATTGCCCTCCCCTCATCATAAATAATTGTCCCTCCTTCGATTTTGAACTTCCCATAGTTACATAATGGACTTAGTCCTTAACAAATAATATTAATTTAACCATTATTTCAATAATTGAGTTTGTTAACTGTACCAACTGATTAATCGTGTATTGACGATTCCCATAACTCAAAGGATAAAAGCACAAGTTATTTCTAGATAGCCAGTTCCAAGCTTTTTAATTTTTTTATTTATATGATATCTACAACTGTATAAAAAAAAATACATCTAGTAAATTCGTACATGGATATTATGACATGAAACACATGTTGAGAAACTACCCATTGGTAGCACTCAAATAATATGTATATATTAGGAGATCACGTGGCCATCGTCTTTTCAGACGCCTAGCAGGATTATCAGGAATTGAATAGGAAACAAGGTTAGAAACAAAAGGGTTGGGATGGTTATGAAGTTTATTATGGAAGGATAGATATCTGGATTGGGCCAAATCTGATACAGAAGGAGCATTATGGTGATTGTGGATGATTTTATTTGTAACAAAGTAAGTAGCATTGAGGATTTTGGATTGTAAGGATTGGATACGAGAGGAATTTGAAGGTTTGGTGGAGCCCCATAACTCAACTCCGTAAGTCCAAATAGGTCTTATTATAGTCATATAAATGAGTCTTTTGTAATTAATTGGAAGGTTAGAGCGTTTTTCTAGTAAGTGTTGAAGTAGTCGGAAACGTCGAGCTGTTTCTTGTTGTTTCAGTCTGAGGATTCCAAATTAGATGTTTGTCCAGGTGGAGTCCTAGGTAACTCTGATAACTTAGAAGTAGTTATCTAAAAGGCATTGACTAGACACAACAAGACCTATCATTAAGACCTAGAAAACAATTACAGATTTCAGCCGTTTCTCACAGGCCTCATATCAATACTACAGGGCAATGATATCAATTGTTAATAACTTCTCAAATCTCCAGCTCTTTTCCCGTGCTTCCTATACCTCCCAGAATTTCTTCACCCCCCTCCCTACTATTCAAAGGTACATTACTCTTATTGTCTTCAGAACAATTCACTCATGCAGTTACATTTTTGCGGTCACACACTCGCCAGGAGACCAACATCTATGATCTTGTCATACTCTTGTAAGAGACTTTGAATGAACTCTTGTAGTCAACCCACCATCATAGAATTATTCTGTATGTTAAGATGTCATTTGTGAAAGACATTATGAATAAAAGTGTTACTTATAAAGTTCTACGTTAACTCTACGACCTTGCGTTACAAATAGCCAATCTGCCGCAATATAGTTTGTAAGGATTATCAAAACTGAGGTGACAAAGAGAATACACGAATATAAAAAATCAAAAAACCTCATTGATATAACGTCCAGGAATCTTATTAATTGTAACACCGTGAATCTGTTTAACCTCGCAATTTTCTAATCGGTCAACTCGTTGTAGTTGTTGACTTTTGTTGAGGTAAATACAAAATTCACTTCAATTAAAAGAAAACGAATGAAAACATGGTGTGGAAAGTCGCAATAAAAGAAAGGCGTTATATTACGAGTGTCTTCTTATATAAATAAAAGGGATTAAAAGATTTATTGGCAAGAGGATCAGTTTCTAATACCATTATCAGAATTGACTTATCTCTTATATTTATTGGATCTGTTAGATCGTAATCTAGTTATTAACATACATTATTGACAGAATAACATTTAAATTTTTAAAACATATTAAAAAAAAATTATATTCGTGTATTCTTCTATTCAAGAAAGCACTGTTTAAAGTACATTTTGCTTAAATTCTTTTCATTTTCCTTATTTGATTTCGATATAGTGCCGTTATTGACTGTCAAAGGTGAATAAAAATTCCCTGACTTTTCTCATTTTCCAGACTTTCAAGGAAATGTTGGAAACATGTGAACCATGTCCATGGACCGCTTTAGGTAATCAATATAGATCCTCGTACCTATCTGAGGTGCCATAATCCATTGATCTAGACCGATTTTTCACTGTATTTGAATATATGTGAATCGGTGCAACTGCCAAATCTGCCACAAAGGTATAAATCTCTAGGACTATGTAGGTATAAATGGCCTGATGCTGCAACATGGAAGCCTAGGTCAACAGCAACGCGAGGTAGTGACCATCTCCAGGCTATCCGTGCTAATATAAACTAATATAACTAATATATATATATATATATATATATATATATATATATATATATATATATATAAATTAATTAATTAATTAGCAATTAGTTTATATTAGCACGGTTTATATATATATACATCTTAACATGTGGTATTTAACTCTTTCTGGTTTGTTTTCTTAAACAATATATATTTTATAACTAGATAATTAAAAGTAGTGAACAAAAAAATCGGATATATGTTAGTAAGATATAGTAAAAACCTATTAACCTATAAAATCAATCTTTATTTGTTTTAAGGGAAGAACCTTATACAAATGGAGTCTATCACAAAATAACAAACATTATTAATATGATTAATTAACCTATATATATATATAAAACTTGGGACCCACAGTGGTAATAAAAATCGTGTTAATGTACTAAATATAAACCTTAGCAATTTCCCGCTCATTATGAAAGTAGTATAACCAACGATAAAATATTGTTTTCTAACAATACAAACTCCCTAACAACGGTCTAACAACGGCCAAGTCAAAAAACCAGGTCATGGCGTAATTAATATCGATTGCTATTCAATTAGCAAAGAGAAAGTGAGGGGAAACTCCTTCACGGAAGAATGGGAGGTTTTTCCGGGAAGCACCAAATTTCACTTCTCCCTTCCATCCTCCCAGCAACTCCTCGAGTTTTTAATTACTGCCTTATTTTCTTTTTAAAACAAAATCATTGGATGATAAGGCTGTTAAAAGAAAAGGATCCACTCAGAATACGTCGACATGATTTAAGATTCTATCAGCTAAGTCTGGTTTAACTTGACTTTCGTAACAATTCGATAAACTATTAGTTCAGTCGATGAATGATTATAGAAAGAAATGGAGGTGACACAATTTTTGACTTTGCACCATCGTTTGTAATAGTAAGGAGGTAAACATACTCCTCTAATAGTACCCACTACTAGGCGGTGAGTCAGATATGGGGAGAAAAAGCGCCTGCTAGGACACTTTTTTCGGGTTTTCGCTTATATCACGAAAACTATCCATCGAATCAACAAAACCCAAAATTAAAGCAGATAAAATTATGGTTGATTATATACATTTATTCGCTACCTCGTTTAGTTCCAGAGATATAAAGATATAAATTATCTGTCCTCAACTATGGCTAATTTGGAAAAAAAAAAAAAAATTGTTGCCTTGTGTTTATTGCTGTATTTGACAAACTAACTCTAGATTGCTCCATTCTACCTTATTATTTACATAATTATACAATAAAGCATAAGAAAATTATTGAGTAGAAATAAACAATTGGTACATATAAACTAAGTATATATAGTTAAATATAAATTTAAGTACATATTCTCATACGTGATTAATCAAACACGAAATCATGTTGCGTATAACATGATTATCAAGTGTCTGACTGTATTATTAACAGGAAGTAAAATAAGAGGGTTTTAAGTTTGGATAAGAAAGCAGCATCTGAAATTCGCAGAGGAGAGAAATTCGACAATGTGGTGGAGCAGGCTTCAAAGGCGCATCTCCCTCTAGATGGTAGAAAAATAATTTCGAAAAAATATGCAAATAACAGCCATTTAAAGAAAAGAGAAATATAGGGAAAAATTATCCTCTAAGACGAATTTTCTGCTTCTAGTATTTTCCTCCATGTCTCTCTGTCCTAACTAGCCTTCACCAGTTCCTCATTCCATGGATTCTGTCATCAGCAATTACTCCATCCTTCCATCTCAGTTTCGGTCTGCCTACTTTTCTTTTTTCATGCTCCATGCTCAGCAGCTTCTTTGGAGTTAAGGTCTCCTCCATCAGTACAACTTGGCCCTCCCATCACAGTCTTGCTATCCGGATATATTTCATCACATCTCCTTGTATATGTTAAAAAAAAAAAAAACTATGGTGTGTGATTTTGGCCATTTGTGAGATTAATAATATGAAATATAAATAATAGCCCGTTATAAAGATCACGAAATGATGAACATTCCTCTCGCATAAAGTCCGATTTCTAGTCTAGTTTCTAAGATATTTCAATCCATATCTTTAACAAAACTCGAATAATTTGGTTTTCGACACCAATTTTTCCCTTTTTACCTCTCTAATACGATAAAGATAAAAATCTGAATAATAGGCCACAGAAGATGAAATTCTGAACAATTCCCTCGGATACTCTAAGTGGGTCCGAATTTCAGTTTACGAGATATTTTGATCCATATACAAAAGTACTTCAATTAGTCGACTTTACCCGAACGTTACACATCGAATTTCTGACGACTCAATTTAATTCACTCTCAAAAAAAAAAAGGGCAAAGAGGGCCTAAAGAAGTTTTAAATTCAAGCGTTTAAAACATCTTAAATAACAGTGTTTTTTCTTTAGAAGTTACAATATATTCTGTTAAGAGTTGTTTATATAATAGTAGAATAACAACATTCATTCAAATATAACTGATACTTTTCTATAACAGATAATTTTTCTATTTAAAAATAACTGGCGTACCTAAAGTAAAAAATCTGGGGAGGGCAACACACAACTTTTACTTACCGCTAAACTTTGAATAGAAATAATGTTTGACCATATCGGGCAATTATAAAATTTTTGATTTGCACTTTTAACTGAGTTGAAGCTAAAAAATTACAGCTGACAAATCATAGATACCATTAAAATAACCAAAACCCTATTTATTATATCACCGGTTGACTATAGATTGTACGATCCGTTGATCATGTGTTGCACCATCAATTGATTATGGATTGTAATAAAATTATTAAACTACAGTAAATATATTTAAGGTTATAAACATATGCTTTATACATCCATGAAATGATTTAATATTTTACTTCTTCTTTCACACAAGTACAATGAAATAGTTATTTGAACAATGTCATTGCCTTCACGAGGTGGATCTTAAATATTTCTTTCAAACTTAAAAATATTTTAAAAGGTTGCATTTAGTTAATAAATTTCATTTAATTTCCTTGAAAACATGTGATTTACGTGAAATATTATTAGTTTTCAGGAAGTATTATTTATAGTTATTTATTTTTTGTCAATCTCCGTTTCCTTTTACAACTTTCTATATTCGATTTTGTTTTTTTCTAAAATTCTCCGCTTTCCAACGATATATTATACGTATATCTTCGGACTAGTATTTCCCGAGATTCATTTTCGACCTGGATAAGCATTTTTTTTTCTCCTTTATTCAATGATCAAATTCTTTCAAAAGTTATATTTAGCATTTTTTCATAACTTTTAATAATGAGAGATGATTGATTATTTAAGATAAACCATATTAAAGGTAATTTAGAGGAAGATGCATATGAACATTGGGCATTTAAGCCCTGTAAAGTGACATCAACGGAGATAAGACCTAAATGATATTAAAGACCACTTAATTATACAATGATACTCTGAGTTAAATCAAAATCGTTAGAGCCATTTTTGAGAAAATTTTAAAAAGATGTTTCAGTGTTCATATAAAGTGGCACTTCCGGTTAGCCGATTTTACCGAAAAAGTTAGTGTCGCATACGGCCCATATACAAACCTTAAATATTTTTATAACAGTTTAAATACAGAAATAACAGTTTCGTACTACTTGTCGTTTATGAGCTAGACTGCTAACACATACACACAGACATACACACACAATTTTGCGACACTTGGTTATTTGGACTCAGGGGACCTCAAAACACGTATTTCCGTTGAAAACTGAGATTCGAAAATGTTCACGATCGCAATACTTACACTTACTATATATTTCATATATACGTACGTGAAAGTAAAAAGAATCGATATCTGTTTCGTGCCTTAATTGGGAGTATATATTGAGAGAAGAAATAATTTTTTTTTTACAAAATATCAGAAGACGTTTTACCAAAATCTTGTATGGTTCGAACGTCAAGTCTGTCTAACATAACTATACCTCATCTCTAGATTTACAAACTTTTGTTTTACTTGTATAGGAGAGATTTCGGTTATTCGAGACATTATACCAAGCAGAATTTAGACAAAATTTTGCATGAATACCACTTCTAGAAAATGACCACTCAAGGAGATAATGCTAAGAATAAATACTTTATAAGAAGTTGAAAGGTAAACAGTAAAGAAATAAATGTAAGAAAAGACAATGGCGGATATTAGGAGGGAGAGTATAGAAAGGATGTAGAGACAAAGGCTTTACCTCCCTCAATCCTCTCGGTTTTATTGATAACCCAATTTTTTACCGAAGAGAGGGAGAAGGGGGGGGGGACAATAAAGGAGACGCTTTCTGATTCCTGGCCAATTCCTGCGGGTCTATCCTTCCCCCCCCCCTCTCCCATCTTCTCAGGATCTGATAAATCTTCATCGCTCAAGGCGAGGCTCTCCTGCGAGGTCCTCAAGGTGTAGTTATCTGATTAAACTTCTTTCATTGAATACTCTTCTCTTATTTGGTATTTTTTATATATTACATAAATCATATATTATACAAATGATGTTATAAACCACAAAACACATAATTTTCACATTTTGGCATGTTATTTTTTGTTATCGATGAACTATTGTGATCAACCAACAAGAACAAAAAATCTGGTGCGCGCAACACACAACATTCACTTACCGCTCTACTTTGAATAGAAAATATTTTCTGGCAAATGCTGGGCTATTATAAAAATTTTTGAAGTGTATTTTAAACGGAGCCAAAGCTTAAAACTTACAGATAACAAGTCATTAAGACCATTATAATTACAAAATGTCTATTTAATATATCGACGGTAGGCATAAAAATTTTCACTCCAAGTCACTCCATCTGCTTTTATAAACCACACAACTTTCTTTGCTTTTATAAACCACAGACTGATTAACTCCAATTTCAACATTTTTGAGTAATGTCATTTTAGTGATATTTTTAGTTGAAAAGTTATCCATGCAGATAGTGAGTAAGTTGATTCCGGAGGTAGTGAATGCAGTGTTGAAATATAGAACTGTGAATAAAGGTATAAATTTAGGTACTTATTTCTTATAAAAGATGTTCTTAGGAAAAATACTTTATTAAATATCTGTAGAAAAAATGTTTGTTTAGTCTCAACAATTAAAAGAGTATATTTTAAATTTATCCAAATTTTTGCCTCTTCCGAAATAAAATCTGTTTTTACAATATATTTTGAATTATCATCTGAAAAAAATATTTAAAAAATTCTTTCAGAAGACTTACTATTAGACATTAGCACATTTATAAAACAACTAATAACATTAAAAAATGAATATTAACCAGTCAACAATATGTATTGTATATAAAAAACGCTGCAAATTATTTCACAATGTTTTATTATTTCCAAACACTTATACATTACTACATTAACATTACCTTTCTAGTTAAAAATAAAAAATAAAAGATTATTCCAATTAATGGACTAAACTTTTTTTTTAATCATTAGTAATATACCAAAACAATTAGTATTACCTAAGTAACACATTCAAAATTCAATAACCAAAACAAAAGATATAACCTTTGCAACAGAACATATTAAAAACAAAAACAAAAAAAACTAGTAACCATATCTTTCCTCCTAATTGTCCGATTTTTTTTTTTTTTTTTTAGTAAATTCCGTAAATTTTTAAAAAACCTTATACCATAGACAAAAAAGTGTATAGTTTTTGAGTTATTCGGAATTTAATTTTACCATAACTTGTAACTTTTTTCCAGCTTCTTTTCGTTGAAGTGTGTTATATAGATAAATTTAAAGGGCATCGAGAAAATGACTTTGGCGAAGTTTCATTGAAATCGGTACATTCGTTTAGGCGCTACAGTCTATAGCAACGAAGGTTTTTCGGCCACTATTTTGAAAGTAAAAGGCGAATAGTAATGCCTTTGAAATTCCAAAAAAATCGGTCCAGTAGTTTCAGAGAAAATGCGCAGACGGCGGACGGATAAACATTTTTTATTCGTTTTTCGAATTCTACATATCCTGAAACGTGAAACCACAAATTTTGTGAGGGAGTTAAGTTTTTGAATTTTTTGATCGATTACAATGGTTCATTATTGAAAATAATAAACCTAAAGAAGTAATAAAAATAAATGATTGAATGTTAAATTAAATTACCGATTAAAAGAGGCGAATTCCAATATAAGAAAAGTTTTCAGAGAAACACTTCCTAGAGTTTATAAGACGACTCTTGATATTAATAATAATGAATAAAGACTGAAGTGGGTAACAAAGTTGTGAAATATGAACAATAAATTATTATAAAGCATTATTCAAAGGACAAAAAAAGTCAACAAAACGAATTGGTCGCTTGGCTTGTTAATTGAAAATATTTCTAATTTAAATATATTTTACATTTAAAATATCTGCATGGTTAAATCAGTTTACAATTAAGAAGATAAAAAAATACTTAAATCGAATCATTTATAAATTTTGTAAAAATTTGGTTTATTAGTTTTTTTTTTACACCATTATGTACAATATATGTACATATATTCTCTCAATATACCTTAATAATAATATATGTTATCATTATTAACAGCACTGAAGAATTTTAAACCTGACAGAATAGTAAGCTTTGAATATTTTTATTTAAAGAATTTAATGCTATAATTTGAATAGACGTTGCAATCTACTTTCTAACAAGTTATAAAATAACAATGAAAGTTCTATAATGAAGTTACGAATACATCTAAAACTTATGCAAGAGTAATTTTATAAACTTGATATATGTTGTTGTAGGGATGAAAACGAGATTCAGAAAACTTTTGATGGAATCGTTCCAGGATAGACTTGACAATTTGAAATCTCTGGCTAGATTTCACTGCAAAAGCAGCATAAACAAAATAAAATTCTTATTTATTTATTTATTTATCAAATTCAGCAAAAAGGCAAAGTTCACCTGGTATGATGATATTTCGCTTCTTGTTTTCTTCAAAATCACTTGAAGTGTACAATTTATTTAAATAAAAATCCATTATTCCGAAGTCAATATAATTTCATTCAAAACTTTCTTTTAAATTTATGCAAATGTATTTTCCTTGATACGCTTGTTTCTGAATAGCCGCTCGTTCGAATTTACCTAAATTTGAAAGAAAGTTAGGGATTGATAAACAAATGATTGAGTGAGTTAAAATTTGAACAAATTCGATCCACTACATAAAAATACTTTCGCAATGAAAATCTCGTTATTTAATTTTAGTAAACTTCACAATGGAAAGATAAGAACTTAATCATTAATAGTGTAACTGGTTAAATATACAAGTTTATGTCAATAGGTTACATATAAAAATACATTTTCAAATCTCTCTGGTCATATACCTATGTATATGTTGCTCAGAAACTAGAGTTATGTTGTTTACAAAAATATATGGATTCATGAAGTTTTTATTGCCTACCGTCACAGGCGGATCTACGGGGAGGGGGGAGGCAGGCTTTCGGGCTGAAGCCCCTCTTCCCCCCAAAAAATGGTAAATGTAACCATGTTTATGGTAAAAAAATTATGTCTTAAAGTGTTATTGTTCGTGTAATTACATTTAATAGGACTTCAAGAATCACTTAAACACCATTTCATATAGGCAGTTAGTATATTTCTTTTTTTTTTTCAAATTAATTATCGTTATATATATGAAAAAAAACCTTTCAGGCTGAAGGTCCCCCCCTCCAAAAAAAAAAAATTAAATCCTGGATCCTGGATGTTATAGTGCCTACCATCAATATAATAAGTAGAGTTTGTGTTATTCTAAAGACATTAATGAGTTGTTACAAATTAGCTTTAAGAATTAAGGTTTAGCTGCGTTAAAAATGCACTTCAAAAACTTAGTAATACCGTAACATTGTCAGAAAATAATTTCTATTCTACTATGTATAATAACGGCTGTTTGGTAAATTTAAACCTATATGATAATTTAAAATAATATTTCAAAAACTAAAAATAACTAGGGTATAAATAAATCAAGGGTAGAAAGATGGTAATGATAACTGGCAAACTGATTCAATTCAGGTAGCGGTCGTTACCTGAGAGAGGTAGTGAAGGGGTGCAAAAACGCCAACCTCTGCACACGTGCAAGATCATCCTTTAAGGGGACCCTACACAGTCATTCGGAATTGCATTCCGAGGCGCTACTGACGTTCCGAATGATCGTTTAAGTTAGAGAATGAAGTACTCATGGCGTGTCTGGCGAATTATTTTTTATTTTTTTTTTTTTATAAATGTTTTGGGTTCTTCAACCATTTGGGTCATTTTCGCCCTATATTACAATTTGATCAAATACAACATACATAACAAAACTACAGCTAACAAATACAATTTAAAGTTTAGAAAGTTAAGATTAGTTACTTATAAATATGATGGTACAATTGAATTAAAGTTATTAAAATTGAAAGTTAAAGATTAAAAGGAAATAAGTTAACAAAGATGGTTAAAATAAAGGTTAATGATAAAAATAAAAATTAATATAAATAGAAGCGAATTTAAAGAGTACAGTATAAATATTAAAAACTACAAGAAGAAAAGTTGATAAAAACCATTAAAATTAAATATTAAAGATTAGTAAGAGATAAGTTAACAGTTAACAAAGACATTTAAATAAAAGGTAGAGTTCAGGAATATAATCTAAAAATGTGGTTTTAAAAATAAAATTAATGTTAAAAGAAAAAAAGTTAAAAATTACAATTTTAATTACAAGAAGAAAAATTGAAAAACCATTATGATTAAAAACTAAGATTAAAAGAAGAAAATTATCAGATATATTTACGATTTGAAGAGGAACCTAGAAACTTAAAAAAATAGTTGAAAATGGTTTATAAAATATAAAGAAGGGATATGAAAAACTATTTAACTATTTACTTCTAATAAAAAAAGGGTATTTATAATTTATAATTTTTTTAAATAGTCATGTGGACAACAGATTTTAAATTAAAAGTGGAAACTCCACAATTTACTTGAAGAAAAAAATTTAACTTTAACTGTTGTGTATATTTGTCAATTATTTTCCCATTCTTCTCAACAAATTTATTATTTTCGAAATATTTTTCCGTCATTTTTGTAAATAGTAGACTTATATTTTTATAACTTTTGTCAAAACTTATTTTCTATGCGACTAACCTTACCACTAGATAGATTAGTTTACCTAGACCTCACAACCATTGTATATTCCTGATTTTTAAGTAAATAATTTCATAAAGTATATAGCTTTTTATATCCCTAGTTTATATTTTTATAAACCATTTTCAACTATTTTTTCTTTCAATAGTCATGGAAGCAACAGATTTAAAAAGCAGTGGAAACTCCACAATTTACTTAAAGAAAAAAATTAAACTTTAACTGTTGTGTATATTTGTCAATTATTTTCCCATTTTTCTCAGCAAATTTATTATTTTCGAAATATTTTTCCGCAATTTTCGTAAGAAAGAGACTTATATTTTTCTAACTTTTTGTCAAACCGATTTTCTATGAGACTAACCTTATTATTAGATAGGTTTATTTATCTAGGCCTCACAACTATTGTAGATTCCTGATTTTTAAGTAAATAATTTCATAAATAATTATGATTTCATAATTTATAAATATTTTATAAATTATAATCAATGACCCTGCAGGGTAGAAGCAACAATAAATACAAATAAATTTCATAAAAGTAAATAGTTTTTTATATCCCTAATTTATATTTGTATAAAACATTTTCAACTATTTTTTCCTTATATAGTCAAGTGGGCAACAAACTAAAAAAAAAGTAAAAACTTCACAATTTACTTATAGAAAAAAAAATCTTTAACTGCTGTGTTTATTTGTCATTAATTGTTTCAATTTCCTTACCAAATTGATTATTTTTGCAATACTCTTCCTAAATATTTGTAAGTAGATGACTTATATTTATCTTATTTTGGTCTGAACTATTTTCAGGCACTAGGAAGTAATTATGGTATCTCCATTTTTCTCTTGATGTCCAGTACTATAGAGGGAAATGTCCAAATAAGTTTTTTAATTAAACACATTATTATAAGTGGACAATCGACTAGATCCATTCTGTCCGTTATCTCAATGTCAACTGAACTAAAACGGTCAGTAATGAATGAAAGTGTAGGGGTCTTCATGATCAAAGCGATCCCGAGCAATCTTTAACATTCTTGTGACTTTCATTCACGAATGATCGTGTATTGGTAAGAGAAATTGTCTCATAATATAATTAATTTTGTATCTATCATTCTGTATTTTATATATATATTTTTTTATGATATTTTTATAACTGTATTAATATAAATACATCAAGTAAATGTGTACACAGAAATATAATCTCATGAAAACGCACTGATGGCACTGGTGATATCCACTGGTAGCACTCTAATAATATATCTACTAAAGGAGATCACGCGGCCATCATCTTTTCAGACGCCTCGGAGGATTATCATGAATTGAAGAGGAAGCAAGGTTAGAAACAAGAGGATTCGGATGGTTATGAAGTTTATTATGGAAGGATAGGTATCTGGATTAGGCCAAATCGGAAAAATACGGAACATTAAGGTCTTTATGGATTATTTTATTTATGACAAAGTAAGGAGCATTAAGGATTTTGGATTGTAAGGATTGGATACGAGAGGAATTCGATGGTTTAATGGAGCCCCATGGCTCAATTTAATATTTAAGTGAGAGAAAGTAAAAATACGTACAAGATCTCTCTGATCTTGAATATATTAAAAATTTTATTAATAAATCGTTTATTAATATTAAAACATCTCCGTTGGAGTATAAATTTATTCAGGTCAAAAGAATTTAATCTAACAGAAACCACGAAGCAATCTACTGTAAATAATTAGTAAATTTTAATCTGCTGATTTATAACGGCAGGGGCTGTCTAGAGAATTCAAAATCTGGAAATAAAACAGATTAGAGGGGCAGAGGGAGGCACATTTATCGTCAGCTGAGAGAAATTGGCAGAGTGAAAGGGTGTGGGGGTGAGAGTAGATTTGGTGAAGTGGGGGGAGGGGAAGAGAAATCTGCAGACGTGAGGGGAATCCAACATGTCCGGCGTAAAAATGGTCAGCCTGGTAAATTCTAGTTAGGTGAGGGAGGGGAGGGGGAGAGGCCTTCTTCTGGGAAACGCCAATTAAAATGGCCATAGTGTTAGTTAATCTATTTAATTTTTATTTCGTCTGAGCCGTAAAAGAATGACAATCGATAGACGAAGAGAAAAAATCCAGTTAAAAGAGAAGTGGTATCATTATTTTATTGGGTTGATGCGAAAATAAAACCGGTTTCTGGCTATGTTTTAATATCAATTTTGTTAATAATAATAACAATTCTTAGCGAACCCGAAGGTTCAATGCCGATACCACCAATCGATGTCCACATTCTTCCATCGACCGAGCTCCGTCCAAACCCAACCTCGCCAAATCAGCCTTAACGCAATCTAGCCATCTTCACTTTGGTCTACGCCTCGGACTCAAGCAAGTCGGTACAGTGCATATTATTTTTTTAGGAATTCTTTCGTTACTGAGCATGGCGATATTCGCCTCAACTTAATCACCTCAATTATATTAATTGGATAACGTTCAAGCAATTCAGCGTAGTGTAACCGTCTAAATTCTCCAGTTGACTCGTCCTTTTTCGGTCCGAATATTCTGCGCAATACTTTATTTTCAAAAATTTTAAGACGTTGCTCATCCCTTACTGTAAGCGACCATGTTTCGCATCCATAAAGAACTGTAGCTATGATAATGGTTTTGTAAATTCTAATTTTTAAATTTCGGGACAGGAGGCGAGAACTAAGTAATTTTGACAAAGAAAAATAACAAGCATTTCCCGCCTTCAGCCTAACCTTAATATCCTCTTCAATTTCGTTTTTTATCGTAGACCGTAATCGCTGTTTTTGCAGCTAACCAAATATTTTGTCTTATCCGTGTTTATTTCGATCCTTAGTTCTTTACCAGCTTCCATCAACGTTGCTTCATTTAGTTTTATTGTTTCCATGTCTTCGCTTAACAGTACCAAATCATCATTATACCCAAGCACGGATATTGTTCCACCCAGGTTCAAACCTTTTTCGGTATGTATCATCTCTCTAACGGCATGTTCTAATGCCAAATTAAGTAGCACAGGTGAAAGACAATCCCGAACGAACCTCAAATTTATAGTTCACAAAATACCAAAATACCAATTGTGTTACCAAAGCAAATTCTATGTATTCATTCTTCATATGCCATAATAAACCTTATCTAATATTCTAATCAGTAAAATCATTTTGTTAAAGAGCTTAAAGGTTTTGAACCGAAAATGTCGAATTGCAATTTTTGTCAAATTTGCTTATACAATTTTAAATTAGGGTACATCGCTACGCAAACTGGTCGTACCATCAACGTAGTGTAGCGTTAGTTCCAGAATTTTCGGAGTGGAGATTTCGACTTTAAAGACAAGGATTCTCCACCGGGTTTAGCACCAGTGAGGCGGTTGAGAGAGTAGCGCAGGGATTTGTGTTTCCCGCCTAATTGTATATATTGTATATAGGTATGACTGTATTTTTATGTTTTTAATTTACTTATAATTA
This sequence comes from Nezara viridula, assembly GCA_928085145.1. Taxonomy (NCBI): domain Eukaryota; kingdom Metazoa; phylum Arthropoda; class Insecta; order Hemiptera; family Pentatomidae; genus Nezara; species Nezara viridula. Next base: position 169,505,157 of record OV725079.1, read on the forward strand.
GGTTATTTTATTTTTTTATTGTATACAGTTTTTATTTATTATTATTTAGTTATTATTTTACTTTTGTTAATTTTTTTTTTTATATACGGTGTGAATGTGTTCATTTATCAATATAATTATTGACCCCGTGACAGAATATTGTATGTCGAAATAAAATTAAAAAAACAGGAAGATCATGACCGCCATTCTGCAATTGCAAACAACCAGCCGAGGCCAATAGTGGATTTAATATTTTTAAATACAATTCAAAATAAATGTTTTAAAGCAGACCCTACACGGTAATTCATGAATGAACGTCACAAGAAGTTCCAAGATTGCCCGCTATCGCTTTGATCATGAACACGTTCAATCATTACTGATCATTACTTATGTGAAGTTTCCACTTTTTTTTCTCTCCAATTTATTGCCTACTTGACTATTTAAAGAAAAAATAGTTGAAAATGGTTAATAATAATATAGACTAGGGATATAAACAACTATTTACTTTTATGAAATTATTTACTTAATAACGAGACCTAGGTAAACTAACCTATCTAGTAGTAAGGTTAGTCTCATATCGTTTTGACAAAAGTTAGTAAAATATAAGTCTACTACTTACAAAAATTAAGGAAAGGTATTGCGAAAATAATAAATTTGTTGAGGAAAATGGGAAAAGAACTGATAAATATACACAACGATAAAGTTTTTTTTTTCCTAAAGTAAATTGTGAAGTTTCCTCATTTTTTTTTTAATTTGTTGCCCACTTGACTATTTAAAAGAAATAGTTGAAGATGGTTTAAAATTATAAACAAGGGATATGAAAAATTATTTAACTATTTACATATAATGAAAATCAGAAATTTATAATGGTTGTGAGGCCTAGGTAACCTAACCTATCCAGCAGTATGGTTAGTCTCCCCACTACTTTTACCTCAGTCCCCCCTCCACTTCTCGTGAATGAACCTTTGATTTCCGGATGTTCGGAAATCCGCAGCGCACCACCATCAGTACTTCATTCACTACATTACAGGACAATTCGGAACGTCATTAGTGCAATTCCGATTGACCGTGTAGGGTCACCTTAATTCATTTATGAAATCATCCAAAACTTGTTCACATCACAATAAAAACACATGTTTATTTAAAAATAAAATCCTTCAGGCAATTAAATTGCAACAGAAAACATGAACCAATTTACACTTAGCTAAAACACCCAAATATAAGATTTAGGATATGCTACATCTCCCCTTCTGAAAAAATAAAAATGTTATCGTCTTGCGTTCGTCCGTCTATCACGTAGTTGCTCAGCGTGTCTTTTGAGACTTTTTTATTTATTTTATTTTTTTTATTATTTAGAAATATAACAATCTGTCACGTGAACAATAGTTTTAGTGATTGAGCGTTTTTAAGGATTCTGTGGGTTCGTTCAATAAAAACTACATACAAAAAAATAAAACTTTATTAAATAAAAATATTTTGGTAAAAACAAAATTAGAAAATAAAAAAAATATCTCTGAATGCACATCCAATAACATAGAAAATAATCAACTAAAGCTAAACTAAAATTTGTACATTACTGAAAAATACATTACAATTACTAAAACTGAATACGAATTACTAAATTACAACTACTGTAATTTTTGAGCTCTCACTACACTGTGCCTGCAGGCCACTAATAATAATAACTAGTGTTCATTAACTAGTGAACCAAAAACAACTATGCAGCTCGTTAAAAAATTGTGCTAGCACTAAAAACAACAGGCGGCTAGAATCGATCTCTCGATCCAAAGAGGTTGCACCAGCTTGGGCATGCTATAGGCTAAGTTGTTTTGGACGTTTGTAATTGGACAAAACCCTAACACGTTCTTCCTTCAACGTCGACAAAATAGTTCGATCTACCTATACATTTTGACGACTCCTCCGACGTCTTCTTTCTGGTAGTAGGTTCATCACCCGCTCAGTCTGACCGGCATCGAAACTTTTCCATCGAGACTTTCCGTCACTTAGCTTCTTTTGAGTGCTTAGAGCGACTTCCAGATCTCGAGATAGGCCTGGTTTCATCAAACTTAAACGAGTTCGTAATTGGCGCGTAAAAAGAATTTCGGCTGGAGTTCTCTTGTAATGAAGAAGAAATCTCATTTAACGTTCGTGTATGCCTATTTTATCACTCTTTGAAACCGGAAAACGCCTTGTAAATATCTGCACATAACGTTCGGCCAATCAATTAGATTTGAGATGATAAGGAGCTGTCGTAATATGTTATATATTATTTGAAGTACAAAATTTTTTAAAAGGTTCTGAAGTAAATTGAGAATATTTCCGTTAATAGCCGAATCGTTTTTCTTTGTAAGTGAAACTATTTATTGGGATTACTTCTAACCACTTTGAGGTCGCGTCCACAAGCACAAATCAATATTTATTTTCATATGGTCTATAATCTTAGCATATCCTAAATCTTATATTTTGGGTGTTTTAGAGGAATGTAAATTGGTTCATGTTGTTACGGTCAGAAAAATTGTTTCCGAAACAAACTTTCCGGATGCTCAATGGAGACAAAAAAAAAAAAAAAAATTAATGAAGTCAATTAAATATTACTATCAAACAGGCACCACGCTATTTAATTGGTTGAATTTGGGAAAAAAGCGAAAACCATAAATAAAATAATAATAATAAATTAATTAATTAATTTAATTTAAAAAAAAAAAGATATGGAAGCGGAGTTAGCTACGAACTCGGAACCTATGGGATTAAAAACATATGTTAATTAACGTCATAACCTATCAAACCTTCTTACTCTGTCAATATTCATTTTCCCTAATCCCACGAATAAGGTTTTACGATTCTTTATTAAACCTTAAAAAAAACGATATAATATATACATGAAACGTGAAAACAAACTGAAGAAAATATAACTAGCTATTATTAATACTAATGTTGAATTTACTTATTTCTATTGATTTTAAAAACTGTTAAAGGAAAAGAAATTATGAACAAGAAATTAGATTTATAAGAAAACAAAGAAAATACAATTAACTTTAATGATCAAACAAAAAAAATAATATAAAATTATTATAGAACTAAGCTTTAACTTAGACCATACAATAAACCAATTACAAATATTTGAAAAAAAATAGATCGGAAATAAAAACTTATATATACATATTTACAAAATCTTAATGCCGAACTTTGTCCAATTGGCACATTGAGTTATCTGAACAGTCCATCTCTTTAAACTTAGAAAATTTTCATTCACCAACTTGTAAAATCAGTAAAAGTGGCACTCGTCGCTGATAATCACAGGTGCTTGGAGAATAAATGAAAAATCCGGTGTACACCGTAAAACTAAAGTATTTCACACACAAAAATCCTTAGCGTGCCTCAACACTCGCGAGGTTCCGCCATCTCTCTCTAAACTCTGTTTTTTTTTTTTTCTAATCATCTCTTGGTTATTCTAATCCAAAATAAAATGAATACTTAAAACTAAAGGGGACCCTACACGATCAATCGGAATTGCACTAATGACATTCCGAATTGTCGTGTAAGGTAGTGAATGAAGTAATGATGGTGGTGCGCTGTAGATTTCCGAACATCCGGAAATCAAAGGTTCATTCACGAGAAGTGGAGGGGAGACCGACTAAACATATGGGCTGGGGAGACCAACCATACTGCTGGATAGGTTAGGTTACCTAGGCCTCACAACCATTATAAATTTCTGATTTTCATTATATGTAAACAGTTAAATAACTTTTCATATCCCTTGTTTATAATTTTAAACCATCTTCAACTATTTCTTTTAAATAGTCAAGTGGGCAACAAATTAAAAAAAAAAATGAGGAAACTTCACAATTTACTTTAGGAAAAAAAACAAAAAACTTTAAGGTTGTGTATATTTATCAGTTCTTTTCCCATTTTCCTCAACAAATTTATTATTTTCGCAATACCTTTCCTTAATTTTTGTAAGTAGTAGACTTATATTTTACTAACTTTTGTCAAAACGATTTTCTATGAGACTAATCTTACTACTAGATAGGTTAGTTTACCTATATCTCGTTATTAAGTAAATGATTTCATAAAAGTAAATAGTTGTTTATATCCCTAGTTTATATTATTATCAACCATTTTCAACTATTTTTTCATTAAATAGTCAAGAAGGCAATAAATTGGAGAGAAAAAAAAGTGGAAACTTCACATAAGTAATGATCAGTAATGATTGAACGTGTAAGGCTCTTCATGATCAAAGCGATAGCGGGCAATCTTGGCACTACTTGTGACGTTCATTCATGAATTACCGTGTAAGGTCTGCTTAAGACTTATTATAAACTAAGACTTATTATAAAAACTAATACTAAATACTTAATTTTATATTCGATATATTACTCTTCGAGGTAAAAAAAAAAAACTAACAATTATTTTACGAACTATTTTTTTTTTTTTTTTTCGTCACTATCTTTTCTGTTGAATCTTCCGTGTTTGGATGTTTACGTTTCTTTTTCGAGGCATGTATATTCTTTTCTATTTGTTCGCCGCACCACTTTTATATTTTTAAATACAATTCAAAATAAATGTTTAATTCATTTATTAAATCATCCAAACCTTGGTCACGTCACAATAAAACCACATGTTATTTTTAAAATAAAATGTTTTATGTAATTAAATTGCAACAGAAAACACTAACCAATTGACACTCCGCTAAAACACCCAAAATATATAAGATGTAGGATATGCTACAGTGGAAGAAGAGCCAACTAATACCATCAGAAAAATGGGGGTAGAACACGGCGTAAGCCAATTCAACATCCTAACCCATGTAGAGGCAATTGGTAAGGAAAAAAAAATCGGCCAAGTGGGTCTCACCTCTCTGCTACTGACTGTTTTTATTTTTAGGTTAGTACTTATCGCAGAATTGGTTACTTATATAGCTAGAAAATTACTTTGTGAATTTGAGTTGGAATGATGAAGGACTTATAAAAGACTGAGATTGTATTTTTAATATTAAGATAATAATTTTAAAAAAAAATAATACTAAAGAATAAACCCTATCCATCCTGAGAGAATTGATGGATGGCTACTTTCATATATAAGTAAGTGAAAGTAAAAATAGGAAAAGTCTATTAGATAGCTAAGTCAGTCTCCACTGGATTCCTATCCTAGTGATGCGGCTGAGAGAGAAGAACTGGGATCTCTTGGAGTCTCGCCTTATCCTCCACACGTGGGGGAAAGGGCCCGACTCGGAGCTCACTCGGCTGACTGTAAATATTTTAAATAAATATAAATGTTTTTTTTAATTTGTTTTTTTATTATTATTTAATGTCTCATGTTTGATATTTGATGTGTTATTCTAAGTTATCTTTTTTTATAATCTTGTTTTTATTTAATTGTATATATGACATGTTTGTGTTTCATACATCCTAAATACTCAATGCCCTTAATTGAGGCGAAATGTATTTTTTTTTCTCAATAAAAAAAAAAGATAGCTAAGTTAACGCTGAGGAGTAGGCATACCATGACATTAATATTATTTAATAAAATTTGAATTCATATTAAATGTTCGATACCGGCTCATAGCAGAAAAAATATTTATTCTGTGTCATTGGCTGTGGGACGACCCTGGGGTAGGGAGGCCCTAATGTGGCACACCCAGCCTCTACAACGTGTAATTAAATAATTAAGGGGGAAAACTTGGAGGTTGAGCGTGATCCTGGCCCGATCTTATCCCTGAACAATTGTTGGCCTTGTAACAGTAATTTCGCTAAATAGTACTGAACCCTAGACCCTTCATGAGTTGTAGGGGTAGAGGTTTTTTTTTTTTTTTTTTTTTAATTTATTTTATTTATTTATATTTTATTAAAAGATAATTATATGTAGCAAAATATCTTAGGATTTCATGATTCATAATGGTGGGTTAATGACTGCCGTGAATAATGAAGAGGAGGATGGTTGGGGCGATCAGTCAGAAATAAGAAGGCAAAAATAAATATTACTATTTATTTTTGCCTTTTTATTTCTGACTGATCACCCCAACCATCCTTCTCTTCACGATTTCATGATTCATTCATTTATCCATTTTTATTTGAAGATTTTATCACGTTTCCGCAGCAAATCACATCCAAAAATTTAGAGATCATCTAACTACCTCTAACATTTAAATAAAAATAAAAGTATGTAATATGTTCAATTACTTTGTGAACATATTTTCAAATAAACTCATAACCTACACACACAAAAAAAAAAGTCTGCCAAGTAAGGAAAGTATAGCTTCCTCTCCGTTTTCATTAGCTACAAAATATTTCTATTACAAGATTCGTGATTAAAACTAAAAATTCCAGAGCATGCTTAACATGCATTTCAGTCTGTTAGTGCAAAAAGTCGTAAATAAAAGTTGAGTGTTTTATAGGAGAGCATAAAAACTAATTATTTCTTCATGATTTATTAGTACCATTTCATCTTTTTTTGCCCTCAAATTTTTTTACATTGTAGCAGACTACTTATATCAGTTCCATACTACAAAATGTAAAATATAGAATAAAATTGAAAATTTGTACATACCACCTTTTGCACTAACAGTAGTTATGCATGCTTAATAGGTATGTTTTCACACTTAAAAAGGATGGAACAAAAATCCATAGGAATAATTCAACTTTTCAGGACAAAACTAATTTAAGGTGGGATATAAAAATATAAGTGAAGTTCTCACAGCTTTGATGTTTAATGATGAAATCGAGACCACTACGAGCTGGTTGAACTTCAATAGAAAAAAACACAATCATAAATACCACAACGTTTTTTTTTTTTTCTACAATCTTAGAGTAAGAATTAATTTAAATTGATCGAAAATTACACGAAATCTAAATAACGGCGGTGAGCATCATGCCAGTAACATTTGGAAGCGACCAAACAATACCGTAAAAATTAACTTTTTGAATGAAACCTCATTAAATTTTATAATGTCATAAAAATATTGTACTAACCTAACCTCCATTACACATGATCAATACCTTCCACATTTCACAGCCATTATACTCTTAATAGTTATTTATATTAATTTTAATTGTTAAATGGAATGGTAAAATTGTTATTATAAAATTTCTATAATTTTCTCAAAATTTCCTCCAAGTTTGAGTCAAATTGAACGACCCATTTTTAGACTAAAGGCGTGTCAAATAATACATTTAATGATCCGAAAGCGGAAGATTTTTTTTAGAGTAGTGGATAGAAATATATAAAATTGATATCCACTTATCTGTTAACCAATCTCTAACTTTCCTCCAAATTTGAGCCAAATCGAACATGCGGTTTTAGAGATATAGACCTATCAAGGAAAACATATATAATATATATAAGAGAAAATAGAACATATTTCAATGAAATTGATACTGTGTTATTTTTCTATTAATACCCACCTTTTCTCTAGCTTAGAGCCAAATCGAACAAGCCGTTTCTGAAATATTTGCACACACGTAAAAATACACGTAAGCGGAAGCGCTGTATGAAATTTATATGAGACTATCTAGACACCGACCCGCACAATACCTGAAAATTTCTTGAAAATCGGATAAACGGTGGTAGATTATATGCTTGTTACATCGATTTGACTACAGACAGACATACACCTAACCAATGAAGAGAAGGATAGTCGGGGTGATCAGTCAAAAATAAATAATAATATTCATTTTAACATTTGCCGACGTTTCGTCCCGAAGTTCAGGCCTTTATCAAGGCTGACAAAAGAATCGGATAACAATTTGTATGAGAAACATAAAGAATATAAAAAAAACAACTTAATAGTAAAATGAAGTAGAAAAGTGAACATTAAAGTAAAATAAAGTAGGTAGAATAATGCCAATAACAATAAATAAGAAATAAATAATAATAACGGTTACAAAGTGTGGACTAATGAAGTAAACATAAAAATAATAAGATATCATAAGTACTAAAATGGTAATCTTAGAATAAAATGTCTTTTTTATTTATTTCTTATGACATTTACAACTGTATTATATAAATACATCAAGTAAATTTGGACATAATAGATATAATGACATGATTACACTTGCTGAGTAACTACCCAATGGTAGCACTCTAATGATATGACTGCATTAGGAGATCACGAGGCCATCTTCTTTTCAGACGCCTCGGAGGATTATCAGGAATTGAAGAGGAAGCAAGGTTAGAAACGAGAGGTTTGGGATGATTCTGAAGTTTATTATGGAAGGATAGGTATCTGGATTGGGCTAGATCTGAAACCTAAGGAACATTAAGATCTTTATGGATAATTTTATTAGTGACAAAGTAGGGAGCATTGAAGATTTTACGAAGGATTTTGGATTGTAAGGATTGGATGCGAGAGGAATTCGATGGTTTAGTGGAGCTCCATAGCTCAACTCCGTAAGTCCAAATAGGTCTTATTATAGTCAAGTATATGAGTCTTTTGTAATTCATGGGAAGTTTAGAACGTTTGTATAGTAAGTGCTGAAGTAATCGGAAACGTCGAGCGGTTTCTTGTCGTTTCAGTCTAGTATGAGGATTCCAAGTTAGTCGTTTGTCCAGGTGGAGTCCTAGGTATCGGATTTGCTCAACAGGGATAAGTGGAGTATTGTTAAAGGAAACTGTTTACGACAGAATAAAATGTAAAACAGAGAAAGGGAACATGAAGTTATATAAGAAATAAAAAAGTTGAGATATTGTAAATAGAATAGTTAAATAGAAAACTGAGATATTGTGAAGTCTATCAAATTATACTGACGACGTATAAGGGAATAAAGAGTTAAAAAAAGTAAAAAATAAATGAGCAAATGTGTCAGAAACGTAAAACGCAAGTGGAAATTTTCCATTCTGAGCATAAAAGTTTTTTAAGCTCTAGCACGAACACAATGCTCTATCATCGGTACTGAGGCAAAAAAAATATTACATAAACAAATATATAATTATTGTGATATTTAACTGTATTACAAGTAATAATACATTTAGTTAATGTGAACAAAAGATATAAAGCTTGAAATATTTGTTAGAATCTACCCATGTAGCACTCTAAAATGTATTTACAAAAGGAGATCTCGAGGCCATCTTCTTTTCAGACGCCTCGGAGGGTTGTCAGGGATCGAAAAGGAAGCAAGGCTAGAAACGAGAGGGTTAGGATGGTTCTGAAGTTTGTTATGGAAGGAAAGGTATCTGGATTGGGCCAGGTCAGAAACATAAGGAACATTAAGGTCGTTATGGATGATTTTGTTTGTGACAAAGTAAGGAGCTGTGAGGATTTTACGAAGGATTTTGGATTGTAAGGATTGGATACGAGAGGAATTCGATGGCTTAGTGGAGCCCCAGAGCTCAATTCCGCAAGTCCAAATAGGTCTTATGGCAGAAATTTATTTATCTGTTTCATTGGCGTGGGGCGACCTTAGGTCAGGAGTCCCTCCTAGGGCACACCCAGCCTCTATAAAGTGGGTACCCTTAATTAATTATTTAATTAATAATAAGGGGGAAAACCTGGCGATTGAGCGTGGTCTCGGTCAAATCACCTCCTTGCACAACCGTGGACCTAGAAACAGTGCTTTCCCTAAAATAGTACTGAACCCCAGACCCTTCATGGGTTGTAGTGGTACAGGTTTTTATTTTTTTTTTATTTATGTTATTAAATGAACTGTTATACTTTCAAAGGCAATTACTTTGTAATATTGAGAAGGAATTTGATTATAAAATATGTAAATAATATAAAAGCCTCTCGTTCAAAGGCTCTCAGCGGACTTTCTCGAGCTGGAAGACTCGAAAGTTCACTGCCTACAACATGGCATGGATCTCATTCATTCTAACAGTCGCTACGGCTTCAGACGGATAAGTCCCAGAGCTAAGTACCGGGAGGTCGGGGACTTATTGTCCGAGGATCGACAAAAGAAGAGGTGATTTCGCATGGCTGGTTGTGGAGGAGGGGTTGCGGCCTAAGTCTGCAGGATTAAGGACTTGAATTACTCCCCCGTCCCTTTTCGGTCTCTGACCCAGCCAAGGCTGAATCTTCCAGCTCTATTCCCTATATAATGATATACTTATTTATTTTTTAAGGGTTTAATGTACGATAAAAAAAATAAAATAAAAAATCTGGTGTGTCCACTCACACGACTTTCCTACCTATTTCAGAAAAGTTTTTATATCTTTACATATGTTCATGAAGAAAAAAAAAAAAGAATTAAACTAAATTTATTTTCCTGAAAATTGATCAAACAAAAGATTTGAGTACAATTAATTTGATAAATTAAGGCAATGAAACCGGCTTAAGGTAGATCAGTGTAAAAATTTCAATACTCATTAATATTGCTGATCAAAAACTTTTTGCCATAGCTTAGTATTGTCAAACAATAATTTCTACTAAAAGTAGAGGAAATAGTGAAAATTGTGTGATGCGGGCAACAGAATTTCTTAATTTCACTTAGTCATCATAGAATAGATTAGAACATCATAGAAAAGTTTCATCAAAATCGTTAGAGCCCTTTCCACGCTACAGTCTATAGAAAAACATGTTTTCATTTATTGCGCGCAAGCTATTGCGCATGGAGCAACGAATTTCTGTCACAGGCATCAGTAGTCAAAACCCTACAAAATAAAAAAAGAAGCAACAAAATCGGTTCAGTAGTTCCCGAGAAAATCTTGGCACAAACAGACAGACAGACAGACCAATGGCTAAAAATGTGTTTTTCGGACTCAGGGGGCTGTGAAACGTATAGATCCGCCGAATACAGCATGTCGGAAATTTGACTCGATTGCAATACTTTCCTCACCTAGTATAGGTAGGAAAGTAAAATTATATATATATATATATATATATATGTATATATATATATATATATATATATATATATATATATATATATATATATATATATATATATGATGTGCCAACTCACACGACGATTTTAGTCAGATTTAGGCAAATTAAATTATATCTATACAAATTAAATATGTTCTTAAAAAAACAGCAAACGAATTAGGTGAATTTTCTTGAACGAAGCATCAGAGGATTTATTCAAAATATAACTAATCACAATCGGAATCTTAGAATCGTGTTTCATAAACATTTTTTTCTATCTTAAGAACACGAATGAGAAAAGACCAAACATAAAATTTTATAAAAAAAAATATTTTATACAATCGTTTCAGTGATTACCTTAATCATTTATTGTAATTAAAATTAAATAAATAAATATTCGTTAGTAAATTTTTCATCGGGTACTATTGATATTAACTATTTCAGAAACATACCATTGTTCTCATTTGTTTTCTATAATTATTTATTTTAATTATTAATTATTTTTATTGTGATATATATAATTTTTTTCTTTGGAAAACATTATTAATTATAAAGTTAGCTTAGATGGTTGGTTTTCTTACCTATTTAAGAGCTTCCTGAGTCCGAAATTAATACAATTTTCGACAGAACTAAAAAAAAAAAAAATTCTCCAAATCGTACCAGTTTCAAGTTAGTAAAGTTACAACATATTGAATGTTATGTGCTTATTTTAAAGATACTATATTTAAAGTTTTTTTTTTTTCGCGCATCCATTGATGGTTCATGTTCCTGTATATACTGCGTACTATATATTGATTTAGTTCATTAAAGAAATTTTACTCTAATCATGTCCCTTGTCAACAGATCCTTCTGGTGTTTTTTGGCCCCATGGATTCTTCTCAGAATCCTTCTTTCTATTTTCAGCAGATTCTCCAAACTGGGAAAGAACATTGTCTCCGTTCTATACAGTGTCACTGGCTTTATATATATATATATATATATATATATATATATATATATATATATATACACACATATAAGTATAAGTACAATAAGTGATAATAATTAATTAAGTATTAACGGTATTAATTAAGTATTATTAACGATAGTAATGTATCAGCAGTTGTTTTTATAAAATGGGCAAAAGTTCCTGAAACCTCGTTACTTAATGATTTGTTTACCATTAACAAATTTTCAATTTAATAAATTGTTTCTGGCAATGGCCAGATTCTTCACTCAAGACATGAGTGTATGTGGCTAAAGTGCTCTCGACCAATCTCCGCTGGCTTTAGTACCAGTGACGCGGTTGAGAGAGTAGCGCAGGGTTCTCCTGGAGTTCCCTCGCCTGATTGTATTTATGTATGCATGTTTTTTTTTTTTCCTTAGTTTTAATTTTCTTATTTTTTAGGTTATTTTATTTTATTATCTATTGTATATACTTTTGATTATTACTTTGTTCTATTATTTTGTTTTTTTGTACATATAGTGTGAATGTCATCCTACCTCACTATAACCAATGTCCATGAGACAGATTGTTATAATACTCAATAAAGAAATTTTAAAAAAATATGTATATATTTTTTCCCTTTAAATAGTTTTAAATAGTCTTAGGTAGGTATTTAAATATTTTTCATTATTATTTTACGATGTTTTCAATTTTTTTTTAAACTATACGACACAATAAAGAATTTATCTATTTATATTGTAATACAGTTGTAAATATCATGAATAAATAGTTAAAAAGAATTTATCTGGCGATATCATAATTAATATCAACGGCCCTAGAGTATGAATTGGGCTCAATAAATAACCGCCATAAAGTCAGGCTGGCCAACCTGTTTTTGCTCAATTCCCGCCAAACTGGCCATCATGAATTATAATCAGTTACGAAATTAGAGTCAGTTTTGCCGCTAGTGGGGCAGCCCACGTCACTCCGCAATCTCCCGTTTTTGCTCTCTTGTTTCGCTGGTGCGGCTTTCTACCCGACAGCCAACTTTCGGTATTGACGGAAACATTTTAGATTAATTTATGGCCACGTGGCGTATTCATGGGGGGGGGAGGGAGCGCAAAATTTAAAAAGTAGTAAGCTTAAAAGTCCAACTAAAAGAATAAAGAACCTAGATTCTAATCTCGCGATCTGTGACTGAAGACTGATGAGAGCGTGCTCCTGTGAACGAGCGGGAAGAGAAAAAAAAAACCCGTAAACGACAAACGATATGATATAGGTAACAGCTGGTGCCGAAAGCTTGTCTAGGAATAAAGTAATTTTTAAAATAAATATACAGACTGTCATTGGTAACAAATATCCTGATTTAATATAACATATACAAACTAAAACTAAAACAGTCTAAAATTATCTCAAAAATGTTTATAAACATTTACAAGATAGAACTTTATTTTTTTTTCATTACAATAGTAAGAAATAATAATACAATGTTTGCATATAATGTTTATACTCTGAAAACGAAATTGAAGAAGAGATTAAGGTTAGACTGAAGGCGGGGAATGCTTGTTATTTTTCTGTGACAAAACTACTCAATTCGCGCCTCTTGTCCCGAAACTTAAAAATTAGAATCTATAAAACAATTATCTTGCCTACAGTTCTTTATGGATGCGAAACTTGGCCGCTTACATTAAGGGATGAGCAGCGTCTTAAGGTTTTTGAAAATAAAGTATTGCGTAGAATATTCGGACCGAAGAAGGATGAGTTAACCGGAGAGTTCAGACGGTTACACAACGCCGAATTGCGTGAGCTGTATCCGGGTAATATAATTGAGGTAATTTCATCGCGGCGAATCAAATGGGCTTGTAAAGTTGTTGGGCTTGGTAACGAGAGAATTCCTAAAAGGTTAATATTTGCTGTGCCGAATGGTAAGCGTCCGAGGGGTAGACCGAAGCGAAGGTGGGAAGATTGCATTAAAACCGATCTGAAGGGACTGGGTTTGGACGGCGAACGGTGGAAGGAGGTGTGTAATAAGCGATTGGTGTTGTCGGCATCGAACCTTCGGGTTCGCTAAGCCTTATTATTATTATTATTGCATATAATGAGAGAGCATTCAGGTGAACTAATAGTCCACTGTGTTGCGGGCAGGTGATCTTGTCTCCTACACCAGTTTATATACATTTTTTATCCAAATGTCACTTTTAAAAAAAAATTATAAGAATCTATGTCTTATTTTTTACTTTCACTAACCTATATATGTAATATACAGTAAGGTTAAGTATTGTGATCGTGAAAATTTTCGAATCTGAGTTTTTAACGGAAATACAAGTTTTGAGGTACCCAGAGTTCAAATAACCAAGTCCCGAAAAATATTCTGTGTGTGTATGTATGTGAAAAGTCCTAAGAAACTGATATAGCGTATTTAAGATACGCGCGCACCAGATTTTTTATATTTACTTATCTTTAATTTATTGTATATATTGTTACTTTCACTTACCTATATATGAAATCTACAGTATTGCGATTGTGAAAATTTTAGAATCTCAGTTTTGACCGGAAATACATGTTTTGAGGTCCCCTGAGTTCAAATAGGCAAGTTCCGAAAAATGTTCTGTTTGTCTATGTGTATATGAACACTCTAGCTCGATAACGAAGAGTCGTACGAAAGTGATATTATGTATTTAAGATAGTTATATGCCTGTGTGTTGCGCGCACCAATTTTTTATATTTACTTATTTTTAATTTATTGTATATATTTTTACTTTCACTTACCGACACTAGCGGATCCAGGATTTAATTTTGGGGGGGCTTCAGCCCGAAAGCGGTTTTTTTCATAAAAATAACGATAATTACTTTGGAAAAGATGAAAGAAACTAACTACCTGTATGAAATGGTGTTTAAGTGATTCCTAAAGCTCCTTTAAGTGTAATTACACAAACAATAATACTTTAAGAGATACTTTTTTAATATTTTTTTCGATAAAACATGGCTATATTTTACCATTTTGGGGGGGGGGCTTCAGCCCGAAAGCCCCCCCCGTAGATCCGCCCGTGCTTACCGATATATGAAATAAGTAGCATTGCGATCGTGAAAATTTTCGAATCTCAGTTTTCACCGAAAATAAAGATTTTGAGGTCCCCTGTGTCCAAATAACAATTCATGTAAAATGGTCTGTGTGTGTGTGTGTGTGTGTGTGTTAACAGTCCAGCTCAAAAACTAAAAGTCGCACGAAAGTAAAATTACATATTTAAGGTTTGTATATACTTTAGATGTTACAGCAACTTTTTCGTCATATCGGCGAAAGTGGCGCTTTTTATCATGGACAAACACATTTTTTACGATTTTATCGAAAACTGCTCTAACGATTTTGACTAAACTCATTATGCCAGTGTAAAATTAATGCCAGTTTTAAATGAAATGTAGTTTGTTTCTGATTGATATTCTCTAACAGAGCTTAAATGGATAATTTTCAATATTAGCTTGCTCTAAAGTACCTTTAATTTTTTCATTTGAAACAACTGAGCATTTCACATTTATCTGTAATATAAACGATATTATATATAAATAAAAAATATGAATGAATTTGATAATTAACCAAAGGAGAAATAAGAGCTCGTAACGGAGAATAGTTGTAATCGAGGAACCAAAGGAATATGAGCTCGTCCGAGCTTAATATAATATTATGTGAATATATATATGCGGTTTTACAAATGCTATTGTTGGAATTACTTAATATTTGTACAGATTACAGCAATAAAAATATTAAAATTTGTATATATAAAGGTACTTATATTAATAAAATACCCATAATGAAATATTAATAAATATAGCGTATGTAAACATTACTTTCACTTCCCCTCTGTCCCAAAATACTTATTTCTGCTAAGAAAAGGATGGTAAGTAAAAGTTGTATATTTAACAGTTGACCGTTGCATTATAAAGGAAGGAGATGGTCAGGAGTGGCGGTCATAAATAGGCTGAATAGAGGCAAAACTATTTTATTAAAAGCCAACGTTTCGACTTAACTTTGCAGGTCTTCTTCAGAGCTAGAACGGACAAGATACAAAAAGATATAGAGAATTGTGGAAGTTACATAATATTATGACAAAAAATTATAAACAATGTTGAAAATAAGCATTAATTAAAATTATAAAAAGTAAGTACATTAAAATATAAACAGAGTAATCTAAGTAACAAGTTCCTAAACTGAGGTAAATAGATGGTAACAATTGTTGTAGTGTAATATATACTATATGCAAATGTGAATATACTTCTACAGATCTACAGGAGAGATTGAAAGAAAAGGAAAAATGATATCATATGAAATAATAGACATAAAGGAATGTGGAGAAAGAAAAGAAAAAGAAAACCAAAAATTAAAATAAATATGTAAATAAAATTAGAAGAATAAAAATAGAGATTTACAGGTGTGTTCAGCTGAGAGTTTCACTTAGAACTGGAAAATCAGGGTAAGGGCAGGTATTGGGGAATTCGCTGAATTGTTTGGGTAATGGGAAAAACCTAGAAAATTACAGTATCTAACAAGGGAAAAAATATTATATCTATAAAATATTAAATTGTAAATATATACATATACATATAAAATAGAATTAAGAGATTTTAGATAAGAGTACCATGTGAAAAAAAAAATGGAAGAAATAAATATAGAAATAAGAGACTATAAATTGCAGAACTAACATAGAAGTATAGATACGAGGAAAAAAATATGAATAATTATAATTATATTTGGTTGTACATATGTAAGAAAATTACATTTAAATATTAGATAATATTGAGATATGGTTAAAAAGTAAAATTAATACGAAGTGAAAACGGATGATCATACATTGATGTAGAATGTAAATATAAAATTAAACTAAAATAAAAAGAGAGATCATACAAAGCGGAAATACTTAGAATAATGAACAATTAAATTGAATTAATCAATAAAAATTGAAAGTAGATAAAAATAATAAGATGTAATATATAAGTTATTTTTCACTTATAAGATTTAAAATGTGTCTATATGTTAAAGAAATGCAGTTTTTATCTACTTCATGATTAACAGTATTCTGTTTCACGTAAATGTGGATGGATTCGGAAATGAGCCTTTTTACCATGGTTGGGGACCGTGGCAAGAATAAAGTGAAAGTTGTGAGATAATTTTTTTACGCAAGATTTTTTTTAATAATTATTTAGTCGTTATTTTACTTCTCTGTATTTAATATTTATTATATTTATATGAATGTGGTCTTGCCTCATTATTACTATTGTCTGTCTGACAGAATGTTATACTGCTGAATAAATTTAAAAAAATAAAGTCAATTCCTTTTTTTTTTTTTAATTTGCTATACTGCTTAAAGAAACTGTATTAAAATAATAAAAACAAACAAAAAATCCCGTTAAAGGTTAGTGAAGATAAGGTTTACAAGCCCAAAGAGAAGCGGATATAGAGAACAGAAACCAGAGACCAGTGCAGGGTACTTAAATAAATGATCAGCCTTTCATTAGAGCTGGAGAGGGGCGGGTTTATATAGTCTGAAACATTACACTATCTAACACATTGTTAACTCAGTGCCTACAGAATTGTGTAGTGTCCTCCAGTTGGTGGATATATATAATGTATAATGAATAATTATACAATGTATAATGTAAGAAGACAACCCTAAATAAGAAAGATGAATTATATTAAGGGATAAAAGAAAATCTGGTGCGGTGCACATCACGCAACCTTCACTTTTCAACGTAATTAAACAGGGATAATTAGTATATATTAATTTCAATCAATTATTGTGACTTAAACTATTAAATTAAAAATATTAAAGGTTAAACCTCAAATTTTAAAGGGGAAGGGATTAATTTTTTTTATATTTTAGAACGATTACAATTGGTTATTCTTGAAAATAAAAAGACAAAATAGTCAATAAAATTGATCTACCCATACATGGGATAATCATAGCACAGATAAATAGAGACCAATGGATGAAAATGCGTTTTTAGTACTCAGAGTCTCTAAAACGTAAAAACATTGAAAACCTCTTATAAAAATATTTCTCCGACTGCTCCAACACTAACTAGACAAACACTCTAAACTTTCAATTAATTACAAAAGACTCATCTACTTAAGCATAATAAGACCTATATGGACATATGGAGTTGAGGTGTGTGGTTCTACCAAACCATCAAATTTCTACCGTATCCAATCCTTACAATTCAAAATCCTTCGTAAAATACTTAATGCCCCATATTTTGTTACAATTAAAACCACTCATATAGACCTTAATGTTCCATATGTAGCTGATTTAGCCCGAGCCAGATACCTATCCTTCCATGATAAATTCCAGTCCCATCCAAATCCACTTGTTTCCATTCTTGCTTCTTCCTCGATTCCTGATAATCCTCCTAGGCGTCTGAAAAGAAGATGGCCTAGTGATCTTCTTACTTAGAATTAAATAGGGAGTGCTACCACTGGGCAGTATCTCTTGAAGTCTGTTCATACTATTATTCCAATGTGTGCATTTTTACTAGTTTTATTGTTTATACGGTTGTAAATTTCATTAAATAAATAAAATAAAAAATATTTTTAATCATCTACCATGTTAACTGCTCAACGCAGATTAAAACGAAAATGACGAAGAGACCTACTCCTAATAGTCCGTTGTGCATACCCCTTTTTATCGAATTATTAACATCCATCTGAAACTTCCTAAATAGTTTCATCTCATCATAACCTACAACTATTTTATTTACGAAAACTCTTGGAATTGGGGCGTTTTCAATATAGAGAGGGACAAACTTTGTCTATTTAATTAGGTACAAAAAACTCATCAATACAATTTGCTTTCTACTTGGATCATAAGATAATTTGATGACAAAACCGAGAAAAAAGTGGTCTTTAAAAAATATTGAGCCGTTTGGCTTGACCTACAACCCCAAAATTTCAAAATAACGAGTTCATATAGGACAAACGGCTCAATATTTTTGTAGGGCACCTTTTTTATCTATTTTGTGATCAAATTATCTTACAATATAAGTAGAAAGCAAATGCGTATTTACGAGTTTTTAGTACCTAATTAAATAAACATAGTTTGCCCACCTCCAGATTGAAAACGCCCCAATTCCAAGAGTTTTTGTAAATAAAATAGTTGTAGGTTACGATGAGATGAAACTATTTACGATGTTTCAGGGATGTAATAGTAACAACATTAATATAAATCAAGTAAATTCGTAGTAAATAATCAGTACATCTAAATCTGCTAGACGCGCTGCAGCGAAGGTGCAAATTTATTTGATTTGATTATTAAAATAAATAAATAAAATAAAAACAACACACATTAAACTAAACGTTAAAACATTAAATTACTCATAAACCTAATTTGTGAGAAGAAGTTGATCGGGGGGCTGCGGTCAAATTAATAATAAATTAAACAAGTAGAATTATTTAATGTTTGCCGACGTTTCGACCCACTTTGCAGGTCTTCATCAGGGCGTAGGATGTAGTGCTGCGGGAGGCAGTTGAAACACTTGAGTGTTCCCGCAGTGATGCATCCTACGCCCTGATGAAGACCTGCAAAGTGGGTCGAAACGTCGGCAAAAATTAAATAATTCTACTTGTTTAATTTATTATTA
Organism: Nezara viridula; assembly: GCA_928085145.1. NCBI lineage: Eukaryota > Metazoa > Arthropoda > Insecta > Hemiptera > Pentatomidae > Nezara > Nezara viridula. Next base: position 169,524,482 of record OV725079.1, read on the forward strand.
ATTTGACCGCACCCCCCGATCAACTTCTTCTCTTATTATATCAACGGTCAACCATCTCTACATCATCATAAACCTAATTATCTATGTATACTGTTACTGGTACAACTATTGGTGGTGAGAACTAGTCTGATATGTGGTCATTTATGGTTCTTTCTGCCAACTCCTGACGGCTACCTTGAGGTTGCCGGCGCATGTTTACAAAAGTGGGAATGTCGAGATTCATTGACCTAGATTTGTAAATAGGTTTAAACTATTCCTTAAATATAAAAGGAAAAAATTATTTCATAACTAAATATTACATAATTCATAAAGTGTTCTTCATTTCAAAAGAGCTTATCAGTGTTCTAAACGAGGATGATTTCAAGTGCAATTAGACATATTAACTAGAAAACACTTGTTCTTGAGTGCTGATGTTATTCTAACAACTTAAAAAGTATAAAGTCCTCTTTTATCATACTGTACATAATGAAAAGGTTAAGTAAAAAGTAAGAATTATGTGACCCACGAAAATGTCGTTACAAGAAATCTATTGAAATTTCGAACGAGATAAAAATAAAAAAGAAAAAAACAGCGCAACTATTGCAATCGTATAAGAAATTGTAAAGAAAAATGATTGCGTAATGTATAATTTGCTATAGCAAGACACGTGTCGAATATTTCTCAAACTTAAAAGTCTAAAAGTTAACATAAGAACAGATAGTAATTTAATGTAATTAATATAAACTTCCTCTGGGTGCAAGTTCCCTCAAATTTAATAAAATTTGGTTGTTTATCTGACAACTCATCTTCAGGTTAAAGGCTTCTTTATAATTAAATTCCAAATAAATTTTACAAATGAAACTTTATATATATAATAATCCTTTATAATATCAATATTTATCCTTTATTATCCCTCATCGCCAGTGTTGCCTAAAATCTAAGAAAATCAAAAAATCTAAAAATCAAGACTACCTAACTGTTGCAAGACCAAGACCAAGACTGATGTAACCAATATACTTTTGTATTTAACTCTTCTAATTTTTTTTTTATTATTTTTTTTTATTTCTTAACGGCATTTACAACTATATTACATAAATACATCAAGTAAATTTGGACATAATAGATATAATGACATGAATACACTTGCTGAGTAACTACCCAATGGTAGCACTATAATGATATGACTACATTAGGAGATCACGAGGCCATCTTCTTTTCAGACGTCTCGGAGGGTTATTAGGAATTGAAGAGGAAGCAAGGTTAGAAACGAGAGGGTTGGGATGATTCTGAAGTTTATTATGGAAGGATAGGTATCTGGATGGGGCCAGATCTGAAACATAAGGAATATTAAGATCTTTATGGATAATTTTATTAGTGACAAAGTAAGGAGCATTGAGGATTTTACGAAGGATATTGGATTGTAAGGATTGGATGCGAGAGGAATTCGATGGTTTAGTGGAGTCCCATAGCACAACTCCGTAAGTCCAAATAGGTCTTATTACAGTCAAGTATATGAGTCTTTTGTAATTAATGGGAAGTTTAGAGCGTTTGTTTAGTAAGTGCTGAAGTATTCGGAAACGTCGAGCGGTTTCTTGTCGTTTCAGTCTAGTATGAGGATTCCAAGTTAGTCGTTTGTCCAGGTGGACTCCTAGGTATCGAATTTGCTCAACAGAGATAAGTGGAGTATTGTTAAAGGAAACTGTAGGACAGGAAGTCGTTGGTTTACGACGAAGGGTAAAGGTAATCTGGTGGGATTTATAGGAATTTATTTTAATTCTCCAGTTTTGACACCATTCTTCTAGATTTATGATGTGTGATTGAAGCATTTGGGATGCGATTGCTGGGTCATTGTTTACTGATAGGATACATGTGTCATCGGCATATGTGGTGATGACAGTGTTGGGACAGGTAGGGATGTCAGCTGTATAAGCTGTATAGAAGAAAGGATCTAGGATACTACCTTGAGGAACACCAGCGGACTGGGAAAAAAAGGGATGAATAGGCGTTATTGTTATTTACTTTAAAGTATCTATCAGTAAGATAGGAACGGATAATGAGGAAGTATGTAAGTGGTAGGAATTTTCGGAGTTTGTACAGCAGCCCCGGGTTCCAAACTCTATCAAACGCCTATTCAACGTCGAGAAAGACTCCCGTACAGTACATTCCGCGCTCCAATGCAGAGGAGACTTGCTGAGAAACTACCAAATTTTAGCACTCTAATGATATGTCTCTACATTAGCAGATCACGGGTCCATCTTCTTTTCAGACACCTCGGAAGATTATCAGGAATTGAAGAGGAATCAAGGTTAGAATGAGAGAGTTTGGATGATTCTGAAGTTTATTATGAAAGGATATGTATCTAGGTTGGATCAGATCTGAAACATAAGAAACATTAAAGTCATTATGGATGGTTTTATTTGTAACAAAATAGGGAGCATTGAGGATTTGACTAACGATTTTGGATTGTAAGGATTGGATACGAGACTATAATAGGCCTTATTATAGTCATGTGTATGAGTCTTTTTTAATTAATTGGAAGTTTAGAGCGTTTGACTAGTGAGTGCTGAAGTAATCGGAAACGTCGAGCTGTTTCTTGTGGTTTCATCTGGTATCCTCAGAAATTAACTATGATATTGAGATGGGTAGAGGCTTATAAAGAAAAATACGTTATAAAGAGAAAACATTGGATGAAATTCGATTAACAACTTTGAACCAAAATGAACGAGTCGTTTTTAAAATATTGGCGTATCGAACGTAGGCAAACGGATATGAAAGTAGAGGTTGAAAGTGATATGGGATCATTTAGCTACCACCAAGCACATCCCTGAAAATTTCAACATCAGAAATAGACCAATGCTCGAGGATAAAATTCCTATGAATGCAATTCTTTCTTGCCTTCAATAGAAAGGAAATTAAAAAAAATTATTAAAAAACCCGTCGACGATTATACTAATGAAGTTAAGGTATATTACATAAAATTAACACCAAAAATAGTAAATTTTCGAGTGCTCTTCAAACATTTTTTGGGTACCTGATAAGAAACCTGGCTATAAATAGGGTCGAGGACATAGTCTCGTTCACTATTGTAGGACACACAAGATGAAACTCCTATGCCTTATCCTGTTCGTCGCAGTGGCATCCTGCAACGGGGGCCCCCCGAACAACATAAACAAGTGGTTGGACGGTGTATTTGAGAGGGCCAACGAAGCTGTGAGGAAGTTGGGTGGCACTATGATACCCATACAGAAAGGTCAACTGAACGAAAAGGTGAGTAGAACATGGATCCTTTTTATAATTTATATCCATTTGTTTTTTTTTGGTGCCACCTAAATCTTTATATAGGTGTAAAACGTAGGATCAGATGAATTTCCTTCGAAGGAAGAACAATATCATTGCCACTGGCGGCTCTATCTATAGGGATACATTCGGGCTGCAGCTCCCCGCGGAATATTTTTTTTTTTTTTATTTATCCATATTTGTTTATGTATGTGATACTAATGTAAAGACTTCAACACTCGCAATATATTCTATTTTTACATTTATACTTTATATATATATATATATATATATATATATATATATATATATAATATATATATATATAAAAACTTTAGATATGAATTATAGTCGGATAATAGGTCATTTTGTCAGAAAGTTCTATGAAAATGTTATCTATTTTGTATCCAATACATGCTATGGTTGGCTAAATTTCTTTTATTTCCAAATTCAAAATTGAGCTCTGTGTTCTGAATATGATATTCTCTAATGGTTTTATGAACTTCGAAACAAATTAGGAATAAGGTGATAATTATTCTTAGTGCTATCTATCTATGGTGTGTGGTGGATACAGATTATATTTTCTACATATTAGAAGAAATGCCCTTTGTGCTTCCAAATGCAAAAGCTTTTTAAGCAATTTTGAATATATTTTTACATTGTTGGCAATATCACTTCCGTATTACTGTTTGATATCTTGAAAGATGCCCATGTCTTTATATCAATAAAAACAAGAAAACCAAAATTGTAACCAGTAACAAGTCAGTAGTAATTCCAATAAATACAATTAATTTCCCAATTATATAGTATTACAATGTTTTTTTTCTATAATTGGATCTTTATATTTATATAATTATCCGACTATAATTCATATCTTAAGTCATAATATATAAAGGTCGAATTATAAAAAAACATTGTAATATTATATATATAAGATATCTTGAAACATACAGTTTATACATACAGTTTTCTTTTCCTTTACTTTCAGAGTAATTACCATTATAAAAAGAAAGCTTTCCAATCAAAGTAATTACCGTTATGAAAAAAAAAAACTCAAATCATTGTTAACCAAATTTCTCCAACCAAATGCTCTAGCCCTTCGGCTAGAATATTTATTTTAGGAGAATGTCAAAAGTAAATTACTATAGTTTATGCTGTTTTGAGAAGAATATCAAAAACATATTAAATCAGAAGTAGAAAATCGAAAAAGAGATCAATATTGTAAAAGATGAAGAATGAAGCTATATATTTTTTTACTTCGTTGCCACTGAATATTGGCGGATCCACGGAAGGTTTTTTTTTTTTCTTACATCTCGAAAACTATCAAATCGATGACAAAATAAAAGCATCAGATTAAAGATAAAAAAAATCTATAAGCATTATACATATTATAAAATATATCTACACACAATTTGTTGAGTGAAATCTATCTAGCCATATATTTGCCTTTCTGTTGACAGAATGACTAACTCCAATCGTAACTTTATTTATTATTAATTTTAGTGAAGTTTCTAGTGGCAAATTGTATATTTTTATTTACAGTTCTATATTTCAACACAGCAAACCAAAAACCCCTACATCCTGGAACTCCTTACTCTACGCTCCTCTATCCATTCTCTCAATACTAGATCTCAACCTATAGACTTATATATCCCCTACCATAAAACTTCCTCCTTCAGCAAATCCTTCGTCATTCGTGTTGCTTTCTCATGGAACTCACTTCCTACCCCCTTGCCTTAATCCTCGTCCACAAATTCCTTCAAACAACTCCTGTTCCACCACCTACTCCACATTCAAACTTCCCCTAACATGTAAAATTACTTGCATCTGTTCACTGTGTAATTTCAATCTAATGCACAATTATAACAACAATTAATAGTAAATTAGTTTGTATTTTTATTATTATCAGACTAAGACCCATAAATTTGTAACTCTGTTATTATTCTTCAACTTACTCACTGTCTTTATAGATATAACCTTTACAACTAGAAATATCACTAAAACGAGATTACTCAAAAATATTGAAATTAGAGTTAACCTTTCTGTCAACTCAAAGCCTCAGAGACTGAAGTTATACGGTCTATAAAAGCAGATGGAGTAACTAGATTTTTATTTCTTATCGTCGATGTAATAACAAATATTTGTAATTTTAATGGTATTAATGTTATCTGTAATCTTTAAACTTTAGCTCCATTTAAAATCCACTTAAAAATGTTTATAATAATCTAACAATGCCATAAAATAATTTCTATTCAAAGTAGAATGGTAAGTGTAAGTTGTGTGTTGCGTGCACCTGATTTTTATTTATCCAACTGATTATATATTATAAAAATAAAATAAAATAATGGATAGTTGTTTTGTGGTTATCTCTTTATCAAAATCTTTCCGGGAGGGCAAATAAATTTCTGGACCAGTCTTTTCCTGAAAATATATTATTCAGTAGAATATTTGCCTCTTAAAAGAAAAGTGCACTGGTGAATTCCGTCAACTACACGAAATAGGAATTACATAAAAGGAAATGAAGAGAAGAATAGTTGGGGTGGTCAGTCAAAAAGGAAGGCAAACATAAATGATAATATTTATTTTTTTACATATGCCGACGTTTCGACCTGAAGTTCAGGCCTTCATCAGGGCTAAGAAAATAACCATATAACAAGGTATGAGAAACATAAGTAATGATGGTAAAAAAGAAAATAAAAAAATAAAATAAAAAAAATTAGAAAAATAAAATAGATAAATATAAAGTAAAATGAAATTGTTAGAATAATGACTAAGAACTAAGAGATAAATAATAAAAACCGTTACAAAGTGTGACTAAGAACTAAGAGATAAATAATAAAACCGGTTACAAAGTGTGGAATGATGAAGTAGGCATAATCAAAAAGGGTGACAAAAGTGTTACAATGGGATTATATAAGAAATAAAAATAAATAGTAAAATTAAAACATTGAGAATGGAGTTTAATTTTACTATTTATTTTCATTTTTTATATAACTTCATATTTCTTTTCATGTTTTACATTTTATTCTAAGATTCCCATTGTAACACTTTTGTCACCCTTTTTGATTATGCCTATTTCACCATTCCACACTTTGTAACGGTTTTTATTATTTATCTCCTAGTTCTTAGTCACACTTTGTAACGGTTTTTATTATTTATCTCTAAGTTCTTAGTCATTATTCTAACAATTTCATTTTACTTTATATTTATATATTTTATTTTTCTAATTTTTTTTTATTTTTTTTTTATTATCTTTTTTACCATCATTACTTATGTTTCTCATACGTTGTTATCTGGTTATTTTCTTAGCCCTGATGAAGGCCTGAACTTCAGGTCGAAACTTCGGCATATGTAAAAAAATAAATATTATCATTTATTTTTGCCTTCCTTTTTGACTGAGCACCCCAACTATTCTTCTCTTCATTATCCACGACAGTCAACCAATTACCAATTATAAAAGGAAATGATTTATCTCTAATGTAATATTGTACCGAATTTAGCCAATAAGGTAACCTTTCAATCATATTTTTTCATTGCAGGTTTCGTACTCCGAAGGATTCCTTCTTGGACTGGACTCCTTCTATAGGACCGAAGACAGTACCAACTTGTTTAACATCACACATTCGTTGTTCGACATCCACTATGGTTTCAGGTTCTTGAACGCAGCTTTCAGGAATGTCAACGTCAACGGAAAAGATATGTCCGCATTCTTTCGTATCACTGATAACTCCATCAATTTGAAGTTTGATCTGATAAGAGTCTACGGATGCAAAGTTCGCCTGATCAAACTGGAACTCGAAAGATTAACCAAGGTTCATTTTGGATCATCCAGGCAGGAGCACGACGAATCTGACGTTGAAGAGTTCTTCGCGACTGAGGTCATTTCCTCCATCAACGCTTACCTACAAAGTCATAAGGAGGGCATCGAGAAAAGTCTGCAATTACTTTGCCATCCACGTGAGAGGAACGAATACCCAGAGCCGCCTTATTTGGAATTTGTTGAACAATTTTTCTATAAAAAAATTCAATAATTTATAATGTAATTTTTTGTACTATATTAAATTTTTATTTATTTCAATGGCCATAAATACTTTATTAACAACTAAAGCTTAAACTCACAACCTTGAATCTCATAAATATTATTTCACTTAAAAAGAGGTCACACTGTGTTTGAGTGAATGTACATCGAAAAATATTAGACACGTGTCCTGGCGTTCCTTTAAATGTGTCTTTACAACCGAGAAAAATAATGGGTTTAAAGTATAATGAAAAAAATTCTTCCTCAGATATACAATTAAAAAAATGGATTGGAAAAAAGAAAAATAAAATAAATTTTGTGTGTCTTATATCTCCCAACTAGTATAATATCCCTAGGCCAGTTGGAGTATACACAAACACAGAGAACAGAGTTTTTTTTATTATGTCCTCCCTAAATACCCTCCTCAAGCTACGACAGACTTTCTTAATTCTTTTCGAACATCTTCCAGTTTCCTTTCTAAAGGTTTTGTAACGTCAGGCGTCAATCTTTGGCTCCAGCAAATCTGATTGCTCTAGGTGGTAAACTTCTTGTTCGTCCCCTGACGGCTTTCCAGCTTATCTTCTTCGGTGGGCATTTCCACCTTTCCTTTTACGCATATACATGGATATAAAGGAATTTACGACAGGAACTATACCTAATATTTCAATATTTATTCTAGTTTTCATTAAATAAAAAAGAAATGGTCAGACAAGTGAGTAGATAATAAAACAAAATTAAGCTGAACCTGTTCTAACTGAGGTTCCAAGATAAACTCTTGACGACAATCCGCATAGAAATATGAGCTTAGTAATCCGTAGAATCATAGAAATATAAGCTTAGTAACCCGAGTAGAATTAATCCGTTTTTGAGCCGGTCTAGTCCTATGGAGAAGTGTGTCCTCTGGAGAAATCAGTAGGTGTTTGTAAGTGAAGCCAGGAAGTAAAAACAAAGAAGAAAGAACTTAATGACTAATTGGAAATAGAGAGGAGGTTGTCTAAAGATATATCGAGACGTAGTATTTGCCAACCGAACACATTAGAAATATACTAGATATAGTATATTTTATACCATATTTACACTTTTGTGACACACGCCTTCGAAAAGCGGATAGCAGTATGTAAAAATAAAACAAAAATCTTTCTATCAAATCAGATTTTTTAATATTTATTTGTGTAATTGTTGTACCTTTTGTTATTTCATATAGATTTAGAATGTTATTCAGGTAACAGATGCATTTAAATTGCCTTTACCACGTAATCATTGTTTTTATGAAAAATGTCATTTATTTATTTTAAATTTTTGGCATATTTATCGCTCCTGAACACCCGAGTGTGTACGATAATAAACATATTGTATAATATCATAATTATTTGAAGAGCCTACTTGCATTAATCAGTTACCCTAAATAATTAAAAAAACAATTTATATAAAACTGACAAGTGTTTTGGAATGTAGGAATGCAGATAAGATATTTTACATAAAATAAAATTAGCAACAAAAGTGTGCGCTTCTCGAATGCTCTTCAAATATTTTTCGACACCAGATAACACTTTCCTATAAAGTGAGCAGAGAAAATATTTTCTTTCACTTCCGAAGGACACACAAGATGAAACTCCTGGGTCTCTTGTTGCTTATCGCTGCAGCCTCCAGCGGTGAGGATACGGAACTGAACAACAGGTGGCTGGATAGAGTCATGAAGGAAACAAACTTGGCCATCAGGAAAATCGGAAAGACAGAACTACCGATAAATAGTGGCGAACTGAACAAAAAGGTCAGTACTGTAATAAGGATTTTTTAAAATTATATGTCGTTTAAATTTTTCTCAACTATTATGGCGGCCGAATGATGATTTATCGACGAATTCTCACTCGGAGTGGAGCTATTGGAATTCTTGGAGTGAAAATTATTTCAAGGGAAAAAAAAATCTGTTGAGCTAAAGCTAAAAGCTTAAAGCTAACAAATCATAAGTACCATTAAAATAACAAAAGTCCTATTTATTATATCATCGGTTGATTATGGATTGCACGACTATTAGTTATTAAACAGTTATTTTCCGTTGCAAAGTTTGCTAAAATATAATTAAGAGATTTTACATTGTCGGTCATAGACAGGTCAAAAGTTGTCACACTAATTGGAAGTGGATACTATTGGTATATCACAAAGGAAAAATTCATCAAATTATTCACTAATTTAATTTTCTAAAAGGTTACATGATTATTTTTCGGAATAAACGGACGATAGATACCAAATTATTTAAATATAATATCAGATCTAGAGTTATTCGAGAATCCCAACAAAAGACAGTAAATATATTTAAGGTTATAAATATATCCATGAAATATTTTTATATTTCACTCCTTCTTTTACTCAAGTACAACGAAACAGTGTCATTGCCTCGAATCCGTGGATTTTAAATACTTTTTCAAACTAAAAAATGTTAAAAGTTTACATTTAGTAAGAAATTTCATTTCATTTCCTTGAAAACATGTGATTTACGTTAAATAGTGTTAATTTTTAGAAATTATTATAAATATTTGTTCGCCACTCTCCGTTATCTTCTACAATTTTCTATCTTAGATATTGTTTGTTTTTTCAATTCTCCGCTTTCCAACGATATATTATACGTATACCTTCTGAATATTATTTCAGACCTAGATATTTATTTTTATTTTTTCTCCTATATTCAGTTATCAAATTCTTTCAAAAGTAATATTTAGCATTTTTTTATAACTCCTAACAATGAGAAATAGTTATTATTTACAACAAACCAAATTAAAGTTACTTTAGAGGAAGACAGGATAATTTTGGGATTTTACAAATAGAAAATTCATCAAGTTATTCACTTATTTAATTTTTTTTTAAGTTACTTGATGCCGTAAATATAATTCTTTATTTCTAATATATATATTTTTTTTTACTGATCCCCCCAACCATTCTTCTCTTCAATTATTCACTACAGTCAACCATCAATCTACAATTAAAAATAATATTATATTGATTCTTTATTATTTTTAAATAATGACTATTATTATGTTTATAATAATCATTTTTATTATTGAATTTTATATCTATAAAATCTAATTAGATTTTTAAATATTCATATATTTAATAAATGAATTGTTGATTTGATTGATTGATTGATTTTCTTATAAGTTTAAATTTCACCAATAATTTATTTATTTTCAGGTTTCGTACTCGGATGGGATCGTTTTCGGACTGGATTCTTTCTATAGAACCGGCGACAACAGCAACACATACAACGGTACTCATTTTTTCGGTGACATGCACTATGGGTTCAAATTCTTAAACGCAGTTTTCAGGAACGTTACAATCAACGGGACAGACATGTCTGTATCCTTCCGTATCAGAGATAACTCAGTCCGCTTTGCTTTCTATTTAATAAGAATCAACGGATGCAAATTTCGTCTAGCCAGTCTGAAACTTGAAAGATTGTCGAAGGTTGATTTCGGGTCCTCCAGTGAAGAGTACGACGGATCTGACGTTGACGAATTCTTCGAGAGTGAAGTTGTGTCCGCTATTAACACTTACTTAGACAGCCAGAAAAACGTCATCGAGAAAAATTTGCAATTCCTATGCTATCCAAATCAAAAGAACCATTTTTCAGAGCCGCAATATTTGGCATTTCTTGAACATGTTTTTTATAAACGTGATAATTTGAACTATAACAGTTTTATATAAAAATATTACTTTCAACACTAAATAGACTTGATTAAATCAGCTAATTAAAATATAAATATCAAATTGATGGTTTATGAAAGTGATATAAGTGACAAGTGGTTGCTGTTTCAAAAAGTAGCTGATACATTTAACTGAAACCTTTAGAGCTCTCTGTTGTACAGAGACATAGACATCGCGATCATTTTTAATTTATTTTTTAAAATTAAAACAAAACTTTTATATATTTTGTATTGGTTTCATGGCAATCTCTTATCAAGAAATAAATATTGTATATTCCTTCTTATATATTTCATATGCAAATGATAGTGAGATTTTTTGTATTAGTTGTCACTCTTACGTAAACTAAAAATATTAAGTTAAAACTATTTACTTGATTAGGCAACTTTTAATACATCTAAAAGTATAACTACATTAAATTATTATAAAAATTCGTAGTTATTGGAGAAAAGTGATTTTCGTCAAAGAATGGATTTTAAATACCTGTACAAATTAGACTGATTTTATAAACTGTTGTTCTAGATTTTTTTTATTATATGAATTCTAATTTTATAATGGACAATTAATGTATGTAAGTTATATATATAAATGTGTATATGTGTTATTGTAATTACACTATTTTAATGTGTCTTATGTGAATATATAAATGTTCTTACAAAGTTTCATTTTTCCTTTATTTCCTCAGCAATTTTTAAATTTATATATATAAAGAAGAGTAAAGTGAAATAAATGAAATTAAACTTCTTTGTATAAAATAAATGTTAAAGAAATTTTAAACTAGTGAATGATGAAATCAAATAACAGATGATTTGATGAACGTTTATTTTTCGGAATAAACCGACGTTGATATCTAATTGTTTAAATATAATATCAGATCTAGAATTATTTAACTACAGTAAGATTATAAACATATGCTTTACACATCCATGAAATATTTTTATATTTTACTTCTTCTTTAACATAAGCACTGTAAAATAGTTTTTTAAACAATGTGATTGCCTTGATTAGGTGGGTTTTAAATACTTTTTTTTCAAACTTATAAAAAGTTTTAAAACTTTACATTTAGTTAGTAAATTTTATTTTATTTCCTTTAAAACATATGATTTCCGTTAAATAATATTATTTTTCAAAAATTATTATTTATAATTTTTAGTCACACTCAATCCCTTTCGACGAATTTCTATATTGAATACGAATTTCTATAAAATTCTTAGCTTTCGAACAATATATTAATCCGTATACCTTCTAATAAGTATTTCTGGAAATTCATTTTCGACCTAAATAAACATTTACCCTTTTATCTCCATTTTTCATTTATCAAATTTTTTCAAAATTTATATTTATCATTTTTTTTGTAACTCTCAATAATAAGAGATCGTTAATTATATAAATTATATATAATCTTATTTATGTTATATTGTGATATAATTATAATCTTTATGAAATAGAAAAGGAAGCACAATATAACGTACAATGAAAATATTATAAATAAAAGGCTCAAATAGATGTTGGGCTTATATGAAGCTGGACAAGTTGAATATATATATATATATATATCATGGTTACAAATTAGCAATACGAATAATTATAATTAATCTAATTAATTGGCAATAAGGCGCGATGTATAATATAGATTTTAAAATAAATTAAAATTTTGTGCGAATAGTGGTATCGTTTATTTTATGTTGATAAAAATGCAATTCGAACTACAGCATAGATGTAAAGTGAAGTTATTCAATTTGAGAAACGATTAGAACAATTAAATGAATAGTTGTACAATTTTTAAATTGAGGATTGGTTCCTCGTAGTACCTCCTCCCCCCCTCCCAAGTAGATCAATAATATTTTTGAAAAATCTGACGTTTTGAGAATATTTTTTCACTAATACTCCATTGAAGTTAACTAACAACAAAAGATTAAAAGTGAACCCCCTAATTAGAAACCAAATTCCCTGTATACATTAAATAAAGCCATTAGAAATTGAATAAATGTTCTCGTATTATAATTCGTTATAGAGAAACTTTTCGATTAAAATCCTAACAACAAATTATACAGAACAGGGATGGACAAATGGTATTCGGAGTACCGAGTAATAAGTATTTTACTCAAATTGAATCACTAATGGGAATTCTATCACTACTTCAGTTAATTGTATAACATCACATGAAGTGGTAATTAAATTCTTTGGTACTCAAAACAGGTCAGTATTTGAGTAAAATACTTGGTACTCAGTACTCCGAGCAGAATTTGCCCGTCTCAGTTGCAGAAGTTGTTTATATGTGTAAATTGCTGAAATAAGTTGGATAGTGTTGCCCAAATGTGAGACCGAGACGAGTCTTGGTCTTTCAGTTAGTTATTAGCTTATTACTATAGAGTTATTACTGAAATTTTTTAGATAGGAGAAATCTAACTAAGCACGAATCAAAAATCAGAGGACTTAAATGCAAAATTATATTAGTTATACCAATTATTTACATATTGTAACTAAGATTGACAAATATTAGTAACTATTTTGCCATAATTATTATTAAAGAAATCGTTTTTTTTTTTCAACAGTCCTGGTCTTGGTCTTGCAAAGTTAAAATTGTAGACGGTCGTGAGTGGCTTTATTTAGGCTGTTGATTTGAATTGTACAACCTCTGAAATAAAATAATATAACGAAGTAGAGATGGTTGACCGTGATATAATATGAGAAGGAGTTGGTCGGTGGGTGCGGTCAAATAAATTATAACAAATAAAGTAAAGCAAAATAAAGATTATAGTATTTTGTGAGAAGAAGTTGGTCGTGGGGTATGGTCAAATAAATACTAAATTTAAAAAAAATAATATTTTTAATTGTTTCGACCCACCTTGCAGGTCTTCAGCAGGGCGTTGCATCAGGCACTGCAGTAAACAGTTGATCGAATGCTTTTATTGTCAGTGTATTTTATTGTAGTGCCTGATGCAACGCTGCGATGAAGACCTGCAAGTTGGGTCGAAAGAATTAAAAATACTATTTTTTTTTAAATTTAGTATTTATTTGCACCCTGCATCCTGTTCTCTGGAACGATACTATTTCAAACGCGAACAAGCGGCGTATCTTCACGGCTATTGTCGAGTCCATATTAACCTACGGATGTGAGGCATGGTCCATGAATGCTTGCTTGTATGCCAAAATTCGGACTGTAGAAATGGATTTCTGGAGAAGGTGTCTACAGTTAACGAGGCTGGACAGAGTCCGAAATGAAGTGGTGAGACAGAGAATAGGTGTAGAGGAGACCGTCTCTGAGAGGATCGGGAAACGGTGATTGAGGTGGTATGGGCACTGCAGGAGAACGTCGGAAGAGCATTGGCCGAACAGAGTCCTGGACTGGCAGCCACCCGGAAAACGTAGGCGAGGACGAGAGAGAACCACGTGGATGGAAGGAGTCCGAGAAGAGATGGCCGGCCGATGTCTACAGGAGGGGAAATGGGAGGATAGAGATGTGTGGAGCTCTGCTCTGACCTGAAGAGGTATTCCACGTTGGAACACCGGAAATAAGTAAGTAAGTATTAATTTATTTGACCGCACCTCCCCGACCTACTCCTTCTCACAAAATAACATAATATTTATTTTGCTCTTCTGTTGGTATTATTTATTTACAGACATTTAAGAATACTAAGGAATAGCTTTAGCAATCTTTCAAATATATCCTTAATAGATTTAAATGTATTCACCGTTATAAAGTAGTAAAAGCTTTAGAGCACTCATGTATTCAGAGAGAGAGTATACCCCGAGTTGAACAGTGGAGAAGCCAGAGGGAAAGAGAGAGAACTGTTATAAAAGCAACGGTTAATGAATGCAGCCTACCTCACCTTTTTCTACTTTGTTATTTAACTTTTTCTCTGTGAACCAGTCCCTAGGGCTCGAACGACATGGGGTCAAAGTCCGGATAAGATACTTCGTGAAGATGTCAAAGAAAAATTTTTAAGCAATCTAAATACAAAACCGAACACAATGTTTCCTACCTTGGAACTGATTTCATATCCTTCCTGCTGTTTCACAAATCAAATTAATATGTACCAGGAATTTATCGAGGAGGTGATTTTATCTGATACCAGGAGATTGTGGATTGTATTATAACGAGCAAGCTAATCAATTGCCTCAAGAAGATAATCAAAACATTAATCACTGGAGAATTGGATTAGAAATGGCAGTAAGAGTTGAAGGAGAAGCAATGGACTTCATTACTAAAAGAAAAAGGAAGACTGACATCGGCCCTGCGTAGACAGCTCTGCATCTAGAGACTTGTCCCGGACTACAGGACGTTAGAACCGAAGTTAGAACTGAACGAACAAGGCTAAGAAAAAAAAAATCTTAAAAGAACATTTTATTAGAATAAGTATTATTAATTTTTAGCCCATTATACACATGAGTATTTGAAAGCTTACTAAAGTCCCTACAAAATATTTAAAAAAATCATCGAAATCGATAACAGCTGTGTCATTTAAAATATTATTACTTTCACTTACGTATATATGTAATATATAGTAAGGGTGAGTATTGCGATCGTGAACATTTTTAAGGTTCCCTGTGTCCAAATAAGAAAGTCCCGCAAAATGGTTGTGTGTCTGTGTGTGTATGTTACCTGTTTAGCTAAAAAAACAACAAAAAAACAGTTTTTTGAAACCGATATTACGTATTTAAGATAGGTATATGCCTTAGATGTGACAACTATTTCCTTAAAATCGGCTAAACGGAAGTGCCACTTTATATCAACGCTGAAATACATTTTTACAATTTATTAAAAAAAACGGCTCTAACGATTTTGATTAAACTCGTCGTGTAAGTGTATAATTAAGCGTTCTTTAATATCATTTAGGTCTTATCCCAGTTGATGTCACTTTACAGAGCTTAAATGCCCAATGTTCATATCCGTCGTCCTCTAAAGTACCTTTAATATGGTTTATTTTAAATAATCAACTATCTCTCATTACTAAGAGTTACGAAAAAATATGCTAAATATAACTTTTGAAAGAATTTGTAATTGATAATGAAGAAAAAAAAATAAAAATGGGTATCGAGGTTGAAAATGAATCACCGGAAATACTAGTCAGAAGGTATACGTATCGTTGGAAAGCGGAGAATTTTAATGAAGATAGACGAAAAAAATATAAATAATACTTTTTGAAAACTAATAATATTAAACGTAAATCAAATTTTTTCAAGGAAATTAAATGAAATTTACTTATCAATTGTAAATTTTAAAAATATTTTTAAGTTTAAAAAAGTGTTTAAAATCCACCTAATCAAGGCAATGACATTGTTTAAAAACTATTTCATTTTACTTGTGTGAAAGAAGTAAAATATAAAATCATTTCATGGATGTATAAAGCATATTTTTATAACCTTAAATACGTTTACTGTAATTTAATAAATCTAGATCTTAGATTTTAGAAATGGAGGCATGTGAGGAAGTATTGTCCGTTACGGTTGTGCAAAGGTGTGTTGGGCCGATATCACGTTCAACCACCAAGTTTCTCTCCTCCACCCTGTTAACTAATTATTTAATTAAGAGTACCCACGATTCTATTTTTTTTTTAATAAAGTCTTTTAAATTCATTTCATTCTCCAACTCAAAATAACTTGTATAGACCAAACACTCCAATATTTTTGTAGGCCATATTTTTTCTCGAATTCAAGTTACCTGACGATCCAAGTGGAAATCAAATGGGTTCATAAGAGTTTTTAGTATCTAATTAAATATTCAGATTGAAAACACACCAATTCCAGTTTTCGAAAATAAAATTGATGTAGGTTACGATGAGATCAAACTCATAAATCTCAAAAAATCCATAAAAATTTAGGCGGATGTTTATAATTTGATGAAAAGGAGTATTTACCACGGAATATATTTTATATTTAGTTTCCAAATTTAATTAATCGATTTAATTTAATTAATCGAAATGGAATTATGTGGGACAAGAGTCGATACCTCAAAAATACATAAATTTAATCCACATATAAATTTTCAAACGTCTACTTAATTACCCCTGTAAAGGGTCTCAAAATCATATGAAAAAGTAAAAATGTTAAAACTTGATGTTTCCAAAAGCCACATGTCCAACGCTAACTCAATTTACATGTACAATTTTAACACTCTCAATTGGTTAAATATATGGAACCGTTAAATTCTTGTATAAAGATTACTAACCTAAAGCCTTACCAAAAGGAATTTCCTGTTCGGCCTTTGCCGAAGATTAACATGTTGAATGATTAAAATATAGATTTAATATGAAATTGTGGCTTTATTAATAATAATAAACAAGAATTTCATTTTTAAAAAAATAACGATTCAAGAATATTTGAAAATGCAGAAAACAATCTCATAAGAAAAATAACTGTGTCATGGATGACGCCACAGCTGTCAATAACCAGGATGAGCTCTTCCTAGAACTTTGTATAATGATATAACACTTACAAAAACAGAATAACTTGAAGGCCGTCAATAAAACGTTAGAAAATATTGAATATTATTAGGTTCATATTAGTAAATCCTCAACATTTCGCGCGATATCCTTATTAAAAGATTATGGATAAGTGTTATATAAAAGTTAAACTAATAATATGAAAGCCCTGTATAGAGGGGTTTGACTATCTGCAAAGCGTGAAAATCGGCAAAGATCGGCCACACTCGACTTAACAGCCCAGCTTCCTACATGACTTATACCGCTTCTTAATCTTGTCTCCCCTTTATTTACCGATCAATTTTTTTAATTCACTATATTTAACCATTTTTTTATAGCAGGTTCAAATGTGAAGTGTTTAATTATTTCGAATAAAAAAAATTAAAAGTTCTTTAGAGGAAGAAATCTTGAAAATTAGGTATTTAAACTCTTTTATAGAATGAGAATGAGACCTACATTATATTAAAAACCGCTTAAGTTTACAATGATGTAATGAATTTAATCAAAATCGTTAGAACCGTTTCCAGAAAAGTGTAAAAATGTGTAAAATCGATATTATAAAGTGGAACTTCCGGTTAGTTGATTTTTACGAAAAATTTGCTATTACATATCAGGAATGTACAAATATTAAATACGCAATTTCACTTTAATAAAACTTTTCTTTTTTGAGCTAGACTGTTCACATAAACACACATAGACCATTTTCTGAGACTTGGTTATTTGAACTCAGTGGATCTCAAAACGTGTATTTCCGTTGAAAACTGAGATTCGATACTTTTCACGATCGCAATACTTTCCTTTACTATATATTTCATATGTAGGTAAATAGAAGGCCGGAGGATATGTCCAAGTGAGGTGGAAACCTACCTAGGAGTTAGGTTAGGTTTTGGCCTCAATATAACGCCTCACTTGGTATATCTGACAGGAAGCAATGAACGGTCTAAGTCGCGTGGGCGGGGGGCGCATTTAGGGACCTCAGGTATCCAGCCACTATCGCTATTTATTAATCGCTATTTATTAAAGGTGTCATGAAGGGTATCCTGAGGTATGCGTCTCCCTTCTGATTCCGAAACCTCACTCAGACAAAAAAATAGGACAGCATCGACTCAGAGTACTGCTCTTAGTCTGTGGGCCAGACCCCCTTACCGTGCACCACCCCCCTCCCCACATCCCTATAAATTGCATACCGTTGTGTTCCTTGTAACTATTTATTAAAAGAAAGCCAATGTTCTCACAAAAAAAAGTGAACGCACTGCCCCGAAATGGCGTGCAAAGATGGCGGATTGACGACTTTGACTTTAGTTAGTTTTTTGGTCACTGAGAATCAGCATTTGGCTTAAGTTCCTCATAATTGGTCTTTTATTAAAGCTGAATAGCCATAAAATAATAAAACATGAAGAAATATAAAAAAATAATTGGCTTAGGCTATAAAAAACACCAGTACAGTCAACTTTTTAAACAAAAAAAATTTCAAGTTACAAATCAAGCGTCGTTTGTAATTAAACGGTCTACAATAACGCCAAACGTGCTGAAATAAACCATCTGGAGAATATATTTTTCTTTCTAAAACGCTGACTACTTTTTACAATATTTGAAGCAGTTCCGTAGAAAATACATTTATGCGGCAGAAAAGCGGTCCTGGCGTGGGTGCCTACAGGCCTCTACCACAGAGATGGGCATATTTATATTCAAAAATATAAATACGAATACCATTTATATTTATGGTACAAATGAATATAAATACGAATATATTCGTATTCATAAAAAGTAATATGAATACAGAAGTACGTATTCACGACTGTAAATATAAATACGGCCGTATTCACGACTGTAAAAGTGAATACGGCTGTATTTACACCTGTAAAAGTGAATACGGCAGTATTCAGGTTTACTAAAATGGAATACTGTTAAATTTACAGAAGTGAATATTTTCACAAATATTTTCACAAAATCTTATTAATGAATACTCTTATTTATTAAAAAAAAATGTATTTATTAAAAAAAAAAAAAGATTTGCTATATATATCATTTTATTTTTATAAATAGAATATTATTCTCCCTTTTACAATATGTTTTGTTAATTATGTTGCAATGTATTATGTTATGTTAATTATCACATATTCACGACTGTAAATATAAATATGGCCGTATTCACGATTGTAAAAGTGAATAGGGCTGTATTTACACCTGTAAAAAAAGTGAATACGGCAGTATTCACATTTACTAAAATGAATAGCCTCAAATTTACAGAGGTGAAATATTTCCACACAACTTTATTAATGAATACTCTTATTTATTTTTTAAAAAATGTGTTTATTTTAAATTATTTATTTTAAAAATGTATTTTCTATATATATCATTTTATTTGTATATATAGTATTATATTCTACCTTATACAATATCTTATGTTAATTATCATTCTTAATGTTTGTACGTAATATAAATTGCCGAGCCTTTGTATTTATAGCAAAAGTGAATACGGCAGTATTCACGTTTATGAAAATGAATACGCTTAAATTTATAGAAGTGAATGCAGATATGACAAAATCTCATTTATCAAAAAAATATATTTATTAAATTATTTATATTAAAAAAATATATTTACTATATATTCCATTTTATTTTTATTTATAGTATTATATTCTTCGTTTTACAATATATTATGTTAGTTATCACTCGGAATGTTTGTACATAATATAAATTCACAAGTATTTTTTTTTTATTGGGTTCAGAGGGTGGGGTCTCTCCCGTACCAGAATGGAAATCCTACGTTTATGATCCTAGACGTACAGACTTTTCGGTGCACGGTTTACTTATGGGCTGCTAATGGTAATAAAGATAAGTTTAATAGACGGCCAGGGCAGGTACAACACCAGTAACGATACCCTGGAAATCCCATCGGGAAATACGTGTACACGAGAGAGTTGAAGCAAGGAAAGGGGCAAGAGCAGTCAAATTTGAATAAATAATTTAATAAATACATTTTTTTTATAAATAAGAGTATTCATTAATAAGATTGTGTTAAAATATTTGCATTCACTTCCGTAAATTTAAGCGTATTCATTTTAATAAACGTTAATAATAATAATTCACTTTTACTAGTGTAAATACAAAGGCTCGGGAATTTATAATACGTACAAACATTACAAGTGATAATTAACATAACATAATACCTTGTAACATAATTAAAATAACATATTGTAAAAGGATGAATACAATACTATATATAAAATAAAATGATATATATAGTAAATATATTTTTTAATAAATAAATTTTGTTTAATAAATAAGTGTATTCATTAATAAGGTTGTACGAAAATATTTCAATTCACAAATTTTAACTGTAAATTTAACCGTATTCCATTTTAGTAAACCTGAATACTGCCGTATTCACTTTTACAGTCGTGAATACGTATCTTCTGTATTCATATTACTTTTTATGAATACGAATATATTCGTATTTATATTCGTTTGTACCATAAATATAAATGGTATTCGTATTTATATTTTTGAATCTAAATATGCCCATCTCTGCTCTCGACCTCCTCCTGCGAGAAGAAGTGACCAGGTACGACTACAAGAGGGAGGGCCCAACAGGTCTGTCGGAGAACCTACGGATGAGGAATATTGAAAACCCAAATAAATGCAAAACGATTTTCCGGGAGGAATTTTTTTTTTCTTCTCTACATCGCCATTTAAGCTATACGGGATTTTCCCAGACGGAGGGTGAGGGCGGGGAATTTAAAATCCCCTCCGGCACCGGGAAGCGAATTCGTACTTATTTTTGTCTCTCAAAACTTCATATACCTGGTTGCCGGGCAACTCGCGGTGCTGTGCACATGCTTTAGCCCATTCGGCCACCCCGCCCCATACGGAAATGGATACTCCCGGAGTATTGGGTTTCGTAATTTCTCACGGAACATGGAGGTTTCAACGCTAAACACCATGGCCTCGGACAGGATATAGATCAGCACTGCCCCGCTTGTGGTGTTCCGGAGATTGTTGAGCATGTGGTCACGCCTACACTGCCTTCGGCGGGTTAAGAGCCAAGTTAATGAGAACCACGGGAATTTACATCCTCACTGAGGAGGAGTTTCCTCAGTTGGTAAGTGAAGAAAACTTCCCGCGATTCAAAGAGTTCATAAATGGCTGGAAGACGGCGGTGGGTCCAACTCACTTCAATCTAGGTGCCCGCAGGAGGAGTAGAAGACCAGTCCCAGGAAGACCTCCGGATTCAGGAAGCCAGGCCTAGAAGGAGGAAAAGTCGAAGAGCTAGCTTTGAATAGCTATGTGCACAGCTTTGAATGTTGTAAACCGATATTATGGCAGTAGTGTGTTGTTATGCATTAATGCTTAACATCACACTACTGCATACACCCGTATTCCCGTGGTAGGGGAGAGGGGGGGAATAAATAAATAATAATAATAAATGTAGTTAAATGGAAGTAAAAATAGCACTTTGTCATTTAGTCTTGCACTTTGCAAGACTAAGGCCAAGACCCCTAATTGTTGCAAGACAAACACAGCTAAAAAAAAAAGTTTTTGTGAATAAAAATTAGGGTAAAATAGTTACTAATACTAGGCAATTTTAGTTACTATATGTAATGAATAACTAGAACCAGTATACTTTTGCAATTAAGTCTTCCATGTTTTCATTCGGGGTTAGCTAGGTTTCCTCATTCTATAAAATTACAGTAACATCTCTATATCAATAGATAACTACAAGACTCTTGCACAAGACCAAGACCAAGACAGTACGCTCGCATTTGAGCAACACTACTTTTTTCGGTCAAGCCAGTCTCCCTCTCGAAGACCTCTTGCAGCTAAGTATTCTTGTATATCCTGCAAACTTTTCTTCTTTGAATTTTTTGTATTTTAACAATTATAATTATAATTGTGTAAAATTTTTCGCTTAATTAGGCGGGTAATTTACAATCCAGCCGATCCCCATCGTTAATTTCCGTCTTCGACGTCATTAAGAGTAGTGCAAGGGGACTAGGTATTACCAAAACGAGAATATATGTGAAAATCATAGCCATCCCTAATCACTGCTAAAATATTTGTTGGATTCAATCGATTGATGGATTCCATCAATGGAATTAGCGCTGAGTTTATAAACGCTCTATTTCCTTGAGATAAATAATCGGGGTACAACTTTATAGTTGTCTACATAATTGTAAACCTGCCTTAGTAAACACAATAAAGTATAGAAAGATCATAAATAAACTTCAGCTTAAACAGATAAACTAATGGTTAGTAGTGAAACTCTAAACTCACTCTTTTAAAATATGAAATCTGAACACATCATTATGAAAACTCCTTCTTTATTTTGATGTTAAACTAAAACTGCACAAATGCTTCTAAATATAAACGACATGACCTATTAGAAAATTATTGAGATATTTGAGTAATACAAAACTATATAAAACAATACATTTATATGTATGCTAGAAAAAATTAAATAACCATAAACATATCAAATTTCTTTATTAAAATGAAGCTATTTAAAACTTTTAAATAAAAATTAAATTCATAAATGATCATTATTGTTGGTAGATAAATATTGATCTTCAATAATTAACAATATCTTTTCTAGTGATTGTACAGAATATACATAAAAAAAAGTTTGAATTCTAAATTCCATTAAAAGAAAGTAACTAAACTAACAGAGCCAAACTCAATCTTAAAATAACAAATAAAATATAGTAATAATGTATAATTAAAATAATGAATTGAGTAGAAACCAACCAAAATAGAAACCTACTTACACTGTAAGGACATCATAAATACTAATAATTATAAAGCAAACAATAAACTAAAGTAAAAATGCTTTGAAATCCAGAAAATTATAAAGAGCTTTATTGCACAAAATAAAGATCCCTTAAAAATATGAAAAAATGTAATAAATAACTTGACTGATTACATATGATGATAACACCATATGTTTTTAAGGCACTCCCAACTTCTAAATTACATATCAATGAATTTTAGGTTAGATTACAGTTAAAAAATTGGAAATAAATAATTTGGTTGTATTTTGTGAAAATAATAAAAATAAGAATAGTTTCAATGGTTTAAAAAAGAGATTTTCAGAAATATGAAACCATATAAAATTTCAGAAAAAGTGTGTTAACAGGTCTAAAGAAATTTGTTGTAAAATATTTTATACATACATTTCTTCCTTTAACAACTTTAAGTTTGAAGAAACACAACTAATATTTAACATCTACACAAATAAACACGAAACTATACTTCAATTACATAAGACAAAGAATATTTAATAAATTGATAATACAAAATGTACACCGGGATTGATTGCAGCTTCACAACCAGGCCGCCAGGGGGCGGTACTTATTATTATTATAAAGATATTTGCCATAATATAAATATATTTACCATAATATAAATTCACTCTATAAGCATTTTGAATATTTATTAATAATTTAACTGAATAATCATAAAAACAAGGTAATTATTTACATGAGGATCGTACGGATTACAATCATTTCGTGGTTTATAATCATTTCGGTCACACTTGTTCATGAACCGCCGAAAACTGTCTCGGATAAACTCCAATGCAATCGTCACTCCATGAATAAGATTGGCTGAAGTAATTGTGAACCACGCATTACCAAATAATTACTGAAAAAAAAAGTTTGATTTAATATGTATTTAACTTTTAACTATTAAGGGTTTGTGATTAATTTTAGAATATTTGTTTAGTGGGACAAGTTTGATTTTGCTGCTTATTTTTTATCCCATGCAGCCTCTCTCTCCACAAATAGAAGGTAACATTTTATATCAGTATATTAGGTAATGTGTGTCAAAATAAAAATCATAGCATCATTATGTAATATTAACAATGGTCCAAGTTAATAAATATTACCTAATGATGCTATTATTTTAAAGTAGATTAAATTAAAGTAGAAAGAAATATTTTTTACTAATATTATAAAAATGTTTTATAAGAATTGTTTTTTTCCAACTGACTTGCCACAAACCGTTGTCAATAAATGAAATATAATAAGTGAATTATAATTGATTATATAATTTGAACAGGTAGAGTGTTAATATACGCGGTGGTAATGACTGTTTTTATTATTTTTATAAAGGTACATGCTCAAGGTATAATAAACGGTGAAGAAATTTCTCTACGCTTAAATTCTGATGTTATGTTTTTTGTTTGGTAATGACATCAAAGTGATGGGACAATGTTGGAAAATACATAAACATACTTTACTGTTAAACAAAAGTTTAAAAATATATATAATTCAAAATGCCTAAATTATTCTTAAGGAGTGGAAATAAATTTCACTGCCATTTTACATAGGTTTCAAAAGAAATTGTTTACTAGAAGACTGAGAGTGGGACAATACGTGCTAATGACATTTTAGTTGCTTAAGTAATTATTAAATCACACTATTCTTTATGTTTTAAATTTTTAATTTTTCAATATGAAGAAATACTTCTTCACCGTATAGCAGCAGTGAAAAAATCAAGTTAAGCTTAACTAATCTAGTAAAATTTACAATAGAATAAAACTTGCCCCTAAAACGAGAATTACCCACATATCTGTTAAATATTGATTGTTTTTTTATTTATTTTTTACGTGTGGGTATATTTTAAAATATGTTATCAAAGCAATAGACTGTATCATATATTTTTATTTTTATAAGGTAGTGTGATAAACTCAAAATTTCACCAAGTGAGCAAAGTGGGTTCAAATATTTTTTTTTAAAAAATTACGACGGATTTACATTTGCCAATAACTCAAAATGTTAACAAATGGTACTGCACTGTTTTCTTTTATAAGTACACATAATTTTTTTTTTTTTTTTTGGTCAGCATCTTTTCGGGGAATTGGGGAATTGTGTTGCATACAGAAATTAAAAGGGCTTCAAGGAGAAGACTTTAGCTAAGTCTCATTAATATCGTCGGTTAAATTAAAATTGTCGGCCTATAATTGGAAACGAAAGGCCAAATGGTAATGAAATGTTTATAAAATCACTCCTGAATTTGATTGCAATGTTGTATCAAAATTTCAAAGCTCTAGGTGAAGAACTTTCGGAGATTAGCGGTTTTCAAAAAACTAACATTTATATTTTTATTTGTATGTACTATTATCATTTTTTTTTTTTAATAATAACACTAAAGCTCGTTAACAGCAACTGAACAAAAAAGAGAAATCGGTTGAGAAACAGAGAAGAAAAATGGATTGAACTGTTTTTCTTTCCATATTTATATAATGATTATACTAGACTGAAACGACAAGAAACCGCTCGACGTTTCCGATTACTTCAGCACTTACTAGACAAACGCTCTAAACTTCCAATTAATTACAAAAGACTCATATACTTGACTATAATAAGGCATATTTGGACATACGGAGTTGAGCTATGGGGCTCCTCTAAACCATCGAATTCCTCTCGTATCCAATCCTTACAATCCAAAATCCTTCTTAAAATCCTCAATTCTCCCTACTTTGTTACAAATAAAACCATCCATAATGACCTTAATGTTTCTTTTGTTTCAGATATGGCCCAATCCAGATACCTATCCTTCCATAATGAACTTCAGAATCATCCTAATCCTCTCGTTTCTAAGCTTGCTTCCTCTTAAATTCCTGATAACCCTCCTAGGCGTCTGAAAAGAAGATGGCCCCTTGATCTCCTAATGTAGACATATCATTAGAGTGCTACCATTAGATAATTACTCAGCACGTGTTTTCATGTCATTATATCCATTATGTTCAAATTTATTAGATGTATTTATTCAATACAGTTGTAAATATCATTAAGGAATAATAAAAAAAAATATAATGATTACGTTTTAAATTGAACCATTATTTCTCTCATATAAATACGCTATAACAAACAGATTTTATATTTTTTTCATTAATTTAAAGCAATTCATTTTCGCTATTCCAGCCTTCTAATTATTATCACCTCATAAACTCGTGGAATAAATTCCATTGAAAAATACATTACGAAAATTATAACAGGTGATTACGATCCGGCAGATGGCACCTTTTACAAAATTGAGTTGGAAATTCCCTAATTGTAATAAAGGCATCAGAGGCGAACCTTTGCAACTTTTTAATTAGCTATTTGATGAGACTTTTATGTGATATTTCAGCAATCGTTAAAGAGAGGGGGGGGAGGAAGAAATGACGCAAAGCTGTAATTGAGTCATTATCAACTTATGAAACAATTAAAACGTATTCAGAAACATTAAAAATAGTATTAAATATTCTCGTTTTTAATTAATAATAATTTGAAATTAAACTACTATATTATATAATTAAATAAGGGTAACTGAAGTAAGTAGGCTATATTTCATTAATGATCATAATTAAATTATCGATTTTATTTTTAAAACTAATATTAACAAGGATCGATAGCGATCAAGTTATTTAGTCTAATTTTCAAAAATACTGATATTTATGGTTTGATTTAATATTTTCCATTTTTGGTTCTAATTCGAAATTCTTTACTACACCCGAGAGTGCCCAGATGTCAAATGTTTTGAGAGGGGCATATTTTGACGGGGTTAGGAATTTTTGAGAGAGAAGCACATTTTGAGGATGTTCGATGATGTTTGAGGATTTTCGAAATGAAAAGTTTCAAACCAGGTGACATAGAAAAGGACAACAGGAAATCATAGAATAGGCCAGTGAAACTGTATTTTATATAGAATATATAATAGTTGACCGTTGCATTATAAAGGAAGGAGATGGTCCGGGGTGGTTGTCATAAATAGGCTAAATAGTGGTAAAACTATTTTATTGAAAGCCAACGTTTCGACACTAATATTCAAATGTAATTTTCTTACATATGTACAACCAAATATAATTATAAGTATTAATTTTTTTCCCCTCTCTATACTTTTAAGTTAGCTCTGCAATGTATGTATGTTAATGAAGTTATTTCTATATTTATATTTTATTTTTTGTAAATTTTGGGTTTATTCACATTGTACTCTGATCTAGAATCATGAAATACCTCTCACATCTCTCAACTCTATTTTATATGTATATTTATATGTTTATAATTTAATATTTCATAGATATAGTATTTTTCCATTGTATCCATCCATATCTTCAAAAATTCCTGGATACTGTAATTTCCTGGGTTTTTCAATGTTTACTTAGTTAACACATGTTAACTTCCCCTATACCTGAAATCCTTACCGCTGCCTTTCCAGTTCCAAGTGAAACTCCTAGAGGAACACACCTGTAAGTCTCTAATTTTATTTTTCTCCTGTAGATTTTGTATAATTATACTCACATTTTCATTTATTATATATTACACTACAACAATTGTTAGCATCTATTTACTGTAGTTTAGGATCTTGTTACTCAGCTTACTTAGTCCATATTTTATTGTACTTACTGTTTATAATTCTAATAAGCTTATTCACATTGTTTATAAATTATTTCTAAATATTATGTAATTGCCACAATTCTCTATCTTTTTGTATCTTGTCCGTTCTAGCCCTGATGAAGACCTGCAAAGTCGGGTCGAAACGTTGGCTTTCAATAAAATAGTTTTACCACTATTTAGCCTTTTTATGACCGCAACCCCGGACCATCTCCTTCCTTTGTATTTTATATACCTTACACTAGCGGATCCAGGATTTAATTTTGGGGGGGGGCTTCAGCCTGAAAGCGATTTTTTTCATAAAAATAACGATAATTACTTTGGAAAAGATGAAAGAAACTAACTACCTGTATGAAATGGTGTTTAAGTGGTTCCTAAAGCCCCTTTAAATGTAATTACACAAACAATAATACTTTAAGAGATACTTTTTTAATATTTTTTTCGATAAAACTTGGCTATATTTTACCATTTTGGGGGGGAGGGGGCTTCAGCCCGAAAGCCCTCCCCCGTAGATCCGCCCGTGATACCTTATGATTTCTAAAATTATACTTACTAGTGAGTCCGTGCGAAAAATTCGCACTGCATATAGTTATCAAATGCCAAATTAATAAGAAAATAAATAATGCTACATATCAAAAGGTAAAGAAATCAATTGTTACTTTATCGATAAATATAATCGATAAAGGAAACAAAAATTAATTTAAATCTTCATTTTTGTTTGAAATCAACATGTTTACAAATTTCAATAAGCTGTATCTTTGCTATAAATTGTCCGATTTCGATGATTTTTTTTTCTTTTTGTAGGGAATTTAGTAATCTTTTAAATAATCATGGGCATAACTCAGGGAAAAGTATGTAGTTTTTTATTTATTCGCACAGTTTATTTTCTTTCATAACTTGCTTGCCTGAATTTTCAGGATGATTGGACTATTTTGCCCGCCTGAAGGAGAAGGAAGCCTTCGAAACTGTTGGCTCAATCTTGAGATTTGGTGAAAAATTAACGGTGATATGCCTTGCCGATCAAAAAAACCATCGATAAATAATATAAACTCCTCCTATAGAGACCTCAAGTCGACGATCTGAGACATGTATTCAATGACAGTTCTACAATTAATGTAAGGTTGTTTGGATGCGAACCCTATGCCTTGCGTTATTTCGACAATAGTACGTTTTTGGGCTTAAAAAAACGCAGGATCTGAGTCTTGCTGTACGCATCAAAATCTTCAATGTCCAATTTTTCCGTATCGATCTACAGACCTACCATCGTCCCAGTATTGAAGCCTAGAAAAATGCTTGTATTAACTTTATTTATTTTAGAAAGGAAAACAAAACTGGATTCGTTAATCTCCCGTGTAATTCTGAATCCAACGGTACCCCATTCATGGTATTTGAACATGATAAGAGCATATATTTGGTACAAAACCGATTTCGAGCCTTACTGTAATAATATATGTGGGATAGGGGTGGGGATGGAGATATGTGGGGATACTTCGATCGATTAGAATTCACTGTTATTAATAAGAGGATAGCAATAAAATATTTTGGAAGAATAATAATTGGTAAATGGTTGACTGTCGTGGATAATGAAGAGAAGAATAGTTGGGGTGATCAGTCAAAAAAGAAGGCAAAAATAAATGATAATATTTATTTTTGCCTTCTTTTTTGACTGATCACCCCAACTATTCTTCTCTTCATTATTTTGGAAGAAGGTGATTTTAATTCGGATATTATTAATCTAAATAGTGTTTTAATTTAAAATCTTAATATTTGATTTACACGGTTAAATATAACAAAAAAATGAAGTTAGTTGACCGCCAAGATTCGATATCTTGTTGACATGCTGTTAATCTTTGATTTAATCTTTGAACTTATCCTATGTAAATAAACATAGTCTAAAAAGTACTCTTGGTGTAGTTTCTACATATTTTTATATTAAGTGATTTAACAAATATATTATGTATGTTGTACCCAAAACTGATATATCTATTTTAAATAAATAACACTTTTCAATGAGAAATAATTGGAATTCAACAAGTTGTTATTTCATTACAAAAAATACGACCAGCTGTTGCATGTCAAATTCAAATATATTTTTTGATTTAAATATTACCGTTTTATAAATATGAGCTTGAAGATATGAAACATTGAAAATTAATAAACAAAAAGTGAAATTTATAAAGGTTTTTTCTACTTTGTTTGGCAGTTGGTGACACCGATTCGAAGAAATCGGGGGACGCTGCAACAGTTGCTACTGTGGATCAACAAGTTATTGAAGAATGGCAGATGTATTTAAAAGAGAAGACGCCCGTTCTTTATTGAATGGAAAACACATCTTGTTTATCGGAGATTCAAGTTAAAATCATTAATATAATATTGCTATTGTGTTTTTGATTCTTTTTAACAACGTGCGATTTTTATTCCAGATATTCGTGCTCTGTACAAGGATGTTTTATGGCTTTATAAAAAGAATTCTCTTATTGATCTTGGTTGCCTAAAAAGACGGGTAAGTAAAGTAGGTATTGGTATTTTCATGTAATAAAATATTTTATTTAAATTGTGTATTTTTGTAATCATGTCATGTTCTGATTTACAGAAAAGAAATCTTTATATTTGTGCATGAAATGAATTTGTATCAGGTATTGTTATTTGTATAAAGTGTATACGGGCACATTTTTCTCACTGCATTTACTTATATATTAGATGCACATTTAGAAAGTAGTGCCTATTTAATTCTATAATTCAGTTTCAAGCTAAATCTATTAAGTTAGATATATACCAGAAAAAATATGACAAACTTGTATTACTTAACACATCATAATACTATCGATTCCTTATAACTTTTTCTGTTTATTTTTTTTGTTGTAATATTGGCAAATAATTGTTCCATTGTCCGTAAATATATAATGTTAAATATGATTTTGTCTATAATATTGCAATGAGTGTTGTGTATTGCCAGTTATTTTACCTTGATTTTTCAATTTTTGTTAGCTTGAAAACAGTTTTCTTGGAGACAGGCTAATTGCACGTAGTGAATTAACTAGAGGGCGTGACTTTACAGAACATCGGATATTTGAGGTAAAAAGAATTATGTAAAATATTTTACTTTGTATTTTTAAATTTTAAACTATAGACATTAATAATATAACTATAATTATAGTTGTTAACATTAA
Organism: Nezara viridula; assembly: GCA_928085145.1. Lineage (NCBI taxonomy): Eukaryota > Metazoa > Arthropoda > Insecta > Hemiptera > Pentatomidae > Nezara > Nezara viridula. Next base: position 169,555,425 of record OV725079.1, read on the forward strand.
AAATACGCATATACCATTTATGTACCCATGATCATGGAATCTTGGCCCACTTGTCAAAGTGGAGTGACACTTGTACAGTGATACCATTATTTGAAGTAACGGTACTAGTTCACAAGAGTTCCGCACGGATTACGCATGGTTCACAATCACTTCGGTCACACTTGTTCATGGAATCCCGAATGCCTTCGGGTTTATCCGACAGAGAACGAAGGCGACCGATCTCTTGAATTAGTTATTACGATTAACTTTCCCACCATTTAAGTACTTCTATAACCTTAAACATGTTCAGTTATATTAATGTTATTTAAGGTATTGACTTAAATTCGAAATTTAGACTACACATTATGAAATCTGAATCGAACATGTACATATATTATATATCTGTGAAAAAGGAATATTAACAGATAAAACATTTAATTATTACATCTCTGAATGATATTTCACAATATTTTTCTTATTTATGATTTCTATTATTCATTATCTCGGAATTATCAGATATTCTTCGTCAGTTCTTTTCTCAATACGTTAATTCCTTTCTCGAAAATAAACACGATTTTTTTATTTTACAAATGACTACAATAATCGCCATTCAGATTATTTATTATCCAAAGGATGAAAAACTCTTTTATACAATTTATAAAAGATAATATACAACAGTATATGCGTATTTTTTATAGCCACTACATGTAAGCACGTGTCAATAAAAATTTTATTTCTAAAAGCATTTTTTTTTTTACAGGCCTTGAAGAAAGGACTCAAACATTATTTTATATATGTTTTCTTTTTCTTTCACAGTAATGACCGTTATAATGCAAATTAATAATTAACTAATTAGTAAATACATTTTTAATAAGGAAGTTCCACGAAGGAAATACGTTTTTTTTTTCTTCAAAAATGCATGAAAAAGGATGAAAAGGTACAATAGCTGACGTCATAAAAGACGACAACATTCGGCTGTTTTCGGGATTCCATGAACAAGTGTGATCGAAGTGATTGTGAACCATGCGTAATCCGTGCGGAACTCTTGTGAACTAGTACCGAAGTAACTTTGTTACTACTGTGCAAATGTCACTTCACTTTCATGGGTGGCTCAAGATCTCATTATTGTCTCATAAATGGAATCATTAGAATGGCCGAAGTTGTACGAAGGTTGGTAGAAGTGATTGAACTGTCAAGTAAGGTCTTGACTTCAACTGAAATAAACCCATTGAAGGTTTGATGGCCAATTTTGAACAAGTGGGAGTTGAAATTAGCGATGTAAACAAAGCTAATTTTAACTGAAAAGGACCAGTAAGGAGTTGACCGAAGTTGCAAATAAAGATAGGTTATATTGCAAACACATGCTTAATCCTTGTCTATAGTCAGAATCCCATTTGTACCGTGATCATGAGATCTTGGCCCACTTGTCAAAGTGGAGTGACACTTTTGCAGTGATACCATTATTTGAAATAACTTTTGGGTACTAGTTCATAAGAGTTCCGCACGGATTACGCATGGTTCACAATCACTTCGGTCACACTTGTTCATGGAGTGCCGAATGCGTTTCGGGTTTATCCAAAAGAGAAGCGAAGGCGACCGATCTCTTGGGCCAATTACTATTAACTTTCCCGCCATTTAAGTACTTCTATAACCTTAACCATGTTCAGTTTTATAGCAGGAGCCGACTTATATTCGAAATTTAGGCTACGTTATGTAACTTTAATCGAACTTGTACATGTATCATAGATCTGTGAAAAATAAATAGTAATAGATAAAAACCTTTAATTATTACATCGCTGAATGCTATTTACGATATTATTTTTCTTATTGATGATTTCCATTATTCATTATCTCAGAATTATCAGATATTCTTTGTCAGCTGTTTCTCCAATGTCTTAATTCCTTTCTTGAATATAAACACGATTTTTTTTTTAAATAACTACAATAATCTCCATTTTCAGATTACCAAGAAAAATAACCAATAATAACAATAATTACACAGCTAATTCATTCAATAAAAATAATAGCGATTAAAACAAAAAAAAAATTTTGAGTTAACAGTTAACTAACTGGCAGATCTATGAGTCTTGTTGGGATTGGACATTTTTGGAATTAATATTTATCTATATAACGATTGATAGATACATTTTATTTATTAATATTGTAAACTTTTCTCACGAAATCTTTAATCTGACATTATTTTCATAAAAAGCGTTCTTGACAACTTAATAGCGGACTCTTATATCTAAGAAATCCAAAAATCAACGAACAATTTTAAATCCGACAGTATATTCATAAAAAGCTCTGACCACTAGAAAATAGTGGATCCATATATTTAAGAATTCAAAAAAGTTACATAAACTTGATATTCAATCTCAAATCAGTATATGCATACAAAGCGTCCCCCACTAGAAAATAGTCGACCCTCGTATTATTAGAAATCATAAAAATTACATAAACTAGATAAACGATTGCGCAATTCTATAAAAGGCTTGTTAAAATAAATTATTCCAACTTCTATCGAAAAACTCGTGTAAAAAATAAAAAGATAATAGATAACTTCAGATTATTTATTATCCAAATCATAAAAAAATCTACACAGTTATAAAAGATAATATACAACAGTACATGCGTATTTACAACCACTAGATGTAAACATGTGTCAATAAAAATGTTTCTAAAAGCATTTTTTTTTTAACTGGACTTGAAGAAATGATTTCAAACATTATTTTATGTATTTTTTCTTTTTTTTTCACAGTAATAACCGTTATAATAAAAATTGACAATTAACTAATTAGTAAATGCGCAATTTGTCAATAAACTAATAATAAGAAAGTTCCATGAAGGGAATACGGTTTTTTTTTTTCTTGAAAAATGCATGTAAAAGGGATTGTGCGATGGGGCAATAGCTGACGTCATAAAAGACTACAACATTCGGCTGTTTTCGGGATTTCATGAACAAGTGTGATCGGAATGATTGTGAATCACGCTGTAATCCGTGCGGAACTCTTGTGAACTAGTACCAACTTTTGTACTAATGTACAAATATAATTCCACTTTCATTTGATAGTATTTGGAATTCATAATCACACCATAAATGAAATTCCATTAATGGCCATAATTCTTTGAAAGTAGACTAAAGGGACTGAATCGTCCAGTAAGACTGCGACATTCACTTTTAAGGACCATTAGGGTTTTTTTTAACCCTTTAGTGTGGGCGGGAATCGAAAGCAGTGATGTAATTAAAGCTATAACATACTCTGATTTTAACTAAAACAGAGCAGAATGGAGTTTGCTCAAGACCTGAATCTTGATCTAATAATTTTTTTTTTTTCTTTTTTTTTTTTTTTTTTTTGTTCTTTCCCTACCTCGCCTTTTAGGCTATACGGGATTTTCCCGGGCCGGGGGGTGAGGGCGGGGAATTTAAAATCCCCTCCGGCACTGGGACGCGAACTCGTACTTTTTATATCATCTCAAATCTCTGTTATCCGGTTGCCAGGCAACTAGCGGTGCTGTTATACACTTTAGCCTATTTGGCCACCCCACCCCCGATCTTGATCTAATCAAAGGGAGGTTATAATTTGAATCTGTTGTCAATCCTTGGGTATTCTCAGAATCTCATTTAAACAGCGAACACGGGACCAAGGCCCCTGGACAAGGTGGAATGACAGTTGTTTAATGGTACAGTAATTTTCGTTATTTCAAAATTATTACCCCTTCATGTCAACTGGGCCAAGATCATATCAATCATACTATTGCTTTCCCCTGCATAGATGTTTAATCACCTAGAGATAAACTTTTTTTCCGTGCATGATTAGTTTTACAATAATATATCCTAAATTTTAGGTCATAATTTTTCTTGTTCTATAATTATTTCTCAAGCTTTTGTTAACTTTTAATCTTTTTTCTTTAAGGATGGTAAAACTACTTTTGAATTTCTGTTTGTCACAAGGTGCTATTGTGATAATATTTTAAAAATGATTAATGACATCAAAATCGGTGCTAAACATTGTCCTGATGTAATCTTAATGAATTCATGCTTATGGGATGTTTCAAGGTGATTTTTTATTACATTTATTCATTGTTTAAGTACTAATATTTATATTTATAAATTATTTGTGGTTTGATTTATGTCAGAATTTCACAGATAAGTCATATGCCTCATTTAATTATCATATAAACCACCTTTTACGTAATGTCTAGTCATATAAAGTATAATAACAACAATCCAAGATGTGTATTTTCAGGTCATTTTAGAAGATTCTGCTAAAGTTTTGAGGTTCACAAATGCTTATAATGAATCAGTCAATGCTTCATTGAATCATGTTCATGTCAGGCTTCACTATGTCTTCATTACATTGTAACCTTTCACATGGCCAACAGAAAGATACATATATTGGGTTGGAAAACAAGTAATTTCGTTTTATCCTACAGATTCCCTTCTTAGAACCCATACCGACTTTCCCTTAGTACACCTTAATGACCAACCAATCTCTTTCTACTCCTCTGTTGAAAATTTAGGAATTTTCATTGATCGAAACCTGTTCTTAAATCACCATATTTCTCACATCTCTCGATGGACAATTTCCACCCTCAACCTGTTTCATCGCTTCGCCATCTCCTCTCTTAACACACGCATAGATTCCTTGTTTCCTCTCTCGTTTTGGTACTTCTTCACTAGCAGGCCGGGACTGACTGCTATCTGCCAATGTTTATAACCTGAACACTGATAATTCCGATAAGGCAGTGATAAGCCTTCTCGTAATTCCTATATTCGTATTATTGAAAGTGTTAACAGAAACAAAAACAAATGTAATAAAAAAAAAAATACTTATATTTTACGACATATAAAGATAAATGAAATAATAAAAAAACACTTGAAGAACATATGTACATATAAAAGAAAAAATATCAACACTATAAACGACATATGTACAATTTATTTTCACTTCTTATTTATTTTGGGAGGAAAATAGTTTTATGCTATTTAAAATAGCGAGGAACCTCTTCTTTCTGAACCCGCCACCACAAAAATTCGCATAAATATGAATCAAGGTGTTGTCTGGCAGTCTCTCTATGTATTTTATTTCTCCACTGAGCTGAGCCCCATAATCGTTCTATATGTTGAGTATGAACCCCAGTTGATGGATCGAAAATATTATACTGGTGATTCACTTGGAAATGGTCATAGTTTGCTTCGTTCAGTTGTCGGATGTTGTATCCTTTCCAACAGTCCAAATAAATGGTCGTTCCCTCTTCTATATTGTCTTTAATTGCTTGTAATAAGGTTGTTGCATTTCCGTCATTTATTTTGACGATAAAACACTCATCTCTTTCTCGGCAAACTCCACCAAACATCCATTGCTGAGGTAAAACTCTCCCCACATGATTTTTTCGTTGAGAAAAAAGACTCTCATCTACTTCAACCACTTTAATAAGTGAACGTAATAAGGGAATAACTGAAAAATAAACAATGTAATAACTGAAAGGTTTGAAAGGTCCGCGATATGTGACGTGATGTAGATAACATAGACTAAGAATTGAGATTGCTGGCCCGCTAGTGAAGTAGTACTCCGATGTCTCTCACCACTACACTGGTGGTGTATGTGGCTTTTCTCTGACTTCTATAGACTGAAAAGACTATTGAACAGTCTCATCAAATTCTACAATCATCATCCTTCATACGCCCACAACTTTCTCCAATTCAAATCCTCAGTCCATTCACTTTCCATAAGATCTCGACCATCAGACCTATAAATGCCTTCTCACAGACCTGCGTCATTGCACAACTCCTTTATTGCTCGCTCTGTTAATTTTTGGAATTCCCTCTCTATCAAAATTGGGCTTTCCTGCTCCATATCCACATTCAAAACCCTCCTATTCTAATTCCTATCCTCAAAACAGTCAGATAGTTGTTAATCATTCGACAGCATATAGTTATTTCATGCCATTTATTGTCAAATATCAATAAAAAGTTCCAGAAGGTCTTTTTCCTCATATTTTGCTGTTTTACTTCCGAAAAGTGAAAAATGCATCACAGGTTCATCGAAAATTGTATGATGAGTACTTAAGTACTTAAATACTAGTGTCAAAATTGGTTTGCTTGATTGATGTTAAAGATTAAAATTTCTCTCACTGGCTGGGCTGTCGTTGAAAAAGTCTATGAAATTCTTTAAAAAATAGAAGTAGACCAACATATTTCATCTTGCAACATCGCTACGGAACTAATCATCAAACAGAAGAAAATTTTGAACCATTTACATAAGGCTGGATACCAAAAGAACCTCGATACTTTGGTTCCACATGAATTAACAGTGATTAATTTAATGGACCGAATTTCCAATTGCTGCTGATGAAAAGAAAGAAAATCGAGTCATTTTTTAAACAAATGATTACTGGTGATGAAAAGTGAATAATGTATGACAATAATGTGCGAAAAAAAATCATGGTCATATCTTAGAGAAGCTTCAAAAACAGTGACAAAGCTCAGATTGGCGCCAAGAAAGGTGACGCTGAGAGTTTGGTGGGATCGGAAAGGAGTTATTTATCATGAGCTGCCTAAACCTGGCCGAACCATTAATTCAGCTATATACTGTGAACAACTCATTCGACTGAAGCAGGTGAAAAAAAAAATGACCAGAATCGATCAATAGTTGTGGCGTTGTCTTCCATTATGGCAACGTTAGACATCTTTAATGACTCGCCAAAAATTGAGAGACTTTGGTTGGGAAATTTTGATGTATCCACCATATAGCTTGTACTTTGCTCCATCTGACTACTATTTGTTTGGGTCTCTGCAGAATTCTCTTATTGGTGTAAATCTGGCATCAAAAAAGGATTGTGAAAATCACTTGATTCAGTTTTTTTCCCAGAAATGTAGCCTTTAAATAAATAAATGATATATTTTTAAGTAGATCGGTTCTTGTCTGAAACTGATAGAAATGCAAATATAAATATTAAATTTAAATAAATGCTATTTCTGGAATCTCCTACCCACGTTAGATAAGCACTAAGCACTAATAAACAATAAAATGCTGCATATCCTGATTATTTACCATTTTCAAAAATTAAAGTAGATTTTAGTTTTTTCTGTCGCTAATAAATATTTGTTTGGCTTGAAGGTGGGGTCCTAATGGGGTTAGTGAGTACAAATCTAACATGGATAAGTTGATGAAGCTGCTTACATCTTCTCTTCCTAAACATGTTCTGTTCATCTGGGCAACTGCGCTTCCTATTGCAGCTGTTACTTACGGCGGTCTCATCATCAAACAGGTAATAAGAATATTACAATACAAGGCTTAGAGAAGGTTTGATGCCGATACACCTGTGATCTCGATCAGACCTTTCATTAATAGTGTGCGCGCATAAGAAATGAAGTCATTTCTATATACAACATAGAAAATGTGTTTTTAACTTGATAACTGATTTTTTTTTTCTTTTTAGATTGAATTTATACAAGCCATGCTTAGAATTCATGTAATCGAAGCAAACTCATTCACTGCATCCTTGGTCGCTTCTTATGGATATGATGTTCTTGACTTTCACCATTACATGCGTTACCAGATTATGAGGTAAGACTTTTCACATAATTATCGTATCACAGAAGGATGTATTCTTTTTTTTACTTTCACTTATCTATATATGTAATATATAGTAAGAGTAAGTATTGTGAACGTGAAACTTTTCTAATCAGATTTTTCAATGGAAATACACGTTTTGAGATCCCCTGAGTCCAAATAACCAATGATTAATTAACAAAATAGTCTTGTGTCTGTTTATGTGATCAGCCTAGCTCAAAAACAAAAAGTCGTACAAAACTGAAATTGTGTTTCAGGTTTTTATAAGCCCTTGGATGTTACAGCAACATTCTCATCTACATTTTCATCAAAATAGGCAAACAAGAAGTGGTTCTTTATTTAATCGATTTAACACTTTTTTATGATCTAAAAAACGGCTAATGATTTTGATTAAATTAACTATGTAGTATATCAGTGTATTATTAAGCAGTTTTAATACATGTTCTCTAACAGCTTTTAAATGGCTAATTTTTAATATCAGCTTCCTTTTAAGTACCTCTAATGTTTTTATTTGAAGCAATTACCCATTTCACATTGATCTCTGTAATAAAATATGAAAGATTTTTATAATTAACTGAAGGAGAAATCATAATGGATAATAGTTGTAATGGAAGGACCAAAGGAATACGAGCGAAAGATTACAACATGCTTCCATGCGTAACATAAGCTTAATATAACATGGACCCTGACAATATTAGTGTTGTTAGGTTACATTTCCTTTGTAAAGTAAACAAAACAGTTTCTTAACCAAATTATATTTCTTTTACACAATCATTATTTCTTAGTTTGGGTTGAGACAACAAACACACACTCCTCAATTATAAATATAAAATCATACATTAATTCTACATAACATTTATGAATTTCCATTCATTTTGTCGGGGTCTACTCTTGGCGCCCTTTCCAACTGTCATTATTTATATTTCACTCCCCCTGTTCTACAATGCATTCTCCTCTGTATTGTTGTATTCAACTTCTACAATTTTCTTTCAATCTTCTATTCTCCCTTATTGACACTCATTACTTGTTAGTCACTTTTTCTTCTCTCGATCATCTTTACTAGCTGGCTGGCTACCTTCTGCCCTAACATATGGCTCTTGCTTCCCATTCCACATGTCTTTGTTCATTTTGACAGTAGTCCGTCCGTAGTCACTGCTTTCGCGCCAGCATTTAACGCCAAGCAACGCATTTAAGCAGTGCCACTATTTAAAATCACTATGAAATATTTACATTACAGTATATATACATATGTGGTTTTCGGTACAAGGGAACCAGATCTCTATCAAGTGGTATTTTTAACTTAACCCAGTGTATATTATGTGATTTCAACATATTCATGGTTTTTGAGCTTGTATTATAATAAGTGTCTAGGAAAAAAGGAAAACAAGAATAACAAACCGTGATTTGATAAAGATTGCTTAAACATGTGCGAAAAAAGAAAAGCCGCTAAATTAAAAGCTCTAAATAATCCTAGCGAAGATAATCTGGAATACTTCTAAGCTTCAAAGAACGAAACGACAAAATTTCTCAAAAATAAAAAAAGGTAGTATCTTAAAAATAAAATTATTGAAATAGAAACTAATAGAATCGAAAATAACGTAAGAGACATGTACAAAGGTATAAACAGATCAGGTAAATGTTTAGGGTCCGCAATGTCTGGAATCAGGGATGAAAATAACAATATTCTGACCGATCCGATTGACATATTAAATAAGTTTAAGAACCACTTTGACAATATTTTAAATACGGGAAATTATGATCTGTGTCCTTCTGAGTACCATAGTGCTGAACCGTTAATAGAAGGACCAAGTAAAGAGGAAGTTAAAGTAGCTATCGGAAAATTAAAATCTTATAAACCAGTGGGAACTGATAATATTCCTACTGAACTAATTAAGGCATGCGGGGAAGCTGGAGTTTCTAAAATACATCGATTGGTTAAAAAGATCTGGGAGAATGAAAAATTATCTGAAGAATGGAAAGAATCTATTCTTATTCCGATTCACAAAAAGGGCCCGAGAACGGATTGTAATAACTATTGAGGAACTTCACTCCTTCCCTCTTGTTATAAAATATTCACTTTAATCTTAACCAGTTGAATCATGGAATACGCCGAGGAAATTATCAGAGACTACCAATGCTGATTTAGACGGAATTGTTCGACTATTGATCAAATATTTTCTTTATAGCAAATATTAGAGAAAAAATTATAGTACAACGGTGTTGTTCACCAGCTGTATATCGATTTCAAAAAGGCTTACGATTCTATTGAAGCGAAGATGGGAAGATTTCATTAAAGCCGATCTGAAGGGATTGGGTTTGGACGGCGAACGGTGGAGGGAGGTGTGTAATAAGCGATTGGTGGTGTCGGCATCGATCCTTCGGGTTCGCTAAGCCTTTTATTATTATTATTATAATAAGATGAGACAAACACAGCAAAACTTTCCTTTTAGTTTAGTATCAATATCGTGACCCTAGTATGTAAATTCTAAAACTGCGATCTACTAACCATTGGCGTTTCTATATCTGGAGTCCACGAATCAATTTGGTATTAATTTTACTTCCCTCGACTTATAGGTTTTTTTAAAAATAAATCATTATATATCACTTCTAACTTACCTTCTCGGTATGATAACATTCAATTTACATTATGTCATTTTTATTATAAAACTTATTATTTTTCATATGGAAAACATTTCAAAGTGTCCTTTAAATTCTATTTATTGATTTAAGTGCTTGTGAATTCATGATAGTTTTTGTTTTACCTTCTGGTGCGCACACAATAAGTCAGAAGTTTTTCTAACTCATCAACTAGCCACATACAGTTGTCCATGACAAGTACGGATTCTTCAAATCTAGCCCAACTTTCAGCGATTGTCCTCGTGCTTTGTTGGTGGTCATTGCATGAGCGAGTCCCACCGGAAACTGTGAACATTTAAATTCAATTCATGTCTGTTATGTTCATTGGAATACGTGGCAACATTACATCTTCTCGCTTCAATTTCCAATTCAAAATTGTAGCTTTGATAACATTGTTTATCAACTTTTTCACTGCATGTCCTATACCGTTGCAAAGTCGTGGTTGATTGGTCTTTCGGAGAAGAATGATTTTGCAATGTTAAAATGTGACATGGCAAATTGAATGAATTCAAGAATTCTGTTGGGTAATTAACAATTTTTTCATCATGATTTATAAGTCCGCACAATATTTGGAAAACCTTTTGAATCAATATGTCTTTGGTTAATGCCATCTTCCAAAAGTTAATGGTCAATGTGATACAAAAATGATGTGTTGGAAAAGTTCAGTATTGTATGTATGGAAATTCATGGCGTTTCTTTTTTGGATAACGTTGATTATACAGTGTTCTAGAGGTACAACCAAACCTATTTTAACCAGAGTGGGAGGGTCGAGTTTCATTCCGTGGGGCTGCCACAAAATAAAAGTCGAACCACTCCCAGACCGGATTCGAACCGGCGTCGCTAGGCACGAGGACGCTACGGGCAACACTCCAACACACTCGGCCACCGTGACCTCTCTGCAGGCTGGACTGGAGGTGCTTGCGGGGTCTGGCCTGCATCTGCGCTGATCTCACTCACGAGCCGTAGTTCAGTGATCCCTTGGTTATACAAACCCCTAACAGGTTCTTAAAAATCTAGGTCATCGTCTTATCAGACCGTTCAGTCTACTTACGAACATATTCTGCCATTCTTGGGAATCCGTTTGTGATGTGATCATGAATTCTTGTACCACTCCATCCAATGAAAGTGGAGTGACATTTGTAAATTAGTAACTAAAGTTACTTTAAATAATGGTATTACTGAATAAGTATCACTCCACTTTCACGAGTGGGCCAAGATCTTACGATCATGGTATAAGTTTGATTCTGAGAATAGCCAAGGATTTACAATGTGTTCACAGTATAACCTCCCTTTATTTAGATCTTGATTTACGACTAAATTACATCGCTACTTTCAACCTCCACTCACTTTGCATGCCCAAAAGGTTACAGTTGAGGTCAGAACCTTAGCAGACCATTTGTTCACTTTCAAACACACTCGGCCATTCTCCTGATTCCATTTATAGTGTGATAATTAGATTATCTTGTGCCACTCACGAAAATGGAGTGACATGTGTATTGTAGCAATGTATTATGAAAACTCCGTATGTTTCCTCTGAAAATAATTTTTAAAATAGGGATGCCAATCTTTATTTTAGCAAATTTGATATCTCAATTCAATTGTCAATCATCATGTATCCTAAATTAAAATTCTGATTTATTGAACACTGTTAATACTTTATCAATCTGGAATAGAAAATTATAATATTTTATTTATTTATTTTTGCTGAATTATTATATCATTTGTTTACATTACGTTTCCACAGGAGATCAGCTGATGGTATTCATTTCTTGCCAGCTGCAATGAGATATTTAACTAATTTACTTCTTACACATATTGGTAAGACTATTATTTGAATAAATTAATGATAACAATGTAAGTTATCTGAAGAGTTTAAGTATTTCAATGATACATTTTTCTTCTGTTATTTATTTCAGCATTATCTTGGGATGTTAAACTTCCTGGAAATTTAAAAAATTGGAAGATGTCATTAGCATCTAATATTGAAAACGCCATTAATTCATCGGCTAATCATGAAGTGAAGCAGATGTTTAGAAAAATTGAACTCATTGCTAACAAAATAGATAAATTCAGTGCAGGTTAGTTGATAATTTGAGTGTTTAATTATTTATTTAGCAGTGAATTAAGGGCTCCTATAATTTTAAATTAAGTAAGTCAAAAGTTAATTTTTATTATTGTTTTTATACTGAATACCACAATTCCACTATATAGATTGTATTTTAGGAAGTTACTGGTATTTATTATATTTTGTTTCCTAGTATTTTTAATATCACATCTGCTTATTGTCAAGATTGTGACAGGTGTGTATGAAAATATGAAGAGAAAAAAAAGTCGTTTATTTTTTTATGCAGCTTTTGATATTACTAAATAATAATCTGTGTGTTTGCATGAATATAGGTTCAGTTTTTTTGTTTGTTTTTTACTGAAAATTTCTACTGTAAAATGAGGGGTAAACCTATATTTGGAACCTAAATTCTGTTTGATCAAGAAAAATTTGAGTTCAACCTGATTGTTTCTACTTTGTGTTGGGAAATCTTGTAATACAGTTTAGATTAATAATAATGGATTGCGTGTAACTACATTATTACATGTTTTATGAAAAAAAAATGCAATATAAAAAAGGCTTTCCAATTGGGATAAGGGGTGGTAGTAAAAGGCAAATAGTAGATTTTAACAAGGAGCTGAGAATTAAAATACTGTTTAGATAAAACCATAACATCAGAATAGCTGATATAGTAGGCAAGGATAGTTTAAAGTGTATTTTATTAGACTTAATCAATACATGTTTATAAAATTGGCAGAATTAAGAGATGTTAGGTAGCTGTTTACGTCATGCTATGGTTGAATAAGGCGACATTAAGGCTAAGAAAAAACAATAAGTTGGAAAGAAAATAATCAAATGGGTGTTTGGAATTACTAATGAGAAATGCTTGCTTGCTTAAAAAACTTTAATCTTTTCTTAGAAATGAATCAAAACAAATTAGATAGATAAGTTTTCATTTTAGTGCTTTATTTCCTTTCAATTTAAACCATTCCATTATTTGAAAAATGAGTATATGTATTAGATAAACATCTCATGGAAATGGACAAATTAACTTTTTTTTTTTTATTCAACTATAAATCAGACGTTTTCTTAGAGAGTTAGCAAAGATCATTTGTGATATATGTGAGGGAGGATGAGGGTCGACCTATATTTGATCAAACGACAGTATATGGAAATAATTTACTTGATTATATATTTCTTATTATTAACCTTTTATTAATTGTTCTTAGATACACCTAGTAAAAGAAAACAGCGGAAGAAGAAAATACAAAACATAAGAGTAACACATTACGAAAAACCATCTGAAGAAGTGAAACATGATAAAGTACAGAAGGAAAGAATATATATGAAAACGCCGCCAAATTACCACAAGGCACCACCAGTTCTTATGAGAACAGTTAGCGATATTCAAAATAATAATGTTGTTGGTCAAACCGACTGCAGCAATGATTTACCTTCTTCTAGCAATCATCTTGGTCCTAATATCCTGATCACGAAACAGTGCGATATCAGCAATGTGAATAATGATGTCACATTACCCGAGAAGGATTTCCGCCTCATTGGGTTTGAAGATTTTAACCAAAGCATTACCTTACCGGATGCATTTGATATCCCACCTGCTTATGTACAACCCTGCAATAGAAGATATGATTATGTTCCTCCTCTTCCTAATGATATTATATATGATAATATACCTCATCCTGCTTATACAGGATCTTATAATTATGACCAAAGGCGTTATCCCGCAGTGTTGCAAAGTGTAGTAAAGATTCCTTCTTACTATCATCAAAATTTTGCAAAACCTGCGTATAATTACTATGATAGATTTTCTGATCGTCGCAACCATCCTTACAAAACTTATCACGATGATAGGATGGTTCGTAGATATGATGATCCATTTCAAAATAATAATCCTGGTCCGATGCGACAAAGGAGGAAACGAAAGTATAAATATCGCAGATAATCATTTACTGTTCTATTTAGAAAACTGGCGATGCCTTGTTAAAATCTCTTTATTGTCGGCAATTGTGGTCAGTGTTGTAAACATTGTAATTTTTTTTTGTGTATATATAGCTGTGTATTTAGTGGATTATAAAACAAATATTATAAAGGTTAATAGATATTTCAAGGCAGTTCATAATAATTTTTTTTGTTTTTTTAATGTAACCTATATAAATTGTTTGAATTTTTTAAAGCTTCTCAACAATTAATTAATTGTTTGCTTGGACTTCTTAAGAATCTGTATTAATTTTCTTGTGACTATCTTGAGTTTTTTAAAATTAACTCTGTTATGTAATTAGCATTAGTGATATTAATCTTTTCTCTTATTATAATTATAAATGAATCTATGATTCTGTTGTTCCGTAAAATATCTTTCTTGTAATGAAAGTGTTAGACTTAGTAACAAGTAAATCAGTGAAAGTAAATTGTAATAGAAAGTAAATTTTCAGTAAGTGTATAGAAGATTTATAGGTATTAATATCTAGTTATCAATAAACTTTTTTTTACTGTTGGAAGTTTTATTAATTTTACCAGTATTAGGAACTAGGGAAGCTCAGTGAGTAAATAACTGTGCTCGAGTCTGGCAGGTAATTATTTATTCTATTACACCGGCTGTGGATGAAACTTGGGGTTGGCAGACCCTCCTTGGGCACACTCAGGTTCATTAATTGGGTAATCTTAATGAAGGATAAAAGAATCCTGTTGACCAAGAAACTGCTTCCTAACAAAATACTGAACTCAAAAATTTTTTTGTTACTTTTATAAACTTTTATAATATTCCATTAGTTTTTGAATCTATTCCTCAAAACTTATATTATGAATAAGATTTCCTGATGTGGATAAACAATTAGGTTAGTGTTTTCTCATGACTACAAATCTATTGTAGAATGTTCTTTCTGTAACTTTTTGTTATTTTAATCCGTGTTTATGTTGAAGAAATGCTGTACAAACTCCGAAAATTCCTACCATCTACCTACTTCCTCATTATCCGTTCCTACCTTACTGATAGATACTTTAAAGTAAATCGCAACAATGTATATACATCCCGTTTTTCCCAGTCTGCAGGTGTTCCTCAAGGTAGTATCCTAGGTCCTATCCTTTACACAGTTTATACAGCTGACATCCCAACCGATCCCAACACTGTCATCACCACATATGCTGATGACACATGTATCCTATCAGTCAATAACGACCCATCTATTGCATCCCAAACCCTTCAATCCCACATCACAAACCTTGAAGAATGGTGTCAGAACTGGAGAATTAAAATAAATTCCAATAAATCCCATCAAATTACCTTCACCCTTCGTCGTAAACCAATGACTTCCTGTCCTTCAGTATCCTTTAACAACACCTCACTTATTCCTGCTGAACAAATCCGTTACCTAGGACTCCATCTGGACAAACGTCTAACTTGGAATCCTCATACCAGACTGAAACGACAAGAAACCGCTCGACGTTTCCGACTACTTCAACACTTACTAGACAAACGCTCTAACCTTCCAATCAATTATAAAAGACTGATTTACATGACTATAATAAGGCCTATTTGGACCTACGGGGTTGAGCTATGGGGCTCCACCAAGTCTTCGAATTCCTCTCGCATACAGTCCTTGCAATCCAAAATCCTTCGTAAAATCCTCAATGCTCCTTACTTTGTTACAAATAAAATTATCCATAATGACCTTAATGTTCCTTATGTATCAGATTTGGCCCAATCCAGATATCTGTCCTTCCATAATAAACTTCATAACCATCCCAACCCTCTTGTCTCTAACCTTGCTTCCTATTCGATTCCTGATAACCCTCCAAGGCATCTGAAAAGAAGATGGCCATGTGATCTTCTAATATAGACATATTATTAGAGTGCTACCAATGGGTAGTTTCTCAACATGTGTTCCATGTCTTTATACCAATGTGCAAATTTACTAGATGTATTTTTTTTGTATAAAGTTGTAAATATCATTTAAAATAAATAAATAAAAATGTTAAGGAAAAGTATTTTTACTTTTTTAACATGGTTAAAACTTATCATTACGACAAGGTTTCAGTTTTTTCGGTGATACCTCTATAGATAGCCATTACACATCAAGCTTTTATGGTGTGGTGCTGAATGCTTGTACTAAGATGTCCCATTAAGATTTACTCAATAAATATATTAAAAAATTTGGTACTTATTTAATAGCGGGTAGCGTCCCACTGCTATCTGCCAATGTTTATAACCTTAACACTGATAAGCTCTTCCTATTCATACTTATTGTATTATATTCATATTATTATATCTTCGTATTGTGGGATTCCGGGTAACGTTGAGGCTGATATTCTTGCCAAGCGAGGAACAGATTTGCCTTAGCCGATACATCCAAAACCTTACGACTCAGTATGGCGAATGGTGAAGATAGTAGTGAAGGAGGAAATAAGAAAAGTACATTTCGGCAAAGTGGAAGGGAAGTGTTACGAGTGGTTGAAGGATAATCCGATTCCAGCTGAGCTGCCGAGAAGAGATGCAGTTGCCTGCTTCCGCCTGGCCACTGGTCACGACTATCTGCAGAGTCATCTCTACAAGATAGGCGTCGCTGAGGATCCTAGTTGTAAATTGTGTCATCTAGGAACAATGGATGCAGACCATCTAGACGCATGTCCTGCCTTGAGGGACATAAGAGACAAAATATTTTCAAATATACATATCAGAAAATCTAAATTATACTGTGCAGCAAGATGTCGGATGGCCAAATGACCAACGAATGGCATAAGAAAAAAAAAAAAATCTTCGTATTCATATTTATTGTATTGTATTGATATTATTGAAATTGTGAACAAAAACAAATGTAATAATAAAAAAATACTTTTATTTTATAACATATATATTAAAATATACCAACACATTGTAAATATATAATTAAAAAACATTGCAACATATATATCAAAATAAATGAAATGATAAAAATAGGCAAAAAATAGATGAAATAATAAAAGAAAACACTTAAACAGCATATGTACATATAAAAGAAACACTATGAAGAAACAATATAAACAAAATATGATAAATTTTATTTTAACTTGATTTATTTTGATAGGTAAAATAGTTTTATGGTATTTAAAATAGCAAGGAAGGGATCCGTCATGGGCACAAACTTCTCTTAAAAATTTGTTCCATGTTACCATAGTTGCTATGGATAGTTTGAGCTGCTCTTTCCCCCACTGTATTGTTGTTAAGTTATGGGACCACCCATAAATGAATTTTAAAGCCGTTAAAAAAGAAATCCTCGACCCCTCAAACCAGCTTCCTTTCCTTTTAGAAACAGTTTGGTTACAACAACAAAAGCATCTCCATTTAATCTTCCTGTCGGACTTCATTTGATAACCTTCATCACAATATTTGACCTTTGCAAATATCCTGGCCTCTTGAAAATATTTTATAGCTTCTTCTTCTGAAGACGGGAATTCCCGCAATGTGACAACATCATAATTAAATAACTCTAACTCACAGCTAACATAAGAAACAAAAATTAAAGAAGGTAGATGAGATAAGGGAGGTTATGTAAAATGAGATTAGATAAGGAGGTTTTGAAGCTACCTGCTATTAAATAAGTACCAAAAATTCATCTGTTATCTTTTAATTAAAGTACAATGAGAAATTTTTAAAAAATTAGTGAAGTGGATCTCAGCCAGTGACTCTAAGGCTAAGGCTAGCGACCTTCAGAGTGTTAATAAATATAACTAGTGCCGTGTCTTTTGCTATGGAACACGGAACAAATTTAAAATAAAATATTAACAAATATAAATAAAATTCTTTTGAAAAATTGAAAAAAAAAAAGAAAAGAAAAATTGACAGGTTGGTTGATAGTACTTTAACATTCTGAAAGAAACTAATTAGGAAATGAAGATTAATGTGGAGAAATAATTCTTTATTTCCTCATTAGTTTCTTTCAGAAATTTTTTTTTTTGGGTCCTCATTGTTAAGGCTATAGGGTTTTTTCCCAGGTCCAGGAGGTGTGGGTGAGGATTTAAAAGACTCCCTCTTCACCGGGATGCGAACTCGTTACTATTTTTATATTATTGGTCATATATCAGGTTGCAGGGCAACGGCGATGCTGTGTACACGCATTAGTTCATTTGGCCAACTCGCCCATAGAACGTTTTCAGTACTATCAACCAACCTGTCACATATGGTAATTTTTCAAAAGAATTTTGTTGGTGACCTTCAAATTTATTCTTCCCTCTCCCTTCCCCACTATTAAGAAATCCTACCTTCTTTTGAAAACACTCTAGCAATTATTTCATATAAATTTCTGATTTAAAGGCAAAAATATTTTAAAACAAAATTATAAAAAAAAGATAGAATTTACTATTATTCTATTTCTAAAATTAATTTTTTTTTTTTAATAATCCCTAATAATTTTCATTTTATAACGATTTTTTCCCCTGTATATATAACGATAACTACTTATTAAAAAAAAAAAGAAAGATACTAACTACCTATATGAAATAGTGTTTAAGTAATTCTTGAAGTCCTATTAAATGTAAATATACCAACAATAATACTTTAAGCGATACATTTTTCATTTTGGGATTAGGGCTTCATCCTGAAAGACCCCTCTTACCCCCTCCCATAGATCCGCCTGTGCCATCCATTTCTTTTCTAGATAGTCCAACTAGCTGTCTGGACTGTTTCCTTATCCCTCCTCCCCAATGGAGTCCTCAAGAATTATTAATAAATATAATTTAGCAGGAAATCTGGACCTGATTCAATATAATTCCATGCCAGATCATTATGACAATTTACTACACATCCCCGCCTATCGCAACTATAACTATTACTGCTGACAATTAAAGCTGAAATTAGCCACCTATAGATTCCAATCCTTAATTCCTACTGGTCCTTCCACTATATGTAATATAAATAAAATTCTAAAAATACCTTCAAATTTCCCCATCACCTCCGGCGAGACTAAGGTATCTGGGCAAAGTCTGATGCCATGAGAAAATCCAGCTGTAAATGCATTTTTACTCTATTCGACCTCCATTTTCTTGTGTCCCTGGCCTTCCAAATGTGCATCCTAAGTGGCTATTACTGGTGTTACTTGTTGATTGTAATCTCCTAAAATGTATTGTGTCTTAAATATTTCTTGAGAAACAAAATAATATTATATCTACCATCTTTTAAACAAACGTTGATATTACATTTAATGTACATATATATTATTAATACAAGTGAGGGGGACTGACAATTAAGTTTTTTTGGGGGCATGCGCCATAGGCATTGGGCTGGGGAAAGGAACCCCTATGATATACAGTACAAGGAACATCTAATAAAATATATAAAAACAAACCGAATTAAACTGTGAATAAAAAAAAGGCAACTTTAGTTTGAATGTTACTATAACATCCTAAGCAAATCTCTACCTTAAATATATAATTTCAATTTCTTTTTTTTTAGTTGCTAGACTGTTCTTATAAACACAGATCTTTTTGCGAGATTATTTTACAACGCTCGAGCGGACGAATACATTTCCTTTTTTTTTTTTAATTTAAGGGTGTTTTATTCGTGAATTTTGAAGTTTTCCTAAATCAAACTCCTCCCTTAGTCCGTTCCTCCACTTTTCTCTGTCCATGGCTTCCTCTTCCGTCATCCCTGGACCCGCCATTCTCTCAGCCACTTCTCTCCACCTGATATGAGGCCTTCCTCTCCTTCCAAATATATTTGTATATATTTTTTAATTTGTTTCCTTTTTTTTTATAAAGTTTCTTTGCGAATTGCAGTAAATTATTAATAATTTAATCGATGTTGCTTGGAAACCAACCGGTGGTGAGTGCGTAATCAGTATTTCACATATTTTTACTTTCACTTACGTATATATGTAATATATAGTAACTGTAAGTATTGCGATCGAGAAAATTTTTGAATCTGAGTTTTCAAAGGAAATACACGTTTTGAGGCACCCTGAGTCGAAATGACCAAGTCCCGAAAAATGGTCTATGTGTTTGTATCTAAGCAGTCTAACTCAAAAACGAAAAGTCCTACGAAACTGATATTACGTATTTAAGACAATGCGTATATGCCTTAGATGTGACAGCAACTTTTTCTCAAAATCGGCTAACCGGAAGTGCGACTTTATATCAACGCTGAAACACATTTTTATAATTTTCTCAAAAAAAGCTTTAACGATTTTGATCAAACTAGGTGTATCATTGTATATAATTAAGTGATCTTTAGTATCAATTAGGTCTTATCCCCATCGATGTCACTTTACAGAGCTTAAATGCCCAATGTTCATATACGTCTTCCTCTAAAGTACCTTTAATATGGTTTGTTTTAAAAAGTTGATCATCTAACGTTAATCAGAGTTACGAAAAAATGCTAAATATAACTTTTGAAAGAATTTGATAAGTTAATAAAGGAGAAAAAAAAAATGCAGAAAAACTGCGTTGCTATAGACTGTAGCGCCTAAACGAGGGTACTGATTTCAATTAAACTTCGCTAAAGTCATTTTCTCGATACCCTTTAAATCTATCTATATAACATACTTCAACGAAAAGAAGCTGGAAAAAAGTTACGAGGAATAGTAAAATTAAATTCCGAATAACTCAAAAAGTTTTCACTTTTTTGTAGATAATGTGTATGGTTTTCTAAAAGTTTACGGAATCACCTTAAAAACAAAAAAAAATTCGTTAAACTCGGACAATTAGGAGATAAGATATGGTATCTAGTTTTTTTTTTAATACGTTCTGCTGCAAAGATTATATCCTAAGTTTTGGTTTTTGAATTTTGAATGTGTTACTTAGGTAATGCTATTTTTTTAAGCATATTACTAATGATTATAAAGAAGACTTTAATCCATTAATTGGAATCACCTTTTATTTCCTTTTCTTTGTCACTAAGGAGGTAATTGTTACTTTAGATGTATAATTGTTTGGAAACAATAAACCATTGTGAAATAATTAGCAGCTTTTTAAAATATTTAGCGAGAAAAATGCTGAAGATAACTTTTGAAAGAAACTGATAATTGAATAAAGGAGAAAAACATATAAATGCTTATACAGATCGAAAATAAATCTCCTGAAATACAAGTCAGAAGGATACTCATAATATATCGTTGGAAAGCGGAGTATTTTAGAAAAAACAATATCTAATATAGAAAGTTGTATAAGGTAACGGAGGGCGGAGAAAAAATTATAAATAATAACTTTTGAAAACTAATAATATTTATCGTAAATCACATGCTTTCGAGGAAATGTAATGAAATTTACTGACAAAATGTAAACTTAAAAAAAAATATTTTTACGTCTATTTGAGAAATTCAAAGTGGGATTAATGGACTTTTGTTGTTTACTACGTTTATCTTTACAGATTATAATGATCCGTTAATCCTCCCTCTTTTGATAATATTTACTATCATTACAATTTATTGCAAATTGTTTAGTATGCCATCAAATATGACCGTAGAAACACGCGATGAGTTTATACTAAACCAGCTCAAGCTGTAAGAAATATTACAATGGCGTTCTGGAATGGGTGTAATGAACTGACCATTCGCCGGTGGTTTAAAAAAAAAGTTGCATAAAAAAAAATATAGGTTTCTGTGTGGTGGTTAATGGTAGGGATAATTCATTTCTCCTTTTTACTCAGAGGTGAAACCATCACGTCCACATCGTGCTCTATTGGTATTGACATGATCCATCAAAAACTTATTAATCGGAAGGAGAGATGTGCAAGAGAATCGAATCAAATAATCGATTACTCTGGAAGAATCGTACTCTCAAGCAATCCACATGAAAGAATCATGATTGGCTTGGAATCGAGGAAAAAATAAAAGTACAAAAAAAAACCTTTATATGTTTTGTGCAAAGCTTTTATGCCAGATTGTCGCGTTGATATCGATTTAATCCTATCTACTGACAGCGTAGAGCGGGGTACTCTATGAGACCAAGGGAGCATCGGTTGGAAGCCATACCTAGCGCGAGCCTTAACCGGCCTCCAACCTAACTCCCTGGACCAGGTACGTCCAAGAAGGATGCAGGCACACAACCGGTGCCCACGGAAAAAGACAAACTCTACTACCATAGCTTCCGTCCACTCGTCCACACATTATACCAGAAGTTAGCCTGAACAACGTCAAGACTAGCTGAACACTGGTTTCGTGCAGCGAGTGGTCGTAAACACAACCACCACTACGACCGCCACGGCCGAACAGTGCAAGCACTCTCGCCGTCCACCCATAGCGCCGCCGGGGCTCCGGCGACGCCCCGTAGTACCAATTTGGTCGGGAAGCACTGCTTCCCTGACCTCAGAGCACGATTGGTCTCAGGCTCCGCAATCTTACGATCGCTACGGCTTTACATTGCCTGCCGATGTACAGGAGGATGCCTGCACCTCCGCAGGCAATGAGGGACACGACTCAAACCTAAGGGTTCGAGACGATGACCGTCCCCGGCCTATCTACTGACAGTGAAAATTTAAATGAGCTGTGTTATGAAGTTGGGGGCAGATCTGAAAAATGTAATTTAATCCGTGCCAGCTACCAGATGCACTGGCCACACTCCATCACAGAGGCAAGAAATAGCAGACTGGAGGGCCCTCAGTTAAGTATGATGTCTATGCCTGCATAAAAGGGCGAGTCAATTTGAACAATTCGTATAACCTACCACTTCATCAAAATATAGTCCACAGCATAAATAAGTCGAATGTTGCCTATTTTGAAATCATTAGAGTTGTTTGCCTTAGTTAATTTTTTTTTAAAACTTTTATTATGATATTTACAACTGTATTAGTATGAATGTGTACATAAGAATATTATCACATGAAACACGCTTGTTTAGAAACTACCCATTGGTAGCACTCTAATAATTTGTCTACATGAGAAGATCACGAGGCCATCTTCTTTTCAGACGCCTCGGAGGGTTATCAGGAATCGAAGAGGAAGCAAGGTTAGAAACAAGAGGATTCGAATGGTTATGAAGTTTATTATGGAAGGATAGGTATCTGGATTTGGCCAAATCGGAAACATATGGAACATTGGGGTCTTTATGGATTATTTTATTTGTGACAAAGTAAGGAGCATTGAGGATTTCTTAGTTAAATTAAATTCGGAAAGTTGCCTAAACATATACGAACAGAACCAAACAGAGAGAAAAAATAAATTAATAAACATAATTGAAGTGTTAAATTAAATGTTTATATAATAATTAATGTTTATATACAATAAACAGGTAATTAAAAATAAATGTACAAGAGAGAAAAAAAAAACTACACACATATAAATAAAACAGAGAGAAAAAATAAACAAAAACCGATTCCTTAGGAATCTGCTATTCCCGATTCACAAAGGATCGGTCGACCCATCGTTTTTTTTTTCTAGGAAATCTTCTAGTCATGTTCCATCGGTGGGTTTTGATTTTTTTTTTGGTCCTTACCTTCCTCGCCTTTAAGGCTATACGGGGTTTTCCCGAGCCAGGGAGTGAGGGCGGGGATTTAAAAGACTACCCCGGCACCGATACGCGAACTCATGACTATTTTTATCTCGTAATCTCATGAATCAGGTTGCCGTGCAACGGCGGTGCTGTGCACACTTGTTAGCCCATTCGGCCACCCGCCCACTCATTGTTTGTTGGGTTTTTACGTTTACTTTCCAAATCTACTATTCCACGAGCATTTCGTATTCAGACAACTACACTTATTTACAATTGTAGATTTATGGTTGACTGTAGTGAATAATTGAAGATAAGGATGGTTGGAGTGATCAGTCATTGAAATGGTAAAAAATAAATAATAATTTTATTTACATAATAACTTATTTTTTTCTCTGTTCGTTTTATTTACATATATTTACAGTTTTTATCTCTCTTGCATTTTATTTTTAATTACCTGTTATTAAATAAATATTTAATTTAATGTATGGCCATACTATCATGTTTTATTTATTTTATATTTATAATTTGTTCTACAGGATGGTCAGTCCCAGGAAAATTATATTACATTTTATATTAAATTTATATAAACAGACAAAAATATGTATTGCGTAAAATTAAAAAAAAAAAATTTCTGTCAAATATAAACTTCTTTCCTATTTATAACATTCAAGACTTTCTATTGGAATATATTTGGAACTTGGTTAAAAAAAAATGTTTTTGCCTGAATAACCATAAAGTTTGAGAATGTATGTTACTGTTTTTTTTTTTTTCAATAAAAAGTTCTTTTTTAATTTAAAGAAAAAAAAGAATCAATGTCAGTAGTTTAATAACAAGTAATAGTTTAATAATGTAGTTTAATCAGTTTATATCTGATATTTTATTTAAATCATTAGGTATTCAATGTCAGTTTATTCCGAAAAATCGTTTTGTAACCTTTTTAAAAAATTAAATTAGTGAATAATTTGATGAATATTTCCTTTGTGAAAATTAAATATTAACCGCTTGAAATTAGTGTAAAAACTTTTGACCTATATTAGGCAGGCAATGAAAATATCGTGATTTCTTTAATGATAAAATAACCAATAGGCGTACAATCCATAATCATTTATAGGTTGAATATAGAGATATACTTTCAAATCTCTCTTGGCATATATATATATTAGCCAAAAACCAAAAAAAAAAAACAAAAAAAAACCCACCGATGGAACATGACTAGAACATTTCCTAGAAAAACAAACGATGGGTCGACCGATCCTTTGTGAATCGGGAATCGCAGATTCCTAAGGAATCGGTTTTTTTTTTTTGTTTGTTTTTTCTCTCTGTTTTATATATATATATATATATGTGTAGTTTTTTCTTTTTTTTACATTTATTTTTTAATTACCTATTATTATATAAACATTTAATTTAACAGTTCAATTTATATATGTTGTTGAGGCAACTTTCCAATTTTAATTTAACTAAGGCAAACAACTCTAATGATTTCAAAATAAGCAAACATTCGACGTTTTTATGAAGGGTACTATATTTTGATGAAGTGGTATCTTATATGAATTGTGCAAATTAACTCAAATCTCTCTTGGAATATATATATATATATATATATATTGCTCAGAGATTGGAGTTATGTGGTTTACAAAAACAGATGGAGTACCGAGGTTTTTATTCCCTACCTTTGATATGATTAATAGGGTTTTTGTTATTTTAATAGTGTTAACGATTTGTTTGGTGTAAACTTTAAGCTATAGTTCCGTTAAAAGCACACTTCAAAAATAATATCTCAACATTGCCATAAAATAATTTCTATTCAAAGTAGAAAGGTAAGTAAAAGTATTGTGTTGCGCGAACTAGATTTTTTAATATAAAATCATGAAGATTAATTAGGTTACACAAATGGTTGATCTATCCAGGGAACATGGAGACTATTAATACCCTGCCTTCCACTTTCCTCACGCACAGAATACATTAAATGATCCATCTCAACTGAGGGATATTGTTGCCAAAACGAGGAAGAGGCGACTCAATGTAACAAGCCATTGTGGAGTTATCAGCTGTGATGCAGTCTTCCCCAACCCCATTAGCCCTAACCCAGGCTGAATATATCTCGCAATTATTTTCTCTCTTTATATCTACCCCCTTTTATTATCATCTAAGTGGCCTCTTTTGCACTTAGTAGAATCCCCCAAACTGCTTTTGGTGACAGTGTTCTAGGGAAATAAAAGTGGAACTGAAATAAAGGGATTTAATGTAAAATTATTTTTACTGTTATGGACCCGTTTTGAGCTGAATAAAATTATTAAACTTGCTTGTAAGATTTTACTAGTAAACGGGTCATTTCAAAATTTCAGTCACATTTATGTCACTACACAAAGGTTGGGTAAAATTAGAACTAAAAGTTATGTTTTTCGAGACGAAGTAAACCTGTTAAGTTTCGATGTGAATAATACATAAACTTTTTTTTATTTTAACAGCAGTGAGATGTTAATGCTACATAACAACCCACTACTGAATTTTTAAACTATTAGATTTGTCTTGCTCTTCTCCTCACTTCTACCTCGTCTACTTATCTTTTATTTATATTATATAAACGTTTTATCAGTTAAGAAAGTTAGGAAGTCCTGAGGGAAAGTCGTTTGGAGTAAATGTAAGCAACGGGGAATAGGTATGCCCCATTGTAAGTCGAATAAATGGACTAAAAATTTTATGTATGACCTGAAAAATTCTTAGGAGTTGAGAGTGAACAAGTGCTTTGAAACTAATGGTAGTATGCATAAACGTTCCTTATACATTCCTATTTCTTATCTATTCCTTAAGGCTGGTCCAGATGCTCCGTTTTGCACAACGTATTGTCTGCGCAGTTCAAAACGTTGCGTGTGGACTGAAAAACTGTGCAGTTTTGAATCAATTTGGAAGACGGCTCAATTTTAGTAAAACTGAGTCAGAGAGCATAGATTAACTTAAACTGCGCAGACAAGTCCGCGCATGTGGACGGTAGCACCATTTTCCGATTCATTTTGTTATTCAGTTTCAATTCGTCAGGCGACAATGGCTGACCTTCGGTAATGTTGTAGAGAGTTTTTAACAGATTTTATTGCTCTGTATGAAAGTTTTCCGTGCATTTGGCGTCACTAATTCCAATAAATAAGTTTATGTGTCAATGTCCATTCGCAAGTAGTTCCGCCAATCAATAGATTCATCACGTAATCCACGCGATAATTTGATATAGGAAATGTGCTGCCTTTTTAGAAGCCACTTCCGCGACCACTTTGAGCGTCGGGTACTTCTGAGATGTTCCAATCTTTTTTTTTAGCTAGACACATCGCAAAAATCGACGTAAGTAGTACCTCCTCCATGACGATCTTACACAGAACTGAGCAAAATATATAGATAAGTCTGTGCCGTGTGGACGCTCTAAAAATTGCAACGTTTTCATTCCGTCTTAAGACAGCGCAGACAAAACGTTATGGAAAACGGAGCATCTGGACCGGCTTTCACTGCCTGAGATCAGAGTCTATTCCTTCAAGCTCCCTTCTTCAATAGGAGGACGTTTGGTGGAGAAATAGGTACCTTCCTTATTCCCAAAACTTTCTTCTTACACCCACTACAATTTATATTTAACTAATAAGAAGTGTTATTATTTTAATTGTTGATATTATAATACTTCTAAAATATAAGGAAATTTTGTGATTCAAACTATTTTACGAATATTTAGAGGTAGACTAAAATCTAATTAAATTGCTTTATTTTTATAGGGGAATTATTTTTAAAAATATCATTTCAGTTGTAAAGTTAGGTAAAGTAAACTACGGGACTGTTTTAATTTGCAATAACATTATTGTTTCATAATTATCTATAGGTCAGTGAATGATAATTTAGTGAAGAGGAAACTCACAAGTGTCTGTTATACAAAACAAGAAATCAATCAAAAATGACATTCGCTATAACATTCTATTCTACTGAAACAGTGTTCTTATAAATATATATTGTATTGTAAAAAATATATGTTTTATATTCATTTTATAGAATTAGTTTGATAATTATTTTAATTATATTATCCAGAAAAAAATCTGGTGTGCACAATACACAACTTTCACTTACCTCTTCTACTTTGAATAGAAATTATTTTCTGCTAATGTTGTGCTATTATAAAATTTTTGAAGTGCATTTTAATGGAACTAAAGCTTAACAAATCGTTAAGACCATTAAAATAACAAAAACTCTATTAATTATATCAACGGTAGGTTATAAAATCCGCGTTACTCCATCTGTTTTAGTAAACTCGAGTCCATAACACGCACACACACCACAGTGGGAGTCTGTAATCCATATGTGGCGCTTACCCAGGTGGCGAATAGGATAATGCTCTAGATGATATAGATGGCAGGAGCGAAATAAAATACCTTTTGCTAACCAAACAGACTTTTGAAAGCAAACCCCGAGTAATAAACCAATTATGGCTGGTGAGATTTTAAATGTTAAGGCTTCGGTTCCCAGACGTCATCATGCTACCGCTGCAGATTTCCATACTATGATATGAATATGAAATTATGTGAGAAGGAGTGGAAAAATCTTGTGGAAGAAATTTTGATGCTAGAAGACTACATCCAACCAAGACAAAATGTCCACGGTGAAATAAGAAATTATGTCAGCAAAACCAACAATACGTTAGATCGCTTGGAATGAAATTTTCTGTCTATGCAATGGAGAAAACAAAGGATAGGACCATCGTCGGTACTCGGACGTTAAAGCCAGAGATATTTCTTGTTTGCAAACAGATTTCTACTTGTCCCAGCCAGCGCCATTCCTCTCACATTGCACGCAGCTAACATTAAACGTTTATAAGATCCTTTGACTCGGCTAGGTCTTTCACTAGAGGCAATCCAGCTTTTCTTTAAGGGTTTCGAACATGATAAGATTTAAGGGAAGAGGGTTGATGGCCCTCTGTCCCCGAGTCAGGTGAAGGGGCTGCCTTCTAAGAGCATCCTGACTTGCATCTCCGTCCGGGCGCCTACCTAGGGAAGATATTATAAGAGAATATTATATAGATATAAGAGAACCATAGGGTATATATTGTGAATGATCTTGATATTCAGTGTGTAATGCGTGAGTGTCAGTGTAAGTGTCCTCCCCAATCTGAAGAACCAGTGGCTGATTGATAGTTGACATCTAGCCTCCATTAATAATAAATTCAGAAACTGTACTGAAAAAAAAACAGGATTAAAAAAAAAGCTGAAACTCTTGAAAACGGCTAAGAAAACCGGGAAAACGAAACGGATAAACGATTCGACTATTGACGAATGGAAGAACTAAATTAATAAAAACTGTTGTTCTCTGTTCACTAGCTGATCCAGGCTTTAATTTTTTTTGGGGGGGGGAACTTCAGCCTGAAAGCATTTTTAAAAAATAAAAATAACGATAATTACTTTGGAAAAAAAGAAAGAAACTAACTGCCTATATGAAATGGTCTTTAAGTGATTCCTAAAGCTCTTTTAAATGTAATTACACTAACAATAATACTTTGAGAGATAAGTTTTTAATATTTTTTTCAATAAAACATGATTATATTTTCCCCATTTTTTGGGGGAGCTTCAGCCCGAAAGCCTCTCCCGTAGATCCGCTCGTGTCTCTGTTTGAAAGAACAGTTATTCTTTTGAAATGAAACCCTCGTTGGAAAACATTTACAATCTGGAAAAAACGTAATGGATAAACAACGACTCAACTAACTGCGAACGGAAGAACTTAATAAAAATAACAGTTCTTATCTGTTTAAAAGAACAGTTTATTAGTTTGAAATCAAGAACTGTTGTTTTCAAACGTTTTCACTCCTACCTCTATTTTTTGAGTTTAGTACATCATAAACTTCACCACGATGATAACTTTATTTAAGATTGAATAAAAGTAATCCGATAAAAACACGTGTAATGAATTACATAAAGTTTAAAAACTAATTTAACCTCTCATTGTTGTACAAAAAATAATCGAATATATAATTTATAATGATGAAGTTATAAAGCATAAACAAATTATTGTGCAATAATAATCTGTTTTTACTAAAGGGAGATGTTAAAGAATGACATTTCGATTTAGTTTATAAACTTATACTCGTTGGAGGAATTTATTTTACTAAAATGTTTTAAAGTTCCTAGAAAATTATCCTGAAGAATTAAATAACCACAAAAAGAATATTTATTCTTCTTGGGGACTACTGCGCCTAAGTTAATAAATGAATAAATTAAGGACAAAAAAAAAAAAAAAAAAAATGAATAACAAAGAATCACTCCTTAGGGGAATTGATTTAAGTATTGCTTTAAGGCAGCTTAGGAGAGGTTACATTTATGCTAAGCTGAAGCCTTAGCTTCTTTGCAAAACTTTACAATTTATATTTGATGGAGGAGAGGAGGAGGGGGAGTGGTGGCCTGTATTAAAAATGAGTTTATCAATTTTGATAAATCCTTCTCCTCTCGTAAGGATTATTTATCTAAAGGACCAAGTATCCTGCCTTAATTGAGAACTTAAGAAACTTGAGAAATTATTTTTAAATAAATACATAATATAGTATGAGTTCTCACCATAAATAGTGGAGAATTGGTCTTAGCCATTAATTTGCTATTAGTCATAGAATTAAATTAATTATTTTAATTCATTATTTCGTTTTTATTTATTTAATATATATTTTTTTAAATATAACTAATTTTACTAAATACATGTTTAAGTAAAATAACCTATGAACTAAATGACTGTTTTGACTTCAGTTGTAACTGTAACCAACCTAAGTCAGTTAAGTACAAGCTATTCTTTGATATTTCCTTGTATTTGGCATATTTTACTTCTTTTTATGTGAGTATTAATGCTTAATTGATGTAATTTGTTAATCAAGAGTTTATGTGAGACAAAATTTACATACATTTTTGCAAGATGGTTGCAAGAATACATCATTTCAGGTATTTTAAATCCAAATGCATTTTTCATCTTTTTATTTAAGGAAGTACCAGTAATAAACAACTTATTAGTAATAGATATTTTCTAACTAATTAGCAGATAATTAGCTTTATACATTCAAAAGGGAGTGCATGTATGAGTAGATTTGCATTTAAAACACTTAAAGGGGTTATGATTAAACCTTAAGTGCTTTCATACCACAATATTAGATTGGTACTAGGCTGATTTTCAATGGAGTAGGCTTTGTTTCAGAGAGGTTTTCTAATCACCTTTCTTTAGGAATTAAGTTTGTAATTTGCTATTTGATAGTTTAAAACTATGTACAATTCATTTATTTTTTAATTATACAAAAAAAAACACATTTACTCCAAAATTTGAGTGTCTTTTACTGGTGCACTATATGTTGTCAGAAGTTATTCATGAATAATTAACTAATTGGCTGTATAGAGAGAATGAAGTTATAAAAGACTAATTTTGGTATCAATTAAACCCATTTGCAAATATCCACCGTTAAAACTAAAGCTGTGGTTCACATTAATGTTCAAATTTCTCTTAAATGTTCAATACTGGTACATTTACCTTAATATAAATTATTACCCTTGATTACATTTTAGTAGTAGTGCAATAATAAGTATGAAATTTTTCTTGTTTATTATATTTATATTATTTATAAATAAATACACTATATTTCATATATAAAGTACATGAAGGATTAAACATTTATCAAACATAGAATGTAATTATCAGATATCATTTTTTGTTTTAAACTTTGTTATTTGGTGCAACTTATATTGCTGATTCTGTTATCATATTTAGTTACTTCACTAGGGATACAGTACATTAAAATGAACAATGACAATACATTGTTATGTTTGGTAAATAATATAAGAGAGATTATTAGAACTATTATTTATAATTTTGAGAACACAAGTGTGTTTTTTTTAGAAAATTTTGATCGATTAAACCCTTATTAAAGCGGCATATCTACCAATCCTTATATATGGGAGTGAAAGCTTGGTCTCATTAACCAAGCACATTAGCGGAGTTACTGCTAGTGAAATGAAATATCTTCGAAGGGCAGCCAACCTAACCAGGAGAGACCGGATCAGGAATGGAAAAAACAAGAGATGATCTAGGCACTAAAGGATTCTAAAGAAAAGAGGCAGCTGAGATGGTTTGGGCATGTATGCCGAATGAATAAAGACCGTGATCCACAGATATTCATAGAGGCTAGACCTGTAGGGAAGCACCCAAGAGGTAGACCTAGATTGTCGAGGATGGAGTACATCTTCCAGATCGGGCAGAAAAGAGGTATGCAGGGATATGAGGGCTCTAGCTCAAGACCGAAATGATTGGGATTCATGGATCGAGGCACCTCCACTCTGAAAGCCACAAAGGAGGTAGAGAAAGAAGGAGAAGAAGAAGAATTAAAAGAGTCTGTACTTGAATTATCCAATCTATCATATTTTCTTCTTTTTAATTGATTAAACAAAATAATATGTTTTTATTTTTTAAACAAAATTTTATTCATTAATTTATTTATTTTATATATGAGAAAATGTTGTAAATGACATTGGATTTTATCAAAGAAGATATCCTCTTACATCAGTAAATAGTTTAAATTTTAAATATTGTCAAACATTAAAAAAATAATTAAAATAGTACTAAGTTCAACCTCAGATTCCAAGACAAGTCACAATATGACTGAAAATTGTAATGACTTTGATCCCCTAAAAAATGTATTTTATTCCTAAATATATTTTTAATCATGTTCTAAAATGACACAAAGATGTTTGTTGAGGAGGTTTTTATTATATAGAATGATTAACATTAACCAAGTGTATTAAAATATATTATATTTTTTATACAAACAGAAATATTTTTAATTACATATTAAACTAATCATATTCTTACTAATAACAGAATAAATTGTCCTCAAAGATAGTCCAGAATCCTGAAAAATCGACTATGTGAGAATAAATAAATTATTTATCTATGAAAGAGGTGTCTCCTTTTTTTACAAACCTAAGAACAAAATTTTTAATTTGTTAGGAATATTTTATTCTATTTATTTATTTGCTTATTACATAACAGTGCTTTGGAATAATACATTTTATCTTCAGAATACAATCATTGTTAAAAGAATTATTAAGTATTCCTTAATCAGTTTTATATAACACATTTTTTTCTATATCTTCATATTAATTTTTTTTTCATGCTATCTCTTCCTTGTATTATTTCTTAAGTCATATTTAATAAATGGTTATTTTCATTACTATTCTAGGAAAATAGATTCATTTAATTAATAATATGTTGTGCTGTTCTATTTTGACATTACAATATTTTTTCAGTTAAAGGAAAAAATAAATTGTTTGTAATAATAGAAGCTTTTGATTTCTAAAAAAAAATGAAGTAAACTGAAACAGAACATTGGAATCTCCATATTTTCAGCAACCCTCACCTACTTTTTTTTCTTAACTACTGGGCGAGTCACAAGTGGTGGATAGTGAAGCAAGCCAAATATATACACCAACCATGTGGATGGTGGCTATGAATAAGGGTTTAACCAAATAAGCAGTCCCAGATCAAGGCAGCAGTTACATCAAGGTGTGGAGGGATGCTCCTGTGGCGAAAACATTACAGAAAAATTCCACATGAACCCACTGACATCACTGCGACCTGGCGAGTTAAGTTCAGCTATCAAATATGCACTGTCCGGTACCACCATGTACATTTTGGGAGAGGAAACTGAAGGCTAGACGAGGTTAACTCCGATATGAAACCAGGGCAGTTTGATCTGAGTGCCCAAGTTGGAAAAAAAATCTTTACAAAATATGTTGCGTGAGTCTATTCGCTTCAGGAAGAAACAAATGAATATAGTAGACATCTATGTCAGTTTGCTGTAGCAAATAATATGATAATAAAAAGCACTTGATTTCCTCATAAAAACATTCAAGTTGGAACTTGGAAGGCATCCAATGGCTCCACGGCACAAATTGATCATGTTTTAATAAATAAGCTTAATTCCTTTTCAATAAGGCAGTGGATCAGCTGATGCGAAGGACGTGTTCTGAAATCTTCTCTCAGTTGTTGCCTATTTTTCAGCGGAATCTCTTTGATTATTTACTGAACACAGTTGAAGTGTACACTAGAGCAGTTGTTATTTACAGTTTGCTGCATTTTTTTTTTTTTTTTTTTATTTATTTATTTTTTTTTATTTATTTTTTTTCTTCTCTTATGATATGCGGCATTGTCAGCCAGTGATGTCCAGTAAGGTGCCCACTAAGAGGACTCGGTCAGACGGCGTTGGTGCCCCTCGTGATTCACCAGTGAAACAAAAAACTCGTCGCTGCCTGCGAGAAATAGCTCCAATAACCACAGTGAAAACGTCAGATACAGAACCTCAGCCTCAACCAGGTACCTCTTCGCAAGAAATGGTTGAAGAATCTCCTTTCTTCACTCCAAACCCGTTCCAAGTGCTTCATAATGACAGAGAAGTAATGGAGTCAGCAGCAGTAACCAGGGAACCAAGGCCTCCTCCGATATTTGTAAAAAATATCAAAAATTTTCAACTACTGTGTACATAGCTAAACGAAATCTGCTCCGGCAGTTATTCTTGCCTCAACAGGACTAACGACACAAAAATAACACCTGATACTGCAGAAGCCTACCGAAAAATTGTGAAGTACCTGTCAGAAACGAATGCAAATTTCCACACGTACCAGCTGAAACAGGAGAGATCGCTACGAGTGGTAGTAAGAAATTTACATTCCTCAACCCCAACTGAAGTGATAAAAGAAGAACTAGCGACGCTTGGTTTCAAAGTGCGTCAGGTAACCAACGTTCTGAAGGAGAATAAGGAGCAGCCAGGAGTGAGTAATAAAGTTCCACTACCTTTATTTTTCGTAGATCTAGAGCCATCACCTGGAATTGAAAAAATATACGATATCAAGAGATTGTACTACACTATCGTGAAGATAGAGAAGCCATACCCCAAGAAGGAAATTGTGCAGTGCCACAATTGCCAGGCGTATGGCCACACGAAAACTTATTGTCACCATCTGCCGCGTTGCGTGAAATGCGGTGAACAGCACAAATCTGTGGAGTGCACCAAACCAATACAAGATCCTGCAGTGTGTGCACTATGCCAGGAGGGACACCCGGCCAACTACAAAGGCTGCCAAACCTATAAGAGCCTCAAATCCAGATACCAGAAGAACCGGATTCAAGATGAGACAACCAGACCAAGAAGAGAACCTTCTAGAATTGTTAACAATAATTTATCATACTTATCATATCATGATTGCTGAGGAATAAATTCGTGAAGGACCAGCCTACCTCTCATTTTCACCTTCTCCATGGTGAGTAGATGACGACTAACAAATTTTTTCGACACAAAACACTCCCTGGCAAGCTCGCGAGTACTCGTGGACGGATTTGACTCAACAGCTTCCTGCAGGACCTCATCAATATACATTAATGGTCGCCGAGTACCCTTCTTCCTTTCCAACGTCGTATCTCCACTGCTAAATTTTTCAAACTAACGCCGCGCAGTGCGCTTGTCAAGGCCACCTCCACCTCCATATTCATTAATTTCACGAGTTGCTTCAGCGGCTGTGAAGTTTTTTTCACCAGTAATGCCTTAAAATTACGAGAATTTCGTAGGACAATGTCATGTTTCTTCTTTGAAACAAATAACTAAACTAGGGCTTTTTTTGAAGAAGTCCAATGGGATTAAACAAGCTTAGAAAATGCTGTAAAGGGGTTATTAAGTATTAAATTATAGTCCTTTAAAATTTTGATAAGTTTGATTACCAACAATAAATTTAACTATGTTATGATATTTCATAGCAAAATAATTCTGAAAACAGTCCATCAGAAATCATGCCTTCACAGTAAATTATTGAAATCATTGATTCTTGTATAATTTGTAATTCTTGTAAATATAATTTGTATACATTCTTTATTTAAGCATAGAAATAAATTAAGTTTTTAGTAAAACTTATTTTAATTCTGCCACCTATTTATATCATGATGATCACAGGTAATGTTTGGTAATTAGAAAGCATGATAAACACAAACCAGCCTTTGAGAAAAGAAATTCAATTAAATAATTCTGGATAATTATCCTCAATAATTACCCAGTGGCATCCCGAATAAATTTAATCCCCCAAAACGCAATATTTCAATGTATATTGCATGTATTGGTAAGTGAATGTAAAAATGGACCGAAAAAAAAAAATCAATTTTCATGTTGTTTTTATTTTTGCTTCAGCCCTAAAGCCTCCTAAACCTCTCGAATTCCCTAATGAATAAAATGTAGTTTTATAATTAGCAACACCAATGGCAACCATGTCCATTTCATGATAAAAAGAAATTTAATCAAGAATTGTGGAGATAGGCTTCAACTAACTCGGTTATAACTCTTTCATTTTAGAGCTTCCCTTTGCTAGCTGGAATTAATATCTTTATAATTTAATTTGTTTTCATTTCTTTTTCATCTATGTTTTTTATGGTTGAGTTTAATATATAAAAAAATCAATTCCATTTTTAAGTTTCGACGTTATCTAGTCTCCATTTTTCATTCATATCGATGTTTAGGATTCGATTTCCAAAAACTATTAAATGATAGGTGCTTGTCAGTTCGAAGAT
Source organism: Nezara viridula (assembly GCA_928085145.1). NCBI lineage: Eukaryota > Metazoa > Arthropoda > Insecta > Hemiptera > Pentatomidae > Nezara > Nezara viridula. The sequence goes on from OV725079.1 coordinate 169,591,665, forward strand.
ATAAAAAAGGAAATTTTTCGTCCTGGATTAAATCAGAGTAACGGAAATTGAATTTTTTTTTGTACACGGTCTAAACTTCCTGTCGGTTGCATTGTCCCTCCAACTTTATTACCTAGACACTCAATTTTCGCTATGAAATTCAAACAAAAAGGAATCTTCTCTGAAACGAAGAATATTAAAAGTAAATATTATAAAAGTGCTACTTTCATAATAGCAGAATATAATATATATAAATATGTTTCTGATTAACCAGCATAATCAATTATTGTATTATTCTGTTTCATTTTGAACTAAACTCCATTAAGATTTAAGACAGTTATCCTTTATCTATTGTGTAATAATAATTCTTGGGCAAGTTTCTAAAGTCATCACTAATATCATTGATGGATTTAACTTTCGATTGAATCAAGAACCGATGGATTATGTTGATTTTAAGAACGAACTTCTGGATGACAGCGGAAGATAACAAAAGTAAAACAATAACTAAATAATAATAAAAAAAACTATGTACAATAAATAATAAAATAACCTAAAGATAAGTAAATTAAAAACATAAAAACACATCCATACCTATATTCAAGATATACAATCAGGCAGGGAACACAAAGCCAGGCTTCTCCCTCTAACTGTAGAAGGAAAAGCAGCTCTAACAGATCTCTGCGCTACTCTCTCAACTGGTGATGAAGTCAGTGTAGTTTGAGCGAGAGGATTTTAGCCACATACATTCATCTCTTGAGTGGAGAATCTGGCTATTGTCAGAACTCCAAGATACATACTATAAAAGTTCTCTGGACCACTGCCGCTTCAACCTTCGAGGAGGGTTGTAGGGATGATTGGAACTAGATAGGGATTGTGCTAGGGGATTTGGATGATTGATAAGGTTCTGATGGAATTTGGAAAATTTTTGAGTGATAAGGTCAAGGAGAAATGGGATATTAAGGTCATGATGTAGGATTTTGTTGGTTACGTAGAACGGAGCATCGACTATTGTTTGGAGGATTTTGGATTGAAAGCATTGTATGTCAGAAAATTTTTCTGTTCCCCAAAGTTCAAGTCCGTAGGTCCAAATAGGTTTCAGGATTGTCTTGTAGATCAGTAATTTGTTGTAAATTTAATGTTGAGATTTTCTAGTCAGTAGTCTGTATAATTGGTCGTATTGTCGGTTAAGTTCTTGTCTTTTAAGTTTAGTATTTGGGCTCCACGTTAGTCTTCGGTCTAAGGTAAAGCCAAGATTTTTTAAAGCCAATTTTAGTATATGTACCGCCGAAGCGAGTACAAATCGGAATCTTTTTCATGATAAAATTGGATAGCATGCTCGAAATAATCGTATGCTCACAACTTACTTAGCTTAGGTTTCATTTAAAAAAAAATTCTTTTACGTCACCCTGCTGTGGCTATCAGCGAAGGGGGCGTTTAACCAAGATTGCCACTGTTCTTTGTTTCTTCCCAGGTGCCTGGCTTGACGGAAATTGTTTCCCCACCTTTTACAGAAACAGTCGACGTATTCCCGGGAGGACATCCCTCGAAGCCTACGATCATAGGCATAGATATTTAAATGAGGAAAACTGATTTTGCATGTCGGATACCGGGAGGGATAGAATTCCAAAAGGAAATGGCTTTAATTACAAAGAATTTGTCAAAAGCAGCAGTTTGGTCTGAGTAGCGGAGGATAGAGGTCAGAAGTACTGGATCTGGTGGGACGGGATTGAATAGGGGATTTGAATTGTAGGCTCTGAAGGATATAGGAGATAGAATTATGAATTCTATAATTTTCGATGCTGTTTCCAATAATGCCGATAAAGTAACGGATGGAAGTTGTAAAAACGTGGTTACAAATAGATCGATATTCGAAAGGATAGAAGAAAATAAAATTCTATAATAAATATATTCTAATTCAGTATTTTATAATTAATTTACAAAACAAAGGAATTCATTGTATGTCTTTAAATACATTATTTATATACCAACAAAGACATTTAAATTTATTTTTCTTTGTGAAATAATAAATCTTTTGACTTTCACTTACATATAAGTGTAATATATAGTAAGAGAAAGTATTGCTATAGTGAAAAATTTTCGAATCTGACTTTTCAACGGAATTACACGTTTTGAGGTACACTGATTCCAAATAAACAAGTCCCGAAAAATAGTCTGTGTTTCTGTACATGTGCATGTGAACAGTCTAGCTCAAAAACTAAAAGTCGCTCGAAACTGATATTACGTGTTTAAGATAGGTGCGTTAGTTGTGACAGAAACATTTTCCTTAAAATCTGCTGCCCGGAAATGCCACTTTATATCAGCGGTTAAACACATTTTCACAATATTCCCAAAAACGGCACTAACGATTTTGGTTAAACTCGGTGTATCATTGTATAATTTAGCGGTCTTTAATATCAATTAGGTCTTATCCCCGTTGATGGCACTTTACAGGGCTTAAATGCCCAATGTTCATATTCGTCTTCCTGTAAAGTAGATTTAATATGGTTTATTTTAAATAATTAACTATTTCTCATTATTAAGAGTTGCTAATATAACATGCTAAATATAACTTTTGAAAGAATTTGATAATTGAATAAATGTAAAAAAATTAAAAATGCTCATCTAGGTCGAAAATGAATCTGCGGAAATACTAGAAGATATACATATAATATATCTTTGGAACGAAAAGAATTTAAAAAAATAAAAACAATATCTAATATAGAAAGTTGTAGGCGAGTGGTGAAAAAATATAAATAATAATTTCTATAAACTAACATTATTTAACGTGAATCGCGTGTTTTAAAGGAAATTAAATGAAATGTTCTTACTAAATGTAATCTTTTAATATTTTTTTTAGTTTCAAAAAAATATTTAAAATCCACCGAATCAAGCTAATGACATTGTTTAAAATACTATTTCATTGTAGTTGTTTGAAATAAAAAATATTTCATGTAAATGTAACCTTAAATACATTTGCTGCAGTTTTAATAATATATTTAAATAATTAGCTAACTATTCCGAAAAATCATCATGTAACTTCTTAGAAAATTAAAATAGTGAATAATTTGATGAATTTTCACTTTGTGACAATTAGTGTGACAACTTTTGACCTCTCTATGACAGACAATGCGACTCTCTTAATTCTATTTTAATAAACTTTACAATGAAAAATAACAGTTTGATAACTAATAATCGTACAATCCATAATCAACGGATCGTACAACCCATAATGAACGGATCATACAATCCATAATCAATCGGTGATAAAATAAATATGACTTTTGTTATTTTAGTAGTATTTATGATTTGTTAGATGTTAGCTTTTAGCTTTAGCACGGTTAAAAATGCAATTAAAAATTTAATTTTAGTCCTACATGGCCAAAAAATAATTTCTAATCAAAGTTGATCGGTAAGTGAAAGTTGTGTGTTGATTGCACCAGATTTTTTAAAGATCTTTTTGAATATATCAAAATGATGTTTTTCAGATGACCTTTTTAGGGCATAACATAGATAGATTTCAAACATATCGAAGAAAGCTATTAGATGACTTTTGTATGGAGTTATATTTGGGTGTCTAAAAAAAATGTCTTTTTGATATCGTTTTTTTTGGATATCTTAAGAGTTCTAAAACATAATTAATCTTTTTTAAGTCTTAATCAAGACGACTTTTAGCCAGTTTTTATATTCATATTTACTGATGAAGTAGGAATAGTTAATTATAATTTCGAAACAATTTAATAATTAAATTAGGAAAATAGGAGTGAAATATATGTTCTACAGTTTAAATGTGAGTAATATATATAATAGATATATATATAATTTATATAGTTGAAAAGCTGATGAGTTACTGATTTAGAACTGATGCTTCACTTTGATAAGTAGGAATAAAATCTCATAATAACTTCATAAATTTAATCCCGAGAATGGTCAATTATTAACAACGAGTTCACTGATATTATCCCTTTATTAGGTCTCTAGGAAAATAAACGATTTGAATTCTACTGATTTGCACAAATAATGGACAAGGATGGAAACGTAATTGTAACGGATTAAACGAGGAGGAAATCATATGTTAATTGATGATTAAAATTAATATGTTTTACCATAGATATTAACAATTAAATTTAGTACTGGTATGGAAAAGAAAAATGCGTAAATTCGAACCGTATTAGAATTCGAGTGTAAGAGAAGGTATAAAGAGTGTTCTGTAAGTAAAAGGAAATATTTGAAAGGTCAACAGTATACATCAAGATGTAGAATAGAATAGAAAAATAACTTTACTCTGGGACGAAGTCCCTTTAAAATAACAAAAAAAGTAATAAATTAAAGTATTATATCTGGTCTAAGTAAAAACAAACATAAAGAGTAAAAATAAAGAAAAAAGAGTAAAGAAAATATTAGTTAAACATACTATGTATAAAATAAAAAAAAATCTATATGCAAAACACTTGAAACCATGCAAAGATTCTTAAAACTATGTACAGTGGTAAAACATAAGTATACACTTTTAAAAAAAATAAATAAAAAATACATTACATTCTTCTTAGCAATAAACTGTGTTTCTGCAGAAAAAAAGAAAAAGAAAAAGAATACGAATCTGATAGTAAGTATTTGAGTGATGAATTAAATGTAAATATATCATTATGTGAATTTGCATAGAAGGTTAGCGGAGGGTTTCTAACTGTTTTTGGGATAGAAATTGGAATAGGAGGGTTTTAAATGTAGATAGGGAGGGATAATGCTGAAATTTGGCAGGAAGGGATTTCCAGAAATTAACAGAGCGAGCAATAAACTAGTTTTGGAACGAGGCCGATCTGTGAGAAGAAATGTAAAGGTCGGAAGGTCGAGATCTTGTGAAAAGGGAGTGGACTGAGGACTTGTAGGCGTAAGAAGGACGATGATTGTTGATGATTTGATAGAGGTACGTACCCAGGAAATATTGTCTTCGAATGGAGGGTAAGAGCCACTTTAACTTTAAGTGTAGTGCGAGAGAAATGGAATGTACAAAAAAGTTCGTATAAAGAATTGCCCAATTTCCATTAGAAAATTTAGTAATTTAAGATTTATGTTTTTTTTTTAAGCGGGTCGTGTTATTAGTTGAATAGGAAGCGATAGCTTAAAAAATATTTGATTTACGAAATAAAACATTGTTACAGAGCAAACTAGACAAAATTTACCCTAAACGGAACTAGGAGTTTGTCATTGTTAAAACTATTTAAAGAGAGCTTTAGAGCGAACAAGTTCTCCTATAAAAAGTCATAAATTATTTGTAATTTTTTTTTCATCATCCTTCAACTATACTACTGGGTCGGCAAAGCCCTTTCGTTTTTTCTGTTTATTTTACGTCACTATGATTCACTTCTTACCTGATGAATTAATCCCTAAGATGGATTGTTTATCCTGTTTGTATTTAAATAATTATTTATCAAGGTCTGATTATTCCGAAAAATCGTCATGTAACATTTAAGAAAATTAAATTAGTGAATAATTTGATGAATTTTCCTTCTGTGAAATCCCAACAGTATCCACTACTCTTTCATTGTACTTGTGTGAAAGAAGATGTGAAATATAAAAATATTTCATAGATACGTTTATAACTTTAAATATATTTACTGTAGTTTAATAGCTCTAGATGTGATACTATATTTAAATATTTAGGTATCTGTCGTCCGTTTATTCCGAAAAATCATCATGGAACCTTTTAGAAAATTAAGTTTTGGAATAGTTCGATGAAATTTACTTTTGTGACATTGCAACAGCATCCCCGTACAATTAGTGTGACAACTTTTGACATGTCTTTGACAGCCATTAGAAATCTCTGAATTCCGTTTTAGTAAACTTTGCAATAGAAAATAACAGTTTAATTACTAATAGTAGTACAATGCATAATCAAACGGTGATATAATAAATAGGACTTTTGTTATTTTAATGGTATTTATGATTCGTTAGCTGTAATTTTTTAGCTTTAGCTCGGTTAAAAATGCAATTAAAAATTTTTATAATAGCCCACGGCTAATGCGTGTGTACAGACAGCACCGTGCGTTGCCCGGCAACCTGCTAATCGAAGTCTTGAGATTAACAAATAATTACGAGTTCATAGCCCGGTGGGATTTTTAACTCAGCATAATTCACGTTTAAAAAAAAAAAAAAAAACGTGAATCCTGGAGTGAAGATAAAAAAAAACTTTAAAAACAGCGTTAAAAGACATACATAACTTTATAAGAACTTTTTTCTTGTTTTGTGTTTCTTAATTTATATTTTAAGTTAGAATATGGATCCAAAAATCTTCAATCACACACCACAAACCTTGAAGAATGGTGTCAAAACTGGAGGATTAAAATAAATTCCAATAAATCCCTTCAAATCACCTTTACCCTTCGTCGTAAACCAATGACTTGCTGTCCTATAGTATCCTTTAATAACACTCCACATATCCCTGTAGAACAAATCCGATACCTTGGACTCCATATGAACAAACGTTTCACTTGGAATCCTCATACCAGACTGAAACGACAAGAAACTGCTCTACGTTTCCGCTTACTCCAACACTTACTGGACAAACGCTCTAAACTTCCAATTAATTACAAACGACTCATATAAATGACTATAATAAGACCTATTTGGACTTATGGAGTTGAGCTATGAGGCTCCACTAAACCATCGAATTCCTCTCGTATCCAATCTTTACAATCCAAAATCCGTAAAATCCTCAATACTCCTTACTTTGTCACAAATAAAACAATCTATAAAAACCTTAATGTTCCATATGTTTCCAATTTGGCCAAATCCAGGTCCCTATCCTTCCATAATAAACTTCATAACCATCCAAATCCTCTTGTTTCTAACCTTGCTTCCTCTTCGATTCCTGATAACCCTCCGAGGCGTCTGAAAAGAAGATGGCCTCGTGATCTCCTCATGTAGACAAATTATTAGAGTGCTACCAATGGGTAGTTTCTCAACAATCGTGTTTCATGTGATTATATTCCTCTGTAAACATTTACTTGATGTATTCATACTAATACAGTTGTAAATATCATAATAAAAGTTAAAAAAGAAAAGAAAAAAAGTTAGAATATGTAGTCCTGGACCACACTGTTTAAGTAGTAGACCCTGTGACGGATAGCCAGACACGTGACACCAATTTTCATCGAAAAAGAAAAGTTGAAAATTCATGTAAATAGTCGATTTTTTACTTTCACTTAACTAAAAGGATTTTATTAGGTTGGTATTTGAAAGTTGTGTGATGTGCCTTCTCCCTTTCAAACTGGTTTAGAGCAATTTAGGTGTAATACTGCAACGATATATAGGTTTCTTTGTTCCTTTACCTGGGAGTATCTTTGTCTTTTGAGATCGTTTAATTAAATGACGGCACTAATTAACAGGTGGTAAAAGGACTGAAGAGGAAAACCCAGGGAAGAAATCAGTATTGGAATGAAAGAGATTGATTGGGAACCGCTCGGAATTCATTTGAGGCATTTTATTGCGAACACCCAGTAATCAATTCCCTTGGAACCAGAGAATTCTAATCATCGTCTCTGATCTTGGGCTGTCCTTGGTCCTTCGCCCTCAGGATATTTCGTCGGTTTACGGCAGGCTGTTTGCATGAGCCGGTGGTACAGCTTGCTGTGAGAGAATGTAAAAATAGAAAGGATAAGTTTTGCGAAAGTCCTTTTATACCGGTTGGTAAAAGTATGTCATACATAAAGCCCTGGCCTCCCTCCCCCTCCCCCACGAATATAAATGGCAATCCCTTACTGGCTACTTCTACCTTCCTCTACTATTTCCTTGTTTTCTTTTTCCTCCTCTCTTATATTTATTAGCAAATTTTCCTGAAGAGGACAGGCTGTTACATCCGTATTTCTGGCTGAACAAAAATAACATAATACCTCCGTTATACATAGAGAAAACGGACTTATATTTCCTGAAAAACTAGAGATATTCGATTTGAGAATATTTACTTACAAGCTTAGGTACCGACTTTCGATTTTGATTTGGAGTGAAGGGGGAAGGAGGTGAGATAGCAATGGACAAAACAAAAAAAACAAAAAAAAAAACACAATGGAAGTTTATACTAACTGTAAAATTCAACATAATTATTGTGAAACGAACAAATATAATATTTTTTTGTCACGATATATGATATACTGATATATAGCAACATTTCTGAACAAAACAATTGTAAACATTTTTAATTTTTAACCTCCACAACATTGGTACATTTCTAGAACATTTTCATCTAAAAAAGATTAATGTCAACGACTGAAAAATAGTTTTAAGTCCTTATTTTGTACAACTCTAAAATAAAAATACAACTGAAGGAAAGGTTGTTTGGGGTGTTCAATCTAAATATTTTATTTTTATTTATTTATTTCTTTAGACATATAATAATCTGTCTCGCGGTCAATAATTATAGTGATATATGAACACATTCACACCGTATATACAAAAAATATAAAATTAACAAAAGTAAAATAATAACTAAATAAAACCTAATAAACCTAAAGATAAGTAAATTAAAAACATAAAAACACAGTCGTGCCTATATACAATATATACAATCAGGCAGAGAACCCCAAGCCAGGCCTCTCCCTCCAACTATAGAAGGAAAAGTAGGACTATAAGAGATCCCTGCGCTACTCTCTCAACCACGTCACTGGTACTAAAGCCAGTTGAGTTTGAGCGAGAGGGCTTTAGCCACATACACTCATGCCTTGAGTGGAGAATCTGGCCATTGCCAGAACTCCAAGATATATATTACAAAAGATCTCTGGGCCACTGCCGCTTCAACCTTCGAGGAGGGTTGTAGGAACTCGATAGGGCTAGGGGATTTGGATGATTGATAATGTTCTGATGGAATTTGGAAAAGTTCTGACCTTCATCAGGGCTAAGAAAAGACCAGATATCAATATGAGTAACCATTATAAAAAAAAATAAATAAAAAACTGATAAAGTAATATGGAAGTATGATAACGGAATTTATTATGAGGTGGATAAATACATTTTACTTTTCTTGGTAGGATTAAAATAGTTAATTCATAATAATAAACCAAAACATTTGTACAATTTGAAGTATTATCTTTACTCATAATGGTCCCATTTCTATTTATTTTTTTTTATTTTGTAGAAAAAATTTGTAACCTTTTAATTTCTCGTTAATTTTATCCATCGTAATTTGCATATTTTCCTGTTGTGACCAAATTAAGTTTATTTTTATTTTTAACGTTTTTTCACTGAGATGTTGCGGATTGTGTTTAGACAATCTTTGAAAGTAGACTATCTTTAAAATGATAAAGATATGGCGAAATAAAACACCAATGAAAAATAAAATATATTATATATTGTACTTATTTCAACAATGGTGACTTTCCGATCACATAAGTGTCGTTTTTAGCGCTTACACAATAAAAAAGCTAACTGTAAACTTGAAGGTAGAAAGTATTAACATTTACACACACACAAAAAATGTTATATAGTTGTTTTTTTGAATAAATAAAAACAATTTGTTGCCAATTTCGTGTTGTTTTTCAAAATTTCAACACTACATTATAGAGCCTGATACATAAGTTGGGAAACTTTGGGAAGTTGTTCCGTACACTCCTGGGAAGGTTTCTGGCATAGTACTTCTGTCTTACGATAATTTTATATATGTAAAAAAAATAAAAATGTAAATGTTTTTCTGTTCAAAGCCGCAAAAAAATGTGTCGCTATAAACTGTAGCGCCAAAACGGCTTTACCGATTTTAACGAAACTTGGCTAAAGTCTTCCCCTTGAAACCCTTTTAATTTATGTGTATAACATACTTTCCCGAAAACAAGCTGAAAAATGTTACGATGAATTCAATATTTTATTTGACGATAACTAAAAAAGTACACAATTTTTGATGATAATACCCATATTTATATGAAAGATTTCTGAATTGCTGACAAAATAAAAAAAAATCATCGAAATCGGACGGTTCGTTGCAGAGTTATTGAGTTTTAAACATTTACTGCTTTCTCTTCAGAAAAGGCCGTTTCCTTTTGCTTCCTCACTACCGAACGTCGGCAAGCATTTTTTTTTTTTTATTGATTAATCGAAAATTTTATAATTACTACAGTAATTGAAATTATCATTTGAAGAATTTATATGATTCTCCTTATGTAGGTCAATACTATTATACGTTTTTTAATTAATTTTTTAATTTAGTTTTATAAGTTCAACTCAGACTGTTTCTGATGATTATGAATGACGGCGTATTTCACTCAGATGATTATGAATGTTCAATTTGAATCATGAGAAAAAAAATCATTAGAATTAGTTTAATTGAAGCCATTTTACAGACAAATTTGTTTCGCAACTTTTTAAAAATGACAGATGTCCTTTGCTACTAATCTACTCATATGTGCTTTCTATTTTCTTTCTTTTTCATTTTGCCAGGCTAAGCCACAACAGCGCGTGGCCGGGTAAAGCTAGTATATGTATATATTCCAAGCAATATAATTATAACATTAATAATATTCAATTATATTATATGGATAATTTAAAAAATATCCTTTTCTTACAATAAATAGACCAACTGGATCTATTTTATACTGAACATTCCAAGTTGTGTGGTAGCTCAGTTAACAGAAGTTATTTCAGTTCTTACACGGGCCTTGTGGTGTATGATTAATCCCCGAATCGGTAGGTGACAGTTAAGGGAAACCGTTATACCTTCGTAGTCCCGGCTGGTCTGCGGTTGACAACTTCACCTGAAACCCCCATCACTTGTTACTGGTCAATATTACATCCCCTCCCCCCCCTTCCTCTCACCATTGTGACCTTATAATATTGTTAAAATAAATATCATACAAGGGCCTTTTTAAATTATGTTTGTATTTCTTTTGTTATTTTCGGAAGGGAAATTTAGAATTTATGTCATTGTATGATGTTTTCCACGTGACATCTTTTGTCCTCAAGCTTATAAAGAAAAACAATTAACTCCTATTGTATTAGGGTTATAAAAGAGACGAATAAACGCAAACAAAGCGAATGAACAAACAGCTTCATCTGGATAAGAAAATTCATTATGTCATTAGGATTCACTTTGATATATTAAAGATAATTAATGAAGTGTTCTGTTGTCTGCTCTGATATTCTAGTGAGGTTTCGCCTCTGCCTAGTATATTTTATTTTACTGTAATATTTGAAGTCAAGTTAGATTAACAAAACGTAAATGGGAGGATAAATAGGGCACTCTGGAGCGGCCAGTTTGAAGGTGAGGAGGAACAAATTAAACAATAAAAACATTTTTTACAAATAAGATTTTTCTTTTTTACAATTAATTAAGATTTCAGAGTAAAAATTAATTTAAATTTATTGAAAATTACACGAAATCTAAGCAAGGTTTGGAATCGACGGAGCAATACAGTATAAATTAACTCTTTGAATAAAACCTAAAATTTTATAACCCCATAAAAATATTGTCATAATCTAAGTTCCTCTGTATATGATCACTGCCTTTCACATTTCAGTGCCATTATGTTGTTAACAATTATTTTCTTAATTTTAATTATTAAATGAAATTCATATTAGGAAATTTCTATAATATTTTGAAAATCCCTAGGTTTGCGTCAAATTGAACGCGCAGATTTCAAACTATAGGCTTATCAAATAATACGTTACACGTTTGCGCATATAAACGAGAAATTAGTGGACAGAATTCAATAAAATTGGCATTACATCATTTTTTCACCATTACCTATCTTTTATCTAACTTTAAACTAAATCGAACGAGCTCTTTCTGAAATATTGGCATATTTAAAAAAAAAACGGCGGCCAAGGAAGGTGAGCATAGCTTCCTCACCGTTTGCATTGGCTAAAAAATATCTATATTACAAGGACTAAAATTTTTCATATGAGAATAAAATCTCTGGGAGAAACGTTTTTCGGAGATTGAGTAATCCCTCAACATATACGGGTTTGATATCTATGAGTTTTGTTCATCAGCGAATTCTAAAATTCGAAAAGGTTCTGCAGATTGCATATTTGATGACTTGGGATTAAAAAAAAAAAATAGAGTGCGTACTGAACATGAATATCACTACTTTTAGTGTAAAAAGTCGTATGTAAACATTGCGTGTTTTACAGAAAAGCATAAAAACTAATTGTTTTGTTATGATTTTTTAGTATAATTTCATAATTTATTGACCTTTTGCACTAATAGTAGTAATATGTACTTAATCGGCGGGTTTTCACTGGTAAAATCGATGTTACGAAAATTCCATAAGATAAATAAGAAAAACTAATCTTTTTGTTTTTTCAGAGTTAACGAGATCAATATTTTTCTTTAGTCAGAATAAAACTATTTAAGCTGAAGTATAAAAATATACGTAAAATCACACACAAACTCCGTACCACGACGAGCTGGTAGAACTTCAATAATAATAAACACAATCACAAATAAGATTTTTCTTTGTAACAAACTCAGAGTAAAAATTAATTTAAATTTATTGAAAATTACACAAAATCTATATAACGTTTGGAATCGACGAAACAATACAGTATAAATTAACTCTTTGAATAAAACCTAAAATTTTATAACCCCATAAAATATTGTCATAACCTAAGTTCCTCTGTATATGATCACTGCCTTTCACATTTCAGTGCCATTATGTTGTTAACAATTATTTTCTTAATTTTAATTATTAAATGAAATTCATATTAGGAAATTTCTATAATATTTTGAAAACTTCCTCTAGGTTTGCGTCAAATTGAAAGCGCGATTTTCAAACTATAGGCTTGCCAAATAATACGTTTTCTGAACCGAAAGCGAAAGGATTTTTTTCTAGTAGAAGTGGATAGAATTTTATAAAATGCATACCTATTTTTGCGCGTGCGTAAGCTGTAGTTTTGGATGAAATTTGATAAAATTGATATGGGACCACCTAGGCACCTATCTGCATAATCTCTAGAAATTTCATGAAAATCGGATGAACGGTACTAGGTGATATGCCCGTCACAACAATTTAACTACAGACAGACTGACAGACAGACACCGAACCAAACTTTATGTCTGAAACGTAAAACACGAGTGGAAATTTTCGATTTTGAGCAGAACATTTTTTTTAACCGCTCGCACGAACACAATACTTCCCTACCTTCGGTAGTGAGAAAGCAATATCTGATGCGGTATATGCATTACATAACAATCACTTACGGTATTATAAATCCATTTTGTCGCTGTTAGGTGCGATGAATTTTGATGAATGAGGTATCAAACAAAAATAAATTTCATGGAAAAATGGCGACTCATAATTTAAAAACTAAAAAATGAGGGTATGCACATCAGTTATAAACATAGATAACAAAATTTTTGTCTTATTTATTTTATGCCACTGTTATTATTATAATTATAAACTTCTTCGTTGGACGTTTAGAATCTCAAGTGTTTCCTTTTTCTATTTATCATACTAAAATTAAAATACATTCAGTTATACAAGTATAATCTCTACTTGAAAAAAAAAAATCTCTTTTTAGTATTAGTGATGGACACTTCAAACTCCAATTGTTCAAGTAATTAACATGGGGTCGGTACCAGTAATGGGTATACTTCAGAAAAATTCTAAATTTTTATTTAACTTTAAAAATAAGGATAAAGATAAGATAACATTAATGTTCAAATTACTTTTAGCAAAACTGTTAGTTGGAAGGTATGTGTATATATCCATTATCTCTGTTAGTTTAGTAAGTGAGTTTCAAAAATAAATAATCATTCATCTGATTCTTCAGGCGACGAAATAATAATTCTGGCTTGTACAATAAAAAGAAGACGAAGAGAAAGAAGAAATCGTTTATGGGAGCTTCCATAACGGAATAATACTGAAGATTATAGGCCTGTTATGGTGTCTCAGCAATTACTGAACCATCCAGTAATGTTTTAGTCGCAATAAAAAAATGGAGATTTTTTAACGAGTTATTGGATCTCATGGAACGGTCACTGAGTTGCCAAAAATTCTGTATTAGACTTTTATAATGTTATATTTCTTTTCCCTATTTTCTGAGGTAGTTGTTTATTCTGAATAACATCTTTTCCCATTTGTGTGATTCAGTATTGTTTTTAATTGAATTGTACTAAAATTTGTTGATTAATATTTTTGAATACAAATTTTCTTTTATAATCCCCACATATATTATTACAGTAAGGCTCAAAATCGGTTTTGTACCAAATATAAGCTCATATGATGCTCAAATACCATCAATGGGGTATCGTTGGATTCGAAATTTCATGGGGGATTAGCGAATCATATTCTCCACTTTTGTTTTTCTTTCTAAAATAAATAAAGTCGATACAAACGTTTTGCTAGGCTTTATTACTGTAACGGTAGTAGATCTGTAGATCGAAGATTTTGATGCGTACAGCCGGAACTATCGGATTCTGAGTTTTTAAGCCCAAAAACGTACTATTTTCGAGATAACGCAAGGCATACGGTTTGCATCCTCACAACCTCACATTATTTGTAGTATTGTCATTGAATACATGTCTCATTTCGTCGACTTGAGGTCTCTATGATCGAGAGAGGAGGAGTTCATATTATTTATCGATGGTCTTTTTGATCGGCAAGCCATATCATCGTCAATTCTTCACCAAATCTCAAGATTGAGCCACCAATTTCGAAGGCTTCCTTCTCCTTCGAATCCTTCCTGGCATTTGATAACAATATGCTGTACAATTTTTTCGCACGGGCTTACTAGTTTTATATATTTCTTGTTTGACTGATTCCAATTTTGTTGGTCTGTGTTATGTTAGGTCTTGTAACTAATTCTTTAGTTACATTTTTGTTATTCATTGGTTGGGCAGAGTAATATTTGAGTTATACTATTATTTTTTGTTCCTTTTTTGTCCATTTAATAATTTTTTAAAAAATAATTAAATAACTTTAAGTATCTAATGCAAACGGTGATGACAAACCAAATATATAAACTTTAGAAGTGAAAAAAATTATTGTTTTCTTATAGTCTTTTCCATTTTTTTTAAACATTTATCTTATACCAATTAAAAAGTTCTAAAAAGAAACCCGTTACATTTCCCCCAATCAGATACAGATAATGGGACCAGTATCGTCTTAATAATGAAGAAGTAACCACTCAAAAGACTTTGGTGGTTCTTCGTCAGTCCTGAAGATGACTTAATTAATTCGAAACGTGCCTCTAATTAAAGAGCTCTGATCAGAGGCGCATACAGTTCTAAGGGAGAACTTGGGACTTGTGTTCCAAGTGAGGTTTATCAGTAATCTTGAATTAATTCGAACTTACCTACTATCCAGTATTGGTCTGAATGAGGTACTGTTAATCACTTATTAATCTTGAATTTCATTCCAGAATGTCCCTATTCTTTTAGGACCGACAAGAAAAAAGAATTATTGAGAAAATTGGTACGAGACTATAGACTCGATTTCCTCTTACTCAAGAGTAAATCGAACCGTAATAAAATAAAATTAATATACAATTATTTTGATATCAAACATTATCTATCAATTTTCAACCGATGAAAATACATAAAAAAGTTTATTAAATATTTTTTACTTATCTCATTCTTTTGCATCAAAGTGGTTTCTCAAAGAGAATTCTATACGTGAGTCAGAATGACAGCTCGAGTGATTATTGAAATTCTGATTGATCGTATTTGAAAATAAATAATTAAAAGTTACAAAATATTAATTTTAAAAAAATATATAAAAGGCGAGAAAACTAAACGGAAGTCCTATATGCGTATATACTTCTGTCTTCAAATAAAAAAAAAAATAATAATTTTTATAATAATATGAAGCTGAATAAAACTAATAGAAATAGAAGAATATTTTCAAATTTTAATGATAAAACATAATTTAACTGTTTTGTACGATGATAATTAGCCATTTTTCTATCATTTTAAAACATATCACTACTGTTAGTGCAAAAGGTCGTATGTAACAATTTTCCATGTTTATTCTATATGTGTTAAATGTGGAATTATTGCAACTGCAATAAGTAGTCTACAACGAAGGAGAATAGGTAAATAAATATGAAATTATAACTTATAAATCATAAAAAAATAAGCAGTTGTTATATATGTCTTTAAAAAAAAAAATAAAAGATTTTTACATACGGCCTTCTAAAGTAACAGTAGTGCTATTTAATATTTAAGTAATATTTTCCCTTTAATTTTTTAGATAGTTGGAATTTACGTTTTTATAACTTTTACGTTTTTAATACTTTTTTTTCATTATTTAAGATGGGTTCATTATGAATACTAATTAATTTTTCAATTAATTACTTTACTCGATTAAAAATTCAAAATATTTTTTGTAAATTACGATAATAATTTTTAAAAAAATTTAATTTATCTAGAATATATTTACAATTGCAGTTTTATGAAGGAAATAATAATTACGAAGGAAATAATGGATATACCTTCTCGCCTTTTATTTTATGCTCGATAAAAATGACGGTAAAAATTTCTGTTTAATTTTCTATTACAACACATTTTAAAAAATGTATATTTATAAAAAAAGTTTTATGAAGGAAATAATGGATATGTTTTCTTATATTTTATTTTATACTGAATAAAATCTAAAATATTTTTTTTTTAAATTTTATTCTCTAGAAAATTAAAAAACAACAACATATATATATATATATATATATATATATATATATATATATATATATATATACAATCATGGTTCCATGAAGGAAATAATAATCATACTCTAATTAAAGAAGATATAATTGCAATTTATATGTCTAGAAAGCAACAGAAGTTCAGTATTTCATATCAATATAAAAATAATACAGTCAAAATAATCGTAAAACAATTCTAAACTTCATTCATAAAAATATAACCTTGCATTGCATTCGTCAGCAAAACTTATGTACGAGGTACGAGGCGTCATAACATTACGTCATAACCTCGTACAAATACGAGGATCCTCGTACAAACGGCAACACTGCTCAGCAAGTGTTTTCATGTCATTATATCCATGTGTTCAAATTTACTAGATGTATTTATTTAATACAGCTGTAAATATCATTAAGAAATAATAAAAAAAAAAAATCAAAAATCTTAAGACTGTCATTCCTGATTGATCTTGCAAGGTCCACTTAAAAGAGTCTTCAATTTCGTATTTAATTTAAAATGTTGTTAAAAAACTTTTGTTATTGATTATAACGAGTCTTTATTTTGCTATAAACGCAGTTCATCTTACACTTTCACATTATAAGTTGTGTTTTTAAGTAGGATTATTAACGCTATACGACCATATTGAAAATGCCTGTTTAAATAACAACTTTGATTTTGTTATAGTCATACTAATTTAACTTAATTATTATAATCTGTATCAAGTTCCATTTATCTTTTCCAAGTTTTACCTACTTAGAACTTAAAATGTTGATGTAAGAAGTTGACTAACATGCTTTGCTTACTTACCCTAATGGGAGCGTCGCTGCCTCCCCAGCCACCCATCTGCAATTAAAAAGAAAATTAAATAATATTTTAAAATTATATATATATATATATATATATATATATATATATATATAATTACTTAATAATAAATTACTTAAAAATAACACAAATTGCAAACTAAAACTATTATTTCTGAAAATGATCATATAATGTAGGTTGAGAAAGAACAACATGTCCATTTTTTTATTGTATGATTTTGTAACCAAGAAATGTTAATAGCTTAAAGCTATGGATCATTGGCTCCCCTGAACAAATACGAAAATGGACATGGTCTTATTTACCTCCGGAATACTGATATAGTAATTATTAGCTCGATAAATATATGTATATATGATATCTAAACAATAATCCTATCAACTTCTATCCTACCACCAAAAACATAAAATAACCTTAAATTAAATTCTTCTGAGTTTTTAGCACCTGACTTTATTTTATTTTTTTGGTATTAATCTTTTTATTGAGTTATAATAAATTTTACCACACTTAAGGCTACTGAGTTTTAAAGCATTAAGGCACATTCATACCATTTTTACAATATAATAAAAAAAAAATTAAATGCATTAAAATAGATACATAAAATATAATAATGTATATATAACAAAGATAAAAAACCATAACAAAAACAATGAAATATAGCTTGTAGTGAAATAATGCAGACAATTTTTAACGAAAAAAAATATATTAATGATAATAAATTATTAGAAATGAGTAAATAGAAAAAAAAAAAAACGAAAACAACTGACAGTCAAACTTAATTACAATATTTACAATCAGCCGAGGGAGCTCCGAATCCAGCCCTTTCCCCCACGTTTAGAGGACAAGGCTAGGCCCTAAGAGATCCCAGCGCTTCTCTCTTAAAGTCCAGTGGAGACTAAGAGAGAGCACTACAGCCACAGACGCTCATGACTTGAGTGGGGAAGCTGGCCAGTGCCAGAACGCCAATCGCATATTTACAAAAAATCTCGAGGCCACTGCCGTTTACACTTTCAATGAGAATTATAGGGATGACTGGAAATGGATAAGCATTGTACTAAGGGATTAAGGTGCTTTGTACTAAGATGGTGGATTAGGTTTAAGTGAAAAATTGAGAATCGGGATGAAATAACATAAAGGACATAAGGGATGTTAAGGTCATGATGTAAGGTTTTGTTTGTGACATAATAAGGAGCATTGGCTATTATACGGAGGACTTTAGACTGGAAGGATTGGATGCGTTTGATGTTCGAAAATTTAGTTGTCCTCCACAGTTCAAGTCCGTAAGCATCTAATTAAAGTTTGCAGATCTATAGATTTAAAACGCCACGATTTCGAAAATTTTCATAAATAAACAACTTTTAGATTACAATGAAACGAAGTCCTAGGCGTATATTAATAATCTGATAAAAAAATACCACGGATTAGAATTGGATAGATAATCTGCGTCTGATATTTAGAATTACTTATTTATTAGTATTTGGGAGATTTGAAGTTTTGTTTCTTATATGAACCATAACAATGTTATTACTATTATTGTTTTTTTATCCTTTTTAATTTTTTTATTAATTATTTCTATGAAGGCCAGTAAATTAGTGTCAATTTAAGACTTTACTCCGACCTATAATATTACAGATTTTATCCCTTAATTAGCCGAGGTAAGGATAATGACGAAGAGAGGACGACCATAAAGAAATAAGAAGACAGATTTGATCCCCTTTGTCCCGGAGTTGAGCCCCGCTAGGGAAGGCTCAACATTATGTAATATCCGAGCAGGGGAACACTGACTCTAATCAAGTCGATAATTAGCTTCCCCTTCCTCCAGGAGCAACAGGTCAGTCTTTTATAGGTCCTTAGTGTACTGATCCTCCGATAATTACGGGGATCTTCTGGGTCTGAAGAATGGCGAGAGCTAATAACCGCTGGTGTTCAACAGTGTTTAGGATCATAAAGAACGTTAAGGAATTATTAATTATTTTAAAAGAATATCTCCATAATTAAAAAAATATATATATATTTCAAAATATCTGGGAAGGCGATTCCAACAGAATTTTGGGCATTGACACGGTATGTGTATTTAATACCTTATATTTCTACTATATATTTATAGGTATATATGTATATATATATTTACAAATTTTCTTCAATAGACCTTTGAGTATTATATTATAACATAATAATTTAATTGGGAATGAAATACCAAGCCATCCAAAAACATACAGAAGGAGACAGAAAAGCAAGTTTACATGAAACAGCTCATATACTAAACTAGGAACTATCGACTCTTTCATTTAACGTAAAGCCTTACAGTTAGTAACCATTTTAAGCTAAAATATAAATTAAAGAGATAAAATTTGACGGTTCATTTAACGGAAGAACATACGGTTGAAGTTTTGATATGATGTCAAAAACATGTTTCTAAAAAAAAGAATTCATCTAGACTGACAATGTATTCGGTTACGTTTTGAAAACTGATCCGTCTAAGTCATCAAATTAGGTCAGTCGGATGGTACTTGAATGAGGAAAAAATTCAAATAGTCGGTTTATCTTCGATTTTTTATGTTTTTCGAGATTCCGAATCTCAATTTGATTTTGAATAAGTAAGTTGAATGTAAAATAAGCGAGCAGTAGACATGTGCCAATTGGACAAAGTTCGGCATTGAGATTTTTTAAATATGTACATATAAGTTTTTTTCCTATCTATTTTTATTTTCAAATGTTTGTAATTGATATATTGTATATGAGAAGGAGTTAGTCGGGGGAGCTGTCAAATAAATACTAAATTAAAATATATTAATTATTTTAATTTTTGCCGACGTTTTGACCCACTTTGCAGGTCTTCTTCAGGGCGTAGGATGTAGCACTGCGGGAGGCCAACCGAATATTTCACCGCTCCCCCGAATAACTCCTTCTCATATTATATCAACGGTCAACCATCTCTACATCATTATGGATATATTGTATAGTCGTAGGTTAATGTTTAGTTCTATAATAATTTTATATTCTTTTCTTTGGTTATTAAAGTTAATTGTATTTTCTTTGTTTTCTTATGAATCTAATTTCTTGTTCATAATTTTCATTTCCTTTAACAGTTATTTAAATTAATAGAAATAAGTAAGATCATCATTAGTATTAATAATAGCCAGTTTTATTTTCTTCTTTTTCTTCAGTTTGTTTTCACGTTTTATGTATATATTATATTGTTTTTTTTTTTATGTTTAATAAGGAATTGTAAAGCCCTCTTCGAGGGATTAGGGAAAGTCATTATTAACCAAGTAAGACGGTTCGATAGGTTATGGGTTAATTAACATATGTTTTTAAATCCACAGGTACCGAGTTCGTAGCTCACTCCGCTTCAAAATCTTTTTTTTTTTTGTTTAAATTAAATGTATTTATTTATTTTTATTTTTATGGTTTTCGCTATTTTCCAAATTCAACCAATTAAATAGCGTGGCGCCTGTTAGATAATTATTAATATTCAATTTACTTCATTATCTTTTTTATTTTTTTTTTTATTTTGCGAACCCTGCCGTCTCCACTGAGCATCCGGCAAGTTTGTTGTGGAAACAATTTTTCAAAGTTAAAGACCGTAACAAATTGATTTTCAATTAAAGCTTATTAAACAAGAAAGTTTTTATAAAAGTGGAGTATCTGTGGTAAATTGTAGGATGATAAACATAAACAAGAATAATCCATAATTTCAAGCAAATTAGCGCAGTTTTTCCACTCAAAAGTCAACTTTAAATAGCTTTGATAAAGATAAACTCTACTTGTATTTAAAGACAGTTTTGTCTAGTTTACCTTGAAGAAAGTTTAGATTAACTAAATTTTATAATTTTCTGTTATCTCTTCCTAAGAAGGAGAAAATATTAGTACAGACCCTTTTTAATCAAACTATTAAGATACGACTGAAACTTCGTAAATAGTTTTATCTCATTGTAACTTACAAATATTTTATTTACAAAAATTCTCGGAATTAGGGCGTTTTCAATGTGGAGGTCACCCAACATTTATTGGGGAGTAGGTCACGCCAAACGGCTCAATATATTTGTCTCAGTATAAATTTTTTTCCAGACTTTGGGCTTAATTTATCTTACGATTCAAGTGGAAAGGAAATGGGTATTTACGAGTTTTTAGTACCTAATTAAATGGACAAAGTTTCCGGACCTTCAGATTAAAAATGTTCCAGTTTCGAGAATTTAAGTAAATATAATATTTGTAGATTACGATGTGATGAAGCTATTCACGAAGTTTCAGCCAGATGTTAATAATTTGATAAAAAGGGGTCTGTACCACGGACTATATGACAAACTAAAGAAAACATTAAATTGAACTTAACTCATTTTTCTACCTAGGACTCCACCTGGACAAACATCCAACTTGGAATCCTCATAACAGACTGAAACGACAAGAAACAGCCCGACGTTTCCGACTACTTCAAGACTTACTGGACAAACACTGTAACCTTCCAATTAATTACAAAAGACTCATTTACATGACTATAATAAGGTCTATTTGGATTTACGGAGTTGAGCTATGGGGCTCCACCAAACCTTCAAATTCCTTTCGTATCCAATCCTTACAATCCAAAATCCTTCGTAAAATCCTCAATGCTCCTTACTTTGTTACAGATACAATCATCCATAACGACCTTAATGTTCCTTATGTATCAGATTTGGCCCAATCCAGATATCTGTCCTTCCATAATAAACTTCATAACTATCCCAACCCTCTTGTCTCTAACCTTGCTGCCTATTCAATTCCTGATAACCCTCCAAGGCGTCTGAAAAGATGGCCACGTTATCTCCTAATATAGACATATTATTAGAGTGCTACCAATGGGTAGTTTCTCAACATGT
Source organism: Nezara viridula (assembly GCA_928085145.1). Classification (NCBI taxonomy): domain Eukaryota; kingdom Metazoa; phylum Arthropoda; class Insecta; order Hemiptera; family Pentatomidae; genus Nezara; species Nezara viridula. Next base: position 169,613,940 of record OV725079.1, read on the forward strand.
GTTTCATGTGCGAATTTACTAGATGTTTTTTTTTTGTATACAGTTGTAAATATCATACAAATAAATAAAATAAAATAATAAAAGACTCAATTTTCTTTCGGAATTGGAGCATGAATGAAATGTACTTTTTTGATGGACATTCCGGAAGTCATTGATGAAGTTTCGGCGGATGTTAATATATTGGTAATAGGAAGTTACACGATGTAATTAAGGATCATAAAAGCTCAAATTATAAGAATTACTCTTGAGTAAGGCGGAGGTGGTCTCTTAGAAGCCAGGACTAAGGTCCTGCCTTGGTAGACCTCTTCAGGATAAAGCTAAGAGGATTAGCTCCAGCCCTCCACGGCCGGATATCCGGCAATACATTTACTCCAGATTCTGAGGGTTTAGGTTTGAGGGGGGGGGATTTTTATCCTCTTAAGTAGTGTCGACATTGTGACATTTTGACGCGCTCCAGCTAAAATTGTATCGGTAGTTCAACTAATTTGTGAAGGATAATAATGAGATTAATTATAAAACAGGTTTTAATAACAGTTAATTTTATTATTCTGCTAATTTATACTATATTCTGTGTATTCTTTTATTTTTCACTATTAAGCAACCGGTTCGGTCTTTTATCAGACCTTCATCAGGCTAGGTAAAAAAATAAAATAATAAAATTAACAACAACAATTAAAACTTTTGTAAATAATAAAACCTAATTTAAAATTCATCCTACAGACCCATTAGCCTCCTTCTCATATGCTCTAAAGTTTTTGAAAAATTAATATACAAAAGACTTGTTGACATATTGACTGACCAACAGGTAATACCTGGAATTCGGCTTTCGCACATTCCATTCGACGACACATCTATTGCACAGAGTTACAGACTACATTGCTGGAGCTTTAGAACAAAAACTATATGCAACTGGAGTATTTTTAGATGTTGCTCAGGCGTTTGATAGAGTCTGGCACCAGGGTCTTCTGTTTAAACTTAAGACTATACTTCCATACACGTACTATCTTATCCTTCAATCTTTCCTCTTCGACATATTCTTTTTACTTCGGCAGGGCTCGGAAGTGTCTTCAGTCCGTCCAATCTTGGCAGGAGTTCTCCAAGGTTCAATACTAGCCCCTCTACTTTACGTTATATACACTTACGATATACCTATTGACGATGAGATCTTGACAGCTACAGACGATACAACAATCCTCACAAAACATCAAGACCCTACACAGGCCTCACTAACTCTACAACATAATTTTCTTAAACTACAAGATTGGTTCACACTATGGAAAATTCGACTTAATCTTAACAAATCCAAACATATAACATTTACTCTTCGAAAAAACACCTGTCCTCCAGTTTATATTGACAACAATCAAATTTTTCAAACGGACACGGTACTTTACCTTGGACTCATCTTCGACAGAAGGATGACATGAGGCCCACATGTTAAAATGAAACGTATGACACTTAACAAACGACTCAAACTACTTTACTCTCTTTTTGCCAAATTTTCAAAACTAAAACTAAAACAGAAACTGAAAACATATACATACTTACTTAAGCCAATATGGACATACTTATTACAAATATACGGCATCGCTAAAAAGACCCACCTACAAAAACTTCAAACGTTCCAATCAAAATTATTGCGACTCATAACAAAAGTACCTTGGTACGTGACCAACAAAACTCTACACACTGACCTCCACTTTCCAACAGTTGACCAACATATAACGGCCCTTTATCAAAGATTTTACACAAATTTAAATGGACTTAATAACAGACTTATAAGAGACATGGCCACAGCTGACATACCTCAGAACATGAGCAGGAGACTAAAAAGGCGTTGGATGAGGGATCTCCTTCCTTAGACAACCTAAGTAATTGGAACAAGTTAGGGAAGAGGTACTGCTGAGTACTTTCCTTCCCCATGCCTGTCATGTAATTATATCATGTATCGCCATCACATTTGCTGATTGTCAACTTATTGTTGACAGGCGCAAATACACATTTTATAGACAAAAAAAAAATTAACAATTTAAAATCCAATCTTAATAAATTAATTAATAAAAATGGTAATCACCTAACTGATGGTGATCATCCTCTACTGCATTTCTAATGAGGACTAAATAATAAAAATAAAACTATTGACCTGATGGGCTATCCCTACCCCTACGTATTGTTTTTACTATCCGCAACTAATTTTATGAGTTCAGAATCCTGAAATTGAGTACTTTCTGCATTCAAGCATATTAGGTAATTTTTTATAATCCTTTTCTTAATTTCTAATTTATCAAAAAAGTCCATTCTTTTCCCTTTCGAATGAACAGTTTTACCTTACTACTTTTTTTTTGTGTGTGAACAATTTAAAAAATGATGCATGGTCTGGACCAGAGAAGTGTTCTTTTATTCTGTTTTTTACTTCCTTTACCGCCTGCCCGATATAAACGGCAGAACACGAACATTCTATCGAGCCCCACTCTTATTTAAAGGATCAACTAGATCTTTAGTCCTGGAGACCATGTTTTTTAAACTTGTAAAAGGTGTAAGGACCAATTTTTTTTTTGTCTCTTTTAAAAATACTATTAATTTTATAAGTATCAGGACGTATACATGTAATTGTTCTGAAATCATCAATATTATTATATTGTAGACTGTTATAACTTGCGTATTCAAATTTTTGTCTTTTAATTTTCCTTAATATTTTTTCAATAATATCTGCGGTATACTCATTATTTCATGAAATATGAAAAATTATTGCTTTTTCTTTGTTAATTTTGTTGAGGGATAAAGGTATTTTTGTAACCTATTAGCTAGTCAGTAAAAAGTGCTGAGTTTTTGAGACCAAGGGTGGCAAAAAGTATTATCATGTCTGTAGTTGTCGGATTCCTGTAAATGTCAAATGGCAATGAATTATTGTCAATTGAAATTTACAAGTCAAGAATGCTAATTTTATTTGGACCTATTTCTATTGTGAATTTTCTATTGATATGTATATCTATATAAATAAAATAAAGATTTTGTCTGTACATTGAATAGAATCAAACCGTTTTATGATATCTTGCCGTTTCATACATTGCAGACACCAAATCCACTTTTAAAAAAAATTTGTCTGTCTGTATGTCCGCATTGCAATGAAATTTTATCAGGGGTAAGCTCGGCAATGGCTAATGGTAGACTTTTGAAATTTTAATCTTATATTTAGGTTTTCTTGACTTAAAATATAGGCTTTAAATAAAAACAAAATATTAATTAGAACCAAAGTTATGAATTCTTGAGTAATTTGTCTAGAGATCCCGTTTAGGTAGTTACTTACTTCGCTTCCCATCCCAACCTACTCTATCGCGAGTGACATTTAAAAGTTGTACTTTTGAAAAAAATATTTGTAAAGTGAAATTATTAATTGTAAAGTGAAAAAATTATCATAACTCAACGGGAAAAATCCGGAATACCGAATAAACTCAGCAGAGTTTAAAGAAGTATAGAGACTACAACTCTTTTTGATTAATTAATCGACTCCACAATCTCCTTGACAAATTTTAATGGATTGGTAGTCGGTCGGTTTAGTTGTGCAGTACCTAAACAAATAGCCGAATAACAAAGTTTTTGTTATGACTATTGCGAAACCTTGACTTCCATAAGCCTCTCCATAAAAGATTTCAAAACAACCCCCCCCCCCTCTCCTCCCGACCTAATTTTATGAAATTGAATTGAGACCCTCCCCTCCATAGTACAAAATCCATCTCAAAAAAAGATTCCCAAATTTTAACTATACACCGGTGAACGATAGGAACATCAGTTATTAATATTTGTAATAAATTTATTTAATTCGTCTAATTTATTTAATCTTCCCTTTCCACATACTCAAAACATCGTCAGGATATCTGAATCAGTGTCTAACATGTGTTTTAAAAACCTCAATAGAGAATATGTTTTTTTTCTAGACTGTCCGTTAACAGCTCAGCACTCAGTGGGAATAATGAAGAGCCCATCGGCAAAGCGCCCATTTTTTAAAATTTGTTAATAAATTTAAAAAAGCGCTGCAAATTATTTCACAGTGGTTTATTATTTCCAAACAATTATACATCCAAAGTAACATTACCTTCCTAGTTACAAAGAAAAATAAATAACAGGTGATTCCAATTATTATACTAAACTTTTTTTTTATCATTAATAATATGCTAAAAAAAATAGCATTACTTCAGTAACACATTCAAAATTTAAAAACCAAACAATGGATATAACATTTGGAGTAGAACATATGAAAAACAAATAAAACAGAGACCATATATTTGTCCCTAATGGTCCAATTTTAACGATTTTTTTTTTTTTTTAGGAAATTCCGTAAACTTTTAAAAAACCATATACAATATCGACAAAAAAGTGTAAACTTTTTGAGTTATTCGGAATTTAATTTTACCATCCCTCGTAACTTTATTTCCAGCTTCTTTTCGTTGAAGTATGTTATATAGGTAAATTTGAAGGACGTCGAGAAAATGACTAGGTGAAGTTTCGTTGAAATCGGTACATTCGTTTAGGCACTACAGTCTATAGCCACGCAGGTCCAGCCGCCGTTTTGAAAGTAAAAGGCGGATAATAAAATCGATGAAGGAGGATCATCCTCGGGTGGCCTCTGATTTTATATACAAATTAGAAAAAAATCAGTCCAGTAGTTTGGGAGAAAACGCGCGGACGGCGGAAGGACAAAAATTTTTTTATTCTTTTTTCGAATTCTACGCATCCGGAAACGTGAAACCTCAAATTTTGAGAGTTTTTGAATTTTTTAGTCGATCACAATGGTTGATTATTGAAAATATTAAACAAAAAGGTTGTTTAAAACACAATGAGAGGAGAGCCATTATATCTTTACATAAAAATGGATTAATTTTACTTTTATATAATTTTCTTTACATGATGAATTTATATAATTCATATAGTTTTTCGCATTATATTGAAGGAACGCTACTAAACAAATTTACAACTTTAAAGCTTACCAGAATAAATAAGTTTGAAATCGGAATATCTTTTATGATGTCAATTAATTCTATTGAATTTTTTATTTTTGAAGTTAATCAAGTTTCTATTTTTTTCTCGTTAATTTGAAGCAGGGGCTACCCGCTAAATTAGTGCGGGAAAAAAAACAATTTTATTTTTGTTTTTTAGTCCTCATTTGACGAACAGTAGAGGTGAACCACCATCAGTTAGGTGATTACCATTTTTATTTATTAATTTATTACGATTGTATTTTAAATTATGTTTTATTTTCATATATGCCAGAAAAAATAATTTATTTTTTTATAGTCAAAATAAAAATATATTGGATATGAAAATACTATAAGGAGACATTTCTTTCTAAGGGTTTCATATCACCTTCATCAATACCATAGAACCCATAGCAGTTCTCTAGAGTTGACAATAAAACATATATCAGAACTTCCATATATATATCAGAATATCGTAAATATAAGGAGGGAAGTCCTATATAGAAAAGGGGGAGGGGAGGCTATACGGCCATTTCGAGAGGGCACAAGTATTGGACATCGTAAAATTTCTTCGGCAAAAACTCGGCAAGTAGTCCTTTCCCAGGGTCCTAGAGTTGAACTTTTAAATAACTCGGAGGAATTTAGATCTCCGGGACTTTTTGCCTTTATAAACATATCATAGAGGCCCTGGGCTCTCTCAGTTGATGAATGGCCCATTTAAGAGTTGGCCACCTTCATAAAGTCAGCGGAATTATGCGGTGGTGTTTTATCGTTTCTATCTCGTCCCGGAGTTTCCTCTTTATGGCGATAGTTGTAGTTTTATGGTAATATAATAGACCGAGTCGGAATGTATTTCCGCTCCTCCATTCAGAAGGCTCTATTTCCGCCAGCTTCCGGAGAGAAAAAAAAATACCTTTATTCTTTCACTTTGACTAAAAGGAAGTATTTCATTTCAAAATATTTTATTTGAAATGTTTGTATTGACTTATAATTTCATTTTTTTTATTTGCTGTTTTTTAACGTCGGATCGACTGCCAAGGTCATTAGCGACGATCGTTCTTCTTAAATATAACTTATCAATTTTATTTTTCGAATGTACTTCAGCGTTTTGTCAATACCAGTGTTTTCCTTGTCTTCAATTTGGAGGTCGATTTGCTGTTTTCGGAACTTTTTGCACTGGAATATGTGTTCAACTGTCACATTAGTATTTTCACATGCCTCGCATGTTGGTCGATGTAGGCCAAGAAGTAGGTGGAGATGGGTCAGTTTGGTATGTCCAATCCTGAGCCTGCTTATTATAGAGCATTCTTTTGATGTTAAGTGTTTTGGAGGATACCAAGCTCTATTTTCGTCTTTGGTCAGATGAAGGTGATTTCACGGCAGTAATCTCCATTGTGCATTCCAACTGTCGTTCACTTTCTTTGAAATTTCTCTTCTCCATTTGTTGAGAAACATCGATCCTAAAACAGGTGAATCTGTGCTTTTGGCGGCTTCCTTTGCTCCCTGATCGGCTCGTTCATTGCCAATTATGCCAATGTGTGAGGGTACCCAAAACAATATTATTTTTTGACTATTTTTATTTAGTTTCATGTTCATTAGCTGAATTTTTTTGTGCAATGTGTTACATGTCCATGCATTTTGCAGTCCCTTGATTACAGATAAGGAATCGGTCACAATTACTGATTTCTCAATATTGGTGTCGATTACGTATTCAAATGCCTTGAGAATCGCCCACGTTTCACTTGTAAAAATTGAATTATTGTTATTTAATTTCCATTTTTTTTATATTGTTTTCGGTTACTATACAGCATCCTACACCTTTCTCTGATTTTGAACTGTCCGTAAAAATTATGTCATGATTATGGAATAATTTATGGACAATTTCATGATACCTATATCTAATTTCTTCTGGGGTAGTGTTGTTTGGAAGATGGTTCAGTCCTACTTCATTTTTGATTGGTGGAATTGTCCACGGAGGGGTGTCTCCTATTTTCTGAGGTATAATATTTATATGCGTTGGAATTTCATACTCAGTGGAGTATTGCTCAATTCGACTTTTAAGTATTTCACCTTTATACAGAATATCAAAATTATTGTGCTCTGGTATTTCTTTTATTTATTATTTGAAATTAATATATTTGTTCTGTTTCATTTTTGTAAGATTTTATCGATTAATTATAAAATATCAAGTGTCATGGCCGCAACTGAAGTTCAATATACTGAATGTTATCTGGTTATTATCTCAAATCCTGTTCTCCAACTTTGTAAACAGTGAGTTTATAAACAGTTTAATATTTTTACGTTGCATTCAGTGAGGTGATTGAGTTTTTACGAACAATTAGCAACATTAAATTGGTGCTAGTTTGCTAGAGATAATGTTATGTTGATAATGTCCAACACGGCGGGAAACTCACCCAATAAGAAAACAAATTCCACTAAAACAAAGAAATCAAAATAAGCAATCAAAAACTAGCAATAATAAAGATTCAACTATGAATCGTTACACTAAACCATATACTAGCACATCCAGGAACAATTCTGTTGCAGCCAATAATAAGTAATGAAATCACTGAACCTAGGCCATAACCAAGGATTGGATTTTTATGCAGTAAAAACCCATAGAATAAAAAAAAAAACATGAAAAATACAGTAACTAATCTTTAAACATGTTAAACTTAATAATTACTTGATTACTATTCTGCCAGTAATATATTTAAATATATTGATGTGCCTATAAAAACTTTTAAAATAAAAAAAAAAACTATGAAGGGAATTAAAAGCTACAATAATTTCATCTTTTTTTTTTTTAATATCTAAACTAAACAATAAAATAAATAAAGATGTTAATTCAAAATTACAAAACTATTCTATCAAAAATAAATGTCTAATTCAAGTGCTCTTCCAAATTAATGTGTTTCTCACCATAAAGAAATTAAATTATATTGTGTTTAAATATTGGAATAAATCCACAAAAATAAAAAAAATCTTGGGGGAACGATTGTGTATCATTGGCACTTTGTAAATATAAAAATATTCCAATTAAAAAAAAGTTCCAATATTAGCACATTATAATTTAATAATTGTAATTTGTAATTTTAGCGATAAACTTCTGTTGCTCAGATTTAATTAATGTTTTAATATCTAAAAATTTTTTAGTAATAAATTTAACATTAGTCAATTTTACTTTCACGAGAGAAAATTAGAACGAATTTCTTACGAAGGTTGAGGGGATTCATTGTACAAACATAAATTTCATTAATTTAATCCAATTATTTACTAAATACATTTTTGATAAAGCCAAACTTTTGAAAATATATTTGTAAATCATGATTATTAAAAACTCATTGAGTGTATCACAATATGATTAAACTATTAGATGCCAAAATTAATCACATTAAGTGCACTATGTTTTGTTTCACAGAGAGAAAATTAATCAAAATGTTTTTATAAATCGATGACTTTCTTCAACAAACCGACGATATGCATTTGTTGCTACGAAAAACAAATATTTCGTTAATAACTCTTCTTTGCTAACCCTTCCATTTTTTTTTATCTCTACAGATACAAAGTATGTCATTTGAAAATAAAGGATTTATACAGCATTTCAACTTAGACGGTAATAAAGAACTTATTCTTGTCATTTTAGTAAACATATACATATGTGACTTTTCCAAAGACAGTAAACAACAATCTGATAAAAGCTTAGTATGATGTTGACATGCGAGAAGGGGGAATGGATTTCTGGGAATCGGTGAACATCAGTGAAGAGAATTATTGAAGGGTATAGTGAAAAACATGTATAAAATATACAAATGTGGTAGATTTTGTTGTTTTGTTCATTGAAAATAAACTTACGATTGTAATCTTAAATTGTATCTTCAATGTTGCGTTTTAATTTTTATACATAAATAATTATTCATTTATATAATTTTATTTTGTTGAATTAATCATTCATTGAATTAATTGAATTAATCAAAATACGCAATTATATGCATTTATCCTGAAATATGGAAATATATGCATTTATTCTGAAATATACAAAATAAACTTTGGCTAATTTCAACACAGTGTACTTATTCGTAAAGATTTTTGATCAGCGGTTAAAAAAATCTTGGCCATAACCAATAATGCGTTAGCTACAGAAGTCTTAGTTAAGTAACCACGCCAAATGTAATTGAAATATTGAATCAAACCTGAGTAGTATTTCAAATAAAATATTTTAATATACAAAATAATTTTTTTTTGTATTAAGCAGTTTAAGAAGACAAATATACAATACATTTTTTCGAACTTGTCTTTTTTCAAAATTATAAAATACAAAAAAAGAATTTGTTCCCCTTCCAATATACCAAAATACAAAAAATGTATTTTTTTTTGTATTTGAAATGTATAAAATAAATTACCAAATTACTTTTAAGCATTGTATCAAGTCTGGTTGTTTGCATGAGAATTGTTTCATGAGAAAATCAAGCTTAGAAATTGTTTAAGATTGATTAAGTTAGATTTATAGCACAATTATCAGTGGGCATAAAATTGAATAGCTTTTTAAAAAAGATATTAACGACTGCAGGGTTTTATTATAGGAAAGGGCACAAGATTATATTTTGTTAAACCAACAAGTAATATGGACCGAAAGATGTTTAATTTTGAAAAAATACTTCGTTCTTTTCAAGTACTTTTCAGGAAAAGTATTATTAAGGATTCAAATTATATAATACCTAAGAGAATATTTAAAAAATTGATCAGGCGTCAGTTTTATTATAAATTGTTCCGAAATAATATTAACTGAATAAAATGATTAAATATCTTAAAAGTATATTAACTCTCCTCTGATTTCTTAACTCATTTTATCGCCAGAACAAACTCACTTTTATAATATATTTTTGTAAAGCGTCATTCTATGAGAAGTTTGTAATTTGTGTTTGTATCTTATTCTTTTTTAATACAAATACAATATACTTTGGTTATTTTATATTTGAAATTTTTTTTCAAAACATTTAAATGCTTTTTAATTAAAATGCAGCAAACCATTGTTAAGATTCCCTCACTCAAAGATTATCATTATTGGCATTGATGATTTTTCAATATTGAGCTATATGCTTGTTTTTGGTTTCTGCCTCTTTTTAAAACTTCTGCCTGTACCTCTCCATTTAAAAAGCAATAAAGAATGTATATTACTTATAATGGAATTATTTACCTTCCTCATATTTTTATATCTTTAAATACAAATTTAATATGGACAAAATAGTAAATTAAAAGGTCAATATTTAAACACATGTGTATTTATATTATTAAATAGGATAATATAACACAAAATCGCAAATATGTGTCTATTGTTATGATATACAAGGCATTCTAAAATTTAAAAAGGGGGAAGTTTTTCAAGTACACCCTTCATCCTACTAGCATATAGAGGATTTTTTTTTTTAGTTGTGATATAAATATATTTTATTTTAATGTTTGTTTACTTTAATTAAAATCGTAAGTGGGCACTTCAGTCCTCTCAATGTAAGTAGTGCTGCAAGGAGAATTATTTTATTTTTACCCCTCTTAAAAATTAAAATATGTTTTAAACTTTAACATTTGCCAGATTAGAATTTCTTTTTCCTCCCTTCCTTTATTTATTTGTTTTAAAATATTGAAAAAATCATCGCAAGCATCATGGAAACGTGAATTTAATAACTATAATTATTTCGTTGATTACAATTTATGTGCTAGCTAAACAATTACTAAAAGTTATAATAAGAGAAAGTATTTATAAGCAAGTCCTGCCTAGTTAAAAAACGAAAAGTCGTAAATTTGAGGTTCGTACATGCCTGGGATGTTACTTCTTCATCAAAATCCGCTAACCTGAAGTGCCACTTTATATAATTGATTTTAGACATTTTTACAATTTTCTCGAAAACAGCTCAAAACTAAATTTGATTAAATTCATTATATCGTAGTAAAATTTAGGATTTTAAAATATAATGTAGTTTATATTCTCATTTATTATCTGTAACAGGCTATAAATGCCTGATTTTCAAAAATACTTTGATTTTTTATATGTGAAATAATTAACCATTTCACATAGTCACCTGATTTTAAAAATGGATTAATTTAATGGAGAAAAATAATAGGTTAATAAAGGAGAAATAAGGGTTAGAAGATGCACGGATAAAGCCGAGAGCGCTCGACCTTATCCGATCCTCTCCCATTACCTGACAGTCTGTACAGGGCTTTCATGTTGTTAGTTTAACTTTTACATATTACTAATCCATAACTTTCTAAAATAGTTTTCAAGCGAAATGTTGTGGATCTACTAATATAAACCAAATAATATACAATATTTAATAATTTGTTAACGTTAAGTTATATTTTTTATTTTAATCAGACATTTAAAGCATGTTAGAGATCATAAATGAGAATATGACCTACATTATATTAAAAAAAACTTTAATTATACTATGATATAATGAATTTTTATCAAAACCGTTTTGAACTGTTTTTAAGAAAATTGTAAAAATGTCTAAAATCGATGATATAAAGTGGCACTTCCGGAAAGCGGATTTTGACGAAAAAATTGTTGTAACATCTTGGGTTTGTACATACCTTAATCCAACGTTTTTTAATTATACGGAACTTGGTTATTTGGACTGGGAGGATTTGAAAAGATATAATTCCGTTGAAAACTCAGATTTAAAAATTTTCACGATAGCAATACTTTTCCTTATTATATATTACATTTATAGGAAAGTGAAGATAACAAATATGCAAATCGGAACTTTTAGTAATTGTTTTGCATATCGATTGTTATAAAGGAAATAGTTATAGTTATTAAATTCACATTTCCGTGATACTTGCCATGATCTTTTTTTAAATATTTTAAAATAAATAAATCAAGGAAGGGAGAAAAAGGAAATTCTTTTCTGACACATGTTAAAGTTTAAAACATATTTTAATTTTTAAGAGTATTAACAATAATAGCTGAGCGGTTTAAGGCCTTTTTCCCTACCCTTATAGAATCCCAATATCTTCCTTCCCATCAGTTTGGTTTTCGCTCTCAACATTATACTTTCCAGAACTAGACCAAGACTAGGAAGAGGTCCTGCAGGTATTTTAAAGGTGCTTTAGAAGAAGACGTGTATAAACATTTGGAACTTAAGCCCTGTAAATTTACATCAATGGAGATAAGACTTAATTGATGACCACTTAATTATACTATGATACACCGAGTTTAATGAAAATCTTTAGAGCCGTTTTTTGAGAAAATTGCAAAAATGTGTTTCACCGTTGATATAAAGTAGTACTTTCGGTTAGAAGATTTTAAGTAAAACGTTGCTGTAACATCTAATTCATATACCTACCTTAAATACGTAATATCAGTTTTTTACGACTTTTCGTTTTTGAACTAGACTGTTCACATACACAGACACACAGACCATTTTGAGGGACTTGGTTTTTTGGATTCCAAATGCCTCAAAACGTGTATTTCCGTTGAAAATTCAAAAATATTCACGGTCGCAGTACTAAATTTCATAATTTAGGAAAGTAGAATGTTGAGAGCGAAAACCAAACTGATGAAGGAAGATATTGAGATTCTACAAGGGTAGGGAAAAAGGCCTTAAACCACTCAGCTATTATTGTTATTCCTCTTAAAAATTAAAATATGTTTTAAACTTTAACATGTGTCAGAAAAGAATTTCCTTTTTCTCCCTTCCTTTATTTATTTATTTTAAAATATTTAAAAAAAAAAATCATGGCAAGTATCACGGAAATGTGAATTTAATAACTATAACTATTTTCTTTATAACAATCTATATGCAAAACAATTACTAAAAGTTCCGATTTGAATTTTTGTTATCTTCACTTACCTATAAATGTAATATATAATAAGGAAAAGTATTGCGATCGTAAAAATTTTTAAATCTGAGTTTTCAACGGAATTATATCTTTTCAAATCCTCCCAGTCCAAATAACCAAGTTCTGTATAATTAAAAAACGTTGGATTAAGGTATGTACAAACCCAAGATGTTACAACTTTTTCGTCAAAATCCGCTAACCGGAAGTGCCACTTTATATCATTGATTTTAGACATTTTTAAATTTTCTTAAAAACAGTTCAAAACGGTTTTGATAAAAATTCATTATATAATTAATGTTTTTTTTAATATAATGTAGGTCACATTCTCATTGATGATCTCTAACATGCTTTAAATGTCTGATTAAAATTTAAAAAAATCTCTTACTATACATTACATATATAGACAAGTGAAAGTAATAATGAGAGAACTTACAAGCTTGCGGAAGTTTGAATGTATGTTAGGTGGAGGAATAGGAATTGTTTGAAGGAATTTTTGGTCTTGATTTGACCTATGGTGAAAGGTACGGGGTCCCAAAAGGAGATAGCACGCTTGACAAATTATTTGCTGGACAGATTTTACAGTATCAAAACTTTAGAAGAAATTAGGTTCCTAGGTTGATTTGTACGAAAGCAACTAGGATGGGTCGCATTAGAAACATAACTATAACAGCTGGAAGTACTTTAGTTATTATTCGGTGTTTTCCTGATCCGATAGAGTTACTAGTGGATGTTCTCAGTTACTTGAAAAGTTCTTCAACAGTTACAACTGAATTGTCTTCAACAGCTTCAAGAGCTTGGTCTAATTCAACAGGTCGGGACTTGACAAGGCAAGTCGAAAAGTTAGTGAGATCCACCTCAAAATATTTCGAACTGATTTTGTAATGTAACTACCTAATACTTCTTTTTATTTTCTACGGATGAGATATGTTATTTTAACTTTATTTTATTTGATTTATTTATTTATTTATTTATATGATATTTACAACTGCATACAAAAAATACATCTGGTAAATTCGCACATGGATATAATGATATGGAACACATGTTGAGAAACTACCCATCGATAGCACTCTAATAATATGTCTATATTAGAAGATCACGTGGCCATCTTCTTTTCAGACGCCTCGGAGGGTTATCAGGAATGGAATAGGAAGCAAGGTTAGAGACAAGAGGGTTGGGATGGTTATGAAGTTTATTATGGAAGGACAGATATCTGGATTGGGCTAAATCTGATACATAAGGAACATTGCGGTCGTTATGGATGATTTTATTTGTAACGAAGTAAGGAGCATTGAGGATTTTACGAAGGATTTTGGATTGTAAGGATTGGATACGAAAGGAATTTGAAAGTTTGGTGGAGCCCCATAGCTCAATTCCGTAAGTCCAAATAGGCCTTATTATAGTCATGTAAATGAGTCTTTTATAATTGATTGGAAGGTTAGAGCGTTTGTCTAGTAAGTGTTGAAGTAGTCGGAAACGTCGAGCTGTTTCTAGTCATTTCAGTCTGGTATGAGGATTCCAAGTTAGACGTTTGTCCAGATGGAGTCCTAGGTAACGGATTTGTTCAACAGGAATAAGTGATGTGTTGTTAATGGATACTGAAGGACAGGAAGTCATTGGTTTACGACGAAGGGTGAAGGTAATTTGATGGGATTTATTGGAATTTATTTTAATTCTCCAGTTCTGACACCATTCTTCAAGGTTTGTGATGTGGGATTGAAGGGTTTGGGATGCAGTACATGGGTCGTTATTAACTGATAGGATACATGTATCATCAGCATATGTGGTGATGACAGTGTTGGGATGTCAGCTGTATAAACTGTGTAAAGGATAGGACCTAGGATACTACCTTGAGGAACACCTGCGGACTGGGAAAAGCGGGATGTATAGACATTGTTGTGATTTACTTTGAAGTATCTATCAGTAAGGTAGGAACGGATAATGAGGAAGTATGTAGATGGCAGGAATTTTCGGAATTTGTACAGCAGTCCCGAGTGCCAAACTCTATCAAACGCCTGTTCAACGTCGAGAAAGACTCCCGTATAGTATATACCGCGCTCCAATGCAGAGGATACTACGTCTACCACACGATGGCATTGCTGTATAGTGGAATGGGAGGAGCGGAATCCAAATTGGTGAACTCTATTTTATGTATCAAATAATTAGGTTTTCTTATTACTAGCTACAGATATAATATTTACGTAGTAAAATCCAATCCAAACAGTTATGTATTAAATTAAAATACTTCGAAAGATTTTATTATAAATATAATAATCGATATAAATTATTGGTAATTAATAACAACTTTTTTGCTTCGTCACTACCGAAGATAGGGAATTATCGAATGCGAGAGGTTAAAAAAATTGTTGTGTTTAGAATGGAAAATTTCCACTCATGTTTTACGTTTTAGTCTTCAAGGATCAAATTTGGTTCGTTGTCTGTCTGTAGTCAAATCAGGCATATCACCTAGTACCGTACATCTGATTTTCATGAAATTTTCAAAGATCGCGTAGATTGTTGCCTAGATGGTCTCGTATCAATTTTATTAAATTCCGTTCAGCAAGTATGGAACTTAGGGATAGGTTAACAGATTCTTTTGGCGTTATAGACCTTTTCTATCTAATGTCACCTTAACACCTCTTCTCCATATCTACATATCTTATATTTTTGGGTATTTTTTGTCCAGGTATCTTTTTCAGTTTAATTGCATCTATGTTGATTATATCTATTCAACTTTTTTTTTTTGCCTTTCACATGGTCTTTTATTTTCTATTGAGTTATTTGTTGTGTTGAGACTTCCAGATGGATTTCTTAGAGCTACATTCCCAGCCCATCTTAACCGCTTGTCTTCATACCATGTGATTGACCAGTTTCTATCAGCAGCTCTTTATTGTTCTTTCTCCACTATCTCAGATCGCTCTGTTTATCGTGCGAAGGATTTTTCTCTCAAATCTTTCAGTACTTCTTTCTACGGTGCTGGTTAGTGTCGAATTCTCACAGCCGTATATCAAACCTGACTTTTTAATGTATGTAAACATTATAAATTAAATTAAATTAAATTTATAACAGCTGTTATATAATATAATATTAAATTATGTTATACATCTATATCAAATCACCCAGAGCCTGAAACCTACAGTTACGGATTTTCATATGTGTTTTGGTTTATAGGTATTTTCAATCGTAATCGACTAAGAAAACTATAAGCTAACTCTATTAAAATTTTGAAGTTTAACGTTTCACGATATGTTGAATACGAAATTCTAATATAAAAAAAAATTGTCGGTTATTTTTTTCGGTCTGCTTTTCTCCGAAACTAATGGGGCTATTCTTTTGAAAATTGGAATTAAAGCCAGAGGTGACCCAATTGTAGTCCACTGTAACGCCGAAACGGCTTTAACGGTTTTAATGAAACTTGTCTAAGGGGGCGGGGTGGCCGAATGGGTTAACGCCTGTGCACTGCACCGCCGTTGCCTGGCAACCGGATATATGAATCTAAGATATGAAAATAGTCACGAGTTCGCGTCCCGGTGCCAGAGGGGATTTTAAATTCCCCGCCCTCACCCTCTGGTCCGGGAAAATCTCATATAGCCTAAAAAGGCGAGGTAGGGAAGAACAGAAAAAAAAAAAAAAAATGAAACTTGTCTTACATCTTTTTGGAGCCTTTTAAATTTATCTATATATCAGACTTCTCAGAAAATGACATGAAAGCACTCAAGGTTGTTTTTTTAAAATAGTAATTGGTTATTTTAAGTTGTTTAAACAATAATAATTAATTTAAAAAATCTTAATAGAGCAAATATTTTATGGTATTTTTTTAGAAGTGATAAGGCAAGTAGTGTAGTGAAACGCAACAAAAGGTGCCCAAAATCAGTCTTGGTATTACCCTTTGCAAGACCAAACCAAGGCCGCCTAACTTTTGCAAGACCAAGACCAGAACTGTTAAAAAAAATCGATTTTTTGAACAAAAAATAGTTTCTAATACTTGGCAATCTTAGTTGCTATATGTAAATAATTGTTATAACCAATATACATTTGCATTTAACTCGTCTAAATTTGTATTCGGGCTTAGTTAGGTCTCTTCTATCTAAAAAATTACAGTAGTATCACTATAATAGTAAGCTAATAAGTAAGTGAAAGACTGTTTCGAGACTTGTGCAAGACTGAGTTTGCAAGACCAAGACTCGTCTCGGTCTTGCATTTGGGCAATACTACCCGCGACATATATTTGATATGATTTGGAAATTATAAAACATTGTTATAGGACCGATCAACTATCTTCTATATTGTGCAATCATTTATTATTTTCGAGAAAAAGATCACGAAGAAGAATAAAGACTTGAAGTTATGCCAGTAATATATTATTAACTATAAGCTAATCGTCAACTACCTGTTTGCTAATATTATATTTTTTTAATAATAAGAGAAGGTAGGAGTTCTGTGTATTCTTTTTATTATGATGAAATTAGTTATCTGTCCACACACCAACTGGTTCTTTGTAAAGAGGTCTTCAGGATCCCTATTGTTCTGTACCTTCTGAAAGCTCCTTTAGAAGTTCTGGAAAAAATCCCATTATAAGCTCTCTCATTGGCTGCTTGTTTGGTTGTTTTTCATTGGATCAGGGTTATAACAAGTTGATCTTTTGTATAACGCACAATAGCTCTTTCAGGTATTTATTTCTCGAGAGTCTAAGTTGGAAAAGCATTATTCATTGTCAGAATTTTTATGTAAAGAAATGCAATCCTATGATCCTTTTTAACATTGTTCTCCGTAAACTGATTCATTTAAAAAAAATAAATATAATGCTTTATTAGTATGCTGTTGTCCTAGAATATAGGTTAAATTAAACAAACCTGATAAGCATTTTAGGCCCATTGTGAACAATATAAAAGGAGCCATTGAGAAATCAAGCAAAACTCTAAAGAGCTCATTAGATTGTTTAAATAAAATGAACGACTATGACGTAAATAATTATTTTAAAGTAAAATGAAAAGATTGTGATTTACATCTAATAAAGGATGAGGTTCTTGTTAGTTTTGATGTCAAATCTCTTTTCATTCAGGCTCCCTTAGATTTAGCTTATAATGTAATTAATGAGAAATGGGGCACTATTAGGAGCCAAACACCTATGATGAATTGATAAATCTACATGTATTGTTTGAGACTTATATGGAACAATGGTATATTCACGTATGTAATAGGCTTTTCCGTCAGTTGATTGGTCCATCGATGGTGGAGAGGGGAGGGAAAGGGTATTAGTATTGGCGGGATCGTAATGAATAAATTAATAAAATATTTTTGTAAAAAATTAAAACCTGAACCGAAGCTGCTTTTAAAATATGTAGACAATTTTTTAATGATAATAAATAAAGATCAGATTGATAATACCCTGAATGCGTACAATAGTTTTCACAATAGCCTACAGTTCACGCATGAAATACAACTAAATAACTGTATTAGTTTTTTAGATGTCTTGATCATACTCTGTAATGGTCAACTGAAAATTAAGTAGAAAAAGAAAGATGACTGTTGTGATAATTTTTTTTTTTTTTTAGCTTTAATTTTTTATTCACACCTGTCATAATGGTAATGACAACCAGTGAATGTGAGGTCGATTGCAAAATATAATGTCATGAAAGGCATGAGGAGGATCAGTGCCCAGCGGCACCTCACTCGGCGTGATATCTACATTAGGCGAGGAGGTCCCTCATCCAGCTCCTCTTCAGTCTCCTACAGACGTTACCTGGCATATTCGTAGTGGCCATGTCATTTATAAGTGTATTAGGATGTCCTTGTAAGTTGTCATGGAATCGTTTGTAATGAGTTCGTATGTGTTCGTTAACAGTCGGCATATGGAGGTCAGTATGTAAGGTTATGTTGCTAACGTACCAAGGTGCTTTTGTAATTGTTCTGAATGTTTTTGCTTGAAAGATTTGAAGTTTGTTTAAGTGAGTCTTTTTAGCAGTTCCAAATATCTGTGATGCGTAAGTCCAAATAGGTTTTAGTAAGTAATTGTACGTGTTCAATTTCTGTCTAAGTTTTAGTTTTGAATTTTTCGAAAGAAGTGAACTCAGAATTCTTAACCTTTGATTTAACGTTTTTCGTTTCTTTGATTATATGTGGGCCCCACGTCATTTTTCTGTCAAATGTCAGACCAAGGTAGTGAACGGTGTCTGTCTGTGGAATCTGTGTATTGTCAAGGAAAACTGGAGGGCATGTTTCATGTCGAAGCGTAAATGTGATGTGCTGTGATTTGTCTTGATTTAGTCGGATTTTCCAAATTTTGAACCAGTCATGTAATCTTGTTAAATACTGTTGTAGGGTCTGTGAGGCGTATGTTGGATTTTTGTGTCTTGCTAAAATTGCTGTGTCGTCTGCATATGTCGCTGTTAAAATGTTGGGACTGCAAGGTATGTCATGGGTGTATGTGATATAGAGTAGTGGAGCGAGTACTGAACCTTGAGGTACTCCTGCTGAGATAGACCTGATGGAAGATAGTTCTGAGCCGTGTCGGACCGAGAAAAATCTATCGGAAAGGAAGGATTGTAGAATTAGATAATATGTAGGTGGGAGTATTGTCTTGAGTTTAAAGATAAGACCCTGGTGCCAAACGCTTGAGCAACATCCAGAAATACGCCAGTCGCATATACGTTCTGCTCTAGTGCTGTAGATATGTAGTCCGTTACTCTATGTACTTGGTGTACAGTTGAGTGATGTGCCCTAAATCCAAATTGATGGTCAGGTATTATTTGGGTGTTTGTTAGTATATCAACAAGTCTTTTCTTCAGTAAGCTTTCAAAAATGTGATAAAATTTTAAATCACTTATGATCAAAATTGAAATGTGATAATTTAAAGTTATTTCATGGGTAAGGCTATAAAAGTTATATTAAATTTAAGATAGTGATTATTTAAGTATTGTAAAGGAGCAAATCTTTAAAATTCTCATAAATAATTTATAGCCTGACCCACTAATTACTACTATGTGGTATAAAATATTAAAAGAAATAGCTAAACCAATAAAACTTAACGGTGAAATTAAGTTCCCTAGATACAAACCCTTAACATATATAAAACACCTTTCAGAATCCCTCTCAAAATTGTTTTTTAAATACAATATTGATTAGTAGAAAAAGGCCTTTTCAGTCTCGATAAATAATTACTTTATTTCAAATTTATCCAAATTGTCGTCTCTTCAGGCATCTTTAGGGATTTTACATATAATTTAAATTTTCATTCGCTTATAGCACTGCACCCACTTGCACACTTAAGTCAAAGAACAGAACCGCTTGTGATCTCTGAAGATGCCTGAAGGGGCGAAAATTCAGATAAATTTGAATTAAAGTAATTATTTATTGAGACTGAAAATGTCTTTTCCTACTTATACATATTATAGTCTTTTTCCCAAGATTATCTTTTACATTATACAATACTGATGAAATCAAAATATGATACCGAATCTCAAACAAGCTTCACAACAATTTGACAACTCTAAAAGATAAAATAATTACTAACCAAAATAATAACTTAAACTATAACTATCATGTACTGATTATATAGACAAAAATAAAGGGAAAAAGAGCCTAATGCATCTTTAGGTAAACATGCACCTCACTTAAAATATAAATTTGATCTTGAGAAACCGGTGATCCTTTGTCAAGATAATTCTGAACAAAAATTAAAATACTTGGAGGCACTTCATATCTAGATTATTCCTGAAAATGCCTGAAGAGGCGAAAATTTGGATAAATTTGAAATAAAGTAATTATTTATCGAGACTGAAAAGGCCTTTTTCTACTGATGCTTTATAAGTAGATATCTATTTTTTTATTTTTTTTTCATAGCCCCTTCTTTACTTTTATGTTTTAAATATTCTCCTTTTATTATTATTTTTTTTTATATTTAGCATTTCACTCTTATTTTTGGTAATGCCTTTGATTTATGTACAATGATTAGTTGATGGAGCTCACATTTTAATACTTTTCATTTTCAAACTAATTTCAGAGTAAAAAATAAATCGTTGTACTCAAATATTTATTATAATTTAACAAATAAAATTGAGAGTCGTAAGACAAAGGTTAGTGACCAAAAAAGTATACATTTAATAGAGTTGACGAATGTTTAAAACATATGGTAATTAATTCTTTTAAACATGTTTTACCGTCTATAATTCTTACTTTCAGTTCCTTACAATGGATTATATTTTTTTTTAATTTATCGAACGTATTCTCCTAAAACAGATATTTTATTTACAATAAACCATTCATATAAAACATAATAAAAAGTGGTTTAAAATATTTAAGAAAGATGGTGTTAGCGTAATCAATATAGATCAAACTGTATTATGGTATTATTTTGTATTTTTCCGATTATTTTCTAGAAAACATAAT
Source organism: Nezara viridula (assembly GCA_928085145.1). Lineage (NCBI taxonomy): Eukaryota > Metazoa > Arthropoda > Insecta > Hemiptera > Pentatomidae > Nezara > Nezara viridula. The sequence continues at coordinate 169,635,143 of OV725079.1, forward strand.
TCGGTGAAAAATATCGGTAGCTTGGTAAGTTTAGCCTTGTACAAAATATAACTTTGGCTCTGTCAATAGCACACTGAGCCAGGGATCATATATAAGCCTTCTGGAACTGTGTCCTATCCAGGGAATAAACACTATTTTACGTCATATTTAAGTCTATTCTATTTTACATTAGTGCAAATTATATGTTTACATACTGTATAATGCTTATTATCCACGGCGATTACGTATATTCATAAATATTGATATGTAGAACTTATTTTATGTTCGGTAATATGGTAATATATTTTGTCGTATTATACAAAGATACTTTATTTTTTATCTGTGCAGCCTTTCTTCTAAAGCAGTGATGTATAAATATGTAAATATAAATGCATATATATATATATATATATATATATATATATATATGGGCAGGGGTAGCCTTGCGGGATAAGGCTCTTGCAATAGGTAATCAAAGTTAAGCAACGCCGAGCGTGGTTAACACTTAGATGGGTGACCGTTCCCAAGGAAAGGCACGCTGCTCGAGATTCCTCCCCCCCACCAGTATGTGAGGACCGTCAGGCGACTGGAGGCAACTCACACCGACCGGGCGTAGGATTGATGACCCTACCTCGTACTTTATATCATGAATCGGGATGTGGTATAGGAGACCACACTCGCGGTCAAAGATCTCCATGGTCTGTAGACAGCGCCAACCGAAAAAAAAAAACAACGACAGGCCACCCGTAATTCCTTTGGGGCCAATCTGGCAGTGTTCTTCCCAACACAAATCGGTCTAGATCCATGGATTATGGCTGCTCGGAGTAAGCATGCGCACGAGGACCATATTTTTTCCCGAAGCAGACCGTCCATGGACCGAACCTCAGGGTGGCTACTAACATCCTGGTGTACCACATTCCGATTCCTGATTAAGAACACGGGGTGGAGTAATCAGTCCTACGCCTGGTCGGTGTGAGTTGCCTCCAGTAGTCTGATGGGTCTCGTATATATATTTATTTATTTATATATTTCCCCTGTGCACCTCAAGTGGGTATTTGGATCAAATAACCTTTAAATCGGTATGTAGAGTTTTTCTAGATTGAAAAATTCCATAAAATATTGAAGAAAGTTCATGGTGTGAACTGCAAATGGTATGAAAATATTGCTAGCCAAATTTTTAGAAATAATAGATATAATTCAAATTGATGGTTAATCAGCTCCTTTGAATGAAGCACTTTTAGGAGAAAAAAATCTATGTATGCTAATAGTTCCAGGATGGTCTTTTTACTCTGAAATTAAAATCCCTGCTCTCACCCCCTTACCCAGGAAAACCTCGTATAGCCTAAAAAGGATGTGAAGGGGTGGACAAAAAAAGTTCCCAAGCGTTATTTTTATCACAGTATTAAAATAATAACAGTAATAATAATAAAAAATATGTACATTTTTTTTTTACTTCCGAATTACTGAAAACTTTAAGCATTTTAATAGGTAGTCTTTACGGTGATCTATCCGTCTTTTTATTATTCCATATCTGTTAAACTTTGATGGTTCTGGTGTTGCTTCTGGTATGGATTCTTCTTATAGTTTTATTTCGGGTAAAGTATCTTTTTTTTTGTGTTGTATGTGGTCTGTGTTCAATTTCTAATCTTACTTTTGGTAGCGATTCTGGTTCTGGAGCTGCTTCTAGCTCTATTATAGACTCTGGTGTTAGAATTAGTTTTAGCTGGTGAACATTTTTTTTTCTATATTGTAATGGTGTTCTGATAAAGACTGTTGAAATCTCTCTTTTTTAGGTTTCTGTTTTTTAAGTTGATGTATCTTTTTATTTTTTGTATCTTTTTACTTCTTGTATGTTCCTCTATCAAGATGTACAATTTAATGAAAATATCTCAGCTTTTTAATGATTTTCCTGGCCTCTATTCTACATTCTTGTTAATAAAAAAATCTTATATTTATCCTCTCCTCCACTTGGAAAGATCTGATCTGTGGCTGGATTAATTGATCGGAGCTTTTCCCCAGGAATGTGGGGAATTGGAATGTAGTTCCTATCCGTTATTTTTATCGGTACTTTCTTTGAAGTTGTTTAAATTTATCTATGTAATATACTACAATGAAAATAAACTGGAAAGAAAGTTACGAGATGTGGTAAAATTATATTAACGAATAACTCAAAAGGTTTACAGTAGTTAAGTTCTTGATGATACAATAGACATTAAAAAGTTTGCGAAATTTCCCAAAAAACCAAAAAACAAACAAACATTTAAATCAAACAATTTGATGCAAAGATATAATGTTCTAAATATTTTTCATATGCTCTGTTTCAAAACATTTTTTTTTTGTTTGGTCTTAAATTTTTCATCCGCACCTGTCATGATAGTGACAATTAGCAGAATTGTTGTTAGATAGAAAATGGCATGATAGGCATGACGAAGAATGGAACCCAGCAGCACCTCTTCCCTGGCCTGTTTACATTCTGAAATCAGGAAAGGAGATCTCTCGTCCAGCTCCTTTTCAGTTGCCTCCTGATGAGCATTTCAGCAGTGGCAGTTATTAGTATTAAAATTTTAGATCGAAAAGATTGTAGTTTTTGTAGGTGAGTCTTTTTTGCTGAACCGTAAATCTGTGAGGCGTGTGTCCAAATGAGTTTGAGCAGGTAAGTGTATGTATTTATTTTTTGTCTAATTTTCAATTTTGATTTAGAAAAAAGTGAGTTCAGTATTTTCAGTCGCTTGTTTGAGGTCTGTCGTTTCATTTTGACGTGTGGGTCCCAGGTCATCCTTCTGTCGAATATTAGTCACAGGTAACGTACTATGTTTGTCTGAAGAATTTGGTTCTCCCCTATATAAACTGGTGGGCACGTTTCTCGTCGAAGTGTAAGTGTTATATGTTGTAACTTGTCATGATTTAATCTTATATTCCAAAGTGAGTACCAATTCTGTAAAGTCAGTAAATGATTTTGTAAATTGGGTGGGGCTATTCTGGGGTCGAGATTTTTTGTTAAAATTTTTGTATCGTCAGCGTAAGTAGTAGTAAATGTTTCAGAGGTGGTAGGCATGTCATGCGTATAAACTAAATTTGCCAACATTAATCCTTGAGGCACCTCTGGTGATTCTGGTCGAATTGAGAATTGAGAAGAATATGGCGAAAAGGAAAGACTGAAGAATGAGATAGTATGTATTAGGCAGTATAGTTTTGAGTTTGAAGAGAAGTCCCTGGGGCCAGACTTTATCAAATGCCTGCGCAACATTAAGCTATTACTAAGCTTATATTCTTTGTTTTGGTTTTTGATTTTTCGGAAAATGTTACATAAATTAAAACAATTTTGTTTATTTTCCTTAGTGAATTACTAATGATATAAAATATTTAGGTCAATATAATTTATTTTCCTATATATTGCAAGGGAATGTTACTTTTATATATGGTTCTATAGAAATAATAAACCATTGTGTAATAATTTACAATGTTTTTTTTTTATATTAAAGTTTTTTTCAAGGTGGAAAGGCATATTTTAGATGCTTTTGATATAATAATGCCTCCCCTCTTCTGTTGAGGGACAAGTTGAAATGTATGCAGATAGAGTTGGCGGGAATCCAGACAGTCACTAATTCTCCTTGATGAATATCACGGTAGCCGACAGTCGTACGTCACAGACTTAACTATCCCCGCTCTTATTGGGATTTAGAGGAGAAGAGGAGATTCGTCCTGACAAAGCGTTCGGGATTACGGTCCCTCGTTAAGAGAGATATGAATGGAGCGACTTCGTTTTAGCATGCCATCGTATAGATTCATATATAGCGATGCTTCATGGACTCAGAGGACTCTGGTATAGCTTACGATGATGTGTGGTGGTACTCCAAGTAAACGGTCAGCTAGATGCATAGGTGCCTGCTGTCTAATCCATTACTATTATTCTTTTCTAGAAATCCGTATTGAGTATTTATAACCTTAAATTCAGAGGTGGAGCATTTATAAGACCTGATCTCTTATAATAACCCCCGGTCATTATGTACTTTGCAAAAGGATATTTTTATAATAACACTGGAAGTTCGGGACAGGGTTAAAATAAATAGAATGGAATGCGGAAAGATAGTAGAGAAAATAAAAAAAATTAAAGTTCTAGGCTCAGCCAAAACTGATCAAGCTACCCTGGGGTATTATACACCAACCAAGAAAAAGACAAACAAAATTATAAAATCGACACAAGATGGTATTTACTAAAGAAAGATTTCAAACTATTGAGGACAACTGGCAGGCTCAAAAAATACTTTTTTTTTTTTTACACTGTACATCCTTGGAGAATGTACCTGCACGTCTATTTAAACATGTTGCTACATTGTTAGGAAAATTGACATTAGCGAATATTGGCGTCCTCTTATGCAGAACACAAAGTGTTTCAAAGATATGCAAATAAATTCTCAATAAATAAAGGTCAGATAGGATTTTCCGATTTCTATGTAATCTTTCTTTTTTTTTTAAATTAAAATATTTTTTATGTTTGTTCAATAGTATGCATTCGAAAGACTTTAGGATGTAAAGAAATATATAATACATTTTATCTCGCAGAAAACAAGTTATGTATATAAATATATAATTGTATATAAATATATAATGTATATAAATATATATATATATAATGCAATTATATATATATATATAATGTATATAAATATATATATATATATATATAATTGCAAGTCTGAAAATCACCTTCAAATTTGAGAAAATGAGACTATAGTTACTATATTTAATAGTAGTTACATCACTGCTATTTCCTACTTAGGAAAAAAGCGCTGGGATCTCCTAAAGTCATGCTTTGTTATGCTAATATTGAAACAAGCCTTGATAGAAGTTTTTCAATGGTAATATTGTACATATTTTTGTTTAATCTTATTTTATTTTATTTTTGTCTATTAAATATGTATTTGCGCCTGTCAACAATAAGTTAACAATCAGCAAATGTGATGGCGGTAATGATAAAATGACATGACAGGCATGGGGAAGGAAAGTACTCAGCAGTACCTCTTCCCTAACTTGTTCCAATTACTTAGGTTGTCTAAGGAAGGAGATCCCTCATCCAACGCCTTTTTAGTCTCCTGTTCATGTTCTGAGGTATGTCAGCTGTGGCCATGTCTCTTATAAGTCTGTTATTATGTCCGTTTAAATTTGTGTAAAATCGTTGATATAGGGTCGTTATATGTTGGTCAACTGTTGGAAGGTGGAGGTCAGTATGTAGAGTTTTGTTAGTCACGTACCAAGGTGCTTTTGTTATGAGTCGCAATAATTTTGATTGGAACGTTTGAAGTTTTTGTAGGTGGGTCTTTTTAGCGATGCCGTATATTTGTGATGAGTATGTCCATATGGGCTTAAGTAAGTATGTATATGTATTCAGTTTCTGTTTTAGTTTTAGTTTCGAAGATTTGGCAAAAAGAGAGTAAAGTAGTTTGAGTCGTTTGTTAAGTGTCATGCGTTTCATTTTAACATGTGGGCCCCATGTCATCCTTCTGTCGAAGGTGAGTCCAAGGTAAAGTACAGTGTCCGTTTGAGGAATTTGATTGTTGTCAATATAAACTGGAGGACAGGTGTTTTTTCGAAGAGTAAATGTTATATGTTTGGATTTGTCATGATTAAGTCGAATTTTCCATAGTGTGAACCAATCTTGTAGTTTAAGCAAATGATGTTGTAGAGTTAGTGAGGCCTGTGTAGGGTCTTGATGTTTTGTGAGGATTGCTGTATCGTCTGCATATGTAGCTGTCAAGATCTCATCGTCAATAGGTATATCGTAAGTGTATATAACGTAAAGTAGAGGGGCTAGTATTGAACCTTGGGGAACTCCGGCCAAGATTGGATGGACTGAAGACACTTCCGAGCCCTGCCGAACTGAAAAAAATCTGTCGAAGAGGAAAGATTGAAGGATAAGATAGTAGGTGTATGGAAGTATAGTCTTAAGTTTAAAGAGAAGACCCTGGTGCCAGACTCTATCAAACGCCTGAGCAACATCCAAAAATACTCCAGTTGCATATAGTTTTTGTTCTAAAGCTCCAGCAATGTAGTCTGTAACTCTGTGCAATTGATGTGTCGTCGAATGGAATGTGCGAAAGCCGAATTGGTGGTCAGGTATTACCTGTTGGTCAGTCAATATGTCAACAAGTCTTTTGTATATTAATTTTTCAAAAACTTTAGAGCATATAGGAAGGAGGCTAATGGGTCTGTATGATGAAGGACTGTATATGTCTTTACCGGGTTTGTGAATCATCTTAATAAGTGAGTATTTCCATTGTAAAGGGAATTTTGACGTCCTTAGTATACAGTTGTAAATTGTTGTCAGAAATACTAGAGCTTTCTTGGGCATTTGTTGGAGTGCTTCGGCTGTTATTAAGTCATAACCAGGAGCTTTTCTTTTCGGTAATTGTTTGATTTGAAGTGCAACCTGAGATGGAGTAAAAGAAGGAGGTGGTAGTGTCAGCTGAAGTGGGATGTCTAATGTGTTAAGTACCATAGTCTCATGTTCTGTGTTAGTGAAGTTTGTAAACGGTTTAAATACAGAAGAAAGGTGGTGAGCGAAGAGTTCAGATTTTTCCTCATCCGACACGGCCCAGGATCCATCTTCTTTTCTAAGTGGTGCTGACAGCTCTCGGTGCTTTAACAACTTTTTGGTATGCTTCCACAAGCTCCCATCGTCAGTAGAAAGACCACTGATGTATGCGTCATAGTTAGTTCTGTTAAATTTTTGGATTTCTCTTTTAAGTTGATTGTTTAGTCGGTTAAATGTCTGTCTATCTGAAGGGTGTCTGTCAGTCTGCCATATTTTACGCGCTCTTCTCTTTGCTCTGATTAAGTCCCTTATGTACTGAGGATATTTCGGCAAGTGCTCAGCTGTCGCAGAGTTGAATTTTGGTATTGATGATGTCCAAGCAGCTTGTTGAATATTTTTGGTGAATGTTTCCACAGCCTCCTCCAGTTCTTTTTCACCTTTTATGGACACTGGGATCAAAAGCGAAGAGTTTAAAAACTCTCTATATGCATCCCAGTCAATTGGTCCTTTGATGAGAGCTGGTATTTTTTGCACGTTGACGGCCTCATCGAGTACAATAAGGTGTACCGCTGAATGATCAGAGCAAAGATCAGAGCTCGTACTTATGGAATGAGGTACAGTACGCAGTCCTTTTGTAATAAAGAAGTCTAAAAGGTCCGGGGATTTGAGTCTCGATACAGGCCAGTATGTCGGTGTGTCAGGATTTATAGTGTCTAATGAAAGCTCGTGGATAGCAGCCCTCAAATTTCTTCCTCTTGGTGTGCATAGCCGTGACCCCCAATGTTGGTGCTTTGCGTTGAAGTCACCACCTGCTATGAAACATCGACCTAAGCTTTGGAAGAAGTTGCAAAACATCGAAGATGTCAGCACATATCTTGGAGGACAATAGATGGAAGCTAGTGTCAATGTGTTGTGTTTCATGTATAGTGTGATGCCTGTGGACTGAATGTCAGGTGTAGTTGGTAAGTGTAAATGGTTGTGTGATAAAGAAGATCTTATAAGTATAGCAGTGCCGCCGTGGGCAGTGTTGTCGGGGTGGTCTGTCCTGTGTGTCACATAACCAGAAATACCGAATTTCGATCGTGGTGTAAGGTGAGTTTCCGTTATCAGGGCTACATCTATACGTTTTTCATGAAGATAAAAGTCCAGTTCAGTTTTGTGTTGTGCCAGTCCATTTGCATTCCACAGAAGGATGGACAAAGAGCCTGCAGTCAGCTGATTAGCGGTCATTTTGTGGATACATGGCTTGAGTCACCTGTGCAAGCTGTTGGAGGATAGTAAAAAGGGGCTGTATGAGGGAGTTTAAACCATTGAGTAATTGGAGCAATTGAGGTGGGGCATTATTTTCAGCTGAAGGTGGCTGCTGAGTAGTTTCCCGCCTCATACCTGAACATGATGGTTTGATGTGAGCAGATGTAGTAGCATTATCTCTTCTCGTCATCTGGTTTCTTGATGGTTCCTGCAGCTGAGCTGGCGTAGCCTTCTGCGAAGAATTTTTTTGTATCGGCTGCTCTTTTCGCAAGGGCTGCGGAAGAGTCGGAAATTCTTCGAAACTTGGTGGTGGAGGGAGAGGTGGGGATCTAGGAGGATGGTTGGTTCTTGCTGTTCTCCTATGCGCCCTCAGATCCTTCAGGACTTGGCATCCTCGGTAGTTGGCCGGGTGGTCTCCAAGGCAGTTTGCGCAAGTTGCCTTTGTCTCCCTGGTCTTCAAGCAGGATACACTTTCGTGGCCTTGGCCACACTTAACACATCGTGGAGAATGGTTGCAGTATGATTTTGTATGACCATATTGTTGGCATCTTATACACTGAGGTATAATTCTTTTTTTTCGAGGCTCCTCAACAACAATTTTTGTATAATAAATTGATTCGATTTCATAAATTTTTTCATTGAAAGTGGCCTTTGTTATGTATATGAAAAACATGGGCAAAGGTTTTTTGAATCGAGAGTATACATTTGTGATGTTTGTTGCAATGTAACCATGTTTTTCTAAATCATTTTTAATTTCAGAGATTGGGGTGGTGTGGTGCAAATTTTTAATGACAATTCTTCTATTTTTGTCCTCAGGTAGCTGATATGTGTGGAATTCAGCACCTCCATTTCTAAGACTACTAACTAGTTTACGGTATACGTCAGGTGTTTTCGGGTAAACTGTTACACCTTTGATTGTTGTTTTCAGAAAAAAAGAATTTGGAGCTGCGTTGTTTTCAAGGAATAGGACCAATGCCTGATAATTTTGAACGTCGTTTATGTGTATTGGTGGTGGTTTTTCGTTTGTTTGAACATTTACTGCGGATTGTTCATTTTCGGTAATGGTATTAAGTACATCATAAGAATTACTTACAGATATTGGAGTTGTTACATTTTCTGTTTCGGTTTTTTTGTATTTTCTCGGATCCCTAGATTCATTAGGAAAATTTCTTTTTTTACCCGTTACCAATGCCCAAGCATCACCACAAGTAGCGTCGATTAAGTCCATCCTTTCGTCCCTTACCACAACATTTGTAGTTGGGTTGGGATCCATTTTTTCGGTGGATATCACCTTCAACTACGTATGTTAACTTACACACCTTCTTCCTTCAACTTCGAAAAAGAAAATTTTACGTTTCTACTTGAAAATTCAAATGAAAATTCAAATAACCTTTTTATTTATAATTTTTTGTGTTTATAGGTTTCTAGCACCATCTAATTTTAATCTTATTTATAATTAAAAAATAAAAAATAAATATTATAATTTATTTTTGCCTTCCTTTTTTGACTGAGCACCCCAAATATTCTTCTCTTCTTTATTTTATTTATATGTATGTATTTTATATATATATATATATATATACATATATATATATATATATATATATATATATATATATATATATATATATGTACATATGTATGTACATATATTGGATCATTTATAAATTTCAGTTGAATCACGGTACCCTACTACAGAATACTAACTAAACCCACAAATCAATTAGGTGTGGCGGGTTTAGCATTACGTCTCACGTATATATCACAAAGGCGCTAAATATATCTATACTTATTTAACTCGTTATGCGCATGTATTAATTTTATCTTTATATGTATATAAAAACTCTCGCAGGGTTATTTTAATATAGTTTTTTTTTCTTTTATTAAGGCTAACACTCTTTATCTTACCAGAGAAATGAAAATACTACTCTGATTACCAAGTACCATGTATTTTACTCAAATTGAATCACTATTGGGAATTCAATCACTACTTTAGTTTATCATTTTACATCAGCTGAAGTAATAATTAAATTATTTGGTACTCAGTATTTGAGTAAAATACTTAGTACTCTGTACTCAGTGTAGCATTTGCCCATCACTGCCTCTTGTCGCAAAAATAAACAAATTTTACACTATTGTAAATTGATTATTTGCTTGGTGATATTTGGTTGGTTATTTTCCATTATTGCAATGTTAATGTACAAAATAAATACCGACCCACCATTAGAGTGGGGTATAGACAAGTTAATGGTAGTTGTGGTCTGTGGTCTAATACCAAGCGTGCTTGTCTTGGAATATATTATTTTGCTATTCAATAATCCTTAAAGGCTACAGTATTGATGATATCAAAGCTGTTTGTTTAAAACTGTTAGCTCCCTCTTAGTTTATGTCAAACTTCGAATGAAGCCTAACTATTTAATTGTGATTTAATAAAAGAAAAAAAAAAGAAATAAAGTGGACTGTATCTTCAAACATTTATTTTGGAACATTTACGAAATCTAATATTGAAAACATAAAAACAAAATGAATCAATTTTACACTTGTTAGATAGGTAAAAAAAATAACAAACTTCTAGCATAAAATAAAGACCAGCTGAACAAACAATTGTGACAATATTAATGAAATATTTTCATGCTTGATCATAAATAAAAAACTATTTCTATGGCCCAAATTATAATAAAAATAAAATAAAAAAAACAACTTCTCTAAAGTCCCAATATGAAATATTATATATATATATATATATATATAACAAATAATTAGATTGTACAACGTTACGTGGACGAAGCAGGACGTTCGTAAACCTCTGTCTCTATGCAGAAACCAATTGTAACTCTTCAATGAGCGTGCTCAAAACGAACTGCAAATGGGCAGCGGCGAGCACGACGAGAGAAGTACGTCTCTTCAGAGTAGAACTGCAGTGGGCAGTGTTGAAGTTGGCAGTACTCAGCTCAGTGGCGGGCGGAGTCAGACTGTCTATTGTCAATTCTACCGCCTTATGACTTGAACCTAGCACTTGTTTATAGCTAGTGCTACTACAATCCATAACAAAGTAGTCCAAGTATAGACTATTGATTTATTTAATATAAACAATATAAGCTATGGGCCTATAATACTTAATATACACATATCTTATACATAAATATACATATTATTAATTGATTTCACTTTGCTAAAATAAAACAAATCAACAATTAATCAAACTAGTTAAGTGTAAAATAAAATGAATTAACGCTGTGGCGTTTTTAACTGTAAAAATAAAATAAGTTAACGCTGTCGCGTTAACAAAAACTATTAATGTTTACTTTTATTTAAATATGATTTGGTTAGGGAATTGTCTATATCGAGACAAATGTCTATATTGTTATGAAAATAACGCGAAAAGTAAGTTACGGTCTTCTTATAATTATTCTGCGAATACATTAAAAGGTGGAATGTGACGGCTGAAAATTACTTTTTGATAATTTTCTTTAATAAGCAATCATACGTGTTATCAATCATATCAATCGAAGCAATCATATTTTTACATTGACTAAAAAATGTGGCTATTCAAGTATGTTAGGTTAAAAAAAAAAGAAAAGAGTACTGCCAATTATTACACAATATTTTATTATTTCCTGATAGATATACATCAAATATATATGTGGTATAACACTCTACATTCCTTTTTGCCAAAAAATAAAAAGGAAAATTCCTCCTTAAGGTTTTTTTCATTTTTTGTTAAAAACATTTAGAAAACCAAATTATTCCTCAAATTACAAAAAATATCTCTTTTAAAACATCCTTAAATACATTTAAGTTAGGGTATCATTTGATAAGGAATCCAAAAACAATAGATGGACAAACAATAGTTGTTAGTCGATATTTCTAAAATTATTGTTAATCACAGCAATCGAACCGTAGCACTTGTATATTAACAGCGTTGTATATTAACAGCGTTTGTTGTTAATATTATTAAAATGCCTATTTTTTGATCCTGTTGGGTAAAGATAGAACAGTCTCAGAATATATAGAATAAAAACATAATTTATTGTTAGTAGGAGGTATGTGGTTATTCATTGGAAGAGCGGAATAGAGAAACAGTTTTCTAATATATTCTCGAAACCAATAGGCGCCTACAGTTGGCAGATTTCCTAGCGAGTTTTCTCCTCTACTTAACTAGTTCTTCCCCAAGGAGACTTAGAATTTCAAATTTCATTCGGAAAGATATTCGCCAGAACCAATGAATAATTTATAAACAGTCGTTAATTCATTCCCTAGATTTCAAAGAGAAGTATTCTTAAATAAAATTTTTTTGATAGCATCAAGATATTTTTTAATAGAAATAATCTGTAAATTTCGCAATAAATTCATGTATGGTTCATGTACAATCACTGTAGATAAAGATTGATCCTGGCTGATCCATAAAATATCGTTAGGGAGGCACAAGTCTGAAAATCACCTTCAAATATTGAGCAAATGAGGCTATAGTTCGACATTTAATAGCAGTTACATCACAGCTATTTCCTAGTTGGGAGAAAAGCGCTGGGATCTCCAAGAGTCATGCCTTATGCTAATATTGAAACAAGCCTTGATGGAAGTTATTCAATAGTAATATTGTACATATTTTTGTTTAATCTTATTTTATTTTAAGTATATATATATTATAGTATATATATATATTACAGTTGGATCACGGTACCCTACTACAGAATACTAACTAAACCCACATTTCTATTAGGTGTGGCGGGTTTAGCATTACGTCTCACGTATATATCACAAAGGCGCTAACTATATCTATACTTATTTAACTCGTTATGCACATGCATTAATTTATTAATTTTATAGTTTTTATTTTAATTAACTATTAACTTTTGTTTTACCTTTTATTTGGTTTATTATTTTCAATAATCAACCATTGTGATTGACCAAAAAATTTAAAAACTTAATCCCCTCTCAAAATTTGAGGTTCACATTTCAGGACGCGTAGAATTCGAAAAACGAATAAAATTTTTTTTGTCCGTCCGCCGTCCGCCCATTTTCTCCGAAAGTACTGGACCGATTTTTTTCAAATTTTGATATAAAATCAGAGGTGACCCGAGGATGATCCTCCTTCATCGACATTACTCGCCTTTTACTTTCAAAATGAAGGCCGAAAAAACTGCGTTGCTATAGACTGTAGCTCCTAAAGGAATGTGAAGATTTCGAAGGAATGAAACTTCGCTAAAGTCATTTTCTCGATGCAAAACACAAAAAGAAGCTGGAAAAAAAGTTACGAGGGATGGTAAAATTAAATTCCGAATTCCTCGAAAAGTTTTTACTTTTTTGTCGATATTGTTTATGTTTTTAAAAAACAGAATTCCCTAAAAAAAAAAAAAAAAAAAAAAAAAAAAAAAAAAAAAAAAAAAAAAAAAAAAAAAAAAAATCGGACAATTAGGAGCAAAGATATGGTCTCCGTTTTTTTATATGTTCTACTCCAAATGTTATATCCTTGGTTTGGTTTTTAAATTTTGAATGTGTTACTGAACTAATAGTATTTTTTTTTAGCATATTACTAATGATTAAAGAAAAAAAGTTTAGTCCAATGATTGGAATCATGTGATGATAGTTGAAAAAAACATAATGGCGTAAGAGAGAGCAGCACCCAGCGACACCTCCTCCTGGCGTGATATCTACATTAGGCGAGGAGGTCCCTCATCCAACTTCTCTTCAGCCTCCTACGGAAGTTACCTGGCATTTGCGTAGTGGCCATGTCATTTGTTAGCTTGTTAGGATGTCCTTGCACATTGTCCTGGAATCGTTCGAAACCGCTTCCTCACTACCGAGGGTTCAGATGGTTCTGAAGTTTGTTAAGGAAGGATAGGTATCTGAATTGGGCCAAATCGGAAACACGTGGAACGTTAAGGTCTTTATGAATAATTTTATGTGTAGCAAAGTAAAGTGTGTTGAGGATTTTATGAAGGATTTTGGATTGTAAGGATTGGATACGAGAGGAATTCGATGGTTTAGTGGAGCCCCAGAGCTCAATTCCAAGTCCAAATAGGTCTTATTATTGTCATATATATGAGTCGTTTGTAATTGAGTGAAAGCTTAGAGCGTTTGTCTAGGAAGTGTTGGAGTAGTCGGGAACGTCGAGCGGTTTCTTGTCGTTTCAGGCTTATATGAGGATTCCATGTGAGTCGTTTGTCCAGGTGGTGTCCTAGGTAATGGATTTGTTCAACTGGGATTAGTGAGGAATTGTTAAAGGATACAGGTTAAAGGACAGGAGGTTATAGGTTTGCGAAGCAGGGTAAACGTGATTTCATGGGATTTATTGTAATATGGTTAATCAAGATTTTTAGGAAAAATTTTCTCTTAAAATCTTTGGTTTTTAATCCTTTCTAAATTGTAATAGAATTTCGCAATATTTTTTTTTTCAAATTGATGGTTCAGAATTTAATAATCTTCATTGTATATTAAAATGGAAGCGTCTTTAAGAAATATTAAGGTTTATTAAATAAGTTCAAATAAATCCACGATAAGAAACCCTTTGAAGAACCAAAATTGAATAACGATAAAGCTGAGTAAAGATGTCTGTAGCAAGGAAATCTTCATTGGAGTGGAAAAGATATTAATATTCCTTTTTTATTTACCGAGGGTTGTATGAAACATGTCCACAGGCCATGTTATCAGTTATCAGTCAAAGTGAGATCTTTTCTCGAACGTTTGCTAACATTCTTTACAAGCCAGAGATAAACCTTTTTCAGTTAATTATACGAAAATTGCTTTTTTTTCTTTACTGCATGAGCCACTGTCGGTCTATTACTCTTATCTTTTCTATTTACTTCACATGGAAATGTTGAGTGAAAACGGTTTAATATGCAAAAACCGTGGCATTAAAATAGGGTCTTTTTATTCCTTTTCCTCTTCCTGAATCTGTTTTAACTTTTTTTTTTTTTTTTTGCCTTTACATCTTTATCCGCACCTGTCATGGTAGTGACAATTAGCAGATTTGCTGTTTAAATTGAAAATGACATGATAGGCATGACGAATAATGGAGCCCAGCAGCACCTCTTCCCTGGCCTGTTTACATCCTAAAATACAGGGAAGGAGATCTCTCATCCAGCTCCTTTTCAGTCGCCTCCTGATGAGCATTTCAGCCGTGGCCATGTCTTTGATAAGTCCATTGTGATGTCCGTGTAGTTTTAGATGAAATCGGGAGTAAAGAGTACGTATGTGCTGGTCAATGGTTGGTTGTCTTAGGTCGGTATGTAGAGTCTTATTGTTGAATAAGAAATATGAAATTTAGTTCGTGGTGTAAAGTGTGTTTCTGTTATCCTTGCGATGTCAATGCGTTTTTCGTGTAAATATAAGTCCAATTCTGTCCTATGTTGCGTTAGTCCGTTTGCATTTCACAGAAGGATGGACAGGGAGCCTACAGTTAGCTGATTAATTGCCATTAGGAAGACACATGCCTTGTGTTATCTGTGAGAGCTGTTGGAGGAGACTAAAAAGGTGCTGAATGAGAGTATTCAGACCATTCTGTAACTGGAATAGTTGTGGAGACAAGCAGTTTTCGGTTGAAGGTAGCTGGGTACTTTTCCCCCTCATGACTGCTGAAGGTTGAATATTTGGAGGTACTGATGGTGGAGGCTGTAGATGCAGTTCTGAACTTGCGGTTGCGTTTGCTTCTGTGTTGGCTGCTGTTGCGCTGGAGGTTGCTGTTGAGGAGGCTTCTGCTTCCGCTTCTTCTCTTGATATGGGCTTTGCGAAGGTTGTGGAAGATCCGGGAAATTTTGAAGATTTACAGAAGGAGGTGATTTTTATTTAATAAAAAAAAAGTAATAATAATTTTCTTTACTTTCTTTACTTGTATAATTTTTATATTATTTATTTTTATTTAATTACTTTGGTCCATATATTTTTTTATATTTATTTATATTGTTCTTTATTTATCCAGTTATTTATTTATATATTTAGGTTTTTAATTCTTTAAATCATTTATTTTTTAAAACCAACATGCCCGATAGCTCGATAACTTACGAAATTCAAAAGAAGCTGAATGACGGATCTCTTCCAAAAGGGGTGCCTATCATCAAGGTCAAAGGTCCATGACCCTTACCCTCCTCCCGAAATATTAATTGCTAACCTTTTCTTAAAAACAGTGCAAGATGAAGAAACATTTAATTAATTAATAAATTATAGTTCACATATAAATACACTTTCAGTGGTGTATTCTACGCATTTCTCTCGTCCCCTGGTCCGAAAATTTGTATTCCTTTATGAGAAGGAGTTAATCGGAGGGTGCGGTCAAATAAATACTAAATTAAAATAAAGTAATTATTTAATTTTTTCCGACGTTTCGACACACTTTGCAGGTCGTCTTCAGGGCTACAAAAGATACAAAACATGTTTACAATAAAAAACAAATATAAGTAGATATAAAATAAGAAAAAGTTGTCAGATACAGAAATAAAAGATGATATCAGAGATATAGTGGGTGGCAATGTAGTTAAAATATTAAGTATTATATATGTAGAAGATTCAAACAAATGAAAAATAAGTATGAATAAAAATAAAAATGAAGGAGAATATAGCATGGAAGTTAAAAGTAAACAGATTGCGATAAAAGATAAGGAATAAGTGTTTAACAAACTAATAGAGATTACATTAGATAACTGTGGGTTAACAGATAAAGGAAATGAATGTTAATGAATAAGTAGATTGAAAATTGAATAAGTATTGTTACAGTAAAGTTAAAATATCTCATAAGTAAAGTTAAAACATCTCTACATCATTTTTATTCCTTTAATTCACAACCCTGTGGAAAATATTCAAAACTCCGTCAAAATG
This sequence comes from Nezara viridula, assembly GCA_928085145.1. Lineage (NCBI taxonomy): Eukaryota > Metazoa > Arthropoda > Insecta > Hemiptera > Pentatomidae > Nezara > Nezara viridula. The sequence continues at coordinate 169,651,716 of OV725079.1, forward strand.
TTGATAGTTCAATTTGCCTCCCTTCTGGGCTTTCCTGTCCACTAACTATTAATATTGAATCAAGGTAGGAAGTCACGCCGCGGGACATTCCCCTCACGCCAATCACTCCTTATTTATAACGTCTTACTCCATACTCTACTTTCGGCAACACAATCGCAGGTTGTTGGTATTTCCGATAGGTGCGAGTTGAATATAAAAAGCTTTTATATTTATTTTTTTAATGTATTATATTTATTTTATTTATCGAACCAACTTAACATTTTCTTAATCGGGTTTCTGGTGATCTAGATGTTTTGCGTCTACAATATCAAAGCAACCAACTATTCCATGAATTTATGTTTCCCTCTCCTTCCTCGCCTTTTAGGCAATACAAGGGTTTTTCCGAGCCAGGGGGTAAGGATGGGGGATTAATGGCAAAGTCAAAAGACTCCCTCAGCACCGGGAGGCGAACTCATAATTATTTTTAATCAAATTATTTCATAAACCAGGTTTCTCGGCAACCACGCTTCATCAACCCACGAATGTGTCCGACAATTATCAATTGTTAAAATAAATTTGGTCCTGGAATTTCAAGCCACAAGGAAGGATAGTATCCAGCAGTTCATCTTCCCCGGTATTAATTTAGTTGCTTAGTTCAGGAAAAAAATTAAATAAATAAAAAAATATCATAAGATTGTAAATATTTTTGACATAAAAAAACCCCATTAAATTAAGGAAGTTAATAAAATACTAACCGATGAGCTTGAAAATGATAAGGAAGTGATAATGATGACACACAAAGCTTTCTACTGCCTCGGTAATCAACCAACTAGCGACATTTTGTAGATGCTGAAACCATAAACCACCGCCATACCTTACAACTAGTTAACTAGCAACATTATAGTTGACTAACTGGATAGTTACTGGATGACTAGCGCAAACGCCAACGAGTAGCAAATAAAGTAGTCCACCTGATCAACTTTCCTCGGGGAATGTTTACTGTCTGCTAATTAGCAAGTGAACATAATGAAACTGAGTTAGTTTACTAGCAGCTCGTGAATTTAACGGCTAATTTATACAATTGCTGTGTTAAAATAGAACATAATTTCGGAATTCCACCGGATAAGTATTGAAGGTAATCACCTAGAAATATCCATATAAATAAAATAAAAATTTTGTCTGTACATTGAATAGAATCAATCCGTTTTATGACATCTTTCCCTCTCATACAGACACCAAAGCCACATTTAAAAATTTTTTGCGCATTGCAATGAAATTTTGTCAGGAGTAAGCTCAGAAATGTCTTATTGTAGACTTTTGAAATTTTGACGTTATATTAAAGTTTGCTTGACTTAAAATTAAAAACTTGAAGTTAAAACAAATTATTGAGTATAACCAATGTTATGAATACTTGACTAATTTGTCTAGAGATCTCGGTTGATGTTCATAATAAATGTTAATAATAAACATATGTTTATAGGTTATAGAACATCTATATAAATAAAATCAAGGTTTTGTCTGTACATTGAATTGAATCAACCCGTTTCATGATATCTTTCCGTTTTATACATTACAGACACTAAATCCACTTTTAAACATTTTTTTGTCTGTCTGTATGTCCGCATTGCAACGAAATTTAGTTGTAGGAGTAAGCTCAGCAATGGTTATTGTAGACTTTTGAAATTATATTAAGGTTTACTTGACTTAAAACAAAGGCTTTAAATTAAAACAAAATATTGAGTACAACCAAAGTTATGAATACTTGAGTAATTTGTGTAGAGATCCCGGTTAATCTATATAAATAAAATAAAGATTTTGTCTGTGCATTGAATTGAATCAATCCGTTTCATGATATCTTTCCGTTTCATACATTAGAGACACCAAATCCACTTTTGAAACATTTTTTTGTCTGTCTGTATGTCTGCATTGCTACGAAATTTTGTCAGGGGTAAGCTCAGCAATGGCTTATTGTAGACTTTTGAAATTTTTACATTATATTTAGGTTTACTCGACTTAAAACATAGGCTTCAAATGAAAACAAAATATTGAATAGAACTATGAATTCTTGAGTAATTTGTCTAGGTTTGGCAGTTACTTCGATTCTCATCCCAACCTAATCTACCGCAAGCCATATTTAACAGTTGTACTATTCAACTTCTGGAAAAAATTATTACAACTCAACGGGAAAAATCCGAAATACCAAACATCTGTAACGCGTTGTCGCTTAAAACACACTCATTTTTCAACTTTGTCCGATCTTTCCGTTCAAGGTGTCATTCTATTCAACTTTCCGATCCTGACAAATGTTGCCGTATACATTTTTAAGATTAACCAAACGGATTAGCCGGAAATCGGAATAAAAACTTCTAAAAATTAAAATTACCTCTCCCTCCTCACCCAATGTCATGAAAATAACCTCTCGTCCATAGTAAAATGTCCATTTCAAAAAAAGATTCTCAAATTTTAATTATACACCCGTCAACGATGGGTATATCAGCTAGTATTAAATAAAAATTAATACACAATAAATAAAATAAATACAAATAAATAATATATTAATTAGTACAGGATTAAGTAAATAATTGAATTTGCTATGTCAAAGGCTGCTTTGTGTTTATCTTCTTTCTAATTACCAACATTACTAATTATGACATGCATAGGTAGCAGGATCAACAATTTCGTTAACAAAACCATAATTTATTTACTTAAAATATGCTCCAGAAATGGTGGGTAGATGGTTATCTAATACAAAAATAAAAAATGATCTGAGTAGAAGGGTTTGTAGTTGGATAAGGAGGTGTTATAATCGACTGTATCAAAAGCTTTTGAGAAATCTAAGGAACGAGAATAATCAGCTTCTGGTGTTCAATGGAGGTTTGGAGATCGTGGGTTATTTTCAGGAAAGCGGCTTGAGTTGAGTAACCAGAAAGAAAATCAGATTGGATGAGATTAAGGAAAGATATTTCTTCTAGGAAATCGGTAAGTTGATTCAGCACAAGCAGTTCGAGAGGTTTTGAAAGGTTTGAGGGGAGCACTCTTGTCGGACTAAAACAAATGTGGCACTGTTATTATTATTTTTTTTATTCACACCTGTCATAATGGTAATGACAACAGTGAATGTGAGGTTGATTCGAAAAAAAATAATGTCATGAAAGGCATTACGAGGATCAGTGCCCAGCGGCACCTCACTCGGCGTGATATCTACGTTAGGCGATGAGGTCCATCATCCAGCTCCTCTTCAGTCTCCTACAGATGGCATATTTGTAGTGGCCATGTCTTTTATAAGTGTATTAGGATGTCCTAGTAACTTGTCATGGAATCGTTTGTAATGAGTTCGTATGTGTTCGTTAACAGTCGGCATATGGAGGTCAGTATGCAATTATTAAATAAGCAACCAGATATTTTGTTTAAAATTTTATAAAACTCAATTTCATTAGTGAATTAAGTAAATTGTAACTCTTCTCTCTTTTGTTTCCTGTGACTAATTATTAATTTTTTTAGCATGTGTATGTGCTCTTATATCTTGCCTATCGTTTCTTGATGTTTATATGTGGCATGCTATACTATTGTATAGAGAATACGTATCTTTTTTTTTGTTATTTTTATTATCTTTCTTATCTTTAGTATCTTCCTATTTATCTACAATTGTATATAGTAATTATGTTTAAATTCTCTCTTTTTTCATTTTATTATAAATGATTAATCATAGCCAAATAATCAGTAAGTAACTTCTTTATAATTATCTCGTTAGAGATGAAAGGACAATAGAGCCAAGTACCCAACAAGTAAAGATTCCGATAGAAAATTATATTTAATAAAAATTATTTTATTTATCCTTTCTTTGGTCATAATATATATATATATATATATATATATATATATATATATATATATATATATATACACATAAATATTCCTTTGGAATGATGAATGGACATCCATAACAGAGTATGTGTTTAACCGAAAAATTGAGTTGGACAATTTTGTGCATGCTGCTTAATGCCATTGATAACCTAAAATTGTAAAATTGTATATATATATATATATATATATATATATATATATATATATATATATATATATATATATATATATATATATATATCTATATATATTATTTTATTTATTTATTTTTTTTTATTTTTTTTTTTTTGTACCTAAGCCTTTATTGATATTATGTTTTTGTTAAAAAGTAAATCGTTTTCAAAAGAATTCTAGGTAGTAGATATCATTGTATTCTAAAAGTTAATTTGAACCGTTGTCGTTTACGTATTACTGGCGTCGCCTACTGCCGTTACTTAGATTTCATGTAATTTTTAATTATTGTGTGGTTTGGAACTTAGAAGTTCCAGTACAGCTTTCGCTTAGGCGCGCGATTGTTCTGTACTATATGTACCTTGTATTTGTACAATAAATTTAAATTAAATTTTGCACAGACAGTAAAAAATAACATATCATATTTGTGAGTTTGTTTTTTTTCTTTTAGATATTCAAAGAAATGGTTCTGGTCTAGATTTTCCTCTCAAACTATAAAGTAATTAGGGGTTTTATTCCATATTTTTTGAGCTAGTTAGGGTTTAGATCGATGTAGGCATCGATAAGTTGGAAGTATGTATAGGCCTTCATTTCCTTTATTTTGTTAACTTCATTACTTCAGTGCTAGCTGGTAGAAAATATCGATGAATGTAGTGAGGTAGCTATACTGACCTTACTTGCCAAACGTTTTTTCACAAGCTAGCTTGTTACCGAAATTGCATATTGCTCAAGTATAGTGGAAGCCACTAACTGTAAGAGGTGAATACTCGTTGAGTTAAGGAAGGAGCTCTTGTTAGCTAGTAGAGTGAATAAAGGACTACTTCCTCTTCAGGGATGATATCCTGGTAGCCGAGTGATAAGGGGCCTTACCTTCCTTATCTCGCCGCACGCCACTGCCGCTTTCTTTCTTATTCAATCCACTCTTTCCTCTTTGTTCTTTTTCTACCTTACCTTCGTGCTTCAGAATGCCAATTAACTGCTGTTTGTCGGCCCACTGAAATACGGTCGGGGAAGGGAAACGATGTAGAAAAACGGACTTGTCTGATGTGAAAGTATCGACCTGCCTCAAACCGAGCAAGTTTCCTTACTCAGATATAGATACCATCGATGGCAGTTCTATGTTGAGTTTTATCTTTCAGGGCACAGCAAGATGCTATTTTCTTAAAAGGATCTTTTTAGGTTATACAAATAATTTTACGAAATACTATATATTATTTAAAGAAATTTCTTAATTTTGAGAAACCTAGTGAGATACTGGAGAAAAGAGGAAATACTCCACAAAACATCGACTCGGATCCACCGTACGAGGAAGAAATACAGGCAATCATTGAGGGGCTAAAAAACAACAAGGCTTCTGGTGAGGATGGCGTCCTACGGGAAATGTGGAAAAATTCTAGTGAGATATTCATGAGAAAAGTCACAGAACTACTAATGGACGTCTGGGAACAAGAGAAAATACCAGCAGAATGGAAAATCGCCCTAATCCACCCTCTTCACAAAAAAGGCGCGAAAGCCGAGGTAGACAACTACAAAGGGATCTCTCTACTGCCAGTTGCCTACAAAACTTTTCTAAGGCCCTACTTAACAGGATAGAGCCCCAAATAGACCACAAAATAGAAGAATATCAGGGGGGATTCAGGAAGGAGAAATCCTGCCAAGAACAGATACTCAGTCTGAAACATCTCATGAAATATGTAGAAAAACCTGAACAGACTGTAGAAAAACCTTTATATCTCTTTCGCATAAAGAATATGACTCCATGGACAGAGAAACTTTACTGAAAATCCTGAGGGAATACGGCGTCGATCAAAAGACCATAAACCTAATAAAAGAAACTCTAACAGAAACCAAGTAAAAAATAAAATTAAGAGGGAATATAACCAAACCATTTCCGATAAAAACCGGTGTGAGACAAGGGGACGGACTGCCATCTATTCTCTTCAACGTTGTTCTCGAGGACGTCAAAGTTGTTCAACGTTGTTCAAAGTTATGAGGACCTTATGGGAAAAAGAAACGTCAGGAGCTAAAGTAGGGAATCAAAGGAGCAATATCCTGGTAAAATGTCTAGCCTTTGCGGTTGACTTTGTTCTATTGACATAGTCGGAGGAAGAGGCGATTAGACAGATAAATTAGCTGAGAAAACTGGATATAAAATCTCCATCCAGAAGACTAAATTTTTGACCATAAATCCCAACTTTAACAAGACAGAAATAAAAACAGAATTCGGTAAAATCAAGGTGGTTAGAAACTTTAAATACCTGGGCGAAATAATCAGCAGAAATTTATCGGAGAAAGAAAGCATGGAGTATAGGATAAAAAATTTGGAAAAATTACGCTACTTAACGAGTACCATTTATAATAAAAATGCCTCTCCAAAAAGTCCATAATGAGGCACTACAATACAGTGGTAAAGCCAGTGATACTGTACGGAACGGAGACAATGTTCTTTCCAAGTTTGGAGAAACTGCTGAAAATAGAAAGAAAGATTATTAGAAGAATCCATGGGTCCAAATTAACAGCTGAAGGATACAGACTGAAATCCAATAAGGAGATTTACAGTGAAACCTCTGATTTGGAAACGAAAATGAGGGTATGAAGAATTAGGTTTTATGGACACATGCAAAGTATGACCGAAGAGAGGTTAAACAGGAAGATTTTCAGTGGGGTTATGGGATACAAGTTTAACCATGGATATACGGTACAAATAAAACAGGAAATACAGAGGCTTGGGATAACATGGGAATTAATGGAGGATAGGACACAATGCAAGATAAAAGTGCGGTGCATATTGTGGATAGTAAGGAACTTCCGTCCAGGAGAAAGTGAACGGAGGAGAGGACGAAAACATTTAGTGATATCCTCAAGCAGGGATGGGCAGAAAAGAAGAAATTGAAAAAGAAACCAGTATCATAGTCGCGTAGTTCTTCAGGGCTGTTTCGCTTCAAGTAAATCTCCCTCTCTCTCTCTCTCTCTCTCTCTCTATATATATATATATATATATATATATATATATAGAGAGAGAGAGAGAGAGAGAGAGTGAGAGAGAGATATTCTGGGAACAAAGTCCTTTAAGAATAACAGAATGTTACAGAAAGAAAGAACTACTCCTGGCCGGAAGAACTGTTACATTAAATTGATTAAAAAAATTAAGTAAATCAACAAAAGTACAAAGACGTTGGAAGACTGTAGAAGTAACAAGATATTTAAATTAAAAACTAAGACAATTATAAACATAGTAAATATATAAAGTGAAAAGAAACCACCAACAAAATTTAGTTATAAATTACAAATATTTCTGGCATACAATAAACATGCCATCTACTACTGTATTTAACAAATATGATATCAAGGAGAACAAAAAAAAAGCAAAAAGAAAAAACAAAGAAAAGAAAAGAGTGGTCAATAACATTTAATTTCGAATCTATAATTTTTTTGAGGCGCTATTCCATCTTTGAACACTGGTTGAATTACATTTAGTCCCATATAATTACATAATCCCATTATTTATGTTAAAGACAAGGATCGAAGCGTTTGAATAAAAAGAATAAACAGCAGTTATTTTAGCTCATTTAAGTGTATTTAATGGACTATTATCCGACTAAAATTGATATCTTAAGTCATATATAAATATATATATATATATATATATATATATATATATATATATATATATATATATATATATATTTGTTTTAAATCACAACAAATTAAAACGGAGGTCAAAAGGTGACTGAACATAAACATAATATAAATATTCATAAACGTATAAAAGTTTCTGCCATGAATTTATCTTTACAATTGAATTTAAATTGCCAACTTTCATATTTTCCTTATGAATATGAATGGCAGCGTGTGCTTAAATTCCATTACCCAATTTTAGAAAGCTGTTGTTCATTTAGAAAAAGAAAACCTAATTTCAACAGCCAAAGCCATGCAAACCAAATTGAAATAATATATCGCTCTTGTAAAGTTTATCATATGATTATATAACCCATTAATAGTGAATGTAAATTATAATATCTGAGTAATTGACTAATTTCAAGAATTATGTTTTTATAAAAGATAACTTTGCGTTTACTATGTTAACGTTTTGTTTCTCTGTTCTAATTTTCTATTTAAAGCTCAAGTTTTGGACAAGATCATTTTGACAGGAGTAGGCGAGTAATATGGGTATGAGAGCATTAGTCATAAGAATTATGGATATGACATAAAATCTTAATGTTTTATTTTGCCTCATTAAGTGATATCATGATCGGTATATAACACTAAAAAAAATCTGGTGCGCGCAATACACAACTTTCACTTACTCTTTGAACTTTGAATACAAATTTTTTTCTGGCCATGTTAGGCTATTATAAAATGTTTCCCCCCCCCCCCCCCCCCCCCCCCACCCCCCCCCCCCCCCCCCCCCCAATTGCTGGGTCATTTTTTTTCGGGGGGGGGGGGGGGGGGGGGGAGGGCTCAAAGGGTACCTCAAAACGTATAAATCCGTCGAAAACTCAGATTCAAAAATTTTCTCGATCGCAATATTTACACTTACTATATATTACATATATACGTAAGTGAAAGTAATTATATGCATGACGGTCCGATATGTATAAATATAATCCTTATGTGTTGAACTGTTATGAACTAAGAGCTTAGTTAAAAAATCGCAAAATAATATTAAGAAGTGTGAGAAAGAGGAATGTGCCAAGCGGGATTCCTTCCAACATTGATTTTAGTATGTATAGTTAAGCGAACAGATCCCTCATCCAGCTGTTTGTGCCTCCTATAAGTGATCGTCCACCAAGGAAAGGTATGCTGCCCGTGATTCCTCCCCCCCACGGGTATGTGAAGTCCGTCAGCATACTGGAGGCAACTCACACCGACCGAGCGTAAGATTGATGACCCTACCCCGTACTTTATAACGAGAATCGGGACACCACACTCGCGGTCAAAGACCTTCAAGGTCTGTAGCACCAACCGAAAAATAACTTAAATGCTTATGATTTAGTTTTTTTAGATGATGATGTAAAATCTATGGAACGTGATTAAGGATTTTATCTCTGAGGAACTCTTGCTTAGGCTAGTTTAAAATGTTACAAAATCCTGTGCCTTAGCAGACAGAGTAAAATCGGTCAGTGTGGAAGGACTGAAGAATAAAGTGAATAACTTAATTAAGCCATTTTGTCAAATAGTCATTTGTTTATTTTTTTTAATTATTGCGTCAATACGTTTTTAATTAATCATAATACATAATATTTACTCTTCAAAGAGACAAGTGCCGACCAGTTTACATTGGCAAGAATCAAATTTCCCAGACAAACACTGTACGTTAACTTAGACCAGAATTGGGCAGTATTTCAAATAAAGTATTTTAAAATACAAAATAAAATACTTTTTTATTTTTAATAGTAAAATATAAAATGCATTGTTTGTAGCTAGAGTTTCTTTTTAAAATATAAAATACATAATATAAATAAAGTAGGTTCCCTATATCATATGTTGACCACACACATAAAGTATTTTAAGTATGTATTTTATTTTATTTGTAATTAAAATACTTATTCTCAAAAAAATTTAAATACTTTGTAATTAAAATACATTGTATTTTAAAACAGAAAATACACTATATTTTAAAACAGAAAATACACTATATTTTAAAATACATTTTGTCCAGGTCCTTGAACAACTATTCGACAGAAGAATGACTTAGTGCCCACAAGTTGAAATGAAACAAAAGGCTTTAAAAAAATTACTGAAAATAGTATATTAACTTATTTCCAAATCATAATTGAAGATTAGGCAAGACTATGTACATAGTTACATAGCTACTTGGACATACACGTCACAGATTTGCGATTCAGCTAAAAAGACTCACAGAACAAAAAAGAACTAGAATCTTATCATTCCAAAATTTTAAGACTAATACTGCAGGTTCCTGGTATAATAGAAAAATTTTATATTTATAAATAACATATATTGTATTTATTTATTTAATTAATTGTATTTAAAAAAAAAACAATAAATCTGCTGATTGTCATTTTTACATGAGAGATGTAAATAAGGATCTTAAAATAAAAAAAGAATACGTTCATATGTATTCTAAGCTTCTCAAAGATTAAATAAATGTCCAGAATCGTTCCAATGGTACTCAAATGTTCCACCATCTAAATCAATATTCCGAAATTATATATAATCTTCTGATTCGACGTTCAGATTATACTCACACGGTAAACCACTTATGTCTGACATTTGGCAGGAAAATGACATGAGTCTCTCATTCTGTATTAATATTGGAATATTCATGTTGGAATATTTTTCATATGTAGGAGTGTATACTCGTATTCATATCCAATAATCTCTATATGGCATGTTACTTATGCTGTATATAAAGTATTGTTATACCCTAGCGAAAACTGACGAATTAGATATCTATTCTTCTTTTTCCTAATATATGTAAGGTTACTTGAGCAACCTTTAAACACTTCAACTGTTACTTATCTTTAAATCAGACGTTAATGATTATTTATTAGGAAATACCTTCTTGTGTTGTTATATTGGATTAGTGTTATAATTAACTTGTGTTGTAATAACGTGTAATTAAATTCTTTTACTTTAATTGAATAAATCACGTCTATAAAAGATCTTAGATATATTTAAAGAATTAGCGATATTAAGAAACTTTTTCCTTCATATAAGTAATATATTATTTATTATCAAGAAAGTCTATTTAACAAACAAAATTGGGGATGTTCCACACTTTATAAACACTATGTTGTAAAATAAATAATTAGCTTAGTCTACAGATAAATATTTCTTCAGTTAATCAATATGATCTAATTATTTCTATATTAATACAAGAAACATTTCTTCGATAGAAAATACTGAACTCAAGACAGTTCATGGATTGTAATGGTTGAGGTTTTTTTTTTTTTTTTATTAATTATTAATAAATTAATTTCCAGCCTAAATAATTCATAACTATAACAAAATTTAGACATAAATATTTCCTAAACAATGCGTCAACAGACATAACTTCGTTTTTCTTGTTTTGAGTTTCTTAATTCATATATTTAGCCTTGGTTTTATTTTTATTTTATGAGAATTGTAATAAAATTCTTGAGTTTGACTAAACTTTATTGAATATAGGTTTTTAATGAAGCGGAGTTGATTGTGGTGTTCAGTCACCAGTAACAATAAATAAATTATATTTCCTTTTTTTTCTGCCGACCTTTCGGCCCAAAGTTCAGGCCTTCGTCTACCATAGGTCCTATTCTTTACACAGTTTATACAGCTGATATCCCAACCCATCCTAACACTGTCATCACCAACTGTGGCGATGACACGTGTATCCTATCAGTTAATAACAACCCATCTATTGCATCCCAAACTCTTCAATTACATATCACAAGTCTTGAAGAATGGTATAAAAACTGGAGGATTAAAATAAACTCCAATAAATCCCATCAAATTACCTTTACCCTTCGTCGCAAAACTATGACTTCTCGTCCTACAGTATCCTTTAACAATACCCCACTTATTCCTGTTGAACAACATCTTGGACTCCACCTTTACAAACGACTCACTTGGAATCCTCATACCAGACTGAAACGAATAGAAACCGCTCGACGTTTCCGACTACTAGACACTTACTAGACAAACGATCTAAGTTAGTTACAAAAGACTCATATACATGACTACAATAAGACCTATTTGGACTTACGTAGTTGAGATTTGGGAGTCCGCAAAGCAATCGAATTCCTCACGTACCCAATCCTTACAATCCAAAATCCTTCGGAAAATCCTCAGTGCTCCTTACTTTATCTCTAATAAAATCATCCATAACGACCTTAATGTTCTTTGTGTTTCCGATTTGGCTCAATCCAAATAGCTATCCTTCCATAATAAACTTCAGAACCATCCGAACCATCTCGTTTCCTCACCTTGCTTCCTCCACGATCCGTGATGACCCTCCGAGGGTTCTGGAAAGAAGATGGTCTCGAGATCTCATATTGTAAAAAAATTTTTTTTTTAGAGTGCTACCAGCGAGTAGTTCCAAGTGTTTTTATTTTCTGTTATCACTTTTACTTAATGTATTTTTTTCTTAATATTGATGTAAACGTCATAAATAAATAACTAAAAAAATTAATCAATATATTAAGTCAATATATATTAATCAAAATCATTTACTGACTTTACAAAATTGGTACTCACTTTGGAAAATAAGATTAAATCATGACAAGTCACAACATATAACATTTACACTTCGACGAGAAACGTGCCCACCAGTTTATATAGAAGAGAACCAAATTCCTCAGACAAATACCTAGGACTAACATTCGACAGAAGGATGACCTGGGGCCCACACATCAAAATGAAACGACAGACATTAAAAAAGTGACTGAAAATACTGTACTCACTTTTTTCTAACTCAAAATTGAAAGTTCGACAAAAACTAAATACATACACTTACCTACTCAAACCCATCTGGACACACGCCTCTCAGATTTACGGTTCGACAAAAAAGACGCACTTACAGAAACTACAGTCATTTCAATCCAAAATTTTACGACTTATAACAGGAGCTCCCTGGTACGTAAACAACAAAACTTTACATAACGACTTACGACAACCAACTATCGACCAACACATACGTACTCTCTACTCTCGTTTTCATCTCAAACTACACGGACACACAAAACAGGCTTTTAAACGACATGGCTACGACTGACATGCCCATCAGGAGGAGACTAAAAAAGAGCTGGATGAGAGATTTCCTCTCCTAAATAAAAGTAATGACTAGGAAGAGGTGCTGTTGGGTACTATCCTTCCTCATGCCTATAATGCCAACCTCATTATGCCAACAACACATCTGCTGATTTTCAATATGGTGACAGGTGCGGATAAACAGTTAAAGTTAAAATATATATATATATATATATATATATATATATATATATATATATATATATATATATATATATATATATATTAGCGATTTAATAAATTCAGAATTTTCTCTAAAATTGATTAGTTTTTCTTTTATCCTCAAAAAGAGTTTATGAATTTGGATTCTTTTCCTTAGCTACGTTTTAATATATGCACATTAAAACGTAGCTAAGGAATATATATATATTTAAATATAATATAAGGAATATATATATATATATATATATTTAAAAGCCCTTATATAAGAGTTTTGTTTGTGAGAACTGTTAATTTTTAGGTTTAAAAAAATTGCATATTTCCCGCAAAGATTCCTTTAAATTGAGGAAATAAATAGAGGTTTCCTCTGGAGACAGGCGGTCGGCCGCTAAACGCTGACAACGAGGTACTTGTTGCTCCAAGTTGAAATACTGTCGCTTGGATCCTGCCGTAGTGTAAATTCCCACAAAGCAGGCTTCTGAGAGTCGGCTTCTCTTCTGTCAACATCGTAAAGTCTTATCTCTTAAGTAAATAGCTTTTTATAATCCTGCGATGCTGTTATCTACGGCTCGGATTTTGTCTGCAATAGCCAAATGTGTTAGGTTAGCTTAGTGTCCAGGGAGTGTTAGGGATTAAGGTATAAATCCAAACTTGATCCTATGCAGAGTTATTTTGCCTATTATTCCCCCTTTATCCGAATTTTTCCTTTTTTTTTGAAGGAAAAACTTTTATAGGCGTGTTTCGCACTTTTTTTGTGGAGAGTGAATTATATTGAGTTGTCAGATCTCCGATGTGTAACGCTCGGGTAAAGTCGAATGGAGTCGACGAAGAGAAGTATTTTTGTATATGGATTAAAATATTTTAAAAACTAAAAATGTGACCTGCATATTATTAGCAAGGAGAATGTTAATCGTTATATTCTCCTTGTAATGAACTATATTCAAAATATAACAACATGTATACATTGGAGTTCTGACTATAGCCAGATTTTCTACTCAAGTCATGAGTGTCTGGGGTTGTAGCTCCCATACTCAGCCTCCCTTGGCTTTTAATACCAGTGAAGTGGTTGAGGTAGAATCGCAGGGATCTTCTGAAGCCTTGTTTACCCTCCACAAGTCTGGGACAAGTCTGGTTTGGAGTTCTCCTCGCTGATTGTAAATAGTGTATATAGGTATATCTGTGTCTGAGATTATTATTATTTTTTTTAAGAACATTTTAATTCTATTTTTTTTTGGTCTTCAATTCTTCATCCGCACTTGTCATGGTAGTGGCAATTAGCAGTCATTGTGTGCATGTGTAGTGGCAGTTAGCCATGTCGTTGATAAGTATTGTGATGTCTGTTTAGTGTAAGTTGAAATCGGGGGTAGAGAGTACATATGTGCTGATCAATGGTAAGTTGTCTTAGGTCGGTATGTAAAGTCTTGTTGTTGTCATACCAAGGGGCTGCAGTTATTAGTCTTAAAATTTTAGATTGAAAATATTGTAGTTTTTGTAAGTGAGTCTTTTTTGCTGAACCGTAAATCTGTGAGGCGTATGTCCAAATGGGTTTGAGGAGGTAAGCGTATGTATTTAGTTTTTGTCTAATTTTCAATTTTGATTTAGAAAACAGTGAGTATAGTGGGCTAATTCTATTTTAATTTTACTATTATTATTTTATTACGTCATTATGATATTTTATTTGGTCTTATTTCCCTGTATATTAATTTGTAATTACCTTATTTATTTTTTATTCTAAAAAATATATTTTAATGACATTGAAATTCCTGCATCCGAGTAAATTAAATATTTGGGTTTTTACCTCGACAAAAGACTAACTTGGAGGACACACATTAGACAAAAACGTATGGAATTAAACAGACGTACGGTCTTTTATCTAGGTTACTTGACAGACGCTCAAAATTATCTTTGACTAACAAACTAACACTCTATAAAGTTTTACTAAAACCAATTTGGACTTATGGCATAGAACTGTGGGGTTCTGCTAAAACTTCTAATATTGAAAAAATCCAGTCTTTCCAATCCAAAATTTTACGAAGAATAGTTGACGCACCATTTTATGTCGCAAACGACAGATTAAATAAAGACTTGAACATCCCAACAATTTCAGACACTGCAAAAATAAACTACAACAACTTTCACCAAATACTAACTTACAAAACAAATCCTCTTACAGAAAACCTTAAAAACACCAGAAACCCGTACAGCCCACCTCGACGATTACGTAGGCGGTGGCCTAGAGACCTGCTGAACTGAACTATTTCCTGGATTGTAATGGAACGCTGTGAAGCTGCCAAAAAATTTGCTCATTGCGAAGAAATTTGCAGACCGCAAATTTAATTTTTTATGTCCAATTTTAGGTTAATAAATAATAAAAAATTGTGCGGATGTGCTCTCTGAACTCTATTATAAGTGTGGTTAATTGGGATTGTAACATTTATCAATAAGCAAGTAATCTAACATAAATTAAAAAAAAAAATTATTATGTTTCCTTTTTCTTTCAATCTTTTCTTTAGAACTGTAGGATTGTATCTGTTATTGCGTATAGTATCTATCATCCTTATTACATTATTTTTTTTCTAAATTTTCACTAATGTACAATAATTGTTACCATTTATTTACTTCAGTTTAGGATCTTATGGCTTAGTTATAGTTCGTTTACTCTGTTTATATAGTTTATTGTTCTTAATATTTCTATGTACTTGTTATTCACACTGTTTATAATTTTAATAAGTTTATTCACATTGTTTATATTTTTTATCTAAATAATATGTAATTTCCACAGCCTTGTAATTGTTCGTTCCTGCCCTGAAGAAGACCTGCGAATTCGGGTCGAAACGTTGAATTTAAAATAATATTTTTTTTTTTTACTATATTAGTCTTTTTATGACCGCCACCCCGGACCATCTTCTTACTCGATAAAATACCACGGTCAACCATAAAGTATTCAAGTATTCAATTAATTAATAAGTATTGCTAAGAACCTTATTAAGATGCTGTTACTCCCCTCCCCCAGCTGGGTCCTTCAGGAGGTCCTGCCGAGGTCTTGGAGGACACTCCTTTGACCCGCTGGCCCTTGTAATGACCTCGGTCACCTTTAACCTTCCCGTCCGGGTCAGGTTGGCTTCACTCCAGTTTGAGTTTCGGTGTAGCTGCCGCCCTTTGACCTAAACTTTCTCTAACACTCAAAAGCCCCCGTCAGCTAAATTGTGTTGGAACATAAACTGTATGTATCTACATAATCAAATGACACCTCAACACTAATTCACCTCTTATTGGACTGTCCACTAAAATTTACATTCACTCAAAGTAATTTGAGAAATTTTATTGTTGTCTTATGATAACTATTTTTATTTTCACTTAGCTATATATGAAATACATAGTAAAGGGAATTGAAAATTTTCGAATCTGAGTTTTCAACGAAATATTTCATATATAGGTAAGTGAAAGTAAATATGCCACGTCAGGCATAGGGAAGGACAGTATCTAGCTTGATTTAATTACTTTGTTTAAGAAAGCAGATAAGGGAGCGGGATAGCTCAGTGGTAATGCACTAAGCTTCTTGTGTTCAAAGTCCCAGGTTCGAATCCCGGCTCATGGCAGAAAAATTATTTATTCTGTTCCATTAGCTGTGGGGCAAGCCGGCGGTAGTGAGACCTTCTGTGGCACACCCATAAGGTGGGCACCCTTAATTAAATAATTGATTAAGAAGAAAAACCTGGCGGTTGAGCGTGTTCCTGGCCCGATCCCCCCTCCCCCCCCCCTGCACAACCGTAGGCCTTGAAACAGAGCATTCCCTAAATAGTACTGAGCTCAAGACACTTCATTGTTTGTAGTGGTACAGCTTTTTTTTTTTTAAGAAAGCAGATATCTCAACCAGTGTCTTTTTAGTCCTCTCATATTTATGGGTTTGTCAACTGTATCTAAATATTTTATGAAACTGTTATATCAATTTAAATTTGTGTAAACAATCGTTAATAAAAGTCGTCATCTATTGATAAACTTTTGGCAGGGGAACGTCTGTATGTAGAGTTATTCACGTACCAACAACCTTCTATAATAACCTATAATAATTTATATTAGAAGGTTTGAAGTTTTTGTGAGTGGGTCTTTTTAGCTATACCATATATATATATGAAGAGTATGACCATATGGGTTCAACTAAGTATGTATACGTATTCAGTTTCTGTCTATTTCACGTTTGAATATTTGAAAAAAAAGGTGGTAAAATGGTTGGATTAAATAACAGCCGAACAGCATTCAAGGAAATAGTAATATATCCGACTATAATTAATGCATTTATTCTGAGGACTTTATATTTCTCATCAAAATGGAAATATTCACTCGTTAAAACGATTAACAAACTAGGCAATGGATGATACGTTCAAACCTTCATCCTACAAATCAATTAGCTTCCATCCGATAGGCCCCAAAGTGTTAAAAAATTAATATACAAAATATTTAGCATATTGACTGACCAACAGATATTACCTGACTATCAGCTTTCGCACATGCTATTCAACACAACACATCAATTACACAGTTACTGACTATGTGACAGTAAGTTTGAAATATAATTAAAAAAATGATTTTTTTCTGTGGTGAAATCCCATAAGAATAACAGAATATTACAGGAAAAAAAAGAATTGTATTGGGCCAGAAAAACTGTTACATTAAATAGATGGATGAAACCCTTAATTAAATAAACAATATATGCAAAACCAAATAATAAAACTAATCTCAAAATTCTAGAAATATATACAATAATAAATGAAAAGCAAAATATTCGCTGCATAGATATAAAAAAAGAAATATATATATATAAAAAATATATTATAATATATAGTATATATATGATATTATATATATATAAATATATTATATAAGAAAAAGTTAATAAAAAAAAAGTCTAAAAATCTAAATCTAAAATCAAAATCTAAAAAATTCTCCAGTCAATCAAGAAAAATCACAATTGTTATTTAAAAACAATTTTAAATACACACACACATTTATATATATATATAAAATGATCAATAAAGGTAAACAAAATAAAAGTTACTTGAGATTTAGAACTAAAAGTATATGCAACTGGTGTATGTTTGGATTACATTCTATGTTTGAGGTCTATTACCATGAAGGTCTGGTACTTTTAAAAGTTGAGACTATACTTCCACACAAGTACTATTTTATTCTTCAATATTTTCTTTTTGAAAGATTTTTCTCAGTTCAACAGGGCTTGGGTTTTTTTCTAATTCGTCCAATCTTGGCAGGAGTATCTCAAGGCTCAATACTGATCTCTTCATTTTGTATTTTATATACTTACGCATACCTGTTGACAATGAGACGTTGACAGCTATTTATTTCGACGATAGGATTCTTACAAAACATCAAGATCATTTACAAAACTTAAAATATCACTTACTTAAAGTACAAGACTGGTTTAAACTAGAAATGGGCAGCTGAATCGAAAATCATAAGAATCTTACTCTCAGGTGATTCACAAGAAAAAATCACGATTCACTTCGAATTGGTCGATTCACTCGGAATAGATTTCGGACTTGGAATCGGACAAGAAATCGAACATGTGAGAATGAGATTTCGATTCGATTCTCTACAGTTCCCTCTCTCAGTTCTCCACTGATGCTTACTGGGTTTGTTTTAGGAAATCTTCCTGTCGTATTTCATTGTTTACTCTCAGGATCTATTCTTCCATGATCATTTCACACTTCGGACATATATAACTTATTCTTATCTACATTACTATTTTGTTAATTTTTCTCTCTGTATGGTTTATTTATATCCATATTTATAACTTTTCTTTCTCTGTAATATAAACACTCTTATGTTTTATTTATTTTGTGTCTTAATTTTTTTCTAAAAGGACATTCTTCCTAGGATGATAAAATTATTTTACAATTTATATTCTCATACTAAAATCTTAGTAAAATTAAAAAAAAAATTCCTACCAAATTGAAACTGTATTCCTTCTTATAACATTCATGACTGAGACCCTGAGCACATTCATACTTCATGTACAATAAACGAAAATAAACTAAACTAATCCAAAGAACAACTGAATTAAAAGCATACCGAGATATAAAGTAAAAACAAAATGTCATTTTCAATTTAGAGCTGCATGAGTGCAGTGCAAAAGCAACGCCAACTAACCACTATTGAACTAATTTAATTATTTTCCAATAATATCATGTGATAACGTAATTAAAAATAATTCTGTAAATGAAATTATTATTACATTTTTTTTTTATCTGGAGCATTACGTCCGACGGTGCTCTTTTACTGTGAATTTTTTTTACAAAGGTCATTGAAGACTCTAGTGCATCTCATTCATACATAGATATCAAAGCAGATGATCTGCCCATTCATTCAAACCACTGCATCCGTCGCAATAAAACCAATCTATGGATGTCCTGATCAATGATCAATAGACTAAGCCTACAACAAGAGCATTTCCGTGCTTGTTAATCGTATTATACACCGATATATACATCGATTTACCGCTCGATTTGCTAAATAGCTCACCGATGTAACATTTATAATGTTATTTCTTTCATGAGCGCTTCATACGTATTTTAAACTAAAGAATGTATTATCATTATTAATTTTTTTTGCGGCCCCGTATTTATTTTAAATGGTTTAAGTTCTTAAAATTGCTTTTCTTCATATTTGCATTTTAATGAGATTTATATATTTATTATTATTTCTGTTAATGTCCTAATTTATGAATGATTAGGTCCTGAGGGTATGTATTTTTTATGTTGAACTTACAAACTTAAATCGACAATTATTTCCAAGTGGTACTCCTTCGGCCATCTTGATTGAATCAAGATTATCCTTAATGTTTCAGATAAGGTTTACAAAATATATCACCAGAAAGCGCCACTATTGCGGAGGGGTCGTCAGGTCCCCTCTACCTCACCTCATTTTTAAGTAAATATAGAAATTATAACGCTTAGATTACATATTACCCGCTTTTTTTTAAAGTTAGCCTTCTTTTACCACCATTTTCACTTCATAGAAAATAAATATCGATTGAACACCCATTCCAATTTCCATCTTATCAACATAATATTATTTCTACTTATAGTTTTTATATATATTCTGTCAATCAAACAGATTTTCAGTCTAATGGTCTACTTACTGTCCTAAACAATCTGTTTTTATTGAAAGAACTTCATTAACTGAAATTTCATATTAATTTTGACAGTTTATCTAAATTTTTAAGTACTTGATAGTTGTCCATTGTATATTTTAAATATTTAGATTCTATACATTAAATTTTTAGAAACAATACAATTACAGATAAAGTGTCACAATTAAAACAAAACTTGAGTTAATCAACTTCTTTAATTTAGGATATCGAAATCGAAAATCATTAATAATGATAAATCTCGCAGTTAAAAAAACAAAAACAAGCAATATATAAACACAATAATCATAAACAATATTAGAAATATATAATAAAAAAAAAATGATCGAAGTAATATGTGTCTATAAATAACATCGAAAATATAAAGTTTTGTTTAATCGATATACTGATGATACAAACAAATCGACAAGTTAGAAAAAAATGCTACTAATATATATTGTAAAGGCTATATTTGGTAATTATTTGTAATGAACTTAAGGTGGAGGGGACAAGAGCTGACAAGACAATCCTTTCCCAATAATGGCGCTTCCTGGTGGTGTGTTTTGTAAACCTTATCAGATAAACTGTGGGTAACCTGAATTCAACCAAGATGGACGAAGGAGTACGACTTAATAATTATCCTTAAATCATAGCAAAACTTTAATTTTCAAACCAATTTTCCAGTGTTTAGGAGACGCAGAAGGATTAAGTCAATTAAGGGATTTGTTACTCATTTTGTGTTTCGTAAAATCTTACAATTTTTTTAGTTATGAAAAACTTGACTATTTTTAAAAAAAATGCTTATGAAGTTTTGAAGGTTTATCTATTTGAATCTTCGTCCTTTTAACCACTTTTCTTAAAACTTATATTTTTACGCTTGAAAACAATAATATGCTTTAACATATAAGTAGGAATTATTATAGTTTCGTATATTTGCATAGAAAAGTGTGTGAAAGATAAAAGATGACTTCATCGTCGGACAGAAATCATACTGATATTTGTAAATATTTGAACTTAGAACTATATGTATAAAAGTAGTAGCTAACTGAATACTCGGGTGGAGCCGAATCCTACAGATCTTACAAACTGAAATTTCGTCGAAGACCGATTATTCGGTTGTGTAAAAGTTTTACTAGATCTACTCCGACAATTTCAACTTAGCAAAGTCGTAAGCATCAAAACTGAGGCAGTAAGATTTTCAGTTCATCTTCAATGCATCAAAAGTGATTTCTTTTTTTTTTTACTTTGTACAGTCACAACGTTTCTAAGAAAACATTTCATTTCACTTAGACAATGTAGCCCTAAACACATTAGTACGAGCTCTTGGTAATTAGGTTTCAATGGAACTCATCATGAGATGAATTTCATTAGATTCAACGTCTAGTCAAAAATCACTAAGCTGGATTACTTTTTTTGGGTTTAAATGCCTTTTATTCATGACGTTTTTGAAGATTTCTTTTATTGTAATTTCTTCTTCTAGTTATTAATCCTCTAAAATTATTTTGTTTCTAATTGAAATCGGGTCAATATCAAATTTAATTAATTTTTGGGTTGAATTTAGATCAATAAACCAGCAACAAAAAGATTGGATAAATAATCAAAAATTTCAATAATTGACGGGTAAGGGATTGATGGATGATAATAGCATGACCAATAGGGATGTCTG
Organism: Nezara viridula; assembly: GCA_928085145.1. Classification (NCBI taxonomy): domain Eukaryota; kingdom Metazoa; phylum Arthropoda; class Insecta; order Hemiptera; family Pentatomidae; genus Nezara; species Nezara viridula. Next base: position 169,673,450 of record OV725079.1, read on the forward strand.
CTCGATAAATATGGGTTCGATGTAGGGATGGACATGGATAGTCGATATTATAAAAATATCTATATTTTCCTTCCGATATTCGATATTTTATCATATTTAGTATCTACTTCAATAGTACCGACTATCGAGAACGTCCCTTCGATATTTTAGTTTGAAAATAAAAATTACAACTATCATTTTCTGAAAGCGCTAGGTGTTGCCCAATATCGCTCTTGGTCTTGAATTTTGCAATACCAAGACCAAGACTATCTAACTGTTGCAAGATCAACACCAAGATTAGTAAAAAAAAAAAAAAAAAAATCGTTTTTGTAAATTAAAATTAAGGTAAAATAGTTACTAATACTTGACAATTTTAGTTACTAGATGTATGGAATTGGTATAAACAAAATACTTTTACATTTAACTCTTCTAATTTTTTATTTGAAAATCACAGAGATATCTGTATAATAATAAGCTAATAGATTACTGCAATATTGCTGTGTGACTCTAGCGCAAGACCAAGACCAAGATGAAGACAGATTTGGGCAACAATAATTATATGCAAATCTGATCGTTAGAAAAAAAAAAATATACACATCTGACCTGTTTCATATAGAATGCATTGCGTAATATACGAAAATATCAATATTTCGATAATAATCGATGTATCGATTGCCACCCCTAAGATTTGAATAGCCCGAGTGGGTTCCCTCTGGTTTACAATGATTAAACTAAATTTGCTCGAAATTTTTAGTTAGAACCTACTCAAACCAATTCCGCCTAATTCGATCTATGAATGGAAGGCATAATTAGTTTAATGGAACTTTATGGGAAAAAACTAAGGACGATTAAGATGAAGAAGAACTAGAAAATTTATTTTACTAAAGAGGGTAGAATTATTGATATTTCCCTTAATTAATTCAAAGAGGAAAATAACATTTTTTTATGCTCCTATGTGCCAGATAATCAATATTTATATTAATATTCATATTTCAAAAATGTTTAAAATATCGATGAAAATCTCGACTATCGATATTTTAAGTCAGATATTTTGATGCTATCAATTCAGCAATAGTGATTGATCTAAGTTATGCTAATAACGTTATTGTGTTTTTATTGAAAATTTTAGAAAATCAAATCAACAAACCCCAACACATTACTTTCGCAATTCAATCTGAAATTTTCCCTATTATTTTCCGGTAATACACAAATTTCTCCATCAGATAAGGTGACTTTCTATATTTCTAATATATATAAACAGATATATTTCATGGACTGAAATTTTATAGATGAATGACATAGGATTCACATATAAACAAAACAAAAATTGGCAGAATAGTTAACGACCACACACGGATACAATCAAAAAGATTTCACGTTAGCTTACATGGGTATTGTTTAATTCATTATGCCAATCCCTCCTACGGCTGTCAGGGATATTGACATAATAATTATGCTCTAACAGCTTATTGCTGTGGACAGTAAAGTAAATAATTGAGTGGTCTCAAAAAGTGAATATTTAAAATTGATTGCTTTATTGTATAACTTTTAATTTTATACAGAGCTTAATTTAGGGGGGGGCGGCTTGTTTAGGGAAAACAGCAAATTTCCCATTTAAATTAAATTTGAATCAAATCAAGAAAGAAAACTGTGATCTCGAGCATACTGCATATGTTATTATACCTCAGATGTTAGTGTGTGACTCCGCCATTACTGAAGCGTAGACGCTCACGTAGCGTGAGAGATTTACTAGACTGGCCAGTTTGAAAATTCGTTATTCAGCTGATTTGCTGAATATGGAGTAAAAAACTACATCGGCCAGCAAGGGGCCAAGAAAGAAACAGAGAAAAGATGAACAAGAAGACTTGCAAATAGAAGAAAAGAGAAAATGCAAGTATCCTAACCCACCTTTATTTAACCTCTGTATAAAATTCAAAATTATAAAATAAAGTAACCAATTTTACATCTTCACTTTTTTAGTCCACTCCATTCTTTATTTTACAGTCCACAGCAATAAGCTATGATTATGTATCCCTGACAGCCGTGGAAATGTTTTGCATAATGAATTAATGAATCAAGATATGATATAACAATTAACATGCCCAATAACATCCGTAGGAAGCTCAGAAGAAGTTAAATGAAGGATCTCATCGTTTTTTTTGTTTTTTTTTCTCTCATCTTATTTTCGGCAATATGGAGTTTTTCTTGGGGCAGGGGTTAGGGCAGGGAATTAATTCCAGCGTTAAGAGCCTCCACGGCAAAAGGATTTGAAGTTGTAATCTACAGTTTATCAGGTAGCTACGGGTATTTTGTACACGCGTTAATCCGCTCGAACACTCGGCCTCTTGTCTCAGCGCTAAGCTATAAATATTAAAACCAAGATTGAAAGAAATGCCACGAGGCACTCCCTCGCGTCTATTAACATCTTAGTGTGTATTGTACTTCCCGACAGCAAACCCATTGGTTGTTACTATTTCTGACAGATGAATATATATATATATATATATATATATATATATATATAACGTGAATTTTAATGAAATATACATCATATCATGTTTTTACAAAACAGGATTCGTTTTATTATTTGTAAGTCCTGGTAAGCAGATGAGCCAACTTGCTGGGTATCGCCTACTCAGCGACAGTGGGATAAATCGCTTTCGTTTTTTCTCCCGCTCCGGCTATCTCCGACACTTCACCCTTCCCCGCCTAAATGTAACAAATGACCAACGAGTCATTTTTCCACTCCATTTATGAACTCAGGGGACATCTAGGCCTAAGTCCTCAAGGTTTTGTCACTCTAAACTTCACGAGTTCGAAAATTGGGATTGTATAAGTTTTGAAGTTTATATTTTAAGTCGGTATTCTAAAAAAAAAATTAAGTTTAGAATAATTGACTTTAAACTAAGAACGAGTTTGGATATATTTACCTATATATATATATAACTTACTTTTATTTAATTTCAGTTTCATTAGTATAATTTTTATACATTTCATATATGAATTTAATCTACTAATCTAAATCGTTATACATTTAGTTATTATTATTATTTTTTTTAATGTTTAATGTGTACGGGAGTCTTTATCGACGTTGAACAGGCGTTTGATAGAGTTTGGCACCCGGGACTGCTGCACAAACTCCGAAAATTCCTGCCACCTACATACTTTCTCATTATCCGTTCCTACCTTATTGATAGATACTTTAAAGTAAATCACAATAACGCCTATTCATCCCTTTTTTCCCAGTCCGCTGGTGTTCCTCAAGGTAGTATCCTAGGTCCTATCCTCTATACAGTTTATACAGCTGACATCCCTACCTGTCCCAACACTGTCATCACCACATATGCCGATGACACATGTATCCTATCAGTAAACAATGACCCAGCAATTGCATCCCAAATGCTTCAATCAGACATCATAAATCTAGAAGAATTTTGTAAAAACTGGAGAATTAAAATAAACTCCAATAAATCCCACCAAATTACCTTTACCCTTCGTCGTAAACCAACGACTTCCTGTCCTACAGTTTCCTTTAACAATACTCCACTTATTCCTGTTGAGCAAATCCGATACCTAGGACTCCATCTGGACAAACGACTAACTTGGAATCCTCATACTAGACTGAAACGACAAGAAACCTCTCGACGTTTCCGATTACTTTAGCACTTACTAGACAAACGCTCTAAACTTCCCATTAATTACAAAAGACTCATATACTTGACTATAATAAGACCTATTTGGACTTACGGAGTTGAGCTATGGGGCTCCACTAAACCATCGAATTCCTCTCGCATCCAATCCTTACAATCCGAAATCCTTCGTAATATCCTCAATGCTCCTTACTTTGTCACTAATAAAATTATCCATAAAGATCTTAATGTTCCTTATGTTTCAGATCTGGCCCAATCCAGATACCTATCCTTCCATAATAAACTACAGAATCATCCCAACCCTCTCGTTTCTAACATTGCTTCCTCTTCAATTCCTGATAACCCTCCGAGGCGTCTGAATAGAAGATGGCCCCGTCATCTCCTAATGTAGTCATATCATTAGAGTGCTACCATTGGGTAGCTACTCAGCAAGTGTATTCATGTCATTATATCTATTATGTCCAAATTTACTTGATGTATTTATGTAATACAGTTGTAAATGTCATAAAGAAATAAAAAAAAAGTTTAATGTCTTAAGGTTCCTTTTATTCTTATTATTTTGATGAAGGGAAATTGATTTAATTTCTTTATATATTCGATATGTATTATTAAATTAATTTTTAATATAGAAGAGAAGAATAGTTGGGGTTATCAGTCAAATGACAAGGCAAAAATAAGTGATAATATTTATTTAGACTTTTCCCGACGTTTCGGCCTGACGTTCAGGCCTTCATCAGGGCTGTCTCCAAAAAGGTTGATGTAGAAAAATTAACTTATTAAGGCTGATGAAGGGCTGAACTTCAGGTCGAAACGGCGGCAAATGTCAAAATAAATATTATCATTTATTTTTCCCTTCTTATTTGACTGATCACCCCAACTATTCTTCTCTTCATTATTCACTACAGTCAACCATTTACTCACAATTTTTAATGTATATGTAGAGATGGTTGACCGTGATATAATATGAGAAGGAGTTGATGGGGGGGGGTGAGGAGGGAGGGGGAGGGAGTTACGTTCAAATAAATACTTATCATAGAAAATATTACAAAATTTAGAGTATTTCTATAAAAATTATAGAAAACACTGTTATAGAAATAGTATTATTTAATTATTATGCCACGTTTCGATCCACCTTGCAGGTCTTCATCAGAGCTACAAAAGATGACATGTTATCTTATACTTCTTTTAGGTTTACTATCAATCTATCACTATAATTATTGTCCAAGGGACAGATTATTATATGTCTTAATAAATAAATAAAATTTCTTTGTTCGTTTAATTTTCAATCTCTTTATTCGTTAACATTAATTTTCTTTATCTGTTAACCTACAGTTATCAAATGTAATCTTTATTAGTTTCTATTCACTAATTTCTTATCTTTTATCACAATCTGTTTACTTTTAACTTACATGTTATATTCTCTTTTGTTTTCTATTTTTTTATTCATACTTATTTAGAAAATCTAAACTTTCTGGTGAAAACAAATTACTGATCTACAAGACAATACTGAAACCCATCTGGACTTACGGACTAGAACTATGGGGAACAGCCAAATTTTCTAACATCAAACGCATTCAATCCTTTCAGTCTAAAGTCCTCCGTACAATAGTCAATGCTCCCTTCTATGTAACCAATAAAACCCTACATCATGACCTTAATATCCCATTTATTCTTGATCTTATCCCAGCCAAATTTTCCAAATTTCACCAGAACCTTTCTCATCACCCAAATCCCGTTGTACAATCCCTATCAAGCACCACCCATCCCTACAATCCCCTTCGTAGGTTAAAGCGGCAGTGGCCACGAGACCTTTTGTAAATATGGATATTTTGGAGTTCTAGCAATGGCCAGATTCTCCACTCAAGTCATGAGTGTCTGTGGCTGTAGCGCTCTTACTCATCCTCCGCTGGTTTAAAATACCAGTGAAGTGGCTGAGGGAGAAGCGTAGGGATCTCCTAAGCCTCCCTTTTCCCTCCACATGTGGAGGGGAAAGGATTGGTTCGGAGATCACCTGGCAAATTGTAAATAATGTATGTTTTATATAAGGTGTTTGTTTTACTTTTATTTCTATTTTTATTTACTTATGTGTATATATATATTTTTTTTTTCTTTACTCTTTTGTTCTTTCTTCTTATTCTTTTGTTATTACTTTATTTATTTATATTTTTGTATATACGGTATGAATGCAATCTCTGAACTCTATTATAATGTCCTTAACTGTGACAAATTGTAATATTTCTGAATAAAGTGTTTTTTAATAAGTAAATTCATACTTATTATCTATTTTTGTTTGTATCTTCTATATATATATATATATATATATATATATATATATATATATATATATATATATATATATATATATATAATACTTGATATTTTAACTACATTGTCACCTACTATATCTCTGATATCATCTTATTATTTATTTATCAGACAACTTTTTCCTATTTTATATCTACTTATAATTCATTTATTTTACTTTCATCGTTTACCTTTTATATTTTGTATCTTTTGTAGCTATGATGAATACATGCAATATGGATCGAAACGTCGGCATAATAATTAAATAATACTATTTCTATGACTTAGTATTTATTTGACCGCACTCTCCGATCAACTCCATCTCAAAATTTTAATACACATCATAATTATTGCTATTCGACATTTTATTTTTACAATCCATATAAATTTATATTATTTTAACATTTTTAATTTTTGTTGACGTAGCGTTTTATTTAATTGCAGTAAAGAAAGGAGAAATGTGCGGCAAATAGCGTTTGAGCGCCTAAATAAACGAAAGATTAATAAACCCATCCGGTGTTGGGTTTAGTTTCCATGTTTGGGTTGGTGTTTAGCAATTAAAACAACAACAGTTCCAGACCTTTAGCAAACATTTCACGTTTTAATACAATCAATGAGTTTGGTTCCTAATCAAACTGAAAAGTCAGATCATCAGTTAAATCACATACAGTTATGTCTATATTGTGTGAAAGTATTATTATAGATGTTGTTATTATCTGCATATTTGCAAACAGTGATTCGAGATGTATTTAACGATTTCGTTTGCATCTTAAATTTAGATATAATTTGATGTGGGCTGTTGTTTATATACTATTTAGAGAATACATTTACCAACTGAAAATAACATTTATATATGATTCACAGATCTATGGTTTAACAAAAAAGGCTATAAGGTTCTTTTATGTTAATGGACTCTGATTTGAGGATAATATATTAATTGATTTTCTTTCGTATATAACATATCCTATAATGGATATTGAAGCAATAATACTCATTAGTAATTAGTTAGACATCATTTGTAGTAGCATACACATTTAAACGAAGATAAATGTTATTTTTAATAAGAAATAAATCTCGTATTTCCTATATTATGAAAAAACTTACTCAACGTTTAGTAAAAAAACGAACACTTTTATAAAATACAATGGAAAAATTACGATTTGTTACGTTAAAAATTAAAATTTTATTATTCTATTTATGATAGCCTTCCGTGAACTAAAAGCAAATTGAAAAAGTAAATGGAGGATAATAATCCTACGATCGAGGACGGTTTGAATGTTGTGGGTTCGTTTACCACCTTAAACGGTTGATTTTCATTTATCTGTGACCTGATGAAATGCATCTTGACCATCACATGAAATGAACCTCCATTTTTTTTTTGTTTTCCTCTTGCTGCCATCTGTGCCATACGGGGTTTCTGTAGCAGTGAGTTGATACGTTGGGAAGTGGGTTATATACGTTCACTGCTGCCAAACAGACTCTTTCTTTTCTTTTTAAAATTCAATTTTAACCTTAGAACGACACAATTATAAAATTCAAATCATTCTGACACTCTGTGGTGGTATGGAAACCGCAAAATTGAAATTATAATAAAATTTGATTGTCATTAGTGTTGCCCAAATGCGAGACCGAGACGAGTCTGGGTCTTGCAAACTCAGTCTTGGTCATGGTTTAGGTCTTGCGCAAGAGTCTCGCAACAGTCTTGCAGTTACTTATTAGCTTATTTCTACAGAGATATTACTGTAATTTTTTAGATAGGAGAAACCTAACTAAGCCCGAATGAAAAATTAGAAGAGTTAAATGAAAACCGCAAAAGTATGTTAGTTATACCAATTCTTTACATATAGTAACTAAGATTGTCAAATATTAGTAACTATTTTGCTTTAATTTGTATTCAAAAAATCGAATTTTGTTACCAGTTATGGTCTTGATCTTGCAACAGTCAGGCGGCCTTGGTTTAGAAATAGAAATAGAAATAGAAAAATAACTTTATTCTGGGACACAGTCCCTTGAGAATAACAAAATAGAACAAAATTAAAATATTACATCTGGCCAAAATAAAATCAATCGAAAAAAAGAAATAATGTAAAAAAAATATAAGGTAAAAATTCCATATACAAAACAAACTAAACTATACACAAAACCATTAATACTATGACAAGACACTTAAAGCTGTTTGCTCTTATAGACCAGTATATACTTTTACGAAAAAAATAAAGAATTAAAAAATAAAAATGTATCAAATTCTCTATTAAAATCAGCTCGAATGGTTAGCAACTATCTGACTGTTTTTGGGATAGGAATTGGAATAGGAGGGTTTTGAATGTGGATATGGATGGGGAATGTCGAATTTTGATAGGGAGGGAATTCCAGAAATTGACAGAGCGAACAATAAAGGAATTTTGGAATGAGGCAGATCTGTGAGAAGGCATGTAAAGGTTAGAAGGTCGAGATCTTGTGGACAGGGAATGGACTGAGGATTTGAACTGGAGAAGGTTGTAGGCGTAAGAAGGACGATGGTTGTTGATGATTTGGTAGAGGAACGTACCTAGGAAATATTGTCTTCGGAAGGAGGGGAAAAGCCACTTTAACTCAGCGTAGTGGTGAGAAACATGGGAGTATCTTGGGGCCCCGATCACAAATCTTACGCAGCTGTTCATTAGTCTTTTCAGTCTATCACGGAGCTCCACAGAGAGGCCATCATACACCACACAGCTATAGTCAAAGTGGGGGAAAATGAGAGAGGAAACTAGGAGTCTACGCGTATGTTGAGGTAGGAGATGGCGGAAGCGATGGAATAGTTTGAGGGTGGAAATTGTCCGTCGAGTGATATGAGAAATATGGTGATTCCAAAAGAGGTTTTGATCAATGAAAAATCCTAAATTTTTAACAGAGGAGTAGAAGGAGATTGGCTGATCATTAAGGTGAAGGATGGGAAAGTCTGTATAGGATCTAAGGAGGGGCTTGGAACCAATGACAATGGCCTGAGTTTTGGCAGCATTTAACCTTAATCCATTTACATTTGGTATGCTACATACTTACATTTTATATGCTAATAGAAAGTAAACAGTTAACATTTATATAGCTAAAAAAAAGAAAAAAGATCAATATTTTTCTATTGAAAATACATTAAGTTTATATCAATAAATGTATGTATATATATTTGTAGTGTAAAATATATTCATAATAAAGGAAGAAATATTTGTTATATTAAAAGATAATAAAACCGAGAATGGGGTCCATTTATGTGAACATTCATTCACAACAATCCAAGCAAATACTGGGAGGATATTTTCCAGTGAGACAATTCAATCACTGAATAAGGAACTTGTTGCTTTGGCGGCCGTTTCATCATAAGGTTGTCTGAGATAAATACACTCACTATCTTAAATCTTCACTCGAAAAAATTGATTGTTCCTGTATATTACTATATGGCCGGAATAGTCAATTTTTTATTTCTACCGAAGGTTAAATTTCTTGCAACATCATATTGCCAAGAAATTGACCGAATGCTCCAAAATTTGAACAGATGACAGCGAGCACTATTGAAAATATCCTGCTCAATGATAAGCATTTCTTTAAGATGCCTAATGATTGAAGGTGAAGGTTCATAAGTTTTGAGATCACAGTTATTGTTGGGGCCAGGGATATTTCAAAATCGAAAATACAAACCTTTCCCCGGCGAGCTACCTCAGAGGTAGGACAAATAATAGCAAAATTAAACTGTGGGAAAGAAGGAAAAAAAATTTATTAAATCAATGATGGAAAATAAAAAATCTTATTTTTTAAAACGTTTACTATATTGAAATGAGAAGAGATGAAAATATGTATACAAATGTTGAAAAAAATGTAAGAAATTAAAATGTACTAAAATAAAATCAAACATAAAATATAATATTCAGTGAAAATAAATACAAGTTGTCCATCAAAAACAAAACATAAATAGAATAAACTTCTGTAATAATGATTATACCTAGAGAAAAAAAATAACTTTAAGAGAACAAAACCCAATTAATATTTAATTGTCTTTCGTGACGGTGCAGAATAAAAAAACGAGCCAAGTTGGATGTTCGGCTTCCAACGAGGTTACCTTGTACGATGTTAAATAGTCGATGGTGGGGAAGTATCGAGTCGATAGGACAGCTGTTGTTCGAAAATGGCGCTAGACTGGTGCCAGGTGAGGTGAGACGAGCCTGGAGCTGGTGAATTGGTGGGGCAAATGTCCAATAAGTGGACCCAACATGAACGAAGGTTCTCTCCAGACTGACCCGGCAGTTTTATCGCAGTGGTTTTCTTGTCTGAATATCTAAACTCAGTATTACTGCTGGGCCGGAGCGTAGATAAATACGATAATACATCGCGAATAAACCTTAATATATAAACAATATACATTTCTGAGACACTATCCCTCACCTTTTTACCAAAAAAATAAGTAAACAATTTCTTCATTAACATTTAAAAAGGGGTAAAAAAATAAGTAGATGAAATAAAAAGAATGGAAAGTAAAATCCATAGATTTGGGCTTTAGCAGTTATTATACATAGTTTCATACATCTAGTTATTATTATTACATTCATCGGTCTTCTGAAATTAATCTATGCTATATTTTATCTTTTTACAAATCTATTCGGCAGAATACTAACAAACAAATTTCAATCTTTGATTCTATATCTTATCATCGCATCAAATTTTCAATATTACTATTTAATTCTTACAGGACTTAGGAAGCACTATCGCAAGCCTTCCCAGAGCAGCTGCGGGCAGAGGTAATTACAAGAGGCTTATCGAAAGCCCTTTGAGTTTCCAAAGCCCTTTGAAGGTGTCTATACCTGTCCGCGCTAATTTATTTAGGAAAGGTAAGAAAATTTATCGACGACTGGCCTCTTTACACGACTCCCTTTTAAGAAGTAGAGAAGCATGGAAAAGCTCTCAGGCCGTCACGGGGGACGTAAAAGGTGGAAAATCAATAGGGAATTAGAGGGCACTATTGAATGGGGTTTTGATGAATGAGGGGGGAGGGAGGCAACTGATCCGAAACCGGTCCAAATTATTTACTGCCTTTGTTGGAAACGCCACCGCCATCTGCGAGCCGGTCAGGGCACTAGATCTATGGTTTCATGTCCTCATTTGAGGTTATCGTGTTATCGGTTCTAATACTTCAATAGAGGACTTAGACTTCTCAATGACAGAGGGATAAGGCAAAGTAAGCTGGCAAAACGTGTGCTCAGTAATCTTATCTAAAGGGTGTCTGAATAAAGTTCCGTAATTTTTATTTACGTATTTGAATCTGGCATCACTGAAATCAACTTTATCCAAGAGCTAATCCTATATAATGGTGTTTTTAATCTATTTAAAATCCTAAAAGTGTATGCATTGTTTCATATCTCTTCAAACAAGGCCAATTTCGTACCCTCAAAAATCGTTTTTGCGGTGACTTTTATTATACTACTTTTTTCAAAAGAAAATTGTAGCTGAAGGGCTTAAAATTACGGTGAAAACTAAGAATAATCGTGCTCTATCATAACATACATAGTAGGGTTTCAACGTTTTAAACAATGGGTTTGATCTCAGAAATGACGGCTAACCATGCGCCCCGAAAAGAGAAAAAAACGTTGCAAATTATTTCGCAATGGTTTATTATTTCCAAACAATTATACATCTAAAGTAACATTACCTTCCTAGTTACAAAGAAAAAAAAATAAAAGGTGATTAAAATCTTTGCATTATAACATTTTTTTTTTAAAACTTATTTATTGAAAAATATTACAATCTGTCTGTAGGACATTTATAATAGTGTTCACAGATCACATTCACACTCTATGTACAATAAATTATACACAAAAATAATATTTATACAATAAATTAGAATAAAATAAATAAATAAAAAGAACACGTACACACCTATGTACAATATTTACAATCTGGCGAGAGAACTTAGAACTGGAAAAGTATGACTCCAGGAGATCCCTGCACTTCTCTCTCAACCGCGTCACTAGTTCTAAGCCCAGTGGAGATTGAGCAAGAGTGTTTTAGCCCCATACACTCATGTCGTGAGTGAAGAATCTAGCCATTGCCGGAACTCCAATATTTACAAACTATAAAATATCGCGGGCCACTGCCGTTTTAACTTCCTTGTAGTTTAAAATTTTGCTATTCCCCACAGTTCAAGTCCGTAAGTCCAATTAGGTTTCAGTATTGCCTTGTAGATAAGTATTTTATTTTCTTAATAGAGAGTTTAGATTTTCTATTTAGTAGTATGTATAGTTGGCCGTATCATCGGTTGTAAAGTTATTGTATTGTAAAGTTCCAGTCTTTTAAGTCTAGTATGAGGGTTCACGTTAGTCGTCTGTCTAAGAGAAAGCCAAGGTAACGGACTGTATTATAATATATAAAAAATATCTAGATACCATATAATTGCTTCTAATGATCAATACAATATCGACAAAAAAGTGTATACTTTTTGACTTATTGAGAATTTAATTTTACCATCCCTCGTAACTTATTTCGAGCTATTTTTCGTTGAAGTATGTTATGTAAATAAATTTAAAGGGCATCGAGAAAATGATTTTAGCGAAGTTTCATTGAAATTGGTACATTCGTTTAGGAGCTACAGTCTATAGCAATGCATGTTTTTCGGTCATCTTGAAAAGAAAAAGCGAATAGAAATGTTGATGAAGGAGGATCGTCCTCGGGTGACCTCTAATTTTAAATCTAAATTTTAAAAAAATCGGTCAAGTAGTTTCGGAGAAAATGGCGGCTAAAAAAATTTGTATGCGTTTTTCGAATTATACTTATCCTGAAACGTAAAATCTCAAATTTTGAGAGGAGGTTAAGTTTTTGAATTTTTGTTCGATTACAATGGTTCATTATTGAAAATAATAATAATAAAAAAAAAAAACTGCTTCAATCCAATAAAACCATCACAGGAGATCGCTGTACTGACTACGATTGATGCGTTTGAGCCATGAACTGGCGACTGCTACGCGAGCAGATACACGATAATGTAGTTGTACTGATAGAGCTCGACCTCATGCTTCGAACCCGATTAAAATTTATTTGGAAACACTAGAATTTGAAATTCTGAACTACCAACCGTATCCACCAGACCTTGCTCCTTCCGACTATCACTTGTTTCGATCGCTGATTACCTGGCTAAGCAGCGCTTCCATGCTTATAACGAAACTAAAAAATGTACCAATGATTCACAGGCATCGGTAGTCAAAATCCTAAAAATAAAAGAAAAAAAAATATTCAACTCTTTCCAGAGATATTCTTAGTACAGACAGACAGACCAATTGCAGAAAATATCTCAGAAAATTGCAGAAAATATATTAGAGCCCCTAAATATATAAATTAGGGGCTCTAAAACATTAACATCCGTGAAAACCGCACAACAGAAATTTGAACCGAATGCAATATTTCTCTTATCTACTAGCTGTTGAAAAGTAAAAATGTTATGTAGATTGTAGTTTTTAGAATTTGTATCTATTTTTTTTCCACTAACCGGCCAGCAAGGACCACGCGAATATCATTTCCGTTTCCTCTTCACACCCTCAGCCTTCCTCTTACTCCAATACTCTCTCATCCTCCTCGACTGTTCCTCTCGCTCTTCCTTAGTCCATTTTATCCCTCGTCTCTCACTCCCACCTACAAGAATCCCAATCCCTTTCAGTTTTTCCCTAAAAAGTACTCTATCCAAGAAATCTTTATTATTTTACATATCCTCCCATACTTTTATAGCTGCAAACTTTGTCAAAAATTTTCTTGTTCAATCTTTCACTATTCATCCTGACCATGTGCCCGTAGAACCTCAGTCTTCTGGTACTGACGACTGTTTCCAAATATTCCAAATTTTTGTATATTTCTTTATTAGATTTTAGCTTGTGTCCCTCTTGCGTTACTTTGGGTCCGTGAATCTTCCCCTCAATCTTCAGGATTTTCTCTAGGCTCGGAAGGCTGACTGTTTTACATAACGTATAATATTTCAGGCCTTGCTACTGTACAATAATGCCTTTGTATCTATTTATTGATAAAGAATAATGTTTTAAATAGTTGTATTGTGTTTTTAGAACCCCCGATGATGTAAATCTACAAATCGTTGGTTAGTAAATGTTTTGTTAGTAAAATAACACTATGTGGTAGTTTTTCTCTAATTTTATTTAATATTTGAGCATATTCAAATATACTTCAGAATATGTAGAGAAAAATATATCATTTAATAATTATTTTATTTTCCTATATGGGGATAATATCTTCTAAGAATTTTATTTATTCTTCCATGAATATTTTTTTAAACCAAAAATTATTTACGATTTCATAATAAGTTTTCCTAAATCACTAGACATCTTGTAGTAATAAGTTTGAGGATTCTGGAGGAGTTGTGGTGCTTTGAGAAAGTTTTTATTTTTTCCATAAAGTCCTGGAAGGTAGCGGAATACTAAACGCCTTAAGAATATTCCTATCCTACGACGTCCGATCGTTGGAGATTATATATCCAACCGTAAATATCCATGACCAATTTATAATGATACGATATAATATAAATTATATTGATATTATAAATCTCGAAATGTTAGAAGACATGCAAATAATTAATATGTAATGATATATAACTAATTATATAATTACGCCATCATTACATGCCTCATTTCGTCTATATGGCCAGATAAAATTTTATGGTATTATTAAAAATTGGTATAGACTTGCATAAGAACCTCTTTTTTTTTTTAGACAGGCAATTTTGTAGCTTGAGTTCCTTTATTTCCAATGAATGTTGACATCAGCGAACTATGTCACAAAATATATACAAAAATTGTTTTATTATATATTTTGTTTGGTTGAGTACTAAATGGTTGACCTTCGTGTAATGTTCAGGACAATAAAGGCTAGAAAAGAAAAGTCTAACATACACACACACACACACATAGTTATATACTTAATATTATTTGTTTCAATTCAAAATAAACACATTATTATTTCTTGCAATTTAAAATAAACACATGTTAGATATATACTGTTATAACCTTCTTTGAGTTAGATACTACTGTTTTGTTAAATAAAAATTATTGAATTATTTCCAGTTATTTGTTTCTTCATTTTTCTATTTATCGTATATATATATATATATATATAATATATATATATATATATATATATATATATATATATATATGGCCTGTATCTTTGCTAAAAAGGGTTCGATTTCGATTTTTTTTTTTTCATTGTCAAGATACTGTGAATATCCTTCTGATTATCGTTATTATTATAAACTGAATATAAATTATATACAGGTTGTGCTCAAATAAAGTTTCCTTTTGTTCATAACTTGTTTCCTGAATATTTGGAGATTATAGTTGTTTTTCGCACCTTAAGAAGATTACATTAAAAATGTTGACTCAATCATTGGATTGATGAAGAATTTACGGTGATCCAAAAAAAAAAAAAAAAAAAAACACTGAAGTGTGTCCTTTAGACCACACGATAGAAGTGAATATATCAACAAAATGAGATTAATAATATGAAATATAAATTATAAATATTTGCTCATTATAAAGAAGATAAAATGCTGAACAATTCCCTCGCTTACAGTATGCAGGCCCGATTTCTAGGTTCTGAGATATTTTAATCCATATCTTCCATAAAACTCGTCATCATTTGGTTTTCGACACTATTTTTTCTCTTTTCGCCTCCCTAACATGGCGTCGCGTTAAGATACAATCTCAAATAATAGTCTATCACAAAGTGGATGAAATTCTTAACGATTCCCTCCCCTACAGTATGCAGGTCCTGTTTTTAGTTTCTAAGATATTTTCCATATAATTAGTTATCATTCGGTTTTCTACCCTATTTTTTCCCTTTTCCCTCTCTAACACGCCGTCACATCAGGATAAAATTTTTAATAATAGCTCATTACAAAGGGGATGGAATGATGGGCATTTTCCTTGCAAACAAGATGCATTTTTTTGCAGTATTTTAATCGATAAGCAAAACACTCCAAATAGTCGACTTTACCCGAGCGTTACACTTCGGAGATATGACGTCTCAATTTAATACACTCTACACAAAAAAAGTGCAAAACTCGTGTGAAGAAGTTTTCACTTCAAAAACACCTTTGAAAAATAATATATATTACAACTGATTATAGGAATTTTTATTTTCTGAATCATATAGTAGAAAGTTAAATTGTAATGAATACTTAATATTAATTTCTGTTAAATCTTAACGTTTAATTAAGTTAATTTATTGCAAATATTTCTAGTTAATATATCTGTATAAAACTAAATATTTTTATAGTTAGTTACTTTAAAATCAATAAAAGACTTCATATATGAATCTTAACAAGATGGTTCCTTTGTAGTGGGTAGGACAAGGCGCAACTACACATCCCATTTGCAAGACGTACCTGCTATGCCGGTAGGGTATAGCCCATTGCGGGAAGGGGCTACTGTTTAATAGGTCTTGTATTAAACTGTGCCGTACAAGACCTATTAAACAGTAGCCCCTTCCCGCAATAGGCTATACCCTACCGGCATAGCAGATACGTCTTGCAAATGGGATGTGTAGTTGCGCCTTGTCCTACCCACAACAGAGGAACCATCTGGTAAGATCCATATATGAAGTCTTTTATTGATTTTAAAGTAACTAACTACAAATATATTTAAAGTTTTGTATAAATATATCAACTTAGAAAATTTGTAATATATTAACTTAATTTAACGTTAAGGTTTAACAGCAATTAATAGTAAGTATTCATTACAATTTAACTTTCTACTGTGTAAGTCAGAAAAAAAGAAATCCTATAATCAGTCGTAATATATCTTATTTTTCAAAGGTGTTTTTGAAGTGAAAACTTCTTTACACGCGTTTTGCACTTTTTTTTTTGTGGAGAGTGTATTAGATTGAGCCGTCATATCTCCAAAGTGTACGCTCGGGTAAAGTCGGCTAGAGTCGACTAATTGAAGTGTTTTGCTCATCGACTAAAATACCGCAAAAAATGCATATTGTCTACAAGGAAAATGTTCATCATTTCATCCCCTTTGTAATTAGCTATTATTAAATATTATATCTTAACGTGACGCCGTGTTAGAGAGAAAAAAGGGGGAAAAATAGGGTAGAAAACCGAATGATAACTAATTATATGGAAAATATCTTAGAAACTAAAAAAAGGACCTGCATACTGTAAGCAAGAGAATCGTTCAGAATTTCATCCTCTCTATGATGGGCTATTATTTGAGATTGTATCTTAACCCGACGCCATGTTAGAGAGGCGAAAAGAAAAAAATAGTTTCGAAAACCAAATGATGACTAGTTTTATGGAAGATATAGATTAAAATATCTCAGAAACTAGAGATCAAACCTGCATACTGTAAGCAAGGGAATTGTTTAGCATTTTATCTTCTGTATAATGAGCAAGTATTTATAATTTATATTTCATATTATTAATCTCTTAAATTGAGCCGTCATATCTCCGAAGTGTAACGCTCGGGCAAAGTCGGCTAGAGTCGACTAATTGAAGCGTTTTGCTTATCGATTAAAATACCGCAAAAAATGCATATTGTTGACAAAGAAAATGTTCTACATTTCATCCCCTTTGTAATGAGCTATTATTAAAAATTTTTTTCTTAACGTGACGCCAAGTGAAAAGGGGAAAAAATAGGGTAGAAAACCAAATGATATATTTATGTAATATATTATCTTAATTAATCGTTAAGGTTTAACAGCAATTAATACTAAGTATTCATTACAATTTAACTTTCTACTATATGAGTCAGAAACTTTCAGAACTTTCATGAATGAAGGTCCATACTTTATAGAGTTGTTTTAATACCAGTTATTCAGAGTAAAGAAACCATTTCCAGATATCTCTGAGAATAGTTCCTCACGAATTTTAAATGTAGCCCGTATTTATTATAGCAGAATAGAAATTAAAGATCTCAGGTTTACTTTGAAGTTTTTTGTTACATGTTCTTTTTTTTTTTTTTTGGGGATCACAGAATTTGTACATCTTTTAACACCTTAAACAGCCTTCTTCATTTCTTTCTTGGACTATTTCTTTCCACTTATAAGCATGCAAGGTTTTATGAATCATACAGACGTGCTTTCCTGTATATATGTATGGATTCGTAATAATTCTTTTCTTTTCTTTTATGTATAATTATTGTAAAGTGTTTTGTTTATATGGTCATAATAAAGTGATATTTATTTAAACATTACATGATGTATGATGACAGTATCGAAAGCCTCTAGCAAGTATATTAACCAGGTAATAGTTCACTTTGAGCTCTAACGAGACCAGACTGGATTGACCGCATCGATGGCTGCCTTCCGACTGATCTACTCTATACTGTGTTCTATTGTTCCAGCCCTGTTGTATAATTGGTCTTTGTTGTTGGCAGACTCTGTCTAGTCAATAGAGCTTCCTCTCTGAATTTGTTATTAATAAAAATATAACGATTGAATTTTTAACACTATTGTTGGGATTTTTACCGATACTTTATATTTTAAACTTTATTCAAACCTAACTTTGGAACCTATTAACCCCACCATTTTGGTATCTTTCGGCTATTTTTTGATGAGCAAGATATCACTACTGAAGGTTATTATCAGTTTCTCAAAGTCATTTAAAAAACTGATGAATAAATATTTATTACACTTTATAATAATGAAGTCTGTACAGATATAAGTTATCTGGTCAATTTAGACTGTTAATTATATCAAATATTTTTTTCTGTTGACGATATACATTTTTTTTTTGGGGGGGTCCTCCCCCTCCTCGCAAACCACCAGGGGGTTTGGGTGGAGATTTAAAAGACGCCTTGGCACCGGGACGTGAACTCGTGACTGTGTTTATATAATTTCATATATCATGTTGCCGGGCAACGGTGGTGCTGTGCACAACGCGTTCGCCAATTCGGCCACCCTGCTCACACTTGACGATATACACTATGTATATACACTCCCATCACCTCCTTAAAACTGTTCCTAATATTCAAACTCTGTTTCTACATGATAATCCTATCAAATTTCCCCCCCATCGTCAAAAATCTTGGAATAACCTTCGATCAAACGCTTTCCTGGAAAAACCATGAATCCAATATTTCCCGCCGTACCATTTCCATTCTAAAACGTCTAAATTGTTATCGTCACCTATTTCCATTTGAAACCCGTAAGCTCCTAGTCACTTCCTTAATTTTCTTCCACTTTGACTATTGCTGTTCGGTATATTGGGGCGTCTCTGGAGATCTCGAGGGGAAACTAAAACATTTGATAAATTGCTTTGTACGATTTATCTTCGGGATACCAAGGGATGCCTCTGTTTCCCATTTTTATGTTGAGTTGAAGTGGCTTTATCCTTCCTACCGTCGTAAATATTTCTGGCATCCTTCCTCTTTCAAGTCATCCAATCTCACCGTCCTTCAAATCCTCTGTTCGCACCCGCAATATTCGTTTTCGGTCTTCTGATTTATACATGAGGGCCCAGCGAACCGCTGCTTTCGACAGATCTTTCATTTTCCGATCCTCAACGCTTTCTAACTCCATCCCCTCTCACATTCATCAATCCAATACCCTTCCTACCATTAAATCCCGCCTGTTCAATCATTTCTTATCCATCCAGTCCCCATGAAATTGTAAATAGATACTAATGTAAATATGTATATAAATTATTAGTTCGTTCTTCATTATTTTTACTTCATAATTTTATTAAAATATTTTTTATTATTAACTGATCAAAATTAGAAAGTAACTTATAATTTCTAATTTTATTACTATGACTGTTTAATTACTCTGTATCTTTATTTATGTATCTCTGAGGCTCCTTAGTCCATATTTATGTCTTTCCATATTATTTTAAAGGGACTCGTCCCTGAATAAATAAAGGATTATTATTATTATTATTAATATATACATCTTTGCTTAGGCCGATATAGCGCGCACAATTTGGTTTTCTTACAAACATAGGTAGTCCGGTGAATGAATGGATGAAAAGGAGTCCCAGAGTGCGTGAGCAGGGACCTAACTTCTTCAGGGTACTTAAGCTGTGAACATAAAAGTCCTGACGTGTAGGTGGTGAACTAGTGATAGGAGGGAGGGGGGAGAGAAGGATAGGTCACAATATTCAGGTTCCGCTTACATCTCGAAAACTGTGCGTCTCAGAGGAAAATTGTCTTATCTAATACGGCCGCTAGACTGCTGCAGCCACTGTGGCCATACACAAGCTATCTCTGCACAGCGACCCTATTAAACCCCCTTAAAGTCCCTTTTATCATTGGGCATAGTAAATTTTATCACTGTTTTCTCAAATAAAATTGTATTGTGACGAAAAATGAAATACAAAAAAAAATATTTCGTAAAGTAATGTTTTATTTTATTACCTTGAAGAGGGTTAGATAAAATTAATTCATTAGTATTAATTTTAATAATAAATATTAGTTTATAATAACTTTTAGTTTTAAGTATTCATTTTATTTCGGATTGGAATAACCAATAGATGATTGGGAGAAAAAAAAAGAACAAAAGAGAGTTAAGAGAGAGATGGCGGAACCTTGCTAGTGTAGAGGCACGCTAAGGATTTAGTTTGTGAAATACTTTAGTTTTACGGTGTACACCGGATTTTATTTTCCTATCCATGAACCTATATTTATCAGCGACGAGTGCCGCTTGATTTTACAAATTGCGGAATGAAAATTTTCACAGCTTGAGGAGGTGGACTGAAGAGACACTGACGACGCTAGCTGGAATAAGTTCTCGAATTCTTCAGAAAACTCAATGGGCCAAATGGACACAATTCGGCATTGAGATTTTGTAAATATGTATATACAATTTTTTATTTCCTATCTATTTTTTTTCAAATATTTGTGATTGGTTTATAGTATAGTCTAAGTTAATGTTTAACTCTATAATAGTTTTATATATAGTTTTTTTCGATAATTAAAGTTAATTGTATTTTCTTTGTTTTCTTATAAATCTAATTTCTTATTCATAATTTTCATTTCCTTTAACTGTTATTTAAATCCATAGAAATAAGTAAGTTCATCATTGGTATTAATAATAGCCAGTTTTATTTTCTTCTCTTTCTTCAGTTTTTTTACATATTGTATTGTTTTTTTTAAAGCTTTAATAAGGAGTTGTAAAACCCTTGTCGAGGGATTAGGGAAAATGAATATTAACCGATTAAGAAGGTTTGATAAGTTTTTGAGGTTAAATAACATATGTTTTTAAACCCATAGGTTCCGAGTTCGTAGCTTACTCCGCGTCCAATTCTTTTTTTTTAAATTAAATTTATTTATTTTATTTTTTTGTTTTCGCTATTTTCCAAATTCAAGAAATTAAAGAGCGTGCACTCATTAGACAGTTAATAGTATTTAATTGGTTCCTTATTATTTTATTTTATTTTATTTTTTTTGCGAACCATGCCGTCTCTACTGAGCATCCGGCAAGTTTGTTGTGGAAACATTTTTTTCTAAATTAAAGACCGTTCGTACTTTGCTATGGTGTAAATAGAATTTTATTATGTTGAATAGTGTTTTAGAAATTCCTTCTTATTTAATAAAAAACGTGAACACACAAAATTTGTCTTTGCTACTTCTCGTTCGGAGTCAGGCCATGCATTTAATGAACGTTTTTGTTAAAAACTTTGTCTTGAATCACTCTCTCGAGTTTGTATATTAAGAACCGAGACACTCTGTATATACGCAGATAACCAATTAATAGCTTAAATATGCACAATTTTCCAAAATTTGTATTCACAACATTTCTTACACGTTTTGCCACAGTAATTATTTTATAGCCAGATGTTAATGATTTTATTAAAGAAATGTTCGAAAATGGCGAAAAAGGTCGAAATGTTATAACTAGAGACCGGATTTTCGTGCAGTATAAATCCAAAATACGTAAAATTGTGTAATTATTACCTAAAAACGTATAAAATCATCAATATTGTTTAATTTATAACATTAATATATCGAAATCTTATCAGATATTGAGTTAACTGAGAAATGAAAAAATTGAAATGTAACTTTGAAAATTAAATTCCAGATTATTTCAACGATTATTACCAAATAATGCAAAGCATTGAAGGTTTGAAAGAATAAATGGAGGCAGGAATTATAGGTGCCTATGTATATATTACATAGATCAGACCAATTTTAGGTATATACCTTTTATTAAAAATAATAATGAAACTTTATTTTTTAATGGAGTTGAAGTTTCAAATATTATACATTCCCAAATTTTGACTGTAATGTTTCAGATTTTTAGGTGTTCAAAAATTAGTGTTGAAGCTGTTTTTCTATACCACTAAAAATATATATTTTTGGGGATTACGTTCTTTCTAAAAAAAACATTCCATTCTTTTATAAGAATATTTACTTCTTACTTGTTCCCAATGAGCGTCTATCGGTGATTTCCTATCACCTGATTGATTCATAAGGTGTATAGAACTTTCTCATCAAATTCTTTGTCCTCACATTTAATTCGGGGTATTTTTATATCCAAATTTTAATTTTTGTCTTGAGGCTAGATTTTACTTTCAGCAATATATATATATATATATATATATATATATATATATATATATATATATGTATATATTTTTTTTTTTTTTTTTTTTTTTTCATATGCCTTACTACCAAAGCAGCTAATTCTAGGAAAGCAGCTTTTTATTATCCAATACTTTAGGCAAGTTCTATCCCAAGAATAGATCTCACTTGTGTAATTAATACGATTTTTGCTTCACACAGATTTTCCTTCCTCATATTTATCCATTTTGAATAATGAATTTTATGAACATAAAAAGTAATAGTAAGAAAATACTAAATAAATATTAACACACGCACTTATACATTTGTATTTATAAATCGTCTAACTTAGCACAAACGTGTAAAAATGTGCAATTTATTACAACAAAAACGAAAATTGTGCAATTTAAGCCGAAAACGGCGAAACGTGCAATTTCGTGCAATATAAGATTTAAATATGTTATTCTACAGGTTCTGAAACGGATAAATGTCCATATCCGGAGTTTTTACATGCAATTGAATAAAAAGTGCAATAACATGGAAATCCGGTCTCTAGTCATAACCAAATAAAAGTTTTCATTTATCCTTGATAAAGGAATCTTTCATATAATTGCTTATGTATTTTTTGGATGAAAAAGGGTATTAATTTTTTAATGATTGTGTTAATTAGGTTTAAATAAAATAAAATTTTTAATACACCTATAGTTGAAACAACAGGTATAAAAATTTTAGGAACTAGTGTAAAATAATCTAATATCATTTTAATTGCAATAATGGATTCATTGAAAACTAATACGAAATGGTAATTAAATACCTTAAAGGAAACCTTTATTGAATACTGTTTTCATGGAAAATTTTAACCGTCAACTTTATTACTTTTTGATCTAAAATGTATTAATAAGCCCTTTGTGACTAATGGATGGGTTGAGATAAATCCTGGATTTAACTTGTGATAAAATATTCCCTTTTTCCTCTAAAATTTGTGAAGTTAGGGCGTTTTCTGTCGGTGAGGGCTTTTAGAAAAAAATATAATAAAAAAGAAAACAAAAAAAAACAAGGCCAGAGGGGTTGTTGGACGGAATCGGTGTTTAAATAAATTTTAAACTCTGCTCCACTAACTTCGAGGCCAAAGTCTTTAGCCGTCAAGTTAGCAGGCTGCTTCCGGTGTTGGGGGAACTTTCCAATGGGATCCTCCAACTCGATGGATATGGACCATTTCCGTTCAGAGTCACAAGTCCACTGGCGTATCCTCCGCTGATGACAGATCAAGAAAGCATTGTTCTAAAGTTTATGTTTAGAACGTCCTCTTGTCCCGTATAAGTCTTGATAGCTATTGTATTTTCAAGGAAATCCCAACTAAGTAAATTATAAGGGATACAATTCCATTCAGACATCTCTAGAACTGTTTCTTGTGATATTTATACACATTTAATATTGTAAAAAGGCTAATAACACAAATTGCTTAGGATCCAAACTTGTCTTTAAATTTTTGTTAGCTGCAGGAAAAATAATAACGGGGAAATATTGATTTTCGCTCAAATGAAATATTTAATAACCTTTCAAAAGAGCATTTTTTCATAGTGTGGTATTTTTTTCCCACTTCAATCAACAATTACCATTAAAACCCATGGATAGTCGTGAGTTGAGTACTTTGTAAGGAGTACTATTTCAAGGCAAACAGTTGTGTATGGAAGTGATTCGATTGAGATCATGCTCAACCGTCAGGTTTTCCCATTGATTAATTATTTTAACAAATAGTACACATTTTATAGAGGCTGGGTGTGCCCCAGTAGGGTCTCCCGCCCACAGGTTCGATCCAATACTGATGAAAAGTTACTTGTCATCAGCCGGATTCGAAGCCAGGATCTTGAGATTTGCATGTCAGTCGTCATTCACTAGGCAAGGGGAAAGTTGTACCCAGTAGCACTTTGATTTTGATGTACATGAAGTATGTCTGTACGTAAGGTTGTGGTTACATTTTTATATAGTAATCATGTTATTTAATACATTGGATAAATTCTTTCAGTTTTCTGGGTGTAAGTCTTATCGATACTCCTTGAGACCATTTGAGGTCTTTGAGTGAAAGTTAATTAAAATCATCGAAATCGAAGGATTAGCAAAGATACAACAATTGTTTAACTAAATAAATAATTAAAATATAATGCAAGAGAAGGAAATGAGCAGAACCGACACAAAAATAAACGAATTTTACAGATTAGATGCGTGGGAAAAAAACGAATTAATGTATTTTTTTAATGAATTTATTATACCGTTTATAATATTTATATTATATATTTTTTTGGTTATGTACATTTATTTGCACATGTCAACTTTATTTTGACAATCTTGGAGAAGCATGGAGAAGGACAGTTCTTTTCAGTACCTCTTATCTGACTTGTTTAAACTACTTTCATTGTTTAAATAAGGATATCTCTCAAACAACGCCTTTTAAGTCTCTTTCTCTTGTTTTGGGGCATGTCAGCTGTTGTAATGTCTCTTGTAAATCTATTATGCTGTCCGTTTATATTAGTATAAAATCGTTGGTAAAGGATCGTTGTATGCTGGTCAACTGTTGGAAGGTGGCGTTCAATGTGTAGAGTTTTGTTAGTCACCTACCATGGTGCTTTTGTTGTGAGTTTTGTTTGGAAAGTTTGAAGTTTTTGTACGTGGGACTTCAAGCGATACCGTAAATCTGTGATGAATATGTCCATATGGGATCAAGCAAGTATGTATATGTATTCAGTTTATAATATTTTTTTTCTCTTTAATTATTTATCCGCACGTGTCATGGTGTTGACAATCAGCAGATGTGTTCTGATGATAAGGATAGCCATTAAAGGCATTAGGAAGGATAGTACCCAGCAGCACCTCTTTCTGGCCATTATTATTTTTTTGATTTAGGTGAGAAGATCTCTTATCCAGCTCCTTTTTAGTCTCCTCCTGATGGGCATGTCAGTCGTAGCCATGTTGGTTATGAATCTGTTGTTGTGTCCGTGTAGTTTGAAATGAAAACGAGAGTAGACAGTACGTATTTGTTGGTCTATAGTTGGTTGTCGTAAGTCGTTATGTAAAGTTTTATTGTTAACGTCTTCCTGGTACGTTCCTGTTATTAGTCGTAAAATTTTGGATCGAAATGTCGAAATGTGTACGCATTTGTAAGTGCGTCTTTTTTGCCGAACCGTAAATCTGAGAGGCATATGTCCAGATGGGTTTGAGTAGGTAAGTGTATGTATTTAGTTTTTTTCGAAAGTATTTTCAGTCGCTTGTTTAAGATCTGTCGTTTCGTTTTGACGTGTGGGCCCCAGGTCATCCTTCTGTCGAATATTAAACCCAGGTAATGTACTGTGTTTGTCTGAGGAATTTGGTTCTCTCCTATATAAATTGGTGGGCACGTTTCTCGTCGAAGTGTAAATGTTATATGCTGTGAATTGTAATTTTTATTTTATTTTCCAAAGTGAGTACCAATTTTGTAAAGTCAGTAAATGTTTTTATAAATTTATTGAGACTAATCTGCGGTTATCTGGGGTTAATATTTAATTTCACTTTCCTGTGTATTGAAATACCTATTTATAATGAAAGTAGAGTCAAGGAAAATTATGCAATGCGTAGCCATGACAAAAATATAGAAATAGGTCTTTATTTTGTAACTGTTCTGAGGGAGTATAACATCATATGAATTTTTTGAAGAAGAATGTTGTGTTTTTTAATTGTAGTTTATTAGATTTATATTTACAGTCATGTTATCAAATTTCGTCCATTAATGTTTATATTACAAAAGGAAAGAAGAAAACTATTTTCCTCCCGTTTTCTATATCCTTCGAATCCCCTCCTGTACCTTAGGGTGAAGGGATAAACTTTATGTGGTAGTTTATTCTTCGAAAGAATTCGGAAAATTCAGGTCAGATAAGCAATCCCTCGCTGGGAAGAAGTGGGAAAACATTGTGAAAGACATCGAAGGGAAAGATGTAATCCATGGGATACTTTCGAAGAATCATTTTTATGCCTTGTGAAACGAATTTAGTTCATTGATAATAAACATTAATGACTCGATATATTAGGATTAGTTTATCGTACTTTATAGTTCAATCTAATCGTTCTTAATTTGAGTCATAGAGTATGAATCTGATCTGTGAACACTATTATAAATGTCCTTGAGACAGATTGTAATATTTTTCAATAAACAAGCTAAAAAAAAAAATTAAAAATAATCAATGTTAAATTGAATTTGTCATAGTTATTTTTAAGTAGGACTATGTACATATGTTTGTGAGTCAAAAAAAAGTAAATACTTAAATTCAATAAATTGGAAGTCATAAATAAGAGGAAAACATTAATTTCCATTCATGATAATAGTCCTGAACAGTTGGAAATTTTTAAATTGGCTGTGTCATTTTTTTATTTTATAGTGATCTTAAAACATTTCTAATTATTCTAGATATATTTTTATAATAAAGTAAGCGCTTTAGCTCAGTGGGTAGACCACTGACTTCCAATGTTCAAGATCCCGGGTTCCAATTCAACTGATAGCATATAATTATATAATATTGTTTCTTCAGCCGTGGACTGACCCTGGGGTTGATAAACCCTCTTGGGGAATACAAAGCCTCTATAATTGTAAAATTAAAGTATCATTTCATTGAACCCAAGACCCATCATGTGTTGTAGTGATACAAATTTTTATAATTTTTATAATTATCACTATAAATTGTATCATTCTTAGGTTGTGCCCAAACGAATTTCGATAGTAATAAGTATATTAGTCTTGGCCCTCTAGATTCCGTAGAACAATAAAAATGTATATATTTTTTTAAGAATATTTGCTTATTTATTACGTCAATCCTCGTCCAAAAATTCCTTCAAACAACTCCTGTTCCACCTCCTACTCCACATTTAAACTACCACTAACATGTAAAATTACTTATATCTGTGTACTGTTTAATTTCAATCCACTGCACCATTGCAATAACAATAAGAAGTTAATTAGTTCGTGTTTTTATTATTTTAAGCCAGACTAATACCCATGAATTTCTAACACTGTTATTATTCTTAAAGGACTGTAGTCCCAGCATAAAATTATTTTTTCATTTTAATTAAGTATAATTTATAAATTTCACTCATGTATAAATTATAATTCATTTATAAATATATTTATATTTTCATTAAATTTTCATTTCTTACTGCAATACCATTATATGTTTTCCTGAGAACTAATAAAATAATTTTTTTTCGGATTAATCAAAAACTATAAAATACAGACCAATTAACGATAAAACGTATGTTGGTTTTTATTTGAAATAAAAGACAAATCACCAAGTTTTGTTATGTCTTCTAAATCTACTTCTTCGTCCTATTTTAGATACAGTGATTGAAGTTTAGAGGCGAAACAATGTTTACGGAGTATTCTGAAACAATGTTTAGTAGTTGAACAGTTTATCAACTGTTCCGAAACTGTTGTCCAATATTGTTGAGAAACAATGTTTACATTGCTGGCTAGGATAAAGACAGGTTTCGATTAATAGAATATTTATTAATAGTGTTCTTTATGTTTACAAATTTTTATGTAAATTTTATTTATCATCAATATTTTGACTGTTCTTAAAATGCAGTTCTGCCGAAAAGTAGAACTTTAAGAATATTTATGTATTTATTTTATTTAAGAATTTAAAAACTAATAACAGAATCATCTTTAGCCATATTAACTAATAAAAACCGTTTTAAATATGTATTTATATTAAAAATCACGGATATAACTACTGACAGATAAACTGCTCAATTACGGCTGATTTATTCATTAGAAAAACAGAGAATGAGAATACGAAATGAAGCTGGATGAGATATCTCTTCTTTTTTGAATTCAGAGACCAAACGATTGACATTACGATTAATGATTTGTCACTCTTATCAGTGATATGTATGCAAATAGTATTTTAATTATTTTTTCAAAATACAGTATTTGAATACCATGTATTTTTTGTTTTTAAAGTACAGTGTACTTTAATTATAAAGTATTTAAAGTTATTTGGGAATAAAATTATTACAAAAATATAAAACACATAAAAGTCGTGTGGATGTTTTATGTTGCATGAAGATGCTTTATGGATCTATTGATATACATGGATTGGGAGACATTAAAATTGAATTGAAATAATTATTGTATGGAAAATTGGTACATAATATAGAAATCCTATACGATTTTATCGAAAATAATTGATTTTTTGTTTGTTTAAAATTCTCTAATTGTGGTTTAAATGGTAAGCTTAAGTTAAATATTTAAAAAAAAACACTAATTGAGCGATTTAGACCATAAAATAGAAGTGAAAACATCAACCAGTCGAGATTAATAATATGAAATATAAATTATAAATAATAGCTCGAAAGAGGATGAAATGCTTGGGAAGTCGTGGCCATGTCATTTATAACTATGTTTGTTTGTCCGTGTAGTTTGAGATGAAAACGAGAGTAGTGAGTACGCATGTGTTGGTAAATAATTGGTTACCGTTAGTCGTTATGTATAAAGTTTTGTTTAAGAGCCATAGATTTTGGAAATCAAATTTTGGATTGAAATGACTGTAGTTTTTGTAAGTGTGTATTTTTTGCCGAAACGTAAATGTGACGTTAGCAAACATCATTATTAAGGGATATCTTTTTCAATATTGTTTATATAATTATTATGTAATATATTTATAAATTTAAGAAAAAAAAAGTGAGGCGTGTGCTTTAAACCACACAATAGAAGTGAAAAAGTCATCAAGGTGAGATTAATAATATGAAATATAAGTTATAAGAGGAGGAAATTTCCCTCGCTTACAGTATGTAGGTCCCATTTTTTGTTTCTGGGGTACTTTAATCCATATCTACAATATAACTCGTTATCATATGGTTTTCAACACTATGTTTTCCTTTTCGTCTCCCTAACACAGTATCGCGTTAAGATATAATTTTGAATAATAGCTCATTGCATTGAGGATGAAATGGCGAACAATTTCCTTTATTACAGTAAACAGGTCTGATTTTTAGTTTCTGAGGTATTTTAATCTACATCTTTTCGCCTCTTTAACACGGTGTCGCTTTAGGTTAAAACTTTGAATGATAGCTCATTACAAATAGGGTTAACACCAGATTTGGATATGGAAAACCCGATTTGACAAGTTAGATGGAAGTTAACCGTATTAAAAATAACCTTTTTCCGTTTAAAAAAATATGAGAAAAATTTAACTGCAAACATTAGAAAAGGAAGGATAGGATATGAAGAAAGAAAGATGCGAAAGCGAGGAAAATATTGAATTATGAAGACATCTAAAGAAAAACGACAAAGTGTCAGGAAAGAACATTTCCAGGATTTTCTCAACAACCACGACCGAAAAAAGACATGGACCACAATGAGGACTTCGACCTAGATGAGGTTGAAAAACCAGATATACTGGATGAAAAAATACCTATCGAAAGGCCTAAAACAAGAAAAGCTATAGAGAAAGACAACCTACCAACAGAACTGTTTAAATATGGAGGATAAGACTTAACTACAAGAGTTAATTCAATACAACTTATAAAGAAAATATTAGTAGAGGGGAGGAAACAAGAGGCTTGGAATATAGGTCTAATCTACTCTATCCTGAAGAAAGCCTCCATGTATGAGTCCAGTAATTACAATGGCTAAGCACTCTTTCCGTTTGCCTATAAGGCAATGACCAATATCTCACTAAATTCAATATATCCATATTACAAAAATATAAAAGGCGACCACCAAGCTAGATTCAGAAAAGGAAGAAGCACACTAGACCAGATCTTTATCCTAAAAAAAGTTCTCGAACAACGTTGAAGAATAGCTCAGAACGTCCGCGCCATATTTTTCGATTTCAAAGCAGCCTATGATTCTGTGGATACGAACTGTCTTTTATAAATCATGACTGAGTTGGTGAGATTGACAAAGGCTTGTACGAACTAGCCTAAATGTCGAGTTCTGATACAAGGAGAAGCATATGAAACCTTCAAAGTTCGAACGAGCTTACAAGAACAACATCACATAAAAATAAGGAGTCCACGTCGGAATGAATAATAAAATCCTTGGATACACAGATAATATAGCTGTCCTTGGAAGTAATCAAGAGGAAATTGAGAAACTGCCTGAGCCTCTGATAAGAGAGTCAGAACAAATCGGGCTACAAGTAAATAAAGATAAAACAAAATATATGAGGATAAGCCGAAAATTTCCTCCCAATCATAGAATCTGCGTAGAGGAGAAATCGTCCCCGAGAGTAGAAAATTTCAAATATCCCGATTCCACAATAACCTCAATGAATGACGAATAGTCTAAAATAGAATAGCGTAAACAGAGCTTTCTTCCCCCTTTCAAATGTATTGAAATCCCGGCAAATCGCAAGAATCTCAAATTAACTATGCGATGATAAAGCCAGTTCTAATATGTGGCTGTGAAATCTGCACAGTATCAAGGTCTGTAATGCCAACAGAAAAAAAAAAACATAAATTAACGCTAATTAAAAATGGTAATTTTAATAAATTCCCAAGCCTACTCATCCTTAGTTGCAGCACTGAAGTTGCTTTTTATGAATGAAAAATTAGTAGCTCAATCTTTGCTTGTCGACTAAAACATCTAACTCACGAAATCTATTTTCTCATTCTTGTTAAGATTCTAGATGCACATCTAAGGAACTTATAATATATATTCTGAATTGTTCCAAAGGACACAAACATTTTTTTTTATCTAAAGCACCATCAAGAATATATACAGAGTGTTTCGTAATTGCACGGCACTATTTTAGAAATAGAAATAGAAAAATCATCTTTATTCTGGGACTAGGTCCCTTTAGAATAACAGTATTGTTCATATATATTAACTACAAATCTGGTCAAAAGACTTATTACAATGAATAATGACAAAATACATGTAATACATTAAGTATTAATTAAGCTCTTAGGATAAATTAACGAGGACAGTTGGGTAATAGGGGTTCGGTACTACAATATTGGAGCTAAAATAATTGCATAATAATCACTGAATGAAATTATAAAGGAAAGTAAAATCTATTTTATAGGTAAAGCATTGTAGTGATGGAATATAAAAATTAAAGAAAAATAATAATAACTGTTAATATGTAGGGAAAGAAATTGTAAAAACTAAAACAAAAAAATATATAAAAAAACAAATAATGATATACATATGTTCCCTAAGATATTTAAGTGATTATGCGTAAAGATTAGGAGAAGAGAAAATAAAATAAAGTATATATATACACATAGCGAGAAGTATGTTGAAGATAATTAGAAATAAAATACATTTCACTGAAATACATTCCATGAATAACAAATTAGAACTTAAGGAAAACAAATTTTATCTACTCACAATGCTTAGTGAGTGGTGATGAAAATTCTCGTTCAACACAGAATAAAACAATAAAAAATAAGAGAAAAAAAATAATGTCTAAAGAAAATTAAATCCTTATAACATAGTATGTATTTAACCAGCGTCTGATTGGATTGTGAAGAGGAATTGGAATAAGAGGGTTTTAAAGGTGGATAAGGATCATCATCAACATATATCTCAAATTCATTTGTTAAACATATATCAAAGGTTAAAGATTTATTATTTTTATAACATTTAGACTAACTGTTAAAGGGGCCTCCGTTTTGTTAAGTGCAACATTCAATACGACGAATACATGTTTCTCTTTGGCTCTTCGCATAGCATCAGGATGGTGCTTGATAGTTACTCCGATTTCTTAGCTCTTCTAGCGTGCCAACTGCCCCAGAATAAACCATAGATTTCATCCAGCTCTACACAAAATAATATAATGACATTAAATCCGGAGATCGTAGTGACTATTCAACGTTTGCAGTTCGTCGAAATCTTTGTCGACTGGCGTTTACTCCTATATGTTTTAGCGTGCCACTAAGGCATCACAAACCATTCAATGACCTCAAACGTTTTACGATTTGGTATTCTTTGGTTAGGAAATTTTTCACGATATCTTCGAACAGCAGCATCACCGTTTCTATGTACTTCGCCATAAGTTAAAGGCATGTCTGTTTGTTCTACAAAAGTGAATACATTTATGAGGAACATTGCATGATAATCATAAATTGAACTGTGTCGCAGTATTCATTCACACTAAAACACACAGAACAAGACAAACAGATGAGCAACTACTATCATTTCTTATAGTTAATTTGTATATCAGGTGTTTAGTATGAAACACGCTAAACTTTGTACAGTCAGTCTTAATATAGTAAATAAATAATAAATATTTAATCTTTGATATCTGTTTAATAAATGAGTATGAGATATATGATAATAACTTCTTGTTTATTTTGTGTAGTGAAACATACCTAACATAGGGCAATGTAATTACGAAACATCTTATATAATAGTGAAGTAGGAATGGTGAACTGCAGGCGATAATTGATTCATCAAAAGAAACTTTTCTGTAATCCTCTCCTGTAATTCTAGATAAAAATATTTTCACTCATTTATTTTTTAAATTGTATTCGAACTATACATCAACTAAATATGCTCTACATTTCGTCTAGGAATTCATTCGTTACAGAATAATTATTGAAAAATCGGTAGTAAATATATAACTAAAAATAAATAATTCATAAGCTCTTTGTAGTATCTTGGAGAATAAAATTTGAATTTCAAAATCCCCTTGAGCTAGAACTGGCTTGTTAAGTAGAGTAGAAAACTTCAATTGCTAGGAAATCTTCTATCCGCAGTTCCTTATTGCTTCTGGGAATATATTATGAGAAAACTGATCTACTTCTACGTTGTAAAAGCATGGAGTTTGTTCAAATTTTCAATGTAATGTTGCAGTAAGTTGAATTCAAAGCATTATTATTTGTTGTGAGGCACTGACTGGAATATCATTACAAAATCCTTATGTGCTGCTGTCCAGAAAATCTGAATAATGTTCTGTTAAAAAAAAAATATAGTGCCACATGATATGAGGAGCATTAGGGCAGCTCCTTCTGCCCTAATATGGGCATTACTTGTTAGTAGCTCCCTCATCCAGCTCCTTTTCAACCTTCTACGTACGTTGTTAGGCATTTGTGTTCTGGTCACGTCATTTTCGAGTATGCTGGGGTGTCCTGGTAATTTTTCATAGAATCGTTTGTAATGGGTTCCTTAATAGTTGGCATATAGAGGTCAGTGTATATAGTTATGTTGCAAACGTACCAAGGAGCTTTTATAATTATCCTAAATGTTTTTGCTTAAAAAATTTGAAGTTTGTTCATGCATGTATTTTTATTCAAATATATGTGATACTCATGTTCAAATCAGTTTTAGTACGTAATCGTATGTATTAAATTTCTGTTATTTTTTTTTTTGTGATACATGGATCACTTTGCAATCAAATGTCAGTCCAAGTTAAAAAACGGTATCTCTTAACTAAATTGTCAAGGAAAACTGGAGGGCATGTTTCGTGCTGAAGATTAAACGCGATGTGTTGTGCTTTAGTCAGATTTTCCACAGTCAAAACCATATATGTAATTTTGATAAAATATTATATTTTAAGACTGAATGTTTGTATACTCATTTTTTCTACGTAGCCTGTTTTTATGATAATGTTATCACATAACAAAATATTATCGTAGTAATGGTTTTTGAAAATACAATCGATTTTACGATTATGGGCAAACGTGGATATCAAAAAATAACTATATTCATTTTTAACTTATCTTAAGTCCTATTGTATTATAATTAAATAATTTTTGATCAATAATTTTTTAATTTAAACAAAGTATAAATTTACGTTAGTCATTTTACGTTATAACGATTGATGAATAAATTAATAGTTATTTGAAAGAGCGGAATCAAAACAATTCCTCATTTTTTATCACTCATCGGTAGTGGTAATTGCAATTATTTTTGTCCAACAAAAAAGTTCTTAGATATTCAAATAACGAACAAAATCGTGAAAATACAGTTCCTCATGTTTTGCAAAAACTTATTTTTTTTGGTTTATTATTTTCAATAACGAACCATTTTAATCGAACAAAAAAAATTCAAAAACGTTTTTAATTTTTTTCTCTGAAATCACTAGACTGATTTTTTTTTTTCAAATTTGGATTCAAAATTAGAGGTCATCCGAGGTTGATCCCCCTTCATCGACATTTCTCTCCGCCTTTTTCTTTCAAGATGGTGACCGAAAAACCTGCGTTGCTATAGACTGTAGCGCTTAAACGAATGTATCGATTTCAATGAAACTTCGCTAAAGTCATTTTCTCGACGCTCTTTAAATTTATCTATATAACATAGCTGGAAAAAAGGTTACGAGGGATGGTGAAATTAAATTCCAAATAACTCAAAAAGTTTGATTAAAAATAAAAATTAGTCCAATAATTGGAATCACCTTTTATTTATTTATTTTTTTGTCACTAGTAAGGTAATGTTTAGATGTATAATTTTTGGAAATAATAAACCATTGTTAAATAATTTGTATCGTTTTTTTTTTTGCTGTTAGTTAACGTCGCTTCGTCTTCCATGGTCATCAGTTCTTGTTAAATATTATTTCTTTGATAAACTTCAGAGTTTTTTTTATTTCCTACTATTCTTTGTACAGAATGATGTCTTCGATGCTAAGTTCTACTCTGTGTTTACATTGAAATATATGTTCTACCGTCAGGTTAGTATTGTCACATGTTTCTCATATTGGTCGATGTAGGCCAAGAAGTAAATGTATATGTGTTAGCTTTGTGTGTCCAATTCTCAGCCTGCTAATGATTGATCATTCTTTTGAATGTTTGATTTGAATGTTCTTTTGAATGAAAGCTTGATTATCGTCTTTGTACAGACGATGGTGATTAGGTGGCAGACGAGCCCAGTGTTCATTCTAAATTTTATAAACTTTTCTTATAATTCCTCTTTTCCATTCATTAATAAATGTCGATCCTAAAAAGGGAGAATCAGGACTTCTGGCTACTTCGTCAGCTTGTTCATTTCCAGTAAAAGGGCGCCGTAACATTGTTATATTTTGATGGGATTTTAAGTTCATTAGTTAAATTTGTCGATGTAACGTGTTCTTTAAATCCATATACTTCGCAGACTTTTGATAGCGGATAGGGAGTCGGTCACAATAACTGATTTTATTATATTGTTATTGATAACATATTCGAATGCTTGCATAATTGCTCACGTTTCGCTAGTGTTAATGGAATTATTCATGTTTATATTCCATCTACTTATACTGCTTTGGGTCACTATGCAAAATCCCACACCTATTTCTGATTTCGATCCGCAGTGAAAATTATTTCATGATTAACAAAAAAAATTATTAAAAATTAAAGCTCAATCATTGCAAATCATATAGCTTATAATTTGCTTCAAATATCTGGCCTATCGATTATAAGTTTTAGCGGTGGATATACCGCAGCGCAGATGGTTTCTCAAGTTGGACCTCAACCAAAACAACTTGCTAACTAAATCTATACACTCAATTGAGGTAGTTTAAATTCGAATTGAATTATACCATCCAACAAATATTGGCCATTTGTTGAGTCAATATAAAAGTTTTCTAATTATCTAATAGAGCCTTACAATCGAACACAAATTGACTCGTATCCAATGCTTTATTCCATTTTTAATTTACATTAAACAAAAAAATTAGAACGAAGTGGTATTTAGTTTATTTTAAATGATATCACTTACCAACAGCGAAAATTCTTCCGGATGGAATTACAAAATTTGTATTCAATTTTATTTACAAAAAACTTATTTAAACTTGAAAAAGTTTATTTAGCTGTTATTTTGAAGACATTATATAATTTAAGTTTTTACATCTATGCTTTTGTGTTCAATTGGTAATATGTTTTTTGTGTCGTTATCTGGAACCTAATATTTGTCATTTGTGAGAGCCACTGATCCTTTCTAAATTTCTAGAAATTATTTACAGAAAGGGTGAAAACGCCTCGCAGATTAATTGTAAAATAATGTTATATTTGTGATAAAGTGGCATTCTATACTCAAAAACGACTTTTATCTCGGACAATCAAAACAGTCTGTGTTCATTATTTTGAAGTCAAGGTAGGCGATTAAGGAAAGTCGATTTTGTAATACATTTAATGTTCATAAGTAAAGCAGTAGTTTAAACGGAATCTGAGAGAAATTTTAGTCTGTGATACTGTTTTTATTTTCACTTACCTATATATGAAATATAAAGTAAAGAAAAGTATTTCGATCGTGCGACCACCCCTCTTAACTTTTTTCCCATCTTCTTTTCGTTGAAGTATGTATTATATATTTTCTTATAAATTATTATATATCTGCTTTCGATAAATCTTTTATTATTCGATCCTCAACCCTATGGAACTCCATCCCTCCCCACATCCGTCAATATAAAACTCTTCCTACCTTTAAATCCCGTCTGTTTAATCATTTCTTATCCATCCAGCCCTCATAAAATTGTAAATAGCTACTACTGTAAATATGTATATAAATTATTAGATCGTTTTTCATTATTTTTACTTCATGTTTTTTTTTTTCAATTTTTTATTATTTATTATTAACTGATTTAAATTAGGAAGTAACTTATAATTTCTTTTATTATGACTATTTAATCAAACTATATTCTTGTTTATGTATCTCTGAGGCCCCTTAGCCTACATCTTTGTTTTTCTCTATTATTCTAAAGGAACTCGTCCCAGAATAAATAAAGCATTATTATTATTCCCATTCTTTATTCCCTCTTTGCTGGGTAAGTTTCTGAGTTTGGAGACCAGAAGTCCAGCCACTTCAGATTAATATCTATTACTTTTTAGATATTTAAAAACTTTCGAACAATACGTGCCGTATCCAAGAGAACTGAGTGTTGAGCCTCTTTCAGCACTTCAAGAGGTAATTTTAATCCCATCGTGCCTGCCACTGTTGTCTTTGGTGTCAACCCATTGGAGGATATTATAATTGGAGTGGTGGTGACGTTCCCCAAATGATATAATTCCTTCAGTTCGATTGCCAGTTCCAGGTATTTTCTCAGTTTTTCTCCAACAGTGCAGCTTATATTATTATCATTGGGGATCCCGACATCAATATGCTCTGCTCTTTTCTCTCTCATATCAGAAGGATGTCTGGTTTATTGTGACGCACAGTATGGTCAGTATAATTGATTCATCTCAGTAGAGCTTGAGACTACCTTTTTGGAGGAGTTTATTTGGGTGGTACTTATAATATGGAGTTTTGTCATCTAACAAGTTGAACTTCACCGCCAGAGCCTGATGAAAAATTCTAGCCACATTGTTATGCCTCTGGAGATACTCGGTGCCAGCCAACACTCCACACCCACCTGTGACATGTTGGATTGATTCCAGCGTCGCTGAGCATAATCGACATTTATCCGTAGTTGTTGCGTCTTTAAGAACATGCCTTCTATATGATCTAGTAGCAATAACTTGGTCTTGGATAGCGAGCAGAGATCCTTCTGTCTCGGAGAATATCTTTCCAGTTTTCAGCCATTCAATGGATATTTCCTTGTCAATCGAGCTATCATTTAATTTGCTGTAGAATCTTCCGTGCAGAGATTTATTTTTCCATTCTGTCAGGCGTTCATTTTCTGACACGATTGTAGAGACCTCACGATTGCTCAGGTCAAGTGCGGTTAGACCATAATCCAATCTTGAGATTGCGAGGTAAACCTCAGTTGTTTTTGTAAGAAAGTATCGGGGTAGGGCCGCTTCCTGCTTGCGGCAAGCTTCTTCGATATTTAGCAAACCACGTCCTCCTTCTTTCCTAGGCAAATACAGACGAGCTTTGGAGGATATTGGATGGTGGGCCCGTTCTTGTGTGAGAGTTGTTCCCACAATGCGGTCGATCTCCTGTAGGCTGGTGTTCGACCAGTGCAATATGCCGAAACTATAACCGAGAGCAGGTATTGCCCAGGTGTTAATAGCCTTGATTTTTTGTTTCCCGGTTATCTGGGTTTTGAGCACTTTCCGCAATCTAATTTTGAACATTGTCAGAAGGTCTTGTTGCATATCTTTTCTTGCAATTTTAAGATGTTGCTGCATTCCCAGTTATTTATATAACCTATTGTCTTCAAGCTCCCTGATGTACTATTTTTCATTGAGTAGAATATTCTGCATACTAACCACTTTTCCTTTGGTTACATGGAGCACCGCACATTTATCCAGACCGAGCGACATGCCTATATCACTACTAAAAGATGAAACGGCTTCAACCATACTTTGTAATTGGTCTTTGTTTTTTGCATATAGTTTAATGTCATCCATGTACCAGCTGTGGCTGACTGTGGTAGCTTCGTCGTTGATGATTAATTTGTATCCCATCTTGTTCTTTCGAAGAATCCTGCTTAGTGAGAACAAAGCCATGCAGAACCATAAGGGGCTTAGACAATCTCCTTGGTATATTCCTCTCAATATTTTAATTTGATTCCCTGTGCAGATAGTTCCAACTTTCAGCGTAGTTTTCCAACCTGTCATTAAGTTTGAAAGGAGCCTG
Source organism: Nezara viridula (assembly GCA_928085145.1). Classification (NCBI taxonomy): domain Eukaryota; kingdom Metazoa; phylum Arthropoda; class Insecta; order Hemiptera; family Pentatomidae; genus Nezara; species Nezara viridula. Next base: position 169,712,365 of record OV725079.1, read on the forward strand.
CTTACTTTAGATTCAACCTTGTATATATCTAGTACTTTAAGTAGCCAGCTGTGGGGAACCGAGTCAAAGGCCTTTTTATAATCGATCCATGCCATAGAGAGGTTTCGCTGTTTTGTGCTGCAATGAACGAATCTATTACTAGGAGTTCTTTACAATCCCTAGCACCTTTTTTCCACCCTAGCTGTTCTATGGGTTTCATATTCTCACTTTCGAGGTGCTCATATATCTTAGTTGCCAAGATGGAAGTTAGAATTTTATAGAGACCATTTAAACACGTTATCGGCCGAAAATCTTCAGGACGCATGTTTAAGTCATTCTTTTTTGGAAGCATATACGTGATGCCATCAGAGAAACCTTCAGGGGAGCTCTGTTTGTCTTCAAGTATTTCCTGGTAACCTTTGGCCAGGAATTCATGGAAGCAATGAAATCTTTTAATCCAGTAATTTTGGATTCCGTCAGGTCCTAGTGCCCTCCAATTTTTCATGTTTCTGACCGCTTCCGAAACATCTTCTTCTTCTTCTTCTTATTATTATTATTATTATATATATAAATTTAAAGGGCATCGAGAAGAAGACTGACTTTAGCTATGTTTCATTGAAATCGGTACATTCGTTTAGGCGCTGCAGTCTATACGCTGGTTTTCGGTCACCATCTTGAAAGGAAAAGGCCGACAGAAAAGTCTATGAAGGATGATCATCCTCAAGTGAACTCTAATTTTAAATCCAAATTTGAAAAAAAAAAATAGGTCCTGTAGTTTAAGAGGAAATTGGGAATTTTCCTCGTACTATGAAACTTAAAACCTCAAAATGAGGGGGTTAAGTTTTTGAATTTTTTATTCGATCACAATGTTTCTTTATTGAAAATAATAAACCAAAAATTCTCTTATGATTTAAATGTTTAACAGATGGGTATTCATGAGTTTTTGCTATCTAAAAACGTCCCAATTCCGATGATTTTTATAAATAAAAAAGTTGTAGGTGTCGATGAGATGAAAGCTATTTAGAAAGTATTAGTCGGGTGTTAATAAAAAAGGGTCTGTACCACGGACTATAAGCAAGTTTATGCATTCGATTTCTGACTGAGTTTTAGCTGGAACTTACGCCTTACAGATATGTGGGACAGGACATTTACAAAAGCAACTTGACACGTTAGCAACATAACCTCTTACGCCTAAAGATAGTCAGCTAAATAAATCAATTATCTTCACATGAATGGATATTGATTAATTATTTAGTTGATATTTTTGAAATATTACTTGTTCTTTTGCCATGTTAACTTCAGTTATGTAATGATGGAATTGATAATAAATCTGATACACACTCGAGGAGAAATAGGTTTTCAATACAAACTGCAGACTCAGGAGCGGATAAAATTCAGCGTGGGCTATTACGAACCAGTTAGCCCGGCTCAGATAAAAAATATTGCCGGCCTCAGCAGCCGCGTTACGGCCGCGAATAAAGGTAACGTTCGAGGTTCCATCGCCGAGAGCCGCAGCTGCTGGTCGCATTAGCGGCCATTTTCCCCATAGCCCAGGTACTAGTAGTTATGAGGGAGTACTCATGTGATGATTGTAGGATTTGGTAAGAGGTGTAAAACAACGCGGTTGGAATATCCTGATCAGAGAGGTGATATGTAAATTATATTTCATCAGTAGCAAGAAAAACTTGCATTAGTAAAATTAAAATAAAAGTGAAGGAACTACTCCATTCTAAACTACTCCAGTCTCAATGTTTTAATTTTACTATTTATTTTCATTTCTTATATAACTTCATATTTCTTTTTTATGTTTTACATTTTATTCTAAGATTCCCATTGTAACACTTATGTCACCCTTTTTGATTATGCCTACTTCATCATTCCACACTCTGTAACGGTTATTATTATTTATCTCTTAGTTCTTAGTCATTATTCTAACAATTTCATTTTACTTTATATTTATTTATTTTATTTTTTTATTTTTTAATATATATATATATTTTTTTTTTTACCATCACTACTTATGTTTCTCATACCTTGTTATCTGGTTATTTTCTTAGCCCTGATGAAGGTCTGAACTTCAGGTCGAAACGTCGGCATATGTAAAAAATAAATATTATCATTTATTTTTGCCTTCCTTTTTGACTGACCACCCCAACTATTCTTCTCTTCATTATCCACGACAGTCAACCAATTATCAATTATAAAATAAAAGTGAATTAAAAAACGCCGCAAATTATTTCACGATGGTTTATTATTTCCAAACAATTATACATCTAAAGTAACATTACCTTCCTTGTAACAAAGAAAAATAAATAAAAGGTAATTCCAATTATTGGACTAAACTTTTTTTTTTTGCTCATTACTAATATGCTAAAAAAAAATAGCATTACTTCAGTAATACATTCAAAATTTTAAAAACCAAAACTCTACATACTGACCTCCACTTTCCAACAGTTGACCAACATATAACGACCCTATATCAACGATTTTACACAAATTTGAATGGACATAATAACAGACTTATAAGAGACATGGCCACAGCTGACATACCTCAGAACATGAGCAGGAGACTAAAAAGGTGTTGGATGAGGGATCTCCTTCCTTAGACAACCTAAGTAATTTGAACAAGTTAGGGAAGAGGTACTGCTGACTACTTTCCTTCCCCCTGCCTGTAATATCATTATATCATTATCGCCATCATATTTGTTGACAGGCGCAAATACATATTTTATAGACAAAACAAAAACCTAACAATGGATATAACATTTGAAGTAGAACCTATAAAAAAAACTGGAGACCATATCTTTGCTTCTAATTATCCGATTTTAACGTGTTTTTTTTTGTTTTTTAGGAAACTACGTAAACTTTTAAATACAACATCCACAAAAAAGTGTATACTTTTTGAGTTATATGGAATCTTACCATGGAATTTTACCATCCCTCGTAACTTTTTTTCCGGCTTCTTTTCGTTGAAGTGTGTTCATCGAGAAGATGACATTAGCTAAGTTTCATTAATATCGGTACATCCGTTGAGGTGCTACAGTCTATTGCAACGCAGCTTTTTCGGCCGCAATTTTGAAAGTAAAAGGCGGATAGTAATGTCGATGAAGGAGGATTATCCTCGGGTGACCTCTGATTTTATTCCGAATTTGAAAAAAAAAATCGGTCCAGTACGGATTTTGGAAAATCGGTCCAGTAGGTTTGGAAAAAAATTCAAAGTTGAAAGTTCGACAAAAACTAAATATATACACTTACCTACTCAAACCCATCTGGACATACGCCTCTCAGATTTACGGTTCGGCAAAAAAGACGCAGTTACAAAAAATACAGTCATTTCAATCCAAAATTTTATGGCTTATAACAGGAACTCCCTGGTACGTTAACAACAAAACTTCACATAACGATTTACGACAACCACCTATAGACCAACACATACGTACTCTCTACTCTCGTTTTCATCTCGAACTACACTGACACACAAACAGATTTATAACCGACATGGCTACGACTGACATGCCCATCAGGAGGAGATTAAAAAGGAGCTGGATGAAAGATCTCCTCTCCCATATGAAAGTAATGACCAGGAAGTGCTGCTGGGTACTATCCTTCCTCATGCTTGTAATGCCAACCTCATCATGGCAACACATCTGCTGATTATCTTTACCATGACAGGTGTGGATTAAAAGTTAAAGATATATATTCTTTTTTTTTTATCAAACAAAAGATTTGAGTACGATTTATTTGATAAACTAAAGCAATGTAAACCTGCTTAAAGTGGATCAGTGTAAAAATTTCAATATGCAAATTTCAATACTCTCTCACCCCTCAAGAATCGTTCGGTTGTATAAAAAAACAGTTTTACTTGTATTTGAATTCTTATTTCTTCTCTTGGAAAATTTACGAAAATGCAGTCACGAGCTTTAAAATACAGTATCGATAGGTCAAAAGACGGTACACTAACTGGATAATCATATGATTTCAAATTGGTTTCAAAATACATCAAACTATACAGTAGTTTAATTTTCTAAAATGTTACTCATTGATTTTTTGGAATAAATCGAAAATGAATTCTTAATTATATAAATATATTATAGGGTCTAAAATTAATTAACTTCTGTAAATGTTTTTAAGGTTGTAAACATATGTTTTACCCATATATTGTGATAGAACAAAAAATTAAAAAACTTAATCCTATCTCAAAATTTGAAGTTTTACGTTTCAAGATACGTAGAATTCGAAAAACGAATACAAATTATTTTGTCCGTCCGCCGTCCACGCATTTTCTCCGAAATTACTGTACAGATTTTTTTCAAATTTGAATTTAAAATTACAGCTCACCTGAGGATGATCCTCCTTCATCGACATTTATATCCGCCTTTTCCTTTCATGTTGGCGACCGAAAAACCCGCGTTGCTATTGACTGTAGCGCTAAAACGAACGTAGCGATTTCAATGAAACTTCTCCAAAGTCTTCTTCTCGATGCCCTTTAAATTTATCTATATAACGTACTTTAACGAAAAGAAGCTGGAAAAAGTGACGAGGAATGTAAAATTCCAAATAACTCAATTTAATCTAATGGTTATTTAAAAGTTTACGGAATTTTCTAAAAAAAAAAAAAATCGTTAAGATCGGACACTTAGGAGTAAAGATATGGTATCTAGATATTTTTTATGAATTTTACTGCAAAGGTTATGTCCTGGGTTTCGATTTTTTATTTTTGAATGTGTTACTGAAGTAATGCTATTTTTTTTTTCGTTTTTCTTTGTCACCAGGAAGCTAATGTTACTTTAGATGTATAATTTTTTGGAAATAATAAACCATTGTGAAATAATTTAAAGCGTTTTTTCTTTAACACAAATGCAATAACATATTTTTTAACAATTCCATATCTTTAAATATATAATGTATATATGATCTTATTTTGAACATAAAAATAATTTTTAAAAATACAATTATTTAAGAAATTTAATTTAGTTTCTTTGGGGACATTTGGTTCCCGTTAAATGGTATGAATTTTCAGAAATTAAATTCGTTACTCTATTATAATACATCATAATAATAATAAGTATAATACGGCCGGCTCTGTTGTATGGCGCGCCTCTGTTCGAACATAGCAGCAAAACAACTGGGAAAAGATTACAATATTTCCAAAATGGAATAATTAGAAGAATTGTAAAAGGAACCACGCTGCAGAGAAAGAAGACATTGGATATACAAGCAACACTAAATTTATCAACAATGAAAGAATTTCTCGCAAAACGAAAAAAATCATTTTTCGAAAAATCCCAACAATTGGTAAACCCTCTTTTCAACAACTTATTACCAGCCAAAATTCCAAAACGTTGGCAACAACTCACATGAGATAGATGTTTTATTAATTTAGTTGTAAGCTCTAGAGGATAAGGTCAACTCAAGCCTGAGGTGAGCCCCATCACCGATTATATTACAGATGAAGAACAAAATACTCAGAAACGACAAAAAATACACCTTACAATGCTTTTAAGCAGTAAAAGGACTATTATGAAGACAATAAAAATCCAAGGATTCAAGTCAAAAATAAATAAAAAGGTGCTATCAATAAAAAAAATAAAAATAAATTTCTATGATTTTATATGTTAAATATTGTTTTTCCTACAATTACCTACTGTCCAACGGTATATTATTCGTATATATCTTGCCTTTTATTCCCTGAAATTAATTTTCAACTTAAAAACAAAAATATTTTCAGTTTATCTCTCCTTTAGTCAATGATACGTGTAATTTTAAACAATTAGATATACAATAGCTCTGGTAAGATTTATGTCTGACCAACCACGTGCCGTTTTATATTCAGAATGTGGAGTCCCGCAGAAGTCCTCAGGGATTTCTGGAGTGTATCCTGGCTTTATATGGACTCCCCGTTATAAAAAAGTTGGATGAAGCTATATTTCAGTGAAGCTCTGCTCTTACCAACTTATATTTGATTTAATACAGACATGCATCAGGGGCAATGATATAAATTGCAATATCAGTCCCATTCGTATGCATGATCATCTCCGATACTTGAGTAATAGCTTAGCAATATGGCTTCCAATATTGGCAAGACCGTTTTCAGTTGGTCTTGAGGGTTGATATTGATATTGTTGTTAATTTGAAACTGATACAATACGTAATAACAATACTACGTAGATTCTTAATTCTATATACCAAAAATAAGAAGATAAAAGTTCCTAGAAAATAAAATCCTGGGAGAACGAGATTTCTGGTATTTAGGTTCTGGGTTACACCCTTGTTTCGGTGTTATTTAATAAGAAGATCATATCAGAAGAATCTAATCCCAAACTAAAACATCAATTTTATTGATCCCTGTATAAAAAAAAAACCGTTAAAAATAATCAATAAATCATTAATAAATAAGCTACATGAATGAATAAAATCGATGTACCCTAAAATCAACTAGATGACTAAACTAGGACCTCTCAGTAGGTATGCAACTATTTTATTGATTAGTAAATATTATTTTTATTTAAATTGTCTATTATATTCAAAGATAACATATATATATATCAACATTTGCTTTATGTTATTTAAGAGTTTATGATTAAGATTAGATTGTATTATTCAATTACCTATCGATTTTCACGTGCTATTGTTGATATTATACCAGTCAACAGTTGATCTAAACATACGGACTCTTTACAAACGATTTTATACTAATTTACAAGGATATTTTTTCGTTTCTATGAATATTGATGATTTTAAAAGTTTTTTTTTTCTTATCACCTTTTCCGCGGTATACTAGTCGGACTGTAAGATCTTTGTAATTTTATTTAATCGAAAATCTTCTTCTGTTTAATGAGACACTAAAACACATTTGCTTTCAACTCAATCTTAAGATGATATGCTCTCAAAATCAAGAAAAAAGACGCCTACGAAAATTCTGTTGCATTTCGCGTGATCTCCAACTCAAATATTTCGAAATCAGGGGGTTGAATAGCCATAAGGCGAAATATTCTTGTAGGCCACATTTCTTGTTTTTTTTTGGTAAAAAAAATAAACCCCATATAAAAAATCTTCAGGGCGTAGGCTGTAGCACTGCGGGAGGCAGTTGAAACACTGGCAGTCGGATATTCACTGCCAGTGTTTCAACTGCCTCCCGCAGTGCTACATCCTACGCCCTGAACAAGACCATCAAAGTGGGCCGAAACGTCGGCAAAAATTAAATAATTACTATCTGTTCAACTAGTATTTATTTGACCGCACCCCCCGATTAACTCCTTCTCATATAATCCTATAATATTTGCTGATTGTCGTTTCATCACAGGTGGTGATGAAGGTCTAAAAACAAAAAAAATATATATATACCTAGACATATAAAGAAAAAATCTGGTGTGCCCACCCACACGACTCTCCTACCTTTTTCAGAAAAGTTTTTATATCTTTACATATGTCCGCCAAGAAACAAAAAAATAATTGAATTAGATTTATTTTCCTGAAAATTGATCAAAGAAAAGATTTGAGTACGATTCATTTGATAAACTAATGCAATGTAAACCGGCTTAAGGTAGATCAGTGTGAAAAATTTAATACTCCCTACAATTGTTGATAAACAACTTTTTGCAATAGCTTAATTTTGTCAAACAATAATTCCTGTTAAAAGTTGAGAAAATAATGAAGCTTGTTTGATGCGGGCAACAGATTTTCGTACTTTCAATTAGTCATCTTTTTTCTCTCGTTCACAGGGGTGGGGTCTGACACTAGAGTATGAACCCGCTATTTTACATTTGAAATTGAATAGCTGTAACTTCGTTAATAGTTGTTCGAAATGAAAGATTTTTATATAGTTTTGTAGAAAATTGCATTACCTTTCATTCTTTCCATTATAACCCCTTCCCCTGAATTTTCTCGGGAATTTAGTCAATATACGAAAATTGAAAAGTCAACTATTAGAATATTACATAAAAGTTTCATCAAAATCGTTTGAGCCGTTTTCAAGCTATAGTCTATGGAAAAATATGTTTTCAATTATTGAGCAGCAGCTATTGCGCACGGATCTTACACTTTTTCGTTACATGCATCAGTAGTAAAAATCCTAACATATGAAAAAAGAAGTAACAAAATCGGTTATGTAGTACCCGAGAAAATCTAGGCACTGACAGACAGACAAACCAAAGGCTAAAAATGTGTTGTTTTGACTCAAGGGGCTCTGAAACGTATAGATCCGTCGAAACCGTATATCGCAAATTCGACCTGATCGCAATACTTTCCTTATCAAGTATAGGAAGGAGAGTAAAAAAAAAACGTATTCATTTACTATAAAGTAAAATACAGACTATTTTAGAGCAGAACGTGTATTCTTCTCTTATCTTAGTTTATATTTAGGGGTTGTTGTTTTTGTGTAATTTACTATTTAAGCTATGGATGGATTTAACCTGTGTTCTTGAGATTAATAGAAGCCTAGAGTTTTTTTTATAAATATAATCTTCTATGTAGGGTATATCTAATTCTGATGGCATATATGTAATTTTGGTATAATTGGGATAATTATTGATAATTTTTAGGGATTTATTTTGAAAAAATTGTAGCTTCTTTTATGTTTATTCTATTATTAAAGCTCCATATAAATTTAATTTATTTTTATTTGTGTTTCTCCCTGACTGCAACAGACAAATTTACAACCATATTAGTAAACTATTTCTTCTCCAGTAACAAAAATATATGAGTAACAAGAGAGAAAAAAAAATCAGTGAAAAGTTGAAATGAGGAAACGGGGGCATACAATTCAGGCGAATATTCCTAGGTCGGATGCTGAGTTGATAAATAGCAGCTGTCGAGGGATTGTTGAAATTTAATATCCAGCCAGAATTTCAGTTTTCGGAAATCGAATATCCCACTCGACTGATGACCATTAGAAATTCCGATCTGATTGAAAGCTACAGCTTCCGGCTAAAGATCTTAATTATCTGAATATTTTGTTGTTATGATCTTTTATTTTAATCCAAATATTATAAAATACATATTCAATAGATAGCAATTAAATTTTATGTATAGAAAATTGTGTGATAGGAATAATTAGTACTCTAAACGGAAAACGTGGTTACATTCACACCCTTATTATATCACATTTTTAGTACCTTAAAGTGTAAATTTATAACTCTATTCGTGAAACGGTTTCAGACGATAATCAATAGATCAATAGAGATGTTTGATTTATTATTTCAGATAAGTCGGTTTGTAGTGTTCTGTTATTTAGGTTAATGCGACTCAGCATCAGTTCCTATCTTACTGACAGACACTTCAAAGTAAATCATAATAATGCTTATTCATTCCTCTTTTCTCAATCTGCTGGTGTTCCACAAAATAGTATCCTTGGTCCTATTCTTTACACAGTCTATACAGCTGATATCCCAACCCATCCTAACCACCTATGTCAATGACGCATGTATCCTATTAGTTAATAACGATCCACCAATTACATCCCAAATTCTTTAATCACACATCACAAACCTTGAAGAATGGTGTCAAAACTGGAAGATTAAAATAAATTCCAATAAATCCCAACAAATCATCCTTCGTCGTAAACCTGTGACTTCCTGCCCAACAGTATCTAATGACACCCCACTTATCTCTGTTGAACAAATCCGATACCTTGGACACCATCTGGACCAACGAATCACTTGGAATCCTCATACAAAACTGAAACGACAAGAAACTACTTAACTTTTCCGCATACTCCAACACTTGCTAGACAAACGCTCTAAGCATTCAGTTAACTACAATAAGACCCATTTGGACTTACGGAGTTGACATGTGGTGCTTCACTAAACCATCAAATTCCTCTCGTATCCAATCTTTACAATCCAAAATCCTTCTTAAAATCCTCAATGCTCCTTACTTTGTCCCAAATAAAATAATCCATAAAGACCTTAATGTTCCACATGTTTCCGATTTAGCTCAATCCAGATACCTATCCTTCCATAATAAACTTCATAACCATCCGAATCCCCTCGTTTCTAACCTTGCTTCCGCTTTGATTCTTGATAACCCTCCGAGGCGTCTGAAAAGAAGATGGCCTCGTGATCTCCTTATATAGATATATTATTATAATAATTTATATTATATATGGATTTATATAATAATAATATATAGAGATATATATTATTAGAGTGCTACCCAGTGGATAGTTTCTCAACAAGCGTTTTCATGTGAGTATATTTCTGTGTACACATTTACTTGATGTATTTATAGTGTAATACAGTTGCAAATATCTTAAATAAATAGTTTTCAAAAAAAGTTAATGGCCTTTGCTTTTAGTCTAAAAAATATTTCGATGGAAAAGATCGTGTTTTTATATTTGTAGGTGAATCTTTTTTTGGTGAACTATAATTCTATGATGCGTTTGTCCATGTTGGTTTAAGAAAATAAATATGTGTTTATTCAGTTGATGTATAGTTTTGCTATTTAGTGCGTTAAAAACAAAAAAAAGAATTACATGCTTCTGTTTAGTTTAAGTTTGAGTAATTTGCCCATTTTAGTAATTTGGTTGTCCCACATAAAAACTGGTAGACACGTGTCTCGTCGAAGAATGATCGTTATGTGATGTGATTTTTCGTGATTTAATTTCATTTTATAGAATCAGTACCATTCTCGTTAGTGTAGTATATGATTTTGGAAATGGAAATGAGACTTTTCTAAGGATTGAAATTGGTTTATCGTCTGCTTTGGTGCGGCCAGGAGGTGGCAAATATGCCATGTTTGTATATAATGTAGAAAAGTTGTTTAAACTTTTATTTGAAGAGTAATAATATAATCTTATAAGTGAAACAACTTATCAAGTTTTATGTTTTTTTGCCATTTTTATAGAGATGCATATCCGAATCTAATCGATAATTGGATTTACAGAACCTGCACCTAAAAAACATACAGATCCTTCGAGAAAAAAACCATCAGCAATTTTTTTCTAAATCGACTACTTTCCGTCATTAAATGATTGGAATGATATTGTGCTGCTTTGGCGGGAGACTGCGCGGAGGTAAGAGTGTAACATGGACGATAGACAGAAATTTTTTTTGTAAATGGTGTACATTGTGTTAAGCTGCTTTTATTGTAAAGTATTGTGTATAGTCTGTGATTTAAATGTTTCGATAGCGTCTGGCATCAAGGACTTCTTTTCAAACTTAAGACTATACTCCCTCCAACGTGCTATCTTATTCTTCAATCTTCTCTTTCTGACTGATTTTTCTCTGTTTGCCAAGGTACAGTATATCTACTATTAAACCAGCCTTTGCAGGACTGCCTTAGGGATCAGTACTCGTTCCTCTCTTGTATATCATTTACACATATGATATTCCGGATCTTGTCGATACTCTGACCGCGACTTACGCAGACGATTCAACAATCTTGACAAGACATCAAAATTCAACGTATACCTCAAATACTCTACAATATCACCTAAACATTTTCTACGACTGGTGCAAACTCTGGAAAATTCGACTCAACCAAGACAAATCACTACTTATCACTTTTACCCTTCGACGTGAAACTTGCCCCCCTATTTACCTTGACAATGTCCAAATTCCTCGGATAGACAAAATTCAATATTTTGGACTGACCTTCGACAGAAGAATGACAGGAGGCCCAAATAACTTTGGGCTATAAACTTCAGACTATTCAATCTAAACCTTTCAGGACTATCACCAAAGCTCCCTGGTACGTCAGTAACATTACTCTACATAAAGACTTACAGATGCCAACAGTTAACGACCACATACGAACATACTACAAAAGATTTCATAATAACACACACGGACATAGAAACCCATTGATTCGAGGCATGGCCACAACTAACATGCCCGATAGCACCCGAAGGAGGCTTAAAAGAAGCTGGATGAGGGATCTCCTCCACTAACTATAAATATTTTCGTTATTTAGAAAAAATAAATTTTGCCTCAATTAAGGGCATTGATTATTTAGAATGAATGAAATACAAACAAACCATATATACAGTAAAAGAAAAACAAGATTATAACAAAATAAAATAAAACTTGGAGTAACAGAATAAATCTATATGATACACACTATAAATATTACGCTCAAGACAGGAAGGACGCCGCTGGGCACTTCTCTCTCTCTCTCTCTCTCTCTCTCTCTCTCTCTCTCTCTCTCTCTCTCTCTCTCTCTCTCTCTCTCTCTCTCTCTCTCTCTCTCTCTCTCTCTCTCACGCCTATTCCAAGACATAGTAACTTCTATATCTTGACATCGCACTCGCAGATTGTCGGAACTTCTGACAGGAGTGAGTTGAAAAAATTAAGTTAATAAAATTATTTTTTTTTGCAAAAAGGTTTTTGTCTAAAATCATAAAGGAAAAAAAAAGATGCAAATGATTTTACAATGGTTTATTATCTCCAAACATTTATACATCTAAAGTAACATTACCTTCCGAGTTACAAAGAAAAAAAAAACAAAAGGTGGTTCCAATTATTGAACTAAACTGTTTTTCTTTAATATGCTAAAAAAAAATAGCATTAGTTCAGTAACACATTTAAAATTTAAAAACCAAACCAAGGATATAACATTTGGAGTAGAACACATAAGAAAAATCGGAGACCATATCTTTGCTCCTAATTGTCCGATTTTAACAATTTGTTTTTTGTTTTTTAGGAAATTTTACAAACTTTGAAAAAACGAATACAATATCAACAAAAAAACTTTTCGAGTTATTCGGAATTAAATTTTACCATCCCTCGTAACTTTTTTTCCAGCTTCTTTTCGTTGAAGTATGTTATATAGATAAATTTAAAGGGTGTCGAGAAAATGACTTTAGCTAAGTTTCATTGAAATCTGTATATTCGTTTAGGAGCTACAGTCTATAGCAACGCAGGTTTTTCGGCCGCCATTTTGAAAGTTAAAGGCAGAGAGTAATGTCGATGAAGGAGGATCATCCTCGGATGACCTCTGATTTTATATAAAAATTTGAAAAAAAATCGGTCCAGTAGTTTCGGATAAAATGCGCGGACGGCGGACGGCGGACGGACAAAAAAATTTTTATTCGTTTTTCGAATTCTACGCATCTTGAAACGTATAACCTCAAATTTTGAGAGGGGGTTATGTTTTTGAATTTTTTGGTCGATCACAATGTTTCATTAATGAAAATAATCAACCAAAAAAAAAATAATAAAAAGAAATGTTTGTTTATATTCTCTGATTAATATGTTAAATTTGTTGGAAGTAAGAAGTGTGGTGTTTTCGTTACGGTCCGTCCCGCTTTGCATGAATAAAAAAAAACATGACAGTGACTAAAAGGTTTCTAATTTTAAAAAAAATAAATAAATCTTTGAAGAAATGAAATAGAAATATAGCTGTGATAGCTCATATAAAAGCCGCCTGATGTTAGGGCACGAGTTTAATACCAGAGCTGCATTAATTACGAAGGAATTTAATTTTGCTAAAAGCCCTCGGCGAACATCTTTTGCTCAGTAAAGACCTTTAGTTCCACTTTTGTATGCTGCAAATATATACATTTTTTGTTGAATACATTTTTTTTTAAAATAATTTTAATGGATGAAACCTCTGATCACTATCCGAGATCCGAGCGGCCATATTCGGACATAGACTGGGATCATATAGCGGTAACCTACATAGGGGCAATCTCTACCAACCCTTTTATACACCCCCGGGACCTAATCTACGATCCTGAAAATTTACTTTTACAGGCCTCTTGAATATTCCGAACGTGTTTAGAACTCTCGCCTGGGGTAATACTAACGCTGGAGGGAAAAAATCTAGGCTGGCCATGGTGTGTGTGTTCTAGAGAGGGAGGGAATGCCTAGCCACAACGTCCCAGCAATGTTCTCAGGAATTTCTATAATGAAAAGCATTCCGTTAATTTAAATAATTCTCTTATGAACTGCATATTTTCTCACGGGATAATAATCAAATTAAAGATATTTGGCGTCTTAAAGGCATATTTATCATTTTTTATATGGAATAAAATTCAATATATACATTTATAACTCACAAAAAAATTAAATAAATAAATGCTTGGAATTCTATATGAGAAGGCATATCTTCCGTTGATAAATAATTTATTTATTCTACCTTAGTCGACGTTTCGGTTTCTAGTAGTGTTGCCCAAAATCGGTTTTCCGCTATCTGAATCTAACTTCCCAAAATCTAAGGTCGCCTAAATGTTGCAAGACCAAGACCAGGACTGGTAAAAAAAATCGATTTTTTAAATAAAAATTAAGGGAAAATAGTTGCTAATATTTGACAATCCTATATGTAAATAATTGGTATAACTAATATACTTTTGGATTTAACTCCTCTAATTTTTCATTTGGGCTTAGTTAGGTTTCTCCTATCTAAAAAATTACAGTAATATCTCTACAGTAATAAGCTAATAAACAATTACAAGACTCTTGCGCAAGACCAAGACTTGTCTCGTTCTTGAATTTGGGCAACACTAGTTTCTAGGGCAATTTATTCTGATATCGGTAACAATAATGCCATTATAATAAGTAGTTAAGAATATTTCATTTTTAATTGAGATTTAATCACTGACGAAACTTGGACTTATCTGATTCTGGGGCATATTATATTTTGAAGAAGGAGACAAAGATTACCAGAAATCTGCATTATCAAAGAATAATAAATAAACTAAGTATAAACACTGACCTCGATTGATTGAAATTAATTTTTGATTTCATATTTTATATCCTAAAATTTTTGAATTTTTTTTTTATTTTCAAATATCTATCCGCACCTGTCATGACTGCCATGTGTTGACAATTAGCAGATTTGTTGTGATAAATAATGATTGTCATTATAGGCACGAGGAAGGATAGTACCTAGCAGCACCTCTTCCTGCTCATTGATTAATTCCTTCATTTAGGTGAGGAGATCTCTCATCCAGCTCCTTTTTAATCTCCTCCTGATGGGCATGTCAGTCGTGGCCATGACATTTATAAGTATGTTGTGTCGTGTAGAGTAGTGAGTACCTATGTGTGGTCAATAGTTGTTTGTCGTAAGTCGTTATGTATAAAGTTCTGTTTACTTACCACGGAGCTCCTGTTATAAATCGTAAAATTTCGGATTGAAATGACTGTAGTTTATGTAAGTGCGTGTTTTTTGTCGAAACTTAAATCTGGCATTCCTAATAATTAATATTAAGGGATATGTTTTCCAATATTGTTTATATAATTATTATGTAATATATTTATAACTTAAAGAAAAAAAAAGTAAGGCGTGTGCTTTAAACCATACCATAGAAGTGAAAACGTCAACAAGACGAGATTAATAATATGAAATATAAGTTATAAGAGGAGGAAATTTCCCTCGCTTACAGTATGCAGGTACAATTTGTGGTTTCTGAGATATTTTAATCTATATTTTCAACAGAACTCGTTATAATTTTCTTCTCGAAACTACTTTTTCCTTTT
This sequence comes from Nezara viridula, assembly GCA_928085145.1. Taxonomy (NCBI): domain Eukaryota; kingdom Metazoa; phylum Arthropoda; class Insecta; order Hemiptera; family Pentatomidae; genus Nezara; species Nezara viridula. The sequence continues at coordinate 169,727,760 of OV725079.1, forward strand.
CCATCCCTAACACAGCGTTGCGTTAAAAATCATTTCGAAGAATACAAAGAGAATGAAATTATGAACCTTTTTCTTGCAAATATTATACAGGTCTGATTTTTTATGTAGTACAGCCTACTTTACCCGAGCGTTAGATATTGGATATCTAACCGGTTAATTTAATTCACTTTCCTTAAAAAAAATTAAGTAAGTCGTTTACTTTAATATTCACTTTAATCTTAACCAGTCGAATCACGGAATACGCCGAGGAAATTATCGGAGACTACCAATGCGGATTTAGACGGAATCGTTCAACTATTGATCAAATATTTTCTTTACGGCAAATATTAGAGAAAAAATTGGAGTACAACGGTATTGTTCACCAGCTGTATATAGATTTTAAAAAGGCTTACGATTCTATTGACCGCCAGAAACTGTATAATATTCTAATCGAGCAGGGGATTCCAAAAAAACTAGTAAATATAGTCAGCATGTGCTTGACGGAGACATTCAATAAAGTTAGAATCGGTAATAATTTGTCCGAAAAATTTGAGGTTCGTTCGGTTTTAAAACAGGGGGATTCTCTTTCGCCTGTCCTGTTCAATTTGGCATTAGAACATGCCATTAGGGAGGTAATGCGTACCAAGAAAGGGTTGGATCTGGGTGAGACAACATCCGTGCTGGGCTATGCTGATATTCTGGTACTGTTAAGCGAAGACGTTGGAACTATAAAGCTAAATACGCCAACGTTAATGAAAGCCGGTAAAAAACTAGGACTCGAAATAAACGTGGATAAAACAAAATATATGGTTAGCTGCAAAAATGGCGATACTACTGGTGATATCGATATAGATGGTAATATGTTTGAACAGGTAGGTAAATTTAGGTATCTAGGTTATACGATAACTAGAAAAAACGAAATTGAAGAAGAGATTAAGGTTAGACTGAAGGCGGGGAATGCTTGTTATTTTTCTGTGACAAAACTACTCAGTTCGCGCCTCTTGTCCCGGAACTTAAAAATTAGAATCTATAAAACAATTATCTTGCCTACAGTTCTTTATGGATGCGAAACTTGGCCGCTTACATTAAGGGATCAGCAGCGTCTTAAGGTTTTTGAAAATAAAGTATTGCGTAGAATATTCGGACCGAAGAAGGATGAGTTAACCGGAGAGTTCAGACGGTTACACAACGCCGAATTGGGTGAACTGTATCCGTGTAATATAATTGAGGTAATTTCGTCGCGGCGAATCAAATGGACTTGTAAAGTTGTTGGGCTTAGTAACGAGAGAATTCCTAAAAGATTAATATTTGCTGTGCCGAATGTTAAGTTTTCGAGGGGTAGACCGAAGCGAAGATGGGAAGATTGCATTAAAGCCGATCTGAAGGGACTGGGTTTGGACGGCGAACGGTGGAGGGAGGTGTGTAATAAGCGATTGGTGGTGTCGGCATCGAACCTTCGGGTTCGCTAAGCCTTTTATTATTATTATTATTCTCTAAAAAAAGTGCAAAAATTGTATTAAAGAGATTAACAAAGAAATTTTTATTTACTCCTGAAGTGTTGGTAAGATCTTTATTATTTTTTTTTAAACTATAAACATTCTTTAGATATAACTAACAGTGACGCAGAAGCACTGGGATCTCCTGGAGTCCTGCCTTGGCTTCCACATCGGGTAATAAGGCATGACTCAGAGTCCACTGGGTGAATGTAAATATTGTATATAGGTGTGAATGTGATTTATTTAATTTAATTTCATCTAGCTCTTATCTATTATTTCATTATTTTTTTTGTACACAGGCATACCAATTTACTAATTTTATTTTTTTATATTTATTGTTCTTTATTATTGATATTAATTGTATGTAGATATTGTGTGAATGAATCATGTAGCCTTAATATTAATGCCCTTCAATGTGGCAGAATGTATAATATTCAATAAAGAAAGTTAAAAAAAAAAAGATATAACTATATATGTACAATATTTATGAAATAACTACCAACAGGTATTACTCCAATTCTAATTCTATATTAGAAGATTCCGTGTCCATCTTCTCAAAAACTTCGGGAGATTATCATGAATCGAAGAAGATGCGAGATTAGAAACAATCTAGGGTCGACCTGAAGTTTATTATGGAAGGATAGGTATCTGGATTGGGCTAATTCAGCAACCTATGGAATATTAAGGAGAATGAGGATTTTGCGAAGGATTTTGGATTGTAGTAATGAGAGTCGAGAGGAATTTGATTAGCTTAACTCCCTTAGTCCAAATAGACATTATTATAGTCAAGTAAATGAGTCGTTTATAGTTTATTGGAAGTCTAGAACGTTTGTCTAGTAATTGTTGAAGTAACTGGAAACATCTAGCATTTTCTTCTCGGTTTGGTCTCTTATGAGGATTCCAAAGCGTTTGTCTCGATGGAGTCCTAGGTAGTGAATCAGTTCAACATCGATAAGTTAAATGTTATTGAATGACACTTTTTTTTTTTGTTTGTCCTCCCCTTTCTCGCCTTTAAGGCTATACGGGGGTTTTCCCGGGCCAGGGAGTGTGGGCGGGGATTTAAAAACTCCTCCGGGCACCGGGACGCGAACTCGTGTCTATTTTTTTTATTAAAGTCTTATGTATCAGATTGCCGGGCAACGGTGGTGCAGTCCACACACGTTAGCCCATTCGGTCACCCCGCCCATTTATTGAATGATACTGTAGTACAACGAAGGGTAAAGATGATTTTATGAGATTTTATAGAATTTATTTAAATTTCATCTTTAATTTTAGTGAGGCATAACCCTGTGATTTTAGAGTTTATTCTTACCATTTCATTTCTTCCAGTTATTCACTGAACCCAGGACCTTCCATAGAATATAGTGTTTTTTTATGCATAAATAAGCGGCACAATCCAGATAAACTCAAGTTTATATTCCATTGATATTTAACCACAATTAAAATTACTTTTACAACATTCATTCCTGTTTTACTTCCTCTGAGAAATATCGAACTGTTTGTCGGAGGGAGGGAGAGGGGAAAAATAGCGCCTGGTCTAGAATCGCGAAATTAAGGTTGTGAGAAATAATTTATGGCTGGGCACGGCACGAATCCACACGCCAACTTTTATCAGGCTAGTAATCCATTTCCTAAATTTTATTTTCTTAAAAGATATTTTCGGTAAATATAAAATATAGAAAGTGGAAATTTAAGAACATCTCATATAAAATGTTTTTATTTATTTTTTGTACTCTTCTGTAATGTCTTTTTATCATATAAATCAGTGTTTTTCAACCCACGACCTTAAATAAAACGAATATAATTATTTTAGTCCCTTTTTGTTCGACATGAAAAAGTTTAAAAATAAGAAAAAAAAACAACTAAATACATGCCTAATTAAATCAGTATGGATAAACGTCTCATAAATTTATGGTTTATCAAGAAGACACTTTAACAAAAAATTACCATTTCCTTTAATAAGAGAAATAATAATAGTGTTTCGTACTGTTTAAAATTATTTATTTTGTTTTGTAGTTTTGATTGATTTATTTTATTTATTGTACATCAGAGAGTGAATACGCTATTCTACCTCTATTGCTGGTATCCTGGTGACAAAATGTAATATTACTCAATAAGGAAAGGGTTACAAAAAAAATAATTGTAGTAATAAAATACAATGTCAAGAGTAATAGGAGATCATTCTTCATAAATAAATAACTCTCTCATGTCTGAAATGCCTTATCATCACATTTGCTAATTGTCACATACATGACATGTGACATGCAGTGTCCTTATGTGGTGGGGATAAGGGCATAAAAAAAAATCTGTACCATTATAACCTAAGAAGGGTCCTGGGATAGGTGCTTAGTAAAGAAGTGGTGTTTTAAGGTCAACGGTTGTGCAGGGAAAAGATCGGACCTGGATCACGCTCAACCTCTAGGTTTTCACCCCTTAATGAATTAATTAATAAAGAGTACCCACTTTATAGAGGCTGTTTAATCCTTCGGGGGGTCCTCCGATCCCAGGAGACATGCACAGCTGACAACAATTTACTTGTCATCAGTCGGATTCGAACACGGGACCTTGAGCTTAGGAAGTCAGTGAAATGTAATAAGAGCATGAGCTGAGAAAATAAAATCATACTTTAATATTAAGTTGATCTTATTGAAACATGATACGTTGCGCTTATGGAAACAGAAAAATATGTTTTCACGTCCGTAAGTACTTAGTTATTCAGTTTCTCACCAATCTGTTACTATCCTCTAATCTATCATCATCTAACCATATAAAGAAAAATACGTTAGTGTACATGCAAAAGTGGTTTCGGTTCGATAAAATTGTAAGGTTCATTTTTTTTACTAATACTCATTTTTTTCGCCACATTGTGGGAATTTAAACGAGCTGTTTTTTTAAATATAAGCATGTCCAAAAAATATATCCAGACCCACTACAACGAATAAATTGGTAACGTTAGAGGGTGATATATACTGCAGTCATGGACTTTGTTCCTTGTAGTCTAGAACGTAAAACGTGAATAGAAACTATAGATTAAAACATTTTTAACCATCGCAGAAATACAAAAATTCACTATCTTTGCTAATGAGGAAGTAAAAATAGTCATTATTTAATAATTATATTTATGTATAGTAGAAAAGTTTCTGAATAGAACTCCCGAAATCACAATTGCATTTGAGTACATGTTTACGAAGTTTTGGTAAGTTTAAATGATTAACAATGATTTTTTTTTTCATAGCCCCTTTCTACTTATTTTTGTCTTTAATCCTTGGATTGTCTTAATAATAATCCTTTTACTGCTTAAAAGCATTATAAGGTTTATTTTTTTTAGATTTTTGTCGTTTCTAAGTATTTCGTTCTCCATCTGTAATATAAAGGTGATAGGGCTCACCTCAGGCTTGAGTTGACCTTATCCTCTAGAGCTTACAACTAGATTAATAAAAACATCGATATCATGTGATTTGTTGCCAACGTTTTGGAATTTTGGTTGCTAACAAATTATTAAAAAGAGGGTTTGCCAATTGTTGGGATTTTTCGAAAAATGATTTTTTTCGTTTTGCGAAAAATTCTTTTATTATGATAAGTTTAGTGTTGCTTGTATACCCACTGTCTTCTTTCTCTGCAGCGTGGTTCCTCTTACAATTTTTCTAATTATTCCATTTTGGAAATATTGTGATCTTTTGCCAGTTGTTTTGCTGATATGTTGGAACAGAGGTGCATCATACAACAGAGCCGGCCGTATTATACTTGTATAGACTAGAAGCTTTAGGCGTAGAGATAGGTTTGTTGTCCGAATTAAATTTTTGAGTCTGTATGTCTTAGATCCTACTGTTTTAATTTTTTTGTCAAAATGTCTAGTAAATTTTAAGTGTCTGTCGAAGTGAATACCGAGATATGCTAAGTCAGTCGATAATTTGATACTGGTGTTGTTCATTTTAAATTCATTTGGCATTTTCCTTTTTCCTTTTTGGTATGAAAATATAATTCCTTTCGTCTTTTCCGCATTGACATCTATGTTTAGGATTTTTATTTGTTCGGTATTCATACTGCTACTTGAGACAGCTATGTCATCAGCAAATGCTGTCACAGAAATATTTTGGTGTTTAGTTCCCACTATTTCCGCAGTATATAATAGGAAAAGAACGGAAGATAAAACAGCTCCTTGGCGTACCCCACAAGAGAGATCGACAGTGTTTGATTTCTCATTGCCAACTATTACTGATAAGGTACGACGGCTTAGAAATGATTTTAACACTGCGTATAATTGTTCAGGACAATCTAAATTTATAAGAAGTTAACAGAGCTGATTATGGCAAACCGAATCAAATGCCTTCGAGCAGTCCATTGATATTAAATCAGTTTCCTTTTTTTCTTCATAAGATAATATAATAATAAGAAGTTGGCTATTGAGGCAGGAGGAGAGAATATGTGCTTGGCGTCTGTAGCAGTTTTTAGTTTCTGTAAAATTTCTATTTACTTCATATGTTTTTTGTATTTAAATAGGATAAGGAATTATTTGAAAACAGACTAAAACCTACTTCGGAATGGATTACATTTTTTTTCTGTAATCATTTAATTTTATTTTAAATCGATTACAGAGATCCTTTTCAGGACATCTCGGAGGTTAGTTTGGCGTGTTGTGTCGGAGGAGACAATCGCAGACAGTTATCAGAAAGGAGTCCACACTGCACAGAGCAGAGCGCGCCCTATTAAATAGATGGAAATTGTTCTCCCTGCAATTTCATTTCACTAAAGGACTCTTCCTCATATTCTTATCTTTGTTTCACGATTCCGCTCCTTTTAACGCCTCTTCTTATCAACAGTTTTACACTTTGTCTCCCTTTTAGAAAGCTAGCTTAATAGAATACTAGCCCTAATAAATTAAAACTACTATATATATATATATATATATATATATATATATATATAAATTATTTTAATTATAATAATTGAAGCAATTAGCAGTTTTTTTCTATTTTAAACATAAATTTTGGAGCAAAAACATTGTATTTTGTCACTCACATATACACCTGAATTCCTATAATAGAGATCTGGGTGAAAAAAAAAACATTGTTTATAACCAATTTATCCGAATTAAAATTAATATTTTGTGGCCTCTCATCGGAACTTGGAGACAGACTGAAAAGAATCACGAATGGGTTAGTACGATTTGTCTATGGAACCCCGAGACGTTCACATATTTCCCACTACTACGCCGAGTTAGGGTAGCTCTTTCCCTCCTTCAGAAGACAATATTTCCTAGGTACATTCCTTTACCAAATAATCTATAATCATCGTCCATCCTACGCATTCAATCTCCTTATATTCAAGTCATCTATCCACTCCCTCTCCACAAGATCTCGTCCTTCTGACCTTTATACCCCTTTCCACAAATCGGCTACATTGTCCGCTCCACCACCTTTTGGTATTCCATCCCACTTGAAATCCATGCATCCTTATCCATATTTAAAACCCTCTTATTCCAATCCCTCCTCATAATTCAATCAGACGCTGGGTATCATTTTATCATGTATAGTATATATGTATATAATCTCGTCTGTATGTATATTCTTTTTCATTTTCACCGATCAATCTACATCTTAAGATTTAGATTATATAGGGCTTGTATAATGTTTGCAATACTATTATTGTATTCTTTAAATATATTAAAGTACATATGTAAATCATTTAAAGTAAATATTTATCCACTCTTTTTATTATTATTTTTTTCATTAATACTACTTACTTAATACAATTTAATAAGTTGTCATTCATTCCAAATCTCACTTAAAATTCCATATTTTATTGTTTTTAGTAACTATCTTGCAGGACCTTATTGTTCATATTATGTCTTTAATATGTCAGTATAGTTATGTAAATCCTTCTGTTATTAGTTATTTTTAGTTTTTTTTTTTATTTGATTTTTTTATTGTAATATACATTTTAGCCAGATGTTATGTTTGTCCCAGAATAAAGTTGATTCTTCTATTTTTGGAAATGATTTTTCTTATGAATAAAATATGTGTTTAGTTTAGGTTTATTAAAATTCACCCATGATCTCAGAAAAACAAGAAATAAAAACTTTGCAACAAATAATTGTAGTATTTTTTCTAAAAACAGTGGTAATTTTACTTGCCAGGAAATAAAATGTCATTAGTTTTTTTACAAAACTTGAGCTGGATCTTAAGCATTTCTCTAACAAATCTCAACTTAATTAATACGAACTTAACGCTTATCAAAGCTGAATATTGACCCATTATTTATATACTCTTTAAAATTTGTTTTTACTTACGGAACACTCTTTATATATTTGTTTATATATACTAATAATGAAAATGATTTAAAATCCATGAGAGACAGAAAATTGGGTTATAATTCCAACCACACAGCCTTTTGTTTCTGAAATGCTGATAAATAATAAAATAATCATAGATCAGCTCACTGGAGGACAATCAATAACACATTGAAAAAAAGGTGAGTTAAAACACCTGTGAAAGTTTATAATTAAACAGCTGATTCCTTACCCATGCCATATAATTTTTTATTAATATGTGGTTGTTATATTGATTCTGTTATAATTTATTTATTTATTTTTTATGTAAGTATGGTGTAAATATAGTCTTTCTTTACTATACCCATTGTGCATATTGTGACAGAAAGTTATACTACTCAATAAAAAAAATATTCTATCATGGTCCAGGTTTTTTGTATAATACTGGTTTGTTCAGAAAATAATTCAGAATTTAGAGTTTTTTTTTAAAATACCCCTCTATATAACAAAATGTTTACGCTTATTCGATTATTCATTCGTATGAATGTCAACATTTATTAATCCTCTTCCAAACGATAAAATTTGTTTACATCTGTAGCATTTCGCTGGTCAGAAATAATTCAGTCTTCACTAAGATGTCAACGCGTGATTTTTATATATTTTTGTTTTACGAGTTTAAACTCGACTGGAATTGAGCCCAATAATCGACCGGTTATATCCACCTAAAGACGATTGGAAAGGTAAAAACTTGGGTTCAAGTCACATTAAACGACCTCCAAAAAAATTAGCGTTTGTGCTGCACTTCTTTGCCAAAACAAAAACGACCGTTTTATATCCAGAAATATTACTTGTGATGAAAAGTGAATACTTTACGATAACAGTAGACGTTCTGGAGAGTGGTTCGACAAAGGAGAAAAAGCAGTACATTTCAAAAGCCCACAACTCATAAAAAAAAATTGATGGTTATTGTTTGGTGGAATTTATTTGGTTTGATACACTTCAGCTTATTAAATCTTTGAGAAACCATCAATGCCGAATCGTATTGTAATGAAATTAATGCAATGCATTAGAAATTGGCAATAATGAAGCCATCTTTGTCCAATCGGAAGGGTGGCCATTTTGATGCATGACAACGTCCTTCCACATATCTCTTTTTGGACCCCTTGACCACTAATTACCTGACAAAACATTTAATGGACAAAGAGAATTATAGAATGCATTTTTGGAGTTTATCAATTCTAAAAATGGGGAATTCTATTCCGAGGAAATGGAAAAGTTGCCAACACTTTGGCAGAAACGTATTGATAGTAGTAGAGGCTATTTATATATATATATATATATATATATATATATATATATATATATAACCTGTACCACTACAACCCATGAAGGGTCTGGGTCAGCGGTTGTGCAAGGAGGTGATTTGAACGAGATCAAGCTCAACCGCCAGGTTTTCTCCCTTAATCAATTATTTAATTAAGGGTACCCATTTTATGGGTGGCCTCCGGATGGTGTCTCGATCCAGGGTCACCCCACGGCCAATGAAACAGATAAATAAGTTTTCTGCTATGAGCTGGGGTTCGAACCTGGGACTTTTGCATTGGAAGTTCAGTGCCCTACCACTGAGCTACCTCACTCCCTATATATATATATATATATATATCATTGTAAAGATTTGATATATAAAAAAATAAACGTATATGATATAAAATTACATTAAAATAATGAATTATCAATTTAATGGTGAAAAAAATATAATCTAAGCAATTATGTCTGCATATTTATCCTGGAAATGTTTAGAAAAGTACAAAAATTTAATATTTTATTAATTGTTCTTAAATAGAATAATAATGAATACCACTTTGAACCATATTGTCCCCGAAGTGCAGCTAGACTAGATCGCTGCAGGTAGCGAAGGAACAAGGAGCGCTTTGTGATGTGCAATGAATGCTCCCCGTGTTCCGGCAAATACCTCAACCCATTCTCTGCCGATGTACAATCGGGGCTGGTATCCTCGTCTATTCAATGTCAAGCAAGATCCGGGTTTCGGCCAATTCCAATCATCCCAGCTTCAAACATTTTCCTTAATTATCAACAGAGTGTTTCACCTTCTAAAGAAGTCATTAGATAGTCGACATATTTGTAGTAAATTTCTGCATATAAAAAAAAAAAACTACAGGGTGTGCTTAAGGCCACACAATAGAAGTGAATACATCAACGAAGCGGGGTATGAAGTATAAGTATTTGTTCTGCTTTCGCAAATTAATAACAAAACATGAATCTCCGGAAATATTAATCAGTAATATCAATATAAGCATAATATATCGATGGAAAGAAAAGAATTTAAAAAACAAAAACAATGTATAAAACGCTGCAAATTATTTCACAATGGTTTATTATTTCCAAACAATTATACATCTAAAGTAACATTACCTTCCGAGTTACAAAGAAAAAAAAAACAAAAGGTGATTCCAATTATTGGACGAATCTGTTTTTCTTTAATTATTAGTAATATGCTAAAAAAAATAGCATTAGTTCAGTTATACATTTAAAGTTTAAAAACCAAACCAGGGATATTACATTTGGAGTAGAACACATAAAAAAAACCAGAGACCATATCTTTGCTCCTAATTGTCCGATTTTAACGATTTTTTTTTTGTTTTTAGGAAATTTCGTAAACTCTTAAAAAACCGATCCAGTAGTTTTTGAGAAAATGTGCGGACGGCGGTTCGAATTCTACGCCTCTTGCAACGTGAAACCTCAAATTTTGAGAGGGGGTTAAGTTTTTGAATTTTTTGTTCGATCACAATGTTTCATTACTAAAAATAATTAACCAAAATATGTAAAAACCGCGATATCTCTACTAATAGTACTTTGATTTCGATGAAACTTCCTTCATTTTTAAGGAAATTTAAATACTTTTGAAACATCTTATCACAATATCTACAAAAAAGTAAAAACTTTTCAAGTTATTCGGAATTTATTATTACCATCCCTCGTGACCTTTTTTTCCAGCTTCTTTTCGTTGAAGTATGATGTCGAGAAAATGACTTTAGCGAAGTTCATTGAAATCTGTACATTCGTTTAGGAGCTACAGTATATAGCAACGCAGGTTTTTCGGCCGCCATTTTGAAAGTTAAAGGCGGAGAGTAATCTCGATGAAGGAGGATCATCCTCGGGTGACCTCTGATTTTATATCAAAATTTGAAAAAAATCGGTCCAGTAGTTTCGGAGAAAATGCGCGGACGGCGGACGGACAAAAAAAATTTTATTCGTTTTTCGAATTCTACGTGTCTTGAAATGTGAAACCTCAAATTTTGAGAGGGGTTATGTTCTTGAATTCTTTGGTCGATCACAATGGTTGATTATTGAAAATAATAAACCAATATAGAAAGTTGTAGAAGGCAACGGAGAGTGGCAAAAGAATTATAAATAATAATTTTTGAAAACTAATAATATTTAACGTAAATCATTTTAAGTTTGAAAAAAAGCATTTGAAATACTTAGATAAATGTGGATTTTAATCCACCTAATAAAGGCATTGTTAAAAAAACTACTTCATTGTACTTTTGTGAAATAAGAAGTAAAATATAAAATCATTTCATGGATGTATAAAGCATATGTTCATAACCTTAAATATATTTATTGTAGCTTAGTGATTATAGATCTGATATTATATTTAAATATTTAGGTATCTATCGTCCCTTTATTCTGAAAAATCTTTATGTAACCTTTTAGAAAATTTAATTCGTGAATAGATTGATGAAATTACCTTTTGTGATATTCCAATAGTATCCGCTTACAATTAGTGTGACAACTTTTAACCTGTCTATGACAGACAATGCAAATATCTTAATTCCATTTTTTATTAAACTTTGCAATGGAAAATAACAGTTTAATAACTAATAGTCTTACAATCCATAATTAATGGATCGAACAATCCATAATCAACGAATCGTACAATTCATAATCAACCGGTGATATAATAAATAAGACTTTTGTTATTTTAATAGCATTTGTGTTTTTTTAGCTTTAGCTTAGTTTAAAATGCAATTTAAAACATTTTATAATAGCCTATCATGGCCAGAAAATAATTTTTATTCAAAGTTCAAAGAGTAAGTGAAAGTTGAAAGTTGTGTGTTGCGCGCACCAGATTTTTTAATATATATATGTATGAATGTATGTATGTCTGTCTGTCAGTCTGTCCTTTGTGCATTACTAAACCATTCAACCGATCGCCATGAAATTTTGGGAAATTGTTCCGTACACTTCTGGGAAGGTTTCTGGCATAGTAATTCTGTCTTACGATAATTTTATATATGTAAAAAAAAAAATGTAAATGTTTTTCTGTTCGAAATAAATGTGTCGCTATAAACTGTAGCGCCAAAACGGCTTTACCGATTTTAAGGAAACTTGGCTAAAGTCTTCCCCTTGAAACCCTTTTAATTTATTTGTATAACATACTTTCCCGAAAAATGAATTCAATATTTTATTTGACGATAACTAAAATATTACAGAATTTTTGACTGATAATACCCACATTTATTTGAAAGATTACTGATTTGCCGACAAAATAAAAAATAATTCTTCGAAATCAGACGGTTAATTGCATAGTTATAGAGTTTTAAACATTTACCGCTTTCTCTTCAGAAAAGGCCATTTCCTTTTCCTTCCTCACTACCGAAGGTAGGCAAGCATTTTTTTAAAATATTAATTAATCGAAAATTTTATAATTACTACAGTAATTGAAATTATCATTTGAAGAAGTTATATGATTCTTCTTATGTAGGCCAATACTATTATACGTTCTTTATATGAATTTTTTATTTTAGTTCAACTCAGACTGTTTCTGATAATTATGAATGACAGCGGATTCACTCAGATGATTATGAATGTTCAATTTGAATCATGAGAAAAAAAATCATTATAATTAGTTTAAATTGAAGCCATTTTACAGACAAATTTGTTTACCAACTTTTTAAAAATGACAGATGTCCTTTGCTATTAATCTACTCATATGTGCCTTCTATTTTCTTTCTTTTTCATTTTGCCAGGCTATGCCACAGCAGCGCGTGGCCGGGTAAAGCTAGTATTAAATATAATTAGGTCAGTTTAATTTACTAAAAAAAAAACAATATTTGGCTAACAAGATTTATCTTTTCTTTATAAATAAAATTTCCTTTGAAGATATCACCCGCAATTGGATAAAGCAGAGAAGCGCTGAGATTATGAGGAGGAAGAAAGCAAAGGTAGGGAGGGTGGATGGGAGGGGTAATAAAGAATGAGGAAGTAGGCCGTATTTCATCCTCCCGCCTACCTTCTGTTTAATTGCGGTGTTTCAAAGAGTCCTTCCTGCCCCGCGGGTCCTTGTGGGCCAAAGGCCGCTCAGGATCAAAGGGATTCCGCAGGACAATGAGGGGATAAAGCAAAATATGGGATAAATAGCTCCTAATTAAGGGATTTTCATCCTCTACTACCTCCTGCCACTTTACAAAATAATTTAGTTTTCCAATTTTTTTATCACCTCTATGTCTTCTTTGAGTGATACAAAATACATCACTAATTATAATGACTAGTGTTCGCCCAGTAGTCGAAATTCGACCATAGCCAAGTAAAATTTGAAAAAAGATATAATTAAATAAAAATAAAGTAAATAAATAAAGACTAAACCACGATTCAAAAATCCTCATTTATTAATACAAACAAAATTTAAATTTCAATTAAAAATCGAGCTCAAGTCAATTAAAATTATTTATAAGTAATACAAAATACACTCATTCAAAAATATTTAATTTCCATTTTAATTTATGTGTGTTATTATCACAATAAATTAATGTTATGCTTAAGCAGGTAAAAAATAAATTTTAATTAGCAATTTAAATTCACTTTAAATCCATTTTTATTCAGAACTTCTATGTAAATAATGTTATTTTAGAATGTTCTGTTATTGTTTAGTGCAGAGGCCCAATTTATATTTTAAATAAACGTGCTCTAATTGCTGCCAAATATAATTGTCAATGCGAACTTACTGGACGTCACAATAATATACACATTTTTCCAAAAATTTTAACCTGCGATTTGATTATGGTCATAGCAAATGCAGTTACTAATAGGAACGTTGTTCTTTGAAAGTACTAAGTAATAATAAACCCAATTACCTCAGTAAATGAAAAGTTTTCGGTTTATCAAAAAACAAAATAAAAGAAATCGAACTTGGAAGGGAAAGAAAACATACTAAATGTTTACAATGAAATATCTCTGCAACAAATAGTACGATTTCGATGATTTTTTTTTATTTTGTAGGGAATCCAGAAAGGTTTCAAATAAATATTGGTATTATTAATAAAACGTGTGCTTTTTGAGTTATTCGCAAATAAAATACTGAACTCATCATAAAAATGTATGCAGCTTGTTTTCGGGAAAGTATGTTATATACATAAATTATAAAGGTTTCAAGGGAAAGACTTTAGCCAAGTTTCATTGAAATCGTTGAAGCTGTATTGGCGCTATAGTCTAAAGCGAACCACGTTTTTCGGCCGCCATTTCGAAAGGAAAGGCCCGATGATAATGAAACGTATACAAAAAAACTTCTAAATATTATTGCAACGTTGTGTTTTTAAAAAAAAAATCAGTGAAGAACTTTCGGAGATAAGCCGTTTTGAACAAACTACCATTTATATTTTTATTGACATACTATTTAATATTTTTATTTATTGATAACACTAAAGCTCGTCAATAGCTATTAAACAAAAAAAGAATGAAGAAAATCAAGAAAAGGCAAAGTTGTGTTTTCCTATTTATATAATGATTTCGCGACTTATAATATAACATTATTCAGAAAATTAAATAAAAATATTTATGGATGGAAAATGACCAGAATGTGAAAATGGTCAAATTAATATCATTAACAGGTCACTGGGTACTAGTTCACAAGAGTTCCGCATGGATTAAGCGTGGTTCACAATCATTTCGATCACACTTGTTCGTGGAATCCCGAAAACAGCCGAATGTTGTCTTTTATGACGTCAGCTATTGCCCCATCACACAATAGCTTTTCAAGCATTTTTGAAAAAAAAAAAAAACGTATTCCCTTCATGGAACTTCGTTTTTAACATTTTTTTTTTGTTTATATTTTTTATTCACACCTATCATAATGATAATGACAACCCGTGAATGTGAGGTTGATTGGAAAAAAATGTCATGAAAGGCATTACGAGGATCAGTGCCCAGCGGCACCTCACTCGGCGTGATATCTACATAATCGAGGAGTCCCTCATCAGCTCCTCTTCAGATCTACAGACGTTACCATGGTATATTCGTAGTGCCATGTCATTTATAAGTGTATAGGAATCCTTGTAAAGTTGTAATCTTATCGTTTGTAATGAGTTCGTATGTGTCATTAACAGCCGCATAATGGAGGTAGGTATGTAGGTATTTTGCTAACGTACCTAAGGTGCTATTGTAATTGTTCGAATGTTTTTTTGCTTGAAAGATTTTGAAGTTTGTTTAAGTGAGTTCTTTTTAGCAGTTCCAAATATCTGTGAATGCGTAAGTCCAAATATGTTTAAGTAAGTAATTGTATGTGTTCAATTTCGTCTAAAGTTTTAAGTTTTGAATTTTTTTGAAAGAAGTGAATTCAGAATTCTTAACCATTGATATAGCGTTTTTTCGTTTCTTCATTATATGGGGCCCCACGTCATTTTCTTGTCAAATGTCAGACCAAGGTGACTAGTCAAAAAGTGTCTGTCTGTGGAATCTGAGAATTGTCAAGAAAAACTGAGGGCATGTTTCATGTTCGAAGCAGTATATGTGATGTGCTGTGATTTGCCTTGCTTTAGGTCGTATTTTCCAAATTTTGAACCAGTCATGAAATCTGTAAATACTGTTGTAGGGTTTGTGAGGCGTTTATGGGATTTTTGTGTCTTGCTAAAATTTTGTTTTAACAATTAACGAATTGTGTATTTACTAATTTGTTAATTATTAATTTTTATTATAACGGTTGTTACTGTGTAAAAAAATAAAAAAAATACATAAAATAATGTTTGAGTCGTTTCTTCAAAGCCTGTTAAAAAAAAGGCTATTAGAAATAACATTTTCATAGACACTTACATGTGTAAATACGCATAAACTGTTGTATATTATCTTTTATAAAAGATTTTTTATCATTTGAATAATAAATAATCTGAAGTTATGTATTATCTTTTTATTTCTTATTCGAGTTTTTCAATAGAAGTTGGAATAATTGAATTTATAATTTATTTTAGCAATCCTTTTTCAGAATTGCGCAATCGTCTATCTATTTTTTGTTGTAACTTTTTGGATTTATAATAATACAAGGGTCCACTATTTTCTAGTGAGAGGAGGGAAGGGGGGCGCTTCCTATGCATGTATTTTTACGTCTGATTTGAGATTGAGCATCAAGTTTATGTAACTTTTTTGAATTCTTAAATTTACGGATCCACTATGTTCTAGTCGTCGGAGCTTTTTATGATTATACTGTCGGATTTAAAGGATTTTAGGATTTCTCAGATATAAGAGACAACTATTAAGTTGTTAAGGACGCTTTTTATGAAAATAATTTCAGATTAAAGATTGAGGGAGAAAAGTGTACAATATTAATAAATAAAATGTATCTATCAATCGTTATATAGACAAATATTTATTCCAAAAATGTCCAATCCCAACGAGACTCGTAGATCTGTCAGTTAGTTAACTGTTAACTTAAAATTCATTTTTTCGTTTTAACCACTGTTATTTTTATTTAATGAATTAGATGTGGAATTATTGTTTATCGCAGTTATTTTTCTTGGTAACCCGAAATTGAGGATTATTGTGGTCATTCCTAAAAGAAAAGAAAATTAATAGTTTTATTTAATATAATATGCATAATTTTCATTTTTATTACCAATTTTGAAATATTTTAAATGAAAAATAACACTCGAAAAATCAATGATCTATTCAGTAGCAGTTCCTAATAATGATATTAATTTATTTGAAGTTCAAATAATTTTTTTTTTAATCTCTTTCTGTTTAACATATTTTTTCAATATCAGTTTTCTCCAGTAAAATATTTGTCTCAAAATTACCAATGAAAACTAATTTTTAAAAAATTAAAAATTCTGCAATATTATAATTTTATGTTTTTTAAATGGTTTGAAGTTGATTTTATCATAATTCCAGTTACGTACCTCAAAAAATATTAAAATGCATTCTGTTTATTCTGTTCCCTTAAAAAAAATAACAGCAAAAACAATTTAATACAAATTTTAGATAGCTCTACTAGACAATACAGGTGCCGCGTTTATTTTAAGCTGTATTATATTTATTGTATAAATATAACAAATGTAAAATATGTTAAAGAAATAATATAAATACAAAGATATAAAATAAAAAGTAAATACAACTAGCTCCAATTTATTTCACTGTTTGTATAAAATGAATAAACAGAATAATTGTTTTTTAAAAATAAAATAAACAAAAGCAATTAAACTTGTTATAAAAAAATAAATAAAATGTCAACTTTTTCAAGTTTATTTCTTATAGATATTTATATAAGTTTAAATTTTTTTTGTAATACCTCGTTCGCTGATGTTCTCTTGCCCAACCTCTTTGGACAAAGACACATACTACTGTAGGCTATTCATAGAACAAGTTTAAAACAACTTTAGCGTCATATACGCACTTCGCGTGACTCATCGGAACCTCACAAAATGCAGTCAAAGATGGCGGGAAAAGCTGGCGGTTGAGCGTAATCTCGGTTTAATCACCTCCTTGCACAACTATAGACCAAGAAACAGTGTTATACCTAAAATAGTACAAAACACAACACTGCTAACCAAGACCCTTCATGGTATGTAGCGGTACAGGTTTCTTTCTTTCTTTTTTTTTTTTTTTAGAGAGGATTTCTGAGTGCGCATAACATTTTTTTTTAAATTTCAAAAGGTTGGCTAACTATATTTTCAGTCATATTTTTTTTTATCAAAAAAATATTATGGTATGTTAATTTATCGCTATATTTAATCAATGAGTTTTAGTAAATTTGATAATAGAGTCTTAGCCTTGGCTTGGAAAGACTGCTCTTTTGATTGGTGCCTCAACTTTATCAGAGACACAGAAAGGAGAAAATAACTGTGAGAGGAGAAGTGGCAAACTTGGACAATTTCCGCTAAACCGAATAAATGACAGCTTTTGTCCTGAGGCGGGAGAGGAAGATCCTGACAAAGAGGAAGCAATCATTAACAGATTCCTCCATTCCACTGAGGATAATTATTTAGCACATTTCCTTATCTGATCGATACCTCTCCGCTGAATCGATTATTCGCCCTATCGATCAAGAAGATTCCTAACATTTGTCCTCTTCCGTAACCAATTATATAATTATACAATTATATAATAAGTAAATTTTATTTTAATAGGATGTTCCCTTAGTATATTATTTAGTGAAATCTGAATCATTTGTAACTATAAATGCCATTATTATCTCTAATCCTATCAAATCTGCTGATTGTCATTCCATCACAGGTGCTGATGTAGGTCAGAAAACAAAAAAATATATATACATAGACATATAAAGAAAAAATGTGGTGTGTCCACTCACACGACTTTCCTACCTATTTCAGAATTTTTTAAATATCTTTTAATATAAAAGAAACGAAAAAAAAATGAATTAGATTTATTTTTCTGAAAATTGTTGAATGAAAAGATTTGAGTACGATTTATTTCATAAAATAAAGCAATGTAAACCGGCTTAAGGTAGATCAGTGTACAAATTTCACTACCCTCTAATATTGCTGATCGAAAACGTTTTGACATTTCGTCAGCCTAATTTCGCAAACAATAATTTCCGGTAAAAGTCAAGGAAATAGTGAAGCTTCTGTGATGCGGGCAACAGATTTTCTTACTTTCACTTACCCATCTTTTTTCTTTCATTCTCTCCTTTCTGACACCTGGATATGAATTAGTAATATTATATTGGAAATTGAATCTGTAACTTCGTTAATAGATGTCCGAAATGAACGATTTTTATATAGTTTTGCTGGGCCTAAAACATCTTTCTTTTCTTTATATTTTTTTTCCTGAATTTTCTCGGGAATTCAGTCTATATACGAAAATTTAAAGGACAATTGTTAGAAACTTATATGAAAGTTTCATCAAAATCGTTAGAACCGTTTTCACGCAACAGTCTATAGAAAAATGTGTTTTTCATTTATTGCACAGTAGCTATTGCACATGGAGCATCCAATTTGTGTCACAGGCTTCAGTGGTCAAAATCCTACAAAATAGTGATAACCCTACAAAATGAAAAAAAGAAGCAACAAAATCGGTTCATTAGTTCCCGAGAAAATCTTGGCGCAGACTGACAGGCAGACATACCAATGGCTAAAAATGTGTTTTTCGGACTCAGGTCTTTCTGAAATGTATAGATCCGTCGAAAACTGCATATCAGAAATTTGATCCGATCGCAATACTTTCCTTACCTAGTATAGGTATGAAAGTAATAAATTAAAATATAAAATAGAATAAGTTGTATCATCGCTAATACTGGTTCGATTCCGATGCTTTTTTGTTTGTAATTTAATTACCTTTCAAAAGTTGTATAATAAATTTTACCATAGAATATATACTTAGCAAGTTAGGCCCCAAAACGTTTTTCTTTTCTCTATCTTTTTTTCTCAAATTTTCTCGGGAATTTAGTCCATATACGAAAATTGAAAGGTCAATTGTGATAAAATTATAGAAATGTTTAATCAAAATCGTTAAAGCCGTTAAAGTACCACTTCCGGTTTGCCGATTTTGACCAAAAAGGAACTCTAGTTTCCTACGACTTTTCGTTTTTGGGTTAGACTGTTCACATACATACAGACTATTTTGCGGTACTTGGTTATTTGGACTCAGAGAACCTCAAAACATATTTACGATCGCAATACTTTCCCTTAATATATATTACATATAAAGATAAGTGAAAGGAAAAAAAAATATTCACGAGTGGTCTTCTAATATACATGAGTGGCCTCATATCATAGACGGACATCTGTCATTTTCAGATAGTGATGAAAAAGAAAATTTTTGTTTTATAGGTTCAAGGTAAACTGTTTCTGATAATTTTATTTATAAATGGTCGAGTTTAATTATGAAATAATTCGTCTTTG
Organism: Nezara viridula; assembly: GCA_928085145.1. Classification (NCBI taxonomy): domain Eukaryota; kingdom Metazoa; phylum Arthropoda; class Insecta; order Hemiptera; family Pentatomidae; genus Nezara; species Nezara viridula. Next base: position 169,747,652 of record OV725079.1, read on the forward strand.
ATATGAGCCCACTAGTATATATAGGGTTTCTGGTGAAAGGAAGTGTATTGCCCTTCTCGGGTGGAAGTTTTTATAGTGTTCAGTTGATGTCAAAGTTCTCATACCATGTCATTTTCGCATATAACAGTGTTTCCTATTTATTTTGAAATGCTTTTGATAGAATTTAAAGGACTCTAGATGTTTTTTTTTTTTGTGCCCCAAAACTCTATCACGTACGGGTCCATAAACGTTCTAAAAGTAATCTGTAGATTTTGAGTTAATTAGTTAAGGTGATTTGTAGCATCTGTCTAGTATTATAATAATCCATACTAGTAGGCCCGCGCAGCATATTGTTATCAAATGCCAAATTAATAAGAAAATAAAATAATGCAACATATCAAAAGATAAAGAAATCAATTGTTACTTTATCCATAAATATAATCCACAACGGAAACAAAATTAATTTAAATCTTCATTATTGTTTGGAACCAACATATTTACAAATTTCAACAAGTATCTTTGCGAAAAATTGTCTGATTTCAATGATTTTTTTTTCCTTTTGTAGACAATCAAGTAATGCTTTATATAATCATAGGAATGACCAAGGGAAAAGTGTGTAATTATTAGTTATTCGCAAATAAAGTTTATTTTTTTTTCATAACTTGTTTGCCTGAATTTTCAGGGAAATTGGAATATTTTTCCCGCCTGAAGGAGAAGGAAGCCTTCGAAATTGGTGGCTCAATCTTGAGATTTGGTGAAAAATTAACGATGAAAAACATCATCGATAAATAATATAAACTCCTCCTGCCTCGATCATAGAGACCTCAAGTCGACGAAATGAGACATGTATCCAATGAGAGTACTACAATTAACGTCAGGTTGTGTGGATGCGAACACCATGCCTTGCGTTATCTCGAAAATGGTTTTTGGGCTTAAAAACGCAGGATCCGATAGTTTCGGAGGAACTATCCGGGTGTTGCTGTACGCATCAAAATCTTCAAGGCCCAATATGTCCCCTATCGATCTACAGACCTAACACCACTTCAGTATTGAAGCCTAGCAAAATGTTTGTATCGACTTTATTTATTTTAGGAAAAAAAAACAGAAGCGGAGAATACGATTCGCTAACCCCCAGTGAAATTCTGAATCCAACGGTACCCCATTCATGGTATTTGAGCATGACAGGAGCTTATATTTGGTACAAAACCGATTTCGAGCCTTACTGTAATAATATATGTACGGATTGTTTGTCCAGTTTTTTCTTATCAGTGTAATATTGATTCTCTACAGACTATTGTCTAAGCGAAGTAAAAAATATCGCGCTCTTTCAGATATGAGAATACGAATATCATTAAAGTTAACTGTGGTCATGGATCATGATTTAAAAGACTTTTTTTCATTCATTTTACTTTTCAATTTCACTCCGGGTGGGGACTGCTTTAGGGGATTCATGGCGCAAGTTGAAATATAGGGATTTAAATATTGGTACGTGGAACGTAAGGAGTTTAAACACAGCAGGGGGCTAAAATCGGTCGCGAATGAGGTAAATGAGTACAATTTGGATGTCGTGGCTCTACAAGAGGTTCGCTGGCCAGGGGAGGGCTCGATGAGGGAAGGGAAGTACACTATTTGGTACGGAGGAAGCGAGAATCATTGTTTAGGTACCGGGTTTCTAATTAAACGTAGATTAATATCCGCTTTGAGGGACGTACAATTCTTTAGTGATAGAATTTCGGTAGCTACATTTCAGGGACGTTGGTTTAAAATCGCATTAATAAACATACATTGTCCGACCGAAGACAGTGACGATGAAGTCAAAAGTGAATTTTACGATAAACTCGAATGGGTTTATGATAAACTACCACGAAACTACATGAAAATAATTGTAGGTGACGCGAACGCAAAGGTAGGAAGGGAAGAAGTTTATATTCCGACGATTGGTAAAGAAAGTTTGCACGAATATAGTAATGATAATGGGATCCGTCTGATAAACTTTGCCATCTCGAAAAACCTGATAATTAAAAGTACGACGTTTAAACATAAGGATATTCATAAATATACTTGGACTTCACCGGATTCGCAAACACGAAATCAAATCGATCATGTCTTGATACAACACAGCTGGCAAAGTAGTATAATTAATGTACGGTCTTATCGCGGAGCAGAATGTGGGTCGGATCATGAATTAGTAATCGCGAAACTTCGACAAAAACTTAATATAAAAAAGAGAAAAGAAAACCGTTTCGATTTTGAGAATTTGAATTTGGAAAAATTAAAAAATCCATCAATTAGAAACCAATTCGAGCTAGATGTTAAGAATAGGTTTGAAGCTTTAGAGCTTCCTGACGAGGACCACGAGGATATTGACAAGTTATGGATAGAGATCAGGGATAATATTAAAGCGGTCGGTAACTCGTGTCTAGGAAAAAAGGAAAATAAGAATAACAAACCGTGGTTTGATGAAGATTGCTTAAACATGTGTGAAAAAAGAAAAGCCGCTAAATTAAAAGCTCTAAATAATCCTAGCGAAGATAATCTGGAATACTTCCGAATCTCAAAGAACGAAACGACAAAATTGTTCAAAAATAAAAAAAGGGAGTATCTTAAAAATAAAATAATTGAAATAGATACTAATAGAATCGAAAATAACGTAAGAGACATGTACAAAGGTATAAACAGATCACGTAAATATGTAGGGTCCGTAACGTCTGGAATTAGGGATGATAATAACAATATTCTGACCGATCCGGTTGGCATATTGAATAAGTTTAAGGACCACTTTGACAATATTTTAAATACGAGAAATTATGATCTGTGTCCTCCTTCTGAGTACCAGAGTGCTGAACCGTTAATAGAAGGACCAAGTAAAGAGGAAGTTGAAGTAGCTATCGGAAAATTAAAATCATATAAAGCAGCGGGAATCGATAATATTCCTACTGAACTAATTAAGGCATGCGGGGATGCTGGAGTTTCTAAAATACATCGGTTGGTTAAAAAGATCTGGGTGAACGAGAAATTACCTGAAGAATGGAAAGAATCTATTCTTATTCAGATTCACAAAAAGGGTCCGAGGACGGATTGTAATAACTATCGAGGAATTTCACTGCTTCCGGTATGTTATAAAATATTCACTTTAATCTTAACCAGTCGAATCACGGAATACGCCGAGGAAATTATCGGAGACTACCAATGCGGATTTAGACGGAATCGTTCGACGATTGATCAAATATTTTCTTTACGGCAAATATTAGAGAAAAAATTGGAGTATAACGGTATTGTTCACCAGCTGTATATAGATTTTAAAAAGGCTTACGATTCTATTGACCGCCAGAAATTGTATAATATTTTAATCGAGCAGGGGATTCCAAAAAAACTAGTAAATCTAGTCAGGATGTGCTTGACGGAGACACTCAATAAAGTTAGAATCGGTAATAATTTGTCCGAAAAATTTGAGGTTCGTTCGGGCTTAAAACAGGGGGATTCTCTTTCGCCTGTCCTGTTCAATTTGGCATTAGAACATGCCATTAGGGAGGTAATGCGAACCGAGAAAGGGTTGGATCTGGGCGGGACAACATCCGTGCTGGGCTATGCTGATGATCTGGTACTGTTAAGCGAAGACGTTGAAACTATAAAACTAAATACGACAACGTTAATGAAAGCCGGGAAAGAACTAGGACTCGAAATAAACGTGGATAAAACAAAATATATGGTTAGCTGCAAAAATGGCTATACTACTGGTGATATCGATATAGATTTCAATCGAAGCTTGTAGATTTCAAAACGTATTGTATTATTCATTCTATCTAGGTTCTACGATAACCAGAAAAAACGAAATTGAAGAAGAGATTAAGGTTAGACTGAAGGCGGGGAATGCTTGTTATTTTTCTGTGACAAAACTACTTAGTTCGCGCCTCTTGTCCCGAAACTTAAAAATTAGAATCTATAAAACAATTATCTTACCTACAGTTCTTTATGGATGCGAAACTTAAGGTTTTTGAAAATAAAGTATTGCGTAGAATATTCGGACCGAAAAAGGATGAGTTAACCGGAGAGTTCAGACGGTTACACAACGCCGAATTGCGTGAGATGTATCCGGGTAATATAATTGAGGTAATTTCATCGCGGCGAATCAAATGGGCTTGTGAAGTTGTTGGGCTTAGTAACGAGAGAATTCCTAAAAGGTTAATATTTGCTGTGCCGAATGGTAAGCGTCCGAGGGGTAGACCGAAGCGAAGATGGGAGGATTGCATTAAAGCCGATCTGAAGGGACTGGGTTTGGACGGCGAACGGTGGAGGGAGGTGTGTAACAAGCGATTGGTGGTGTCGGCATCGAACCTTCGGGTTCGCTAAGCCTTATTATTATTATTATTATAATATGGTTGGTCGCGAATACATGATTGAAAATTCTACTCAAAGTTTGTAGCTTGTAGATTTCAAAACGTATTGTATTATTCATTCTATCTAGGTTCTACGATAACTAGAAAAAACGAAATTGAAGAAGAGATTAAGGTTAGACTGAAGGCGGGAAATGCTTGTTATTTTTCTGTGACAAAACTACTTAGTTCGCGCCTCTTGTCCCGAAACTTAAAAATTAGAATCTATAAAACAATTATCTTGCCTACAGTTCTTTATGGATGCGAAACTTGGCCGCTTACATTAAGGGATGAGCAGCGTCTTAAGGTTTTTGAAAATAAAGTATTGCGTAGAATATTCGGACCGAAGAAGGATGAGTTAACCGGAGAGTTCAGACGGTTACACAACGCCGAATTGCGTGAGCTGTATCCGGGTAATATAATTGAGGTAATTTCATCGCGGCGAATCAAATGGGCTTGTAAAGTTGTTGGGCTTAGTAACGAGAGAATTCCTAAAAGGTTAATATTTGCTGTGCCGAATGGTAAGCGTCCGAGGGGTAGACCGAAGCGAAGGTGGGAAGATTGCATTAAAGCCGATCTGAAGGGACTGGGTTTGGACGGCGAACGGTGGAGGGAGGTGTGTAACAAGCGATTGGTGGTGTCGGCATCGAACCTTCGGGTTCGCTAAGCCTTATTATTTATTATTTATTTACTTTTCAATTAGTATCCCGATTAAACGTGATGGCCGAGTAGGTAGAGACGTGGCTCCAAGAGTATTTAATTCTGAACGTTATGGATGCGATTTCCACCTGGATTGGTTAATATTTATTTCTAGGCTTATCCTGGAAAATGAATCTTAACTCTCACTGTGGTAACACGAATGCAGCCGTCAGGGGCTATAAAGGACCATAACAAAGCTCACTTACTGGACAAGTCGACTACCGGCAGCAATTGAGTATTATCCCAATTAAAAAAAATATTATTAAAATAATGGTTCAGCATTTTAAATATACTTTTATCTAAAATTGATTTTTAATAAAATAACAATATTCTAAAATCCTTCCTCTAGATCATCTGCAATTCGGTGTGTTGAATAAAAAGAGGAGCCCCGATTTAAAACAGTGTTTTAGGGCTTTTCATTGAAGGGCCCTGGGAGAGTGTGATGTCCACCAATATCCCTTGGCATTCCTTCTCCCTTTTAAATGGCTGCCATCTGTCAGTGAGCTTGAGTGATCTCCCGCTCGATACACCGCCGCTCAGATCTAATTGAACGTAAAATCACCGGCAGGGAATCGATTCGAGACTCAGCAGCTAGTGACTGAATAGAGGGGGAGGAATAATAGGTCCCCTCATCTCCCTTATTGTAGCTTTGTGTTGGTCTTGTCGTCTGTGTAGACGCCAAAGAGATTTTGTTGTATTTTTCAACTAAATATCTCGTTGAGTATTTCCATGATTTGATCTTGCGGCTATTTAGAAAATAAAACCAAGGCTTAATAGTCCAGTAAAGTAAAGGGGAAAAAAAGCCTTTCCCTAACATTAACAAAATAAAGATAAAACTTCTCAGAAATTGTTTTTGTCTATTTTCCTTCGAAAATAATAGACTATTTGCACTGTATAGAAAGTCGTCAGTGGATGGCGGGGTTGCCGTTTCTATCCGTATTGGAACCTCTAGAGCACGTTTCTCCAATTTCAGATATGTCAGTTTCAGCTTTATATGTATATAAATCCTGAAGACACTAACGAATGGTTTAAAAACAAAATCATTTCTAAAAGATTTTTTTCTTTTATTTCTTAATGGCATTTACAACTGTATTACATAAATACATCAAGTAAATTTGGACATAATAGATATAATGACATGATTACTCTTACTGAGTAACTACCCAATGGTAGCACTCTAATGATACGACTACATTAGGAGATCTTCTTTTCAGACGCCTCGGAGGGTTATCAGGAATTGAAGAGGAAGCGAGGTTAGAAACGAGAGGGTCGGGATGATTCTGAAGTTTATTATGGAAGGATAGTTATCTGGATTGGGCCAGATCTGAAACATAAGGAACATTAAGATCTTTATAGATAATTTTATTAGTGACAAAGTAAGGAGCATTGAGGATTTTACGGGGGATTTTGGATTGTAAGGATTGGATACGAGAGGAATTTGAAGGTTTGGTGGATCCCCAAAGCTCAATTCCGTAAGTCCAAATAGGCCTTATTATAGTCATGTTTATGAATCTTTTGTAATTAATGGAAAGTTTAGAGCGTTTGTCTAGTAAGTGCTGAAGTAATCGAAATGTCGAGCGGTTTCTTGTCGTTTCAGTCTAGTATGAGGATTCCAAGTTAGTCGTTTGTCCAGGTGGAGTCCTAGGTACCAGATTTGCTCAACAGGGATAAGTGGAGTATTGTTAAAGGAAACTGTAGGATAGGAAGTCGTTGGTTTACGACGAAGGGTAAAGGTAATTTGGTGGGATTTATTGGAGTTTATTTTAATTCTCCAGTTTTGACACAATTCTTCTAGATTTATGATGTGTGATTGAAGCATTTGGGATGCAATTGCTGGGTCATTGTTTACTGATAGGATACATGTGTCATCGGCATATGTGGTGATGACAGTGTTGGGGCAGGTAGGGATGTCAGCTGTAAAAACTGTATAGAGGATAGGACCTAGGATACTACCTTGAGGAACACCAGCGGACTGGGAAAAAAGGGATGAATAGGCGTTATTGTGATTTACTTTAAAGTATCTATCAGTTAGGTCGGAACGAATAATGAGGAAGTATGTGGGTGGTAGGAATTTTCGGAGTTTGTACAGCAGTCCCGGATGCCAAACTCTATCAAACGCCTGTTCAACGTCGAGAAAGACTCCCGTACAGTACATTCCGCGCTCCAATGCAGAGATTTCTAAAAGTAATCACTAATTCCAAAAAAAAACAGGAATAGGACAACTTTCCGGTGTAATATTTTTTTCTGAGTTTCTAAATAATATTTTGCTTAGAAATCAATTTAAAACAATAGGCAAACAGTATTTATTAATGTTTCAACAAATTCTGCAATATATTCTGTGTTATAAATTTTAAATGCAACTGAGGTTTTTAATTTAATTTGTTTGAGGAATTTCAATGGTACAATAATAGTGAATTGATTAAAATATATACAGCATTATCAAAAAATAAAAATAAATGAAATATGATAAAATAATGATGTCCTGTTATTGGTCAGGAAAATGGTCCCCCCCAAAATAAATAAATAATAAATAATAAGGCTTAGCCAAGTCGCTCAGTCGGCTTTAGTTGTCGTATTTAGTTTTATAGTTTCAACGTCTTCGCTTAACAGTACCAGATCATCAGCATAGCCCAGCACGGATGTTGTCCCGCCCAGATCCAACCCTTTCTCGGTTCGCATTACCTCCCTAATGGCATGTTCTAATGCCAAATTGAACAGGACAGGCGAAAGAGAATCCCCCTGTTTTAAGCCCGAACGAACCTCAAATTTTTCGGACAAATTATTACCGATTCTAACTTTATTGAGTGTCTCCGTCAAGCACATCCTGACTAGATTTACTAGTTTTTTTGGAATCCCCTGCTCGATTAGAATATTATACAGTTTCTGGCGGTCAATAGAATCGTAAGCCTTTTTAAAATCTATATACAGCTGGTGAACAATACCGTTATACTCCAATTTTTTCTCTAATATTTGCCGTAAAGAAAATATTTGATCAATAGTCGAACGATTCCGTCTAAATCCGCATTGGTAGTCTCCGATAATTTCCTCGGCGTATTCCGTGATTCGACTGGTTAAGATTAAAGTGAATATTTTATAACATACCGGAAGGAGTGAAATTCCTCGATAGTTATTACAATCCGTCCTCGGACCCTTTTTGTGAATCGGAATAAGAATAGATTCTTTCCATTCTTCAGGTAATTTCTCGTTCACCCAGATCTTTTTAACCAACCGATGTATTTTAGAAACTCCAGCTTCCCCGCATGCCTTAATTAGTTCAGTAGGAATATTATCGATTCCCGCTGCTTTATATGATTTTAATTTTCCGATAGCTACTTCAACTTCCTCTTTACTTGGTCCTTCTATTAATGGTTCAGCACTCTGGTACTCAGAAGGAGGACACAGATCATAATTTCCCGTATTTAAAATATTGTCAAAGTGGTCCTTAAACTTATTCAATATGTCAACCGGATCGGTCAAATATTGTTATTATCATCCCTAATTCCAGACGTTACGGGCCCTACATATTTACGTGATCTGTTTATACCTTTGTACATGTCTCTTACGTTATTTTCGATTCTATTAGTTTCTATTTCAATTATTTTATTTTTAAGATACTCCCTTTTTTTATTTTTGAGCAATTTTGTCGTTTCGTTCTTTGAGATTCGGAAGTATTCCAGATTGTCTTCGCTAGGATTATTTAGAGCTTTTAATTTAGCGGCTTTTCTTTTTTCACACATGTTTAAGCAATCTTCATCAAACCACGGTTTGTTATTCTTATTTTCCTTTTTTCCTAGACACGAGTTACCGACCGCTTTAATATTATCTCTGATCTCCATCCATAACTTGTCAATATCCTCGTGGTCCTCGTCAGGAAGCTCAAAAACTTCAAACCTATTCTTAACATCTAGCTCGAATTCGTTTCTAATTGATGGATTTTTTAATTTTTAATTTTTTTGTGGTGTTTGGTGAACTAAAGATATGAGAGTAGAGAGATAAGAGAGAGCAGCGAGACGAGGAGAGAGACGAGACGCGGTAATGAGAGCGCGAGAATAAATATATAGATAGAAAGTAAGCTTTATTTCATATACATTTTAAATATTAATTTATATATATGTATATATTTTCCGCTACGTTTCGGCTTCTCCAGCGGCCCCTGTTTGATTGAATAAGCTTAAATTCGATATATAGAGTTTATTTCCAGGCAGGAAAATACTATTAAACTTAGAAAAAAATTCGTCCAACTTTCGGCATATTAGAATGTTTTTAAAGTATTACGCATCTCCACAGCTTCTCCTAATAAAGTTGGAAGGTTGAAATATCAACTTATTTATTTATGAACATCTGTGGATACAGTGGAAATGCTCTTTAGGATTCGAGTAACCTTAGGTGTTTCAGAAAATTGGAACAATTGATAGATTTCTATAGTGATCTCTACCGTGTCACGAGAGCTAAAAGACAGTGGAGGTTGAGCGAGATCACTTTAGCCAAAGATACGAGTGTCTTGAGTATAGTAGAATCTGGCTTGCCAAATTCGTGGAAAACAAAAATTGAAAAGCAAATATGTATTCATGAATTAATTAATTTAACGAGAAGTAGCTCCATTTTAGAAAATTTTCGTTAATAAACAAAGTTGTGAATAAGATGAAGTCGTTCAAGAAGTTTTAGACGGCTGTTAATAGTTTGATAAAACGGTGTCTGTTTCGCGGACGAAAACGCTGTTTGTTGTCTGTTTTGAAAAATATACATACATGGATACATGGGTATGTGTGTATTTGCGTATAAAAGTAAATGCCGTCACAGTGAAAGATAAACAAATTATAGGAGCCATAATTATTACTGCCTAACCTTAACGCGGTGTCTACTTGTACACAGATTCCCTGCCTCCGTTATAGTCTATTTTACTACCTTTTTTTTTTTTATCAATATGAAATTCATGTTCATTCATCTTTGACATAAGTTAATCCTCAATGGATCGATTAATTCCTTGAATTTAATGATATGAGATACTGAACATTGCCCTCTCCCCAGAAGAAGAATGCCGGGGTGAACATAGAGCGATATACCGTCGACCACAACCCTTTTATAACCAACAGCAGCCACATCAAAGTTCGTCTTTATCTCCTCCACGTCTGTGTATAACAATGTGGTCTTGATGTTGTTGTTGATGATTCCCTCCTTCCTATGAATTATTTATAACTCTCCTTTGAACCTTTGAAGGCTGTTTATTCGACGGAATGAGGTTCCTGTTTAAAGGCTTTTTCCACTTATCGGCACGTCATAAATTAAGGTAAAAACTTTTCTATCTCCTTCAAGAAACAACATATAGATGAAATTATGAATATTGAACATAGAGGTACATCCTTCTTTTAGACTACGTGATAAAAGTGAACACATCAACAAGCCGAGATCAATAATATATATATATATATACATATATATATATATATATATATATTATTTTTTTATTTATATGATATTTACAACTGTATAAAAAAAATACATGTTGTAAATTCGCACATCGATATAATGACATGAAACACATGTTGAGAAACTACCCATTGGTAGCACTTTAATACTATATCTATATTAGGAGATCACGTGGCCATCTTCTTTTCAGACGCTTCGGAGGATTATCAGGAATTGAATAGGAAGAAAGGTTAGAAACAAGAGGGTTGGGATGATTATGAAGTTTATTATGGAAGAATAGATATCTGGATTGGGCCAAATCTGATATATAAGGAACATTAAGGTCATTGTGGATGACTTTATTTGTAACAAAGTAAGGAGCATTGAGGATTTTACGGGGGATTTTGGATTGTAAGGATTGGATACGAGAGGAATTTGAAGGTTTGGTGGATCCCCATAGCTCAATTCCGTAAGTCCAAATAGGCCTTATTATAGTCATGTAAATGAATCTTTTGTAGTTAATTAGAAGGTTAGAGCGTTTGTCTAGTAAGTTTTGAAGTAGTCGAAAACGTCGAGCGATTTCTTGTCGTTTTAGTCTGGTGTGAGGATTCCAAGTTAGACGTTTGTCCAGGTGGAGTCCTAGGTAAGAGGGAGTATTATAATGATGTAGAGATGAATAACGGTGATTTAATATGAGAAGGATTTGATCGAGGGGGAGAGAGAGAAGAGGGTGGTAAGGTCCTATAAATAGTGGGCGGGGTAGCCGAATGGGCTAAAGCGTGTGCACTGCACCGCCGTTGCCTGGCAACCTGACATATGAATTAAAGATATAAAAATAGTCACGAGTTCGCGTCCCGGTGCCGGGGGAGTCTTTTAAGTCCCCGCCCACACCCCCTGGCCCGGGAAAATCCCGTATAGCCTTAACGGCGAGGAAGGGATGGACCAAAAAAAAAAAAAAAAAAAAAAAAAAGGTCCTATAAATACTAAATTATAGAAATAGTATTATTTAATTATAATACCGGCGTTTTGATCCACCTTGCAGGTCTTCATCAGGGCTACGAAATACAAAAGACACATGGTGAAAATAAAATAAATGAATTATAAGTAGATATTAAATAAGAAAAAGTTGTCTGATATAGAAATAATAAGATGATATCAGAGATATAGTGGGTGTCAATGCAGTTAAAATATCGAGTATTTTATATATATATATATATATATAGAAGATGCAAACAAAAATAGAAAATAAGTATGAATAAAAATAGAAAGCAAAGGAGAATATAGCATGTAAGTTAAAAGTAAACAGATTGTGATAAAATATAAGAAATTAGTGAATAACAAACTAATAAAGATTACATTTGATAACTGTAGGTTAACAGATAAAGAAAATGAATGTTAACGAATAAAGAGATTGACAATTGAAAAAAATTATAATATAGTAAAACTAAAATAAGAATAAAATAGTATAATAATAAGATATCAGTGGATAACAAGCTAGTGGAGGTTACATTTGATAAATGTACAGATAACGAGAGTAAATGTTAACAAGTAAAGAAATTGAAAGATTAATAGGATAACATTAGTTGTAATATCGTTAGGAGAGATTTGTTAAACATATATAACTCTATAAGGAAAAAAAAATCAAGAAAAGAAATTTAGAATGTAAGAGTATTATAGATAACATAAATAATAAACTTATTTTACTTTTAATCTTCGTGAATTAAAAAAATAAAAAAAAGTCAATCGAATTAAAAATGTTATTATTAAATCCTTTTGGCTCATAAATTGGAAGATAACATGTTATAGAACTGTAAAGAGCAGCATGTCTTTTATATCTTTCATAAAAGGATGAAGGCGGTGTCACAGGTATCGGAAATCCTTCAAGGAAAACTCTTCAGTCGTAGATTGAACAGTTTTCCCATAAAGGATTTCCCACAGGATGTGTCAGATGGATTATAAGATATTTCTTTTACAATTTTTTTTCAATCCTTCGCTTTGGCGTCTGTGTAAACTTAATAATCATTAAATTTTTAATACGTTTTAGAAGAAAAAATAAATAAAATCTATTTTATTTTATATCATAATATTTATGTCATAATAACCGAAAACATAATATTTAATATATTGGATATTTAATAGTTGACCGTCGCATTATAAAGGAAGGAGATGGTCCGGGGTTGCGGTCATAAATAGGCTAAACAGTGGTAAAACTATTTTATTGAAAGCCGACGTTTCGATCCGACTTTGCAGGTCTTCTTCAGGGAGGTTTGTTCAGCTAGGAGTTTCACTTAGAACTCTAGAGTTCCCTGAAGAAGACCTGCAAAGTCGGGTCGAAACGTCGGCTTTCAATGAAATAGTTTTACCACTATTTAGCCTATTTATGACCGCAACCCCGGACCATCTCCTTCCTTTATAATATTTAACACCTTGACAACAACTTGTAATCATGTAGTTGATTATTAATAATGATGAAATTTGCCGACAGGTTTTAGGAAACAAAAGCTCTTCTTTGATTTCTACATTTTCTTCTCTAAGAAATAAATTAGACATATGTTTTTATATATATTTAATTCAAAGTGATCCAAAATCCAATAATAGCAATATCATTATAAGGGTCACAAACTACAGGACAAAAAAATATATAAATGACTATTTAATTATGCTAGTATTTTTGTTATTTAAATTTGGTATTTTCCATATGGTCTGTATCAAGAAAGAATAAAAAAGAATAGTTTGGTACAGCAATAATGTCACTGCTAGTTAAAGTAGATAATTGGGTTTACCGTAGTTTGTGAAATTTCAATAGGCACTTTGAAAACTACAAGAGACATTATCTAGAAGAAGCGAATTATTAAAAAACATATTAAAAGAAATACTCGTAAGATCTGTTAACAAAATGACAACACAAATTGTGCTAGAATTTGGTTTTGTTTCTTGCCTAGTCTTCACTATAACTGACTTTGAAATAAAGAATTTTAAAATAACTTTAATATCGATTTATCTCTTTCCATTTCAGTTCTAACCTGTAATTTATATTAAATTTTATTCTAGGTTTTTAATCTTATTTATTTATTTGAAATTCTCTTCAATCCAATGTCAACAAGCCTCTAGAATATTCTTTTCAGGATTGCGTTAAGGCTGATCTGGTGGATTGGATTTGGACGGTGATCGGTTCAGGCAGGTGTGTAAACAACGATTGGTGGTATCAGCATCGAACCTTTGGGTTCGCTAAGTCTTTTACCGTTATTATTACTATAATGTATTTTATATAAAAATTGTATTTAGCTTCTATGAAAAGCTTTAGCATTCAGTGACATGGAAATATAGCTAATTGAATTTACTAACTTTTCATCATTCATTCATGTATATACGAATACAAAGCTATCCTGCAATGGATTCTAACAAAATAGATTACCCATAAATTTATCTGTTAGTAATAATTATATATTTTTTTAATTAAACAGACTGAAGCACAGTGGGACGAGTAAGAGAAAAATGGCGACCTCGGCTAAATCTATTTATTTATTTTTTTCTATTCAACATCAAATTTATTGAACTATTCAATAAAAACCGTGAAAAATGTGTATTCTTCCAACTGAAAATATTCACACGAATTCCAGAATATTAATAAAACAGTTAATCTAGTTTTTGGAATTAAAAAAAAAAAATATATTCTTCGCGAGTTTTCCCTTATTCGGCCCACTGTGTGACGTAGTAATATGTTTTCATCTCGCTAACGATTTCTAAATTACTAATAATCTTAATTAATTTTTATTAAATTTTTTGAAGAGAAAAAAACAGAGGATTATTGAATCCATTGCTGAGGTGATGTCAGGACAATTTGATTGTACCCTAATTAAATTTTTCAATCGACTCTTCACCTGATTCATTTGATTTACTTTGGGATTAGATTTTAATTAGTGATTAGTTTTTAATTAAAAATATAAATTAGTACAAATTTTTTGTGGGTGTATTTAATAAATGACGCGTTTATACCTTATAACTTCCCACACTTCTATTTCTGATATTGATATAATTATTTTATAAATAAAGCGCTATAAATAAACAAAATATTTTATTATCTTTTTTTTTAATTATTTATTATTAAATATTATAATCAACTGTATGAAAAAAATACATCTTGCAAATTCGTACATGGATATAATGACATGAAACATATGTTGAGAAACTACCCACTAGTAGCACTCTAATAATATGTCTGCATAAGGAGATCACGGGGCCATCTTATTTTCAGACGCCTCGGAGGTTTATCAGGAATTGAGTAGGAAGCAAGGTTAGAAACAAGAGGGTAGGGATGGTTATGAAGTTTATCATGAAAGAATAAATATCTGGATTGGGCCAAATCTGAAACATAAGGAACATTAAGGTCATTGTGGATGATTTTATTTGCAGCAAAGTAAGGAGCATTGAGGATTTTACAAAGGATTTCGGATTGTAAGGATTGGATAAGAGAGGAATTTGAAGGTTTTTTGGATCCCTATAGCTCAACTCAAGTCCAAATAGGCCTTATTTATAAGTCCTTATAGGCCTTAGTCGTGTATATGAGTCTTTTGTAATTAATTGGAAGCTTAGAGCGTTTGTTCAGTAAATGCTGGAGTAGTCGAAAACGTCGAGCGATTTCTTGTCGTTTCAGTCTGATGTGAAGATTCCAAGTTAGACATTTGTCCACGTGTAGTCCTAGGGAACGGATTTGTTCAACAGGAATAAGCGAAGTATTGTTTAAGGATACTGAAGGTCAGGAAGTCATTTGAAGAGTAAAGGTAATTTGATTGGATTTATTTTAATTATCCAGTTTTGACACCATTCCTCAAGATTTATGATGTGTGATTGAAGAGTTTGGGATGCAATAGATGGATCGTTATTAACTGATAGAATACACGTGTCATCGGCATACGTGGTAATGACTGTGTTTGGATGGGTTGGGATATCAGCTGTATAAAGTGTGTAATGGATAGGACCTAGGATACTACCTTGAGGAACACCTGCAGACTGGGAAAAGCGGGATGTATAGGCATTGTTGTGATTTAATATACAGTATCTACCAGTAAGGTAGGAACGGATAATGAGGAAGAATGTAAATTTTCGGAGTTTGTACAGCAGTCTCGGGTGCCAAATTCTATCAAAATTTTATTATTAAATTTTCAATAGGTAAAATTATGTCCGCAAGTCATGATTTGTAAGGTTCTAATTGAAAGTTGAACATTGATGTTACCGATACATGCGCATTAAAACACCGATTTCTTACAAATATTTCATTAATTGTAATTTAAGAACGTTTTATAATTTATTTTTAAACCTCGAGACTTCAACATATCTTTTAGTTTACCTAGCAATTTTTTTTTAGTCCAATCCTTTTCATATTACACCATCATCTTAATTTAAAATTTTCCATAACTCACAGCAATCGAACTTTTGAATGCGAATAATGAAAGGACTTCTCATTGTAAAAATGAATTTTGTATGCCATTTCAAAGCCACTGATTAACAAATTATAATACCAATCAGTTAATCAAAACGAGTGTAATGTATTTAAGTAAAAAATATAACATTATATTTATTGATTAGTAGATAAGTAATGTTCTAACAGCATTTAAAAAAACGCTGCAAATGATTTTCACAATGGTTTATTATCTCCAAACAATTATACATCTAAAGTAACATTACCTTCCGACTTACAAAGAAAAAAAAAAGGTGATTCTAATTATTGGACTAAACTGTTTTTCTTTAATCATTAGTAATATGCTAAAAAAAAGTAGCAATATTTCAGTAACACATTTAAAATTTAAAACCAAACCAAGGATATAACATTAGGAGTAGAACACATAAAAACAAACCAGAGACCATATCTTTGCTCCTAATTGTCCGATTTTAACGATTTTTTTTTTTTTTTTGTTTTTTAGTAAATTTCATAAACTTTTAAAAAACCATTGTAACGTGAAACCTCAAATTTTGAGAGGGGGTTATGTTTTTGAATTTTTTGGTCGATCACAATGTTTCATTATTAATACCTTTGAAACATCTCACAATAACGACAAAAAAGTAAAAACTTTTCGAGTTATTCGGAATTTAATTTTAACATTCCTCGTTACTTTTTTTCCAGCTTCTTTTCGTTGAAGTATGTTATATAGATAAATTTAAAGGGCGTCGAGAAAATGACTTTAGAAAAGTTTCATTGAAATCTGTACATTCGTTTAGGAGCTACAGTATAGCAACGCAGGTTTTTCTGCCGTCATTTTGAAAGTTGAAGGCGGAGAGTAATGTCGATGAAGGAGGATCATCCTCGGGTGACCTCTGATTTTATATCAAAATGTGAAAAAAAAATCGGTCCAGTAGTTTCGGAGAAAATGCGCGGACGGCGGACGGCGGACGGACAAAAAAATTTTTATTCGTTTTTCGAATTCTACGCATCTTGAAACGTGAAACCTCAAATTTTGAGAGGGGGTTATGTTCTTGAATAATAAACCAAAAAATCTGTTTTTGAAGTATTATTATTTTGAAACCAATAACTTTCGATTCTTCCCGAAAGATTCTTTTAAGTGATGTTGCTTAAATATGTTCATTTCATGATAATCACAGCAGTGAAGTGCGGAGTGAAAAACTTTAAGACTTTTATATAATTTTTTATAATTCTTTTTCCATTTTTCTTTGAGATAATAAGACGTTTTAGTTTTTTTTTTTTTTATCAATAATCAACCGTTGTAATCGTCCAAGAAAGAGAAAAGTTATCTCCTCAAAATTAGATTTTTTACGTTTAAAATACGTGGAATCCGAATATCTAATAAAATAAAAAAAAAAATCCGTTCTGCCTAACACCGCACAGTGGTCAAAACTTAAACAAGTCGGTATTTTGTTGTTCCTGGCGAATTTCTAAAATTTTCTTCATATGAACTTTGACATAACAGTTTGTAAATAGAAAAGTACCCGATGGAGAAGAAAAAAAAAAGGAAAAACGAAAGTAATGGAAATTTCAAATTTCTTTTTATGCTAACACATAGAAAATTGAATTTTGTGACGAAAATATTCTATTAGTTTTTGGCGAATACCCCTTCTGAAAAAAGATATGATGGAAAAAAAAAACAACTAAAAAAAAGTGTAAATTTACGATTTTAAAATTGCATCATCTTTGAAAGGGGGTTATAAAATATGTTTTATGTCATTTTGTTGCGCATGTAAAAATAAACGAAACCCACCCAATTTGGTTAGGTTCTAGTTGTGTTCGGCTGAGAGATCGGCATTCCTATTTTTGCATTTATTATATCTTCCTCCTAAAAGCGCTGATAATGTATATATTTGATTGATGTATTTAATTTTCCTACATTCCTTATTATGTCTATTTATGTACACAACTGTTAGAAATTTCATTAGTATTCCCAAAAGGCACCATCCATTATTTTCTTTTTCTTTATTTGTCTAAGTATATCTAAATTTTTTTTTATTATTTATTTATATGATATTTACAAATGCATAAAAAAAATACCTCCTGTAAATTAGTACATGGATATAATGACATGAATCACATGTTGAGAAACTACCCATTGGTAGCACTCTAATAATATGTCTATATTAGAAGATCACGTGGCCATCTTCTTTTCAGACGCCTCGGAGGGTTATCAGGAATCGAATAGGAAGCAAGGTTAGAGACAAGAGGGTTGGGATGGTTATGAAGTTTATTATGGAAGGACAGATATCTGGATTGGGCCAAATCTGATACATAAGGAACATTAAGGTCATTATGGATAATTTTATTTGTAACAAAGTAAGGAGCATTGAGGATTTTACGAAGGATTTTGGATTGTAAGGATTGGATGCGAGAGGAATTTGAAGGTTTGGTGGAGCCCCATAGCTCAACTCCGTAAGTCCAAATAGGCCTTATTATAGTCATGTAAATGAGTCTTTTATAATTGATTGGAAGGTTAGAGCGTTTGTCTAGTAAGTGTTGAAGTAGTCGGAAACGTCGAGCTGTTTCTTGTCGTTTCAGTCTGGTATGAGGATTCCAAGTTAGACGTTTGTCCAGATGGAGTCCTAGGTAACGGATTTGTTCAACAGGAATAAGTGAGGTGTTGTTAAAGGATACTGAAGGACAGGAAGTCAT
Organism: Nezara viridula; assembly: GCA_928085145.1. Classification (NCBI taxonomy): domain Eukaryota; kingdom Metazoa; phylum Arthropoda; class Insecta; order Hemiptera; family Pentatomidae; genus Nezara; species Nezara viridula. Next base: position 169,766,222 of record OV725079.1, read on the forward strand.
TGGTTTACGACGAAGGGTGAAGGTAATTTGATGGGATTTATTGGAATTTATTTTAATTCTCCAGTTCTGACACCATTCTTCAAGGTTTGTGATGTGGGATTGAAGGGTTTGGGATGCAATAGATGGGTCGTTATTAACTGATAGGATACATGTGTCATCAGCATATGTGGTGATGACAGTGTTGGGATGGGTTGGGATGTCAGCTGTATAAACTGTGTAAAGGATAGGACCTAGGATACTACCTTGAGGAACACCTGCAGACTGGGAAAAACGGGATGTATAGACATTGTTGTGATTTACTTGTAGTAGTAAGTATCTATCAGTAAGTTAGGAACGGATAATGAGGAAGTATGTAGATGGTAGGGCTTTTCGGAGTTTGTACAGTAGTCCCGGGTGCCAAACTCTATCAAACGCCTGTTCAACGTCGAGAAAGATTCCCATACAGTACATACCGCGCTCCAATGCAGAGTATATTACGTCTACCACACGATGGCATTGGTGTATAGTGGAATGGGAGGAGCGGTATCCAAATTGATGATCTGGGATTATGTGATTAGAATCTAGGATTGGGTGCAGGCGTTTCAAGAATATCAAAAATGAATTTCAATTAATATTGTCCTCAGAGATATTTAAAAGATATAATGTCACAGGACTTAAAGTTTTGTTTCTTTATTATACTGATCTGTGAAGCGTAAACTTAAATGTGAATAGACATTATGATATAAAGTTAAAAAATTTAAAGGCTCTTGAACTTTAGTTTATGATAAGTTAATTTTTCGAGAACGTAATCTTTTTTGTAGCGGATTTGATAAATTGAATATAAGTATCAGGCCAAATCCTATAAGTAATATCGGTAATATAATATCTGTTAACGCCACAGCGTTAACTTATTTTATTTTTACAATTAAAAACGCCACAGCGTTAATTCAATTTATTTTACACTTAACTAGTTTGATTAATTGTTGATTTGTTTTATTTTAGCAAAATGAAATCAATTAATAAATGTATATTTACTGCCCACCACTGAGCTGAGTACTGCCAACTTCAACACTGCCCACTGCAGTTCTACTCTGAAGAGACGTACCTCTCTCGTCGTGGTCGCCGCTGCCCATTTGCAGTTCGTTTTGAGCACGCTCATTGAAGAGTTACAATTGGTTTCTGCATAGAGACTGAGGTTTATGAACGTCCTGCTTCGTCCACGTAACGTTGTACAGTCTAATTATTTCTTATATATATATATATATATATATATATATATATATATATATATAAATTTCATATTGGGACTTTAGAGAAGTTGTTTTTTTTTAATTATAATTTGTGCCATAGAAATAGTTTTTATTTATGATCAAGCATGAAAATGTTTCACTAATATTGTCACAATTGTTTGTTCAGCTGGTCTTTATTTATGCTAGAAGTTTTTTTTTTTTTTTACCTATCTAACAACTGTAAAATTGATTCATTTTGTTTTTATGTTTTCAATATTAGATTTCGTGAATGTTCCAAAATAAATGTTTGAAGATAAAGTCCACTTTATTTCTTTTTTTATTTTATTAAATCACAATTAAATAGTTAGGCTTTATTCGAAGTTTGACATAAACTAAGAGCTAACAATATCGGTAAGTTGTATGGTAACATAAGTAATGTTGGTATTTAATTGCGTGGTATAAAGGGTAGGATAAAATCAATAAAACATAATCAATCAAAAAAATGAATTTTCCATCTTGTTCTATAACATTTTGCCATCTTGAAGCCAAAATCTGTAAACCTTTTTCGAAAAACTTCTTTAGTTTTGAATTAAAGGAAGTCGACATCTCATGTTTCACTTGATTGATAGAATTCATGTTCCTGTTGCTTAATAAGTTTCGGAGTCTGCCAAAAACCGATAGTTCGAATGTGCCAAGTCAAGAGAATGTGAGGGGGAAAGAATAATTACCCACCAAAAATCCTTCAATTTTTTCTATATATTTTTTTTAACATGTGGCCTAACATTGTCATGGTTAAATAGAATGGCTCGCCTATGATAAGTGAGCGACGTTTTTCCTCAATTTCTCGCTTCAATCGATCCAACTGACAGTGGAGATGTTTTGTGATAGTTTTGCTAAGTTCATGGAATTCGTGCTGGAGGATCCCTTCCATATCCCACCAGACATCATTTTATCAACGCTACTCTTGCTTCTGTTCTCGGCATTTCTTCAGGACTTAAACACTGTCTTTTGCTGTTCACTAACTACGTTTTCTCCATATACCAAATTGAACCAGTATTTTCTCCTTTATCGAATTCTCAAAGCATAACATGGCGATCGTGTTTTTTAAGGAGATAAATTTGAATTGAACTTACCAATTTTAATTTAACTGCTTAAAATAAATCCCATCAAATCATCTTTACCCTTCGACGTAAACATATGACCTCATGTCCCTCAATATCCTTTAATAATCCCCCACTAATCCCAGTTGAACAAATTCGAAACCTTACACTTTACTTGGACAAACGTCTAACTTGGAATCCTCATACCAGACTGAAAAGACAAGAAACCGCTCGACGTTTCCGACTACTAGAACACTTACTAGACAAACGCTCTAAGCTTCCGGTTAATTACAAAAGACTCATATACATGACTACAATAAAACCTATTTGGACTTATGGCGTTGAGCTTTGGAGCTCCACTAAGGCATCGAATTCCTCTCGTATCCAATCCGAAATCCTATTGAAAATCCTCAATGCTCCTCACTTTGTGACCAATAAAATAATCTATAATGACCTTAATGTTCCTTATATTTCCGATTTGGCCCAACCCAGAAACCAATCCTTCCATAATAAACTTTAGAACCATCCGAATAATCTCCTATCGAAGCTTACTTCCTCTTCTATCCCTGATAACCCACCGAGGCGTCTGAAAAGAAGATGGCCTCGGGATCGCCTGTTGTAAATACAAATTGTAAATTTAACTTATTGGATGGCCTGATAACTCATGAAACATGAATAATCAAAATTTTCTTTGGTGTACGCACATATAGGCAACCAAACACATGATTTTTTTTTCTGTTTAAAACTGAAGACTTAAGTACTTTTTTTTATAATTAACTTTATTTATTGAATAATAGTACAATCAACCACTGTTAAGTACCTTGAGAACTTAACTAAGGGCTAAACTTGAACTTTGAAAAATTAAAAAATCGGGTGAATTTCTTGTGCTCTTTTATTTTAAGAAAAGTAAACAAACATATTGCCTATTTATCTGACATATGTTTTGTCACTTCGAAAGGTTGAGTTTATAATTTTTAAGTGATTTGCAAATGAACTTTCCTTTTTTTTATAACATTTTTTCCTTTTTGCTTCCGAACTACCGAAGGTAGGAAGCTTTGTATTCGTGCGGGAGATTAAAAAAAAATATGTGCTCAGAATCGAAAAATTCTACTCGCGTTTTACGTTTCAGATATCAAGGATCAGATTTGGTTCGACGTATGTCTGTCTGTAGTCAAATCGATGTAAAGGGTATATCACTAACTACCGTTTTTCTGATTATTATGAAATTTTTAGAGAATATACAGATTAGCGTCTAGATGGTCTCGTATCAATTTCATGAAATTTCATCAACCACTTCCGTTTACACACGCGCAAATGTATATCCTTAGCAATTGATCAGAAACGGCTCGTTAGATTAGATTCAAAGCTGGAAGAAAGATAGATGTTAGTAAAATAATAATGCTGTATCAATTCCATTGCTTTCCGTCAACTGCTTTCTCTTAAATATGCCCAAACGAATTTTTCGTGATACGACAAAATCTTAAAAACCGCACATTCGATTTGGCTAAAATCTGAGGGGAAGAATTTTTATCTAGGGATTGTTGAATAGAAAATCAAGTAGATATCCATTTCAGAAAATTCTATCCTCTACTTTCAGAAAATACTTTCGCTTTCGAATCTGAAAACGTATTGTTTTTAACAAGCCTATATTTTGAAAATCGAAAGTATTAGACCGAAAATTGAAGAAAATGCGGAGAACAGTGTAAAAATGTACTAGCATCAATTTTATTGAATTCTGTTCAACAATTAAAATTAATATACATAACTTTTAAAAATATAATGGCTGTGAAATCTGGAAGGCATTAATCATGTGAAACGGTTTTGTTGATAATATTGTTTTATGAGGTTATAAAATTCTAGGCTGTATTCAAAAAAGTTAATTTAAACTAGATGTTTTGTCTTTACATATTACTGGTATGACACCTTCTGCAAATAAAAAAAAAATCAATCAATATTCGATAATTTTCCTTTACTAGTTTAAGTTCAATTTTGCACATTCTGTAAATCATAAAGTCATATTTGTGAGTTTCTTTGTTCCTTTTGAAGTCCAAGCAGCTGGTTTTTGTCTCGATTTCTCTCTCAAATTTTAAAGTGGTGAGGGGCTTTATTCCAACTCTTTCTTTAACTAGTTATAATTGAAGGGTAGAATGTAAGCATCGATAAGTTTTAAATATGTATAGTCCTTCATTTTCTGTATTTTGTTGATGAATTTGGCGAAGAAGCTAAACTGACCTTACTTGGCAGAATTTTTTATTTTGAGATTTTTTTTTTCTGTTAAAATGTAATCATGGGTCACTCATTGGTTTCGATTGAATATTAAGAAAAGTACAGTGTGGTAACAACAAAATATCTTTCAGAAATAATAAGTAAGACATTTCAAAACAATCTAAAAGTTCAATCTAAAGATCTCATTCCAAATCCACTTAACTATAGAGAAACCAATTTACCCTTCAGTTGAGCTAAACAGGCGTTTAGTCAATTGATTTATTAACAGCTTATTGAAATAAGAAGCAGGTCGTCGATAGCTGAACTAGTAAAGGAGAAAGTGATATTACAATGAATGGCTTCAAGCCAAAGCGAAAATAGAAATCTATCTCGTACAAATCGATATCTTTATAAAATATAGGTTTCACTGTCATATGTAGGAACTGCTGAGAAATACAAAAATTAAATTCAGAATATTTTAAAAAAATTAAAAGGCGTTTTATGAGTGATGGAAAATATTTAAAGAGTGATAGCAGACTTCAAAACTGCAAAAAAGTTTAAAAAATTCAATAGAAAAATTTCACGATCGTAATATATTCCTTTACTAACTATTTCATACCTAAGTATATTATATATGAAAGCAAAAATAGCTTAGAAACTGAGATCAAATGAGGAAACTTAAAACTCAAGCGTTTGCAAATCTAGATTTAAGTAATAACAAAAAAAAAATTAATATGCCTTAAGGTCAGTTTTAACGATCATCAATATAAAAATATTTTTAAATATTTAGTGGAATGTATTTTCAATATTCTGGGCGCAAACAAAACAGTGATTCATGTCCTTTTTGAATTGAATATTTTTATCTTTCCAGAATGAATGGGGTCAGAGGGTAAATTGTGTAACAATCCGTTCCTTTGTAAACCTCCCCTCACCATTTCAAAAAAAGAGAAAACTGTTGAAAAAATGAAATGATGCGTATTCCGTTATTCATACCCCTTTTGATTTAGCTCGATTGGAGTGCTTTGACCAGTCATGGAGTTCTGATTGAGATTAGAAGTGAATGTATTTAAATCATTGTGTAGTTATTTATATATATATATATATTTAATTACTCAACATGTGAGAAAAATCTTTGATATCTGATTGGTCATAATGGGGCCAATGTATCGATAACTAAATCCGCCCCAGGCGAGGACCTTTTTGTCAATATTTCAAAATTACGATAGTAACGATTGTTTCCGGTCTCAAAGTGCTCTTTGATATCTACAATGACGTAAAAGCTCTATTGATTTTTTTTTGGGGGGGGGAGAGCATTTTCCTGACAGATAACAGGACATCATTATTTTATCATATTTAATTAATTTTTTTTCTGATAATGCTGTATATATTTCAATTAATTTCCTATTCTGTATCATTGAAATACCTCAAAAAAAAATTAAATTAAACACCTTAATTGCATTTAAAATTTACAACACAAAATATATTCCGGAATTTGTTGAATCATCGCTTAATAAATACTGTTTGCCTATTGTTTTAAATTGATTTCAAAGCAAAATATTATTATAAAAAAATATTACACCGGAAAGTTCTATTCCTGTTTTTTTTTGGAATTAGTGATTACTTATAGAAATGATTTTATTTTTAAACCATTCTTTAGTGTATTCAGGATTTCATATATATTTCATTATATATATATATATATATATATATATATATATATATATATATATATATATATATATATATATAATGCTGAAGTAAGTAGATTATAATTCAAACAGAGAAGATATCGTCATGGCTGAAAAGTTTGGCTTAGATCACTTGTAGTAACAAATGTGGGCCAATGAAAAAAAAGATTATTTTTCTTTTTTGGATGGTCGAAAGGCCCTCGATGAGATTCCATTTTATAACTTCCACATTTAACAAAAACGACTTTAATTTCTGAAACGTTTTGTCAAATTTAATCCCGGAAAAAAATTAAATTATTGGATTCTTATATAACACCGAAAATATGTTAAATTATGGCAAAATGTGATGCTGCTGTTTCTTACCTTTTGGTGTTAGCAGTTATAGGGATCACTTTACATACCTGAAATGAAAAATCAAAATTAAAAAATCATAAAAAAAATACATATATCAGTCAAAAGTTAATAAAAAGTCAGAAAAAATTGTTATAATGCCCTTGTGGGTTCCTAAGCAAACTTATAAGCTTAAAATTCAAATTTATCTCGAAAAAGTTAAAAGAGAAATATTTTAACAGCTAAGAGTTATGTTTAATATTGTTTCAAAATATAAAAGATCATATAATTTATATTAGGTAGTAAGATTGTCAAAATCGTATGACTTTTTTTTCATAGTTTTTTAAATTTTTTTATTTTATTTAACATTTTATGAAATTTGCGCCTACACTGCAGCGCATCAAACAAATTCGATGTATAAGCCATTAACAGCGAATTTGGTTGAATTTTATTTTTTTTTCTTATTATTAAGGTAGGAGTAGGTTCCTTGGCCACTTTCTTTTCAGTCTGCGTCGATCAGGTAATAGGGAGCAGGAAATATAAAGGACTAATGGATTGATATGATTTAGAGTTGAAGAATGAAATAAATTGTTGTGAATGTAGGGTTTTACTGTTGGGATGTTTGAATCATTGTGTATAGTGTTATTCAAAATGTACCAAGGTGCGTTGACAAGTTTTCGTAGAATTTTTTATTGTGTTGTTTGTATTTTATTTATGAGTGTTTATTTTTCAAACTCCTGAGTTCTGCTCTTTGTGTCGAAATTGGTCTCAGTATGGAGTTGTAGATCAGTAGCTTATTTCGTAAATTAAGTGAGGATCTGTAGTCCAGAAGATGTGAGAGTTGGTTATATCGGTTTTTTAATTTAGTATGCATGTTACAGGTAAGTCTTTTTTCTAAGTAGAGTCCGAGGTACCGTACATAGTTTTTTGAACGCTTACTGGTTGGTTGAAGGGCTATTGTCAATGATTATGGGTAGACAGACATCAGGCTATCCTGACAGAGAAAATCACGTTTGTGGATTAGCTACTGTTTATTTTAATTTTACATTTTTCGAACTAGTTTTGAAGATCATATAGGTGATTTGGAAGGGCAATTGATGCGTTAGTAGGATTTTTGTGGGAAGGTAGAATTGCAGTGTCGTCAGCGAAGCAATACATGGGTGCTCAGGGATATCTGAGGTGTATAGCGAATAGAGAATTGGATTTAAGACGCTACCTTGTGGTATGTCAATGTCTTGAGGGAAGAAAGAGGAGTCAGAAGAATCTACGGAAACACAGAAAAAAGAATTGAAGAATTAGAAAATAAGTAGAAAGTAACTGCGGTTTTAATTTCCATAATAGGGCCTTGTGCCCGACGCTATCAAATGATTTTTCTATGCTATCAAGAAAGAACGTAGTTCTCTAAAGGTCACCTTATACCGTCAATATTGTAGAATCAATAATATTGATGCAATGTGATGTATAAATGTCAATATAATTCTTACAATATACCTCTCAGACGATCAATGTATTCGAAATTGACTTAATAATATTAACCACGTAAGGGCACTATAAAATGGTAAAAATTTTGTATTAATTATTACTTTTTTCTTGTTATAATTTGTAAAATAGTTTATTGTGGGCTACTTATGTATGTTGATAATATATATATATATATTCATCGGGTTGTTTGGACTTATCAGCTGTTTGATTACAATCTTCCTTATGTGTGTAACCTCACTTTTGATGTGAACTAGGGTTTATTTTATGTAATGTTGACACAACACATACATTGGCGAAGGATTGGTGGATTATATTATTATTTACCTACATTTTAAAGATATAAGGCTGTGTTATGAAATTTTCCAATTATAACATAACCTTGAATTTCTGTCTCTTGATGATTTTTTATTCGTTTTTAATACTGGATGAAAACTTTTAAAATTCATATTTAGCTTGACAAATTTATGGAAATTTCATTCATAATTTAAATAAAATTCTTAAGATTTATTTATTTTTTAAACTTATTTATTCAAAAATAATACAATCTGTTTCAAGGATATTGATAATAGTGTTCAGAGATCACATTCACACTCTATGTACAATAAATAAAATACATTATACAGAAAAATAATATATATATATATATATATATATATATATATATATATATATATATATATATATATATATATATATACAATAAATAAGAATAAAATAACCTAAAAATAAATAAAGTAAAAAAAAACCATTCTTGTCCCTCCAACTGTGGAGGGAAAAGCATGACTCCAGAAGATCGCTGCACTTCTCTCTCAACTACTTCACTGGGGCTAAACCCAGTGGAGATTGAGCAAGATCATGTGACTGAACATTCATTAAAATCTAAATAAAATGGTTGATTCGGACTTTTAGTTCAACTTTATGAAGTAGATAGGCATAGATTTCTATTAGGTCGATAAAGTGAATCGATTGGGGACGTAAAGCCGAGATATTGCTAACGCGGAATTTCAATCAGGTGTCCGCTGAGTTAGTGGGCTAGTTGGCTTCACTTAAAATGCAAATTTGGGGTTCATTTGGGAAACTGGTTCCTGCATTGAGACAATTAGGAGCGGTGATCAATGTTGCGCGGCCCGCTATGTATTACCTCTAGCAAGAGGATATCCTGATGAGCCTATAGAGGGCGGCTATATATATATTGATAATAGATCCTGTTCCGATCCAATCCATTTTACGTTGCCGGTGCTGTTTGACCTACTTACTATGTTAAACAGGTTTAAATAATAATTCATACTAGTGGGCCCCTGCGGATAATTCGCAGAGAATTTTGTTTACTGAAGAAATAACAAAACAAAATTATCATGGGTACAATAAAGAAAGAAATGCACATTTTTTGAGTTATTTGCAAATAAAGTTTCTTTTTCTTCATAACTTTTTTCTCTAGAACTTTCGAGGGGATAGGACTATTTTTCACATGCGAAGGAGAAGAATATCTTCAAAATGAGTGGTCAATCATTGGGTTTGACGAAATTATAAAGAAAAAAAAACATCTTTTAGAAATTATTTAGAGGATAGAAGAGCTGTGCTCTGATTGTCATTATGGCAACGACTTCATTTTTCATTATGATGTTTTTGTCAGACGTTAACTTAAACATTAATAACTCCTCAGGATTTTATCCTAATTCAATGTTTATACAACCGCTGAAAAGCTGAATTAGCGCTCTTCGAGACCGTATAAATAGGTTTTTGGTTTAACGGCTATAAAGAGTAAATAAATAAAAACTCCTAACAGCTTTTTATTTTATAACATGAGTACTAAATTATTTAGTGGAGTACTGTTTGTTTCATTTCGTGTAGGTTATGAGGCCCTATGTCCCTTTAATATTTCGTGTGAATAGGTGGAAGAATATTGAAATTATAATACTTTTTGTGATTTTCGAAACAAAAGAAAAGAGGGGTGGGTGTCTTAGATCGAATTTGTAGAAAAAAAAATACCTATTTTTTGATCCCAATGAAAATTCATATTCGAGAGTCTTTCGAGCTGCGTAATACAAATCTCAACTCTGTTTCTCTTTAAAAAAATATTTCAACACACTTTACTACTTCGTTCGGTACAAATTGTTTAAATTTTACAAATTCCTAATAGATTTTTCCAATTCATTTTTGTTTTGTAGGTAATTTAGTAATATTTATAATCATCATAGGCACAGACAAGGGAAAAAAAAAAGGAAACTTTTTTAGTTATTTGCAAATAATGTTTTTTTCCCTTCATATTTTTTTCCATTTCGGAGGGATGGGACTATTTTTCGCATTTGAAGAAGAATATCTTCAAAATGAGTAGTCAATCATTGAATTTGATAAAGAATTGAGAATGTTATGTCGTACTGACAAAAAAATACCTTTTAGAAATAATAAATAGGATTGCTTGGATGTTAACTTCTCCAAACGAATAGCAATGGTATGTGCACACACAGCTTTGGTTGTATTTTATTGGCAGTAGTGTGTTATTAAGCATTGATGATTAACAATACACTACTGCTAACATCCGTATTGTCTTATTGGCATGAGGGTGTAGAGAAGAAATAAATAGGAGTAATAAACTCGAAAAATCTTTAAAAACTTCCAATTTACATGTGTGCCCAGAAGGTGGTTTAATGGCTGGAATTAAGCCATCAAAATTTTTGAGTTGGGCAAATTTCGACTAGGTTATGAATTTTTTAAATGAAAAGTTTCAAACCAGTGTACAATAACGAAACATGGAACTGACTACAGATAGTGTATTTGTATATCATCTACAATTTTAACATTTCACTTCCTCTGGCATTTTTAAGAAGAGATGAGGAATTAAATATCTTTGGAAAAGGGTGGGGCGGGGGTGGGGGGAAGAGAAATTCAGGTGCCATTGACGTTGTAGGGGATGGGTACGCAGCAATCAAGATTGTTAACTGTTATGGATTAAGCCAGTTGTGATATACGTTTACGCATTATTGCCTAAATACAACACAAATCTTGTCTTGAGCAAGAGTCTTGCAGTTATCTATTAGTTTATTGCAATTTATTAAACATGTTACATTAGATCTTAGAAAAAGGCTTGTTGGTCATAAACCTATTAAAGTACAACCAAATCAATAAAATTAACTTGATACTACATTAAAGGCATTTTCAAGAAGATCGGTGTGGAATGAAAGCGTTGTAGAGATAAGACAACCTAGACAATGTCAACAATTATTTAAATAACTATCTGCTGACTTCACTCACATGACTTTTAATTTAATTTTAATTTAATTTAATTTTAAATATGTTCATTAAAATTGAATTAGACTAATTTTCCTGATAAACAATCAGATAAATAATTATAGTGCAATTTCCTTGATGAACTAATGCAATGAAACAGGAAAGTGAACAATTATTAAAATCAGTGGATAAAATTCAATACGTTGCTAAAACGATTTTGTTTTTATAGCTTACTAATTAATAAATTAGTAAATTTAATAACCATTTAAAAAATGTTACCACTATATACTATAGAGATATTACTGTCATTTTCAGAACGTGGAAACCTAAATAAACCTCGAAAGAAAAATTGTAAGAGTTAAATGGAAAAATATATGGATCACCGGAGCGAACTGGAATCAGAGTAACAACGCGTGGAAGATAAGGTCTATGACAGAACTATTAACAGAAACTGGTTAAACAATTTCTTATGATATGAAGGCAAGGAGATTAAGATGGGAGGGAAATTAGCGATCATTTCCAAGAAGCCTCTTTACAACTACAAAGGGCTCAATAGGAGATACTACGTGGAAGTCCAAAACGTGATGCATTGCTGAATTCAACGAAGGTGATGTAGAGCTGCAAACAGCAAACTGAGAAGGAATCGTCCATGGTATTAAGAGGTGGTGAAGGCTGGTTAAAGTGGAAAAGATAACATGGCTTTCAGAAAATTGGAACAAGGCAAGGAAGGATATTAATAAATTCCATGGCAATCTAATTATAATTGTAATTAATGAAATGAAAACTTTGTCATTATTATTATTATTTAATTTTAGAAAGAGCTGTTAAGTTTTATTATTGTAAAATATTGCTGATGAAACAGGCTTTTAATGTTTAATTAATAAAAACAGTCTTGTTATTTATCATGTTTAATTTTGCTTGAAAAACTTTTGTTTAACAACCAAATAGCAGTTCGTATTTTCTTTCCAGTTTCATTTAATGAACGTTTTTTATTTGGTTAAAAACGATACCTTTTTCTTAGTTATTTGTTATCCTTGGTATTTATTCAAATATTCCTGTGATAGCTTTTATTTAAATTTAAATAAAAATATACAGAGAACCTATTTTCCATAATCCCTGTTTATTAGTTGATTTTAATGAAAGCCCTTTTTTGTACCATTAAGATATATAGTCCTCCGTATTATTATTATTATTAGCAGTATTATTAATAACAGTTTTCTAAAACTTCGTGAATGGATTCAGTTTATCTTAACCTACAACTTTAATTTTACACAAAGGTTAGTAATGATACATTCTACCAATGTATTTGTGTATTTGTATTTTTATTGATTGAAAGCTTAGATCGTTTGTCTAGTAAGTGCTGCAGTAGTCGAAAAAGTCGGGCGGTTTCTAGTCGTTTCAGTCTGGTATGGGGGTTTCAAGTGAGTCGTTTGTCAAGGTGGAGTCTTGGTATCGGATTTGTTCGACAGGGATAAGAGGGCTATTGTTGAAGGATACTGTAGGACAGGAAGTATTGTATTTTTGTATTGTATTTGTGTATGTTAGTAATGATACATTCTACCAATGTATGTTCCATTAATTTCATTTTAATTTTAAGTCTCAACACTGTCATCACCACCTATGCCGACGACACGTGTATCCTATCAGTTAATAACGATTCATCTATTGCATCCCAAACTCTTCAATCACACATCACAAGCCTTGAAAAATGGTGTCAAAACTGGAGGATTAAAATAAATCCAATAAATCCCATCAAATAACCTTTACTCTTCGTCGTAAACCTATGACTTCCTGTCCTACAGTATCCTTCAACAATAGCCCTCTTATCCCTGTCGAACAAATCCGATATCAAGACTCCACCTTGACAAACGACTCACTTGAAACCCCCATACCAGACTGAAACGACTAGAAACCGCCCGACTTTTTCGACTACTGCAGCACTTACTAGACAAACGATCTAAGCTTTCAATCAATAAAAATACAAATACACAAATACATTGGTAGAATGTATCATTACTAACCTTTGTGTAAAATTAAAGTTGTAGGTTAAGATAAACTGAATCCATTCACGAAGTTTTAGAAAACTGTTATTAATAATACTGCTAATAATAATAATAATACGGAGGACTATATATCTTAATGGTACAAAAAAGGGCTTATAAATTATAAACGACTCGTATATATGACAATAATAACACCTATTTGGACTTACGGAATTGAGCTTTGGGGCTCCACTAAACCATCGAATTCCTCTCGTATCCAATCCTCACAATCCAAAATCCTTCATAAACCAAATCCTCAACGCTCCTTACTTTGTCACAAATAAAATCATCCATAAAGACCTTAATGTTCCATATGTTTCCGATTTGGCCCAATCCAGATACCTGTCCTTCCATAACAAACTGCAGAACCATCCGAATCCTCTCGTTTCAGACCTTGCTTCCTCCTCGATCCCTGATAACCCTCCGAGGCGTCTGAAAAGAAGATGGCCTTGGGATCTTCTAATATAGAACTTTAATTTGAGTTCTACCAATGGGTAGTTTCTCTTCATGTTGTACATGTCATGTTACCAATTTCACATTTACTTATTGTATTTTCTATGTAATACAGTTGTAAATTCCATTAAAATAATAAAAAAAAAAAAATTAAGTCACTACCAGTCCGATAAAATATTTTTACTGATGTAGAGATGGTTGAACGTTGATATAATATGAGAAGGAGTTAGTCGGGGGTGCGGCCAAATAAATACTAAATTAAAATATAGTAATTAATTTAATTTTGCCGACGTTTCGACCCACTTTGCAGGTCGTCTTCAGGGCGTAGGATGTAGCACTGCGGAAGGCAGTTGAAACACTGGCTACATCCTACGCCCTGAAGACGACCTGCAAAGTGGGTCGGCAAAATTAAATTAATTACTATATTTTAATTTAGTATTAATTTTACCGCACCCCCGACTAACTCCTTCTCAAAATATTTTTACGTTAGGTAGATCTTTTACTGAAGAAGACATTAAAGTTTAAATTTTATTTTGTCTTATAAGTTCAGGATTTTTTGCTATTGACATTCTTTATTTTATTTTAAAACTTTCTTTTTAGAGAAGTTTTCGCTGTCCATGCACCATATTCATCTCTTGTATTAGTTTTGTCTATTTAAAAAACGTAAAGGATAACAAAAATGTTCTTGTTCTCTTTGTCTTACTCAGTAAGATGGTGTTCGACAAAGAGGAGTCCTATTCTCGGAGAAAGCTGGCACGAGACAAAGAAGAAGAACACTGTTCTTATAAAAACTACGTCTCCGATAACATATAAGTAGACTCTTACATCGAATAAATTCGAAAAAATTATGAAAGTCGAAACGCAGTGGTGTAATTTTAAAATGGAGGCAATTTTCGAAACTATGGCTCCGGAAACATAAAATTAGACCCTTTATATCGAATAAATTCGAAAAACTTAAATAAATCTAAACGCAGTAGCGTAATCTTAAAATGGAGATTATTTTCAAAACTAGGCACACAATAACATAATACTAGACCCTTATAACGAGTAAATCCGAATAGGTACAATAAATCGATATCCGAAAGTTTAACATAAAATCGATAGTATTCTGAAAAACTCTACTTAAGGAAGCATGGGAATAATAGATCCTCATATTGGAAAATGGTCCTTAATCCGAAAAAAAAATACAAAAAATCGGAACTCTAATTTGTAATTGAAAAGGTTGAATTTGAATTTGAAAAGGTTTAATTTAATTATGAAAAGGTTGAATTTAACTTGGAGGAGGATCTGAACTCTCCATTTGAGGTAGGTTCATTTAAGTTTGAGAGAGAGAAAAGTTTTATATACCTTGGGTCTGATATTAATAGCAAAAATGACATGGCTCAAGAAATACAAAGAAGGATCACGGCTGCCAATAGATGTGTTTTTGGACTTGGCCGACACTTAAGAAGTAGGTACCTCTCAAAGAAGACCAAGCTGATCATATACAAGACCCTTGTTCGGCCTGTTTTGGCATATGGCTCAGAGGCTTGGACGATTACTAAAAACGATGAGATGAAGCTGAGTGTGTTTGAGGGAGGAGTCCTCAGAAGGATTTATGGTCCAGTAAAGGAGGGTGATGTCTGGAGGAAAAGAAAAAATAGGGAGCTCAGTTCTCTCTATGCAGACATCGACGTAGTCACGTATATTAAACTGGCCAGACTAAGGTGGGCAGGGCATGTGGCCAGAATGAGCACCGTTGAAATACCAAAAAAAATAATGATGGAGGAGCTGCACCTCGTAAGACGGGTAGGAAGGCCGAGGACGAGATGGTTGGACAACGTGGCCTATGATGCGAGAACCCTGCTTAGTGTACGGAACTGGAGAGCTGCAGCAGAAGACAGAGCCAACTGGCGGAGGCTCTTGGAGGAGGCCCAGTCTCGGTAACGGGATGTCATGCCACCACATATGATGATGATGAACTTGGAAAAAACTGAATATGACATGGAAATATTCTACCGAAAAAATCTAAAAAGTAAAAATAAATGAATATGCAACCGTGTTATCACATTTTTTGTTTTTGTACTTTTCTAAAGCTATGCCTTCGATAATATAGCAAATGGCCTTTATTTAGAAAAAAAATCGAAAATTTACAAAAATTCAAAACTTGAATTTGAAACGGAAAAGATTGAATTTTACTTGGATAAGGTTAAATTTGAAATGAAAATGCATTAATTATACTTAGACAAGGTTGAATTAGATTTGGGGAAAAGTTGAAAGTGACTTGGAAATGCTAAATATACCTTAATATCATATTTGCTCATTACCATTGTATATAGGGAATTTATCTTGACAGAAATAAGTATCTTATAAATAAAAAAAATAATGATTAGAGTTCACTTACAAAAAAAAAAAAAAAAAAAAAAAAAATGACTAAATTAGTTTGTAATACAATACATTGGTAGATGATAGGAACTAATATATAGTTAATTCGCTACAGCTATATAGTTATATCGTTACTGTTATTGCAAAAGATCATATCTCTCTTTTTTAAATGTTTATTCTGCAGGGTACATTTTGTAGTCCGCAAATGCTGTAGGTAGTCTGGTAAATAGGGAAATAGCAGAGGGAAATAAAATATGAAATTATACTAATAAATTATAGGGAAATAATAGTTTTTTTTTTAAAGAAGAGCATTCTTTAAAAAGTCTCAATTTTTACATACAACCTTTTACACTAACTTATTATATAACTCTACAGTTATATTAGCATAGAGAAACCTCATCTGTTGATTAAAGTTATAGAGTAGCTCTAGTGGTTGATGGTGAGATTAACTCAAAGCAACGTTTATAAACGCAACTCCGGTTGAGTAGTTATACTGATAGATGACAAGCTTTACGTAAAGTACTAAATTCACTGGCTGGCTTTAAATAATATCAGCCCCTGGAACGGTGGCTTTAATTAGAGCGGACTCATTTCGCTGAAGTAGTTTCTCTAATTTTTGTTCTTTAATTATAGTTTTAATCTCAGCCCTTCCCCGTTTTGTCTCCCTTCTAATGTTCTTTTTAAATCCTGTTTTAACAAAGAAAAAAAAAATAGAAATTGTTTCGAGGTCAGTCATGTTTTTGAATCCCTTGAGAATATATTTTATTTAAAATATTTATTTTAATTAAACCTAATTAAGCTAATAAGATTTCATATTCTTCAGAAAGTTGTAATTATTACTTATATGCAGTATTGAAACAGTTTGAGCAAAAATACTAATAATAATAATAATAAAAGGCTTAGCGAACCCGAAGGTTCGATGCCGACATCACCAATCGCTTATTACACACCTCCATCGTTCGCCGTCCAAACCCAGTCCCTTCAGATCGGCTTTAATCCAATCTTTCCACCTTCGCTTCGATTTTCTCCTCGGAAGTTTGCCATTCGGTACAGTAAATAATAACCTTTTAGGAATTCTCTCGTTACTAAGCCCAACAACTTTACAAGCCTATTCGATTCACCTCGATGAAATTACTTCAATTATATTAGCTGGATACAGTTCCCGCAACTCGGTGTTGTGCAACCTTCTATACTTTCCGGTTAACTCATCTTTCTCATTCATCGTCATATTCTTGATCCCAATAACGCAGCGCAGTGTGGGCTATATCTTGTAGAGCTTGGACCAGGTTTCCCTTTCTTGAGCCAAATCTCTTATCTTACTCCAATCCATATCTCGCTTCCTAAACGCCTCTTGTACAGGTCTTCCTCTAGGTCTCCTTCCCTCCACACGGGTATCTTATGTCTTCCTGGTTGTTCTCTCGCGATCCATTCTAATAAGATATCCGAACCATCTTCGGTTTTGCTCCTCTAGGATGGTTTCAGCGGCAGTGGCCCAGAGATCTTTTATAGTATTTATTTTGGAGTTCTGGCAATGGCCAGATTCTCCACTCAAGACATGAGTGTATGTGGCTAAAGCGCTCTCGCTCCATAGCTTGAATCGACTTTGTGTTTCGAGGTGAGGTCCAGGATTCAGAGGAATACAAAAGGATAGGGAGAAATGTGATCTCTAGATGTTCAGCTGGTTTGACTCGAGGCAGTCGTACAGTGGCATTCCGACAGTGGCATTCCGGATCCTATCTCTTCTGATCTTTCCCTCGACCTTCCGAAGGTGTCGCATCTCCATAGCTTGAATTCGACTTTTGTGTTTCGAGGTGAGGGTCCAGGATTCAGAGGAATACAAAAGGATAGGGAGAAATGTCGATTTGTAGACTTTACTTCGCTTCATCAAAATAACCACTTTAATTGAGATGAGCATCCAGATAAACTCATCTTTCTTCGGTCCGAATATTCTTTGCAATACTTTATTTTCAAAAACCTTAAGACGTTGCTCATCTCTTAATGTAAGCGACCACGTTTCGCATCCATAATGAACTGTGGGTAGGATAATGATTTTATAGATTCTAGTATTTAAATTCCAGCTAAGTAGTTTTGTAACAGAAAAATCCCGCCTTCAACCTAAACTTAATTTCCTCTTCAATTTTTTAGTTATTATAGACCTTAGATACTTAAACTTTTCCACCTGTTGAAACATGTTCCCTTCTAAATGACTCTCACCAGCTTTGTCCATTTCTTACTTTCTTGCTTCTTCTTCTCCGCTACGAGAAAATTTATGTTTTTTACTATTTTATTTTTCTTTATTTTCACATTGTATTGATAGAAAAAAATAAATTACTAACACCAATCTTAAATCTGAGTTCTTGGAGATCGAGCCATTATGTTTCGAACCTCATTGCCTTCTGACTGATTTGAGTTCTTTTACACGATGTTTGACCCCAACTGATTGTATTCTAAGGGGCCTCAAGTATGTCCAGTGGTGGTATTTCTTCTGAAGTCTGTACAGAATTATTGATATTATGAGAGGAAATCCTGCTCAGAGATACTTGGACTAATAAGTGAAACATTCTCAAACGCTCTGTGATATCTAAATTTGAAACAGTTTCATGCTGAAGCATTACAATACATGACCTCATGACCTGAAAGGTTATTCCAATATTTCTAGGAGAGGAATGGTATTATTATATTCCTGGAATAGCCATTGGAAATTATTGACTTTAATCTGTTCATGCTGTGTGTTTGCTTGCAGAATTTCATATTTACAACACTCGAACAGTTGGAAACATCTGCTATTACAGAGTCGAACAATAAATCACAATGCTTGTATATACAGAGTTTCCCGTAAGTGGAAGAAAATGTTTAAAATGTTAATAGTAGACATAATGATCTACAAAACAAATTCATATAAACAATTGCTCAATTAATAGCACAATTTAAAAGTAAGAAATTTAAAATTCGTATTTTTTTAAGCGAGTCGCGTTTTTGTTTTTTAAATAGGAAGCTATAACTTAAAAAATAATAGATTTAAGTAAATAAACATTGCTCTATAGTAAACTGGACAAAATTAGCTTTAAAACAGAGTAGAGGGTCTCATTCTTAAAACTATTTAAGTAGGACTATTCGGCGGACGAACACAGCTTCCCGTTTAACACTATTTATTTAAAAATTAACTCTTGTTAATAGCTCTTTTTTTGGTCCTTTCCATTTCACCTTTAAGGATGTAAGGTGTTTTCCCGGGGGTGAGGGCGGTGATTTAAAAACAGCATTGGTGCGAACTCGTGACTATTTTTTATCAATTAGTTTATATATATCAGATTGCTGTGCACAAGCTTTAGCCCATTTGGCCACTCCGCTCACTTACCTCATGCTGCTGTCTGTGTTACGTAATCAGACGGAATGGCCGGTTAAACAGAGGACAGTTTTTTTTTTTACCAAAATATTTTTCCCTTTTCTCGCTATAGATGTGGCAAACCCCCAAGATAGTGTTCTCTTTTTCTCCTGAGTTACATATCGGACAGTTGCTGTCCTCAAGTATCCAGGGTTTACCGGTTAAATTAATAATTCCATCCTACACCAGAATATGGGCCATATCTCTGCAAGATCAAGACAATCATTCAAATACGTCTCAACCGCACATAAACCTGCATATTTAGAAAACTTGAATGTTGACATTTTTCAAAATTACATTGAAATTTCAAAATTAACTATGGTCACCTGTTTAGCTATCAATCGATAAATTGAACAGAAATTTACTTTTTTCCCGTAGTATCATATCCCTCATGTAACAGTTAATTTTTGAAAAGCTGAAAATAACATCAAAAAATTAGAGTTTAATTAAAGCTTGAACATTTATAACTGAAGAGTACCGAATATTTATAGTCCCGAAATGAGAGTAATTGCATTGCCTGATCCCGAACGAAGGTGTCGAAATTACTCTAAAGCGTCGGAGTGTAGAGCCGTCATGCGATAGCATTATTAAGCTATTTTGTCCTCACATTGCTAATTACAGTAATCATGCCGAATTTTGTGACCGGTGTATTCCGTCCACGCATATATCCTAATTGTATGAATGTCATTTATTCATTTTGATGGAACAGGTGAGTATTATCGTGTTATCAATATAACGACGATTTTCGATTATCCAATCGGATTTCTTATCCTGAGTAATAGAGGAAATTGTTATATAATAATTTATAATGCTGTCATATTATTATACATATTCAATCGTTCCATTTGGCCCTATTATCATACATTTTATACGAAAAATATATTATTATATTTTAATTATATATATTATATATATATATTTTAATAATATATAATATATTTAAATATATTATTATATTATATATTATTAATACATTCTGCTACATTAAAGGGCATTAATATTAAGCCTAAATGTATCATTCACACAGTATGTACATACAAATAATAACTAAGAAATAATAAAGAAAAAGATATATAAGAAAATAAGATAAGTAAATTAATATGTCTGTGTACAAAAAATGAAATAATAGATGAAAGCTAAATAAAACCCATTCACATATATGTGCAATAATTAATATAATAATTACTAAACATTTTTTTTTTTGTCTCCCTAAATAACGAAGGTAGAAAATGAAAATATTCGTGTAGAAATTAAGAAAATATGTATTAAAAAATTGAAAGATTCCAAATTGAAGGAAATTCATTCCATCAATGGAAAACTCCTTTTTACTGATTCAATAAATTACATAATGGCGAATTTTTTTTTTTAACTTTAGTGCCAATGTCCAACAGACAGATTGTTATAATACTCAATAAAGAAATTAAAAAAAAAAAAAAAAAAAAACTTTAGTGAATATTTATTCTGCCATATCATAAATTTAATCGAAAATATTATTTCTTATTAGTACAGTTCTCGTATTTTCAATTTGTTTCCTTCTTTTTACGATTGAAATAAACGATTAGAAAATTAATTTTTTTCTTAGATATTTCTAGTTTGCATTTTATGTTCTCATTAATTGGTGAGGAGGTTTGATGATCTCCATGGCACAGATTTATTTATTTTTTCTAAGTTTAATAAAAAAATGTATTTAGTACAATATTCAAATTAAATTGCTGTGCTAGAAAAATCCATCAGAGAATTAATACTCCCATATTTAGTTAATATTTACCGAGTAGCCTTTGAGGAAGAGATGAAATTGTCTCTATCAATAACCTGATACAAAAGAGGAAATTTAGTTTGCTATGTAAATGCCCTTTGAAGCGTTTTGTATTATCAATGCTGAAGTATAAACGATTGTACACAGTTTTTAATATAAAATAGTATATATCAGTTATTATTTATTTTTTTATCTTATACACATATAAGCGGAAAAACAAAGTAATTTTAAAAAATGTCAACATTCAAGTTTTTTAAATATGCAGGCTTTCTTTTTTTTCCACCTACGTGGTACCCCCCACACAAGGATCGTTTATTTGATCTTCCTTCATGCTCCATGCCTTAAAGACATACTACATGACTTACATTTGTTTACAATTGTTTCTTTTCTAGTTTTACATGATATACATTTTTATTTCAAATTTATATACATTAACAAACAAAAATACAAAGAACAAACACACACAAATTAAATCGGAATATTAAATATTAAATACAGAAAGTCAATCCAACAAAGCCAAAAAGAAATCACCCACGCTGCCCATCCCTGGTAAGTAAGTCGAAGTCGATAGATCTAATGAATCTAAGAAAGTCTGTCTTGAATTCAGTAAATAACTTTTGTTCCGTCTCAGGCCAATTTCCACTTTTGATAACTATGCTTTTTATTAACTCAAATCGCTGTCTGTCAAATCGTTTACATTCATATATTATATGTATAAAATTTTGAACCTGTCCGTCTTCACCGCATAAGTCTGTTTGTATAATGTTATAATCATAATATCATAATAATCTTTTAAGATATTATTTTGTATTCCCATGTTCCGTAAGTACTTGCGTAAGTTTGTAGTCATTACTGTGAATGTGTCTGTAATTGTGAATTGAAATGTGTGGTATAAATCAGTATAAGCTTGGTGACTTAGCCGAGGTCACCCATATGTGATCCCATCTTTTGATGAAATCCAACTTTAAATTCATCTTAATATACGATAAAAGAGCTTGATGATACGATGGCGGCAAATCGCTTTAAGCTGCTTCTTTTGCAAGGCAATCGGCTCGTTCATTGCCCTCAATCCCACAATGTGCTTTTACCCATTTTAGGCTTATGTTTGTTTGAGACAATATACTTTATTTAAACGATTATTTTGTTCTTGAAGCGATATGGTCAATATTCCATTGTAGGACGGAATTGCTTACGTGTGGAGGGGATTTATCATATACAAAGCGAGATCAGGGAAAACGTTTTGGTTAACAAACCTCCTGAAGAAATATTTAGTTTACTTAAAGGTACCAACTGGAAAGTTCTAATGCATTATACAAATTATGGTAAGATAATGTGATCACAAAAGGTGACCTACAAAATTATTGGGCCTATATGAAGACGTTATTTTGACATGTTAGAAGACGAGATCGCGCCAAATCCCCCGATATTTCAGAGGCCACATTTTATTTCGATTTTATGCAAATCAAATTATCTTAGTTAAAATAGAAAGGAAACTGTATATTTATGAGTTTTTAGTACATAATTTAATTAACAAAGTTTATCGATCTCCAGATGAAAACTCCCCATTTTCAGAATTTTTATAATAAGAAAAAAGTTGTAGTATATCATAAGATGAAGAAATTCACGAAACATCGGACAAATAATTGAAATGTGAATTAAATAAATATGAAGATCATGCTAATTTACTCTATTTATAGAAAAATAACTGATGAATAAAATATCGTCCGTTTAATGAAAAAAGTTATTAAGAAACGTTTTATACAATTAAATCACTATGATAATTTATGAATTTTTCCCCAATGAAATAAAAGCATTGTGCACTTAGGATAAATTTGATAAATTAACTTTTCAACTTAATTAACTTTTAATTTAACTTTTTAATTTAATTTTCTTTTAAATTATGTAAATTATATTTAGAATATAAAGAGGTTTATGTCATTTTGATGCACTTACTATATATTTGTTATCGATTAATAGGTTCCAGATTGACATTAATGAATAAAGAAGTTAAAAAAATTACGAAGTGGTTATTGACGTGCGGTCATCGATTTCAATGACACTTTTTTTGGTGACACTGAGTCGAAAAATATTAGATCCATGTCCGAAGGTTCTTGCTAATGCTCACTAGGATATTATATATTTATGTTATTGTTTGCTGACTTTGTTCTGAATGAATTTATAAGTTACTAGTAGGACCGTACGAAAAATTCGCACAGCATATTGTTATCAAATACCAAATTAATAAGAAAATAATATAATGCAACGTATCAAAAGATAAAGAAATCAAATGTTACTTTTATGTTACATATAATCGCCAAGGAAAACAAATATTATTTTAAATCTTCATCTTCATATTCATTTTTATTTGGAACCAACATATTTTCAAATTTCAGTAAGCTGTATCTTTGCTGAAAATTGTCCGATTTCGATTTTTTTTTTTCATTTGTAGGGAATTTAGTAATCTTTTATATAGTCATGGGCATAACCATGGCAGAAAAGTGTATAATTTTTTAGTTATTCGCAAATAAAGTTTGTTTTCTTTCATAACATGTTTGCCTGAATTTTCGGAGTGATTGGACTATTTTGCCCGCCTGAGGAGAATGAAGCCTTCGAAATTGGTGGTTCAATCTTGAGATTTGGGGAAAAATAAACGATGATATGGCTTGCCGATCAAAAACACCATCGATAAGTAATATAAACTCCTCTTCTTTCGATCATAGAGACCTCAAGTCAAAGAAATGAGACATATATTCAATGACAGTACTACAATTAATGTAAGGTTGTATGGATGCGTACCCTATGCCTTGCGTTATCTCGAAAATAGTTTTTGGACTTAAAAACGCAGGATCCGATAGTTCCGCAGGAACTATCCGGCTCTTGCTGTACGCATCAAAATCTTCAAGATCCAATTTGTCCCGTATCGATCTACAGACCTACCACCGTTCCAGTATTGAAGCCTAGCAAAATGATTGTATTGACTTTATTTATTTTAGAAAGAAAAACAAAAGCGGAGAATACGATTTGCTAACCCCCCGTGAAATTCTGAATCCAACGGTACCCCATTCATGGTATTTGAGCATGACAGGAGCTTATATTTGGTAACCGATTTCAAGCCTTACTGTAATAATATATGTGGGGATAGGGATAGGGATTATATATCAATCGATTTTTTTTTTGTTTAAAATAAGAAAACCATATTGCTTATTGTGTTACAAAAATCCATAGGCACTTTCAATAAAGTGGGCCAAGTAAATTTTGTGTGAAAAAACGATTCGGATTCGGTTTTAGAGTTCACTAAAATTTTTGGGACTTCATATTATGGGGGGATTATTTTTTTCATGTCGTTTACTAAAATATTCATAACTCCTCAGGTTTTTCTCCTATGTCGACGCTAGTACATAATTACGAAATAGATTAATTTAAACAGATAATAAAACTCACTATTACCTTTTTGATTTTCAGATAAATCGTAAAGTGATTAACTCAAGGAATCGAGTAAAAAGGTGGCTGTTGCTGCAACATTGAAAGATATTTTATTTTTTTCAATTTTGAAGATTTTTTCATTTCATTAGTTACCTTGTAATAATTAAATTTTTTCCTAAATTTAGCATAATTATCATCAAATATAATTTGTTTTGTCTTTGCTTACATAATATGAAAATATAAGCTCGAAGGGATTAGTACAAGCAGACGGGATTTACTCAAGCTTCTCCCACTCAAGCAGCTTATCTACACCAGTAGTACGTGAATGTACCCAGTACCTATCTATATTGTGCAGTACCTGTCTCTATACCGGTTCAACATTCTACATTTCAGCCTACATTACAGCCAACATTCTACAAAGGGGCCATTTAAAATAAATCCAAAAACTCGTGGGTTACTTCCAAGAAATTCACATAAACTTTATTCTTTATTTTATTGTTTTTATTTCTTAATGATATTTACAACTGTATTAAGGAAATAGATAGATAGATAGAAATACATTTAGTAAATTTGAACAAATGGATATAATTACGTGAAAACACTTGTTGAGAAACTACCCAATGGTAACACTCTAATGATATATCTACATTAGGAGATCACAGGGCCATCTTCTTTTCAGACGCCTCGGAGGGTTATCAGGAATTGCAGAGAAAGCAAGGTTAGAAACGAGAGGGTTGGGATGATTCTGAAGTTTATTATGGAAGGATAGGTATCTGGATTGGGCCAGATCTGAAACATAACAAACATTAAAGTCATCATGGATGGTTTTATTTATAACAAAGTAGAGGGCAATGAGGATTTTGGATTGTAAGGATTGGATACGGGAGGAATTCGATGGTTTAGTGGAGCTACATAACTCAACTCTGAAACCTCACACTTAGAGAAAGAAATAGTTTAGCATCGACTCAGAGGACTGCTTTGCTTCGGGTCACCAGAGCATATAGGTCTACGTCGCTTGAAGCAGTGCAGGTATTAGCGGGGGTGGTGCCTCTCGACCTCCTCCTGCGAGAAGAAGTGACCATGTACGATTACAAGAAGAAGGGCTCAACAGCTCTGTCGGAGAACCTACGGATGAGGATTATTGAAAACCCAAATAAATGGAAAACGGTTATCCGGAAGGAAACAATTGAAGATTGGAGCAGACGGTGGGTGACGACTCCGAGAGGCAGTACCTTAATAAAATACTTCCCCACCGTTGAATCTCGGCTACAAGCGAAATGGATACTGCCGGACTATTGGGTTTCATAATTTCTCACGGGGCATGGGGGTTTCAGAGCTAAACTTCATGGCTTCGGACAGGATATAGATCCCCACTGCTCCGCTTGTGGTGTTCCGGAGACAGTTGAGCATGTGGTCACGGCCTGCACTGTTTTCGATGGATTAAGAGCCAGTTTAATGAGAACCACGGGAATTTACGTCCTCACTGAGGAGGGGTTTCCTCAATTGGTGAGTGAGGAAAACTTCCCGCGGTTCAAAGAGTTTATAAATGGCTGGAAGACGGCGGTGGGCCCAGCTCACTTCAACCTAGGTGCACGCAGAAGGAGAAGAGGACCAGTCCCAGGAAGACCTCCGGATTCGGGAAGCCAGGCCTAATTTGCTGAAGAATGAGGAAAAGTAGAAGAGCTAGCTGTGTGCACAGCTTAGAATTTTGTAAACCGATATTATGGCAGTAGTGTGTTATTATGCATTAATGCATAACAGCACACCACTGCATACATCCGTATTGCCCTGGTGGCATGGGAAGGTGGAAAAAAGACCTAAAAAAAAAAAAAATAATTCGGTAAGTCCAAATTAGGCCTTATTATAGTCATGTATATGAGTCTTTTATAATTAATTGGAAGTTTAAAGCGTTTGTCTATTATTTATTTTAATTTTTTGTTTTGTGCAAGAACATTTTATTTTACACACACACAAACACACACACACACACACACACATATATATAAATTTTTAGTTTCTCCTTTACTTATTGAACATTCAAGGACAGTTATTTTATTTTTTATGTACATTCAGAACTTTACATTTTGTTTTATTCATTGTTAAAATTTAAGACTTTATGTTATTTCTTGATTTTTCTAAAAACTTTTAAATAATCTTTTGTACTGCTATATTACTAGCACCATGTTAGCTTTATTGGATTAACCGAAAAATAATACAAGATTTTGAATTTTCTTTAAAATACTCATTATAACAAAATGTTTACGTTTATTGGATTATTCATTTGTATGAATGTCAATACTTATTAATACTCTTAAAAACAATAATGATTATTTACCGCTACTCTCCTAA
Organism: Nezara viridula; assembly: GCA_928085145.1. Taxonomy (NCBI): domain Eukaryota; kingdom Metazoa; phylum Arthropoda; class Insecta; order Hemiptera; family Pentatomidae; genus Nezara; species Nezara viridula. The sequence continues at coordinate 169,793,232 of OV725079.1, forward strand.
TTCACTGAGTTAGAATTAATTCAGCTTTTCCTAAGGTGTCAACTCGTCATTTTCGTATAATTTTGTTTTACGAGTTTAAAGTCGGTCGAAATGGGGCTCAGTTGGAACCTCTAATCAAATCATGGGTGAGAGTAGCCTTAGTGAGTGCAGTGTTCAACCATGCTTCTAAACATTTCTGAAGGAAGGCATCAACCTTCAAGACAAAGAAGGTCGTGGAAGGACTTCCTCTCTTGATGACGATGTTCTGCGCCCTTTAGTGGAAGAACACCAGAAAAATTGTTCGAGATTTTGCAGGAAATCCTAACCTTAGAAAATCTACTTTCGATGACAACCTCAAGACTATTGGAAAGAAAAAAAAATTTCAAAGTTGGATTCCACACACATTAAACGACCGCCAAAAAAAAACAAACAGCGTTATGAAGCTACACTTCTTTGTCGAAACAAATTACTTTTCTGGCAAGAATTGCTACTTGTGATGCAAAGTGGATACTTTACGATAACAGTAGACATCCTGGACAGTGGCTCGACAAAGGAGAAGCAGCAGAACATTTTCCAAATCCCCCAACTCATCGAAAAAAGTTGGTTACTGTTTGGTGGGCTTCGTTTGGTTTGACACGCAACAGCTTCTTAAATCCTGGAGAAACCGTCAATGCAGAATCGTATTGTAACCAAATTAATGCAATGCATCAGAAATTGGAAAATGATGAAGCCATCTTTGTTTAATCGCAAGGGGCTCATTTTGTTGCATGACAACGTCCCGCCATATGTCTCACGAGTGACGTCACTATAACTGTTGGAGCTTGGATATGAAATTCTACTCCATCTGCCCTACTCTCCAAACCTCTCGCCTACGGATCATTATAATCTTTTAGACATCTGGAGACTATTTAGATAAAATAAAACCGTTGTTAATCTTTCTTTTTCTTTTTAAATCAAAATCCTGCATTATTTTTCGGACAACCCAATGCATGTTTTCTACTTATATAGGATCTTATATCTATATTCACAAACAATAGATTACACCTGCCAGCCATGATTGTATTTTTTCAGCGGCCATACTATGCAGGCAGACGTGCATTTTTCCATCTGGTCGGTGGACAGGTTCAATTTTAAGGGACAAAAAACCTTAGTATGAATTAAGGACATCCTTTTGGCCTCGGGCTCTAGGGTTAAGGATCTTTTTCCATTTTAAGATTTGTGTTTATTTCACAACATTCATTTTCCAATCTTCCATTTCCAAAAATAACATTAATCTGTTCAATTATAAAGAAATGAATTAATGCCAAGTATTTAATTCAAGATAGCTCCCTCTTCATTCATATTGAATAAACAAAAGAAAACAAATGTACTATTTTCTAGTCGTAGTTTTGTAGTGAAAACTTCTTTAGGCGCGTTTTGCACTTTTTTGCGTAGAGTGAATTAGATTGAGCCGTCAGATATCCGTTGTGTAACGCTTTGGTAACATCGGCTGAAGTAGACTAATTGAAGTGCTTTTGCATATGGATTGTACAGATATGTTAGGCATATTATTTTATATTTGAAAATACGTGTCGCTTTCCGTCGAATGCATCAGGGGAGAAGGGAGTAGCGATCATCTTATCTGAGTGTTCTCATTAAGGTGTAATACTAAGTATTAAAACGACACCAAACTTAAAAAAAATACTAAGGTGTGTACTTTAGACCACACGATAGAAGTGAAAACATCATCAACAAGGCGAGATTAATAATATGAAATATTAATCATAAATAATATTACATTACAAAGAGACATTATGAACATTTTCCTCGCTAACAATATTGCTATGTCTTATCCCCAAAAAAGGGATGACATTAAAAATGCCATATTTTCGGGTGTTTGAGTTTATTCGGGATGCCACTGGATAATTATTGATGATATTTACCCAGAATTATTTAATGATAAAAAACTAGTAAAATAAATTTAGATCAATAATATATTGATTGACCCAGAATTAATTAATTGGATTTCTTTTCTCAAAGGGTAGTTTATGTTTATCATACATTCTAATTACACTCATTACCTATGATCATCATGACATAAATAGGCGGCAGAGTTAAAATAACTTTTAATAACAAACTTAAATTATTTCTATGTTCAAGAAGGAATATATACAGATTATATTTCCAAGAAATTAAATACGTGATTCAATGAATTTAATAATTAACTGTGAAGGTATGATTTCAGATGGACTGTTTTGAAAATTATATTGCCATGAAATATTCTAACATTGCTAAATTTATTGTTGGGAATAAAACTTATCTATTGTATATGACGTGGTGTGGTTATTAGATGTCATCACTGCACCTGCTAAGTTGAGATCATCTCTCCATGGTTCAAAGCTCTTCTAGGATCATCATGGTCTATGTAGGGCCAAGGCTTCGGTCCCCAAGCCAGAAGAAAATGTAAGGCCTATCCTCAGCGCCGGATCTCCACATAAAACGCCTTTTCTTGCTTCTCGGTAGAATTTATACAAACTTTCCAGGGTGGTGCAAGAATGGTTCTCATTGGTTCTTAACGTCATCATATTACTTTACAATAACTGTAACACCCTAACAGGAACCAGTTACTTAGCCCGTTACTAGTTTTTTACCCTAAGCCTTCCTTCGTTCCAGGTACAGGGGGTCGGTTCTTGCAGGTTCCAGTTACCTGATCTACTCCTCGACTCTGTTTTTGATGTCAGAAGTCAATTTCGTTCACCTTTGTTTTCTACACTATATAAAAATTCCAAAACACCACTATACCATATCTATTAGTAAAACTTCAATTCATAGCAATATGCAGGTCCGATTTTAGGTTTTTTATATATTTTAATCCATATAAAAAACCACTCCAATTCTTCAACTCCAGCCCGCTTAATCCGAGCGTTACATATCGGAAATCTGACGGCTCAATCTAATTCACTCTCTACAAGAAAGTGCAGAATTCGCCTAAAGAAGTTTTCACTTCAAATATATGACTAGAAAATATTACCTTTGTTTTCTTTTGTTTAGTCAATATAAATGAAGAGGCAGCTGTATTGAATTAATTAGTAGACATTAATTCATTTCTATATAATCAAACATATTTAATGTTATTTTTGGAAATGTAAGATTGGAAAATGAATGTTGTGAAATAAACAAAAAACTTTACACGGAAAAAGATCCTTAACCCTAGACGTCCTTAGTGCTATTACAGAAATAGGGGCGCCTCAAGGGTTAGGAGAGAATTTACGAGGGACGTTATCATAGGAGCCATCGACAGCCCAGCTGATTAGGGACACTTCAACATCTGTGTTTACTGTTCTCGTTTCCCCTCGATCCTCAACCGCTATCTTCAGCATCGGGGGCTTTCACGAACATGGGTCTTTAGCCGTTGCCAGCCACGCGAGCTTCCAGGCCCTCCGTCTGCCTTACAAATATATATATATATATATATATATTTGTTCAAAACACACAATAAGTTTACAATTATTCATTTTAAAATACTTATATTTAGGGTGCATTATTTATTGTATTAATTAATTAATTCAAAATAAATTGCAATCAGGATTGATTTTTATTACAAGCTTAATAACCCCTATTTATTAAATTATTCACGTCTGTCTAAAACCTCTCGAATGGCTTCATTTTACCTTAACCAACAACTTTTTTATCAACGAAAATTCTCAGAAATAGGGCTTTTTCAGTGTAAAGATCGGTAAACATGTCAAATCAATAAGTTGCTAAAACCCATAAACACCCATTCATTGTCCACTCCTGTCGTAAGATAATTTGATAACGAAACTGAGAAAAAAATTGACCTTCAAAACCTTTCAGTTGACAGAATGACTAATTCGAATTTCATCATTTTTGAGTTACGTTATTTTAGTGATATTTCTAGTTGGAAAGGTTATATCTATACAGACAGTAAGTAAGTTGATTCCAGAGTAGGTAATTGTAATGTTAAAATATATAACTGTGAATGAAGGTATAAATTTTCGCACTAGAAACATCACTAAAATTAATAATAAAGAATGTTGAAATCGGAGTTGGTCGTTATGTGAACCAAAAGGCTCATATAGAGAAAGTTAGAAACGCAAGAGAGATGAGAAAGTATATCTGAATATTTAGGCTATAGATGATTATGTATTATTGGACTATTAGTTATTAAACTACTGTTATTTTCTGTTGTAAAATTTACTAAAATGAAACTACAATTACGATATTTTTATTGTTTGCCATGAATATGTCAAATTTTGTCACACAACGTGAAACTGGATAATGTTGGGATTTTAAAAAGGGAAAATTCATCTAATTATTTACTAATTTAATTTTCTGAAATGTTACTTGATGATTTTTTTAATGAATGGCTAACAGATAACTAATTATTTAAATATAATATCATATCTAGAGTTATTAAAATACAGTAAATGTATTTAAGGTTATACACATATCCATAAAATATTTATATATTTCAAACACTTTTTATACTTTCACACAAGTACAATGAAATAATATTTTAAACATTGGCATTGGCTTGATTCGGTGGATTTTAATTACTTCTTTTTCAAACAGAAAAAAATTTAAACGTTTACATTTAGTGATAAAATTTAATTTAATTTCCTTGGAAACATGTGATTTACGTTAAATGATGTTAGTTTTCTGAAATTATTATTTATATTATTTTCGTCTCCCTCCGGTACCTTCTACATATCTATTTATTTGATATTATTTTTACTAAAATTCGTTGCTTTCCAACGATATATTATACGTATACGTTCTGACGGTTATTTCCAGAGATTCATTTTCAACCCGGATAAGTATTTTTCTTTTTTCTCCAGTTTCCAATCAACATGTTATTTTAAGATCGTTAATTACGAGGACTGATATCTCGGAAGCTATAGAACATAGCGAAAAAATGAATATAACCATTTCTGTTGCAAATTTTTTCAGCTTTAATTTTACATAGGACTATGTTTTCAATAGAACGCATAATTTCTTTGAAGCGAAGAACCGAACAAAAAAGGAACTTTTTGAATTGTAAATTAAGATTTTTTTACTCAAAATCACGGTAAGTACTATACATTTAAAGGGTTGGTAGCTTCCTATATCTATAGGTCCTCTCTACATTTAAATTTTCTATCCCCTACTTTTTTTTTCTTTTAAACATATTTATTGAAATATATTACAATATTACAATAGTGTTCGGAGAGCACATTCACATTCTATTTACAATAAATAATATTATAGGATATCTAAATAAATCGTTCACTCAAGATCTCCGAGCCAAGTCTTTCTCTGTATTCGTGGAAGGAAAGACAAGACTATAAGAGATCCCAGTGCTTCTCACTCAGCCCCATTACAGGTATTAATTACCAGTATAGGCTGAGCAGAGGCGCTATAATCACAGCTACATGGCTTTAGTGGAGAATCTGACCATTGCCAAAACTCAGTGTATACTTATTCACCATAGGTTTCTGGACCGCTGCCGCTTCAGGTTTCGAGGAGGATTGTCGGGATGGGTGGTGCTGGATAGGGATTGTGCAAGGGGGTTTGGATGATTTGTAATGTTCTGGTGGAATTCGGAGATTTTTTTTGGGATAAGGTCTAGGACAAATGGGATATTAAGGTCATGCCTACTTCCTAGTATGAAATAAGACTTTTCTATCCCATTTTTTTTGTGAAGTTTAGTATGCAGATTTTCGTGAGTCTCGTGCCAAAGTGTCTCTTGCCAAAGTGTGTTATGAGTCATAATAATTTTCATTTATGATTTGGATTATTTGTAACTAAACTTATAAATAAGTCAAATGTAGACTTCTTTGCAACACTTCTACATAATATAGCAGTAGAGATCCCTTTTCCGGCTCTCTGAAGCGATGAATTTTGTTGAATGGGGTATTAAATGGAAGGGACTTCAATGAGGAAGTAATAAATCCTAATATCGATCGAAATTTCTTCAACAAAAGTCTATGAAAAAATTGAAAGTAATCGGATTGTTTCAATGTCAACGAATCGAAGATGAATAATGTTTTAATGATTTCAACGCGGTCATCAAGACCTGGTTTAGTTCTAAAGATGTGTTTTAATGTTCAAAAATGCCACGTTTTTTAGATGAATCGTAGGTTGTGCCGAAACCCTCTTAGGTGCTAAGTTTGCCATGGAATACTTATTATTTGTATAGGTTTTAATTTTTTTTTTTAAACTTGTTCATTTAAAAATATTACAATATGTATCATTTAAGGACATTTATAATAGTTGTTCAAGCACATTCACACTCTATGGACAATAAATGAAAATAAATTAAACTTCAAAATAATATAATAAAAAGTAAACGTATATAAACTGTAGCGGCCCTTCATGTAGTTCACGCGCCCGCTACGAGTCTGCGCCACCACCAGACGCTCACATCACAATATGATTTATATATTTTATTTTTGTATATTTAATACTTTTTTCATTGTCAAATCTGTACTTTAAAAGTAGGTTTATTTTATTAAATAAAGATGAAGATATATAAATCATTTGATTTAAAAATAATATTAGAATAATCGGGTAGGACTCTTGTTACCCATCATTTGCGTGAAGGAATGATCCTCCAAGCCCTCAGGCTTTGACATAACAAATCTTTCTTTCAGTTCATGATTTATATATGCTTATTGGTGCTATCAATCTGCCTTTTTCAATTATTATGTAATTATAAACTTTAACCTGTTCTCTCTTTCTTCATACAAGGTCTGGATGCTGATACGTGTGGCTACCAATACTGCTGAATGTAAGGTTGATCCCTTACACCGCAGACCAAGAGTGATTTGGCTGCCGATCCGCCTGATAATTAGTTCGTCCTTCTACTCAACTTCCTTCTTTCAATTAGTCGTCTAACGCCTAAATTGAACTACCCTCTATCGAGGCCTTTTGGTAGCTGTATGAACTTACAATACTTAAAAAAAAAAATATTTTTTGTTCTGCACTTCCTGACCTTTAAGACTATATAGAGGGTTTCCCGAACCAGGAAGTGAGGGGGGGGGATTTATGCCCGATATAAAAGACGTCCGGCACCGGGGCGCGAACTCGTAAATATTTTGTTGTCTGTAACTTGGTATTCAGGTTATCAGGCAACGTGCGACCTGAACTTTGAAGAAAATTTTGATATTTACATTTGATAATGAAAATTAATTTAAATAATTGTGAAAATATATAATGGCTGTGAAAAGTGGAAGACATTTATCATCTGAATTGTAAGTTAGGTTAAGACAATATTATTATTTTAATAAAAAAAAAAAAACGTCGCTGCCATGGTACTTACTGCCGTTATTTAAAGTTCATGAAATTAAATTAATTATTATTTTAAGTTTTTAAAAAAAAAAAAAGATTTATTTGTGATTGTGTTCATTTCTATTGCAGTTCAACTAACTGATCGTGATCTCAATTTCCACCTTTAATACCAAAGTTGTGTAAACTTCACGAATGTTTTTATATTCCAGATTACTTACTTTTGTTCTTACTGAAAAAGTAATTATAATTTAGTAAAAAGTATTGGAAAATGTATTAGTATTGGTAAAAAGTATATTAATTATAAGTAAGTAAAAATTATTGGTTTCGTTTACTCTGAACAAACAGATTAAAGATATATCACTATTGTTAGTGAAAAAGTTCGTAAGTCAAAATTTCATTCTATTTGTGCTAAGGGTAATATTTTGTATTTTGGAAGTGATATAAGCAATCTGCAACGATAAAAAATAGCAGAGGGCAATTAAATATAAAATTATACTGATAAATCATAAAGAAACAATTAGTTTTTATGTTCTCATGTAAAACATTCAATTCTTATATACATTTATGTTCAGTATGCTCTGGAATTTTTTGAATCCCGAAATATTCAATCTACAAATGCGGAACGCGTTCACATTTTAATATTCGTTGGTGAACAAAACCAGTGCAAATCAAATCTGTATATGTTGAGGGATTATTGAATTTCTGAAAATGGCTTCTCCCTGAGGTTTTATTCTCATACAAAAAATTTTAGAACCTGTAATGCAGATAGTTTTTAGCCAATGAAAACGGTGAGGGAGCTATACTGACCTTACTTTGCAGACTTTTTTTTATCACTCATCAACTATACTAAAGTTCCACCACTTTTAGAAAAACCTTTCTAGTTTAATAAGGCTTAAGTCGATATAAATTAAGTTTAAGGTAAATGGGGTAAAAATCTGAGATTCATCTCAAGTGTAAAAAGTGAACTGATTTTGTATCCCTTCACGGTAGTATCCTTGGACATATCCTTTATACACTTTATACAGATGATATCCCAACCCATCTTAACACGGTCATCACCACGTATGCCGATGATACATGTATTCTTTCAGTTAATAACGATCCATCCATTGCATCCGAAACTCTTCAATCAAGCATCTAAAAACCTTGAAGAATGCTGTAAAAACTGGAGGATTAAAATAAATTACGATAAATCCCATCAAATCACCTTTACTCGTAAACCTATGACTTCCTGTCCTACAGTATCCTTTAAGAACACTCCACTTATTCCTGTTGAACAAATCCGATACCAAGACTCCACCTGGACAAACGTCTCACTTGTAATCCTCATACCAGACTGAAAAAAAAAAAAAAAACTGCTCGACGTTTCCGCTTACTCCAACACTTACTAGACAAACGATCTAAGCTTCCAATTAATTACAATAGACTCATTTACAGGACTATAATAAGGCCTATTTGGACTTACGGAATTGAGCTATAGGGGCTCTATAAAACCTTCAAATTCCTCTCGTATCTAATCCCTACAATCCAAAATCCTTCGTAAAATCCTTACTGCTCCTTACTTTGCCACAAATAAAATAATTCATAAAGACCTTAATGTTCCCTATGTTTCCGATTTGGCCCAATCCAGATACCTATCCTTCCATAATAAACTTCATAACCATCCGAATCCTCTTGTTTCTAACATTTCTTCCTCTTCAATTCCTGATAATCGTCCGAGGCTGAAAAGAAGATGGCTTAAGATATTATTAGAGCGCTAGCAGTGGGTAATTTCTCAACAAACGTTTTCATGTTGTGATATTCCTGTGTACACATTTAGTTGATGTATTTATATTAATACAGCTGTAAATATCTTAAATAAAAGAAAAAAAAATTATCCTGTCAACTAAACTCTATTATAAATGTCCTTAATGGAGACATATTGTAATATTTCTCTTAATTTTATACTAGTTATTAATGTTTAAGTTTTCTCTGGGTTGTACTAGTTGAAAATAAAGAGTGCTGGAACCAAAAAAAAATTATATTTAATTTAATTTTACTACGTTAGGAGGAAGTTGACTACAGCGCTTCCTCATTAGTAGAAGAATCAGTTATCCGACGGGCCGTGGTGTAATTGTCATTTAATGATTAGAGTGAGCTGTTGTAGCTGCGGTCGCTATGAATACTGGAGTCCCCGCTTCCGGGCTGATTTAGTGCCTGGAGCTCTGGAGCCGATGGAATTTCCCGCCCATTATCCGCCATGATCAACGAGCTCTTTGTCGTCCAACGGGATATTGTGTATCGCTATACTATTCCGCCCAGGCTCTAGGCTAGTGTCACTGGGATATTATCAATGTTTTTCATTAGTTTTAAATTACAAATAAGAAAAAACCTTGAAAATATTTTAAATATTAATAATGATAAGTAGTACAAGCTATTAGGTGGACATTTATTTTTTTAAGCTTATTTATTGAAAAATATTACAATCTGTCTCAAGGACATTTATAATAGTGTTCACAGATCACATTCACACTCTATGTACAGTAAATAGAATAAATTATACAGAAAAATAATATATATACAATAAATAAGAACAAAATAACCTAAAAATAAATAAATAAATAGAACACATACACACCTATATACAATATTTACAATTTGGTGAGAGAACTCCAAACCAGACTTGTCCCTCCAACTGTGGAGGGAAAAGGATGACTCCAGGAGTTCCCTGCACTCCTCTCTCAACCGCGACACTAGGGCTAAACCCTGTGGAGATTGAGCAAGAGTGCTTTAGCCACATACACTCATGTCGTGAGTGGAGAATCTGGCCATTGCCAGAACTGCAATATTTACAAACTATAAAAGATCGCGGGGCCACTGCCGTTTTAACCTCCTTGGAGGATTATATGGATGGGTGGTGCTGGATAGAGATTGTGCAAAAGGATTTGGATGATGGGTAAGGTTCTGGTGGAATTTGGAGAATTTTGCTGGGATAAGGTCTAGGACAAATGGGATATTAAGGTCATGGTGTAGGGTTTTGTTGGTTACATAGAAAGGAGCATTGACTATTGTTCGAAGGACTTTGGATTGGAAGGATTGGATGCGTTTGATGTTAGTAAATTTTGCTGTTCCCCACAGTTCAAGTCCGGAAGTCCAGATAGGTTTCAGTATTGTCTTGTAGATCAGTAACTTGTTTTCAATGGAAAGTTTTGATTTTCTGTTTAGTTGTCCATATCGTCGGTTTAGTTCCGGTCTTTTAAGTCTAGTATGAGGGTTCCACGTTAGTCGTCTGTCTAAGAGAAAGCCAAGGTACCGGACTGTGTCTGAGAAAGGAAGCTGAATGGAATTAAAGTGTACTGGTGGACAGGAACTGCGTCGGAGAGTGAAGGTGATGTGTTGGCATTTGGATTCGTTTACTTTAACACGCCATTTATTACACCAGTGCTCAATCAGGGAGAGGTGTCTTTGAAGGTTTGAGGATGCTTTATCAGGATCTGAATGGCGGTGTGATCAGCAAATGTTGCCAGGAAGGTATTGGGATGGACAGGGATATCGGCGGTAAAGAGGATGTAAAGGACGGGACATTAGATGGAAATAACGTAACTTATATATATTTTTTTCATTTACTTGTTTTTTACTTTCGCTCAACTATAAATGAAATATACACCGTGTCAAGTAAGTAGAGGGAAATATTTAATGGGGTGATAACAGGCTTCAACAGCTACAAAAAGGTTTATATAAACAATTTTCCTCAGAAAAGTAGGGAATTTAAAATTCGTGTTTTTTAAGTGAATCACGGTTTTTTATAAATAGAAAGTGATAACTGATAAAATATTTACTTGCTTCACAATAAACTAGACACAATTAACTTCAAATTAAAGCAGAGTGCGTCATAGCTACCTAAACTATGATAATTTATGTTTTTAAAAATATCATGAATTATTTAAAAATTTTTATTATCTTTTTTTTTATTATCATCCTCAAAATATACTACAAACACGTTACTTTTAGATAAATGCTTTCTTAAGTAAGGTTTATTAAAGAGTATTTAGGCAATTATGTTTATTATAATGCATCCTAGATCATGAAAAAACATGAAATAAAAGCTTTTTAACAGTTACTTGTTGCCATTTTTTTGTTTTTTACACTAGTTAAAAATATTTGATGCTCCATTCTATGTAACCAACAATGCTCTACACCATGACCTTAATATCCCATTTGTCTTAGACATTTTCCCAGAAAAATGCTCCACATTTCACCCGAAACTTACCCATCTTCCAAATCCCCCTTGCACAATTCCTATTTCCATTACTACCCATCCCTACAATCCTCCTCAAATGATGTAATGACAGTGGTCTTTTCTGAATAAGTATACATTTGAGTTTTGGCATCGGCCAGATTCTCCATTCAAGCCATGTATGTGTGATTATAGCTCCTCTACTGGTCATTAATTAAAATTTTAATAAATTAAAATTAAAATAAATAATAATAAATAAAATAAATTATAATTAATTATTAAAATTAATTAATTAATTAAAAAGTAATGCGTCTGAGTGAAAGGCTCTGGAATCTCATAGAGTCCTGCCTTTCCGTTCACGAGTGAAGAGAAAGGCTTGGCTCGGAGATCTTGAGTGAATGATTTTTATTTTTTTAGATACTTTATAGAAGCATGTGTTTATGTGGGTATTTATTTTCATTAGTTTATTTTCTTTTTGTTTAGTTTAATTTATACACATTACTTTTAGTATTATTGTTTTTCTGTTATTTTTTTTTAATTTATTGTACATAGAGTGTGAATGTGCTCTCAGAACACTATTATAAATGACGAACCAGCATCCTGTTATAACAGACATTTTTAACATATATGGTGAACTAAAGGAAGAAAATAAAAACATAGTCCTTATCTGGGCCCCATCACATTGTGGTATCCTGGGTAACGAGAAAGCCGATGCTGCTGCCAACTCTGCCCGGCGTCAAGGAACTGCACAAACCACAATAATTGATGCTATTCCTCGAGAAGATTGGACACACCAACTTGCCATCTCCTTTCAAAATAAATGGAACGTTGAATGAGAAATGAGTTCGGCAAAACTTCAGGAAATAAAAACAACATGTATCAAATGGAACACATCAAACAGAAAGTCTAGACGAGAAGAAGTGATACTATGTCGACTAAGAATTGGCCACAGTGAGTTTTCCCATGGATACCTCCTGCGAGGATTAGAAGCTCCAACTTGCACACATTGCCTAGTACCCAGAACAGTAAAACATATACTATTAGAATGTAGAAGGTATACCAATATAAGGAAAAAATTTCAAATGGGAACGGAAATAAAAACAATTCTGCAAGATGGGGAGAATGAAATACAAAAACTGTTCAAATATCTAAAGAATTTTCACTATTATCAACGAATATAAAATGGAAACATTAAGCCAATGACCCTTAGGGGTAGAGGCTAAATAAACAAATAAAAAAAAATAAATAAAAAAAAGACCTTAATTGTAACAGATTGTAATATCTCTCAACAAACATGTTTAACTTGAGACGAATCTAAAGTTTCTCCTAATAAATCCCAAATTGATTAGTATACACTTAAATCTTATCAAACGAGGAAGTATTATAATATCAAATGTATCTGTAGTATAGTTTATGTTGATAGAAAAAAATTGCGAATATTTAAAAAAAATAACAGTTAATTACTTTGCAATAGTTAATTTTAGTAATTTTTGCCGAAAACACGGATACTTTTAGGTGACTGGATAGAAAATCACATACAGAACAATTCACCGTTACCTTGAATTAGTGCCTATAACGGTAGTTATTATAGAACATTTTAGTGACTATCTTATAACAATAACATCACCTTTGAGAAGATCCGAGCTATATCCTGTGGGATGAAAAGGTGCTGTACAAGATTAGCTCACAAGATTGGTTAATAACAGTAGAATAAGAGACCAAGATGATAGTGTGGTTACCACTAGTTATGGGGGACTTAACAGTTACTGCACACTATAACGCCCCTTCTAGATGCTAGGTGGCTTTATTTTCAGATTTAAGTGCTCTATCTATTCTTTGTAATATTATTTTATTACTTGATATTCATTATGTTTTTTGTACAATTATTTTCTTCTAAATTATTTCTATTAATTAATATTTATTCAGTATAAATTGGATAATTAAAAGCAAATACTTGTAAGGTGTCCCAACTTTTGTAAATAATTAAACAAAATTATTATATTATATAAAGTGTTGTTATAGTTGATTTATACCAAATTTTACTGCACATTGTAAATATTTTCCGTAAACCGTTACTAAATTCTTAATTTCTTTTCATCATCCTAAGTTGTTTATGTGTTCTATTATACTGCATTTGTATTATTATTTAATTACAGATCTCTTACAATTGTTATTAATCTTAATTTGTTTGTATATTACATTTTACTGACTTTTCTTTTATTTATTTTGTTCATATCATTTCATATATTTATTTATTATTAAATATATATTTAAGTTATACATACACACACCCACACACACACACACACACTCATATATATATATATATATATATATATATATATATATATATATATATTCAGACTTCACTATTTTATTGGGAATAAGGTCATTTAATTATTATTTAATAAACTAATTAATGTTCATTTCTTCTGTTTATTGACGTTTCGATCCCGGTATTTTCTTTTTATTATCAACCATGGGATCCTCTTCAAAGCTAGAACTACAAATAGCTCAATCGATACACAATATTACTTCAATATGACTTTAATAACAATTATTTCAAAATGTTTAACCTACTTTAAAAAAATAGAGCTTCGATCAGGCCAGGGAAACACCGACAGCCTCAGCACCCTCCACTAGCACATATATTAAGCTACTGGATCGCTAAGCGTCTGACCTCCCCGGTCCTGAGCCCGAAGACAAATTATTACACAATAAACAATGAAAAATCGCATCTATTTTATATAAAACAATTGAAAGATGCTTCTATGACCAATATACCAGCATCAATAAAACATATCTATGAATAATAAAAACAGCTTGTATAACATCTCCTAGTCGTACAACAATTTAACTTATGCAAATTAATTAACATTAAATATATACTTATACATACATACAACACTCATATATAAATACATATGCACACACACACACGTACACACACACACACACACACACACACACACACACACACACACACACACACACACACACACACACACACACACACACACACACACATACACACACACACACACTCACTTACACATACATACACACATGTACATCTTGGAACTGACTTTAAAATCATTAACAATACAAATAAATATCTAATTATTTAAAATTGCTAAAAACATAAATAAATATCTATCAACTAATTAAAATATATGTACATTAGTCATCTCATAAAATCAAATGTCAACATTATAAACTCATCCAACAATATTGAAACCATTTAAATTACTACTATAGTTCCCATTCTATAATTGTATTTTCCCTTTTTTCCAAACAAAATAAAACGAAATCTCTCATCTGGATTATGCAAATTTTAAAATGTTACTATACGCACAATTCAATTTGGCCAAATCATTCCGAGTATTTATTGTGTTTTTGGTCCTTCCAATGTGCATCATCTCTAGAATCAACCGTTTTTGCTGATTATTTTCTGTATCTAGTATTTTGACTTTATCTAACTCTATTTTATGATTATTTTTAATAGCATGTATAGCTAATGCCGTATCTTCTTTTTTGGTTTCTATGCTATGTTTATGTGCATAAACCCGCCTAGATAAGTACTGTGAGGTTTGTCCGACATACTTTCCATCACAATCTGAGCATTTTAACTCATAAACAACATTGGCTAATTTTTCTCGGCTGGTCCTATCTTTCAGATGAGAGAAAAGGGATTTTTTCAGGCTATTTTTGTAGATATACGATATACTTACATTGTGGTCCCGAAAAATTTTTTTTATTTTAAATGATAGTGGTTTTATGAATTCCATGGAAAAATATTTTTTTGGATTGCTATGTTTGTTTTGACGGCGCGACAAACAGTCATACGCTCCTCGCAGACACTTTTCAATTACGCTGTTTGGGTAACTATTGCCTTTCAATATTTCTTTTATTCTTTGTATATTTTCTTCTTGAAAAGAAACTGAACTTAGAACAATAGCTCTATGAAATAAGTTTTTTGCCGTATTAATTTTAATACTTAAATCGTGGCATGATTTAAAATTTAAAACTCGACATCCATGATTTTTCCTTTCATGCCACGATACTCTTATCTCACTCCCAGAGCGGTAAATTTTTGTATCCAAAAATGTGATGGCATTGTCTTCTTCAATTTCCATTGTAAATTTTATGTATGGATCCACATTGAAATATGTTAAAATATTATTTATATTTGTAGCGGGGACACTTAATATGGTATCATCAACGTATTTTTTTATAAATTGCACCTTTATAGGAATTGTAGAAAGTATCTCCTCTACTAAATCATCCATTACATATTCCACAAGTATAGGGGAAATCGAAAGTCCCATCGGGAGACCCATTATCTGTCGATAATAATTTTTATTATAGACAAAATAAGAACCATCGAGACATAATTCTATTGCGTTAATAAATAAATTTTTTGGAATTTTCGTTACTGTTGCGATTGTTTTCCATCGTTTTATAATCGATTTTATGGCTACCTCTTTTTTTACATTTGTAAAAAGAGAAACTACATCTAATGATATCAGTTTGTTATCACTTGGTATATTTTGATTTTCAATGTAATTTTTGAATTCGAATGAATTTTTTATATTCAAATCGTTTTCTATTTTTGATTTGTATAAGATACCAGCAATGAATTTAGCTAAACCGGAAGTAGCAGAATTAACAAAGGAAACTATCGGTCGCAACGGAAAATTGATTTTGTGTACTTTAGGAAGTCCATAAATTTTTGGCGGTACGGCATTATTGGTATATATTTTATTATATTGTTCAAATTTTATCAATTCCAAATTAAGCAAGAGTTTTGCTAATGCATTGTTTTGTTTCATAAGACTTTGGGTTGGATCTGAAATTTTCTTGTAATGTAATTTATTGTTTACCATTTCATTCATTCTTTCTTCATAATCCCGTTTATGTATTGCAACTGTAATGCCTCCTTTATCCGCCGATGT
Organism: Nezara viridula; assembly: GCA_928085145.1. NCBI lineage: Eukaryota > Metazoa > Arthropoda > Insecta > Hemiptera > Pentatomidae > Nezara > Nezara viridula. The sequence goes on from OV725079.1 coordinate 169,809,651, forward strand.
CACTAATACGTCAGGGTTATTCAATAAAAATATTTTCGCCACACTAATTTCCCTATCAATCGGTTTTTTCTTATATGTGTGATTGGACTGTTTATTACAAACATTCGTAACTGTATTAATTAATTTAAGTCTCAGTTCATTTTGCTTTGAATCATCTTTTTCTATATTTTGAATCATATATTCAACATCAGATAGGAGATGTGGTATTCTAGCTAAGACACTTTTATTGTTAGCCTCATAGTTAAACTTAGGACCTAATGCTAAAGTATTCTGTATATTTTGAGGTATTTGTTTATTTGTGAGGTTCAAAAACGCTGTGGTTGGGACTTCGGGCAGTGGGTCAGTTATTGTCCTTTTATTTATTTTATTAAACTTTTTTATTAATTTAAACTTCTTTATATTACGTTGTCTTCTGTAGAGCTTCTCCTGGTCATAAGTTAATTTGTAATACAATTCTCGATCAATTTTGTCCGAAAGTTCTACAAGAATGTTATCTATTTTATATTTGATAAATTTCAGAGTCGAACAAATTTCTTTTATTTCTAGGTTTAAAATTGAACTCTGTGTTCTCAATATAATATTCTCTAGCGGTTTTGTGAACTTTGAATTGTCAGGAATACTCAATTAATACTCAAAGGTCGATGAAAGAAAAGTTGTAAATATATATATATATATATATATATATATATATATATATATATATATATATCGGCGGCTGTTAAAGTGCGATTTCGCTCAACAATTTTATAGACATACCTTTGTACCTCCTATTTAATTTTGGCTGCCGTTCTGAAAGGGGTTTATTTAAAACTTTCTAAACTTTTGAGAAATATTCTGAACACTACTTTTTTTTTTTTTTATTTCTTTATGACATTTACAACTGTATTACATACATACATCAAATAAATTTGGACATAATTGATATAATGACATGAATACACTTGCTGAGTAACTACCCAATGGTAGCACTCTAATGATATGACTACATTAGGAGATCACGGGGCCATCTTCTTTTCAGACGCCTCGGAGGGTTATCAGGAATTGAAGAGGAAGCAAGGTTAGAAACGAGAGGGTTGGGATGATTCTGAAGTTTATTATGGAAGGATAGGTATCTGGATTGGGCCAGATCTGAAACATAAGGAACATTAAGATCTTTATGGATAATTTTATTAGTGACAAAGTAAGGAGCATTGAGGATTTTACGAAGGATTTTGGATTGTAAGGATTGGATGCGAGAGGAATTCGATGGTTTAGTGGAGCCCCATAGCTCAACTCCGTAAGTCCAAATAGGTCTTAATATAGTCAAGTATATGGGTCTTTTGTAATTAATGGGAAGTTTAGAGCGTTTGTCTAGTAAGTGCTGAAGTAATCGGAAACGTCGAGCGGTTGCTTGTCGTTTCAGTCTAGTATGAGGATTCCAAGTTAGTCGTTTGTCCAGGTGGAGTCCAAGGTATCGGTTTGCTCAACAGGGATAAGTGGAGTATTGTCAAAGGAAACTGTAGGACAGGAAGTCGTTGGTTTACGACGAAGGGTAAAGGTAATTTGGTGGAATTTATTGGAGTTTATTTTAATTCTCCAGTTTTGACACCATTTCTGAACACTACTAAAACCTATTTTCAATTTATTCGGTATTTGTCGGTTGCTAAGTCCATTAGAATGTAATTAATTTTTTTTTTAAACTGACACAATATTGACTGATTTACCCATGTTGTTATGACAAATATCCAGAAAAGACTGATTTTTATTGTTGTAGCTGTGTTATCATCAACCCTCATTTCTAATTTCTCGAAAGAAAAAGGAGTAATTTGATTTGACTGTAGCTAATAGTAAATATTTAAAACTATGCCAATACTTTCAAAATATACTCTTTATTTTTATTTTAAAAATACTTTTGAATTCTAAACATGTATTGCTTATAAAATATAATATTCAAAGACCACTTTGTTGTTTAAGAATTATAATTCTTAAGAAATATCTCAATCCTATTAAGATTAACATACAAATTCATGTGACTGATTTACCCATGTTGTTATGACAAATATCTAGCAAAAACTGATTTTTATTGTTGTCGTTGTGATATAATCAATCCTCGTTTCTAATATCTCGAAAGAAAAAGGAGTAATTTGATTTGACTAAAGGTAATAGTAAATATTTAAAACTATGCCAATACTGTCAAATTATACATTTCATTAACTTTCATACAGAGTAGATTCTTGTGAACTATTCTACAGTGGGTGGAAAGCACCATAGGAAGCCCTAGTGAAGATAGTTTATTTACTTGCTTGTGTAGGAACAAATTTAGTAAGTATATAGAGTACTAGACTTTTACTTTTACTACTAGTGATTCCTGCTGTTCGGGCAAGCCCATTCTAATAAGACATTTAAAAGTGTATTAAGAGACCCCTTAAGGTAAATGAAAACAATTTCAGGTGAATATAGTACTTCATTTAGTTCTTTATTAGTTATAGTTTAAAAGTGGAAGGTTATAAATTGCAGATAACGTTATCTCAGTTATAATAAACCCTATGGTCAATATCGAGATGGAGGGGGTACAAAAGGAAGGAAATCTCTCAAGAGCAGTGGCAAAACGACCAAGGAGGGGCTCTTCTCATTTACCAGAGGATTTGGAAGAGACTAGTACTAAAAGCAAACTTTGCCAGGCTAAAGATATACAGGAGAGCATCTCAATGGCCATTGAAAATAATGGAAAAAAATTAAGCTCTAGTGTCCGAGACCAGATTAATATCAAGGTACAATGCCTTGTTGATATTATTGAAAATCAGGAAAAGGAAAAAGAACAAGTTGGAGTCTCGGCCATAGTTCAAAAGGCTATTTTGGACACGCTTTCGTCACAGAAGGTGCATGATGTATTGAAACAAATTTTAGTAGATAAATCTCCGCAAAAATATACCGATACACTCACCACGTCAATTGGAGCACCTCACCAAGAACCTAAACGTTCGAAGGAACCTCAGACACAAGCCGAAAAAAACATTAATCAGGCTGGACCCTCAGCTGCCTCTGAATCCTTCACGGTGGTGGTAAGTAAAAGGAAAAAGAAGAGAAACAACGCTACCAGCAAAAAAGAGCCTGATGCAAAGGAAAATCCAATCGACAAACAAGGTACAAAACCAAAATCAATAGCGGAAATAGTTAAATCATTGCCAGCTAAACCGACTCAAACGCCAAGACCTACATATGTCACTATCAGCGGAGTAGGCAAAACTCCGGTAGACATTATTAATGGCTTGCCATCGCCGGATGAAATAGGTGTGAAGGCGTCCATAGTCCGAGCGACAAAGGCAGGCTCTGTCTTGGTTCGCATGGATGATAGGTCCGAAGCCACCAAAGTAATCGGGTGGCAGGGGCTGCGTGAAAAAGGACTTCAAGCAAAACTTGCTATGAAGAAGAAGCCCAAGATGGAAGTAAAAGGTGTGCCTCAAAGCTGGACATCTATGCAGCTGTTGGAATTTCTATGGGGAAGAATATCTGAAAAATCGGGCGCCACAACACTTGTTCCTGATGACATTCGGCCTCTTTTCTCTTCAATAGCAAGGAATGGTTTTACTAAGAATTGGGTGATCGAAGTTCATCCAATGGTTAGATTTATACTCTTAGAGACAGCCAGCTTAGATGGAGGATGGTGGTCGATGTCCTTTAAAGACTACATCGACGCTCCACGGTGCACTAAGTGTCAGGGCTACGGTCATACTAAAGCAACTTGCCCAGTAGATGGCGTAGTCTGTATCTGGTGTGCAACTATTGGCCACATGCTTAAGGACTGCCCCCAAAAAAAAGAGTTGACTGGTCCGACCTGTATAAACTGCGAGCGGGCCAATGTCCCATCTAGCCAACGGAAGCATAAGGCAGGCAGTCGTGAATGCCCTGTGCACTTAAAGTGGGCCAAGGAGGTGGCAAAAAAGACTTTTTATGAATAGAATCACCATCCTCCAACTGAATATGGGCCGCCGACGCATCGTGGCAGATGAACTTCGAGCTCTCTCCCAGCGATTCGACGTCATGGCGGTCCAAGAACCATGCTGCCGTGGGAACATGGTCACGGGGTTCGGCCTCGCATCGAGGGTTATCGCCCTGAGCAGTGGAGAGAGGAGGCCCAGGGCTGCCATAGTGGTCAATAACCCAAACCTCGATGTGATGGATCTGAGGCAGTACACCACGCCGGATAATGTCGCTTGCTTCATCAGGTGGAGTAACGTTACTTTTACGCTTGTATCGGCTTACCTACCTGATGGAAATGATATTAACGAAGACATATCCGCCATGGAGATGATCACAGCTTGTTCTCGAAACGTGATCATATGCTCAGATACCAACTCCTGGAACACGGTTTGGGGGTCCAATCGAACAAATAGAAGGGGTACTAAGCTCGGTGATTTCATATCTAGGAGTCAGCTAGTAGTAATTAACGATCCTTCTGCCATCCCTACATTCTCTAGTGCTAGGGGACAGAGTTGGATTGATGTGACTCTGGCATCACCGCAGCTGGCTAACCGCATCACCGATTGGGCCCTCGGATCTGATACGAGTTCCGACCATCACTCAATAGTGTTTAGTGTCGTAGAAAATGCGACACTTACAAGTTCCCACGGCATAACTAAAGGCTATATTACAAAAAGAGGAAACTGGAGTGCCTTCCGGTCCACGTTAGAGGGAAAACTCGTTGACAATGAATGGGATGCGGCGGAGACGGATCTGACTGATGACCTAGATTACAGAGTCTCCAGGATAACAGATATCATCTGTGATGCTGCAGAGGAAACCCTCCAGCACCGGAAGGCAAGAGCTCGACCAGTCCCATGGTGGACGCCGGCCCTCACTATTATGAAGAGAGAACTCTACAAGGCACGGCGGTCGTACCAGAGGTGTAGTTGTGACGAGAGGCGCACTACACTTCGTGACGAGTACAAGTCTAAGGCCAGGACATACCGAAACGAAGTGCGGTCACTAAAGCGGAAGTCTTGGGACGAGTTTATCGTCGAGGAGTCATCCAAGAACCCCTGGGGTATCCCTTACAGAGTGGCCCTGGCTAAGATGAGTCCACAACAGGTGATTGCTGCAATGAAGAGCGGCGATGCCCAGGCGACCACTCTGGAGGAGACGGCGAAAAATTTCATTATAGAGACCTTCCCCAGAGATGATCCATCCCAAGATGACGAGAGAGACGCGTTTATTAGACGCACTACGGTATGCCCACCCGGTACAGACTTGTGCCCACCCTGGGACATATGGGATCTCCGTACTGCCGTGGATAGACAAAGGCTTGGTCGTGCCCCAGGTATTGACAATATTGATACGGCAATCCTCCGAAATAGTATTCCCTACATTGAAGATCAACTCCTGGCAATATTCAATGATTGCTTAGATAGGGGCTACTTCCCAAAAAAGTGGAAAATTGCCGATCTCAGACTTATTTACAAGGGAGGTGACAAGGATAAACAAATGGCAAAGTCTTATAGGCCTATCTGTCTCCTCCCTGTTATGAGTAAGGTGTTGGAGAACATGATGGTCACGAGCCTACAGCCTATTTTTTCGAGAGCTTCCCATCCACGGCAGTATGGATGTACCAAAGGCAGGGGAACTGCAGATGCCCTGCTGAGAGTACGCCATGACGTTGAAGAGAAGGCGGAGAAGTATGTCATGCTCCTCTTGTTTGACATCACCTCCGCCTTCGATAGCGTATGGTGGCCAAGTGTACTCCAGCAGCTGCAGAAATACGAGACTCCTAGCAACTTGTACATTTTGATGAGAAGTTATCTCCAGGATAGAACGCTCCGAATAAGAGGTAATTTCTACGAAGTAGAAGATAGTATGGAGAAAGGCTGTCCACAGGGCTCTGTCCTTGGCCCTGCTCTGTGGAAACTTGTCTTCGACGAGTTGCTGGGTGTGCTCGAAGAAGAGCAGTTCTCCGCCACAGCTTTTGTGGATGATTTAGCCGTTGTGGTGGCGTCGAACAGCAGAGCCAGGTTGAAAGAAGAAGCTGAGCGGTGCGCCAACCTGATAGAAAGATGGTGCGAGATGAAGAAACTGCGGATGTCAGCTGCTAAAACACAGGCTATCCTCTTGAAAGGCAAGACTGATAGGGCTCACCCTATTACAATGATAATCCAAGGATCGAGAATTCGTCCGAGTGAGGTTGTCACCTACCTCGGAGTCAGAATAGGAAGAAATTTCAACGTGTCACCTCACTTGGACTATTTGAGAAGTAGGGTGACCCTAGCGCTTAATGGACTCAGTCGTATCGGGGGTGCATTTTGGGGCCTCAGATACCCAGCGACTAAGACAATTTATAAAGGTGTAGTTCTGGGTATTCTGAGGTACGCGTCCCCAGGTTGGTTTCTGCATCTCTCGCACCACCAGAAGAGGAGGTTGGCTTCGATTCAGCGGACGGCTCTGCTGCGCGTCACCAGAGCTTTCAAGACAGTGTCTCATGAGGCAGTACAGGTCCTGGCAGGAGGTGTTCCTCTCGACCTCCTGTTGCAGGAAGACATGTTAAAGCACCAGCTTTCAAGAGAAGGCTCGGCAGGTCTACCAGAAAATCTCCGTGAGAAGATTAACCAACAGCCAGGTAGATGGAAAAAGATAATACAAGAGTACACCCTTGACGAATGGAACCAGCGATGGGTAACAACTCCGAAAGGAAGTACTCTTAGAAAATATTTTCCCACCATCGGTTCCCGGTTAGCAGCAAAATGGGTGGAACCTGGTTATTGGGTCTCCCAACTACTCACTGGACACGGGGGCTTCCGAGCAAAGCTCTTCCAATTTGGAAAGAATATCGACCCCTTGTGCCCCAGTTGCGGAGTCCCAGAGACTGCCGAGCACATTGTCGTAGCATGTACTGCCTATGAGGCACAGAGAGCAAAACTGCTCAGGGAAACCGGTCTCTACATTTTGACTGAAAGGGAGCTCCCTCAACTCATGAGTGAGGAAAACTATCCTCATTTTATAGATTTCATTGCAAAATGGAAATCCATTATAGGCCCAACTCATTTCTACTTGGGAAGAAGAGGAGCTGCACCGCCTGGAAGGCCGCCGGACGGAGTAGCAGAAGAAATCCGTGACCAAACTTAGAAGAAATGTAGTCGAAATATGGACCCAGTCTATAAATATTGTTTTTCTAGCAGCAGTGCGTTGTTACGCGGAAACGTTTAACATCTCACTGCTGCTAAAACCCGTATTGCCTATCAGGCACGGCAGGGATGTAAATAAATAAATAAATAAAACTGTCAAATTATACTCTTTATTTTGATTTTAAAAATACTTTTGAATTCTAAACATGTATTGCTTATAAAATATAACTAGTAGGCCCATGCGAAAAATTCGCACAGCATACAGTTATCAAATGCCAAATTAATAAGAAAATAAAAAATGCAACTCATCGAAAGATTAAGACATCAAATGTTACTTTATCGATAAATATGATCCAAAAAGCAAACACAAATTAATTTAAATCTTCATTTTTCGTTGGAACCAACATGTATACAAATTTCAGTAAGCTGTATCTTTGCTAAAAATTGTCCGATTGCGATGATTTTTTGTAGGGAATTTAGTAATATTTTATATAATCATAATCATAATCAAGGGAAAAGTGTGTAATTTTTCAGTTATTCGCAAATAAAGTTTATTTTCTTTCATAACTTGTTTGCCTGAATTTTCTGGGTGATTGGACTATTTTGCCCGCCTGAAGGAGAAGGAAGCCTTCGAAATTGGTGGCTCAATCTTGAGATTTGGTGAAAAATTAACGATGATATGGCTTGCCGATCAAAAACACCATCGATAAATAATATAAACTCCCCTCTCTCGATCATAGAGACCTCAAGTCGACGAAATGAGACATATATTCAATGACAGTACTACATTAATGTAAGGTTGTGTGGATGCGAACCCTATGCCTTGCGTTATCTCGAAAATAGTACGTTTTTCGGCTTAAAAACGCAGGATCCGATAGTTCGAGGAACTATCCGGTCTTGCGTACGCATCAAAATCTTCAAGATCCAATTTGTCCCGTATCGATCTACAGACCTACCACCGTTCCAGTATCGAAGCCTAGCAAAATGTTTGTATCGACTTTATTTATTTTAGAAAGAAAAACAAAAGTGGAGAATACGATTCGCTAACCCCCGTGAAATTCTGAATCCAACGGAACCCCATTCATGGTATTTGAGCATGACAGGAGCTTATATTTGGTACAAAACCGATTTCGAGCCTTACTGTAATAATATATGTACGGACGAATATTCAAAGACCACTTTGTTGTTTAAGAATTATTATTATTAAGAAATATCTTAATCCTATTAAGATTAACAAACAAATTCATGTGCGCCAATACTTTTTTTGAAACAATGTATATATATATATATATATATATATATATATATATATATATATATATATATATATATATATATATATATTTGTTATTAGGCTGACTGATTGGTAGATAAGACAGAGGCCAAGGGCTCGGCCTGGAAGGGACTGTACGGCCACAATAGCCTTTGTCCTGTAGCAATTGGTTTAGCTATTTCCGGTTGAAAGGCTTCCCCCTCAAAGCTTCTATACCTTAGATAATAAAATTGGCCGATATCAGCCAAGGCCTATAGGATATTAGGAATAACCCTTGTGGCAATTTCTCAACTATAAGGAAACACTATGTATATATTACTTCTATGTTATGTGCTAATAAAATTATTGTTTAGCTAGATCAGTTTATGTAGAAACAAGTATATGGAAATTTTCGAAAAAAAAAATGCTCCAACTGAAACATGTAAACATTCATTTATTTACATTTAGTCACATAATTATATACCCCATGTTACAGACCCCTTTTTATGAAATTATTAACATCCATCTGAAACTTAGTGAATATTTTCATCTCATTGTAACCTACAACTATTTTTTTTTTAATGAAAATTTTCGGAATCAAAGTGTTTTAAATCTGTAGATTCAATCATGGTTGGCTTGGCAAATAACTTGGTCTGCCTCTAGAGATAATAAGCTAAGGGTTGTGGAGTCATACGTCCGGAGAGTCACTCTAAATATCCTGCTGACCAAGGGGAAGAAGTGGTACTGACCCGGATAAGGATCGGACACACTAGGCTTACTCACGAGTACTTAATGAGGAAAGACTCTCCTATTCAATGTCTTTCCTGCGGGGTACCTCTCACAGTGAACCATATCCTAACCGAATGTTATGCATTCCAATCTTCTAGGGATCAACATCTTCTCAGAAATAGCCTTGAAGAATCACTCCAAAAGGACACCAATGCTATTAAAAATTTAATATTGTTCCTTAAGGAAATCAAAATATTTCACAAAATTTAATCACACCTTATAATTGTAAATGTTAAGTTTTTTTAAGTTTGTAGGTTCCTCTTTAAATTGTAAATATATCTGTTAATTTTTTTTTCTTTTAATCATAATTTTTAACTATAATGGTTTTTCAATTTTTCTTCTTGTAATTTTTAATATTTAAATTGTACTTCCTAACTTTTCTTCTTTTAATATTAATTTTATTTTTAAACTGTATTTTTAGATTATATTCCTGAAATCATTAACCTTTTATTTAAATGTCCTTGTTAACTGTTAACTTATCTTTTTCTAATCTTTAATGTTTAATTTTAATGGTTCTTGTACTTTTTAATGTTTACACTGTATTCTTTAACTTCGCTTCTATTAATATTAATTTTTATTATTTAAAAATGTATTTTTTAGCTTTTATTCTTAATATCATTAATCTTTATTTTTATTGTCTCTGTTATCTTATCTTCTATTAAATCTTTAACTTTCAATTTTTATAATTGTAGTTCAATTGTACTATCATAATCATCTGTAATTATTCTAAACTTTTTAAACTTTAAATTGAATTTCTTAGCTATAGTTGAGTTATGTGTGTAGTAATTCATCAAATTGTAATATAGAGCGAAAATGACCCAAATGGTTGAAGAGCCCATAACATGTATAAATAAATAAATAAATCTGGAGATTGGCAAACTTTGTCTATTTAATTAGATAATAAAAACTCGTAAATACCCATTGTAAGATAATTTTATCAAAAGATCGAGAGAAAAGGTGGCCTACATAAATATTGGGCTGTTTGCCCTATATGACTTCGTTATTTTGATATGACGGGGTTATAGGTCATGGCAAGATTTTCGAAGGCCACATTTTCCCTCAATTTTGTGCTCAAATTATCTTACGATTCAAATAGAAAGCAAATGAGTATTTACGAGTTTTCAGTACTTAATCAAATAGAAAAATATTGCCGATCTCCAGATCGAATAAGCCCCATTTCTGAGAATTTTAGTAAATAAAATATTTGCAGGTTACGATGAGATGACGATTGACAAAGTTTCATGCAGATATTAATAATTTCATAAAAAAAAAGGTCTGTACCAACAGCTGTAATAGCAGTTTGTCGCGTCAAAATGTCACAGAATAAATAGCTACTACAATGTTTTGTAGCAACATCTTAGACATTGTAATGGTTCTTATTAATTGTTTTGCTATATTCTATTTCTACGATATAAATATACTTTTTTTAAGAAAGCTCCTGGCGGTTGAATGTGATCTCGGTCAAATCACGTCCTTGCACAACCGTAAATCAGGAAACAGTGCTTTCCCTAAACAATACTGAACTCTATATCCTTCATGGGTTGTAGTGGTATAGTTTTTTTTTTTTCTTAAGAAAGCTCATTTGCACTCGCTTAAGGAAACGTTGCTGATGAAAGACTGAAACATTTTTAAATAGCTTCCTAAATTTTGTTTAAATTTGGGCCGAATCAGACGAACGGTTTTTGAATTAATTGGCGTACTAATGAAAATATATTGGATAACAGTTAAAAGAAAATGGTATACATAAAAAATCTCACTGAGTGCTTGATGTCTATGTTGAGATTGTAACAATTTTTCAATGCATATTTTGTAAATTTGATAGTTTTTTCCTGGGAAACATTATGCTATAGAATGTATTCTTTTTTTTTTTTAATAACCCGTATAAAGAGATAAGAAAAATAACTCAAACAGCTTGAGCCATTTAAAATGAACTACCGAAAATTGAACTTGAAGGATAAAGTTGAGAATAGAGTTCAGACTAAACTATTTAACAACAATAATGTTAACTGACTAAGGGTATTAAATAATTTAATTTCATGGTTCACCCATTTCCAATACTAAAATTTTCTCATAAATATTTGACAATTACTTGTGACCTTTCGAAAATTGTAGAAGATTAAATTTACTGCGAAATATCCATTTAGAACAAATTTTCTCGTTTAAATGTATTGATTGGATTACGGAAACATTTCGGCCGATTTGCAGAACATATTTCTCTGCAGAGTAGAATGTGATTTAATTAAATAATTTTCGACTTTTACATAATTCCACTACACACACACATATATATATATATATATATATATATTATATATATATATATATATATATATATATACATACATATATATATATTTTTTTTATTTATTTATTTTTTTATTTTCCTGCCAGGATTCAAACATTAATAGTATAATTTGTTTGTGACCGTTGGTATAATTATCGTAATAAGTTAAACATTAGTAGTTAAATAGCTGTCATTATTTTGTAATTAGATAATTTTGTATTGCCAGGTTTTTTTTTCCGGAGAAGTGGATTGGGGACAGATGTGACATGTTTTGTGGGTACGGTTGACACAAAAAAAAATATTTTCTTGCTTTTAGATGCCCGGAACACTTGAGAAAGACCAAATGTTAATTCTTACAAAAACGTTATTTTTTTTTTTTTTATAGAAAAAATGTTCAGCTCTATGATTCACTGAATTCGGTATAGCGTTTATTAACATTTTTATTTTTTTTATTTTTGCAATATTACTGTAATCTATAAATAGGAATTTTTATTTAGCTTCTCTTACTTATTTCAATATAAATACTGTTTTAATAACCATAGGCTCACAGGAGAAGTTGCGATAGACATAATATTGGATATTTAAAAATAAATTTATATAAATAGTTAGAAAGTTGCAGAATTTTTTTAATGTGTTTTATATTTATTAAAAAAATCTAAACAAAACAATTTTATATATTACAATTTCTATACATTAAACATGATAGGAAGCGGGTAGTCTCCACAGTAGAGCTATTGGGTTGGCAAAAAAGTCCTTTCAGTCTTTTTGTATATTTTTGTTCCACTATGATACACTTCTTATCTGATACATTAATCTCTGAGGTGGATAGTTTATCTTGTTTGTACAATTTCAACAACTATATCTGTTAACTTTTGTTAAAACTAGATTAGTATTGTGTTTGCTATTGCGTTGTGAATATGGAAGAAAATATCATTCATTGTCGCCATATTTTGTTGTATTATTTTAAAAATTTATTATTTTAAATTATTTATTATTTAAATTTATGCGTGCTGCAGGAGCACAGACAAATTTGCAATGGTTATGGGGATGATGCCGTAACCCAACGCACCTGTAAAAATTGGTTTGCCAAATTTTATTTAGGAAATTTTGACATGAATGAATTGGTCGCTCAACGGTCTGGTCGCCCACATGAAATTGAAACGAGCAATATTAAGGCATTGTTGATCAAAATCTCACCCAATCAGGGCGAAAGATCGCCATGTCCCTAAATATGTCGCACATAAGCCTAGAAAACCATTTCCTCAAGCACGGCCAGGCTTTATGTCTTGGTCTCTCGCATCATGTTTTTTCGAAAATCACAAAAAATGTTATACCTTCAATACGATTTTGACTATCTACAAGAAATCTAGTAGGATTTTAGAGTCAGATAAACTACACAAAATGACATCAACAGGACCTCCGGAAACAAACTACCAATGGTGATAAAAAATAAAAACGTACATAGATTTTTTGTTTATTAATATAATTAATAAGAAAATAAAATAATGCAAGGTATCGAAAGATAAAAAAATCAAATGTTACTTTATCGATACATATAATCGACCAAGAAAACTAAAATTAATTTAAATCTTCATTTTTGTTTGGAACCAATATTTTCACAAATTTCAGTAAGCTGTATCTTTGTTAAAAATACTCCGATTTCGATGATTTTTGTTTTCATTTTGTAGGGGATTTAGTAATCTTTTATACAATCATGGGCATAACGGGAAAAGTGTGTAATTTTTTAGTTATTCGCAAATAAAGTTTGTTTTCTTTCATAACTTGTTTGCCTGTTTTTTCGGGGGGATTGGAATATTTTGCACGGCTGAAGGAGAAGGAAACCTTCGAAATTGGTGACTCAATCTTGAGATTTGGTGAAAAATTAAGCATGATATGGCATGCCGATCAAAAACACCATCGATAAATAATATAAACTCCTCCTCTCTCGATCATAGAGACCTCAAGTCGACGAAATGAGACATGTATTCAATGACAGTACTACAATTAATGTAAGGTTGTGTGGATGCGAACCCTATGCCTTGCGTTATCTCGAAAATAGTACGTTTTGGGCTTAAAAACGCAGGATCCGATAGTTCCGGAGGAACTATCCGGGTCTTGCTGTACGCATCAAAATCTTCAAGATCCAATTTGTCCCGTATCGATCTACAGACCTACCACCGTTCCAGTATTGAAGCCTAGCAAAATGTTTGTATCGACTTTATTTATTTTAGAAAGAAAAACAAAAGTGGAGAATACGATTCGCTAACCCCCGTGAAATTCTGAATCCAACGGTACCCCATTCATGGTATTTGAGCATGACAGGAGCTTATATTTGGTACAAAACCGATTTCGAGCCTTACTGGGTTTATTTATCCGCCTATGATAACAACCACCTCTGGTGAGGGATCGGTTGTGACTGTTTTTTTCTTATTTTCTCCTATTAATTAATAATTTTACTTACGGACAAAGTTTTAATATTTATATGTAGTCAAACGTATACTTTACTATAAAAACAAATTTTCTTCTAGCTAATTAGTATACTAACAAAATAATTGGAAATTAAATGAAAACTGTTACAACCGTACTCATCTACGCTATACTAAAGGTGATATTAATTAAATATTTAAGGAATAAAAAAAAATGTCTTAAAGCAACTGTCTCGTTATTCAAATGACAAAGCACGTATTTAACATCTTTAGATAGGTTTTACATGATTCAGGGCTCAACTTACTACATGTTAATTATAATTGACATCGTAATAAATTACTTCCCATGACCTTTTGTCTAGCATTGTTTGCAAAATGACCCCCAACTGATACGGAACGAATACATAAACTGTATCGCGAATACATTGGATCAATATATTCTATCATACGCAATGGCGATACATTCTATCAGTCACATGACAATTTACTACTCGGGAAGTTATCGGTCGTAAATCTCGAATCGTTAGTACAAGGGCTGATATGTGATATTTCGACCTCTCTTTTAAGCGACCATTCAGTATATTTACGAGGGAGCGGTGTCGTCAAAATATTTTTTATTATGGTAATATAAAAAAGTTGTATCAGCTGTAAATATTATTAAATAGTTCATAATATCCGATATATTAAATAATATACGATTATAAAATAGTAATAACTAGAGGAAATGTGTTTAGTCGGTCTTTTTGTCGGTAATAAATGTTATGAAACGCTGCAAAATAAAAGAACCTGGAGCCTAAGGAATCAGTGCCTTACCCACTGAAAAACCCTGCTTATGTATATATATATATATATATTTACAACATTTCTTCAATCGACCTTCTTAATTATTTAAATTGGGAATTAGGTCGCTTAACAAATATTCAATAAAATATAAAATGTTCATTGACCCTGTTGTTTATTCCACGTTTCGAACCCGGTTTTTATATAGTTAACAATGGGATCCTCTTCAATGTTTAAAATAGAGCCTCGATACCTAAGGCCAGGGATACACCGACAGCCTGTCACATAGGGACACAACGTCCACTAGCACAGATATTAGGCTATTCTTTAATTATTAATTAAATTAACACTTATTAGTTTTGTTCCTTAAATTAGTTTTTGTTTTACTGAAGAAAAGTATTGGTCTCGTTAACTCCGAACAAACAAAAAGTTCAATTATTCCTATGGATGTTTGTTCCATCCATTTTACGTGAGAAAACATAAGTATATATAGCTACTTTTAGTAAAAAATGTGATGAATACAAATTCTCAATTTTATTCTTTATTTGAACTTTTTAAGTATGTAAGTGATATAAGTAACCTGCTACAATAGAAAATATTAAATGGCAATAAAATATGAAATTATACTAATAAATCATTAAGTAATTATTAGTTTTTATGCTCTCCTGTAAAACACTCAATTTTTACATACTACCTTTTGCCCTAACATACTGTAATATATATTTAGTATGCCCTGGAATTTTTTGTTTTAATCACGAACTATGAAATATGTAATCTACAAATGCGAAGCTCTTTCGCATTTTAGTCTTCGCTGATGAACAAATCACGTGGATATCAAACAGGTATATTCGTATATCAAACAGGAATTACTGAATTTCCGAAAACGGCTTCTCCCAGAGATTTTATTCTCATACGAAAAAAATTAGATCTTGTAATAAAAATGAAGAGAAGAATAGTTGGGGTGGTCAGTATAAAAGATGGCAAAAATAAATGATAATATTTATTTTTACATATGCCGACGTTTCGACCTGAAGTTCAGGTCTCCCTTGCAACGACTTTTATTCTCCCTGCAACACTTAAGGAGACAGGTAGTACTTCTTTTATTTCTTTCTTATTTCAGCTTTCTCAATTTCTTCCCTCCTTTCTTTCATTCCTTTTCTCTGTTTTTAACTCTTTATTATATTATACATTGTCTGTACATCTTGATAGACTTTACAATATCTCAATTTTCTAACTACTCCATTCTCAGTGTCTTAATTTTACTATTTATTTTCATTTCTTATATAACTTCATATTTCTTTTTTATGTTTTACATTTTATTCTAAGATTCCCATTGTAACCCTTACGTCACCCTTTTTGATTATGCCTACTTCATCATTCCACACTTTGTAACGGTTATTATTATTTATCTCTTAGTTCTTAGTCATTATTCTAACAATTTCATTTTACTTTATATTTATTTATTTTATATATATATATATATATATATATATATATATATATATATATTTTTTTTTTTTTTTTTTTTTTTTTTTTTTTTTTATTTTTTACCATCACTACTTATGTTTCTCATACCTTGTTGTCTGGTTATTTTCTTAGCCCTGATGAAGGCCTGAACTTCAGGTCGAAACGTCGGCATATGTAAAAATAAATATTATCATTTATTTTTGCCTTCTTTTTTGACTGACCACCCCAACTATTCTTCTCTTCATTATCCACGACAGTCAACCCTTTACCAATTATTTTGTAATAAAAATATTTGGTATTATATTTAAACGATGAGGAAGCTATAATAACATTACTTGGCATACATATTTTACTTTTTTCTATTTTTTATTTAATCGGTTCTAGATAGATCAAGAGATTTTTGAGCCATGAACAATCTGATATTACGAGACCCTCTTGGTCGGGAGCGTAACATGAAATAAGTAGAAGATTTTAAAGAAATATGGTTGCTTTTATGCCTTCTAAATACTTTATATTTATTTTCAAAACTCAAAATTATATATATATATATATATATATATATATATATATATATATATATATATATATATATATATATATATATATATGTATATATATATTTATATTGAAAGAACGTAGCAAACTTCCTATACAAACTTGATAGGATTGAGGCCAACAGCACTGCTACCGCCTGTGGGCAAACTGAAGACAACGCTTACATGATGTTATGCATATTCCACCATTCCTGGAACATTGATGTTAATCCAGAATTGAGATAACCTGGCAGGCCAGCAATAAAATTAAGAGCTTTCCTTGCTTTATAGTAAACATATAATAATTAACCCTAGCGGAGGAGGAGGGGGAGGCTAAAAGACTGGAAGAGAGAAGAAGCAAAGAAGATGAAAACACAGAAGCAAGTAATTACAGCAAGAATTTATCCGCAACCCATCTAAATTTGAATAGAGAATTAAATCCTGCATTGAAATAACGCAACAAATTTGACCTTACAATTTACTTATAGCCAATTAGTTCCTTTAATCATACGTCCATAGTCATAAAATATGTACTAGGTACTAAAGCATAATTATTATGTCAATATCCCGGACAGGAATAGGAGGGATTGGCATAATAAATAGAAAACAAAAAAAATTCGCTGGGTTATATCCGGCCCGGAGGACCAAATGATTCTTTTCAGTTTTACTGGAATTTAATAACCTTATTTTTTATTATTATTATTATTTTATGTATATAATAGTCTGTCTCTTTGCCGATAATTATAGTGATAAATGAACACATTGACACCAATTATAACCTTATTAAAAACATGTTTTTCGGACTAAGAGTTTTAACGTAAAGATCCACTCAAAATGACTAATCGGAAATTTGATCCGATCGCAAAGCTTTCTTTTCCTAGTAGTGGTAGGGAAGTAATAAAATAACACGTGTGTAGAAAATTAAATACGCTGCGTCATCGATAATACTGATTCGATTCAGATAAATTTTTTAAATGTTTTTTTTTTTATATGTAGCCCCAAAATATTTTTCTTATTTTATAATTTTTTTTTCCTAAATAATCTGGGAAATTTACTACGTGTACGAAAATTGAAACTTGAAAGTAGAAAATAATAGGAAAGTTTCATGGAAATCGTTTTTGTGCTAGTCAAGAGAAAATATGATTTTCTTTTATCACCTAAGCACTCAGATCGTTTCACAAGCATCGGTCCTCAAAACACTACAAAAAAAAAAAAAATAAAATAAAACAAAGATTTCGGTCTAATCGTTTCCTAGATAATCTTGGTACTGTCTGTAATGCTTGGAAATGTGTTTTTCGGATTCTGTGGGTTATAAAACGTAAATCCGTTGAAAACAGCACATTGAGAATTATTGACGATCGCGATACTTTTCTTACCTATTAAAGGTCGAAAGTAGTAAAAAAAAAAATAAGATAACATAATAACACACAAAAAAAGATAATACAGGAAGTAACTCAATGTAATAAGTCTCTTATCCAGCGCCTCAGCAATCTTCTGGGCGGATCATATGGATTTGTGGCAGTAGATAGAGCTTGAGTAAGTAGATTGGGATTTACAGTCAGTCTGTGACAGTTGCCGTGATGAAAGGAGTGTTAAGGTCAGTGCGTAACGTGAGATTTGAAACATAAAAGAGTGCGTCTACCATTTTCCGAAGGACTTTTGACTGGAATGACTGGATGATTTTTATATTTGATGTCTTCGCTGTTATCCATAGTTCGATTTCATATGTACAAAATGGTCTAATGAGGACTTTGTAAATAGTTAATTTATTAGTCACAGATAATTTAGAACGTCTGTCAAGTAGCCTAGAAAGAAGTCCGTATCGTTAATTAAGTTCTTTTCTTTTTTGCTTTATGTGGTATGTCCATGTCAGTCGATTGTCCAAGTGGAGCCAACACACTGGAGGAAAAGAGTCATGTTTAAGTATAAATGAAACAAATTAGCTCTTAGACTCGTTTAGTTTTATCCTCTACCTTTTAGCCCAATAAGGTATATCGTCCAGGTGTTCTTGAAGTACCTGAGAAGCCTTAGGTGCATCCTTGTTAGATGTTAATACTGCCGAGTCATCAGCAAATGTAGCCAACAGAGTTTCTTAATGTTGTGGAATGTCTGAATAGTAAATGTTGAAAAGCGTTGGACCCAAGACACTGCCTTGAGGTACTCCAGCTTTTATTTGTTTTAAGGCAGAAAACTCAGTCCCCATTTTCACACGGTAAAATCTATCTTTTATATATGACAGTAAAATTAAGTAATACGTCGGAGGAATAATCGTTTTTAATTTATGTATAAACCATCGTGCCATATTCTATCAAAAGCCCAACTATTCTATTCTACCAAGAAAAACGTCGAGACAGTACAATTTTGATTCTAGCGAGAAAGATATGTAATCTACAAGGCGGTAACATTACTGAATAATCGAATGATGTCTGTTTGAGCCCGTACTGGAAATTTGGAATGACATCAAATAGACGAAGTGAATTTAAACGCCAAAAAATAATTTTTTCGAATACTTTAGATAGAGACTAATTTCGAATACTAATTGGGCGGTAAGAATTGGGAGGCTTATTGGATTTGTAAATCATAGTTATGATTGAATATTTCCATAAAATCGGAACATTTGTCGTTCTATGCCTGGAATTGAATATGTTTTTTTAAGAATAAAATAGCCTGTTTTGGTAAATTCTTTAGAACATAGTTATGAGATCGAACCCTGGAGATTTTCGAAAAGTAAAATATATATATATATATATATATATATATGTTAGGTAAGGTTAAATTTTAGACGTATGTTAGGATACGAAACAAGACAATACATATATTGTATTGATCCTAAGAGAGACGAAGGTTGTAGAGGAAACCAGGACGATTCAATTACAGCTGTGCTCGGAGAGTCGAGGTGTTTGTCATTCGCAGGTGATAGTTCGGGCAATTAGCAGACTGTGCGCCAGGCTTAACCTCACAACTTGGGCAGCCATCTTTGAACAAGTCCTCTCTCTCGTCTTGCTGCTAACTTTTCTTCTTCATCAGTAAGTAATTGAGTTAGTGTTAGGCCGTTCCAGACTTCTTTTATTAGTTGAAAAAAAAAAGTATAATGGCCGCTTTCTTCTCAAAAAGTTCTTAAGATGCATAGATTCTATGGGTCCCATAGGCGCAGACTTAGAGGAGGGGCCATAATGTTATTTCCTCCACCCTTCTCAATAAATCAAAGAAAAAATAATCAAAATCATTAACAATTAAGATAATTTGATAAAAATGAATGCGAGTTCACGTGCTGGTGCCCGTAGGGGCTTTTAACTCTGGCATTAATACACCACATTTTCCCCCTTGTCCGGGAAGATCCCGCATAGCCTTACAAACAAAGGGGAAGAAAGATAAAAATAAAATTTATAAATTAAAATCAATCAAGGAAATAGGAAACGTCGTTTAAATGGCTAAGCTAAGTCATAAAACTAGGATGTAAGTATTTAACCATGTCTTATGTTTCTATCATTGAAAATTTATAAATATAGCAATATATCCTGTTGATTTCTGGAATTCCCTTCCTATCAAAATTCGGCATTCTCCATCCCTATCTACATTTAAAACCCTCCTATTCCAATTTCTATTTCAAAAACATTCAGATACCCCCCGCTAACCTTTCATGTAAATTTACATATTATTCAAAATGATTTACATAACTGATTACATATAATTCATCATTCAAATACTTACAATCAGATTCGTCTTCTTTTTCTTTTTTTTCTGCAGAAACACAGAGTTTATTGCTTAAGAGAATGTAATGTATTTTTTAGTTATTTTTTTTAAAAGTGTATACTTATGTTTTTTACCACTGTACAAAGTTTAAGTGTCTTGGCATGGTTTCAAGTGTTTTGTATATAGATTTTTTTTATTTTGTACATAATATGTTGCTCTAAGATAGAAGACTTATAAATAAATTAAATGCGTAATTACCCTTTTCGTTTTTGAGCTTGACTGATAACATACTTATGCACACACCCAGATCTTTTTGCGGGACTTGGTTATTTGGAATCAGGGGGCATGTAATTACGTTGAAAATTCAGAATCGAAAATTTTCACGATCACAATACTTGCTTTACTATATATTGCAGATAGAGGTAAGTGAAAAAATGTAAATCTATAATAGGCCTGTACTGTTATTTTTTCAAACGATCACAGAAAACTATTGCCTAGAGAGGCCAAATGCTGAAGACTAATGACGGAAGTCAAATAAGTCAAGGGGCGTTAAAAAACAGATAATCGTAAAAATGTTTTTTACATAATATAAACTATAATATTTTTTGGTTATCTTCCCCAACCAAAATGAAAAGTCTGCGACTATAATAGGATCTCTAATTTTTCTATTCGTTATGTTCTAGTTACAATTTTAAATTTTCGATGAGAAGACTGTGTTGCTATCTATGCATTATCGATACTTGATATCTGCAACTGGAAGGTAGCACCACAAAACAGAGACTGGCGGTCAATGCTGGAGCAGTCCAAGACTGAGCGTGTGGGTGGGTCGTAAGCCGTATAATGGTAATATATATATATATTTTTTTTTTTGTTCAATATCTTTGACTGACCTTTGACAAAAGAATGGCATGGGGCTCACATTTCAAAAACAAAACAAAAACTCTCAACAAAAGTCTACCACTATTGTACTCACTCCTTGCAAGAAATTCGAAATTAAAACTTAGACAGAAATTGAATACTTCACAGATATATGGGACAGCCAAAAAGACTCACATACGTAAATTACAGACTTTTCAATCTAAAACTTTCAGGACTATCACCAAAGCTCCCTGGTACTTCAGTAACTTTACTCTACATAAAGACTTACAGATGCCAACAGTTAACGACCACATACGAACATACTACAAAAGATTTCATAATAACTTACACGGAGATACCAATTCATTGATTCGAGGCATGGCCACAGATAACATGACTCGAAGGAGGCTTAAAAGAAACTGGATGAGGGATCTCATTCACTAACTGTAAATATTACACTCAAGACAGGAAGGAAGCCGACTCAAGACCAATTAATCTTCTACATATTAACATCACACTCGCTGATTGTCGGAACTTCTGACAGGTGTGAGTTGATAAATTGAGTTTAAAAAAAAATTCAAATTAGAAATAAATCTGCATTCTGAGAATCCTAAATTTAAAAATAAAATACCCCAGTTGGAATTCCCACCTTTAGTAGTTCGTTAACTATCTTTTATATCAATGTAAAATTGTTAATTATTTCGAATTAAAAAAAAATTAAAGGTACTTTAGAGGAAGCCAATATTGAAAATTAACCATTTAAGCCCTGATAGAGAAAACCAATGAGAATAAAACCTACATTATATTAAATACTACTATATAATACACTGAGATACTGGGTTTAAGCAAAAGCTTTACAGCCGTTGAGTAAATCGTAAAAATGTGTTAAATCGATTTTATACTATGCCAAATCTGGTGAGCTGGTTTTGACGAAAATGTTGCTCTAAGATAGAAGACTTATAAATAAATTAAATGCGTAATTACCCTTTTCGTTTTTGAGCTTGACTGATAACATACTTATGCACACACCCAGATCTTTTTGCGGGACTTGGTTATTTGGAATCAGGGGGCATGTAATTACGTTGAAAATTCAGAATCGAAAATTTTCACGATCACAATACTTGCTTTACTATATATTGCAGATAGAGGTAAGTGAAAAAATGTAAATCTATAATAGGCCTGTACTGTTATTTTTTCAACAGTTATGCTAGGAGATTATTTGACCACGAGCTCGATCTCACATTAGAATCGCAAGATTTTACTTTTTAATTAATAAATTTATTCTGAATACCAACTTTATAGGAGTAGGGATTCGATGTGTGGGTCACATCGATGATTTTACCGATTATAGCTTCGATCCACAGGTGATGTAACAGAAAAAATAATTACTTGCTACAGCCAGATTAGAAATCGAGAACTGAAACGTATAAGCACATTGTCTTACTCACTATCGCTACCTCACTCCCGTGTATTTATAATCAACTACCTACCCAGAGTTTAGAGGATTTCTTCATAAAAAAATTCAGAAATTGAGTAAAAATTCTAGCTCCTACGAAAATTGATTTTAAAAAGTTACAAATGAACTTATGTTCCAGAGACGTATGTTGCTACAAGGAAAATCCGGAGCATTATTTCTCACTTCCTGCTTCACCGCTGTTTGTGAGGGAAGGATTGAAGTTGTAAACCAACTCCGGAGTAGTCTTCTTTGTACTTTTAGTTTGAGATATGCCTGCTTCAAGGCTCATTATTTCAATCTCAGGAAATTTCTAAAGGCCTCTAAGGCAATATGAGTGTGTGGGAGGGGCGTATTAAAGTTGGACTTTCGTATCAGTTCTTACTCCGAGTTGTCGGCAACTTTCTCCTGGCAACATCAGCAGCCTAGTCAGCTTTCATATCTTAGCTAAAGCCGGCACCTCCTCGGGACAGCTCGTATTTCCTTGCTAAAATGTTTTCCTCTGCCTAATTCTGTAATATTATGTGTATTTAAATTTCATCAAGACGTCAAAATTAAGAAAAACAAAATAAAAAAAACATGTAACACTTCAACCCATGCAGAATCTAAAAACCATCGCATGATTCAGCACTCAGAAGCAGTGTTGGAGTTCGTTTTGAATGTCCCTTTATTTGTACGAAGTTAAAGATATTGTACAAGGTTAAACCTATTCCCTCATACAAATTATTTCTTAAGTATTGCAAAATAAGAAATAAATAAAGTCTGGAATTGTTTAACAACTATTTAAACTATGTTCTTATTTATTTGTATTTCTTATAATTAATATATTGCTTTATAGACTATATTCTAACTTTTTTAGAATGTAATTATTTAGTCCGTGGTACAGAAACCTTTTAATTGAATAATTATATCCGTCTGAAACTTCATAAATAGTTTCAGCTCTTCGTAACCTACAACTATTTTACTTACGAAAACTCTTGGAATTGGGGCGTTTTCAATGTGGAGGAGGACAAAATTTGTCTATTTAATTAGGTACTAAAAACTCTTATATACCCATTTTCTGTCTACTTGAATCGTAAGATAATTTGATCACAAAATCGAAAAAAAATTGCGGCATCCAAAAATAGTGAGCCGTTTGGTGTGACCAACACCCCCAAATATTCAAAATAATGAGGCTATATAGAACAAACGGTCCAATATTTTTGTAGGCCACATATATATAATATACATATAAAACAGTTTATATATATATATATATATATATATATATATATATATATATATATATATATCAAAATTAATCATCCCAACTATAATATCAACTAGTAGCTCAGTAACAATGAAACTGGAACATGTGAAATGAAAATGGTACATGTGAGCTGATACATAATATGGTAATTCAATATTATATTACTGTTTTAATGTCGATAAATTTTGTAATAATAAATTAATATAATAGTTGAAAATAGATATGACTATTACGAGAAGACGCATGTATTTTATTTAAGAAGTGTAATGGACAAGTACATGAGAGGTAATTATAAAATTTTATATTTCAAAATATTCCAACGATTATTTAAAGAATTACGCATGAAAAGTTAAAAAATTATATTAGAAATAACTGTAAATTGAAAAATTGCTGTTAGACTTGAAAATGGCTTGAAGTGCCGAAACAACGTAGTAGGATTTGGAAGTGAAAACATCGGTGTAATGTTGGCTTATATAAAAAAAAAAATATTATACAACACCGAAATAAAATAAAATAATATTATATAATATATATATTTAAATAGCTCTAGGTGTGAAAAAAATGTTATTGTCATTTTTCAAAAATCATTTTATATTAAATTATTTCCGTTACAGATTACCTATTTTCGAACTTAGATCAAATAATAATACCCGGGCATTAAAACACTATTTGACTCCTGCAATTTTGACTTTTATTTCAGCTTTGCGTGTTTAAATTATTTTGTACTTTTGGGATGTTGTACTTTATTTCGGGATGCCACTGTTATCATCAATAATTATCCAAAATATACAATAAAACTTAATTATAAAAATTAGTGAAATAAATTTGGTCCATGATTAATTAATTAGATTTATTTTCTCAAATGCTGGTTTGTGTTTATCTTGCTTAATAAAGAATATATACAAATTATATTTACAAGAATTACAAATTATAGTTACAAGAATCAATGAATTCAATAATTAACTGTGAAGGCATAATTTCAGATGGACTGTTTTGAGAGTTTATATTGCCATAACATATTCTAACATTAGGATTGGGAATAAAGCTTATCTATTGCATTTGACGTGGTGTAGTTGGTAGAATCCATCACTACATCTGCTGACCTGAGGTCATCTTTTCATGGTTCAAAGCTCTGCCAGGATCATCATGGTCTATGTAGGGCCAAGGCTTCAGTCCCCAATCCAGAAAAAAACGTAAGGCCCATCCTCAAGGCCGGATCTCCAATAAGACCTCTCCTCTAGGCCAGGCAGCGACATAAGACCTATTTCTTTCTTCTCAGTAGATTTTATAGAAATATTCAGGATGGGGGAAGAATGGTTCTCATTGGTTGAATTTTAGTAGCATAAGGGATGACCACGCCTCCAGGATGTACGGCCGTTTCCCACTTAAGACCGGTGTTTTATTGGTGTTTTATTGCCCCTAGTGGGTCGCCACTCTCCCTCAGGTAACCGGACATGTGTTAGCAATTATTATTTAGAATATATTTCTTCATTTGAAATAATTAAATATATTCCACATGTGGTCCTTACAATACGTAACATTCCTTTGTTTTTATTTTCATAGATTTTCGTTCATTCTCTTTTTTTTAATCTATATTTTACAAGATATTTTCATATGTTTAAACAATTTTATTTATTTTTGTTTTATTCTGTATATATTTTAAAAGTAGTTTTTTGCCAGATTTGGTTTATATTTATTTATATGGTGTTTAATCTATTTTAAAAGTATCAACTAATGCCGAGATTATCAATTACCTTTGCACTTACATTAATTAACTAACTTTTTAACTTTTAAACACAATTTCACTAAATTAAAGAGATGCGTTACGCTACATCATGTTCTTCAGATGTTTGACAAGCATGCGCGATTAACCATGTATTTTTTACTCTGTTGGCCAGCGTTCGCTCTTGGCGAATTTCATTTATCACTCAAGTCCCGTAATTAGATTGGGCAGTGTATTAGCGGATGATGGATTGCTTTCTGATGAGGCGGGATTTGATTATCTGATTCCATTTGCGGTCCCAACTCCAACGACAAATTAACTGAGGTAATTAATTACGTTAATTAATATATCTTCAAATAATAAAAAAAAAGGACACTGGATAAAATGATTTTTATATATTACTTCTCAAAGGAGTATTTTTGTCGCCATTACTTCATCAATTCTTCATCAAATTAAATGATTGAGCCCTCATTTTAAAGGCCTTATTTTCCTTCAGGCCACATCCCTCGAAATTTAAGGGAGTTTATCTGCGAATAACTCATCAATAAATAATAATTTTACTGAAAAAAAATCCTGCAAACATTTCTAATTAACAATTTGTTAAAAATAAAATAAAAAGATGAATCATATATAAAGATAATTAAAATAATTAGGTACTTGTTAAATAGCCGGTCGGGTCGAAACCTCTCTTGTTATCAAGAGTCTAATCTTATATCACATAACCTCCCTTCTTATCTCGTCTAACCTAAGTTATTCCATTGTTTATTGTTTCTTTTTTGTTCCTCGTGCAAACTGTGAGTTAGTGTTGTTTTCGCAAAATTATGGATGTTGTTACATTGTTCGAATTGCCGTCTTCAGAAAAAGAGACTATCAAATATTTTCAAGACGCCGGGATAATATGAAGTTAGACCGCAAGACGAAATGAAGATGCTTTCGTACTTGTAACGAAATGTTTCTATAAAGAATGGAACCTCGTCAGAGGTATCGAGGGTACGGGGGCGGGGTGGCCGAAATGGGCTAAAGCGTGTGCACAGCACCGCGAGTTGCCTGGCAACCGGATTATAGATTTGAGAAGATTTAAAAAGTACGAGTTCACGTCCCGGTGTCGGAGGGGATTTTAAAATTCCCCGCCCTCACCTCCCCCGGCTCGAGAAAATCCCGTATAGCCTAAAAGGCGAGGTAGGGAAGAACAAAAAAAAAAAAAAAAAAAAAAGAGATCGAGGATTTCTTTTTTAACGGCTTTAAAATTAATTTATGGGTGGTTACATAATTTAACTATTTCCTATAATTAATTATTTCCCGTAATTAACTGTTCTCTTTATTAATTTTCCATTAATTAAGTGCCTTATCAGAATTATTACTGTTAAGGTTATAAACATTGGAAGATAGCAGTCGGACCCGATCGGCTATTTAACAAGTATTATATCTGAGGTAGTCTAAAGGAATGAATATGCTAAAATTGTGTTTTTTAAAAATAATAATAATAATATAAAAAAATAGACCGTTTTTCAACCAAATATTTGTATTATTATTTGTTTGATATAAAATACAATTAACACTCTTAAACTTAAATATATAGTCCATTGATTTCTACCGTCATCTGCTAACTGCTTACTCGATCCCATGCTGATACCATTCTTTGTTATGGCTGTCAAAGAACTCTTCGACCGCAATTTCAACTTCCGAAATTATCAACTTTTTTCCTTTGAAGAAAATAGGCCATGGATCTAAATAAGTTGTAATCCGATGGTGCGAGGTCTGGACTATATGGTGGATGAGGCAGCAGTATTTCAGGAGAGGATTTTTCAATAAATAATCATAAATTTCTTATCTCTTAGCTGATTGCTGAGGAGTAAGTTCGTGAGGGACCAGTCTACTGCTCTTTTTCACCTTCCCCACGGAGAATAGATGGCGACTAACAGTATCTTTCGACAAACCACACTTAATGGCAAGTTCACGAGTACTTGTGGACGGATTCGACTTGACAGTTTCATGCAGAACCTCATCAATATTCATTAAATAAGGCCTGGAGCCTTCCTTCCTTTCCAATGTCTTATCTCCACAGATATTTTTTTCAAACCAACGCCGCGCAGTGCGCTGGTCAAGTAACCCTTCTCCAACATATTTAATAATTTCACGAATTGCTTCAGCGACTATGATTTTTTTTTTTTCATTAATGCTTTAAAATTACATAGGACATTGTCATGTTTCTTCTTTGAAACAAATATCTAAACTGAGTTTTTTTTTTTTTTTTTTTTTTTTTTAATAACTCGAATAATATTAAGCAAGCTTAGAGAATGCTCTAAAGGGATAATTAAGTATTGGTAAGTATTAAATAGGATTAAAATATTTATAGTCCTTTGAAATCTTGAATTTGATAGAACGGTAAATTTTTTTTATACTATATTATAATAGGTAGGTATAGCCACATTTATAATTCAGAGGTAAATAACAATAATAAAAATAATGTGATCAAATAATTTTGGAATAAAAAGTAATATTGATTTCTTATAACTGTATTTAGTTACTAATAATATCATTTATTTGTGAAATTGTTACTTAACCCTACAGTTAAGCATCTTAGGCATTAGTCAAATAAAATTTTTTTTTTTTCGTTGTGCGAGCTTTTTTTTTTTTTTTTTTTTTTTTTTTTTTTTTTTTTTTTATTTTATTTATTTTTTTTTTTTTCTTCCCTACCTCGCCTTTTAGGCTATACGGGATTTTCCTGGGCCGGGGGATGAGAGCGGGGAATTTAAAATCCCCTCCGGCACCGGGACGCGAACTCGTACTTTTTATATCATCTCAAATCTCTGTTATCGGGTTGCCAGGCAACTAGCGGTATTGTGCACACGCTTTAGCCTATTCGGCCACCCCGCCCCCCTCGTTGTGCGAGTTTGTCGACCAAATGTATTTTGGGAACAAATGGGTTGAAACATTTAATAATCAATCTAAAAGAGGCATGAGTACTTAACCTTCACCCCTTCACAATAACTTATTGAATCGATAGTGCCGATAACTGCCGCTCGATATCTAAGCTATCATTATTCAGAGCTACAAAATTATGAAACCTAAAGTAAAAAAAAAAAAAAAAAAAAAAACCGACTAAGACAAGTGAAACGCAAGAATGAGGGAATAAGCAATAAATATTAAAACGAAAAAACATTCAAGGTAAACAGATGACAGTAAGTACATTTTTATTATTTATTATGTCTATGTCACATTATTTTTATTATTGTTACTTGTCTGTGATTTATAAATTTGGCTATATGTACCTATTATATTATTAATAATAATAGACGGCTTAGCGAACCCGAAGGTTCGATGCCGACGCCACCAATCTCTTATTACACATCTCCACTGTTCGCCGTTCAAACTCAGTTTCTTCAGATCGGCTTTAACGCAATCTTCCCACCTTCGCTTTCGGATGTTTACCGATGTTATCGGATGTTTATCGATAAAGCAAATGTCAACTTTTTAGGCATTGTTTCGTTACTAAGCCCAACTATTTTACAAGACCATTTGACTCTTCGCGATGTAATCACCTCAATTATATTAACAGGATACAGTTCACGCAAGTCGGCGTTGTGCAACCTTCTGAACTCTCCGTTCAACTCATCTTTCTTCGATTCGAATATTTTACGCAATACTTTATTTTCAAAAATCTCAAGGTCTAGATCTATCTTGCTCATCTCTTAATGTAAACGGCCATGTTTCGCATCCATAAAAAACTGTCAGTAGGCTAATGGTTTTATAGATTCTAGTCTTTAAATTCCGCGACAAGATGCGCTAGCTAAGTAGTTTTGCCACAGAAAAATAACAAGCATTTCCCGCCTTCAGCCTAACCTTAATCTCCTATTCAATTTCGTTTTTTTTTTTTAGTTATCGTAAAACCTAGATACTTAAACTTCTCTACGTGTGCAAACACCTTCTATATTAATATCCCCAGCGATATCACCATTTTTACAGCTAACCATATATTTTGTCTTATTCGCGTTTATTTCGAGCCCTGGTTCTTTGCCGGCTACCATTAAACTTAATCATTCGCGTTTTACGTTTCAGACATCAAGGATCAAATTCGGTTCGGTGTCTGTCTGTAGTCAAATCGATGTGGCGGGCATATCACCTACTACCGTTCATCCGATTTTCAAGAAATTTAAGGGATTGTGCTGATTGGTGCCTAAATGGTTCCAATCAGTTTTATTAAATTCCATCTAGCACTTCCACTTACGCAAGTGCAAATATATTTTTAGTGTAGTCGTGTTGCAAGTTAATTATTCATTTATATTGAACTTAAATACTTAGATAAAACTCCTCTCATTAGTAAGCCAGGAAATTCATTATTTCATTTATTATGGTAGATAGAAAGCAATGTTTAAACTCATTTATTGCTACATTTTGTTAATTTTCCATTCGTCTCAGTTACCTTATAAAATCATCAACGGGTATATTTGTAAATAATGACATTGTCAAAACAGTGTATTTTGTATTTACCTCCAGTATTTGTATTTTTAATATTTATTTTAATCCTAGTGTGTTTTTAACTTGGAATTCATTATTTCTATTTATATAAATGAGGAATTTACCTCGAATGGTATCAGGCCAAGTATCCTGGTTACTGTAGAATCTGTTACTGTTATTTGTTTTTTGTTATATTTGTCGACATTTCTAAAAGCATGATATACTAAAACATGAATAATCATTCATGACGAGGATATATGACCACAATTATGAACATAACTGACAGGACACAACTACGCTGCCTACCGGTTGAGGTCAGAGGTCACCTCTCCATCGTAATCCAAATGGGATGTTCTCATCGGCCGACATGCGCTAAGTGCTGTACCATTTATGTGACACTGTTACCGTTCGGATTTCCGCTCCTCTGGAATTCATCTACCGGTTTAGCTAGCTGGAACTGATGGAATTATGGTTGAGTTTACTAATCCACGTCCCACTCTGCCATTCATCCTACATAAGCCTTTCGGGTTTGAAATTCACCACCTTGAGTAAAAGAATCATGGGATTAATTAAATATAACCCTAACGAATCAAACTGTAGGAAAAAATTAACCCATAATTTTATTAATGGAGAAAAATATTTATTTCGACTCTACTTCTAAGGGTCTGCTATGTATTCAGCCTAGCAGGTAGTAATCTTTTAAACTTAATGCGGACTGCAGAAAACAAAGTTGGAATATCCTGACAAGAAACACATCAGGTACCTGCCGGAAACCTGCAAGGACCGATCTATACCTGGACCCTGGGGAAAGACTCAGAGTAAAAAACTAGTAACTGGTTCCTTTTAGGGTACTACCAGTTATTGTGAAGTAATCGGGTGAAGTTAGGAACCAATGAAAACCATCCTTGCCCCACCCTGAATATTTGTATAGAATCTACAGAGAAGTAAGAAAGGAGGGCATGAGTATTTTTCCTACACAGATAGGGGTCTTGGAGAAGTTTTTGGACCTGGGCATGACGAAATGACCTCGTATCAGGAAATGCAGCGATAAAATCTACTACTTACACCACTTCACATACCATAACAGCTAAGTTGTAATTCCTAATCCTAATCTTATAATATTTCATGGCAATAATCCTCAAACCAGTCCATCTGAAATCATACCTTCACAGTTAATTATTAAATTCTTTGAATCATGTATTTAGTTTCTAGTAAATATTATTTGTATATGATATGAAATAAATTAAGTTTTTTAGTAGAAGTTATTTTAATGCTGCCACATATTTATATCATGATGATCACAGGTAATGTTGGTAATTAGAAAGCATGATAAACACAAACCAGCCTTTGAAAAAAGAAATCCAATTAATTAATTCTTGACCAATCAATATATCATAGATCTACATTTATTTTACTAATTTTTTATTATTAATTTTAATAGAACATTTCTGGGTTATTACCATCAATAATTATCTGGTGATGTCCCGAATAAATTTCAACACCCCAAACCGTAGCAATTCATTGGCATATTCATTTTATTTTAAAATTTATTTGCAACTGCGTTACAACGCATCAAACTAATTTTTGGTCTCTTATTTTGTCTCCATTGTTATTGATAATTATTTATATTGTGATTTCTAGACCAAACTGTCTTTTTAATCTTCGTTCAGGCTGCCTCGGTAACAGGTAGTAAGAAAGAGACAGATGTAGCGGATTTGAGCGATAAAGAGTTGGACAGTAAAATGTTTGTGTATTATTCATGCATGAAGGATTTGCCTGTTGGTATATTTATGTGATTTAAAATAAAAGAAACCAAAAGAATCGTCTAATTCGGACGATTTGGAGCAAAGTTATGTTCTGAATGTTTTGCTGTATAGGTGATATCCTTTGTGTTGATAATTGGAAAGTTTTAAATTGACTGAAATAATCGAGATTTCTGTCTATATTTCTTAGCAAATTACTAATAATAAAAAAAAATTATAACTTCATTATGAATTAACTTTTATTCATAGTTAATTATAAACAAATTGAAAACAAACAAAAAATGTTTGAAAATATTCCTATAATTTACCTTGAGTCTCTCATTTTTTTTTTTAAAAACGCCTTATCTCAAATATTCCTTAAGAGTACCATGCTTCGGCAGTCGACGTTATATCCATTCATTCGCTCACTTCAAGCAAGTATTAAATGCTTCTTATAGCCTTTCTATGACTCATGTTTAATGAAAAATGAAATTGGTGTAAAGAAATTTTTCAGTTTAATAAAAGTCAATTTAAAAAAAAAACATGATATATACCAGTTTTTGAAATTATTTAGCCAATTTTTTTACGGGCAGCAAAATCTGTTCTGTTATCCATATTAAAAAAAAATACTTAATTACTTAATCTCGTCTACCGCTAAGCAGTGTAATGCTTCACATAAGTCCATTACATCCATAAGTCTATATCTTGTGCCCATTGTTTTCTTTTTGTACAATCTGTACCTCTTAGGTCAAATGCTTCCCTTATTCTTCCCTCCCAGGTTTTCCTGGGCCGTCCCCTAGGTCTTCTACCTCTCATCTGTGCCTCATAAGTGAGTCTTGCTATTCTGTCTTCTGGCATTCTAGAGACGTGTCCGAACCACCTTAGCTGGTGATATTCTCTTTTTTCTTTTGAATCTTGCAGATCAAGGTTGAATCGGATAGTGATAATCCTCACTCCGTCTCTCCTTGCTTTACCTTTTACCCTACTGATGTAGCGCATCTCTTGGAGTTGGGACTCATATGTTTACCCGTTAAGGTCCAAGACCTGCTCAAGTATGTCAAGAATAGTGTTGTTTTTGAAAACTGTTATCTTTGTGGTATTGGGAACTTCTTTCTTTCCTAAAAATACTTTCCTAATTGAATTTAAGCACATTCCGTCTGCCTTAATCCTTTCTCTTACATCTCCGCCGACCCAGCCGTTCTCGTTTAAGTTGGCTCCGTGTTCCATCCAGTCTAATGACACGGTCCCTGTGAATGGTCCTTCTTCCGACACACATAATTTGTGTCTTTGACACATTTTTCTTACGCTTCGGCGGAACATATACTAAAATTGGAACGATCAAAAAATAAATTAAAAAAAAAAAAAACCTTAAATTTTCAGCTAATGGAACTCCAGAAATTCGGACACCCTCGTGATCTTTACTGCAATAAACACATATAAATAGATTCCTTAACTTCTAGATGAACATCTAGTTTTAATGTTTTCCGTTTAGAGTCACCAGAATACAAATTTGAAACTACCTCCTGAAATAATTTCATTAATATGTACTGAGAAATAGCCATTTCTATCCCAATTCACATCAGTCAATTTTAACTATTTTTTTATTTCTTGTTCGAATTACCAGAGGTATCGGATTAGTATGGTTTATTTTCGTTCTGTATTAATATTTCCTTATATATGTATGTAGGTAAAAAGTAAAAAAAAAAAACAACAAAAAAAACCTGTAGGATTATAAGGGATACCTCCAGATAAACGATAAAAAATTGAGTCACAATTACTGTCTGGTATCCAGAGGGTTCACTGTACTACAAGGAACATGAACGATATACAATATAATACTTACTTCAAAAAGTTATTGAGGAGAATTTCCTGAAGGTTATAAACATTATGGAAAATCAAAACACTCTTTACTTGATTTCGGCTAAAATATTGATAACAAAATTGAATTTATTTTGGAAAAGAGCTACCTAATAACAAATGAGTAGTTCCAAAATAGAGCTATATAATTACCTGCCATCATGATAATCCTTTAAGAGTGTTATTTTCTCGAAGCTAGGTTTGGGCCTTAATCTACCCCGGACTAATTAATACTTAATATCGATGTATCTTGACTCGATTAGATCGAGATAATATTTTATACCCTAATGGATTCCTCTCATTTATAATTAATAAGGTTAACTAATTGTCTTGACCTCATCAGTTTTTGTCTGTCTTCTATATTAACATACATTTACTAACAGCTTGCCTGACCTTTCTCATATATAATATACCAAAAGAGTATATCTTTCTCAAATATTATGCTAGTATAATAATATTATAAGATACCTTAGCTGAATTAAATAATTATTTATAACTTTTTCAACAATTCACAAGTAGGATTAAATACCCAGTTTTCGACATCCTTAAGGTAAATGTAAAATGTTTTGTCCCGTTTTCAATGGCATGGTTACTTGAACAATTTCGGTTGTGTTAAGTTAGTAAACTAGTTTCCATAAATATATGTGAAAGAGTGTCTGTAATTTTTTTTTTTATATTAAAACGAAAAAAAATGTAAACATATCTTTATGCACAAGTTTTCGGCACCTAATGTTGTTACTAAATAATGTGCTTACTATTGTTGTAAAACAGCTCGGTGAGAAGGCTATAGCAGACCCTACACGGTAATTCATGAATGAACGTCACAAGAAGTTCCAAGATGGCCGCGATCGCTTTGATCATGAAGACACTTACACGTTCAATCATTACTGATCATTACTTATCGTTGCTGAACAATTTAGCTCAGTTGTAAACAAAGAAACAGCATAGATATGCTTATTTGGACATTGCCATTTATAATATTGCGCATCAAGAGAAATACGGAGATATAATAATTACTTCCTAGTGCCTAAAAATCGTTTAGACCAAAGTTAGAAAAATATAAGTCAACTACATACAAAAATCTAGGAAAAGCATTGCGAAAATAATAATTTTGTTAAGAAATATTGAAAAATTAATGGCAAATAAAATCAACAGTTAAAGATTTTTTTTCTATAAGTAAATTGTGAAGTTTCCAATTTTTTTTCTCTTCAATTTATTGTCTACTTGACTATTTAAAGAAAAAATAGTTGAAAATGGTTAATAATAATATAGAATAGGGATATAAACAACTATTTACTTAATAACGAGACCTAGGTAAACTAACCTATCTAGTAGCAGTGTCATAGGAAATCGTTTTGACAAAAGTTAGTAAAATATAAGTCTACTACTTACAAAAATTAAGGAAAGGTATTGCGAAAATAATAAATTTTTTGAGGAAAATGGGAAAAGAACTGATAAATATACACAACGATAAAGTTTTTTTTTTTCCTAAAGTAAATTGTAAATGGAAGTTTCCTCATTTCTTTTTAAATTTGTTGCCCACTTGACTATTTAAAAGAAATAGTTGAAGATGGTTTAAAATTATAAACAAGGGATATGAAGAATTATTTAACTATTTACATATAATGAAAATCAGAAATTTATAATGGTTGTGAGGCCTAGGTAATAACCTATCCAGCAGTATGGTTGGTCTCCCCAGCCCATATGTTTAGTCGGTCTCCCCTCCACTTCTCGTGAATGAACCTTTGATTTCCGGATGTTCGGAAAT
Source organism: Nezara viridula (assembly GCA_928085145.1). Taxonomy (NCBI): domain Eukaryota; kingdom Metazoa; phylum Arthropoda; class Insecta; order Hemiptera; family Pentatomidae; genus Nezara; species Nezara viridula. The sequence goes on from OV725079.1 coordinate 169,845,074, forward strand.
CCGCAGCGCACCACCATCAGTACTTCATTCACTACCTTACACGACAATTCGGAACGTCATTAGTGCAATTCCGATTGACCGTATAGGGTCCCCTTATGAGACTTGAGCCGAAAAGTCCAAGCTTAAAAGTAAAAGGCTCGAGTCGTGACTCAAACTCACTTGTTTTATACCATATGTTTGTTAATGCACTTTTCAAATTGTTTTTAATTACTTATTTAAGTAAATTGACTGATATATATATGTGTGCATACATGAGTGGCTTTGTTATTTTAGACGGTCATCTGTCGTTTTCAGAAAGAAGAGAAAAAGCAAATTTTATTTTTATAAGTTCACCCCAAACTGTTTCTGATGATTTTATTAAAAAATGTTCAAGATGAATTATAAAAAAAAAGTTATATTGAAATTGGCTTAAATCTAAGCATTGTTCTTATATATATTGTTATTATATAGCCTGATAGAAGGTTATATACGTATATATATACATATAATAGAATATATGTACGAGTAATAAATCAAACCATATTACAATTTTTTTTATCACAGTTAATATTATGGATGAGGCGGAAATAACGTATGTCAGGTTTAAACATACTCCTTCCCAGATCTGTCAGAGCTCAACAAGTTACGTACATTCATTGAAATCCATAACAATTAATATTTATTAAAAAAACAATAGCTAAGCAAATGTAATTCACATAGCCTGTTTTTTATATTTCTGCCGTGTGGTAAAAAGATAGAACGGCACTTTTATTTCAAACTAGCGGAAAAGAAGAAGTGTAGGAAGAACCTTTACTAGAGAAGATGGAAGAAAAGTAATATCGCTATTTAGCATTCATTATTAATTCACAGCAAGTAAAGTGCTAAATATATTTTCACTATGTAGGATAGTATATTTAATTTAATTGGAGCTCAAATTAAATTGATTAGTAATTAAATAATTAAGTCCATATACATTAAACTTATATTCATTGAATGTTCTGTTTTGTAGAAAATGTTAGTTAAATATTTATAAGTATAATTGTATGGAATTTAATTTGAATATAATAAAGTTTCCTGTTTGAATATTTAGAATGTTATTTTGTTTGTGTTTAATTCAATATTTTAATTGATCATCACTAATTATAAAATCATTATTAGTTTTCCTTTTACATTAATTATTACCGCTTTTTCCTCTGCCAAATTTTAATAAGGTTTAAATATCAGCTCTCTCCTCCAGAGAATGTCATACTAATAGGAAAAGAGGCAATATTAATGATTAGAGGTTATTTGATTTATGATTAATATACATAATGCAAAAGGAGAAGGTTGTAATAAGTGTCTGAAAGGAAAAAATATATATTTCCGAGACTATCAGGAGATATTTGGTTTGGGAAATGGTATAGATACAAAGGGAAGCTCCCTCACAATAAGGGGGAACAAATATAGGATTCATAAATATATATGGAGTGGGGAGAGAAATACCTGTATCGAAGGCTATGTCTGAGGCCAAGGGGCATCCGTCACTGTCCGCGCTGTTTTATTCAGGCCACCGTAACGTTCGGCTTCATTCCCCATACAATATGGTCCTATACAATACAACCCTTTCTCGCCCCAACATTCACTCTCTCCTGGTATTATTAATTGCGTGGGTTTATATCGTCCCCTCAGGTCTTCCATGGCCCTTCTGTGATAAATATATTCTCAGGGCTGATGATTGCTATGAATAATATTGTTTATATTTTTATACCCTACAGTTTTTTCTGATTGATTATCTGCATCGATATTTTTTGCAAAAGATTAATAGATCACGTTTTATAAAAGCTGCAAGCAGCAAAAATTAGAAAATTAGTTTTTTATTTATTATGAGTGGAAGACAGAGTTGAACGAAACCGACTTCTGACATCAAAAACAGCGTCAAGGGTAGAGAGTAGGTAGATAAGGACCGACCTGTACCTGGAAGGTTCAGAATAAAATCTAGTAACGGGCAAAGTAACTGGTTCCTCCTAGGGTGTTACCAGTAATTGTGAAGTAATAGGGTGAAGTTAAGAACCAATGAAAACCATCCTTGTCCCACCCTGAATATTTGTATATTTTAAGCTGAGAAGTAAGAAAAGAAGTCTTATCTTATACATGGGTCTTATGTTTTCTTCCGGCTTGGGGACTGAAGCATTGACTCTACATAGACCATGAGGATCCTGGCAGAGTTTTTGGACTTGGACATGAACTCGGAGCAGCAGATGCAGCAACGAAATATACTACCTACACCACTTCACATACCATAATAGCTAAGTTGTAATTCCCAACCATAATGTTAAAATATTTCATGGCAAAATAATTCTCAAAACAGTCCATCTGAAATCATACCCGCACAGTCATTATTAAATCATGTTTTTTATTTAGTTTATTTTATATAGTATTTGCCCATTAGGATTTCTAAAATAATTTGTATATATTCTTTATCAAACATAGAAACAAATTAAGTATTTAGTAAAAGTTATTTTAATTATGATGATTACAGGTAATGTAGGTAATTAAAAAGCATGATAAACACAAACCAGCCTTTTAATCCAATTAATTAATCATGAACCAAATATATTATAGTTCCAAATTTATTTTACTAATTTTTATAATCAATTTTTATTAAACATTTCTGTGTAATTATCATCAATAATTACCAGTGGTATCCCGAATAAAATTAAATGGCATCCCTTTTGTATGGATAAAAGGAGCCAAACAAAAAATTTTAAATATAATTACAAACAAAATTAATGTTACAATATTTATTTTTGCATCTGCCTTGATCAAATTATATACCAATAAATTTATTACATATTTATTTTGTGAAGAATAACGCAAAAATATTTAGTAACCCAAGATAATAAATAAGTTATAATGTATCATAAAAGTAAATTTTTGTTATGCAAGTTAGATTGTTGCATCACTGCTCTATCAGGGATTGTTGTCTTTGCTGATTGAGGGATGTAATTTCGGGATCTGTGTGGGAGGTATTGTTACCCAAATGCGAGACCGAGACGAGTCTTAGTCTTGCAAACTCAGTTTTGGTCTAGGTCTTGGTCTTGCGAAAAAGTCTTCAATGGTCTTGCAGTTACCTATTAGGTTATTACTATATATATTACTGTATATTTTAGATAGGAGAAACCTAATTAAGCCTGAATAAAAAATTAGTAGAAATAAATGCAAAAGTATATTGCTTACACCCATTCTTTACATGTAGTAACTATAATCATCAAGCATTCGTAACTGTTTTACCTACAATTTTATTCAAAAAATCGGGGTTTTTTTACCAGCCTTGGTCTTGGTCTTGCTACAGTGAGGTGGTCTTAGTCTTGGTCTTGCAAAGTGCTCATACCAGTGGGAGGACAGCATATCATCTGCAAATTTTGCAAGGAAGGTATCGGGATCTGTAAGGATATTTTCAGTCGATTTAGGCCTATGGACTAGGACTGAGGGGGCACTAAAAATTTCTAACATCCAATCTTTTCGGTCAAAAGTCCTTCGAATAATAGTTAATGCTGTGTTTTATGTAACCTAAAACCCTGCTTCATGACCACAATATCCCATTTTCTATTTTTTCACATTTCACCACAACCTTACGTATCATCCAAATCCCCTAGCAAAATCCCTACCTAAATATATTGCAAAAACATTTTTTTATTCTACAATAATTTTAGTTAAAGTAATATTCATAGGTTGATCATTTTTTTGGTCTGTGAGTCTGTGAAATTAACTAACGAGCTTTATTTTCTTCTTTCGTCGTTGTAGAAAAATATTTATTACCATAACTAATGTTTGCGCATAAATTATTATTAAATGTTTATAGATTCTCATATCTATTGTTATCTAGTTTTTTCTTAGCCCTGATAAAGGCCTGAACTTTGGGCCGAAACGTCGGCAAAAATAAAAATGATTATTTATTTTTCCTTTTGTTTTTTACCCCAACGATTCTGCTCTTCAATTTGTTTCTTTATATATGGTTTCCTAGAGAAATCGATAAAAAATTATTATTGTTAGAATTTAAAATTAAATTTAAAAAACACATCATGGTTGTCAAATAATAATTAAGATTTAAAAAAAAGATCTCATTAATTTAAAATGTAGAGAATATAAAATTGAAGTAATCAAAATAATGGAAGTGGGCTTGGTGTTCTATTCGTTTTTACATTAATTAAAATGATTCCCCCGGTTTTCCGGTTTCCTTTGATAGGAAAGGGTCCTTTTTGATATTCACTGTCGATATGGCCACAGGATAAAAAAGGACGAGTTATTAAAATTGGTCCGACGGGCTTAGCCAGGGGCCAAGTAATTTAGCCCCTGTCACGTCGAGTCTTTGATTTAATCGTTATGTCAGAAAGGTAAAATGGGTCCAATTAATTAAACAAAGTATGCTTATATTGTGTATATTCCATAAGGACAATCAATAATTGAAATATTAAATTAATTTGCATAAAATAACTATCATTTATTTCCCTCAAATGGACTAACTAACAATGAAATGCTGTCATGTTATCAATATCTAAATTAAATTTTAGAAAAAAAAGTCTGTCGAATAAGTCAGTTTAGCTTCCTCATCATTCATATAATATTATTACTAAATAAAATAATTTAAATTGTTTAATTGTTAATTTCGACATGTTTGACAAAAATTATCCCCCTTGTAATTATTTCAAGTGGCTCTACCATTTAACGTTAACTAGCTAACGTAGATTTTAACACATTTTTCGTGCGTGTAGTTTTAGGATACAGTTCACGCAACTCGGTATTGTGTAACCTTCTGAACTATCCGGTCAACTCATCTTTCTTCGGTCCAAATATTCTATGCAATATCGAGTTCTCTAGGAAACCAAATACAAATAAACAACTTGAGGAGGAGATTGTTTGGGTAAAAAACAAGTAAAAATAAATAAGCATATTTATTTTTAATTTTGCTGACGTTTCGGCTCCTTCATCAGAACTAAGAAAAACATAGATAACAATAGACATGAGAAACTATAAACATTAAATAATAATTTATGCCCAAACATTACTTATGGTAATAGGTTTTTTTCTTCAACGAGAAAAGTTGTGAAATGTCATTCTCAAGAAGAAAAAAATAATGTATCCATCCGTTCGCTAGTTAATTTCGCAGACTCACAGACCAAAGAATTATAAACTTAAGAATATTACTCTAACTAAAATTATTGTAAAATAAAATAATGTTTTTGCAAAATATGTTTTATGTCTGTCTAATTGAAAATGAATTCTAAAAATTTGCATTTAGTTTTCAACCAAAATTTGATTTTTTTTTTTTTCAGTAATATAACATTCTGTCTATTTAGCAAGTGTTATAGTGATGTAAAAGCACATTCACACTATACAAACATAAAATATAACGCAAACAGAAGCAAAATCAATACTAAATAATATTCAAAATGTATATGCAATAAATAAAAATAAACTAAATAAAGAAATCTCTAAAATAGGAAAAGCAATATGGATACTCATTATGAGCATTTCAACTTTTTTCTTTTCGTTTACTCCCTAACTGGCAATATATGGCATATGGCAGTGATATATAACCAATCAGTGCATACCAGAGTGTTATATAACCAAACCAGTTGTGCTTGAAAAAGGTATTATATACAATCAAAACTCAAATTTTATAAAAAAAATCTCAAGAAAAGATGCTAGTAATTTAGCTAAGCAGTAGCTAGCTCACCGCAGAAAATGAGCGGTAGTTTAGCGTGTAACTGATCGACAAATGAAAAGGGATTCGCGTGACCAGCTCGCTAAAGCCCTTCGTTCACGACAACTCGTGTCAAGGAATTTGAAGTGGCCGTGTCATCGATAGACAATTGATACCCTGCGTTGGGGGAAGGGAAAACAGTCGAAAGGAGAGTTGGGGTCGAAAGTTCAAGGACCAAGTGCGAAGTAGGGGCTTATAGCCCCTCCCCCCGCACCTCTTGGTTATTTGGTTAACGAAGCTAAACGAGACTTATGTTTTTGCGTCGTACGCTAAAAGCTATGAAACGCTATTTTGGGAGAATAACTGAATCAATTTTTAAGTTTGATGGCTCAATTATTTGTTGATATTCCTTAAGAGTTTTAAAACAGTTTGAGATAAAAATTCATTAATAAATAATATATGTTTAATCAATTTTCAAAAAGCTTAGTAACGCTGTTTTGACGGAACGGCTGAATCAATTTTTAAAGTTGATGGTTCAATTACTTGGTGATATTCCCTGAGTGTTTTGGAACAATTTGAGCTAAGATATTGAACTGTGATTAAATAAATTAAAATTACAGTGTAAATTGTTTTTAATCGATCCCCTAAAAAGTACTAAACGATTTTTCCAGCGGGTGGGATGATCGAACATTGACAGCCGTAATTACTCTCATGAATGTTATTAAACAATTTGAGCTCAAAATACTGAAATATAAAAATGATTATAGTTTAAGTTTATCGAATATAAATTGATTTAAAACGATATCATTTGATAATATGTTAAGAAAATGAATTTTTAATATTTTAAAAACTACAAACGTAAAGAACTGACTAGACGATATAACCAACTCTCACATCTTCTAGACTACAGAACAAGCTACTAATCTATACCATACTGAGACCATTTAGACATACGGAGCAGAACTTTGGGGTTCCGCAAAACAAACACACCAAAATACAAACAACACAATCGAAAATTTTATGAAAAATTGTCAACCCACCTTGGCACATTTCGAATAACACTCTTCATAACGACTTAAACATCCCAACAGGATGGACTTGAACTGTGGGGGACATCTAAATCTTCTAACATCAAACGCATCCAATCTTTTTAATCCAAAGTTCTTCAAAAAATAGTCAACGCTCCATACTACGTCATAAACAAAACCTTATTTCAACATCCCATTTGTACTCGACATAATTCCATCCAGATTCATATACTTCCATCATCCATATAATCCCCCACGAAAATTGAAACGGCAATGGCCCCAAGATATTTTGTAAATATTCGATTGGAGTTCTGGGAGTGGCCAGCTTCTCCATTCAAGTCCTGAGTGTATGTCGCCTTAGAGCTCCCACTCGGTCTCCACTGACCTTCAAACGGTGATGTGACTGGAAGAGATGGGCTGGGATCTCTTTAAGCCAAGCTTTGCCTTTCACATTAAAGCGGCAAAGCATGGTTAGGGGTGGTTAGGGATGAATGTAAATATTGTTAATAGGAATGAATGTGTGACTTAACATATGTGTCAATTATTATTATTCCATTCTATGTACAGAAACTGTAAGATGCAAGCCTTCGCCATGAACATAATATCTTTTAATTGTCTTAAATAATTAAATAAATAATCCTTTAATTCTAATCCCCGAAACATTCATCGAATTTCATCAGAACCTCATTCATATTATCTCAGAAACTCACATTATTCCAATCAATTGAATTTTGCGAAAAAATGACACATATGCACACATGACACACATTTATATAGTTTTTTGGAGTGAGGAGATTGGGAGGCGTGGTGACCGTTCTAGCTAACGGGTGTGTAAAATATGCGTTACCCAGTGCAACCAGAGATCTCGGTTCCGGAGTAACTTTTAACACTATATATATATATATATATATATATATATATATATATATATGCGCATACAGTGTGTACCGCTGTTGTAGAACCAAATATCGAATCTGTCCTAGTGCTTAAGACAATTACTTTGAACACCATTTAATATGAATGTTAATGTTTACATTTATTCTCCACTTTTGTTTTTCTTTCTAAAATAAATAAAGTCGATACAAACATTTTGCTAGGCTTTAATACTGGAACGGTAGTAGGTCTGTTGATCGATACGGAACAAATTGGACCTTGAAGATTTTGATGTGTACAGCAAGACTCGGAACTATCGGATCTTGCGTTTTTAATCCCCAAAACGTACTATTTTCGAGAAAACGCAAGGCATAGGGTTCGTATCCATACAAACTTGCGTTAATTGTAGTACTGTAATTGAATACCTGTCTCTTTTCGTCGACTTGAGGCCTCTATGATCGTGAGAGAAGGAGTTTGCATTATTTATCGATGGTGTTTTTGATCGGCAAGACATATCATCATTGATTCTTCACTAAATCTCAAAATTGAGCCACCAATTTCGAAGGCTTCCTTCTCCTTTTGGCTTGTAAAATAGTCCAATCACTCCGATAATTCAGGCAAAGAAGTTATGAAAGAAAACACATTTGCGAATAACTAAAAAAATTGTCATTTTTCTCTGGATTATGCCCATGATTATATAAAAGATTACTAAATTTCCTGCGAACGGAAAAAAAAAATCATCGAAATCGGACATTTTTTAGCAAAGATACAGCTTATTGAAATTTGTAAACATGTTGGTTACAAACATTAATAAAGATTTAAATTAATTTTTGTTTCCTTTCTCGATTATATTTATCGATAAAGTAACAATTTATTTCTTTATCTTTTGATGTTTGTTTCTTTTAAACAATTAAAAACAATTCTCCGCACGACTAAAGGAAACCGGGCAACAGTCATTGATGGAATTCAGAGTATATTACTCAAACAGTTACCAAGGATAGGTATAATGTACCTGGTGAACCTTTAGAACTCCTGTCTACGGCTTCGCTACTTCCCGGATTCATAGAAACATGCTGATTTATTTCCACTGCTAAAAAAAGCGAAAAATGGTAATAACCCAGCTCATTTCCGGCCGGTAAGTTTGTTACCTCACATTGCCAAAATATTTGAAAAAATCATTTTGAACTACTTAAGAAGGTTCTGCACACAGAACGATTTGATCCCACCAGAGCAAAGTGGTTTTCAAGGTCAAATGTGCACTGAACACTCACTGGTAAAACTACAGACAGAGGTAACAAAAAACTTAAATCGAAATAAAGCCACTGGTTTAATATCAATGGACTGCTCGAAGGCAATTGATTCGGTTTGCCATAATCAGCTCTGTCAACGTCTAATAAATTCAGATTGTCCTGAACAATTATACTCATTATTAAAATCATTTCTAAGCCGTCGTACCTTATCTGTAAAAGTTGGCAATGAGAAATCAAACACTGTCGATCTCACTTGTGGGGTACCCCAAGGAGCTGTTTTATCTCCCGTTCTTTTCCTATTATATACTGCGGAAATAGTGGGAAATAAACACCAAAATGCTTCTGTGACAGCATTTGCTGATGACATAGCTGTCTCAAGAAGCAGTATGAATGCCAAAAAAGCTATGCAGCAGGCGGAAACAGCTTGTGAAAAAATTGCAGAACAGCTAAAAATCCTAAACATAGATGTCAATCCGGAAAAGGAAATGCCAAAGGAATTCAAAATTAACAACACCAGTATTAAATTATTGACTGACTTAACATATCTCGGTATTCACTTCGACAGACATTTAAATTTACTAGACATTTTGACAAAAATTAAAACAGTAAGATCTAAGACATACAGACTCCAAAATTTAATTCGGACAACAAACCTATCTTTACGCCTAAAGCTTCTAGTCTATACAAGTATAATACGGCCGGCTCTGTTGTATGGTGCACCTCTGTTCGAACATATCAGCAAAACAACTGTGAAAAGATTACAATATTTCCAAAATGGAATAATTAGAAAAATTGTAAGAGGAACCACGCTGCAAAGAAAGAAGACAGTGGATATACAGGCAACATTAAACTTATCAACAATAAAAGAATTTTTCGCAAAACGAAAAAAATCATTTTTCGAAAATCCCAACAATTGGCAAACCCTCTTTTTAACAATTTGTTACCAGCCGAAATTCCAAAACGTTGGCAACAAATCACATGATATCGATGTTTTATTAATTTAGTTGTAAGCTCTATAGGATAAGGTCAACTCAAGCCTGAGGTGAGCCCCATCACCTTTATATTACTGATGAAGAACGAAATACTTAGAAACGACAAAAATCTAAAAATAAACCTTACAATGCTTTTAAGCGGTAAAGGGAGTATTATTAAGACAATCCAAGGATCAATGACAAGAATAAGTAGAAAGGTTATATGAAAAAAAAAATACTGCATTATTTTCTTTTCTTATTAATTTGGCATTTGATAACAATATGCTGTGCGAATTTTTCGCACGGGCCTACTAGTCTTATATATTATTATTGGTACCGACCGCTAGGTCCTTATAGTTGCCCTCTGGTCTGACTAAATTGTTATTCGTTTATTTATTAATAAATAAACTCACACTCATTCAGTCGACATACAATCCTTATAATAAAAGAATTATACGCTTATTGTAGCCATGGTAGCTTATAATATAGATTAGTGATAATTAGCTAGTATCTTGTAAATCATCATGAACATTTGCGGGGAGGTAGCGAAGGACACAACACAGCCCACGGCCTTGTCGATATCGGTCCTGTTCCATACATCAATCAACCCTACTGCCCCACCAGCACCACCCGTCTCCCACCTGAATTTACTTGCATTCTTTGTCCTCCCCACTTTTTTTTTTAATCCTTTTTTCTCCTTTTTTTTTATTTCCCGCCGTGGTCTAACCCTACAGGAATACAGGGTGTCAGGAAATTCGTTTTCTATACCATTCCACTGTCCCCAGTTCGGAAGAGAAGAGGAAATAACAGTAGGTAGATTTTTTTTTTCATTCTTTATACTCTAAATTTATTTTTTTAAACATATAAAACAATTATTTGATTTTTTTGTTATTTTATTTTTATATTTACATTTAATTATTGTGTAAAATTACATTTTATTCCATCTAATAGTGATAGGACATTAGTAATAGTGATAGAGTTGCTCATTCACACTGTATGAATTACTTTATTTATTTATTTAGACATATAATATTCCGTCACGGGGACAATAAATATATTGATAAATTAAGACATTCACACCTTATATACAAAAAAAAAATTAACAAAAGTGACATAATAACTAAATAATAATAAATAAAAATTATATACAATAAAAAAAAAAATAACCTAAATATAAGTAAATTAAAAACATAAAAATAGTCATACCCTATATACAACATATACAATCTGGCGGGGAATCCAAATCTCTGCGATACTCTCTCAACTGCCTCACTGGTGCTAAAGCCGGTGGAATTTGAGCGAGAGCGCTTTAGCCACATACACTCATGTCTTGAGTGGAGAATCTGGCCATTGCCAGAACTCCAAAATAAATACTATAAATGATCTCTGGGCCGGAAGGAAAAAGGAAGCTGAATGGAATTAAAGTGGACTGATGGACAGGATCTGCGGCGGAGTGTGAAGGTAATGTGTTTGCATTTGGATTCGTTTACTTTTATGCGCCATTTATTACACCAGTGCTCAATCATGGAGAGGTGCCTTTGCAGATTCAAAGATACTATTTCGGGATCTGAGTTGGATAATAGGATGGCGGTGTCATCAGCAAATTTTGCCAGGAAGGTATTGGGATGGACAGGGATATCGGCGGTAAAAAGGATATAAAGGACGTGGTCCAAGACGCTATCTTGAGGAACACCGGCTTCAACTGGGTAGGAGTTGGAAAATTTTGAGCCACAGCGAGCCCGAATGGTACGATCAGAGAGGTAGGAGCGGAGGATTAGGTACAAGGACTGGGGTAGATAGGTTTTCCATTCATACTTTAAGTACAATAAATAAGAATAAATTAAACAGCAAAATAATAATACTACAGGCATACATATTATTATATTATATTACATACATATTATATATATATGTATATATATATATATATATATATATATATATATATATATATATATATATATATATATATATATATATATAAATATATATACATACATATATATATATATATATATTTTTTTTTTTTTTCTCTGCTGTAGTAACCCTACAGAAGAGGCGTATATTTTTAGAGTGTGCATACACCATGCAAAAGCATATTATATGCATTACAGTGTTATTTAGTATATAACTATAAATGTAACGTATTACAAATATGTGTTGGCTAAAGATATTTAAAAAGAATGGTACTTAATTTGTATTACAAGGAGAATATTTATAGATGTTTAAATAAAATAAATAACAATAAACGATTAAATAAAGTAAATAACAGTATCAGATGAATGAACAGTACCAGAATATACTAAGACAAAATACTCTAAAACAGAGGCAGAATCAAATACAAAAATTATGCGGAGAATAAACAAATGTTACAAATTTACAATTGAGTATCAACAAAATAAAGAATAAAAGACATAAGTCTAACTTTAGAAGTATATTAAATAAAAGAGCTATGCTGGAATGTCTTATAATTTTATGCTATTAATGAATTCCTTCAACTCCTTCTTGTATTTTTTGTATAGTATGGGTTCGGGAAGAGGCCATGTGTCTCCTTGCGTCAAAGAAGATTTCAGGAAGTTGGCTCTTTTGTGTTCGTATAACTGGCAGTCGTTTAAAATGTGTATGAAAGTTTGTGGAGTCAGTCCGTCACAATTGCATGCGTCTGTCGCTTTTAAGTGGAATCTGTTTAGATATTGGTTAGTCGGGCCGTGTTCAGTAAGGAATTGGGTTAGTTTATAATGGGTGCTTTTTGTTGTGTTGCAGTTTTGTAGGGTGATGTTTGGAATGTATTTATGTAATGGTCGTCCTTTGGTAGATTGTTGCCAATGTCTGTTCCACTCTTCGGTTAAATCAGTCCATAAGAGTTTTTTAACGTAAGTGAAGGGGGCTAAATTATATTCATAAGGCAGTTGAATATCACAAGCAGCTACTTTTGCCATTGCGTCAGCTTTTTCGTTTCCGCGGACGCAGCTGTGTCCCTTTACCCAAATCAGTTGTGTTTTTATATCCAAGTTCATCAGTTCGATAAAATTGTTTCTAAGTTGAGCTGTTAGTGGGTGTATATGTGCGAAAAAAGAAAATAAGACGAATCTGATGGTAAGTATTTAATTGATGAATTGTATGCAAATATATCATTATGTGAATCATTTTGAATAATATATAAATATACATAAAAGGTTAGCTGGTATCTGACTGTTTTGGAACAGGAATTGGAATAGGAGGTTTTGATAGATATTGGGTGATTTGATAGAGGAATGTACCTAGGAAATATTGTCTTCTTAAGGAGGGGAAAAGCCACCCTAACTCAGTGCAGTGGTGAGACACTTGGGAGTATCTCGGGGCACAAATTACAAATCTCACGCAGCTGTTGATAATTCTTTTCAGTCTGTCACGGAGCTTTACCGAGAGTCCATCATACAACACACAACTGTAGTCAAGGTGGGGAAGATAAGAGAGAAAACCAGGAGTCAACGCGTAGGTTGAGGTAGGATATGGCGGAAGCGATGGAATAGTTTGACGGTAGAAATTGTCCGTCGGGAGATGTGAGAAATATGGTGATTCCAGGAGAGGGTTTGATCAATGAAAAATCCTAAATTTTTGACAGAGGAGTAGAAGGAGATTGCCTCATTTATTATTATATTATATTATCTTGATATAATATACATCTATGGTATACCTTTGATTTGTGTTTTTGAACTCCCAATTATATCCTAACAATTTATTTATATTTTTTCTATTTTTAATTAATCTATTACTACAGGTCTAATACAACGAATTCTTGTAGTATATGGCCATTCTTAGAGAATTTCTCAAGGGCAATTATTTCCTTTTCAAGTTAAGGTGGTATAAGAAACATGCGATTTTAGCTCCTAAATTATTCTGGGCGTCCATTGTATCGTGGGCTTCATGCCTTAAAACCTCGCTATCTCAAGATCTGTCGCATGCGACGATTATTCTAGCGTTAAACGTTACACAGTCATATTGAGCCTTCACTTTGCCTCTAATTCCTTACCGGGTCTTTAGTGGAACTTATAAATATTTAGCAATTAAGAAGTGCCAATCTACTTTAACGCTTATAAATCATTTTATTTTTTAAATTAAACTATAAATGGAAATTATTATACTTAATAATATAAACCTGTAATATAAACTTAAATATGCTTATAATTATGGTTAGCTATAACTTATAAATTAGTAGCGACAAAAAATTAGTCATTATTTTTATTTATTTATTTTTTTTTACTATTCAATACCTTCTACAACTTTATTCCCAATCTTACACTACATGTTCTGTTTCTGTTTATTTTGATGTCTGGGCGCAAAACATCCAGATCAACTAAATAACACCAATTTTATACTATTCAGGTGGTTAGTATAAAAAAAAATAAAAAAAATAATGATAATAATAGACACTTCTTATTTTATTTAAATCCTACACTGCCTGTATGGCAATACGGGTGTTATGCAGCAGTGAGTAGCAACGTATGCATTACAACTCATTGCTGCATTCAGACCATTTTTTATTTTTCTGCTTTTCACACAGCCTGCTCTTCTCTTTTTTAGCCAGCGTCCTCTTCTATCCTCTCTGGTGGTCTTCCAGACGCAGGTTCATCTCTTCTTCTCATTGAAAAGTGAGTTGAACCAACGAGTTCCTTCTACCCGTATACGAAGGCCTTGTAGAACGGATATTTTTCTTTTGTCATAAGTTGAGGGAGATCGCAGTCCGTCAGAATGTAAAGCTCCGTCTCCCTCAACAACTTAGCCCTCAGTGCCTTAAAGGCGGTACAGATAAGGATGATATGCTTGGCTGTATCCGGCACTCTACAACATGGGCATAAGGGATTCTTGCCATATTCAACGAGCTTTGAAACCTCCATGCCCTGTGAGCAACTGTGAGACCCAGTAGTCCGGGGGAACCCATGTCTGTTCCATTCTTGAACCAACGGTGGGGAAGTATTTTCTTAGCGTAGCCCCTTTTGGCGTCGTCACCCACCGGTGGTTCCATTCCTTTAATGTGTTCTCCCGAAGAATGCTCTTCCATCTATTAGGGTCTTCACTGGTCCTCACACGAAGATTCGCCGGTAGATCCACCAGGCCTTCCCTCTTCGTCTTATGCCGAAAGTATTTTTCTCGTAGGATAAGATCAATAGGAGTAGTTCCGGCTAAGACTTGTACCACCTCATGAGACAATGTCCGGTACGCTTTAATGACCCGCATAATAATAGACACTTCTCACAGGCGGACAGGAGGAGCATTCGGGCTGGAGCCCCTCCCCCACAAAATGGTAAAATATATCCCCGTTTTACAAAAAATATTATCTCTAAAAAGTATTATTGTTAGTTAATTACAATTAATAGGACTTCAAGAAACACCATTTCTTATTATTAGTTAGTTTCTTTCTTTTTATTTCAAAGTAATAATCGCTATATATACATATATAGAGAGAGAGAAAAAAAAAGCTTCCGGGTTGAAACCCATCCCCTCCCAAATTAATTCAAGAATCTGTTAGTGCCACTTATAGATAATAAGATAGAATATATAAATAAATAAACAAAAACATAGCATTAAATGAATCGAAATTATTAAATAAATGAACTTTTAAAATTATAAATAAATCTGAAAGGATCATTAGTTATAAACTTGCCATATATGTTTTATAATTTTTTCATTGTCTAGAAACTTAATAACTTTGGTAAGGATTTCTTCTTGATTTCCCAGGTATACTGATATATTCTGGAGTATTCCGAGATCTTTTAACCTTAGAATCGGTGTAAAAATAGCACTCTTCCAAAATATGTTTCATATTTAATAATTGGTCACACTTTTGACATCTGGGGATGAGATCTTTTGTTATGAGGTGGAAGTGTGTCAGTCTATTATGTCCGATCCTCAGCCGTGTGAGGACGTATTGTTACATGTTTTGTCAGCATAGAATGTCAACGAAATCTAACATTATTTCTTCTGTTACAAAGTATGAATATAATTTCGAACACGAAGAACGGAGTCTTCCACAATTACAATCCAGGGTGACTCCAGGATAAAAAAGAAAACAGAAAAATACGTACATTTTATTTTTTTATACAATAAAGTGGAATCTCTTATTGTCGAAATACATGGGAAAGAGAGGCCAATTAATAAAGAAATAGTTAAAATTTTATACATTATTTCTTCTGAAGAAAAAAAAAATGATTTTGCTTTTAACCACGGATGTTTCCTTTACGATAATTGTAGCGAACTTAATCAAGATTTGAACTGCCTGAAACATTGTGACTTATAGATCAATAAATTAGTGAATTGATAGAGCCAACATTCTTTGGTACATTTACATGTACATTTGAACATAAATATATACTTAATGTAAATAGCCACTAAGTACATAGTCCCGAGAAAACACTTTATTACCAGCCCTGTTCGATCATTGTCAGCTTGACTAATGACTTACTCCAAACAACAGCGTGGGCTTGTAGACAATCTACAACACCAACAGCTTAATGGATGCAACCAGCCCTCAACGTCCTATTAGTAATTATTAACTTATCAAATATTTATCCTGAATTTAATTACAATACCATTATTATTACTAAATATAGCATACTATGGTATACAGGCCATATCGTAAGTAAAATAAAATTTTTGAAGAGGTAATGATCACAAAATATACAATAAATTTTATATAAACAATGGTTCGATTTACTGCAAAAAAAAAAACTCTAGGAAACCCAGGTTTTGTGAAGTGTTACCCAAATGCAAGACCGAGACGAGTCTTGGTCTTGCAAACTTAGTCTTGGTCATGGTCTCGCAACAACCATGCTATTAGTTACTTATTAGCTTCTTACTATAGAGATATCACTGTATTTTTTTAGATAGGAGAAACCTAACTAAGCCCGAATCAAAAATTAGAAGAGTTAAATACAAAAGTATATTGGTTATACCAATTATTTACATATAGTAACTAAAATTTTCAAGTATTAGTAACTATTTTGTCTTAAGTTTTATTTAAAAATCAATTATTTTTACCAGTCCTAGTGTTGGTCTTGCAACAGTTGGGTGGTTTTGGTATATATAATAATCATATAGCAATAGCCAGATTATGGACTTAATACGAGTTTATGTGACAACGCTCTAATTGAGAAATTAGCGCAGGGATCTTTTGGAGTTCTACTTTTCTTCCATAGGTATGCCTGCGTTTAAGATGTTTATTTTTATTTTTTTAAGAACATTTTAATCCTATTTTATTTATTTATTTTTATTTTATTATTATTATTTTCTTCTCTCATTATGATATTTCATTTTTTTCTTGTTTCGCTGTATATTATTTTGAAATTACCTTATTTATTTTTTGATTTTGTAAATATGGTTGTGAATGTGCTCTTTGAACTCTATTATAAGTTTCCTTAATTGTGTCAGATTGTGATATTTATCAACAAACAAGTAATCTAAAAAAAAAAACTTTTCCTCTAAATATGGTTGTTTCGGAAAAGCCTAGTTCAGAGATTTTTAGTTTATTGTAAATAATAGACATTTCTTTAAGCTGATATTTCACTTTATTTATCCTTAAGTTTATTTTATTTCTATATACTTATTGTTTTTTGAAAAGATCCTTTTGAAACGAATCCTACCCATTATAGAATCTCAAAATATCCCTTCCCATCAGTTTGGTTTTCGCTCTCAACATTCTACTGTTCAACAAGGACTCCGAGTTGTTGATCATATTTCCTCAGCCCTAGAATACAAGGAATACTGTTCGGGTGCCTTTCTGGACATTGCACAGGCATTTGACCGGGTATGGCACTCCGGACTGCTCTCCAAGCTTAAAATCCATTTACCTCAGTCCTTGTACCTAGTCCTCCGATCCTACCTCTCTGACCGCTCCTTTCGAGTTCGCTGTGGAACAGAATTTTCCAATATCTACTCCGTTAAAGCCGGTGTTCCCCAAGGCAGCGTCTTGGGTCCCGTGCTTTACATCCTCTTTACTGCTGACATCCCTGTTCATCCCGATACTTTTCTTGCAACATTCGCTGACGACACCGCAATCTTATCATCCAACTCTGATCCCGAAATAGCATCCTTAAATCTCCAAAGTCACCTTACCTTGATTGAGCACTGGTGTAATAACTGGCGCATTAAAGTTAATGAATCTAAATGCCAACATATTACCTTTACACTCCGACGCAATTCCTGTCCACCAGTACTCTTTAATTCCATCCAGCTTCCTTATTCAGACACAGTCCGGTATCTTGGCTTTCATTTAGACCGAAGACTAACTTGGAACCCGCATACTAGACTCAAAAGACAAGAACTCAACCGACGATACGGCCAACTATACCGACTACTAAGCAGAAAATCTAAACTTTCCATTGAAAACAAGCTACTGATCTACAAGACAATACTGAAACCTATTTGGACTTACGGACTAGAACTGTGGGGATCAGCAAAATTTTCTAACATCAAGCGCATCCAATCCTTCCAGTCTAAAGTCCTTCGAACAATAGTCGATGCTCCTTTCTATGTATCCAACAAAACCCTACATCATGACCTTAACATCCCATTTGTCCTAGACCTTATCCCAGAAAAATTCTCCAAATTTCACCAGAACCTTACTTACCACCCAAATCCTCTTGCACAATCCCTATCAAGCATCTCCCATCCCTATAATCCTCCAAGAAGGTTGAAACGGCAGTGGCCTCGCGACCTTTTGTAGATTATATAAATTGGAGTTCTGGCAATGGCCAGATTCTTCACTCAAGACATGTGTGTATGTGGCTAAAGTGCTCTCGACCAATCTCCGCTGGCTTTAGTACCAGTGACGCGGTTGGGAGAGTAGCGCAGGGTTCTCCTGGAGTTCCCTCGCCTGATTGTATATAGGTATGCATGTGTTTATTTTTTTTTTTCCTTAGTTTTAATTTTCTTATTTTTTAGGTTATTTTATTTTATTGTCTATTGTATATACTTTTGATTATTATTTTGTTCTATTTATTTTATTTTTTTGTACATATGGTGTGAATGTCATCCTACCTCACTATAACCAATGTCCAACAGACAGATTGTTATAATACTCAATAAAGAAATTTAAATATACTTATTGTTTTTGTCATTATTTGATCTTATTATTATTAAATTGAAACTCCTGCAAGAATCCGGATCTCCTCTACTTTAGCCAATCAATCTCCTTCCATCTTCGAAAACCCAATGGCCGCAGATCATCTTCAACATCCTCCAGGTATCTGATCCTTGGGCTCCTTCACATCTCGGGCCATTCGTTTTCGCATAGAGTATCATCATCTGCATTCTTTTTAAACATCATATCCATGTTGTTCTAGCTCACTTACCCTATTCCCCATTTTTATTTTATTTGATTATATTTTCTGTAAATATGGTGAGAATGAAATCTTTCATTATTATAAATATTATTTTTATTTAATTCCCATTTAAAAGACTAATAGATTTCACTGAAGAAATCAAAGGAAAATATCAGATAGGCTTTAGGCTTTGAAGATCAACAGTTGACCAGTTATTCTTTGTGGTACAGGCAACGGAAAAAATGTTATGAATTTATAATAGACATGCATCTTCTCTATGTAGGCTTCAAACGGGCATACGACAGTGTGGACAGAAAGGCACATTTGAAATCTATGATGTATGTAGGCATACCCAAGAAACTATTCAGACTAACAAAAATAGCTCTAATGAGAACTATCCGTCGAGTGAAACTTACAAATTTGCTGATCGAAGAATTTGAGGTGGATAAAGGATTGAGACAGAGTGATTGTCTATTGCCCCTTCGTCTATTGTCTCTAGCTCTGGAAATGGCTAATCTTCTATTCGAACAAATCCAGGAGAAACAATCTACAATCTTCTGTCTCAACATTTGGCATGTGCCGATGATGCATCCAAGCAGCATTATCAGGAACTTTCCAGGAATTCGAAGAGGCAGCGGCTAACCTGGACCTTAGAGTTAATGGATATAAAGTGGTGTACATGAAAAGTTCAGAAATGGAAAAGGAAGTAATTACAGAAATAGCCTTAAGAGATCCCAACTTTAAGTCTGTTGACCAGTTCAAGTACCATGGAAGCCTGGTCACATGCAATAACAAAATAGAGATTGAAAAAGAAAAAGATATATGCTATTTATCATTACAAATAGATTTTTTTTTTTTATTGATGATATTTACAACTGTATTACAAGTAAAAATACATTCAGTAAATGTTAACAAAGGAATAAAATAGCATGAAATCACTTGTTGAGAAACTACCCATTGGTAGCATTCTAAAAATGTATTTACAAAAGGAGATCTCGAGGCCATCTTCTTTTCAGACGCCTCTGAGGGTTGTCAGGGATCGAAGAGGAAACAAGGTTAGAAACGAGAGGGTTTGGATGGTTCTGAAGTTTGTTATGGAAGGATAGGTATCTGGATTGGGCCAGGTCAGAAACATAAGGAACATTAAGGTCGTTATGGATGATTTTGTTTGTGACAAAGTAAGGAGCAGTGAGGATTTTACGAAGGATTTTGGATTGTAAGGATTGGATACGAGAGGAATTCGATGGCTTAGTGGAGCCCCAGAGCTCAACTCCGTAAGTACAAATAGGTCTTATTGTAGTCATGTATATGAGTCTTTTGTTATTGACTGGGAGGTTAGAGCGTTTGTCTAGTAAGTGCTGGAGTAGTCCGAAACGTCGAACAAAGAGATTTAAAATTTAGAATCTCTAAAAGGATCAAAATCCTCATCTACAAAACTATAGCTTATGTACGGGTATGAGACTTGGAACTTAACCAAGAACTCGGAACGCATGTTCAACTCCTGGGAGAAAAAATTATTGAGAAGAATATGAGCCAGAATCTCTGAGAAATGAATTTGGGGAAGAAGAAAGAATGAGGAACTGCGGGAACTTTATGGTGAACCTGATTTTTAGGAATTGATAAAAAGAGACAGGATAAGATGATGAGGTCATGTGGAAAGAATACCCGACCAAAGAATGCCAAAGATGATGCTAAAGGAGAAAACGGATGGCAAAACAAGTAGAAGACGCCCTCGGATCAGATGTCTGAAGGATGTTGAGGACGATGTGAAGGGGCTAGGCTTTCGAAGATGGAGGGAAGCAGCAGCACATGACCGTGGTGATTGGTTGGTTGTAGTGGGGAAGGCCTGGGTTCTTGCAGGACCGTAGCACCATAATAATAATAATATCATTATTGTGACTAAATGTTATAATAAAAAATAAAATAATTTTAAATTCTAGCTTAATGTATTACAGAAGTTTCTTTTTTCAGATCGTTCATTATCTTAACTAATTTCATCTATCTATAATCCAGACAGTTTCAATAAATCGATTTACTTGATAATTATATACCTTATGACTGAATTGTTTTAATTTTTTTTTTTTAATTTTATCTTATTACTGGAGGAGGCGGAACTGTTTAACCGCTTCGTTGTCTCCGAAGGGTACTCGAGGCTAAATCCCTAAAACCAATAAACTTAAAAACTTCATAAAAGTTTAAGCCCCTCCGGCCATCTTCCAAGATGTTCCTTATTAAATTGTAAACTTGAGAGGGGGGGGGGCGGCCTCCAGGCACTGTAGGTAGCTCGGAATGTCCGGGATTTTATTTTAATCATTCTGCAATAAAGAACTTTCTCTGTTTAAGTAGTCTTCTTTTCAGCTTTTTTTCCTTTTCTTTTTTTATTTATTTTCACAAAGTCTTTATAGAAACTAAAGCTGTCCCTGCCGAGTCCTCTAGTTATTTGCCTAGAACAAACGAAATAAAAAGAGACAGCCTTTTTATTTTGTAATTTTCTAGACTTTATTATTTGAGTTTAGAAAATATTTGTTATGATTCTATATTAAATATTTGCTGGTGAACAAATTATGGAAA
Source organism: Nezara viridula (assembly GCA_928085145.1). Lineage (NCBI taxonomy): Eukaryota > Metazoa > Arthropoda > Insecta > Hemiptera > Pentatomidae > Nezara > Nezara viridula. The sequence goes on from OV725079.1 coordinate 169,866,728, forward strand.
GAATTTATTAAATATTTGATGCTTCTTTTTTTGTCGACTTTTTCCTGAAAATGAGAGACAACGTGAGAGTAAGTATTTTAATCGGTATAATATAATTTTTGGGCCATTACCTTGCAATTTGAAATCATTTAATGAATTTTCTCTGTACTATTTCTAAATTAATTTAGCATCATATATAACCCTAATTAGCCTTAAAGTAAATTAAAATAGATTTTATGCTTATTGGTTTCTACTTGACTATAACAGATTCATTTTTCAAAAAAAAAAAAAAAAAAATTCTGACAGATCATTATTTTCAATATGGTTATCTTGTGTGCTGGTTGTAAATATATTAAATTAAGGAAGATGGTGGTCCGGGATTGTTGTCGTAAATAGGCTAAATAGTGGCAAAACTATTTTATTAGTAGCCAACGTTTCGACTCGACTTTGCAGATCTTCTTTCAGAGTTCGGAATGTACTTTACGGGAGTCTTTCTCAGGCGTTGGATAGAATTTGTACCCGAGAATGCTGTTAAAACTCCGAAAATTCTAACCATCTACATACTTCTTCATTATTCGTTCCTATCTTACTGATAAATACTTCAAAGTCACAGCAATATCTTTTTTTTTTTTTTTTTTTTTTCCTGTTCTTCCCTACCTCGCCTTTTAGGCTATACGGGATTTTCCCGCACCACAGGGTGAGAGCGGGGAATTTAAAATCCCCTCTGGCACAGGTAAGCGAACTTGTGACTATTTTCATATCATAGAATCATATATCCGGTTGCCGGGCAACGGCGGTGCAGTGCACACGCGTTAGCCCATTCGGCCACCCCTCCCTCTTTCACAGTAATGTCTATATACCCATCTTTTTCCAGTCTGCAAGTGTTCCTCATGGCAGTATTTTTAAGTCCTATCCTTTCACAGTCTATACAACTGATGTCCCAGCTCTGTCATCGCCACGTATACCGTTGACTAACGACTCATCAATTGCATCCTAAACTCTTTAATCACACATCATAAACCTCTAAGAATGGTGTCAATATTGAAAAATTAAAATAAATTCCAATAAATCCCATCAAATTACCTTTATCCTTAGTAAAACAATGACATCCTGTCCTACAATATCCTTTATCAATACTTCAGTTATCCCTTTTGAACAAATCCGTTACTTAGGACTCCACCTGGACAAACGTCTCACTTGGAATCCTCATACAAGACTGATACAACAAGAAACCGCTCGACGTTTCTCACTACTTCAACACTCACTAGACAAACGCTCTAACCTTTCAATTAATTAAAAAATATACATGACTATAAGAAGGTCTATTTGTACTTACGGAGTTAAGCTATGGGGTTCCATCTAATTCCTCTCGTATCCAATCCTTACAATCCCAAATCCTTCTGGCCTCGCTTCCTCTTCGATTCCTGATAACTTAAAAGAAGTATGAAAAGAAGATGGCGACGTGATCTCCTAATGTAGTCATATTATCAGAGTTCTACCAGAGGGTGGTTTTTTAACAAGTGTTTTCATTTTGTACAAATATACTAGATGTAATTTTTTTTTTTTTTACAATTGTAAATATTATGAATAAATACTAGATTAAAAGTACAAGTTTTTGAAAACCTTTTGAAGCTACAGAGCTATAAGTAGCTCAAATCATGGAAACGTTAGATATTAGAACACAGATAATAAAATTTAACATACTTTAGAAATCACTCCTGCAAAATTAAAATATTTAGTCCTGGGTTTAGTAAAAATACTATGTCCAGAATCCAAATTTGATTTCAAAAATAAATAAAATTGGTTATTGAACCAAGCATTGGATTTTTAGAATTAATATTTAGCTAGGTTACAAAACCAAAAAATAATTCTTTGTATAATTAAAAGACTGCCATCTTAAGATCCAACTGTTAACCAGTGCAGAGAATGTGCCCCTTGATATATTAATAACATCTGCAAGTTATTACTTAAACATGGCGCAGGTGAGCGTTGATATAAAGCACCTACTACCCTCTCTTAATATTTAAATGGGTGTTTTGTGCGATTGAAACTGATATATCTAGAGATTTCAGAACTTTCAAAAAATATAACATCGGCCAAGAATATGAATAAAATGCGCATAATTTTTGTATTATTGTGCATCCCTCGTAACTTTTCTTCCAGTTTTTTTTTCTACGAAAGATAAACAATAATATAAATTATTTAGCCAAGTATCGTTAAAATCGACAGATCCGTTTAGGCGCTACGGTCTATAGAGGCACAGGTGTTTCGAACTCTATTTAGATAAAAAAAATAAAAAAATTGGATGGTGATTTCAAGAAAGAATGATCATTCTCATATGACTACTGACTTTGATTCCGAATTTTTAACTAATAGGTCCAGTAGTTTCGGAAAAAAGCCCGAAACGGCTGACAGACAAAATGTTTGATTGGATTACTTCATATCGTGATACGTAAAACTTAAAATATAATTAATAAATGCAGGACTAAATATTTTTATTTAGGGGTAATTATTTTTAAACTATGTTAAATTTTATGACGTGTGTTGAAGCGATTTAGCTTTTCCATAATTTTAGACCAATTTCGATTCAAATGTAAAGAAAAATAATAACTATGTAACTTTGTTTAGTTTTTATTCGACCACAGAAAAAAATTCTAGATCCAGTGGTTGATTCATTCTTTGCATAGGAACAAAATACGAAAAATTATACTTTGTATTTATACCTAATCCTTTTTATAAACTTAATGAATCATTTGATCATTATTAAAGTAATAAACCGAAAAAACAAGTATCACTTAAATATTTTTTAAAGATACTTAGACAATTTTCATATATATATAAATGCTTAGCATAGATAAAATGTAAGCATAACATTCATACATATAATATTCGAATTCGCATGGTGTATGTAAATTTTTACTAATAAACTCCTCCTTCATAGGGTTACTGTGCAAGAAGAAAAAAAAGCTATATACATATATTTAAGAAAATTTTTGTTTTTATAAATGTTTTTATATATTTTTTGATTAGTTTTTAAAATTTACTATTAATAAAAAAAGTTTGATGTATTCCTTACTTTCTCTTCCACTGTTTATAGTTAATATAAAACATGACAATCACTAAAAACATTTTTTATATAATAGAGAAATTTAAACTTAACTAATGTAGGAGTTTACTATAAGATAGGCCTAATTTGTCATGGGACATGACGCCATAAAAATAACTTAGCTATGTAGATATACATCGATAATGTTGATGAATGTTTAAAGAGTTCTTTTTTCTTTTTAATGATTACAATTTCAACATAAAAGAATGTATTTAAATGATGAGTAAATTTTTTCAGGACGGTTTTAGAAGGATTTCAAATGAGTCGTTCTGGAATACATAAACTTTCTTTGAAAAATGACTTCTAAAGGTTTTCAAATAAAAAATGTTTGAAGTCATTATGTAACTTATTATTATATATTTCTAAAGTCACTCATTCAAAATATTTCTCTATTCCTTCTGCTTATTTGATGTCTTTAATATGAGGCTCTTTTATGAATTACTTCTTTTCCAAAGAACTTGATGAATTCGGATTCTGTGATTATATTTCTGGAAAATTAACGCGTTTGAAACGAATTTTCAGTGAAAATTTAACCAAAAGTCATAGGGAAATGAGTTCTTCTTAGAAACGAAACCTTAAGAAGCGTAATTTAGAAAATTCCTTCTGCCTACAGTCCTTGGCTAGTAATCGATATTTAATCATTAGCGAAGGATTAGGCTGACTCCGACTGAGGGGCTTTATTGCTTAAATAATGAATCGCGCATTAAAAAAAAAAAAAAAACCTCATTAAGAGCGCAGATTGGAAGGACCTCTTTGGCGAGTCATTCTCCAGGAGCCACTTGAGGCTCCCCGGTCCCAGTTATTATGTAAAAGATGGAGGGGGTTCCTGATGGCGAAAATTGATTTCTTAAAATCATTATAAAGCGCCTCCGTTTCTTAGAAACTAAAAAAAAAAAATATTTTGAGACGTTCAATATTCATACCTTAAATATCAATTTTGTTTTTATCCTTGATTATATATATTGGTATAATCAAGGTTTCAGAGATTCAACTTAATATCACCAAGATAAATTCCAATAAATCCCTTCAAACCACCTTAACCTACGTCGTAAACCTATGACTTCCTGTCCTACAGTATCCTTTAATAATACCCAGCTTATCCCTGTTGAACAAATCCGGTACCTTGGACTCCACCTGGACAAACGTCTCACTTGGAATCCTCACACCAGACTTAAACGACAAGAAACAGCTCGATGTTTCCGACTACTCTAGCACTTACCAGCAGACTACTCTAGCACTTATTTATAATTATTGTATTTTTTTTCTTCTCCTCACATATTTCTAACTATAAATTTCATAATTTATTTATGAAAAGTCAATTCTATGGACCGTAAAAAATTAAACATTGTTTTTTTTTATTTACATCAAATGTTACACATTCTCGTCCTTTTAATACAGCTTTATGTCCTCTCATAAGTCTACATAAGTATGGATACTATGAAGGGATGGAAATAAAGTTATTACATTTACATTATATATTACATTATATTACATTTCGTCATAACGAAGGACATTAGTAATATTAGCTATAAAAAAGTTCATTCGTACCGTATTAATTTGTTCTTTCAATGTAGGGCAATATAGGGTACCTTTCAAAAACAAGATAACGAAAGATTTCAATTTTATTCTATTTTTTAAAACACCTTCTTTACAATTTCTCAAGGTCAACTACATTCTTATTTTTATTTATTGTATTAAAAAAATTCTACTAAAACTGAATCATACATTACTAACAATATCTCTATTTTTTTTTGAGCAGTTTATAGAACAGTATTAGAATAGAATAGAAAATAACTTTATTCTGACACAAAGTCACTTTAGAATAATAGAATAGTAAAAAATTAAAATATTACATCTGGTAATATTTAAAAATAAAAATAAAAACGAAGAAAAAGTAAAAAAAAAGGGAAAAAAGTAAAGAAAACATGCTATATACAAAACAAATAAAAATATATACGAAGCTCTTAAACCTATTACAAGATACTTAAAATTATGAGCAGTGGTAAAACATTATAAATATATACTTTTAAGATAAAAATAAAGAAAAATCATTAAATTCTTCATTAAAATAAGCTCCGTTTCTGCAAAGAAGAAAAAAAAAAGCCGAATCTGATAGTAAAATTTGTATCTAAGTATTTAAATTTTACACAAATTTTAAATAATATGTAAATAAACCATTATGAATAATATGTAAATACATCATAAAAGATTAATATGTATCTGTTTTTTTTAGGATAAGAATTGAAATAGAAAGGTATTAAATGAAGATATGGAGGGAAGATGCCAAATTTTGATTAGAAGGAATTTCCAGAAATTGTGAGAGCGTGAAAAAAATTAGTTTTGGAATAAGGGGTTTAAAGGTCAAAATCTTGTGGTAAGAGAATAGATTGGCTTGCATTGAAGAAGGTTGTAGGCGTAAGAAGGAGGATGATTGTTGATGATTTGATAGAGGTACGTACCTTGGAAATATTGTATTCGGAAGAAGGAGAAAGTCACCTTAACTCAGTATAGTGATGAGAGACATGGGAGTATCTCGGGGCACCAATTATAAATCTTAAGCAGCTGTTCATTAGTATTTTCAGTCTATCACGGAGTTCCACCTAGTATTCAAGATTATTCGAAAGATTTGTAAGTTTGAATTCAATGAAGGGCTCTATTAATTTTACCTTGGTAATATTTTATTTTTATTTTTTTTTTTTATGATATTTACAACTGTATTAAGAAAGAATATATTAAGTAAATGTGATAACAGAAAATAAAAACATGAAAACACTTGTTGAGAAACTACCCACTGGTAGCATTCTAAAAAAAAAATGTATTTACAATAGAAGATCTCGGGGCCTTCTTCTTTTTAGACGCCTCGGAGGGTTATCAGAGATCGAATAGAAAGCAAGGTTAGAAACGAGAGGGTTTGGATGGTTCTGAAGTTTGTTATGGAAGGATAGGTATCTGGATTGGGCCAGGTCAGAAACATAAGGAACATTAAGGTCGTTATGGATGATTTTGTTTGTGACAAAGTAAGGAGCAGTGAGGATTTTACGAAGGATTTCGGATTGTAAGGATTGGATACGAGAGGAATTCGATGGCTTAGTGAAGCCCCAAAGCTCAACTCCGTAAGTACAAATAGGTCTTATTGTAGTCATGTATATGAGTCTTTTCTAATTAACTGGAAGCATAGAGCGTTTGTCTGGTAAGTGCTGGAGTAGTCGGAAACATCGAGCTGTTTCTTGTCGTTTAAGTCTGGTGTCAGGATTCCAAGTGATATTATAATGATATAAATATTTCGACCTGAAACATCGTCGAGAAAATTAAAATGAATTGAAGCATGGACTGGAGGTGTAATTATGAAATAAAGCAAAATTCTTCTGAATTATAAATTTTATTAATTGAAAATTTAGAAGATTTAATAAAATAAATTATGTAATATAACATAATAAAGAGGGGGAAATGATAATACTCTCTATGCACATACTGGATCAAACATACGTTTAGGAACATGGTGTTCGAATATTTTCAAAAACCATTTTTGCTTATCTTAAGCACCCTCATCGCAGCGATTCCTTATCGGCGCCACAGTGCCACAGACAGAATTATAAACGTGTTTGCATTGCTAATTTGATCTGTTGTGATAAGGAACGGAAATAGCGGGCGGGGTTATTTCATCAAGCTGGCAGTGGCGGAAACGGGGAGGTTTCTAATAAAGCTGTGCAAACAGGAAGAGGAGCAGGGAACCACTTCCCCTCCCGGAAACAAAAATGGCCCCATCTCAGTGTTGCCCTTTGTCTTCTCTTGTCTCTTTGGTTGCCCTTCAAGATTTATTCAATATTTTTACGTAATATATATATATATATATATATATATATATATATATATATATATATATATATATATATATATATAAGTATACTTTTTATTTATTTAATCTTTCTTCATTTTGAGGAAAGAACCCCATACAAATAGAGTCTATCTATGTATTTAAACATTACTATCTCCTGAAGCCTCGCTTTTCCCTCCACAAGTGGGGGGATTTCTGGGAAAAGTCTGCTTCGGATTTCTCATGGCCGATTGTTAGTGTAAATAGGTAGGCGTCTAGGATGTTTATTTTTTTTTTAAACATTTTAATTCTATTTTATTTATATATTTTTATTTTATTATTACTATTAGTTTCTTCCCTTATTATGATATTTCATTTTGATCCTATTTCACTGTTTGTTATTTTGAAATTACCTTATTTATTTTTTGATTTTGTAATTATGGTGTGAATGTTAACTCTATTGTAAGTGTATTTAATTGAGAGAGATTGTAATATTTATGAATAAACAAGTAATCTAATCTAAAAAAATAACTATCCATTTGTGATTACAATATTTTTTCATTGTAATGTTACATTATACATATTATAAAAGAGTTAAGTATAACTTACAAATCATATTTCGTAAAAAATCAAATAGTTAACTTAGTACATAATAATTATAAACATATATATAAAATAATTATCAACATTAATAAAAAATCTTGAATTTTTAATATAGCATTGATATACATTTTATCTTTTAAATATTAATGTTAAATTATATTTTAAAATTAAATCAACAGTTCATTTAGATCTACAAAAGACTGTTGGCTTTCAAGATTTATTAAATATTTTTATGTCATTAAAATAATGTTAACATACATAATACAGCCTTCTCCCTCCCTCAATAAAACATAAAAATATATATAATTTTTTTTATTGGTCTATATTTGATTAAATTATCATAGTTAAATACTTGCAACTAAATACAAATTCCGTAAATAAAAATATTTATAAATATCTCAAAAAATTTTTTTTGTTTTGTTGTTCCTTTAAATAGTGGTTTTATTTTATTTTTTTTGTAGCATTATATATTTTTTGTCTTGTTCCTTCAGAGTAATAGCCGTAAACAAAATATTGGGTAATTTTGAAATGTCCGTTTTTATTATTTCAGAAATTCAAAATGGGGTTGTGGAATTTCGATGTCAACTTCGTTAATGTTTACGTATTAAAATTAGCCATTATTAATCCTCTTTTTCATTTATAATGTTTACTATCATTCCAATTGATTGTGCATTGTTTAGTATGTCATCAAACATAACCATAGATCATGCGATTTTGACTCGACAGTCAAAACTGCAAGAAAAATTATCACGGCATTCCGGAAAGATGAAGATCATTTGTTGGTGGTTTGAAAAAAATTGGCATCCAAGAAAATTATTGTTTTGGTGGTCAATTGCAGGAATAATTCATTTATCCTTTTTAAGCAGAAGCAAACTTATTACACCGTACCGCAGTGATATTAACATGATGAATCAAAAACTTGTCATAAAACCAACCTGCACTAGTTAATCGGAAGGGATAGCATTTTCTGATTTTACAAAATTCCGAATTTTCCAGTTCTAAACAAGTTTGGGAAAATGTTTAGAAAATACTGGTAAATATTTAAAATATTTTTTTTTTATCTCATAATGTTTTGCCAAATAATCTTTCCATTGGAACCTGATATTTTATACGAAACGACCTAATATATCCTAGATTAATAACCTTTTTTTTTCATTTCTTTTTTTCTAACAAACCATATTCTATTATAAGAACAAAACAGGTATATTAGTTTATCAATATAATTAAACAATAGACATCGGTTGTATATGAATACGAAAGGTTTAAAAACATAGCTAATTAACATTTAATTCGTTTATTATCATAAAAGCGGGAAGTTGTTTGCAATAAAGGAACACTTATATCTCCATAAATAATCAATTTAGTTTCCTCATTGATATTCAAACATAGTGATACAAAGTTAAATTACCAAATATGCCAATTTTAATTAAATTTACTGATGGCCTGAGTCCACACGTCAAAATGACGTGTAAGGAAAATACCATTATCACTTTTCCTGAGGTAAATTTGTTTTTGTCTTCAGAATTAAAAAAAATCATTTTGTACATAAAGTATATATATATATATATATATATATATATATATATATATATATATATATATATATATATATATATATATATATATATATTTATATATATATACACATATAAAGATCCATCCATCTGTATGAAAAAAAATATATAAAATTGCATAACAAAGTCGGACCCGAGTAATTATATATCCCATAGAAATACAAAGGGAATTTATATTTACTATGTAATTCACTTTCGCTTACAGATATATGTAATATGTAGTATGGAAAAGTATTGCAATCAGGAAAATTTTCGAAATTGAGTTTTGAATTATACACGTTTTAAGGTCTCCTGAGTCCAAATAACCAAATCCCTCAAAATTTTCGGTATGTGGACAGTCTAGCTCAAAAACGAAACTGATATTACGTATTTAGGGTTTGTATATCGTTCAGATGTGACAGCAATTGTTTCCTTAAAATTGGCTCACCGGAAGTGTCATTTTATATCACCGGTGATCTTTACATTAGAAACACATTTTTAACATTTCATCAAAAACATCTCTAACGATTTTGATTAAACTCGGTGTATCATTGTATAATTAAGTACTCTTTATTATCATTTATCCCCATTGATGTCACTTTATAGGGCTTAAATGTCCAATGTTCAAATGCGTATCCCTCCAAAGTATCTTTAATTTGGTTTAATTTAAATAATTAAAAATTTCTCGATATTAGGAGTTATAAAAAGGCTAAATATAGACTTACAAAGAATTTGATAATTAAATAAAGGAGAAAAAAATGCTTATCCAGGTTGAAAATGAATCTCCGGAAATACTTTTAGGTAGTTATACGTATTATATATCGTAAGAAAGAGGAGAATTTTAGAAAAAAAAAATAATATAGAAAGTCGTAGAAAGTATTGGAGTGTGACGAAAAACTATAATTAATAATTTGTGAAAACTAATATTATATAACGAATATCACATGTTTTCAAGGAAAATAAATAAATTGACTAACTAAATGTAAACTTTTAAAATATTTTATAAGTTTGAAATAAGTATTTAAAATCCACCTAAACAAGGCAATGACATTGTTTAAGATACTATTTCATTGTACTTGTGTGAAAGAAGAAGTGAAATAGAAATATTTTCCATGGATAAGTTTTATAACCTTGAATATATTAACTGCAGTTTAATAATTCGAAATCTGATACCATATTTAAATAAGTATTTATCAACGTCCGTTTAGTCCGAAAAATCATCATGTAACTGTTTAGAAAATTAAGTTAGTGAATAATTTGATAAAATTTCCCTTTGTAAAATCCTAACATTATCATGTCTTCCTCCTTTATTATAAATATTTATCTATTTCTCATTGTTAGGAGTTATGAAAAAATGCTAAATATAACTTTTGAAAGAATTTGATAGTTCGGTAATGGAGATAAAATAAAAAGTGTTATCCAGGTTGAAAACGGATATCCGGAAATAATAGCTATTAGGTATCCGTATAATTTATCATTGGTAATCAGAAAATTACAAAAAAAAAAAGTATCTGATATAGAAAGTAGGACAAGATAACGGAGAGTGACGAAAAAAATATAAATAATTTTTTTAAACTAACATTATTTAACATAAATCACATGTTTTCAGGAAAATTAAATGAAATTTTCTTACTAAATGTAAACTTTTAATTTTTTTTTTATGTTTGAAAGTTGTTAAAATTACCGGAATCAAGTCAATGGCATTTTTTAAGACTCTAATTCATTGTACTTATGTGAAATATAAAAATATTTCATGGATATGTTTATGACCTTGAATAAATTTACTGTAGTTCAATAATTCTAGATCTGATATTATATTTAAATATTAATTTATCTATTGACCGTTTATTCCAAAAAATTATCAAGTAACCTTTCAGAAAATTAAATTAGTAAATAATTGCATCGAATTTTTCTTTGTGATATCCCAACAGAATCCACTTACAATAGTGTGATAACTTTTGACCTGTCTATGACAGACAATTCAAATCTCCTAATTAGATTGAGTTAACTTTGCAAATGAAAAATAACAGTTTAATATCTAATAGTCGTACAATCCATAATCAACGAATTGTATAATCCATTATCAACCGATGATACAATAAATAGGATTTTTATTATTTTAATGAAATTTTGATTTGTTAGCTATATGCTTTAGGCTTTAGCTTGGTTAAAAATTCAATTCAAAAGTTGTAAAATAGCTCAACATGGCCAGAAAATAATTTCTGTGAAACTTGTGTTTTGCGATTTTTTTTTCTTAATTCATTATAGTAAGGTGGACAACATAACGATGGTATTATATAACTGATTTTATTAATGTTATATTCCATATATCGATTATTTGAAGATTCGATTCGATAAGTATTATTTTCGAAGAAGTCGACTTTGACCAATCTTTCCGTTCTCAGATCCAGATCTGTTATTGACAGGCAACCTAACAGCTCTCAATAAGATGAATTATTACTGTGCTCTGTTCGTTGGGTTATAATTCCGGCTTGATCAGGAGTTTCTCTTTTATTTAAATCATATCTATAGAAAATTACATATCTAACAATTTAAAAAATATATATTACACTTTATAATACATATAAAAATAAACATATACAATCAAATAAAACCTTTACCCATCGTCATGGACCTATACCTCCTGCCCGGCAGTATACTTCAAAATCACTCCATTTATTCCTGTTGAACAGATCCACTAGAATGGACAAACGTCTTCCTTGGAATATTTATATAAGACTAAAACGGCAAGAAACTACTAGTCGTCTCCGGCTACTTCAACACTTACTACAAACGCTCTAAAATTCAAGTAAACTATAAAAGATTCATTTAATTTAGTATAATAAAGCCTTGTTGACTTTCGGAGTTGAGCATTGGAACTCGAATAAACTATCGAATTCTTCTCGTATCCAATCCTTCCAGTCTAAATTCCTTCGCAGAATCAGAAAATGCTCTCTACTATGTCTAAAATAATATGTTAATTACTTAGCCCAAACCAGATACCCATGTTTTCATAATAAACTTCAGGTCAACCACAATACACTTGTTTCGATATCTGACAATGTTCCTTGGCGTCTGATAATAAAATGGACTCTAGACCTTTTAAAGTAGAACTATATTTGGAGTACTACCAATGTAAAATGAAAAAATACAAAAATACGCCAGATTTCTGCACCATTTTCCCTGTTTTTGGGACCTTCAATTGCCAATTTTTGTCACACTTCACTCAATTTCAAAAAACGTAATTCTTTAAATTTTGTAGATTTTAAAATGAAATAACTACTAACACAATAACTAGATATTGTGCAGGAATGTGTGTTTCTTGCCAAAAACCTGAGTCACATCCTTAAAGAGCGTCAACCGTCGGGTTTCTAATCTTCAATGATTTTTTCGAGCTATATAACTAAATAAATAATAAGAGATGAAAGAATATGCGAGGATAGGAGGTATTACAGCTTGGAATGAGCGTCTATATACACTATAGCTTTTGTGATACTATTTAAAGTGAATTTTTCCTAAGACAAACTTAAGTTATATATATAAAAAAAAAGTATATATATTTACTTATTTTTAGTATTATTATTTTTATGTTGTTTTATTAAATTTATTTTGATTTATTGTACATAATGTTTGAATGAACCCACTGTAAGAATATCATTGTTGTCCTTCATTTTGACAAGATTTAATATTACTTAAGAAGCAATAATACATTTTAACAAGTGTAATATTAAGAAAAAAAAAAAAACAGAACTTATTCTTAAATATTCGAAATAAGTATTTAATGTTAATGGAATCCAATAATAATGCTATTGTTTGTATCTCATTTATCCCATTACCACTGTTTACGTGATGTATGTTTAGTCTGTTAGTTTTGCAATATTAAGCACTAGTTGGCCCGTGCGAAAAATTCGCAGAAAAGTTTATTTAGTGAAGAAATAGCAAAACAATATGGAAATAAGTAGTTCCTATGTATTATGTAAGGAAGGAATTAATATTTTTCCCTTAGTCGATTACAATATTCCATCAACCAAAATATTTGTACAAATTGCTTTGCTATGTCCTATTTTTAAACGCTGATTGGAAAGATAATAAAAGAAATAAAGGCAAAATAATGCCCCGGTCATAGGATATTCTAAATTATTAAAAAAAAATCAAATCAAATGACTTTAAGAAATAATAAAGTTAATATAAAAGTTAGGAAAAAAATGTAGTAGACTATTCTACTCCTAAATGCAATATATTTAAACAGGAAGGCATTATTAAGTACATCAAAACGAATGAACTTTTTTTTTTTTGTTCTTCCCTACCTCGCCTTTTAGGCTATACGGGATTTTCCCGGGCCGGTGGGTGAGGGCGGGGAATTTAAAATCCCCTCCGGCACCGAGACGCGAACTCGTACTTTTTATATCATCTCAAATCTCTGTTATCCGGTTGCCAGGCAACTAGCGGTGCTGTGTACACGCTTTAGCCTATTCGGCCATCCCGCCCCCTAACGAATGAACTGTATCTTTGTTAGTAATAGTCCAATTTTCACGATTTATTTTGTTTTGTTGGTAATTTATTAATCTTTCTAAATTCGAAATCCATCCGGGTATAATCAAGAAAAATGCATACTCCTTGAGTTATTCACAAATAAAATTCCTTTTCCTCCATCTTTTTCTCAGAAATTTCGGTGAGATGAGAATTTTTCGCATGTGAAGGAGAAGAATATCTTCAAAATGAGTGGTAAATCATTTTATTTGATGAAGAATTGACGAAGTTATGGCGTACCAACAAAAAAAAAAAGCACCTTTTAAAAATATATTAAGCATTAAATGGTAAAATCAGACTCCGGAACATTGACTGCAACGTACGCTGACGTTCTATACCTATTCTGTATATACACCCTACAATATCTTTGCTGAACTTAAAATCATTTACTAAATTTGTACGTACACATTTAGAACATTTAGATACACATCGATAAGATCAATTTTATTTCGACGGACCCCTAACGTTTCTTTGGATAATTTAGGCCCACAAATAAAAATGAAAATAAAGACTAAATAAGAAACTGAAAGTACTATACTCTTTTTTTTTCCTAATCAAAAATGAAAATCATACAAAAACTAATGATATATACACAAACCTACCTAAATTCATAAGGCATACATATTATAAAAATTGAACCTTTTTAATAAAAACATTAAAGACTATTAACAGTAGCACCTTCTTACGTTAACAACAAAATTTTACAAACCAACTTCATAAGTTACAACATACTCATTACTTCCACTTTCATGTTTAATTACAAGGACACAACAGACTTTTGAACAATATGGCCACGTATGACATGCCCGTCAGAAGGTGACTGAAAAAGAGCTGGATGAGAAATTTTTTGTCCTGGATCAAGGAGATGAACAAATACCAGGAAGTTGTGTTGCTAGGTATTTTTTTCCTCATTCTTGAAATGTCAAAAGAAAAATTCAGCAACACATTGTCAAACACAGCTGATTGTCACGTCTATGACATGTGAAAATGAAAATATAAAGAAAAAATATCTGGTGTGCGCAACACACAACTTTCCCTCACCGTATTGTTGTACCATTATAAAAATGTTTAATGCATTTTAAACGGAGCTAAACCTTAAACCTTACAGTTAAAAAATCATTAAGACTATTAAAATTAAAAAAAAAGTCTATTTATCATATTGACGGTAGGTACTATAAATATAGTGACTCCATCTGCTTTTATAAACCACATAACTACATTGTGTGAACCTTTCAGTTGACAGAATGACTAACTCCAATTTCAACAATTTTGAGTAACGTCATTTTAGTAATATTTCTAGTTGGAAATGTTATATCTATATTGGCAGTTATTTTCTGTGTATATGGTATGAATGTGTTCATGTATCACTATAAACTATTGTCCACGTGACAGATTGTTATAATTCTAAATAAATAAAAAAATATTGGCAGTGAGTAGGTTGATTCCATAATAGGTGATTGCAGTGTTGAAATATAGAACTGTGATTGAAAGTATACATTTTGCTACTAGAAACATCACTGAAATTAATAATAAACAATGTTGACATTCTGGCAACCGCAATGCTCATATATGCCGAAAGAGATTTGAAAGTGTTGTATATTGTATATTTAACCTATAAATGATTATGGATTGTAAGACTATTAGATATTAAAATCTTATTTTCCATTGTAAAGTTTACTAAAATGAGTTTACGAGATTTTCAACAATAATTTTAAGGTCAAAAGTTGTCACACTAATTGTTAGTGAATAATGTTGAAATTTCACAAAGAAAAAGTTCATCAAATTATTCACTGATTTAATTTTCTAAAAGGTTTCTAGATTTTTTTTTTTGGAATAAAAGGCCAATAGATACCTAATTATTAAGATATTATATCATATCTAGAGTTATTAAACTACAGTAAATTTATTTAAGGTTATAAACATATCCATGAAATATTTTTATATTTCCCTACTTCTTTGACACAAGTACAATGAAATAGTACTTTAAAGAATGGAATTGGTTTGATTTGGTGGATTTTAAATACTTTTTTATCAAGATTAGAAAAAAATTTACATTTAGTAAGAAAATTTCATTTAATTTCCTTGGAAACGTGACTTATGTTAAATAAGGTTAGTTTTCTGAAATTTTTATCTATATTTTTTTTCTCACTCTCCGTTACCTTCTACAACTGTATTCATTTGATATTTTTTCTAAAATTCTCTGATTTCTAACGATATATTATACGTAAGTTAACGAATAGGAGACAGTGGTGACTTTATAAATAATGGTTTTTATTCATAATGTTACAAATGGCATCTAAAATATAATATAAGTAATATAATATGGATATATGAGTTGACTACATCAGTTCACTCCAGGTCTCCTACAGTGAAGAGTCTGACTCAAGAATGTAACTGTATGAGTGAGTTGGTCTGAGGATCATAGGGGTTATATGCTCAGGAATAGTAGGGGGAATGAATCAATTCTAGACGGTCTAGGAAGCGTGTGAATGAAGTTAAGAATTGATATCCTTATCTTTTAGAATTGATATGAAGTCTGTGGGAGAAGTCGGAAGAGGACGGCTAAGGAAGTTATCAATAGTTAATGTTCTTAAGATGTTTGTGAGAAAGTGCCCTTTGGCTGAAATTGTTTAGTATTGATATGAGAGAAAGGGTCTTTTTCTGCAATCTGTTATTGTCCCCCAATATCTGTTGTTGATAAAGGGTCTTATTGTGTCCTGTTACTACATTCTAGATAACTATTTCTAAGCTATCAGAGATAGCTTGACCTGGCTATCTAGGGCTTTGATAAAGGTCAATTAATGATTAAATGATTAAATTAAATAAAAGTTAATATTAACAGTTGTTACGGATTAAGTCCATTCCGTAAATGTATACATTCTGACTATTATTTTGGAAGATTCATTTTCGACCTGGATAAGCATTTTTCTTTTTTCCTCCTTCATTAAATTATAAAATTATTATAAAAGTTATATTTAGCCATTTTTTCGAGTTACTTAATACGTAATGTCAGTTTCGTGCAACTTTTCGTTTTTGAGGCACACTGTTTACACACACACGCACGCCCGCAAACCATTTCGCATTCGCAATACATTCCCTTATTATATATTACATCAACCTCAATCTATTGTAAAATATTTATACTCATTTATTAGTTACAACCAAAAATACATTAAAGTGACAATCTGGCTTTGGAAGCTGTCTGATAATCAGCTTTGATGCGATGAGATTATATATCAGCAGCGGTTGATGGATCTCCTTGGAAGAAAGCGTTACAGTTTATATCTCTACCGTAATGGCGGAGATCACCCTTGCCTTATTTCCTTTAATAGCTGTGATCAAAGCGCATTATCTAGATGGCGCTGACAGTAAAACTGCTGTTCCTCCACTGGCTACTAAATCATCCATCTCCTCTTCCCATCACCCTCTCCTTATCCCCACTCCACTTGATCACTCTGAGTTCAAATATTTTCCTTTTTGTTTTTTATTTATTTACTCTCCTTCAAGCTTTATCTCACTTTACAAATAGGGTAAATGCAAACTTTTTTTTTAAATTTCCTTATGACATTTACAACTGTATTACATAAATACATCAAGTAAATTTGGACATAATTGATATAATGACATGAATACACTTGCTGAGTAACTACCCAATGGTAGCACTCTAATGATATGACTACATTAGGAGATCACGGGGCCATCTTCTTTTCAGACGCCTCGGAGGGTTATCAGGAATTGAAGAGGAAGCAAGGTTAGAAACGAGAGGGTTGGGATGATTCTGAAGTTTATTATGGAAGGATAGGTATCTGGATTGGGCCAGATCTGAAACATAAGGAACATTAAGATCTTTATGGATAATTTTATTAGTGACAGAGTAAGGAGCATTGAGGATTTTACGAAGGATTTTAGATTGTAAGGATTGGATGCGAGAGGAATTCGATGGTTTAGTAGAGCCCCATAGCTCAACTCCGAAAGTCCAAATAGGTCTTATTATAGTCAAGTATATAAGCCTTTTGTAATTAATGGGAAGTTTAGAGCGTTTGTCTAGTAAGTGTTGAAGTAATCGGAAACGTCGAGCGGTTTCTTGTCGTTTCAGTCTAGTATGAGGATTCCAAGTTAGTCGTTTGTCCAGGTGGAGTCCTAGGTATCGGATTTGCTCAACAGGGATAAGTGGAGTATTGTTAAAGGAAACTGTAGGACAGGAAGTCGCTGGTTTACGACGAAGGGTAAAGGTAATTTGGTGGGATTTATTGGAGTTTATTTTAATTCTCCAGTTTTGACACCATTCTTCTAGATTTATGATGTGTGATTGAAGCATTTGGGATGCAATTGCTGGGTCATTGTTTACTGATAGGATACATGTGTCATCGGCATATGTGGTGATGATAGTGTTGGGACAGGTAGGGATGTCAGCTGTATAAACTGTATAGAGGATAGGACCTAGGATACTACCTTGAGGAACACCAGCGGACTGGGAAAAAAGGGATGAATAGGCGTTATTGTGATTTACTTTAAAGTATCTATCAGTAAGGTAGGAACGGATAATGAGGAAGAAATGCAAATATAAATGACTAGCTTTTTGAAATTTCTTTCAGAAGTTAAAATGTAGATATCGATGTTGCAGTTAACTTTAATTCATTTGATAGCTATGACACTTGTAAATTCCATTAATATCAACCTAAATTTAAAATATGAAATAAAATGTAGATAATAATTTTGTTGCACCTATAGCTGACAGAACGTGATTTGTAATGTTCCTATAACTGACAGAGATGAGAACACCGATGTAATTATGCATAAGAAAGTGTTGAAATTTTATATTCTTCATTTTAAAATAGGTATTAATAAAAATTAATTTATGAGAAGAAGAATAGTTGGGGTAATCAGTCAAATAAGAAGGCAAAATGCTCTTTGTCGACGATCTTGCTATTCTATACAGAGCGAAAGATGTCCTATCTGTAAAAGATAAGCTCCAAGAAGCACTGAATCGTATTGATGGCTGGTCAAAGTCATCGGGACTTTGTTTCTCTTCTGAAAAAACTAAATGTATTCACTATAGCAGAAAACGAAATACTCCACAATCGCCAGAACTTCTCTTAGGTGACGCCATCTTACCATATGTCAACACCTGCAGATTCTTGGGATTATTATTTGATAAACGTCTATCCTGGGAACACCACATAAAATCACTCAAAGATACATGTACTAAAAAACTTCAGCTTCTGAGAATACTTAGTGGAACTAACTGGGGAGCAGACAGAACTACCATGATTAAAGTATACCAAGCTCTGATCGGCGCAAAAATAGATTATGGTAGTTTTGTCTACGGTTCTGCCCGAAAAAATGCTCTAGCCAAGCTCGACTCCGTGCACCACACTGGAATACGCCTTGCAACTGGAGCCTTTAGAACAAGCCCAACCCTGAGCATTTGTGTCGAATCTGGCCTTATACCACTGCACTTTAGAAGACAGAAACTTGCAATAAACTATATTACTAAATTATACCCGCAAACTTCACACCCCTCCCATAAATATGTTTTTCAATCTAAATTCTCAAAAAGATTTAAAGAAAAAAGGAATACCACATTACCATTGGCAGAAAGAATGTCTCTTATTATAAATAAACTAAAACAAATAACATTACATGAAATAGAAAAAGAAACAGCCCCTTGGACCTATATACAACCTAAATTAAATCTCCAACTCACCCAATTCACCAAAGATACTACATTACCTGCAGATTACAAAGAAAAATTCCACAAAATAATCATCACGTTACCTGAACATCTTCTAATATTCACCGACGGATCCAAATCAGATACATCTACTGCTTCAGCCTTTGTCACTCCTGATACTACCTACAAATATAAATTACACCATCTTTGTAGTGTTTACACAGCAGAGATTAACGCCGTAGCAATGAGTCTCCGATACGTCATGAAGAAGCCAGTTGCAAATGTGGTTGTTGTATCGGATTCCCTAAGTACTCTGAAAGCTATGAATAACATGTATCCAGACCATCCAGGGATACACTGCATTCTAAGTCTTATAAAAATGCTTCATGGAGTTGGAACAACGGCACATTTTATCTGGTCGCCTGGCCATATAGGAATTAAAGGAAATGAAATGGCTGATAGAGCAGCAAAGGAGGCTCTTACTCTTCCAGGCCGCGGTAAAGTTTTTTTGGCACCATCTGAACTTGCACGACCTCTGAGAGAAACCATATTCCAAGAATGGCAAAGACGGTGGGACAACAGCGCACCTAGCAAATTAAAAACAATAAAGAAAGAGGTGCAACCGTGGACCAGCTCCAAACGCAGCAGTCGTAGAGAAGAGGTCGTCCTCACGCGGCTGAGGATCGGACATACTAGACTGACTCACCTCCACCTCATAACAAAAGATTCTATCCCCCGATGTCAAAAGTGTAACCAATCACTAACTATAAGACATATTTTGGAGGAATGCCCTTTTTACACCGCAAGATTAGAAGATTTTGGAATACCCCGGAATATATCAGCGTCCCTGGGAAATCAGGAAGAAATGGTTACCAAAGTCATCAAGTTTATGGATAGTGAAAGACTTAAAAAACACATTTGACAGACTTTTTTTTTAAATTTATTAATCTCCTTATTATCTATTTATTTTTATTATATTTTCTCTCTTTTTTTTTTTTTTTTTTTTTTTTATTTTTATTATTTTTTTTTTTTATTGATTCTACTGCTATTTTTTAAAGTTTATTTATTTATACATTTTTTATACATCTTATTACCTATAAATGTCTATTATTATCCTTATTTATTTATTTTATTCTATCAATCCATTTCTTTATTTTTTTTGTCCTTTTTTTTTATTTTTATTTTTTGTACCAACCATCCAAATAGTATTAAGTGATGTTATTTAGTTGATCGGGCGCTTATGACCTGGATGTTTTGCGCCTAGACATCGAAACAAACAAACAAGAAGGCAAAATAAATGATAATATTTATTTTGTCATTTGCCGACGTTTCGACCTGAAGTTCAGGCCATCATCAGGGCTAAGAAAAGAACCAGATAACAAGGTATGAGAAACATAAAAATTACAGTAAAATGCAGTTGTTAGAATAATGACAATATTAATAATAAGAGACAAATAATAATACCAGGTACAAAGTGTGGAATGATGAAGTAAATATAGTCAAAAAGGTGACATAAGTATTGTAAAGGGAATCTTAGAATAAAATTTAAAACAGAAAAAATTGAAGTTATATAAGAAATGGAAATAAATAGTAAAATTAAGATATTGTGAAAAGAATATATAGATAGAAAATGGAGATGTAGTAAAGTCTATCAATATGTACAGACTAAGTATGATATAATAAAGAGTTAAAACAGAGAAAAGGAATGAAAGGAAGGAGGAAAGAAACTGAGGAGAATACTTATGTCACTTTTTTGACTAGTTTACTTCATCATTCCACACTTTGTACCTGGTATTATTATTTGTCTCTTGTTCTTATTATTGTCATTGTTCTAACAACTGCATTTTACTATAATTTTTATGTTTTTTATACCTTGTTATCTGGTTCTTTCATTAGCCCTTATGATGGCCTGAACTTCAGGTCGAAACGGCGGCAAATGACAAAATAAATATTATCATTTATTTTGCCTTCTTATTTGACTGATCACCCCCAACTATTCTTCTTCTCATTATTCATGACAGTCAACTATTTAACCACTATTAAAAATTAATTTATTTCGTTCCCCATCTTAAACTTATCAGTATATGCTGGACAATGTATAGAACCTGTTTTGGGCATCAGGATAGCCTATTTCTATCCAGTAGTGCTTGTTAACGTCCGAATTGAGTTTCGCCAGGAAGTGAAAAATACCCGATTAAATAGTCATAGAAGTAAATTTCACTACCATTCTTCCAAGGTTCTAAGTATTGGGTTGGAAAATAAGTCCTTTTGGTTTTTCAGGGTAAAATAAAATTCAATGTATTATAGACATAAAATTAATCTTAATCTACAATATATTGACCATTATTTAATATGACTTTTTCCTAGCTTTCCACAAACCGCATAATGCCATTGAATGCCTGGAATCTATTGTTAAAAATTAATAAAAGTGGTTTTTGATGCCCTTTTCCTTTTGGAATTTCTTCCCATTCATGGAGTTCTGCAGAGAACGGAATAAGTGTGAGTCACTTGGTGCTAGGTCTGGTGAATAGGGAGGGTGTGGAAAAAGGTCCCATCCAAGACTCAATAATTTATTACGAGTGACCAATGAGTTGTGGGGCGCGCGTTTTCTTGGTGGATCAAAAAACCATTTCGATCTCTAGTTCCGTCGTGTTTTTTTAATTGATTGATCCAATTATTTGAAAGTATATGGTTAAATCAATTGTTTGTCCTGATGGCAATAGCTCATGAAAAATAACATTCTTGAAATCCCACCATATGGAAAGCATTATCTTCTTTGGATGCATTCTGGTTTTGATATTCTTCTAGGAGCATCACTACTTGGCCCCAAGATTTTCTACCGACTACATTATCATAAAATATTCACTTTTCATCTTCTGTTACCAACCTTTTCAAAAATGGGTCGTTTTGTTGCTGTTTCCGTAGTGAATCACAAACAAAATTGCGTATTGCCAAGTTGACTTCTGTTCGAGAATGAGGTACTCAAACATTAAGAATATAGTCGAGCATGTCTAAATGTTTTTCTACTCTTGTGTGTGGGGCCATAGAAATCTCTCGCATTGATTGAGTGGGATTTCGATCAACAATGGCCTTAACATTGCTCTTTTAATTTCATGTGGGCGACCAGACTGTTAAGCATCATTGATGTCAAAATTATCTGTATGAAATTTGGCAATTTAGACAAGTGTGTTAATTCGGTTATTTTATTTTACGGAATCATCTCCATAAACAATGCAAATTTTTCTATGAGCTCCTGCAGCACGCTTACATTTTTTAAAATAATACAACAAAATATGCCGATAATGAATGCTATTTTCTGTCATATTCACAGTGCAATAGCAAACACAATACTATGCTAGTTTCAACAAGAGTTAACATACTTAGTTGTTGACATATTATAAACAGGATAAACAATCCACCTTAGGGGTTAATTCATCAAATAAGTAGTGTATCATAGTGGCATAAAGATAAAAAGAAAAACCGAAAGGACTTATTTGCCAACCCAATAGAAAATAAATTGCGTTCACCTAGGGATGATTGGGTTGAAAGTATATTTTTGAGATGATTTTACAACTGAACCTCTCATATATTGTGCTATTATTGTTTATGATATTAAAGATATTTATAAAATACCATCTTGCATTGGAATATAAAAAGAAAAATCAGAGCCCTCAGACGTAGCAGCAGTTGGGCCGTGATATAACCTTCCATCTGAAGAGGATAACCTCCAGATCTTCCTGGAATGTTTACCGTCCTCGCGTTATCCAAATCATCGGATAAAGGGCAAGCAGAAGGAGATAGTGATAAAAAGACGATGGGGAAAGCGGAAAGCAATTTCGCAGATAGATTTGACGGGATGGGGCTCATGAAATATGAAAGAGCCAGCTTGGGTATTTCCATAGCCTCTACTGCATCCTCTTGTTCGCCGATGAACCCGTCGATCCTGGGACACACTTGTTACTCCGCCTTGTTCAGATTGTACCTAACGGCTGTCCACGTTTCTGACATCGATTGGGAATTCATGCTTCAGTAGCTAGTGCATCTCCTGAATCCATAGAAATGAATTTTTTTTTTTACTTTCAAAATTTCATTGAGAAAAAATACAGTTTGCCTCAATCAAGGGTATTGAGTATTTGAAATATAAGAAACTCATTCATACAATTTATACAATTACAAAAATAATAGAAATTATAACAGAAATAAGAAAAAGAAACCTTATTAAAACAGATGAAATAAAATATGATATAACACAAATTAAAAAATAAATAAATAAATAACAGAAAAAAAACATTCATGCTTATTTACAATATTTACAGTCAGCCGATGGAGCTCCAAGACCTGACCTTTCCCCAGGTGTGGAAGATAAGGCAAGACTCTAAGAGATCCCATCGCTTCTCTCTCAGCCGCATCACTGAGATGGAGATCGAGTGGTGACTAAGAAAGGGCACTAAAGCCACATACGCTCATGACATGAGTAGAGAAGCTGGCCATTGCCAGGACTCGAATGACGTATTTACAAAAGATCTCGAGGCCACTGCCTTTTTAACCTTCGAGGAGGATTGTAGGGATGACTGGAGCTGGATAAGTATTGTGCTAAGGGATTAGGATGATGGATTAGGTTTTGATGAAAATTTGAGAAACGGAATGGAATAACGTCAAGGATATAAGGGATGTTAAGATCAAGATGTAAAGTTTTGATTGTAACATAATAAGGAGCATTGACTATTATACGGAGGACTTTAGACTGGAAGGATTGGATGCGTTTGATGTTCGAAAATTTAGTTGTTCCCCACAGTTCAAGTCCGTAGGTCCAGATGGGTTTCAATATGGTTTTGTATATTAATAGTTTGTTTTCAATTGAGAGGTTGGATTTTCTGATAAGTAGTCTGTATAACTGGTCAAATCGTCGGCTAAGTTCTTGTCCTTTAAATAAAAGTATACTTTATTCTGGAACTTCTGGTCCCCATAGAATAATATAATTGCATAATTCCAGAGACACTTGTCTGGCTAAATATAATAGTAATCATATTAAGAAATTATAAAATTAGTAAATTAAATTAAATCGTAAGATAAAAAGGCTGCGAATTATTTCACAATGGTTTATTATTTCCAAATAATTATACATCTAAAGTAACATTACCTTCTTTTTGACAAAGAAAAAGAAATATAAGGTGATTCCAATTATAGCCCTCAACATTTTTTTTTTTAATCAATAGTAATTTGTTAAAAAAAAAAGAAAAGTATGACTTCAGTAACACATTCAAAAATCAAAAACCAAAACAAAGCATGTATATATATATATATATATATATATATATATATATATATATATATATATATATATATATATATATATATATAACCTTTGCAGTATAAAAAAACCTGTACCACTACAACCCATGAAGGTTATACAATGTGAGGAAGTACTATTATGTACAATGCAGGGAGGTGATGGGGCCGGTATTACGCTCAACCGCCAGGTTTTTCCCCTTAATTTTTTTTATTAATTAGGGTACCCATTTTACAGAGGCTAGGTGTGCCCTATGAAGGTCTCTTGATCCCAGGGTTGATCCATGGCTAATGACGTTACTATAGACATATTATGTTGAAGTAAAACATATTAAAAATATCTCATACCAGACTGAAACGACAAGAAACAGCTCGACGTTTCCGATTACTTCAGTACTTACTAGACATACGCTCTAAACTTCCAATTAATTACAAAAGACTAATTTACATGACTATAATAAGGCCTAGTTGGAATTGAGGTTGAGCTTAGGAAGGAGTTGAGCTATGGGGCTTCACTAAACCATCGAATTCCTCTCGTATCCAATCCTTACAATCCAAAATCTTTTGTAAAATCCTCAATGCTCTACTTTGTTACAAATAAAACCATCCATAATGACCTTAATAAACTTCAGAATCATCTCAACTCTCTCTTTTCTAACCTTGCTTTCTGTTCAATTCCTGATAACCCTCCGAGGCGTCTGAAAAGAAGATGGCCACGTGATCTCCAAATGTAGACATATCATTAGAGTGCTACCATTGGGTCGTGAAAACACTCAGCAGTAGTGAAAAACGTCATTATATCTATATGTTCAAATTTACTAGACGTATTTCTGTAGTCCAGTTGTAAATATCATTAAGAAATAATAAAAAAAAAATATCTAGAGACCACATCTTTGGCTCCTAATTGCCCGATTTTAACGATTTTGTTGTTGTTGTTAATTTCGTAAACAGCCATCCTCAATATCAACAAAAAAGTGTATACTTTTTGAATTATTCGGAATCTAATTTTACTATCCATCGTAACTTTTTTTCCAGACTCTGTGCGTTGAAGTATGTTATATAAATAGATTTAAAGATCTACAAGAAGAAGATTTTAGCCAAGTTTCATTGAAATCAGTACATTCGCTTAAGCGGTACAGTCTATTGCAACGCAGGTTTTTCGGCCGCCACCTTGAAAGGAAAAGGCGGATAGTAATGTCGATGAAGGAGGATTATATCGGGTGATCGGTCAGATAAAAAATCGGTCCGGCAGATTCGGAGACGGCAAAACATTTACGATAAAAAATACGATTCAAGCGAAAAGCCAATGGTTATTTACAAGTTTTTAGTGCCTAATTAAATAAACAAAGTTTGCCTGCATCCAGATTGAAAACGCCCCGATTCCGAGAATTTTCGTAAATAAAATATTTCTTGGTTACGTTGATGTGAAGCTATTTACAAAGTTTCAGCCGGATGTTAATAATTTCATAAAAAGGGGTAGGTACCACGGACTATATTGGAATAAGTAATGGAATAACTATACATACAAGCTTTATATTTTATTTGTTTTCCAAATTTGTTTTCTGTTTTGCAGTTTTTTTTTTCATTTGTGTGGAATATTAAAACATAAATAATATAAAATGACTTACTTTTCAGCTCAAAATTTTAAAATTTGCTTACCTGAAACAAAAGGAAACATATAAGTAAACTATAAGTGTTTTATTTATTAGTATTATGTTTATTAATACAAGTCAAAATCATCTAAATTAGTAAGATGTTTGCTGTTCGAGGTATCTGTTGATGAAAAATGACCCTTACTAGAGTACATGTCGCTAATGTTAGTGCAAAGCCACGTATGTAACAATTTTACACGTTTATTCTCTTTACGCTACAGGTTACATGTTGTAGCCTTCAACTGCTATAACTAATCTACTTAATAGGAAAATAGTAGAGGGAAATTAAATATGAAACTATATGAATAAATCATAAAGAAATAATCGACTATTTTGTATAAAAACTCAATTTTTACATACGACCTTTTGCACTATTAGTTGTGTTATGTTTTTATTCCTCTTCCATAACAAAAAAAATATATCCAAAATTACTACCAGATACATTTATATTATTTATTTAATTTTTTATTAATAATTACGTATAAGTATCTAAATTGCATTAACAAAAAAATTACAATAATATATTTCTTAAATGTTTGAATTCCAAGACTCATTAGTATTATTTTGTTTAGTATGAATTAATTATTTATCTATAATAAAGCCATACCAATGCTACTTGAATAATCATTTTTTGGCAACTTAATGTCCTAGAATAAATATTAATTAATACTAACACCATACTAAGATATTAAAAGGATGGAAGTTATTTTAATATGTATGTTTATGCTTGTGTATTTGTGACTTTTTTCCCCTCTTTCATATTTGACCTTTTGATTACTGTGGTGGAAGCAAGCCAAAGTTGTTTTTGAGTAGCCCCAAGAATCTGTCAAATATCAACATTCGACATTTTCCGATATGATTCGAGCCAACTTGGTGACTTTAGGATCTTCTCTAAAATAAAATTACCATACATGATATTTATAATCGGAAGAAATTTGTTTGGAGTTTTAAACTAGAAATAGTCAATCATTAATAATGAATCAGTCTTAGTGTTTTATTTTAAGTTATAGAATATAAGAAAAATGCCGATCCCTCCCCAAAAAAAGTATACAAATTATTAAGTAAAACTAAATAAGACTCTCAAAAATTACAAAAAAATGGTTATTGGATATTCAAATGTCAGCCGTTAAAAAATACCACTAATTAAACGCCATTAATAATCTATATATTTTCATATTTTTAATTTCCTACCTATGCTAGGTAAGGAAAGTATTGCAATCGGATCAAATTTCCGACACGCGGTTTTCGACGGATCTATACGTTTCAGAGCCCACTGAGTCCGAAAAACACATTTTTAGCCATTGGTCTATCTGCCTGTCTGTCTATCCACTAGTGGATCCAGGATTTAATTTGGGGGGGGGAGGCTTCAGCCTGAACGATTTTGTTTTTCGTAAAACTTCATAAAAATAATTTGAAAAAAAAAGAGAAAGTAATTAACTACCTATATGAAATGGTGTTTAAGTCGTTCCTGAAGTCCTATTAAATGTAATTAAACGAACAAGAATACTTTAAGAGATAGCTTTTAAAATTTTTTTGTGTAAAACATGGTTATATTTTACCATTTTGGGGGGGCTTCAGCCCGAAAGACCCCCTCCCCCGTAGATCCGCCTGTGTGTCTATCTGTGTCTGTCTGTCTGTCTGTGCCAACATTTTCTCGGAAACTACTGAACCGATTATGTTGCTTCTTTTTTTATTTTATAGGGTTTTGACTACAAATATTTTTCAAAAACACGCCGTTTAGCTTGTCGTTTGAAAGGTAATGAAATTCTCTACAAAGCCATATAAAAATCGTTCATTTTCAACAACTATTAACGAAGTTACAGACAGCTATTCAATTTTCAATGTAAGATTACGGTTTCATATCCTGGTGTCAGAAAGGAGTGAATGAGAGAATAAAGATGACTAAGTTAAAGTAAGAAAATCTGTTGCCCGCATCACACAACCTTCAGTATTTCCTATACTTTTAACAGAAATTATTGTTTGACAACAAGCTATGCCAAAAAGTGTTCGATCAGCAATATTAGTGAGTATTGAATTTTTACATCTACCTTAAGCCGGTTTACATTGCTTTAGTTTATCAAATAAAGAGTACTCAAATCTTATATTTGATCAATTTTCAGGAAAACGTATCTAGTTCAATTCTTTTTTGTTTCTTCATGAACATATGTAAAGATATAAAAACTTTTCTGAAATAGGTAGGAAAGTCGTGTGAGTGGACAAACCAGATTGTTTATTTTGCATATGAATAGTTTTGATGATAAAATGAAGTATCTCATTTAGATTAATCATCAAGAGTAAAACCTCTCGATTTGCTTGATTAATCATATTTAACTAATAAATTTCCTACACTAATATTTTTTTAAACAAATGTTCTCCATTTTCTATGCCAGTGGGTACGAGATCTGCAAAACATAAACTCCTCAATGCTTAAATTTGTTCATGTTGAGGTTTTTCAAGCTTATCTGTTTACTTTTTCTGTTACTTTTACTTATTTTTTGGTTACTTAACAATTGAAGTTCGGGATGTCCATCACTAGTTCATAAATGAGTTGTTATTTTTAAATGGAGATTATACCTACATAACTGAATAGTTTTTCATTTTAAAGTTTTAAATAGAAAAAGGAGACCCTAGGGATTCTACATATTCAACGGAGAAGTTTATAACTATAATAATTGAGGCAGCATAGCCAAAAAAAATACGAAAAATTTCCAACACTGGTACGCTTACCCTACTCTATTTATAAGACTCAAAACCTTACATCATGACCTTTACATCCCTTCTGTCCTTGACGTTATTCTATCTCGATTCTCAAATTTTCACCTAAACCTAATCCCTTAGCATAATCATTATCCAGCTCCAGTCATCCCTACAATCCCCATCGAAGGTTGAAACGGCTGTGGCCTCGAGACATTTTGTAAAGACTGTCACTGGACTGGCAATGGCCAGCCTCTCCACTCAAGTCATGAGTGTCTGTTGCTTTAGTGCCCTCTCTTAGTTTCCACTGGACTCCAATGACGGTGAAGCGGCTGAGAGAGAGTCGCTGGGATCTCTTAGAGTCTCGATTTGTCCTTCACACGTGGAGGAAAGGGCTGGACTCGGAGCTCCCTTGGCTAAATGTAAGTATTGTAATTAAGTATGAATGTTTTTCTTTTTCATCTATTTATTTGTTTTATTTATGATTTATTTAATTTGCTATGAATTTCTGCATTTTTTAAAAATTTGATTTCAAGTTACATTTCTTTGGTTTTATAGTTTTTGCCTTTGTTATATATAAATACAAAGGCACGTTCCTCTATCAAATCATTAACAACTATCGTCCTTCTTACGCCTACAACCTTCTCCAATTCAAGTCCTCAGTCCATTCCCTTTCAACAAGATCTCGACCTTCTGACCTCTACTTCCCTTCGCACAGATCTGCCTCATTTCAGAATTCCTTTATAGCTCGCGCTGTCAATTTCTGGAATTATCTACCTATCAAAATTCGGCATTCTCCCTCCTTTTTCACATTCAAATCCCTCCTATTCCAATTCCTATCCCAAAAACAGTCAGATACTTGCTAAACCTTCGATATTATACATTTCTAGTCATCATCAAACGATAGTGCTATTCTATACTCTGAACTCCACTAGGGATATTACAATATTTTCCGGCTCTTAATACCACTGACCGCATCTATTGTTTGATTTTTTTTATTTTTATTTTATTATTATATTGGTATATAATTAAATCTGTACCTCTAGCATTTGACAATGATGAGTCTACATATTAATCATTGTTTAAAGACACTGATATTTAGTATTGTCAGCTTTGTTTTTTCTTTCTTAGCAGAAACACACCTCATTTTAAAGAAGAACTCAATGTATTTTTATTATTTTATTTTTTAAAAGAGTATAATTATAATTTTTCCTACTGTACATAGTCTTAAGTGTTTTATCATAGTTTTAAGTGTTTTGTATATAGATTTTTTTTTTGTATATAGCTTGTTTAACTAATATTTAATAATGTTTTATTTTGGCCAGATGTAGTATTTTAATTATGTTCTATTTTGTTATTCTAAAGGGACTTTGTCCCAGAATAAAGTTGTTTTCTATTTCTATTTCTATATATGTATATATATATATATATATATATATATATATATATATATATTTTTTTTTTTTTTTTTTTACTTGTATTGTATTGTATACATGGTATGAATGTACCTCACTCAGGTTTAGTACTCAGTGCCCTTAAATGTGGCAAAATATATTTATTTCCCAATAAAAAGACTTAAAAAAAAAATGTATAATACTTGTTTCTCTGTGGTTGTTGATATGTTGATTCGAAATGAACATATATTTACCCTTCTAGCTATTGGTGAGTTATGGATTATGGATAGGATCTCTAAAACATTCTGACCTTTTCACCTCCCCTCCATCCGGGCAGTCAGCCTGTTAGCCGAGCACATTCACCAATTTATTCAGTTCCGCCTAATTGGCTACGATGTCTCCTTTTATGGTCTCCATATGGAAATTGGATTACCTACCGTTCGGGTCGTAAAGTGGTATAAATTGAAATGGGTATATGTATAATACATACAAGATATGGTGCGTAGGTATACACTTCAATGACATTTCAAGTATTAATTATGTTTCGAGTATTGAAATATCATCACCGTTTGTATTGCTGACAAAATAAATAATACATAAAAGGAATCAGGAAAGTACTCATACTCAATACATATAACTTTAACAACTTTTATAATTAGTAACGGATTCAGGTTTTCATTTTCTTCTTTTTGTTTTGCATGTAACTGTCATTTTAAAAAAAATCTTTTTAAGTGTCTCTTGAAAAAAAAAAATCTGCAATTACAGGAATAATAGTACTTTCAGGGATAAACTGTTTATATTTTTTTTTTAATCCCTGTTTATTTATATATATATATTTTTTTTACATTTCTTAACTATAGATGCATTACATGTTTGATCGGTATTTTGTGAACTTAGTGATATGTGAGTAAGGCGTTCTATCCTACGTTACACCCTGTAACAAGTCTGAATAGTCCCTCTCATTGCTGGTCAGCGAGTCCATCGGATTTAGCCGGGAGGAACATCCGAGGAATTTCCATAGATCATCACATCCATCATCCATTGGAACTTCCCTACTCCACAATGAGATCCGCGCGAAGAGCTTTGAATGTTGTCCCGAAACGTAAAAATTAAAATTAACAGATCAATTATTCTTCCTACGGTTCTACATTGGTGGGAAACGTTATCATTTTCCTTCAGGAATGAACAACGTCTTGGTGTTTTTGAAAATAAAATATTGCATCGAATATTCGGATCGAAGAAATGTGAATCAATTGGAGAATTTAAGAGGTTACATAATGCTGAATTGCGCGAACTGTACCCGGTTAATTGAGATGACTACGTTGAAACTGTATGAAATAAAATGAGCATGTAAAATGTCTGTGTTTAGTAACAGAAGAAATCCTAAAACGTTAATATGAGCTGTGATAGCTGAACTTCCGAGGCCTAAGCCGAAGCGAAGTTGGGAAGATTACGTTACGGCTGACTTGGCGTGGTTGGGTTTAGATGGCGACCAGTGCACAGTGTGACTGCTAGCGAATCTAGGGGGACAAAGCTTCGAAGCTATGTTATTGACATAAAATATTTTATTTTTATCCAGACTAATCTGTTATTGTTAAAATAAACTTATTGAATGCTTTGTAAACTTTTTTTTTCTAGATTCACTGTGCTTTTTTTTATATATTTCATGAATATTTTAAAACCAAAATATATGATTTTTATAATAAAATATATCTTAGACCGAGATCATTAATTTATTTTTCATCGGTATAATATACACACATTCGACTCCTCTATTACAAGGCAATTCAAAACACTCATTTAAGGCTCCTACAAACAGTGTGATATTTTTCTGCAATACGATATTCCTAGCAATCTAAATCTATAGCAGTCAAACCGAGTGCAATAATCCTCAGCGATACCGACAAAGTATATCGTATCGCCGGGACATCTCGCGTTCTGTGTAGGATCTTTTAATGCTCTACGTTGATCGTACGGTGATCTGTAGAAACGCATGTTATTTTTTTTTTTTCATAATCAGATCATAATATTGCTTTACATGCCAATTTTTTAGACTAAACAGACAACGATGCCTAATTATCTAAATATAATATCAGATCTAGAATTATTAAACTATAGTAAATATATTTAATGGTATACATATACATCTAATATGGATGCTTTATACATTCATGTAATATTTTTATATGTCACTTCTTCATTCACACAAGTCCTATGAAATAGTTTTTTAAACAATACCATTGAATTGATTAGGTGGATTTTAAATACTTTTTTTTTAGTTAGTGAGTTTCATTTAATTTCCTTTAAAACATGTGATTTCCGTTGAATAATATTAGTTTTCACAAATTAGTATTTTCATTTTCCCTTTTTTTCTCCATTTTTCAATTATCTCATTCTTTCAAAAGTTATATTTAGCATTTACTTGTAAATATTTATGATGTAAGATAGTTAATTATTTAAAATAAATCGAATTAAAGGTACTTTGGAGGAATACATGTTGGACATTTAAGATCTGTAAAGTGACATCAACGGGGATAAGGCCAAAATGATATTAAATACTATTTAAATATATAATAGCACACCGAGTTCAATAAAATGAAGCCGTTGTAGCCGTTTTTGAGAACATTGTAAAAATGTATATAACCGTTTAAATAAAGTGGCACTTTCGGTTAGTCGATTTTAACGAGAGAGTTACTGTCACATCCAAGGCATATACTTATCTTAAATACGAAATATCAGTTTTGTACGACTTTCCTTTTTTGAGCTAGAGTAATCAAATACACATACACACACACACAATCTATTTTGGGGAATTTGGTTACTCAGGGGACCTCAAAACGTGTATATCCGTTGAAAACTCAGATTTGAAAATTTTCAAAATCGGTATCCTTTCCCCTACTATATATATAAGTGAAAGTAAAAAGATAGATTGATAACAGTAATAGGATATTTCAATATTATCAACTAATCTGATTTACGATATAATCTTTCCAGTGCCTTATTCATAAGTCTGTCTCAATGAACAAAAAAAGAATGCCAAATTTTATCTCAAAAGATTTATTAATTGTATTAAAATTAAGTTCTTATAACAATTTTTTTATATTTGGACTATGACCAAATCCGCTATTTAGGACTCCACCTTGACAAACGACTCACTTGGAACCCCCATACCAGATTGAAACGACTAGAAACCGCCCGACGTTTTCGACTACTGCAGCACTTACTAGACAAACGATCTAAGCTTTCAATCAATTATAAACGACTCGTATATATGACAATAATAAGACCTATTTGGACTTACGGAATTGAGCTTTGGGGCTCCACTAAACCATCGAATTCCTCTCGTATCCAATCCTTACAATCCAAAATCCTTCGTAAAATCCTCAACGCTCCTTACCTTGTCACAAATAAAATCATCCATAAAGACCTTAATGTTCCATATGTTTCCGATCTGGCCCAATCCAGATACCTTTCCTTCCATAACAAACTGCAGAATCATCCGAATCCTCTCGTTTCAAACCTTGCTTCCTCCTGGATCCCTGATAACCCTCCGAGGCGTCTGAAAAGAAGATGGCCTCGGGATCTTCTAATATAGAACTTTAATTTGAGTTCTACCAATGGGTAGTTTCTCTTCATGTTGTACATGCCATGTTACAAATTTCTCATTTACTTATTGTATTCTCTATGTAATACAGTTGTAAATTCCATTGAAATAATAAAAAAAAAAAAAAAAAAAAAAAAATATTTGGACTATTAAGGTATTTAAAATACTTAATTTTATTTTCCATCCCTCTGGCCATTCTTGGTATGAGGGGGCGTTATATTTCAGGTCATTTACCTATTCTAGCTACAGAGATTAATTCCCTGGAAAGATGAGGCAGAAATAGCGTTTCAGAAGGGAAAAAATACCGATGATATTAGGATTTTTTAAAGGAAAAATATCTAATGAAAAAGGGATTGCAAAGTAAGCCTTCACTGAATCAAAAACATAGCATTGGAATTTCTTCTGAAGTATGACAAGTTCTAAAAATAAATACGTAGTTCCTCTCAATAAATCACAAACAAATCGAAAATGTTTATTTATATAAAAGATTCTATTAATAGAATAAAAAAATGAATTGTATGTGAAATCAACAAATTGCAGAAATACTTTGTTTTTTTTTCATCTCATTCAACTATACTGCATTTATCAGCTACAATATAACAAAAAAAATCAAAGATACTTAAATATATTTAAACATATTTTATTTATATATAGCCAGTTAAACGTATCGAAAAGAAGTTAGCCGGCGATGCGGGCAAAATATACAATATTATATAATAGTATATTTATTACATTGTCCAACGTTTCCACCTACGTTCTAGGCCATCTTCAGGGCTATAAAAGATACAAACAAAATATATATTGATTATTTTCAAGTTTATTTATTAGCAGCCAATTTTACACCATTATTTTAAAATTTTGTTAACTTAATAATTATACATCTAATTACGACGTTTCGGCTCGTTGAGCCAATTTAAAGTCTAAGTACCAATCATGTACCTGTCCATTTCACTTATGCGAATTGCATGAGTCTACTCATAATAATTTTTTTTATTCGTTATCATGTGTCACCGACATGTCATCAGTCTCATTTCTATTCAGTCAAAATTATATTGACTTTTCGCCGTACTAGAGAGGCATAAAGGGAAAAATAAAGTTTCAAAAACCAAATCATTGTGAATTCTATATCCATTTTTCATAGCCTCTTTCTGTTTATTTTTGTCTTGAATCCTTGGATTTCCATTGTCTTCATAATAGTCCTTTTAATGCTTAAAAGCATTGTAAGCTGTATTTTTGATTTTTTTGTCCTTTCTGAGTACTTTTTCTACATCTGTAATATAAATGGTGATGGGGCTCACCTCAGGCTTGAGTTGACCTATTTTTTTTTTTTTTTTTTTTTTTCCTACCCCCCAGGAATTTCTTGAATAAATTCAGTATGTATATAAATGTATATATACATAAATTTTCAACTTTCCTTTTATTGCCCAAGGGCATTTTAAGTTAAGAGGGCTCTGCACGCTGTATGCATTCTTTGCATCTGTGGCCAAAGGCCTTTTATTATACCACTGGGCGTGGAGGTGAGTTGACCTAATCGTAACGAATTTAATATTAAATATGACGAATCGTGCTAAAATAATGAGAATAAATCACATATTTCAGCTATCATTTTGGAGTTTAATTACTTTATTGTTGGAGTATAATACTTTGATTGTATTGTGTAATATATATTGTAAATGTTATTATTTTTTGAATATAGAACAAAAAATATTTATATATCATATTATTAAGTCCGCCTTTTTGATTTTTCACTTCTACCGTGTGGTCTTAAGCAAACACTGTAGTTTTTATTTGTATTGATTAATATAATATTCTGTAATATGAACAATAATTAGAGTGAGGTAAGACTACATTCATTATTATTAAAAGCAAAATTGCCACTGAATAATAATAAAAATATATGTTCAAGTACAAATAAAATAACATAAAGTTAAAAAGAAAAACACTGCGGTACTTTATACATTAAACTCCGATTATAGTTCTAAAATTAAAAAAAAAATATTAATACAGTTGAAATGCAAAAAGAATCTAATGATAAATAATATTTTCTTTTCGTTTTATAAAAATAATGTTTCTATAAACTATTTATTTTCCTTTTCTTGAACAAGGACCGAAGATTTTATCCTTAAAATGACAGGTCCAAGTAATATATGCCGATGCGGCTTAGGACCTCGATATTTGACGAGGGACTTTTGAATGAAGCTCCTATAAGCCCTCGGCAGAAGTCCCAATATTGTAGCCGGCGATCTGAAAGCATGAATCAAAGTATTATTTGGTATTTTCCCCCAGCCGGGATATTGGGAAAGATATATAAAGTGATTTTATTTGAGTGGGGGAGGGGGAGGGAGAAATCTTTGAGAAGCCACCACACTCTGAGGAAACCCACATCTTTAAAACTGACTCATACTTAGAAAAACTTTTTATTAAATTCTACATCTTTCAACAGTTTTTCCTCAAGACCCACATATTTTTTTTTTCATACACAATTTTCATTTTCTCTCTTTCAAACATATTCTTCAATGGCCTCGTATCAAAATTCCCAGCCTTTTCTCATTCATAGCTTATAAAAAGGAAAATTACTTATAATGAAAGACCCTTTGAGAAACCGCTGAAGAGATCTTATGAATTATTAACTCTAAGTTTCAGAGAAATTTCTGAAAGAAACACCCCTTCATCATTAATTTTTTTCTTTTACTTTTAACTAAGATGAGAAATATACATAAAAAAAGAAAAAGCATTGTTAAAAAAACTCTGTCTTCTTAAATTAAACAAATAAATTGAGATAAATGTAATTAATATTCCTTTTTTATCTTAGTGATGCCATTCATAATTTTTTATAATATATTAAATGACTCTAAAAAGAATTAGAGAATACAATTAAGAGACTACAACGAATTCAAAATGATACTTTATGAATTACTGAATTTTCTTGAAATAGATGACTTCATCAACAGGATAGTGAGAAATAAAAAAATATTTTCTATCTATTCGGCAATAACTAAGTTAAATGACCACACAACACTCAGTGGTAATAGAAGATAGAATCAAGTAAATATTGTACTAAATATGTAGTAGCTATTTGCCAAATATAATATTTTTCCTAAGCCACCACAGAATTTATACTAATGTCTTTTTTTCCGGGAGAAACAAAGTTGATATTCGTTTTTCGCAAATGAAAAACTCATAAATGTGATTTTGCCTTGACTGAATCTATAAAAAAATCTTTGACAGCCACAAAAATTTGTGATAACTTCAAGACGGCTCCACTGATCCAAAAGAAATTTATTCGAAGCTCAAGGCTATACACTATTTTATTAACCGAAAAGCGTTTTAGCAGATAAACCCGATCTCCGTAAACAAATTAGAAATAAAAATGCATAATGAAAATATTACAGTCATTACTTATAACTACCTCATAAAGGTATGAAATATACAAGATTTATTTGAACACCATGTACAACATTTTTTCTTATTCAAAACAAGGATAAGGCCAAAAATAACATACATTTTGGATCCTGAGGTCAAAACGAACTCCGGAACATGTGGTTTATATTAATCGATTTGGCTTCACAAAAAAAAAAAAAAAAAAAAAAAAAAAAAAAAAAAATGAAATATAGAATCCTTCCAAAACTCTAAGATATTAATTTCAAATTTAATCAAATATACACACATAAAAATATATATTACTATAAGATATTTTATTCTATCCTATCTAACGGCGCTATGATCCTTGTAGGACCTTGTCCTTCTCAGTGATCCTCCTTCTCCATCTGCCAGCACCCAACTTCCGAAGATCCTCCTCTACATCCTCCTGCCAATGATGTCTTGGTATCCGTCTGCACCTTCTTTCGCCAGGGTGTCCCTCCATCTCCATTTTCGGTAGCCAACTACTTTGCATTCTTTGTTCCCCAGCTATCTTATCGTGGCAATAATATCTGGTGTTTCATATAGAATTCTAAGTTCATTGTTTGTATTAATCCACCAGTGATCTCCTTCCTTTGTAAGGCCAAAGATCTTTCTGAAAATTTTTCTTTCCCACATGTTGAACTGCATTTTATCATTGCTTGTCAGCATTCAGGAATCGCTTTCATACAGGACCACTGGCTGCAGGACCGTATGATATTGTATGTTTTAATTTATGTTATATATTTCTCTGCTGACATTTGTATTATTCTCCGGAAGATAAAATAAATATAATTTCTGACCTGAAGAGAAAATATCTGTTCAAATAAGGCTTACTTTTTAAAAAGGCTTTAAATAGTGAAAAAAAATCCTTCATATTTCAAGCCAACGTTTTGACCTAACTACGCACGTCTACTTAAGGAGAATTCGTTTGGTGGGGATGGAGTTTGGTGTGAAACTGCCCAAATTCTTATATAAAATTTTCTTTTCCTACATATATTAGGTAAGGCAAGTATTACGATCGGGTCAAATTTCTGATATGCAGATTTAGACGGATATATACGTATAGAGCCCTCTGAGTCCGAAAAACACATTTTTATCCATTGGTCTGTCTGTGAAAAGAATTTTTCGAAATTAGTCAACTGATTTTGTTGCTTCTTCTTTTGTTTTGTAGAGTTTCGATTACTGATGTCTGTGGCACTAATTGTGTGCTTCATGCGCAATAAATGAAAAACATGTTTTTCTATAGAATGTAGCGTGAAAACGGCTCTAATGATTTTGAATAAACTTTACCTACAAAGCTATATAAAAATCGTCCATTTCGGTCAACTATTTACGAAGTTACAGCCATTGAATTACCAATGTGAGATTACGGGTTCATATCCTGGTATCAGAAAGGGATGAATGAGAGAAAAAAGATAACTAAATGAAAGTAAGAAAATCTGCTGTCCGTATCACACAAGCTTCACTATTTCCTCTACTTTTAATAGAAATTATTGTTTGACAAAATTAGGCTATGGCAAAAAGTTGTTTACACTGATCAACCTGAAGCCAGTTCACAAGGCTTTATTAAATAAATCCTACTCAAATGATTTCTGTGATCAATTTTCAGGAAAATAAATGTCATTCAATTATTTGTTGTTTCTTGATGGACATAAAGATATAAAAACATTTCTGAAATGGGAAGGAAAGTCGTTCAAGTGGACACACCAGATTATTGTTCTAACTTATGTTTCATGCCAAACGTGCAGTAAGACACTATTTCCATTAAATTTGTTATAAAATCGGTATATTTTGTTCATTTTGGTTTATTATAAACGAGATAAAGTTATGTAATTAGAAAGAGAAAAAGTTAATTAAGGATTCTTAGTACTAAACTAAAGTAGAACATAACAGTACTGACCTGCAAAATAATGGACGTCTGGTCACCATATTTATATATACATTTTTTATAAATACACCGATGAATTTCCGTTTTTATTGCTGCGTAAATAAGCGACAAATATATGCTCCTTTCACGGTAAGGATAACATCAGACAAACAGTTAGTGTTGGACAGCTCACCTCGAAGGATACAAACGGAAGATCAAAGAAAGGAGTGAACAAAGCGACTGGAAATAGGGAAGTAAGTGCCGAGAAACCTTTCAATTCAGGACTCAGGACTTCCAAGGGACAATTTCAGAGGAGGTGGTCTTGGTCCTTCTTTTTGTACTAAGTGTCTGTTTGTAATTCCTGATCGTCCTTCAACTACATATCGTACATTTTCCTTTATATGTATATATATATATATATATATATAT
The DNA here is from genome assembly GCA_928085145.1 of Nezara viridula. NCBI lineage: Eukaryota > Metazoa > Arthropoda > Insecta > Hemiptera > Pentatomidae > Nezara > Nezara viridula. The sequence continues at coordinate 169,906,318 of OV725079.1, forward strand.
ATATATATATATATATATATATATATATATATGTGTGTGTGTGTGTGTGTGTGTGTGTGTGTGTGTGTGTGTGTGTGTGTGTATGTGTATGTGTGTATTTATGTATACACTGATTTTATTTTATGTTCGAAATTTTTTAGTTGAAATTATGTTAGTGATGATGTTTATAAAAATGTCTGGATATTATATCTGAGGCTTGGCCATTTGAACAAGGAAAAGTGAATTTATTGTTAATTTACGCAATACAATTAATAAGATAATATGTGTTTATTTATTTTTAAACTAGTTAAGCACCGGGCTGCAAAGCTCATGGTCGGGGGTTCTATTAGGTCTGATGTCAAGTAATTATTCAGCGGATCGACTCTGGGGTCGAAAGAACCTCTTGGGGCACACCCAGTATCTATGAAGTAATTAAATAATTAATAATAATCACCCATAACCACTCATAGGTTGTAGTAGTACAATTTTTTTTTCCGCAGACTCATTGATAACAACTTTAAATCAAACCCTGTTATTTTCGTTTATATTTTCTTTCAGATTTGGTGCCAGATCCGATTTTCTTCTCATGACTCTGAATGCGTATTTGCTTTATGTTGTATAACTTGCATGTTTTATACAACATATACATTTAATTTTATATATCGTCGGCACCGTGTTAAAGTAACGAATCATAACCTATTTAACGTCGCAGATTCGTTACTTTAACATATGAACGCCTGTTTTATAAAGTACTGGTACATAGTGTTTTATAAAGTACTGGTATATAGTGTTTTATAAAGTACTGTTCATTCGAATCGCACAGGTTGAAGATAGGTGCTAAGTCTTCTTAGCAAATGTGAAAACTTATAATGCCTAATCCTACAGCAGAGCAAAATGATATTTTCATTTTTTTTTAAATACTTGTAAAAGAAACAGGATTCAGAAGTTCAATATAAAATTCAGTAAGAATTTTTTATATCTTAATTTATTTTTTAAAGTTTATTTTTGGACAGGTATTGGTTAATTGTCGTCCATAAATTGTTCTTCATTTTCAATATTGTTCTTCATTCTTATAATTAATGATATTTTGAGTGCACATCCTACCCCTTTGTTATCGTCTTTATCAGGTTGTGGCTGCTATCGTTTGTTAATTATTGATGTATACATCTCAATGGTGGTTCTCAAACAATTTTCAAATGATTGCAAAAAGTCCGAACATGAGCAAATGAACAGAATTGCCCTGAAACTTTCCAAATTACCTAAAATTTGAAATGATTCTCGATGAACAAAATAAATGTTATTTTGAACAATCAACGCGTATATCTATCCTCTAAAGAATGGAGAAGCAGCTAAGTCGAAATAATTGTTTTTTAAATAATAATTCAGTGAAAACTGAAATTATTGGTTAGCCAAGTCCAGCCCCTTTTGTACACGTTTTTCATTACTTCAATTAAACCCACGAGTTCACAATTTATGTTAGCGCTCTGGAAATCAGGCTCTGGATAGCTTAGGCCAGTAGCTTTGAATATTTGAATTGGTAGTTTTAGTCCAGATAATGACATACATATAGTATGTCCACTTTTGCATCATTTGGAACCACTGTAAGCGAGGAAAATGTTTAGCATTTTAGATTCTTTGTACGTAAACCAACGACTGCCGATCCTACAGTTTCCTTTAACAATACTCCACTTATCCCTGTTGAGCAAATCCGATACCTAGGACTCCACCTGGACAAACGACTAACTTGGAATCCTCATACTAGACTGCAACGACAAGAAACCGCTCGACGTTTCCGATTACTGCAGCACTTACTAGACAAACGCTTACGACAATCTTCCCATTAATTACAAAAGAATTCTATACTTGACTATAATAAGACCTATTTGGACTTACGGAGTTGAAACTGGGCTCCACTAAAACATCGAATTCCTCTCGCATCCAATCATTACAATCCAAAATCCTTCGTAAAATCCTCAATGCTCATTACTTTGTCACTAATAAAATTATCCATAAAGATCTTAATGTTCCTTATGTTTCAGATCTGGCCCAATCCAGATACCTATCCTTCCATAATAAACTTCAGAATCATCCCAACCCTCTCGTTTCTAACCTTGCTTCCTCTTCAATTCCTGATAACCCTCCGAGGCGTCTGAAAAGAAGATGGCCCCGTGATCTCCTAATGTAGTCATATCATTAGAGTGCTACCGTTGGGTAGTTGGTCAGCAGGTGTATTCATGTCATTATATCTATTATGCCTAAATTTACTTGATGTATTTATGTATTACAGTTGTAAATGTCATTAAGAAATAAAAAAAAAAGGTTCTTTGTAATGAGCTTTAAATTTTAAATATTATTATTTTGTCAATATAAAACACCAGTGTCTTTATGGACGTAGCTCAAGCTTTCGACCAGGTACCTTTCAAATCGTTCCTTTCAAGTCGGCAACGGCACTGAATTCTCCAACTATTATCCAGTTGAGACTGGTGTTCCACAAGGCAGTGTCTTGGACCCAGTTCTCTACATCCTTTTCACTGCTGACATAACAACCAATCCTGATACCCTTCTGGCAACATTTGCTGACGATACTGCCATCCTATCATCACACTCAGACCCTGAAACAGCATCCCTAAACCTACCAAGACAGATCTCCATAATAGAGGATGCAACAGTTGTCGCATCAAAATCAATGAGCCAAATGCAAGCATGTCACCTTTACGACATATCCTTTTCAACTCAGTACCTCTTCCCATCTCAGACACAGTTAGGTATCTTGGATTCCTTTTAGACAAAAGACTAACATGGAAGCCGCATACCAGACTTAAAAGACAAGAACTTAACCGACGATTTGACCAGTTATACAGTCTACTTAACAGAAAATCTAATCTCTCAATTGAAAAAAAAACTATTAATATAAAAGGCCATACTGAAATCCATCTGGACCTACGGACTTGAACTGTGGGGGACAAATAAATTTTCGAGCATTAAAACGCATCCAATCCTTGTAGTTTAAATTTCTTTGTACAATAGTAAATGCTCCTTATTACGTCACGAACAATACCTTACATCAAGACCTTCACATGCCTTATGTCCTTGAAGTTATTCCGTCATTCCCCTCAAATTTTCACTTGAATCTAATCCACCATCCTAACCCCTTAACCACACTAATCCTTATCCAGTTCCAGTCATCCCTACAATCCTCCTCGAAGGTTGAAACGGCAGTGGCCTCGAGATCTTTTGTAAATATGTCATTAGAGTTCTGGCACTTGCCAGCTTCTCCACTCAAGTCATGAGCGTCTATGGCTCTTAGTCTCCACTTATTCCGACTTTATTCCGGCTCTTAGTGACTCTTATTCCGGTGACACGGCTGAGTAGCGCTGGGATCTCTTAGAGCCTAGCCTTGTCCTCTACACGTGGGGGAAAGAGCTGAACTCGGAGCTTCCTTGGCTGATTGTAAATAAGTATGACCGTTATTTTTTTTTTTCTGTATTATTTTACTATAAGTTATATTTCTTTGTTATTACTACAGTTTTTATTTTTATTATATATATACATTATTATCTTTTATATATCTATTTTTATGTATTTAATTTTTCTATTTTATTATATTATTATTTATTTATTTCTTATTGTATAATATGGTATGAATGTACCTTACAGCTTTAATACTCAGTGCCCTAAAGTGTGGTAAAATGTATTATACCTCAATAAAATTATTTTAAAAAAAAAATTGTAATTGTATGTATCCTATGAATGAGTTGCGCGTCTCAATTATTCTATGCCCTCGATAGAGGAAAAGTGTATTTTTTCTCAATAAAATAAGATTTATTCCAAATAAAGAACAATAAATATTTTATGCACTACTATAATTATCTTGTATTGTGAATGTCAGTATTTTGTGAACATAAAACAAAAAAAAAAAAATTGATAATTCATATAATTAATTTCGCTTTGTTGATGTTTTCATTTCTATCGTGTAGTCTAAAGTACTCATGTTTTTTTTGTTTTTGTTTTTTTCTGAATACTACTCTTCTTTAACTTTGACTATTGAAGGATATAAGAATTCTATTAAGTTATTTATTTTTTTTAAAAATAAAATTGATAAGAAAAATGATGGCCAGACAGTAGATGGCCTAACTGGCGTGGCAATAAATTGGGAGACTTGAGCTTCGTTAGAACAGGACCACAATTGGACCGCAGGGCCGACTGAACAATGGCCGCTGGCTGCGGCATAAACCACGTGTGACCGCTTTTATCACGCCATAATTCAATCCTTCATCGGAGCATGTCCGGGTCCGATTCCAGGCCGCAGAGTCCCGATTTACTGTGCTCTGTTGGCCCCCTGCTCACCGATCCCTATCTCCTCTGGGGCTCGCTTTATCGCTTCTGCTTAAAAATTAATATGCCACAAAATTACAAAAACAGTTCATTAATCCAAATAAAAATATAACATTTATTATAAATGAATTAAAATAATGATAATAGCTGGAGAAGTAAGTTGAGGGGGGAATACCAAAATAAACGATGTTTGCCTAAATATATATATATATATATATATATATATATATTTTTTTTAAATTATTTTAATGGAATTTACAGCTGTATTACATAGAAAATACAATAAGTAAATGTGAAATTGGTAACATGACTTGTACAACATAAAGAGAAACTACCCATTGGTAGAACTCAAATTAAAGTTCTATATTAGAAGATCCCGAGGCCATCTTCTTTTCAGACGCTTCGGAGGGTTATTAGGGATCGAGGAGGAAGCAAGGTTTGAAACGAGAGGATTCGGATGGTTCTGCAGTTTGTTATGGAAGGACAGGTATCTGGATTGGGCCAAATCGGAAACATATGGAACATTAAGGTCTTTATGGATGATTTTATTTGTGACAAAGTAAGGAGCGTTGAGGATTTTACAAAGGATTTTGGATTGTAAGGATTGGATACGAGAGGAATTCGATGGTTTAGTGGAGCTCCATAGTTCAACTCCGTAAGTCCAAATAGATCTTATTATTGTCATGCCTAAATATTAATTTTTAAATCTCAGAAAAGTTTGGATCTAACCTAAAAACATAAGAAAACAGTAAGTGAAATGTTGTGTTCGCATTTTTATTTGGTGTTGAAATTTAGAAAATAATCGATGAATTAACTTCATTCTCAGACTAATTCGCTTAAGAATAAAAAAAAAAAAATCTGGTGCGCGTAACACTCAACTTTCACTTACCGCTCAACTTTGAATATAAATTATTCTCTAGCCATGTTGGACTATTATATAATTTTTGAATTGCATTTTTAACTGAGCTACAGCTAAAGGATTACAGCTAACAAATCATAATACTATTAAAATAGCAAAAGTCCTATTTATAATATCACCAGTTCATTATGTATTGAACGACAATTAGTTATTAAACTGTTATTTTCCATTGCAAAGTTTATTAAAACGAAATTAAGAGATTTGTATTGTCTGTCATAGACAAGTCAAAAGTCGTCACAATAATTGTAAGTGAATTATGTTGGAATATCGCAAAGGGAAAATTGATCAAATTATTCACTAATTTAATTTTCTAAAAGGTTTATAATTTATTCGCCGCTCTCCGTTACCTTCTACAACTTTCTATATTAAATATTGTTTTTTTCTAAAATTCTCCGCTTTCCATGAATATAACTTCTGACTTGTATTTCCGGAGATTCATTTTCTACTTGTATAAGCATTTTTATTTTTTCTTCTTTATTCAATTCTTTTAAAAGTTATAATTAACATTTTTTCGTAACTTTTAATAATAAAAGATAGTTGATTATTTATAATAAACCATATTAAAGGTACTTTAGAGGAAGACGCATATGAACAATCGGCAGTTATTCCCTGTAAAGCGGCATCGACGGGGATAAGACCTAATTGATATTAAAGACCACTTAATTATACAATGATACACTGATTTTAATAAAACTCGTTAGAGCCGTTATTGAGAAAATTGTGTGTTTCAGTGTTGATATAAAGTGGAACTTCCAGTTAGCCGATTTTAAGAAAAGAGTTGCCAGGACATCTAAGGCACATATCTGTCTTAAATATGTAATATAAGTTTCGTTTAACTTTTCGGTTTCGAGCTAGAGTGTTCACAGACACATATACCATTTTTCGGCTCTTGGTTATTTCAACTCATGGGACCTCAAAAAGTTTATTTCTGTTGAAAACTCAGATTCAAAAATTTTCTTGATCGCAATACTTACACTTACTATATATTACATATATAGGTAAGTGAAAGTAAAATGCTATGGCATGATCTGATAATAAGTGCATGACATTTCAAAAATTATATAATACATACATTGTTAATTTATACTAATTGGAGTATTATAATTATATAGATGAATATGATGCATTGAAACCGAAAGAATCTCTACAAATAAAGTTTTAATATAAAATAGAGACAGGCTATGGTAAAAAAATCCTCAAATTATATTCCTCGATGCATATTTGTTTATTGTTTACCATAATACGAGTGGCAAACGAAGGAAGTACCAAGAGGCTCAACTCGAAAAAAAAAATTCTCAACAATAATTTTAAGAAGCGAAAATTCAAAAAATTGAATTATGTTTCTGAAAATTACAATCCTTAATAAGATTCTAAACCGTTAGTGCAAATGGTTGTATATAACAAAATTTACATATTTATTCTCTTTGGGCTTAAGGTGACATTTTAAAATTTGCAACTGTTATAATTAGTCTGCTAAATGAGAAAATAGTTGAGTCAAATAAAAAAAAAATATACTAATGAATAATGAAGAAATAATATGTTCTTATGCTTATCTGTTAAAATATTTTTTTTTTACATAAGACCTTTTGCATTAATAGTAGCGATATATAAAATAAAACATAATATTTCTTTGGTTTTATAAAAAAAAAAAATGTTTATAATATATCTTTTGGTTTTATTTTGCAAAAAAATAATATCCTATAGAATAATACGTTCTATCCATTCTATGACTCTTTCCTTTATCTTCTTTTTTCTCCCCCATATTTCAGCGAGAAGACTTTTAAAATATGGAGAAGAAGAATAAGGAGCATAGGAATAAAAGAAATGATGGGTGCAGAAAAGAATATAGTAGTACGAGAGTGAAAGCAACGGTCAGGTGAATAGAAGGCCATCTGCTAGATTACCCACAGAAACTAAAGAATTCGGTGAGAAAAGATAAGGGTGCGAGAGCTGTAAGGAATGATCCGACTAATTGATGGACTCCTACAAATTATATTCTTTAATTTATCTGCAATATATATTAATTAAAATTATATTAAACTAGGTGGTACCCTCTGTCCTCCTTACAGCTGACCAGCCCCCATTTTGCAAATTATACAACTATTTATTTAATTGATCTACTTGTTGCTCAAATCGTACAACTATAATTTACATATATTCTGTTCAGATTGTATTATTTTTATCAGCATAAAGTAAACGGAACGAAACCTATATTCGTTGATTATTGTGTTAAATTCGTCTTAACAATAAATACCTAGTACTCGTGGTGTACCTACTGAATCAAAGTTTTTATTTTATATTGACATCTCCTTAAACACAATTCGTATAAATTATTAATATATTTAAAAATCTATATTATATACATCGCGGCAAATTTATTATTTATACGCGCTTCGCAATTTATAATCTACGCTTATTTACATTACTATTTTGTTTATATTTTTCCTCTGTTTTATTTATATATATTTTTTTTAGTTATTCATGACATTTGCAACTGTATTAATAAATAAAGTACATTTTGATTTGCACAAAATAACAGAAATAATAACATGAAATCACTTGTTGAGAAACTACCCACTGGTAGCACTCTAAAAACAAAATGTATTTAAAATAGGAGATCTCGAGGCCATATTCTTTTGAGATGCTTCGGAGGGTTATCAGAGATAGAAGAGGAAGCACGGTTAGAGACGAGAGCATTCGGATGGTTCTGAAGTTTATTATGGAAGGATTGGGCCAAATCGGAAACATATGGAACATTCAGGTCATTATGAATTATTTTATTGGTGACAAAGTAAGTAGCATTGAGGATTTTCCGAAGGATTTTGGATTGTAAGAATTGGATAAGTGAGGAGTTCGATGACTTAGTTGAACCCCAAAGCTCAACTCCGTAAGTCCAAATAGGTCTTATTGTAGTCATGTACATGAGTCTTTTGTAATTAACTGGAAGCTGAGAGCGTTTGTCTAGTAAGTGTTGGAGTAGTCGGAAACGTCGAGCTGTTTCTTGTCGTTTCAGTCTGGTATGAAGATTCGAAGTTAGATGTTTGTTCAAGTGGAGTCCAAGATATCGTAATTGTTCAACAGTTTTTTAATTCTCCAGTTTCGACACCAGTCTTCAAGTTTTGTGATGTGTGATTGAAGAGTTTGGAATGCAATGGTTGGATAATTATTACCGGATAGGACCGGTTTCTTGTCGTTTCAGTCTAGTATGAGAATTCCAAGCTAGACGTTTGTCCAAGTGTAGTCCAAGTTCGATACGGATTTGTTCAACAGGGATAAGTGGGGTATTATTAAAGGATACTGAGGGACATGAGGTCATAGGTTTACGGCGAAGGGTAAAGGTGATTTGATGGGATTTATTAGAATTGATTATTTATATATATATGTTCAGTTTTCTCTTTTATACTTCATTAATAATTACCTATTACTATGTAAACATTTAATGTAATGTATGATCATACTGTCATGTTTTATTGATTTTGTATTTATAATTTTTTCAATCGGGTCATCAGTCCTAGGATAATAAAATATTATTTCATTTCATTCACAATTTAAATAGAAATACACACACCAAGTCTAATCTGTAAAATAAAACTAAAAAACAAAAACATTTTTCAGTTGTAAGATTTTTATTCGTATATATTTGAACCCGGACTTTTAATTTCAAACAGTTAAAAAAAAATGTTTTTTGCTTGAATAACCATAAGATTTGGGAATGTTAGAAAGGTTTTTTTTTGCAATTAAAACTCCTTTTCAATTTAAATAAAAGAAAAGAAGATGAAAAGAATCAATGGAAGAATTTTTCATAAGAATCGATTCAATATAATGGTTTCAACATCGATTCATCGTAGAGTTAAATGAATAGAATTTCCCATCTCTAGTCCGTGTTATAGATCCCATTTTATGAAATTATCAACGTTCTTCTAATATTGCGTGAATAGCTTCATCTTATCGAAACCAAAACTTTTACTAAAATACTCAAAAATGTTGCAGGTGTCACAAAAGAGTGATATATAAGCAATTACTTTTTAATTGATTCGTAATATAATTTGATCACTAAGTAGAGAAAAATGGTAGTATACTAAAACATTTTCGGGGATGGATGTCTGGCCAATGGTCCAAATATTTTTGTAGACCACTTTTTTTTTTTCTAAATCTTGTGATTAAATTATCTTCATTAGTTTTTAGTTCCTTGTCAAATAGATAAAGTTTAATAATCTCCGCATTTTCATAAATAATAATGTTCTAGATTACCATAAGATGAAACCATACACGAAATTTAGGCAAATGTTAATAAATTGGTAAATAGGAGTCTTTATAACCGGTCTTGATGTGCCCATAAAATTCATCAAATCTCAATTTGTTCTGTCATGATTCATCGACTTACCGCCGTCTCAGTATTGATGCCTAGCGAAATGTTTATATTGACTTTATTTATATTAGTAGAAAAATACATTTTGATGTCGACAAAAGTATTCAATGGACCCTATTAAATTTATTTACTTATATAATTCTCTCCGTCAAATACAAATGAAATAAATTAAAGAGGTTTTAACGCTATTCGAAATGAAAGACATTTCGTCGTTCTATACTTTTTACTAATTTTACGAAACCCCTGAACAATATAGAAACTAAATTATATCAAATAAAACAATTTCTTATTTCATTTATTTACAAGAGGTACAAGGTAAGTATTACTGTTCTGATCCTTTTTTTCTGTCTTATTTTTTTTTTATATAGTTTCCTTCGATCTACTTCAAGTTGATGGGTGTAATCTATATCGTAGAGCCTTGGGTCTAGGTCGCTCCCTCCCCCCCCTCCCCGAAATATACTCCACTTCTATGGCTTTGACAAGATCTGTACGAGTTTTCAGAGAAACACTTCAGTTGAGTCCTTACTGTGACCTAGATTGCATGGATCCGGGGTTCTTGTCTACTTTTCCTCTCTCACAGGTGATATATATATATATATATATATATATATATATATAATATATATATATATATATATATATATATATATATATATGTATATATATGAACATTTCTTCTACCTTTCTTAAAATCCCGAAGAATCTCAAGAAATCTTAAATTAAGGGCGTATAATGCTATGATAAAGCCAGTTCTAATTAGTGTTACCCAAAACTGACCGCCAACTGTTTGCAAGACCAACACCAGGACTGGTAAAAAATATCGATTTTTTAAATAAAAATGAAGGCAAAATAGCTACTAATACTTGACAATCTTAGTTACTATATGTTAATAATTGGTAAAACCAATATACTGTATTTCAATAATAATATAAAAGGCTTAGCGAACCCGAAGGTTCGATGCCGACACCACCAATCGCTTATTACACACCTCCCTCCACCGTTTCCCGTCCAAAACCGTTCCTTCAGATCGGCTTTAATGCAATCTTCTCACCTTCGCTTCGGTCTACCCCTCGGACGTTTACCATTCGGCACAGCAAATATTAACCTTTTAGGAATTCTTTCGTTACTAAACCCAACAACTTTACAAGCCCATTTGATTACCGCGACGAAATTACCTCAATTATATTACCCGGATACAGTTCACGCAATTCGGCGTTGTGCAACCGTCTGAACTCTCCGGTTAACTCATCCTTCTTCGGTCCGAATATTATTTTCAAAAACCTTAAGACGCTGTTCATCCCTTAATGTAGACGGCCAAGTTTCGCATCCATACTTTTGCATTTAACTCCCCTAATTTTTCATTTGGGCTTCGTTAAGTTTCTCCTATCTAAAAAATTACCGTAATTTCTCTGTAGTAATAAGCTAATAGATAACTGCAAGACTGTTGCGAGACTCTTACGCTAGACCAAGACCAAAATCAAGAATGAATTTGCAAGACCAAGACTCGTCTCGGTCTAGCATTTGGGCAACACTAGTTCTAATATATGGCTATAAGACCTGGACACTAACCAGCTCTCTAAAAAAAAATTATTGAAAGGTTTGAAGGAAAAATCCTCCACATGGAGGAGAAAGACCAATTAAGACCTGCTTGCAGGAACTGGTCAATCGATAGCCCATGATCTGAAGGCACGGAGGTTAAGATGAGAGGGGCCTGTAGCTCGTTGCAATCCATCTCTGGCCTCTAAGTAACTATTAATGCCTCAATAGAAGGAAAAATACCACTTGGAAGGCTAAAAAGAAGATGGATGAATAGAATCAACAAAGATGCAATAGAGCTGTGTGCAGATAACTGGAAAGAAATAACTCAAGACAGGCAGAGGTGGAGGAGGCTTGTTTAAGCTGTAAAAGATCTACAAGGTAGTAGTTGGTATCTGTAATGCCAATAGAAAACAAAAGTATATATATATATATATATATATATATATATATATATATATATATATATATATCCTCGCGCGGGCTCATTACCGCGTATGGGGAGCGTCCCACGGGTGGCGGATGTGGGGATGGTCGGTGGAAATTCCTTGGAAGTTCCTCCCGGCTAAGTCCGATGGACTCGCTGACCAACAATGAGAGGGGCCCTCCAGACTTGCTGGAGGGAGGGGACCTCCAGACTTGCTGGAGGTAGGGGCCCACCAGACTTGCTGGAGGGTGTGACGTAGGATTGAACGCCCTACTCACATATCTTTAGTTCACCAAACACCACAAAAAGTCATGGATCTCCCTAAGGTAAAACGCTCATTATCCGGAAGTAAACTAGTCCCCCGTTCGGGTCTCCGGGTGGGGACTGCTTTAGGGGATTCATGGCGCAAGTTGAAATATAGGGATTTAAATATTGGTACGTGGAACGTAAGGAGTTTAAACACAGCAGGGGGGCTAAAATCGGTCGGGAATGAGGTAAATGGGTACAATTTGGATGTCGTGGCTCTGCAAGAGGTTCGCTGGCCAGGGGAGGGCTCGATGAGGGAAGGGAAGTACACTATTTGGTACGGAGGAAGCGGGAATCATTGTTTAGGTACCGGGTTTCTAATTAGGCGTAGATTACTATCCGCTTTGAGGGACGTACAATTCTTTAGTGATAGAATTTCGGTAGCTACATTTCAGGGACGTTGGTCTAAAATCGCATTAATAAACATACATTGTCCGACCGAAGACAGTGACGATGAAGTCAAAAGTGAATTTTACGATAAACTCGAATGGGTTTATGATAAACTACCACGAAACTACATGAAAATAATTGTAGGTGACGCGAACGCAAAGGTAGGAAGGGAAGAAGTTTATATTCCGACGATTGGTAAAGAAAGTTTGCACGAATATAGTAATGATAATGGGATCCGTCTAATAAACTTTGCCATCTCGAAAAACCTGATAATTAAAAGTACGACGTTTAAACACAAGGATATTCATAAATATACTTGGACATCACCGGATTCGCAAACACGAAATCAAATCGATCATGTCTTGATACAACATAGCTGGCAAAGCAGTATAATTAATGTGCGGTCTTATCGCGGAGCAGAATGTGGGTCGGATCATGAATTAGTAATCGCGAAACTTCGACAAAAACTTAATATAAAAAAGAGAAAAGAAAACCGTTTCGATTTTGAGAATTATAATTTGGAAAAATTAAAAAACCCATCAATTAGAAACCAATTCGAGCTAGATGTTAAGAATAGGTTTGAAGCTTTAGAGCTTCCTGACGAGGACCACGAGGATATTGACAAGTTATGGATAGAGATCAGGGATAATATTAAAGCGGTCGGTAACTCGTGTCTAGGAAAAAAGGAAAATAAGAATAACAAACCGTGGTTTGATGAAGATTGCTTAAACATGTGCGAAAAAAGAAAAACCGCTAAATTAAAAGCTCTAAATAATCCTAGCGAAGACAATCTGGAATACTTCCGAATCTCAAAGAACGAAACGACAAAATTGCTCAAAAATAAAAAAAGGGAGTATCTTAAAAATAAAATAATTGAAATAGAAACTAATAGAATCGAAAATAACGTAAGAGACATGTACAAAGGTATAAACAGATCACGTAAATATGTAGGGCCCGTAACGTCTGGAATTAGGGATGATAATAACAATATTCTGACCGATCCTGTTGACATATTGAATAAGTTTAAGGACCACTTTGACAATATTTTAAATACGGGAAATTATGATCTGTGTTCTGCTTCTGAGTACCAGAGTGCTGAACCGTTAATAGAAGGACCAAGTAAAGAGGAAGTTGAAGTAGCTATCGGAAAATTAAAATCATATAAAGCAGCGGGAATCGATAATATTCCTACTGAACTAATTAAGGCATGCGGGGAAGCTGGAGTTTCTAAAATACATCGGTTGGTTAAAAAGATCTGGGTGAACGAGAAATTACCTGAAGAATGGAAAGAATCTATTCTTATTCCGATTCACAAAAAGGGTCCGAGGACGGATTGTAATAACTATCGAGGAATTTCACTCCTTCCGGTATGTTATAAAATATTAACTTCAATCTTAACCAGTCGAATCACGGAATACACCGAGGAAATTATCGGAGACTACCAATGCGGATTTAGACGGAATCGTTCGACAATTGATCAAATATTTTCTTTACGGCAAATATTAGAGAAAAAATTGGAGTATAACGGTATTGTTCACCAGCTGTATATAGATTTTAAAAAGGCTTACGATTCTATTGACCGCCAGAAACTGTATAATATTCTAATCGAGCAGGGGATTCCAAAAAAACTAGTAAATCTAGTCAGGATGTGCTTGACGGAGACACTCAATAAAGTTAGAATCGGTAATAATTTGTCCGAAAAATTTGAGGTTCGTTCGGGCTTAAAACAGGGGGATTCTCTTTCGCCTGTCCTGTTCAATTTGGCATTAGAACATGCCATTAGGGAGGTAATGCGAACCGAGAAAGGGTTGGATCTGGGCGGGACAACATCCGTGCTGGGCTATGCTGATGATCTGGTACTGTTAAGCGAAGACGTTGAAACTATAAAACTAAATACGACAACGTTAATGAAAGCCGGTAAAGAACTAGGACTCGAAATAAACGTGGATAAAACAAAATATATGGTTAGCTGCAAAAATGGCGATACTACTGGTGATGTCGATATAGATGGTAATATGTTTGAACAGGTAGATAAATTTAGGTATCTAGGTTCTACGATAACTAGAAAAAACGAAATTGAAGAAGAGATTAAGGTTAGACTGAAGGCGGGGAATGCTTGTTATTTTTCTGTGACAAAACTACTTAGTTCGCGCCTCTTGTCCCGTAACTTAAAAATTAGAATCTATAAAACAATTATCTTGCCTACAGTTCTTTATGGATGCGAAACTTGGCCGCTTACATTAAGGGATGAGCAGCGTCTTAAGGTTTTTGAAAATAAAGTATTGCGTAGAATATTCGGACCGAAGAAGGATGAGTTAACCGGAGAGTTCAGACGGTTACACAACGCCGAATTGCGTGAGCTGTATTCGGGTAATATAATTGAGGTAATTTCATCACGGCGAATCAAATGGGCTTGTAAAGTTGTTGGGCTTAGTAACGAGAGAATTCCTAAAAGGTTAATATTTGCTGTGCCGAATGGTAAGCGTCCGAGGGGTAGACCGAAGCGAAGGTGGGAAGATTGCATTAAAGCCGATCTGAAGGGACTGGGTTTGGACGGCGAACGGTGGAGGGAGGTGTGTAACAAGCGATTGGTGGTGTCGGCATCGAACCTTCGGGTTCGCTAAGCCTTATTATTATTATTATTATTATTATATATATATATATAGCAAACCTATGCGATCTAAGCGAGTATCAACATACACATGCTCATTTATCAATATACATTTGCTATTTTTTCTTATTTATATTATTTTAACTTTTTATTCTATTATACGTAGTCAGTATGTTTTGATAGATCTATTATTTCCTAGTACAATTGTGGGTTGATGGTTGCCTGTAGTGAATAATGAAGAGAAGGTTGGTTGGAGTTATCAATCAAAATAAAAATAGCAAAAATAAATAGTGATATTTATTTGAATATTTGCCTAAATGTTAAATTATATATGTTAATAAAAATATTATTATTTATTGTTGCCAATTTTATTTTGACTGATCACCCCAACCATATTTCTCTTTGTTTTGCATTTTATTCTACGATTATCTCATCTCGTTTTAGCATACTATTGCAACATAAATTAACAACTGTGTCACCCCATTTTTTTTCTCTACACATACGTTTTTTATCTCATACATTCCACTACTTACGGTTGTTAATTCATTTTTCATTTTGATTATGTTTAGTTCATTAGTTCCTACTTTGTGGTCGTTATTATTTATTTGTTAGTTCTCTGTTACTATTATTATTCGACCTACTTTATTTTACTTTAAGTTTTTTCTTACTATATTTTTTAGGCTATACCTTTCATCTTTTTAATTTTAATTATTTATTATTCAATGTTTTTACATTCTCATACCTATTGTTATCTGGTTTTTCTTAGTCCCGATGAATGCCTGAAGTTTGGGGCAAAATGTCGGCAAAAATAAAAGTAAATATAATTATTTATTTTTACTATTTTGTTTTGACTGATCATCCAACCATCCTTCTCTTCAAGTATTCACTACAGTCAAACATCAAACCACAATTTATTTTTATCAGTTTATTTATTTATTTTTTTGTATGCATAGATTTATTTTCAACATTGTTTTATGTTTACTGTTAAATTTATATTTATCTATTGCATATAGAGTGTGAATAGGGATCTCTATCATTATTGCTAATTTTCTTAATATTGACAAAATATTATTCGATTAAAATGTGAAAAAATATACTAAACGTTAAATAATTTGATGAAGTTGAGTTACTAGATTATTTTTTAAAATTTAAAGAAGTACCTTTGTTAAATTAACCATCTGGTGTTCAATTCCATATTTGTCCCGCTTTCTTCATACTTCTAAAGTGACTAAAAATTTTGTAAGTGGAAAGGAGGATTCATGGATATGAAAAATGAAAAAAAACAATATATATTCATATATTGATACCGTACATATAAAGCATGCACAAATATAAATTCATATGAATACTATTTAGTAAACTAGGAACCCCAAACACAAAAAAAGAATTTCGTGTGTCCACTCACACGACTTTCCTACCTATTTCAGAAAAGTTCTTATATCTTTACATATGTCCATCAAAAAACAAAAACAAACAAAAAATAAAAATAAATTAGGTTTATTTTCCTGAAAACTGATCAAAGAAAAGATTTGAATAGGATTTATGATAAACTAAAGCAATGTAAACCGGTTTATGGTAGATCAGTGTAAAAATTTCAATACTCTCTAATATTGCTGATCAAAAACTATTCACCAAAACCTAATTTTGTCGAACAATAATTTCTGTTAAAAGTGGAGAAAATAGTGAACTTGTGTGATGCGGACAATATAGTTACTTACTTTCACTTACTTATCTTTTTTCGATCAATCACCTCTTTCTAAACCTGGATATGAACCCGTAATTTTACTTTGGAAATTGAATTGCTGTAACTTCGTTAATAGTTGTCCGAAATGAAAGATTTTAATAGTTTTGTGGGGAATTGCATTACCTTTCAAAAAAAAACAGGCTAAACGGTGCTTTGGAAACTCATAGATCCGTTGAAAACAGTATATGATTTTCACGATACAGTCGATAGAAAAACATGTTTTTCATTAATTGCGCAACAGGTATTGAACATGGAGCATCCGATTTGCGTCATAGGCTTCAGTAGTCAAAACCATACAAAAAAAAAAAAAAAGCAACAATATCAGCTCACTAGTTCATGAGAAACTCTTGGCACAGACAGACAGACCAATGGCTAAAAATGTGTTTTTCGGACTCAGGGGACTCTGAAACGTATATATATATATATATATATATCCGTCGAAAACTGCATATCGATAATTTGACCCGATTGCAACACTTTCCTTACCTGGTATAGGTAGGAAAGTAATTATTTGGAATATGTTTGGTTAGGTACGTAAATTTAGGTATGTATTTACTCAAATGTAATATTAATAATGGCTAACAGGGAATTCTAATAAAGGGATGCAATAGGGTCGTGTTGTGTGGGTGTAATTTAATTTTTTTATTTATTTGGTTTTACTCCGAACAGGAATGGAATATTATTAAATCAATATACCATCCTATATTTACTACATCAAAGGTAGAATGTTCTTTAAGGTGTAGAAGGGTAATACTGGATTACTTTTTGAGTACTTTTTTAAGGAAAAAGCAACGAGAAGTCTCGCTACTCTACTTATTTTAAGTAATTTTTAAAAGTATTCGTGAAGCGTTATTAAAGTGTGAAAAGTATTGGTGGTTTATAATTGTGTCATAAAGATAAAGGTGTTCGCGTCCATTTTTATTAAATAATTTATTAACTTAGAAACAAATTTTACAGCTCAAAGTTATAGAATATTGGTTATCCCGAACAAATAAAAAACGGACATGGTATTCAATTGGGGTGGTACCTTCGGGGCAAGTACAAAACCCTCTGAGTACTTCTTCATTCTTTGTGAGTATGGAATAGTTCATCATTCATATTAACTATTAATCATTCCATTATTAATTTATTGAAAGTTTTTTTCTATGTTATTATAAATATTATCATTCCACAATTGCATATCGATTTAATTTAGCTTTTCAGATTTCTTTAATGTATTTTGGATTTTTTCGTTATTAGCTCTTTGGTTTACTTCTTTCAATAATAAACCATTGTAATTGACCAGGAAAAGCAAAAAGTTATATCCTCCTCATCTCAAAATTTGAGGTTTTTTGAAATTCGTAAAAACATAGAAAAAAACTTTTGAATCACCGGCACAGTGGGGTCTCCTAGATGACCAATCTAGCAGAACAAAATTCATTGACTATTGTTTTCGACTGGAAATCATCTATTTGTCACAAATAAATATAAATAAAATTTTTATGGTTAAAATTACTTAATATAACATTAATTTATGGTTTAAATATATATATATATATATATATATATATATATATATATATATATATATATATATATATATATATATATATATATATATATATATATATATATTTCCTAGAACTTTAAAAAAAAAAAAAAGAGCACAGGAATTAGACATTTATTTTGGGTAGAATATTTTTGTCGTTTGTATTTATTTCATCATTTAGTTTAGATATTTAAAAAAACACTGGAATTATTGTAACTTTTAACTCTCTCCATAATTTATTTTTTATTTTAAAACTTTTCGTAGGCCCATAAGTATATTTAAATCCATTACTTGCAGATTACAAATCAAGTGATTAGTAAATTTAGCGAACTTAGAGATTAGTTATTGTATTTTTCATATTTTTCTGCATATTTCAGGGTTTTTTTACTGCACATTATATGGAATATTCTGTGGGGTTTTACTGCATAAAAAGTCGGCCTTGATTATAATATTCGGTCCTTTAAATTCTGCAGAACTTTATCCTTTTTTGATCTCTCTTACTCTTGGTCTCTACGCTGGGTCCCTTAGCAACTCAACGTAGTTGAGAAGCTTTAAGTTGTATTGTTCTTATTTCTTTTTATGTGGGCACTATAGGTTTTGTAATTATAGACCTGAATTGGCCTTTTCAACCTCTGTCTACTTCTATATTTTACTTTCATGTTTTCTCCAGTTAGTTCTACTGTATCTTTGTTGAATCGATTTATCCATCTGGTCTCATGCAATGGGACATCGATTGTTTCACAGAGACTTCCTGATGGATTTCTCCGATCTGAAATGCTCATTGAGATTATTATATGACTGATAAAAATGTGACTAATACCAATATTCTATCTAATTGATGATTTGTGAATTAAAATACTACAGTATTTTTGTCCTTCTTTTGATGCCTTAATTTCATTTTGACCTATATTCGCAGGTGCTCTGCCCATTGAGAAATTATAACGATTAAAATTAGTCAGATGACTTGGCAACTTGTTTTAGTGTGTCGATATTTAATCTCATTTTCCAGAGCGAGTGCCATTTTGGTTTATTATTTTCAATAATGAACCATTGTAATCGACCAACGAATTCAAAAAGTTAACCCCTCCCCCTTAAAATTTGAGGTTTTACGTTTCAGGAAATGTAGAATTCGAAAATCAAACACAAATTTATTTATCCGTCCGACCGACCGATTTTTTCAAATTTGGATTCTAAGTCAGAGGTCGACCGAAGATGATCATTCTACATCGACATTACTATCCGTCCTTTTCTTTGAAGATGGTGGGCTTGAAACCTGTGTTGTTATAGACTGTAGCGCCTATACGAATGTACTGATTTAAATGAAACTTGGATGAAGTATTTTTCTCGGAGCCCTTTAGATTTATCTAGGTAACAAACGAAACGAAAAGAGGCTGAAAACAAAGTGACGAGGGATGGTAAAATTAGATTCGAATAACTCAAAAAGTATACATTTTTTTTTTTGTGGATTTTGTGATTAGATGTTTCAAAGGTATTTAAATTTCCCAAAAAACGAAGAATGTTTCATCAGATCAATTTCACAGATTCGAAATCAGATCATTATTAGTAAAGATATCATGATTTATTATTAATCAATTAATTACTCACCGAATCGCTGCTGCGAGCAGGATGTTTAAAGCAGTTAAGAAAGGTTTTCTGAACGGGCAAGAGGTGGAAAAGAAAACAAAGGTGTTTGCAGATAGACATTTCTTCCCATTTTAACTTACTCTTCAGAATCATACATGCTGACAAAGAAACATCAATCAAGGATACAAGCGTCAGAAATGAGATTCCTCCGAAAGATTTAGGGGAAAACAAGAAGAGTCAGAATAAAACCTTAATAACATAAGGTTAATATTAAGGTTGGACCTTTATATTAAGCCGGCCAATGATGTGATAGAAGAGAATCGACTGAGATGGCTAAAACATCTTCTCGAATATAACCGAACAGTATAGTTAGCAAAGCCTAAAGTAGAGGGTTAAAATAAGAAGAGGATGACCAAGAAGGAAATAGGAAGATGAAGTGAAGAGCGACTTCCAGAGAAGAGGTCTTCAATGGAACGATAGAAGGCTTCTTGTTGAAGACCGGCAGAGCTGGAGAAGGCTCTATAAACTTCCTCCTCACACTGCTTAATACGGTCGAAGAGGAAGGCTATAATTATGATGATCGCGATATAAATATTTTTGGTATATTATTTTCAATAATATGCCCTCCCCCATGTGGTAGAATGTATTAATTTTCAAATAATTAAAGCAAAAAAAAAAAAAAAAATCACAGATAATAGGAGAGTTTGTTAAAATTAAATTTATGCTGTAGTTTTATACTGTGATGTGCTAAGGCTGTTGTGTTTATGTTTTTTTGGATTTTAGAACATAAATTAGAAAATTGACGATGGAGCACATTATTATTAAATTTAAGGTAATTACAAATTTACTGTAACAAACATAATTCAAATATGTAATGTAACAAGCACAATATTGTAACTTTTTTTTTTTTTTGTCCTTTTTTTTTTTTTTTTGTCTTTACATCTTCATCCGCACCTGTCATGGTAGTGACAATTAGCAGATTTGCTGTTTAAATTGAAAATGACATGATAGGCATGACGAAGAATGGAGCCCAGCAGCACCTCTTCCCTGGCCTGTTTACATCCTAAAATCAGGAAAGGAGATCTCTCATCCAGCTCCTTTTCAGTCGCCTCCTGATGAGCATTTCAGCCGTGGCCATGTTTTTGATAAGTCCATTGTGATGTCCGTGTAGTTTTAGATGAAATCGGGAGTAAAGAGTACGTATGTGCTGGTCAATGGTTGGTTGTCTTAGGTCGGTATGTAAAGTCTTATTGTTGACGTACCAGGGAGCTGCAGTTATTAGTCTCAAAATTTTAGATTGAAAGGATTGTAGTTTTTGTAAGTGAGTCTTTTTTGCTGAACCGTAAATCTGTGAGGCGTATGTCCAAATGGGTTTGAGCAGGTAAGTGTATGTATTTAGTTTTTGTCTAATTTTCAATTTTGATTTAGAAAACAGTGAGTACAGTCTTTTCAGTCGCTTGTTCAAACTCTTTCTTTTCATTTTGACGTGTGGGCCCCAGGTCATCCTTCTGTCAAATATTAGTCCGAGGTAGCGTATACTGTCCGTCTGAGGAATTGGATTGTTGCTGATATAAATTGGTGGGCATGTTTCTCGTCGAAGAGTAAATGTTATGTGTTGTGATTTGTTATGATTTAATCTAATTGTAACTTAAAAAATTTTTAGCCTTGCATCCACAAGAGTATTGGAATTGCAGTTCTGAAGATGGGAATAATTGTCCCGAAACGTCAATTAACTTGTTAACATTTAACGTTGATAGTAAAATATACTCAATTGTTAACAACTGGATGTTATTACTGCCAAACAACTAAATAATTTTTTTTCTTACGAAATTAAAATTATTTTATTATTACAATTATTAATTAGTTTTATTTACTTAAGACTTATCTTCAAACTCAAGACCATTTAACCTCATACATACTATCATATTCTTCAATCCTTCCGCTCCGAACAGATTTTTCCTTAACTGACTCAACCTCTATCTCATCTATTGACAATCAGCAGATGTGCTGGCACAGTCATGAAAAAAAAAAAAAATAAAAAATAAAAAGGCTTGATAGGCATGTGAAAAAGCAATACCCAGCGGCATCCTTTCCATGGTTTTTACTTAGTTACATACAATTACGTAAGTAGGTCCCTCATCGAGACCCTTTTCAGTCGTCTTCTGGAGTTCTCCGGCATAATAGTCGTGGCCATTTCTTTAATTAGCTGGTTGGAGTGTCCATGTAATTTATTATGGAATCGTTTGTAGTAAGTTCGTATGTGTTCATTGATCGTTGGCATGTGTAAGTCAGAGTGTAAAGTGTTATTATTCACGTACCAGGGTGCTTGGGTAATTAGTCGTAATATCTTAGACTGAAAAGTTTGAAGTCGTTTTATGTGTGTTGGTTTTGCAATATTTGTAGTCCATAAGTCCAGAGAGGTTTTAATAAATATGTATAAATATTTAATTTCTGTCTTGCTTTTAATTTCGAATGTAGTCTTAATAATGAATGCAATAGTTTTAATCTGTAATTTAATGATGCACGTTTTTTCTTTACATGTGGACCCCATGTCATTCTTCTGTCAAACGTCAGGTCTAGGTATTGTACTCTATCTGTTTGTGGAATCGGAATGTTGTCTAAGTATTCAGCAGGGCATTTTTCTAGTCTTAGATCAAATGTGATGTGTTGTGACTTTTGATAATTTATTTGAGTTTTCCATAGTTTGCACCAATCGTTTATTTTTTCTAAGAAAGGTTGTAGGTTAAGTGATGCCTGTGTAGGATTATCGTGTCTAGTAATGATAGCAGTGTCGTCTGCGTTACTGTAAGTGTGTGGATATTTTGAGGAATGTCGTGTGTGTATGTGATGTACAATAGTGGGAGGCTAAGACATAGTATGTTTAACTAAGATTTTCTTTACTTTTACTTCCCAGATATAATACTTTAATTTTGTACTTTTTTGTTATTCTAAAGGGACTTTGCCCCAGAATAAAATTATTTTTTTTATTCTATTAAATCCAATAAAAAAAAAGTTTTTCTCAAACTACAGAAAATAAATATTAAAGGATTACTTCTATATGCTTTATATGAAAATGTGTTTAAAAGACATTAGATAGCTATAACATGACCATATTATATATATATATATATAAGGAAATGTATTAATCGTGTTTTACATATACGAAGGTAAAGTTGTTTACATCCTCTAAGAGAGAATTTGAAAAATGTAGTGAGAGGAACATGGGAAGGGTGCTACGTCTTAAGTAATGAAACTGTCAACGCCAAACTCACTCTTTCTCTCCGATAACTGAATCCCTGAGATTCAACTTGGGAAAACCTGACAACAGCGATTCACTTTACTCTTATAGTTGAATACTTGTACTTTAACAACTAAACGAATAAGAGTAAATACAGTAAACAATAATAAATAATTTTTTTTTCTTTCTTTTTTTTCCTGGGAAGTTGTCAATTTAATTTAGTTGTTTGGCAGTAATAACTTCCAGTTGTTAACAATTGAGTATATTTTACTATCAACGTTACATGTTAACAGGTTAGTTGACGTTTCGGGACATTTATTCCCATCTTCAGAACTGCAATTCCAATACTCTTGTGGATGCAAGGCTAAAAAATTTTTAAGTTACAATATTGTGCTTGTTACATCACATATTTGAATTATGTTTGTTACAATTAATTTGTAATTACCTTAAATTTAATAATAATAATGTGCTCCATCGTCAATTTTCTAATTTATTTTCTAAAATTTATCATCTAGAGCAACATTCTCCTTTTGACCAATAATTGGGTATCTGCCATAGTGAAAAAATTGATCTTTGGAACTGACTGTTTTATCTGACTATTTTTATTGTTGTTGTTAGTGTTTATTTAATGTGTCAGTGATTTAACTTCTATTAAATTTTAATTTTATTCAATATGTCTGTATAATGGGTCCCTAAATGTTTAGTGTCTGTTTTGTAGTTGACTGTTGTTCTGTTGTTTTTTGTAATGTGTATTCCTTCAAGTAATTTTCTATTGGTGTTTTTTGGTTCTGTGCCTGTTATTATCTGTGGTTTGTGAGTCGTTAACTCGATTTTCAGATTCTGCGTCCCAAAAAAACATATAGAGCCGTCTAGAAAAATTCTTCAGCAATTTTTTTTATGTTCAAACTACCAAATGACTGGACTCAATGTTTTCCGATAATTTCTAAAACTATCTGTACTTTTATATATGTTTCACTAAACTATTTTCTGACTTTAAATTAAACTCATTTTATACTTAGCTTAGCATTGTATCCCTGTAGATACGCTCACAAAACTATGTAATCATACTTGAAAACAATAAATATAAATACTGTAAATAAAAATGTATATAATAAATAGTATTAATATATAATATTAGAGAGAGAACTAGAATAAAATTGTAATGCTGCTCAACTATGTTAAGTTCCTAACTGACACAGCATACTATAATATAATATGGTTGACAATATATAACAATTCAGGTAGATACAATTCTTATCCTCATTCTTCTCAACTTTGCCACCCGGATCCATAAAGCAATGACCTGATTTAATAGAGATGATGGTGCAGGATTCCCAGTGCGTCCAAAATAATGGACTCTGCCATACTGTGTATCTCATTCCTTTCAAAACCTAGCTTTTCGAAAAATCTAGCAGTTGAAAGAGGACTGCTTACAAACTAGTATTCTCGTACCGAAATATATATTTCTCCGAATTCCTCTATATATTTCTCTTTCAGGTACGGAATGATTTTTTTTTTATATTTCTTATTTCTCAATTTGTATTTTGAGATCTTGCTGCTTATCGTTCACCTCATACCTAATTGTAGGATCGACTATAATAGCCTCATTTCCATTTGCATTAAAGACGAAGATGTCTATGGATTTTGCTGAGCCTTCCTTATCCAGACAATAAACTTCGAGGAAGAATTTATAAATTTTCGTCTCCAGGAATTTGGATATTCGATACTTTATACTATTGTGACGGAGAGTATCAACGAGCATGATATTTGGACATTTTCTCAAATCATGAGTTTCTGACTCTTGGCCACATTTGCGGCAGAGGGGTCCAACATCTCTATTCGAATTCAAAGCATTAACAATGAATTCATAAATAAACTAATATTAAAAATTATCTCGATATAAAAAGTAAAAAAAAAATATGAAGGTTAATTAAAAAAAAATCTGGTGCGCGCAATACACAACTTGCTCTTATCTCTCTGTTTTGAATAGAAAATATTTTCTGTTAATGTTCGGCTATTATAAAATTTTTGAAGTGCATTTTAGACGGAGCTAAAGCTCAAAGCTTACAGATCACAGATCATTAAAATTTATTACATCGATGGTAGTCATTAAAAATCTAGTTACTCCATCTCCTTTTATAAATCACACAATTTTAGTCTATGAGTCTTTTAGTTGAAAGGATGACTAACTACAATTTCAACATTTTTGATTGTCAACATTTTAATGATATTTCTAGTTGAAAAACTTGTATCTATACAGACAGTGAGTACGTTTATTCCAGAGTTAATTATCGCAGGGTTGAAATATAGAACTGTGAATAAAGGTATAAATATTGCCACTAGAAACATCACTAAAATTAATAATAAATAATGTTCCGATTCGATCTAGCCATTTTGCCAACCAAAAGCCCTAGAGAGATTTGAAAGTATATCTGAATATTTATCCTATAAATGATTATCGAATGTAAGACTATTAGTTACTAAACTGTTATTTTCCATTGCAAAGTTTACTAAAATGAATTAATATGATTTTCCTTGTCTGCCATGGAAATAGTTGTTACACTAATTTTAATGTTAGGATTTCACAAAGGGAAAATTCATCAAATTATTCAATAGTTTAATTTTATAAAAGGTTACTTGATAATTTATTTGTAATAAACGGCCAATAGAAACCTAATTATTTAATTATAATATCAAATCTATAGTTATACAGTTATTAAACTACAGTATATGAATTTAAGGTTATGAACATATCCATGAATTATTTTTATATTTAGCTTCTTCTTTCACACAAGTACAATGAAATAGTATTTTACAATGGCACTGACTTGTTCGGTGGATTTGAAATACTTTTTTTTTAACTTGTGATGGACGTGGAAACATGTGATTTATGTTAAATAATGTTCTGAAATTATTATTTATATTTTTTTCGTCACTTTCTGTGCGTCAAATTCTGCGATTTGCAACGATATATTATACGTATTCCTTCTGACTATTATTTACAAAGATTCATTTTCGACCTGGATAAGCATTTTTTTCCAGTTTTCAATTATCATATTCTTTCAAAATTCATATTTACAGTTACTGTCAATAAAAGAGAGTTCATTTTTTCAAATAAACCATATTAAAGATACGTTAGAAGGAGACGTATATGGACATTAAATATAGAGACATAAATCTCAGATCTAATTTGTTTAAGAAATAACAATAAAATTGAGCTTACAACAGTAAGACTTTCGAAAGAGCAAGTCTACATGGATTTACAAGATTTGAGAAACGAGGATTTATTAAAGAGAGAAACACTGATTGTTAGATATTGTTAAAACTAATGTTTCTGTAATGCCGTAGATCGTTTAAATTGTCTAAAGCGATGATTTCGTAATGCGACAGTTCTCTCTTGGGAATAATAGTATAATATTCATCTTGGGTGAAAAACTTTTCAAACCCCTCAAAACCCAACTCGGTAACTCAGGCGGAGATGGTGGAATAGCCTTGAGGTCCGATGTGGAGATTGCATGACCACACTGACATGCAAGACCGCAAGCCGCGGGACTAATATTGCGCGCAATATTGCGCCTGCAATATGGAATGTAATGTCTTGCAGTGATGGAGCGAATGAATCTACTTGAGGGTTGACCGCCACAGCCGGTGATTAGTGCGCCTCAGTGCTGATTGCAGTGGTCTGTGGGTTCGAGTCCCTCCTAGTACGATGGAAACTCCTCCGTCTAACCTAGCCAGAGAATCCGGACATAATTACTATAGAAACGTGAGTTACGTATCGTTGAGTGACTTTAATTATAATAATAAGAAAACACTACACTAGTATTCTCAGAAGAAGCAAATATTTAGTTGAAGTAACTGTATGCGAAGTAACATTTTAACATTTTGTAATGGTTTAATCAAGGAATTATCTATGATTAGCCACTTATGATAACACGACGAATAGTGTTCTGAGAGCGGCAAAAATCCCAATTTTCTACGTGCTTTGATCGTTCAAATTTCTATGTTTTTATGTCTGACATATTTAACTCAAATATTCCTAAAGTTTAGGTACTAACAAAAATACGAGTTTACAGTATTTTCAATAAAATATAAACAAAAAGCCAGTTTATACTATATTAATAATGCAACCTTATGACCAAAAAAAGGATAAAGTAAAAAGATAATAAAACAATTTTTAATAAATATAATTTTATATCAGAGTCTTTAGTTGTTGAGCGCCTGGCTTTACTAGCCTTTCATCTCTAACGAAATAATTATAGATTATATAAGTTACTTACCTATGATTTGGCGATGATTAATCATTTATTCTACCATACTAGCTCAGGTGAGAAGTGGTTAGGTTGGATATTTTTATAAAGCAGCAAAAAAAAAAATTAACAGATCTATTTACAAAAAGAAATATTTACAGAATTAATACTATGTACAATAAAAAGGAATATAATATAAGGAAAAAAAGAGAGTTTGAACATAATTACGATATTCGATTAAAGAGAAATAGGAAGATATTTAAGATAATAAAAATAACAAAAATATACTTATTCTATATACAATATTATGGCATGCCACATCTAAACATCAAGAAAAGATAGTCAAGATACAAGAGATCTAAGATGTAAGAGCACATGCACGTGCTAAAATATGAATTAGTCATCTGACTCAGGAAACAAAAGAGAGTAGAGTTTGTTTTGTTTCCACTGCTTTCTTAATCTTGGTTACAACTTGTTATAAATCATTAAATACATTTTAGGCGTTTTCGCTGAATTCTCAACATATTTTTTGTTATGTAATTTGTCGAAATGAGCCAGATAAGTTTTTAAAAAGAAATATTTCTTAATAAATTCAAACATTTTGTACTTTCATTGGATAAGTTATCACTTAACGGATCCTAGAATTTTGTATTTACATGGAAAAATACCACGCGCCAATGACCACTAAAAACTTACTGTAATCAAAATGTTCTTTAAAGTTTCTGCTAATGATGAATACAAAAATCATTTGAGATTTTGGTAATTATCTGGCAAATTCACTGAAGAAACTTATATAAAAAAACGAGCAAGACAAAATACCTACCTGAACCTAATTAATTGTATACCTAATATAATTTATTGCGTTCCTTCATAGAAAACTATAGAAACAATAAAAAACTTAAAGAAAATGCGAAGGGAAAGATTGAAGAGAAATTTAAAGGATTTCGCCACTCACAATTGATACTGGGATATTGTTTTCAGTTCACTACGATGTATTTGGTGGTTTTATTATCATTTAGTTGTATTGCTATGTATTGTAAAGACCGTCGGTGGAATAATTAGTTTAAAGGTATAAACAAATAAACATTAAGGTAATTTAGGTATTACCTAAATATAAACATATTTAGGTATAAACCCAACATCTGGCAGTTGGGTACCTGACTGAGGGTAACCCATTAGGACAACCTTTTGTAAGTGGTAATAAAAACCCTTAAGGACCACCGACAAAGACCGACAACTAAGTGTTTAAAAAGGATCCCAAAAGACCTTTTCACACCTTCCACCAGAAATATGGAAATCTGTACCTGCTGCTTTACCTTGGTCTGGGGGAGGGGGTGTGGTCATCCCTTCTGTTACAAAAATTGAACCAATGGGAACAATTCTTGCCCCTACCAAAAGAGAGGGGATGAAAAAAGGTGGAAGATATAGAACTTGGACGAAGACACTTCTTTTTTTGCACACTTCAGCAGCAGCAGCAGAAGCAGAAGGACCTCCTCATCACTACTATTGCCTGCCAGTTACTCCTCACTCTCGATCTTCTTACTAAGTCCAGCGCCTTAAGCTGTTGAGGGCCACACTTATCCCGTGGAACTCAACCTCGACAGCCAATCGGGCAGCAGTATACTTGTAAGAAGATAGCTGCTCTACAGCCTACAAGATGAACCCTGAGCATGTTGACCTACCATCGACGGATGAAGATGTTATCAACATGGAATTAGGAAATGAAGACCCACGGGCTGAGAAGAAGAGGCCACATAGCGATTCCGAAGGGTTCGTGCAGCCTCCACCCAACAAAGTACTCAAACCGAGGAGGAAAGTAGACAATGGCACAGCATCTACTTCGGTTTCTAACCGGTTTCAGGTGCTAGCAACCAATGAAGACCGACGTCCACCACCTATCATCGTAAAACCGGCCATATCACAGCCATCTGTCAAGAGGATGATGGCAATGATAAAGGTCAGAGAATATTTTATTAACAATTCTGCGAAAGAGACCAGGTTGTACGTAAGCAACGAACAAGACCACACCAAAGTGACAGAAATGTTGCTTCAAGATAAAGATGTAGAGTTCCATACATTTGCTCCGAGAGGGACAAAAAGATCGAAGAAATTTGTCATCCACGGATTCGACCTGGACTCTGACATGGAAACCATAACTGATGCACTGAAGCGTCGGCTCCCCGGCTTCAAGATGGCCAGACGCCTGAAGAGGACCAATAAGGCCGGGAAAACTTATGAAACGGAGGAAATCCAGCTCATAACTGAACACACAGTCAAACTGGAAGATATCCAGAGACTCGAAGCTATCGACTATGTACGCTTCAGAGTAAGGGTGTACAAAGAAACGAAGGCCCCAGTACAGTGCAGGAACTGCCAGGAGTTCGGCCACACAATGCAATATTGTGGCCGAACCTGCCACTGTGCCTGGTGTGGAGAACAACATTTGAACACAGAGTGCCCTAAGAGAGCTCCGGCTAAATGCTGGAACTGCAGCGGTAACCACCCTGCATTCTCAAAAGAATGTCCCTCCCGACAGAAACTTATGGAAACAAGGAAGAAGCAGGGCTCAGCCACCAGCACAATGAGGAATCCGGCCAAACCAGTCCGTAAGGACCTATCATTCTCTAATGTCATTGGCGGGACAAGCAACCAATCACAGCAGCCCACTGCCTCCCACCACCTGACTTCCCCCACCACCAGACACAAAATAGCCCGACCCCAGCGATCACCAGCACACTTGCATAGAGTCCAGCAGCAGCAGCAGAAGAAGAAGGACCTCCTCATCTTACTATTCTCTGCCAGCTACTCATCATCTTCTTACCAAGTTCAGCGCCTTAAGCTGTTGAGGGCCACACTTATCCCGTGGAACTCAACCTCGACAGCCAATCGGGCAGCGTCACACTTGTAAGAAGGTAGCTGCTCTACTACTCTATTGAGTAAGGGCAGCGTCGCCCTTTACAAGCTGAATATGGCGACTAGCGCGCAGCCACCGCATGAACAGATGGTGCTCGACCCGTACGAACAAGAGAGATCATCCAAGAGGCAGCATCCGCCGGACAGCCAAGGCTTCAGGGAGGTCCCGAAGAAGAGAACCTTCGAGCCCCGACCAATAGCCCCAACCGCCCCTACACCTGTTTCAAACAGGTTCGATATTATAAGGCCCCAACCCGAAAAGAAGACAGCCAAATTACCGCCGCCGATTATTATAAACCCGCCGGTCTCCCAACGGTCCGTGAAGGAGATGCTCAACTCTGTGGGCATCGTACGATACACGACCAACTCCTCTGCGAAGGAAATCCGGGTGTACCTGGAGACCGACGCAGACCACCACAAAGCCGTCATGCTCATGAGGGGACACGACAGTGTTCAGTTCCACTCATTCGCTCCCAGAGGTACCCCACGGTCGAACAAATACATCCTGTACGGATTCGACCTCGCGACGGAGATGGAGTATATATGCGAAGAACTGAAAGAGAATCTCCCAGGCTTCAAGATGGCCCGCAGGCTAACGAAAACTTTTGACGGGCACAGTCACATAATCGAGCCCATATTATTAATCACAGAGCACACTGTGAAGATAAGCCACATAAGGGGGCTGAAGAACATCTGCCACACGCGCTTCCGTGTGGCAAACTTCAAAGAAGACGGGGCACCCGCCCAATGTAGGAACTGCCTACAATACGGCCACATTATGAAATATTGTGGTCGTGTTTGTGCATGCCCTCATTGCGGAGATGCCCACACGCTGGACAAATGCCCTCGTGCAAAAATAGCGCCCCCTAAATGCATCCACTGCCAAGGACCTCACCTCGCCTCGTCAAAGGAATGTGCTGTGAGGAGAAGCATCATAACCAAAAGAAGAGAAGAAGATGCTGCTCCTCAGAAAAAAGGCCGAAAACCCAGCCGGCTTGTAGAACAGGGACTGCCGTACTCTACGGCCAGTGGAGGTGAGCCGGTCCAATCAGGAGCGGCCGCTCGACCCCACCACCAGGACACCCCCCACCACCAGACTCATCCCCTCCCCCGGATACCCCAGCCAACAGTCCACGACCAACCGGCAGTACCCAGCAAGACGCCGAGGACTCAAGACCACCAGCTCACCGACCTCGTGATGCAGATGATGACGAGGATGGACAACATGCTCAACATGATAACCAGGCTCATCGAGACGGTGATGACCTCCAGGAGACATGACTGAGCACCTCGTCATCAATTATAATATCCGAGGCCTCTCTCAGAAGCAGGCTGAACTTGAGCTCCTACTGCAGCAGCACCGACCTACAATTGTGGCGCTGACAGACACCATGCTATCCGCATCGTCTCGTCCATATTTTCACGGCTACACTATGTACCGGGAGGTGTGTACGGCGGGATCCCTGGAAGGCGTAGCTATCCTGGTCAGAAGAGACGTACCATCGAGAGTCGTCCCGAACCCAGTGGCGAGTACCGAGGGAACTCATCTGGTCACAGTTGACGTGCGATTGAAAAATCGATTCACGTTCACCTGTGTCTATAAGAGACCGAGGGCCATACTGACATCTGTGAAACTCCTGTTGCAACACGCTCAGACGGTGAGTCGGCATGTAGTCCTTGGGGACTTCAACGCTAGACACACCGCCTGGCTGTGTAGCAGTAACAACCCACTGGGAACGTATGTCACTAAGACCAGGTTGGCCGTCTTTCACCCCGGAGTGCACACCTTCAGGCATGCAGCGCAGCCCGACCGCACTTCAACGCTCGACCTGCTACTGACCAGAGATCTACACACCATCACGGACTGCCAAGCCCTTCCGTATGGCCCATCAGATCACCGGCCCGTGCTCTACACCATGGAGGGCACACCAGCCACACCACCGGCTACAAAATATCTGCTGTGCAAGGCCGACTGGAAAGGATACAGGTCCTGCGTTGAAGAGGCACTCCCCACCATCACACCCTGCAGAACACGAGACGACGTGGATAGAGCTGTGGATGTCATCACCACCACTATCCAGGAGTCAGCCAACAGGAACATCCCCAGGTTCTCTCCGCAGCCCAACGACCTCAGGAAACCCCCACGGCACATCCTCGCTCTGATTGGCCAGCGGAACAACCTAAGGAACATCTTCCAGCGCACGCGTGACTATGGCCTGAAGCCGGCCATCAACGCGATGACCCGACAGATAGCCAGCCTCATGCGTGACTGGAAGACGTCACTCTGGCACGAGCAGTTACGGAGGACCCACGACGACCATCGCCAGTTCTGGAGACTCGTCAGGACCTTCGTCAGTAAGAGGAGGAACGTGCACTTGACGTCGGGGAACGAGCTGCTGACACCTGAGGAACAGGCTGTACTCCTGGCCGAGAGCTATGCAGCGAAGGACGATGAACGGACGTGTAGTGCTCCACCCATACCGGAGGGACCACTACCTTGTCCCAACGAGAAGCCCATTTTCTCCACTATCAACCAGCTTGAGTCGGTACTAAGACGAATCAAGGGAAACAAAGCCTCCGGACAGGATGAGATCCCGTACGTTATGATGAAGATGCTCCCTAGAAAGGGCAAAGCCTTTCTATTGAACATCTTTAACTCGTGCCTACGAATCTCATACTTTCCGAATGCCTGGAAACGAGCGATCATAGTACCGTTGCTCAAGCCAGCGAAGAAAGGAGACTCGCCAGAGCACTACCGCCCGATCAGCCTCCTCTCGCACATCAGCAAGGTTTTTGAGAGACTGATACAACATCACCTCATCAAGCACTGCATGAAGGAGGACATAATCCCGCCGGAGCAGACAGGATTCCAGCGAGGGGTTGCCTGCGAGCATCACCTGGCCAGGCTACAAGCCCACACAATCCACCAGATGAACCAGAATAGAGCTACGGCGCTGATCTCACTGGACTGCAGTCAGGCCTTTGACTGCGTGCCACACACGCACCTGATTCGACGCCTGGAGGAGTACAGGTTTCCCGCCTCTCTGTGCCGACTGATCCGAAGCTATCTTAGCGGAAGATCGTTCGTCGTACGGGTTGGCGGAGACCTTTCTCCACCAGAATCTACCAGATGCGGTGTCCCTCAAGGGTCTGTATTGGGACCAATACTGTTTGTCGTTTATACGGCACCGGTAGTGGCACTCAAGCATCCAGGCACGATGGTAGCAGCCTATGCGGACGACATTGGCATCTATTCTTCCAGTTTCGACGCAGGAACGGCACTTACCCGAGTACAGAAAGCCTCAGCCACCATCGTTCGAGAACTCGAGGACAACGGTATCCGGGTAAACCCAGCGAAGACAGATGCCATTGTCTTATCCTTTCAGAAAGGCAAGAAGAGACGGCTACCGAGAGACTTCTCCATCAGTGGGGTAACCCAACCGCTCTCCCCTAGGATCGTCTACCTCGGCGTCACGCTAGATAGGCACCTGACCTTCACTAGCCACGTCAGGAGGAGGATCCTGCAGACAAGGAAGAAGACATACAGGCTATACCATCTGCTGACATCACCGCAGCTCTCTCTACGGCTCAAGCTGCAGATTTACAAGGCCATTATTAGACCGACGATGCTCCACGGTGCCCCTCTCCTCAGACACCTGTTCAAGACAACCCTACAACGACTGCAGAGCTACCAGAACTCTGTCCTTCGGCGAGTGGTAAGAGGAACCTGTCTCCAGAGGGCAAAGAACTCGGTCATTCACGAAGAGCTTCAGCTCCCGTCAGTGCCCGAGTTCATAGGCCGGAGGCACATCAAGTTCTTTGATGGGCTGAAGGCCTGTGCCAACCCACTCTTCAAAGATATCTCCCCACCACCCAGGCCCGGGAGGTGGCAGCGCAAGGTCCCCTTGGTGGATGTACTCGCCGAGGGAAGGGGTCTGGACACTGCAGTCCATACCCGTAACATTAGTTTGTAGTTTTTTAGTTTTTAGTTCTTAGTTTTAGTTTGTAGTTTTAAGTTTCTATTTTTGTAACTAGATGAGCAGTCCCTCCCTGTTCAAATAGAAAATGTAAGGCTCCATGCCGCTAAAGAGAAAAATGCACACAGCAGACCCTATCCCTCATACCTTAAAATACCTACGGGTAAAAAAAGGCTCAGAAATGTGTATATACTGCTACATTTGTATATTGTAAATGTATTAATAAAAAATTCCTGGGGGGTGAGAAAAAAAAAAAAAAAAAAAAAAAAAAAAAAAAAAAAAAAAAAAAAGAAAAAAAAAAAAAAAAAAAAAAAAAAAAAAAAAAAAAAAAAAAAAAAAAAAAAAAGCACACTTGAAACCCAGCCACCTAGGACAACAGAATCAACTCTAGTAACCCTCGTTGAGAAGATGTTGGACAGGATGGACACGATGTTAAATTTTATAACAACTCTCCTTCAAACCGTGATGCCCATCAAGAAAAATGACTAAACACCTCGTAGTCAACCTGAACATCAGAGGCCTCCTATCAAAGTCGGCCGAACTAGAGCTTTTCCTACAGCAGCACAGACCATCGGTTGTGGCACTGACTGACACAATGTTGCCCGCATCGTCTCGAGTATTTTTCCAGGGGTATACTGTGTACCGGGAGGTGTGCCCCCCGGGGAGAGCTGAGGGCGTCGCTATACTGGTCAGAAGAGATGTACCTTCAAAAACCATCACTAACCCAGTGGAACCTACCGAGGGAACTCACATAGTCACAGTGGATGTACGATTTAAAAATCGCTATACGTTCACCTGTGTTTATAGGAGACCGAGGGCAAATCTCACATCTGTGAAGCTCCTGCTACAACACGCCCAGGCGAGGAGTCGGCATGTAGTCATTGGTGACTTTAATGCTCGACACTCTTCCTGGCTCTGTGGTAGCGACAATCCCCTGGGGAGGTACATCACTAAGACCAGCCTGGCCGTCTTTCACCCAGGTGTGCACACTTTCCGACACGCAGCCCGCCCTGATTGGACCTCAACATTAGACCTGCTGTTAACCAGAGAACAGCACACCATTACGGACTGCCACGCACTACCGTATGGTCCCTCTGATCACCGGCCTGTGCTCTACACTTTCGAGGGCATGCCAGCCACACCGCCGGCGAGCAAGTATCTACTAAACAAGGCAAACTGGAAAGAATACAGATCTTGCGTTGAGAACACACTACCAGCTATTACACCGTGCAGGACTCGAGATGAGGTGGACAGTGCTGTGAAAGTCATCACCACAACCATCCAGGATTCAGCCAATCGTAATATCCCCAGGTTCGCCCCACAGCCCAACTCCATCAGAAGACCACCGCGGCACATTCTTGCACTGATAAGCCAACGGAACAACATCAGAAACATCTTCCAGCGCACCCGCGATTATAGTCTGAAGCCGGCCATCAATGCGATGACCCGGCAGATAGCTAGCCTCATGCGTGACTGGAAAACTTCTCTATGGCATGATCAGCTACGGAGGACACACGATGATCACCGCCAGTTCTGGAGACTCATCAGGACTTTCGTCAGCAAGAAGAGAAGTGTGCATCTGACAGAAGGTGACGCGCTGCTAACACCCGGGGAACAGGCTGAACTACCGTCGAAAAGCTATGCTGCGGGTGACGCAGAGCGGACGAGAAGTGCCCCTCCTGTACAGGATGGACCATCTCCCAGTCTCATCGAGAAGCCCGTTTTCTCCAGTATTAACCAGCTTGAGTCGGTACTACGGCGCACTAAGGGAAACAAAGCGTCAGGACAGGACGAGATACCGTATGTGCTACTAAAGATGCTCCCAAGGAAGGGTAAAGCCTTCCTCCTGAACATCTTCAACTCATGCCTGCGAATCTCGTACTTTCCCACAGCCTGGAAACAAGCAATCGTAGTACCCCTACTAAAGCCGGGGAAGAAAGGAGACGCGGCTGAGCACTATCGCCCAATCAGCCTCCTCTCGCACATCAGCAAGATCTTCGAGCGCTTGATTCACTACCATCTCATAAAACACTGTAGGGAGAAGAACATTATACCACCAGAGCAGACAGGTTTCCAACAAGGTGTCGCCTGCGAACACCACTTGGCGAAACTTCAGGCACACACCATAGAGCAGATGAATCACAACAGAGCTACGGTACTCATCTCACTGGACTGCAGTCAGGCCTTTGACTGCGTGTCTCACGCGCTGCTACTCCGACGGCTGGAAGAGTACAAGTTCCCAGCCCCTCTATGCCGACTGATCAGAAGCTATCTTAGCGGAAGATCTCTCGTCGTACGAGTTGGTGACGACTACTCTAACCCAGTCGATACCACCTGTGGAGTACCTCAAGGGTCTGTGTTGGGACCAATACTGTTCGTCGTTTTTACGGCGCCAGTAGTGGCACTCAAACACCCAAACGCAGTGGTAGCAGCCTATGCTGACGATATCGGGATCTATGCATCGAGCACTAATGCAAAGAGAGCCCTCAAGCATGCAGAAAAAGCCACAGAAGCCATCGTCGGAGAGCTAGAGAAAAATGGCATCAGAGTGAACCCCATGAAGACTGACGCTATCGTGATGTCGTTCCAGCAAGGGAAAAAGCCACTACCCACTCACTTCACCATCGGTAGTGTGGACCAGCGGATCTCCAACTCAGTAGTCTATCTCGGCGTGACATTGGATAGACACCTAACATTCTCCAGTCATGTCAAACAAAGACTCAAGCTGGCAAAACAAAAGTCACATAGGCTCTACCACCTGCTGAAGTCGCCGCAGCTCTCGCTGAGACTAAAACTGCAGATATACAAGGCGGTCATCAGACCTACGCTGCTCTATGGTGCACCGCTTCTCCGACACCTTTACCGGACGACACTCCAGAGACTGCAGGGATTCCAAAACTCCGTCCTTCGGCGAATAGTCAGAGGTACCCATCTTCAGCGATCCAGGAACAGAGACATCTACCAGGAGCTCCAACTACCCTCGGTCCCGGAATTCATTGGCCGGAGGCACATCAAATTTTTTGATGGGCTTAAGGCCTGTGCAAATCCATTATTCCAAGAAATCGCCCCACCGCCCAGGCCTGGAAGGTGGCAAGGCAAAGTCCCCCTGGTAGATGTCTTTGACGAAGGAGGGGGTCTGGACGCGGCAGTCGGAATCCTCACATTTGTACATAGTGTATATATATAATTGTAAATATGTAAATATATCCTCATCCCTATCCTTTATGAAAAAAGCAGGGCGGTCCCTCCACGCCCGGTGATGAAATTAAGGCCTAAGGCCACAGAAAGTATCCTATGCTTACGGCATAAACTGTCATTTACCTTAAAATACCCTTGGGTAAGCAAAGGTCAAGCAATAATGTATATATACATTCATAGATGTATGTTGTAAGTAGTGTTAAATAAAGTTTCTGGGGGGTCAGAAAAAAAAAAAAAAAAAAAAAAAAAAAACTTCTTTTTGGAACTGGGAGGAGAGAGGACTTCTTCTGGGAACTTGGAGCTGAGAGGACTTGCTCTGGGGACTTCAAGCGGGGGAGTCGAGGGAGGAAGATGGAGACTGCCCGGCACTGAGGAGGTCCCTGATGTTTTCTTCCAACTTGGAGACTGAAGCCTTGGCCCTACCTGATCCATGTCCAGATGATCTCGACTTATTAGATAAGTAATCCCCAACAATTCTTTTTTAAAGATGTATAAATATTTAATGGCAACGTAATTTTCAATTCCATCCATCTGAATCATGCCTTCACAATCAATTGTATAGTTCATTAGTTTTTGTACATATAATGTATATAACATTCTTTCTCATCACTTGTAAATAAATATAATTTGTACATAAAAGTTATTTTAATCATGCCACCTATTTCTTTCATTATAAGCACAGGTAATGTTTGGTAATTAGTGAACAGATAAACACACAACAAGCCTTTGTGAGAAGTAATCCAATAGAGGAATTAAGGACCAATATGTCAAATGACATAATTTGTTTAACTAATATTTTTATTAATTAATTCTGGATAATTATCTTCAATAATTACCAGTGGCATCCCGTTATCAAAATCTACTAATCAAAAACCATTTGATACGTAGCATTTTATGGCATCCAGCTTGTGGGCACTTACTATTCTGTTTTCTAATTACTAACCATTAATCATTTATTATTAATTGTTTTGTACTTGTATGTGGCATATTAAAATAATTACATACCATGATTCAGATGGATTGATGTATTTGTATAGTTTATCTTTTTTAACTTTATTGGACATTAAAATAATTGCATCTAGTTGGTTATTCTTATAACTTCATTTTTAAAGTTTAATGTGTCGGTTTCTTTGCGAAGAATTGATTAAATAGTTAATTCGGTTTATTATTATAAATCTTAAATTTTTTTGGGTACATATTCGCTAATACACTTCGCGATGGATCTATTAAAATCACTATCGGCCACAAATGAGGCAAC
Organism: Nezara viridula; assembly: GCA_928085145.1. NCBI lineage: Eukaryota > Metazoa > Arthropoda > Insecta > Hemiptera > Pentatomidae > Nezara > Nezara viridula. The sequence goes on from OV725079.1 coordinate 169,944,880, forward strand.
AGTTATGGAATCACAGTCACCCTTAACTGAGAGGATCAAAGCCATAATGGATGATCATTTTAAGAAATTCCAAGTGGAAATTAGGGAAATCTTTGGTAGATTAGAAAAGAGAGCAGAAGATGTGACAGACGACTTATGTAGAAACATGGATGACTGGGCTGCGAGTATAAGAGAAGATACGAGCCAAACTAAGAAAAATATCCATAATAATGATAAAGAAGAAACAACTGATGCACAACGGAAGTCCATGAAAGAAGATAAAGTTAACGACATTGAAGTACAAATAAATACAAAGGCTAATTGCCCAGTTGAAATGATTGAGATCTCAAATATAGATGACCCATCCACTTCCCAAGACGAACATATAGAACTGTTTTTTCAAGAGACAGCTTTCGAAGAGATTGAACTCCTAGACGAAATAGAGGAACATCAGAAAAAAGAATCCTATTTCGAAGATACTGCAAAAGAAGTGAGACAAGAAGAAAATCATAGGGAAAATGAAACCCATCAGATTCAAACCTATAAAGGTATGCGGGTAAACATTTTAGGTTCAAATAATACTATATCAGCAGAGCAACCTACGGTAGTTTTAACACCAATAGCTAAAATGAGAACATTTATTCGGATTAAAGAATTAGGCAAATTAAAACGTCGGAAAAATTCGAGGGTAAAATGTTTCCTTTCAAAAATGAAAATGATTCCTGTGGAGCCAGAAAGCTACCTCAGGGGGAAGGTAAGAAAAAGGAATCAATTTTAATTACCGGTTGATCATTTGGCATTAAAAAAACAATAGAAAACGGACAATGGATATATATAGACGGAATTTTAAAGTAATAAAAGAGACCAAATACTACTTAAAAAGAATAACCAAAATTCATGACAAAACTATCATATTCTTTAATAAGAATAATTTTTACTATGATTGAAAAGTTATAATGACTTGCCATAAAATATTTTATGAAAAAATATATTAAACGTGGGAATAATAGTCCTGTTTGTCAGTGTAACGCAGAGGGACAGGTAAAAAATTGTGGCATTAGTCAATAAGGCTGCAAAGGCCTATCAGCTACCTGAGACCCACCAAGACAATTGTATATATGTAAAGAATTAACTTTAGTATTAAAATATTTGTATTGATGTGTAATAGTATATAGTATAATAACATAATAGTAAGTATTTGTAACATAATAAGTATTTGTAATTGGAATAGCATACGTACAAAGAGGAAATTATAGTTAGGTTTATCAACGTGTAAAAACATTGATAAATGCTAGGTTTAGCAAGAAACGCTAATTTAATAAAACTAGCGCTATACCTCCTTGAAGTTGCCAAATTGCGCGGTAGTCTTTGTCCCATTCCAGAGGACAAAAAGGGTTTTTTTAGCGTCCCTTCCGTTGACGAGCTAATGGGTCCTGGCGAAACCATCGTCAGGTTACCCAGTCTGGATAATTGTACATAAATTGTAAATAGACGCGGTAGTCTTTGTCCCATTCCAGAGGACAAAAAGGGTTTTTTTAGCGTCCCTTCCGTTGACGAGCTAATGGGTTCTGGCGAAACCATCGTCAGGTTACCCAGTCTGGATAATTGTACATAAATTGTAAATAGACGCGGTAGTCTTTGTCCCATTCCAGAGGACAAAAAGGGGTTTTTTAGCGTCCCTTCCGTTGACGAGCTAATGGGTCCTGGCGAAACCATCGTCAGGTTAACCATTCTGGATACTTGTAAAAAGATTGTAAATAATTAGCTGTAAATATAATTTTGTAAATAGGGTGATAGGACTTGAATGACAAATTTCGAAGGCTGAATGTAAGGAATCTCAGGCTGAACCGACCAAAGTAAATTTATAATTAAATTCATCTTACGATCTTATGATAATGTTTAAAATAAAAGTAGAGTTAAAACCTTTTTAATAACCGATTTGTGTTACTAAACTTTTATTTGAAAAGAAAAAGGGAAGGACCGAAAATAAATCATTATTAAATAAAGGGATAAAACTTTTCATTTTAATTTAAATGTACAGTGGACCAGATTGATGGGAGTAAAACCGAGTTATAATTATGTTACCGAATATTGCCGTAGTTCAAAGTTAGCGCAGACGAGCACCCCAAATTAACTTCTTAAGAAAAATTGGATCATTTTCTTTTTAATCCAGATAGGATTTAATCTAAAGGAATAGGGAATAGTTACCCTCAACTAGGAGTAGACATGGGTCCTCCTCATCACCCGTAGGGTTGATAAATTTTATATAAGGGAGAACCCTTTTAATGGAATAGCTGTAGTGCATCCATTCATCACTAAGTGTGATAAATAATTAGGAGAAGATAAAGAAATCTTCTATAACTATACCTCCAGAGTACTGAGGTAGTATGTGTATGGATCCAGAAGTTAAAGATTTAAAAATTGTAATGGTAAATGGGGCTGAAGTAATATACTTCATTATTATGATGTGCACATGACTACATTTGAGGCAAATTTAACGGTTTATAGCGGCCACGTGTAAGGAATGGATGATTCATTCATAGTTAAATCATAATTGAAAATCATAAGATAGGGATATTAATATTCATTGAATAGAGTTTGTAGAATTAAGAAAACGAAGTCGCCTGAGGTTCATTCAACATTTCGGCAAAATATAAAATAAGTACCCGATAGTGACATTAAAATGTTTTTCACGAACATTTGCCAGCCCATTGTTTAAAAAACAAGTTGTGACTTCTCCTTTTGGAGAGCTAAAGGAATATATGATTTGAAAATTTGTGTATGAAAATTAAAGGACTGTTGTAAATGATGAGAATGCTATGAGCTTCTAGACCAAGAATATGATATAAAAGTTTAAAGGTAAAAGATGGTACAAACCACTTAAAAACTAAAGGTAGAATTTTTGTTTTCATTATAGCGGTTGCCACACAAGGTAGTTACACTAAATGAATAATATGTCATTGTTGTATTATGTGTATAAATATAGTCGCCTAAAAGTGCACCAGAGATAACTTGAATTCCTTTGAAGACTCTTTTTTGAGAGTATAAATAATAATTATATAAATAGTAAAAAGATAAGGTGAATGTTAAGAATTCAAGGAAATGACACTATAAAATCTTGGCTAAATGAGATGTTAGTAAAGGAGGACATAGTTCAATGAGAGTAGTGTAATGAATGTCAATGTGTATATATATATAAGTATATGTTTTGTTTTGTGTTCCACTAAACAAATAGATAAACTATAAAGAATTACGAGTAGTGGTATTGATATATTGCAGAATTGGTAAATTTGAGATATGTAAGTAAAATTGAATTACTGGTTATGTAAAAGCATATTTTTTCAATATTTCTAGTAGTTAATGGATAAGTCTATGTAAATTTGAGTTAAATCTCGTCCCATATTGTTTATAAATAAATGTTTACTTTTCATTCTGAGATCAGATAGAGGAAGCCTATTGTAAAGGTATTGATGTATAATATTTAAAGAAAAAATCCAATAAACTTCCGTTTATTTTATTTTTTCTTTTCCCCAAGACTAGGAGAATGCTATGTATTGTAAAGACCGTCGGTGGAATAATTAGTTTAAAGGTATAAACAAATAAACATTAAGGTAATTTAGGTATTACCTAAATATAAACATATTTAGGTATAAACCCAACATCTGGCAGTTGGGTACCTGACTGAGGGTAACCCATTAGGACAACCTTTTGTAAGTGGTAATAAAAACCCTTAAGGACCACCGACAAAGACCGACAACTAAGTGTTTAAAAAGGATCCCAAAAGACCTTTTCACACCTTCCACCAGAAATATGGAAATCTGTACCTGCTGCTTTACCTTGGTCTGGGGGAGGGGGTGTGGTCATCCCTTCTGTTACAAAAATTGAACCAATGGGAACAATTCTTGCCCCTACCAAAAGAGAGGGGATGAAAAAAGGTGGAAGATATAGAACTTGGACGAAGACACTTCTTTTTGGAACTGGGAGGAGAGAGGACTTCTTCTGGGAACTTGGAGCTGAGAGGACTTGCTCTGGGGACTTCAAGCGGGGGAGTCGAGGGAGGAAGATGGAGACTGCCCGGCACTGAGGAGGTCCCTGATGTTTTCTTCCAACTTGGAGACTGAAGCCTTGGCCCTACCTGATCCATGTCCAGATGATCTCGACTTATTAGATAAGTAATCCCCAACAATTCTTTTTTAAAGATGTATAAATATTTAATGGCAACGTAATTTTCAATTCCATCCATCTGAATCATGCCTTCACAATCAATTGTATAGTTCATTAGTTTTTGTACATATAATGTATATAACATTCTTTCTCATCACTTGTAAATAAATATAATTTGTACATAAAAGTTATTTTAATCATGCCACCTATTTCTTTCATTATAAGCACAGGTAATGTTTGGTAATTAGTGAACAGATAAACACACAACAAGCCTTTGTGAGAAGTAATCCAATAGATGAATTAAGGACCAATATGTCAAATGACATAATTTGTTTAACTAATATTTTTATTAATTAATTCTGGATAATTATCTTCAATAATTACCAGTGGCATCCCGTTATCAAAATCTACTAATCAAAAACCATTTGATACGTAGCAGTATGTTGATTATCTCTTCTTCCCTTATAACCATGCTCTCTTGATAAGAATATAGGTAATAGATATTTATAATCGATTCGGTCAATAATCTTAAACAATAAATTTTCGTTTTTACAACATATTACATGGAAAATATATATGTATATATTTTTTAAATTAACAATAATAATAGCAGTTGACCTTACGCAAATGGTTTTATTGTATATTAATTTAGAATGCGCTTTAGGTATTTAATTTGTTCAAAAGTGGCAAGTGGGGTATTATTAAAGCATACTGTTGAACAAGATAACAAATGTTTGGATTTTGTTAAAATTAATTTTAATCCTCCTGTTTTGATTCGATTCTTCAAGATTTGTAATGTGCAATTGAAGAGTTTGTGAAGTAATTGATTAATTAAATGGATACATGTCTTATCGGAATATGCGACAGTGTTAGGATGGGTTGGGATGTCAGTTTTATAAACTGTGTAAAGGTTCGGACTTAAGAAATTTCCTTGAGGAACACCAGTAGACTGGGAAAGGAGGGATGAATAGGCATTTTTGGGATTTACTTCGAAGTATCTTCAGATACGAAGAGAAGACATATAAAATTGTGAATGTATTTTTATTTGTTATCTGATTATTTATAGAAAGCCGAGGTGACCGAACGGGATAAGGCGTGTGCACAACACTGCGCGTTGCCTCATAGCGCGGATAAATGATAATAATAATAATAATAATACAGAGTTCGCGCTCGGGGCCAAGGGGGGCTTTTCTCTCTGGCATTAATTCACCTCCTGAACCCGGGAATCCCCGTATTACCTTAAATGCAAGGAAGAGGGAGGGGGAAAGAGGTTATAAAATCATTGTTATTCATCTTAAATATTAGTCCGTCGTACAGACACCTCATTGTCAGATTATTAACACCCGCCAAAAACTTTATGAATAGCTTGATCTTATCGTAATCTACCAATTATTCATTTACGAAAATACTCAAAAATGGGGGATTTTATTTTTACGGTAATTGATTTAACTAGGTACTAATAACTCATAAATACCAATTTGATTTCCACTTGAATCGTAAGACAATTTAATTACGAAATCGAGAAAATATATTTCGAAAAAAAATATTAAACTGTTTGGCCTATGTAATCTCGTTAGTTTGACATATTGAGGATGAAAGTTACACTAAACGGTCCAATATTCTTGAAGGGCATCTTTATTCTTGATTTTGTGATCAACTTAATTAACTTACGATTAAAGTGAAAAGCAAGGGCGGGGTGGGCGAATGAGCGAACGCCTGTGTACAGCACCATGGATGGATCTACGGGGGAAGGGAGAGAGGGTTTGGGGCTAAAGTCCGCTCCAAAATGGTAAAATATAACCATGTTTTATGTAAAAAAATATTAAAAAATTATCTCTTAATGTATTATTGTTCGTGTAAGTTGTTCGTAACATTTAAAAGGACTTTAGGAATCACATAAACACTATTTCATACAGGTGGTTTGTGTCTTTCTTTTTTTCCCAAAGTAATTATCGTTATTTTATTTTAAAAAATCTTGAGGGCTGAAGCCCTCTTCCCCCTAAAAAAAAGTTAAATCTTGGATCTGCTAGTGTACAAGCACAGCGACTTTCCCAGCAACCAGATAAGGTCCCAGAGGGGATTTTGAATTCTCAGCTCTGGAAAACCCCATATAGCCTAAAAAGATGAGGTAAGGAAGGAAAAAAAAAAAAAAAAAAAAAAGAAAGTGGAGAGCAAGTGGTTATTCTTGAATTTTAACTGACTAAACAGACATAATTTGCCGGACTCCAAGTTAAAAACGCACCGATTTCGATAATTTTGGTTAATGGAATAGTTGTAGGTTACAATCAGATAAAGCTATTCATGAAATTTTTAATGAACTTAATGTATTTTTTCTTTATTTATGTTTATTCTTATTTTATTTTCTTCTTAGATTATATTTTAATTTGAATATAAGAATGAATGTAAGCATAGAGCCTTAATACCAAATGCCCTTGATTGTGGCGGAGGATTGTTACTATTCAAATAAATCTATCTAGAAAAATATCCGTAATTAGGTCTTTCCATCACTCACAGAGAAAAAAATGTTTATTAAATATATTTGTTGGGTTTCGCTGGTAGATTTATACTTTTTACTTATGAAAAATATAAATAAATAAAAGAGATCAAATTTCTAATGAACATGTGCACAAAATTAAAAAGCTTTCGGGCTGAAGCCCGCTCCTTCCCCTCCCCCAAAAAATTAAATCTTGGATCTGCTAGTGTACAAGCACAGCGAGTTGCCCTGCAACCAGATAAGATGCCAGAGGGGATTTTGAATTCTCCGCTCTGGAAAACTCCATATAGCCTAAAAAGATTAGGAAAGGAAGGACAAAAAAAAAAAAAAAAAAAAAAAAGTGGAGAGCAAGTGGTTATTCATGAATTTTAACTAACTAACTAAACAGACAAAAATTGGCCGAGCTCCAGGTTGAAAAGAATTGATTTCGAGAATGTTGGTTGATGGATTAGTTGTAGGTTACAATCAGATAAAGCTATTCATGAAATTTTTAATGAACTTAAAACTATCGTAAAACAAGATAATGTCTACTCTATGTACGCAGTTTATGAAAATACTGATACCTGATGATTATATGCTATTTAATAATGTGTGTAAATGTCATTGTAAATATTTAAAATGTAATTAACAATAGTGATGACAATTATATAATCATGTATCCAGTTAATGTGAGTAGATATTAAAGAGAGGAGTATTGTAACCTATAATTCGTACTGAGCAGTTAAACGAGGGAGGTGAATTACGGCCCTGACAGCTGCTCCCTCTCTTTGGCGAAGGTCCAGCTAGTATTTTTTATTGCCGAGTCCACAACGCCATATTGTGTATTCTGTCTCTAATTAATTAACACCTCATTTATTTCTTAATTTGTTACTAACTTTTTAAAATATTTATATAAATGTATTTAATTTAGGCACAAATTCTTTAATTTTTGATTCGATATTCTTATTATTATTATATCGATACAAATTATTTAAATTCGAAGCTATTAATATAAAGCTATTAAAGCTAATATTGAAGAGTAGCCTTCTAAGCCCTGATTAGAATAATGAAACAAAACTGCTAATTTACATGATAATGGTTAATGATAAAAATCGTGAGACCCGTTTTCGAGAAAATAGTAATAATGTGTTTAGTCCATGATGTAAAGTGCCATGAAATATCCCAAGCAATCCAATGTTAAGTACTTCTTTGGCTGCTATATCAACCAGTTCGTTTCCTTTAACGAAAATATGGCTAGGCGTCACAAATAGAGAGGTATTAATGTTAAAACTGAGTTTAGAACAAACGATGGTTAACGTTGAACATGTTTAGCCTAGTGATTCAATTAGCACCGAAAAGGATTATACATTCCAAGGTTGGATATCTTGTTTTTATGTATATTGTAAAGTAGAGAGTAAATATAAAAAAATAATAACAAAACTATTGTTCCTAATTGAAAGACTCGTGGGTTCTCCAAAATACTCCAAAACCATTCAAAGTTAGGATTCTTTTTATCTATACGCTAAATATTACTTTTTTAAACACATTTTTGGATGAAACTGTTTAATGATATCATAGGGCAAAATGATGCCCTCAAGCACGCAATTATAAACCCATTGTGATTATTCCTGAAGTATTTAGTTATCTTTGTTTATTATAGTTTTATTAATAATTCTGATATTATTTTATTAGGGAGTGGGGTAGCTCAGTGGTAGGGCACTGAGCTTCAAATGCAAAGATCCCAGGTTCGAACCCCGGCTCATGGCAGAAAATTTATTTATTCTGTTTCATTGCCCCTGGGGCAACTCTGGGGCACACACAGCCTCTACAAAGTGGGTACCCTTAATTAAATAATTGATTAAGGGAGAAAACCTGGCGGTTGAGCGTGATATCGGTCAAATCACCTCATTGCACAACCGTTGACCTAGAAACAGTGCTTTCCCTAAATAGTACTGAACCCCAGACCCTTCATGGGTTGTAGTGTTATAGGAAAAAAAAATATTTTATAGTTATTATCAATTAAATTCACTTTGGATCTGATAACAATTAGTTACAGCTCTTTTTTTTATCTTTTTCAGCCTTAACAAGCTTACTCCATCTCTCCGTATCTTGGGCTATTTCTTTACAGTTATATGCACGCAGCTCTTTTCCTTATTTATTTCACCTGTCCATCTGCTTTTTGAACTTCCACGTGCTCTTTTTCCTACTATTAAGGCATTCATTGTCGCCTGCCCATCTTACCTTGATGTGCCTTTAAATCATAGGATATTGATTGACCAGTTTCTGTAAGCATCACTTTAATAATATTTCACCTTCATCTCTGATTCCATATCGCTGTTTTTATCATGCACAGGATTTTTCATTAAAATCTTTAGCATTTTAGCAGGGTACTGGTTAGTGTTCAAGTCTCAAAGCAATACATTAGAACTGGCTTTATCTTAGCATTGTCCACTCTTATTAAAAGGGAATATAAAGTTCTGTTTTTTTTTTTTGTTGTTACACGCAGATCTATTTCCACCCATTGATCTTATATTGAGGTTATTTTATTTGAATTTGTCTACTTTTAGGAATGATTTCTTGTCTACGCAGATCTTGTTGTTAGGGTGAAATTTTCGACTCATTAACTATAACTTTGTATTTTCTTAATTTACTTGTAGACCGATTATTAGAATATTATTATAGTTACAGTTGCAAGTAACATACATATTAATAAATATATTAGAGAAGATATTGTTATTTCTACAGACGAGAATTTGCTCTGCGTCGGGTGAACCCCGTCCTATAGAGAAGTGCGCACATGGTGTCTAGTAGGATCTTGGGTCGCTATCGAGACAGCCCCTTCATTTCATTAAAGTTAGACCCGCAACACTTGCTAGATATTGTCTTCATCTCCATCCTCTTTCAATATTGTCTCTGGGATTGTATTTATCTTATTACTAATACATTTTAATTATTGCAATTGTAAATGTATGAAATATTATTAAAGTTATATCATTTTCAGGTATAAATATATATATATATATATATATATATATATATATATATATATATATATATAATATATATATATATATATATATATATATATATATACTAAACTTTGATATTTACGTTACACCAGTATTGGAATGTAACAGATATCGCAACTTAAGTTTTAGGGGGTAACAATTCATAAACGGATATACTAGAAAATAATTTAAAAAAAAATAAATAAATAAAAAAAAATATATTATATATATATATATATAGAACGAAAGTAAATTTTATTCTGGGACATTAACTATATTGAACAACGAATTGACAATTGTTTGGCAATTATGAACATTTAAATGACAAAAAATAAGTTAATTTACAAAGTTTTTTAACCTTAATGATGATTTTTTTTTTGTCTTCAAAACTTCATCCGCACCTGTCATGGTAGTGAAAATTAATAGATTTGTTGTTTGGTAGAAAATGGCGTGATAAGCATGACAAAGAATAGAGCCCAGCAGCACCTCTTCCCTGGTCTGTTTGCATCCTAAAATCAGGAAAGGAGATCTCTCGTCCAGCTCCTTTTCAGTCGCCTCCCTATGAGCATTTCAGCCGTGGCCATATCGTTGATAAGCCCATTGTGATGTCCGTGTAGTTTAAGATGAAATCGGGAATAGAGAGTACGTAAGTCAATGGTTGGTTGTCTTAGGTCGGTATGTAAAGTCTTGTTGACATACCTGAAAGCTGCAGTTATTTGTATTAAAATTTGAGTTTAAAGAGATTGTAGTTTTTGTAAGTGAGTCTTTTATGCTGAACCGTAAATCTGTGAGTCGTATCTCCAAATGGGTTCGAGCAGGTAAGTGTATGTATTTAGTTTTTGTCTAATTTTCAATTTTGATTTAGACAACAGTGATTATTTTATTTTCAGTCGCTTGTTCAAAGTCTTTCTTTTCATCTTGACGTGTGGGCCCCAGGTTATCCTTCTGTCAAATATTAGTCTGAGCTAGCGTATAGTGTCCGTCTGAGGAATTGGATTGTTGCTGAAATAAACTGGTGGGCATGTTCTTCGTCGAAGCGTAAATGTTATGTGTTGTGATTTGTTATGATTTAATCGAATTTTCCTAAGTGAATACTAATTTTGTAACTTTAGTAAGTGATTTTGTAAATTTAATGAGGCTAGTCTGGGGTCATGGTGTTTTATTAAAATTGTTGTATCGTCAGCGTAAGTAGCAGTCAATGTTTCAGAGGTTGTAGGCATGTCATGCGTATAGGCAATGTAGAGTAAATGTTAAAATAAAGGCACTGTAGTAAATATATGATCTTGAAGTAGACACATGAATTTAAAAATAAATACATATGAGTGAGTTCACGTATTTGTACATATCAGCACATAGATAGATATCTGCAAGATATCGGTATAATGTAGCTGACAGTACAAAATAACTTTATTTTTACATATATTTGGAAGATTGATTACTGAGCAGATGGAAAAATAAATGGTGTTTAAATGAGGTCAAGGGTGAGGATTACTATGAAGAGGTTGGTAGGGAATTCCAAAACGAGGTAGCACGTATGACTAAGGATTTTTATTTTACCATTTCTTTTAATGTATATATTTTTACTTTATTTATGTTTATTCTTATTTTATTTTCTTCTTAGATTGTATTTTAATTTGAATATAAGAATGAATGTAAGCATAGAGCCTTAATATCAAATGCCCTTGATTGTGGCAGATTGTATTGTTACTATTCAAATAAATCTATCTAAACAAATATCCCTAATTAGGTCACTCCATCACACATAGAGAAAAAAATGTTTATTAAATATATTTGTTAGGTTACGCTATGTGTATAATGCAATTTGAATAATTTTCAAACAATCATTAGAAATTCACTGGTAGATTTATACTTTTGACATATGAAGAAAAAATAAATAAAACAGATCAAATGTCTAATGAACATGTGCACAAAATTAAAAAAAAAAAAACGTCTCTACAACTTGTCCGATTTCAAATAATACTTTTTGTTTTAAAGGAAATAACTTTATTTTAAAAGTACATATAATTGACAAGCAACATATTAATACTTTTTGAGTTATTCAATAATAAAAGTTTGTTTTCATAAAAATATATTTTCCAGGTTTTTTTTCGATTAATTATGTAATACACATGAAATTTTAAGTTTGAATATTATGACCGTAATATAGCGGAGGAATTATATGAGTGGCCTCATATCAAAGGCTTTTTTAGAACTCATTTTTAGAATTAAAAAAAAAATTCATTATAAGGCTTCAATTTAAAAGTATCCTGTAACATTTTTTTCATAACTCAACTTGGACAATCTTTATTAATTCTGTGAAGGAAGTGACATCAGAATTATTCGAAATGATAGTCAAATTCATCTTTGAAAATACAGATGTCTTGAAAACTCAGTCTTGCTGTTGGTCTTGGCCTTGTGCAAGAGTCTCGCAACACTCTTGTAGTTACCTATTAGCTTATTTCTGTAGAAATATTACTGTAATTTTTTAGATAGGAGAAACCTAACTAAGCCTGAATGAAAAATTGGAAAAGTTAAATGGAGAAGTATGGTTCGTTATACTAATTCTTTACATATAATTACTAAAATTATCATGTATTAGTAACTATTTTGTTTTATTTTTATTTAAAAAATCGATTTTTTTTTACCATTCTAGGTTTTGATCTTAGTTAACAATTAACAGTTAGTCGGCCTTGGTCTTGGTCTTGCAAAGTGCAAGACAAAGACCTATTTTGGGCAGCACTAATTGTAGCTTAAAAGCTCTATTACCCAAAATTACAGTAAATGCAGTTACAACCTGATTTAAACCAAGAACACATTATGAATCATTAAATTCGTTATAGAATTAAAGACTTTTTAGATCAAGATTTTGAAAATTCGACATTGAAGATCTGTCAGACTAATTCAATGAAAATAGGACTTATCTTAAAATGAAGACCGTTACAAGTTACATCGAAAAGACGTGTTTACTCAAAATCGTATTAGCTAATTTTTTTGATCAAATGGGAAAATATATGTAAATGCTATCCTATTAAGTATCATTTCCAGTCAGTTGATTTCCATGAAAAAGTCAGTGATTGTATTTAATCTAGCTTAAGTAGATTGTACATAAATCATTTGGAACGCACTGACTTTTTATGATTTTTCATATATTTTAGAAGATAACAATATTGTTTTTGGAATTTTATATTAAAAGACTAAAAATAAAACCTAAACTGATTTAGGAGACGAAACCACGGAAGGCGATTTGGGAACGAGGAAACTACAAGAGACGCTAATGGGTCGTAGTGTATCCAACACTTTCTGTAATGGACTTGACATTTTGCCACATACCTACTTTGCTCACGCAGCGTTCATTAAAAAGCCTCATTTAGGAATTTACTAGAACAAATGTCACTACAAAGTTAATTTCACTAATTTTAACAAACATTCTGTGCCTAAAGAAGGCATATTCCCTCTCCAGTTTTTCAAAAAATGTTTTTGAACTCACTTGTATTTAGAAAATTTAAAATGTATTTAGGCTTTCCTTAATAAGTTTTCATTAATATCTAATGTTTCTGCTCATTAGCTAATATTCGTTCTGTAATTTATCAACATGGAACTCTAAGGGCTTTCGTTTTCAACTTAAATTTGGAGGAATTGACTTTCAATTTCGATTCAATAAATTCATCTTTTGTCTTTGTTTTCCTTCAGGAAATAAAATACAACGACTACTTAAGATTGCATCACGTGATCATGATTCGGCTATTCCATTGTCAGTTTGGTAGATGCCCACTTTTAAAACGAACTTACACTTCAGATGTAATAAACATGCGCTTTTTTTTTGTAAACTGTTCTCACCATTTAAAAGAGCAAAAAATGCTATAAGAATCAAGTAAATCTCGTAATATATATAAAACTGACATATCTAAAATTTTTATATTCGTGGCCTGAGAAATATATATATATATTTTTTTTTTTTTTTTGCCCAATCCTTTATCGCCTTTTAGACTATACGCCAGGCACCGGGTCCTGAACTCAGGATTGTTTTATTTTATCAAGTATACTTCGCTTTATTCCGGTTGCCTGGCAACGCACTTTGTGTAAACGCGTTGGCCCGTTCGGCCATTCCATCCTTTGTTCTAAGGTTTCTAAAATGGATAAAAAAAACACTACTCTGTCTTTCATTTACCATATTCGATGCATTGCAAGTACTTATTATTTCCGAAGGAAAATATCCCAAAATATTTGTTCACACACACACACAAAAAAAAAAAATCACTTGAAACTATGTAGATCACATATATACACACATCATATCTATAGCTGATATGAGGACTCTTGAAACAAAGGGTTATAAATGGATTTTTCAAGGTAATGAATTTAGCTCATTGGATGATCTGTTCTCCTTCTGTAAACTAGTGACCCCTCATATTGGCCAATCACACAACCTTCCAATCTTAACTGATCTTTAAATAGTTCCAAGCTATTGAAGCTGGACAAATTCTATTAGATTAACAAATAAATAAAAACATGTTATCATTGAAATAATGATTAATTATGGGTTATTTGTTAAAAAAATAAACTGATTAGCTCCAGTTTCTTTATTTTTGTATAAAAACACATTTATTTAACACGAAAAAATGAATTACTATGAAATCGATAACTATAAATCATTTTTCTTTTATGAATGTAAAATTATACTCATTTTTGAAAATATTAACGATATTGAGATATAAATAATTAGGATATAGATACATTACGAAAGTATTAATATATTGAGTATACTGGTTGCACTTAATCGTGTAATATCAAGATCGCTAGTATTTTAATAAAAGATCCACTGAAGGGACAATATGGCGATCGGGCTGACGCGTCTGTAAACCTGCAACTAGATGAAAGATAAAAAGATGAAATAATTAAGAGTTCGCTTTCCGTTGCCGAGAGAGAGGAGAGTTTCTGGTATTAATTTCCCGACCCAACCCCTGTCCCGAGAAAACCCCATATAGCCTAAAAGGCGAGGAAGGAGAAAAAAAAATGTGCTAGTGATAACATAATAATGAACCCTAAGAAGTATGAAAAGTTATATAAATCAATACGCAATGATGAGATTTGAAAATCGATATTATTTGCATAAAATAGCTCTTTCCATGAGTGCTTAATTGTCACCATTATGGATATTTTAGGAAGTTGTACATTGTATCTGATAAGTGGATCACATCTATCTAAAATTAATTAAAACGTTTTCAAATATGATAAAAACACATTTCAACTTTCAGAATGAGAAAAATACTGAAACTAAGAAATACTGAAAGAATTTAAAAAAAAATCATTGAGATAACAAGAGGGGTTCAACTTAAACGATCGTTTACTCCAAACATTGTTTCTGACACTTATATAGCTATGCTTCCACGTATAATCGGTTTTGGAGAGTTCCTAAAGTCGATTTGAAGTATGTTTCCCGAAATAGCTGCGGTGGAAGCAGAGCTTGTTGTGAGGTCTGGAAGGCTGCTAATTTGGCACACGCACCATCGACCGAGGTATCGGATGCCTGCCGGGAGATGGCGTGCCGACTCCCCACAATGACAGCTAACAGTTCTCCCCGTTAGTTCTCTCTGTCTTTATCTCTTCTTTATCTCTTTATTGCCTCTCTCACTCTTTCCCTCTAATATCTCACTCCGGGCGATTAGTTTCAGAACTTGTTGTTATCTGCTCTGATGTCCCTCTTATCTTGGATTATAGTACTTGTGCTGTCCCCCGTGAGATATGTATACATATTTTTTCATGTCAAAAAATAAAAAAAAGGAAGCAAAGGGAAGAGTTTCAGACGTTAGGATAAGATATGCGATAGTAAGGATATTAGTCATCAAATTATTATTATTATTATTTATTTATATGATATTTACAACTGTATACAAAAAATACATCTGGTAAATTCGCACATTGGTATAAAGACATGGAACACATGTTGAGAAACTACCCATTGGTAGCACTCTAATAATATGTCTATATTAGAAGATCACGTGGCCATCTTCTTTTCAGACGCCTCGGAGGGTTATCAGGAATCGAATAGGAAGCAAGGTTTGAGACAAGAGGGTTGGGATGGTTATGAAGTTTATTATGGAAGGACAGATATCTGGATTGGGCCAAATCTGATACATAAGGAACATTAAGATCATTATGGATAATTTTATTTGTAACAAAGTAAGGAGCATTGAGGATTTTACGAAGGGTTTTGGATTGTAAGGATTGTATGCGAGAGGAATTTGAAGGTTTGGTGGAGTCCCATAACTCAACTCCGTAAGTCCAAATAGGCCTTATTATAGTCATGTAAATCAGTCTTTTATAATTGATTGGAAGGTTAGAGCGTTTGTCTAGTAAGTGTTGAAGTAGTCGGAAACGTCGAGCTGTTTCTTGTCGTTTCAGTCTGGTATGAGGATTCCAAGTTAGACGTTTGTCCAGATGGAGTCCTAGGTAACGGATTTGTTCAACAGGAATAAGTGAGGTGTTGTTAAAGGATACTGAAGGACAGGAAGTCATTGGTTTACGACGAAGGGCGAAGGTAATTTGATGGGATTTATTGGAATTTATTTTAATTCTCCAGTTCTGACACCATTCATCAAGGTTTGTAATGTGGGATTGAAGGGTTTGGGATGCAATAGATGGGTTGTTATTAACTGATAGGATACATGTGTCATCAGAATATATGGTGATGACAGTGTTGGGATGGGTTGGGATATCAGCTGTATAAACTGTGTAAAGGATAGGACCTAGGTTACTTCAAATAATAATAATAAATTTTCAAGTTTATTTATTATCAGCCAATTTTACACCATTTTTTAAAATTTTTTCAACTTAAAGACATCACATCTGTTTACGACGTTTCGGATAGTTGAGCCATTTTCAAGACTAGAAATTTTTTTTTTTTCAATTTAAAATCATATTTAAAACATTACATATTTCAACATATAGAGATTCTTTTTATATACCTAAATACCCACCATGTACCTGTCCTTTTCACTTATGCGAATTGCATGAGTCCACTCATAATAAACATTTTTATTTTTGTCATGTTCACCTTTAATTATTTTACAACATTATTATTACTCAATTATTTCTTATTAAATGATTTAATTAAGTTAAAATTACCTTATCATGTGTCACCGATATGGACATCACAGATGAGATGTGATGTATTTAATTTGACAAAATTTTAAAATTTGGTGTAAAATTGGCTGATAATAAATAAACTTGAAAATAAATAGTATGCACCGATGAAGAATTTGAGAAATATTGTGAATAATAAATTTATTTATTGAAAAATAATTATTAGTTCATTTTGGTATATACTGCTCATGTGCTCTTCATTCGTAAACTTTCCTTCGGGAATTATGGTGAATACCGTAATAAAATATATATTAATAAAAATTATTTTTATATTCTTATAAAACTATCATTTCGTTCCCTGAATTAATTTTATTGATATCCCTTGTTAAGAACTTCTTTTTCTAAGTAAAAAACTTGTTTGCTTTATCTTCTTTATTATTGAATATTTTCTTCTACCTTTCGTTGTAGATATTTTTGAACAAGGATTTCCACCCGTCTCTGTCGAGGGCTGCTCTCCTGGCTTCTGGCCATCCGATTCCTCTGTCTTTAAGAATATTCTTGAGATTATCTTCCCAAGTAATTCTTGGTCTTCCTCTAGGTCGTTTTCCAGATAGTTTAGCCTCTATGGTTTTCCTTGCTAAACGGCGGTCATCTGTCCTCATTAAATGACCGAAACATCGTTGCTGCCATTTCTGTATTATCTGGTTGGGGAGGGAGAGTCAATTTTTAGTGTAGTCTGTATCCTTGTGTTACGTATCCGGTCTCTCTTGATCTTTCCCTCTATTTTCCTCAGATACCTCATTCGCATGCATTGGAGGTTGTTTTATTATTTTATTTATTATATTATCATGTTATTTTATTATATTATCACGTTGCTTCATGGCCCAGGATTCGCTCCCATAAGTGAGGACAGGGATTTTTTACTGATATTTTTACGTTGTTAAAGATGATCTCATGACTATGTTTTCTATTATGTGAGTACTTAGGGCTTTTAAACAAATTTTTAAAATAAAAAACAAAATTGGAATATACTTTTATATAATATAATAATTATCTAACAGAGCTACCCTTAGTAAATAAACCGAAAATAAGAGTAACTAAAAAAAATACGTATATTATCTGAGGTACTTTAAGGGCCACATAACTCCGTTATCTTTTTCAATAGATATTTAATTATTGTTGAATTTTGAAAACATCTAAGTTTTGAAGTCTTCCATTTTTTTTTTTTTTAGGCCTTTATTAATGTTGTAGAAATTCATGAATTGAAATTAGGATTTGTTTCTTCTAGATGAAATCATCTTTCGATTCATCATTCATCAAAATTCATAAAATTTTATACTACCGTATTAAATAATTACTAAAATATAAAAAAAAATATAATATAATTTAAATATTATTTTATTATTGTACATCCATTTTTATAAGCAGTTTTTATATAAGACGGATCGAATCCGCCATATTTTTAGCTATAAAAATGAAGGTCCTATTGGCAATGCCACTATAATATGAGAACACACATCGGCATCATACCATCAGTCAACAACTACTCACTGGTAATTGCAGAGGCAGTGGGCACGACATCGACTTATCGCATGGCATGCGCTCGTGGCACGCCATCTACTATGCGCCACTCTCAACCAAGCGCCTGGTCTCCTTTACCAGTGTAATATAATAATAATAATAATCAGCTCTATTGGCATCAATAAGTTTGACAAAAGCCTCTTCATATAGGGAGAAATTTTAATGAAATTGACTGCAGCACAAACGAGTGAGTTCATATAATTACTTATTTTAATATAAAACAGAATAGATTTGATTTCCTTTATAAAATAACAATTTAATAAACGACACAGACTACATTGATTGAGCTTTAGGAAAAAAACTGTATGCTACTGGTGTATTTATGGATGTCGCTCAAGCGTTCGATAAAGTCTTGAGTTCGTTAAAAAGGCCTTATTTTTTATAGTGTTTAATTATATTAAAGTCCAATCAGTTCGTCGTAGTCTCGATCATCTTTTTAAATATCAAAGTTATGTGAGCTTCACGCATATTTTTATATTCCTGCAAAATTAGTTTTGTTCTGACTGAAGAAAAGGTCTCGTTAACTTCGAAGAAACAAAAAGTTGTTTATTTTTCCTTAGGGATGGAACAAAAAATCCATAAGAAAAAATCAATTTTTTTAAAGTACGAATCATCAAATATGCAATCTACAAATGCAGAACTCTTTCTCTCATTTTAGTATTTATTGATAAACAAAACATATCAATATGTTAATATCAAGCCTGTATATGTTGAGGGATTACTGAATTTCCGAAAACGGCTTCTTTCAGAGATTTTATTCATTTATAAGAATTTATTATTTCATAAGAAAAATTTTAGATGTTTTTTCATCACCATAAACGGTCAGCCTCGATATAGGAAATATTTTACTATCGATAGTAATAATAATAATAATGAAGACTGAAGTGGAATCAGCGATCGAAAATCTGAAAAATAATAAATTCTCAGGAGAAGACGGAATAACAAATAAAGTTTTGAAATATGGTGAAGACCGCTTTAATACAATCGATCTTAATATTCAGATTTAATTCCAATGTTTTTTTTCTCACAGCTGAAGTAGTTTTGCTTGGAGTTTTATTCCACATCTTGAAATAGTAAAACCTTGATCGCTCTGCATAGCTAAGTAATAAATTAAATTTCATTTCCTTAGAACTTTCAGCTGTATAAGAGTTAATTCGATTTTAGAACCCTCAACTTTATATTGAGCTGTTTAAAATGCTACATTAAAAAAAAAAATCCTGGGGAGAATATTACAACTCTTAAGAAATATTAAACAGAAGATATTAAACTGAAGGTTTAAGAAAATGAAAAAAAAAAAGATAGAAGGAAAGCTTTATGTTTTCTAGATTTACCGTAGTTAAATTTTATTCTATTAAACTGGCATAGCAGGCAATCAAACATTATTAATTTTATTAGAGTAGGTTTTTTTAATTATTATTATTAAATTGGTCATTTGGTCCTTGATATACATAGGTATTGTTAAATAGATTGTACCCATTTTTGGACATGTTGACGTATACAAATATCAGGAATGCTGAACGAACATTAACGAGTTACGAGACAAAACAAAAAGCGATATTGTTAGTTCACATGCTCCAAACGCAGCTAACCGATGATTTTAATTTTTTTTAGTTACAAGACTTCTACTGCAATAATATAATCGAATTCTAATTGCATCAACCTGCTATCATATTGTTTATTTTAGATTGAGTGTCAATTGTTCTATATATAGTTTTAATGTTCATATATGTATATTTTTTTATATAAAAGCGTTGAATGACACATGAGAGATGAAGGATTCGTAATGACCGCAGAGTGCCTTTTTTGAAGGAAGAAAGGAAAGGACAAAAGATAATTTTATCAAGGGCGGAAGGTCCAGGAAGGAGCTGATAAGGACCGCAGGAGCGGATATTTCCGACACCGATTGTATCCTTTCGCCCGCTAAGTGCTTTAGCTCCTCCAGGACCCTATCTTTTCTGTCCTCCCCCTCTCCAGCCAATCACACTTCCCTGGATCGCTTCATACAAGACATGGAGTAATCGTTATAAATAATTATTTAAATAGTTTTATTAAATATCGAGATCATCAACCCCTGCGTTTAATTTTGTTTATCGCTAAACTAGACTTTAAATTTTTTTTTAACAAATTGTTTAATTGTACTGTTTCTTCGGAATTTTAAAGGATGTTTGAAATTGGAAGTGTGAGTCTGAAACTATTTAAATTCGAAATATAAAATGAACATTCTTTAAAAATGTGGCTGACTGTAAGTGTACTATTGCAGTGAATAGTATAGTAGTATACAGTGAATATGTGAATGGTATGGGTTAGGTTGGTGTGGTTTATTCTCAGTCTGGTTAAGACAACCTATTTTCTGCTGATATGACGGTTTGATATTGATCACGGCTTTACTGATTTTTTAATATCTTTAGTGCGCTTGATGGAATCACACTCCACATAGATTGCCAGCTGCAAAATATTTCTTTTTTAAGGGGAAGACTTATATCTTGTGGCGTTAGAATGGCAACTTAACCGAGTTAAGTGTTTAATGATTGAAATATCTTCCTCCAAAGTATCTGTAATTTTTTTTATTTTAAATAAATATCTATCTCATATTGTCAGTAATTATTTTTAAAAAAAGGCTCTATATAAACTATGAAAGAATTTGAATAATTCTTTTGACTGAAGGATGAAACAGGAAGTTTATTTTTTAAATATTAAAATAAATTTTCATAAATAATTGTCAGGATATGTATGATGTATCGTTGGAAAGATTAGATGGAGTTACGAGGTTCTTATTGCCTACCGTCGATATATTAAAGGAGGTTGTGTTATTTTTAATGGTTTTAATTTTTTACAAGTTAGTTTTTTACAAGTATTTTTACATGTTTGTTGTAACGTTTAAAGTTTCACTCCGCTAAGAATTTCCTTCAAAAACTTTGTAATGTCCTATTTTTATATTTGTTTTTCAAATATCTTTACTGGTGAAATTATTTTAATAGCAGTGCAAGATCTGGAGATCAGTCTGGATTAACAGAATTCGTTTGAAGGATGTTTCTTACTTTCAATTTAAAATTAAATGGATTAAATCTTCTGCGATCATTGCGAACTCAATTCGTCAATTCAGTTTCAACCTTCCAGGAGAATGGTGGGTATGCCTAGAGCTAGATAAGGAATGAAAAAAACCCTCCAAAGTTTCACCAATAGAAGAATAATCAGGGCAGAAAAGAAAACAACTCGAAGATCACATGACTCCATGATATCCAACTACATATTCTTGGGCTCATACATGAGTATGCTGTCTGATTTCATGGAGGGAAGTGATATACGGGTTGTTATCACCCATTTTTTACTTGCCTATTCCTAATTGGTACGAAAGGTGGCTGTGATCAATTTCAAATTTCAGACGGAGCTTTAGGATAGTCTGTCTGTCTGTGCAAAGATTATCCCGTAAATAGAGTGCATCGATTAGGTTCATTCTTTTTTGTTTTTTGTTTTGTAGGGTTTTAATTACTGATGCCAAATTGACATCTCCCTGTGTAAATAGAAAAAAAAAACATGTTTTTCTATAGGCTGTGAAACAAAAACAGCTCTTGCGATTCAAATGAAACTTTCTTATAATCTTCTACTTAAAGTCTTTTGAATTTTTCAGCAAGAAGTACAATTCTAAGAAAATTCAGGAAACATTTTATAAACAGAAGATAAATGTTTTGTGACCTAAATCATAAAGTATACATTATATAGTAAAATATAAACAGAATATTTCGAAAAATATTAAATTCTCTAAAAAAACAAAAAATAATCAGAATAGAACCAGAATTAGCAACGAATTTTATTTTCTAAGTATGTTTTATTGAGTTGCTATACACATATTTTTTTTTAGGTAAGGATTGTATTTTGATCGGGTAAAATTTTCGATGTACGGTTTTCAACGGATCTTTCAGAGCCCCCGGAGTTTGGAAAACACAATTCAGCCTATTTTAAAAGATTTATTAAACCTTCGACAAAACCAAACAATATGTCTAAATCGAACCTGATTTGGAAAAGTTACTGTGTATTGACTTTTTGTCGCTTACTTTAAGGATGACTCAAGTGATAGTTTACGTTGGTTTAGTTCGTCAAATAAATTGTATTTTCATCATATTTTTAGGAAAATAAATGTAATACAATTGTTAGTTTTTATTTAATGGTATATATATATATATATATATATATATATATATATATATATATATAATATATATATATATATATATATATATATATATAAGATAAAGACCGGAGACTGGCGGTATCAGCCTTAATACTATCTGATAATGTAAATAAACAGGCTAAGTGTATATAAGGAGGCTTATGGAACGAATAAAGCAGTGTTTATTCAGAAGTCGTGTATGTTACATCTTTTCCCTTTTCCTTCTTTTTTTTTATTTCTTAAGTCCGACGACGCTTAACTGGTGCCGAAACCCGGGACAACGTCAGGGAAGTAATTTTTTTTTAAGTAGATATTTTTTTTTTTGGTGTTTAAGGAAAAGGTGAGATGCCGACAGAAGGTTTGATTAGACCGGGAGTACTAAGCGTACCGGAAATTCCTCAACCTCAGGATATTCCACAGATCAACCAGGTACCCCAGATCGCGCCTCAGGTACCTCAGATACCTCAAGTCCCTCAGGTAGCACAGATCCCTCAGATCCAGGAGATCCCTCCATTACCAAGGGACACGTTGGCAGAAGCACACGCCAATGCCTTGGAATGGATGAAAATAAGAGCAACAACCACGCAGGACTTCCGGAGGGCCATTGCGGACCTAGAACGATTCGGAGGCGAGGTAGGCGAGCTCAACCATTTCTTGAAAGGCGGAGATCGCCTTATGTCAAGAATCGAGGTAAAGGTGGCGGAGGACCTGGTGAACCTAGGGGACGCGGAAGCACTAAAAGCAGCTCTTGTGTGCCGAGTAAGGAGGAACGTCCTGAACCAGATCCAAGCGGACGAGGAGACTCCGTGGCCGGTGATTAAGGAGCGGCTGAAGAAGGCTTTTGGAGGAGGTAGGTGGACACCGGAAGAGGACATATTCCAAATGTTTAGGGAGCGGCGGTCCCAA
Source organism: Nezara viridula (assembly GCA_928085145.1). NCBI lineage: Eukaryota > Metazoa > Arthropoda > Insecta > Hemiptera > Pentatomidae > Nezara > Nezara viridula. The sequence goes on from OV725079.1 coordinate 169,968,242, forward strand.
CGACAGACAAGGGGACAATATGCGGGGGTACTCGTGGCGAAGTACAATCGCATAACCGAGAAGATGCGGGAAACGATGAGCGTGGGAGAGGTCGAAGCCAGGATGGAGTTCCTGTCGACAATATTGAAAGTCCAGCTGGCTAAAGAAACGGGGAAGAGGGACGGACTGCCCAGAGAGCGATCGTTCCTCGAATGCGCCCAGGAGATGATCGACCTAAGTGCCAGAGAGGAAGAGACACGGATGGATGTGGAAGAACCGGGTTGGACCCGAGTGACGGATAGACGACCATGGACAGCCCCGACAGGTTGGAGGAAGAGGGACACAAGGCAGCCGAGTGGAGAAAAAGCCACGACGAGGGAAAGAAGATCGGGACAGTCGTCGAGGCCGAGGAATGGGCCCCGGAGGGAAGAGAGAAAATGTCACGGGTGTGGGAAGCCGGGACATTTAGTAGCGCAGTGTCCGCGCACCAGATGCTTCGAGTGCGGGACGGAAGGGCACATAGCAAGACAGTGCTCATACATATTTCACAGGAGGGAGAGACCTCAGGACGAACCCATGGAGGTGAATGTACAGAGGATGAAAAGGCGAGCCAGGGTACATCAGCGGGACGGATCTTCGGAGGAGGCAACCGAGGAGTCAGGAGCGTCGGGAACGGAGACGGACGAACCAGGCAGCAGCGGAGGTGAAGGAGGTAGGCGCAGCCAACGGAGCGAGCAGCGACGAGCGGCGGCAGAAAGGAGGAAGCGGGACGACATCTGAGGAGTGTGTCGGCAGAGAGGCGACCGCACAGCAATATGCAACAATGTCCGAGGTAAGCCATGCTGGTTGCCAATTATTGAAGTAGACGGGGGAGTAAAGTGTCTTGTGGACACGGGTAGCTCGAGCACTATTATGACTCGAAGGGCGTTAGGAAAAGGGTGCGGGAGCGAGAGGGTACTCCGGATACAGAAATGTGACTGCCAGCTGATCACTCTGGGTGGTCCCTGTAGCGTAGAGGGTGAGGCGACAATTGGGCTTGATCGGTGGACAGGGAAAGAGGGTGAGCTAAGGGTGCATGTGGTGGAGAACATGACTCGGGAATACCAGGTCATAGTAGGGTGCGATTTGTTAGGTCAGGTAGGGGCGAGCATTAGAAATCGTAGAGGAGTCTGGAGCGTTAGGTTGGGAAAGAGGAAGTTCGGATGTATAGGGGTCGCGAGAGAAAGAAGGGTGCGGATAGGAGCGGTGAACAGAGTGGAGGACTGGAGGAAGTTGCTACAGGAGGAGTTTAGGGATATCTTCTTCAGGGAAGGTGAGGTATTAGGGGTAACAGGGAGGACGGTGCATGAAATCCCACTGAAACAGGAGAGGGTAACTTACGTGAAAGAGAGAAGATACCCGCAGGCGTTGAGACAGCATATTCGGGAGGAGCTAGATAGTCTAAAAGAACAGGGAATCATAGTTGATAGCACCTCACCATTCAATAGTCCCCTGTGGGCGGTGAAAAAGAAGGCAGCGCCGGGGGATAATAAGGAAAAATACAGGGTGGTAGTAGACTATCGTAAATTGAACGATAACACGGTAGACGAGAAGTACCCGATCCCGAGATTCGAAGATATACTCGATAGGTTGAGTGGGGCCGTGGTCTTTAGCACGCTGGACCTCAAGGCGGGATACCACCAAATACGGATGCACCCGGAAGACCAACACAAAACAGCGTTCACATTTGAAAGGGGGCATTATGAATTCACCAGAATGCCGTTTGGTCTGAAGAATGCGCCCATAACATTTCAGCGTCTGATGGACGAATTTTTGAGGGGTATCGATGACTCGGTATGCCAGGTATACATGGATGACCTGCTGATTTTTAGCAGAACGGAAACCGAGCACGTGGGACATCTGAGGGCAGTATTCGAAAGGCTCCGGCAATTCGGGCTGAAATTGTCAAGCGAGAAGTCTCTGCTGGGACAAACGCGGATCAATTTTTTAGGCCACACTATCTCTAGCGAGGGGGTCAGACCGGATGCGGCAAAGGTGGAGGCAATCACGCGGATGGCGGTACCACGGGACGTGAAGGGGATCCGTAGGCTTCTCGGGACGCTGAATTATTACCGGAGATTCGTACCCGAGATGGCAGAGTATTTGGTACCCATTAACAATTTGCTGAAGAAAGGCGCGAAGATTGTGGTGACACCAGAGATGGAGAATAACATTCGAAAATGTATGAATAGGTTGCTGACAGAGCCGGTGTTAGCGTTCCCGGATTTCGAGAAGCTTTTTAATATAACCACCGATGCGAGTGAATACGCGTTAGGGGCCGTTTTGTCCCAGGGGGGGAGTGAGGGTGAACGACCGATAGCATACGCGAGCCGTCGGCTTACGGGTGCGGAATCAAGGTACAGCGCTTTGGAGAGGGAGCTACTCGCGATAGTATGGGCTATCGACCATTTCAGGCCATACGTATTCGGGAGAAAATTTCGAGTCCATACCGACCACAAACCCCTCCAGTGGGTAGGAAAACTCAAGGAAACCTCAGCTAGGGTCACGAGATGGAAGGAGATCCTAAGCCAATACAACATAGAGGTGGTGTATAAGCCGGGAAAGGAAAACGTGGTGGCAGACTGGCTCTCGAGGGCCATCATGATCAACGCGGTTGAAGAGGACAGGGGAGGACCATCGCAGGACGTGCGTCAATTCTTGAGGGAATGGACTCCCGATGGCGAAGGGGCAAATGATACCGCAGGTATTGAGGACAGGGGAGAGTCCCCAGAAGAGGAGAGCTCAGCGGAAGAAAGGGCAGCGGAGATGGAAGAAATAGAGGAGATCGTGAACGACAAACACCGTCAGGTGATTTGGAAGACACGAACAACCGGAATCATGAAAATCGATTTCAGAAGGTACGGGAGAAGTAGGATCCGCGTCATTTGGTCGCAACCCGGGGTCAGCGAAGAACAAATCTGTACGGCACTGAGGGATGCCTCGGAAGCGGGTAAAACGCACTACCTATACGTGGGAAACAATACGGTATGGGATAAGATCAAGCGAATGTGGAGGTCCGAGCGAATAGGTGTGGACAGGACATTCATCCGGTGCAAGTATGCTGTGGAGACGGTACAGGACGAAGAGCAGCAGCAAGCAATCACAGTAGCATATCACCAGGGGAAAACCAATCACCGAGGCGTTAACGAGACGCTGCAGGCATTGCGTCGGAAGTATTTCTGGTGGGGCATGAAGAGGTCCATCCAGGAAGTCATTGGGAAATGCGAGATATGCATGCGCACAAAATACGATCGACACCCCCCCAGAGGAGTTCAGGAGGAGACACCTACAGGGAATATGCCGCTACAGGACCTTCAGATTGACACGTTCACCTGGAAAGGGTTTAAGTGGGTCACGGTAATCGACATATTCAGCAAGGTGGCGATGGCATACCAAGTGATGGAGAAGTCAGCCAATGCAGTTGCGGAAGCCCTACAAACCTGGGTGCAGTTCTATGGGGTCCCCGAGAGGATTACATCGGACGGTGGTAGGGAGTTCGACAATGCCGCGATTAGGGAGGAGGTGAAGCGATTGGAAATTGTGTGGCATTATAACACCCCAGGACATCCTAAAGGTAGAGGCGGTATTGAACGGCTGCACAGCACATTAAGCGACCACGTCCGTGTATATCAGGGTGAAAAAGGGTTGGAGCCGGATGTGGCAATGAGGAAAGCGGTAACAGCCTATAACCACTCGATCCACTCCGTAACGGGGTTTTCACCCATGGAAGTTCTATTCGGGATGCGCAGGCCAAGGCGGGATTATGGGGAAACTACGCTTACCGAACCGTTAGTGGATCAAATTCTCAGCAATAGGGTAGAGGTAGAGAAAACATGGGGAAAGATAACGGCGAGAATTAAGCGGGAAAAGCAGAAGCGGGTGGAAAGGCAGAATGTACAGGTACGCGACCAAATGGGGGAACTAAAAATAGGAACAATAGTTTACCGGAAATTGGGAACCAACAGAGGGAAACAATTGCTACGGTACGAGGGTCCATTCAGAGTGGTTGCTATTAGGGAGCATAACCTGTTAACTATTGAGAGCGTGAATGAGCCCAGAAAGAGGAGAACCGTTCATATCGAACAATTAAAGCTCCCAATGATAGAGTCGGGACATAGACCTACGGATTCGTAGTACCCTCACCGCTGTAGATAAAACAGAGAAATATGTTTTTTTTGTGGCTGTCAAAACAAAACAAATTGTGAAAATTTTTTTTTTGTATTATTTCATGTATAGAGGAAATTGTGTTTTTTTTTGTTGTTGTTAGGAGTTCTCAAGTGGTAGGAGTTCTAAAGTGTTGTGTTTAGTTTCAGTGTTTTTAATTATTTTTTTTTATTATTTTTCCAGTTGAGTGGAAGTGTTTTATTTTCTTTTAAGGATATACTGTAAAACCAATTGTAAAGTGTTAAGGCTGGTCACCGTGGGCTCCGATCTAGGAATATTTAAGTTTCCGAAAATCCTGTTCGTAAACTGGTGGGGGGGAGATAAAGACCGGAGACTGGCGGTATCAGCCTTAATACTATCTGATAATGTAAATAAACAGGCTAAGTGTATATAAGGAGGCTTATGGAACGAATAAAGCAGTGTTTATTCAGAAGTCGTGTATGTTACATCTCTTCCCTTTTCCTTCTTTTTTTTTATTTCTTAAGTCCGACGACGCTTAACTTATATATATATATATATATAATGTATTTGCGTCTGTCGACTTATTGTTGACAATCAGCAAACGTGATGGCGAAACATGAAATAATTACATGACAGGCATGGGGAAAGAAAGTACTCAGCAGTACCTTTTCCCTAACTTGTAATAATTACTTAAGTTGTTTAAGGAAGGAGATCTCTCATCCAACGCCTTTTTAGTCTCCTCTTCATATTCTTAGGTATGTCGGCTGTGGCCATGTCTGTTATTATGTCCATTTAAATTTGTGTAAAGCCGTTGATAAAGGGACGTTATATGTTGGTCAACTGTTGGAAAGTGGAGGTCAGTATGTAGAGTTTTGTTAGTCACGTACCAAGGTGATTTATTTATGATTCGCATTAATTTTGATTGGAAGGTTTGAAGTTTTTGTAGGTAGGTCTTTTTAGCGATGCCTTGTATTTGTTATGAATACGTCCATATGGATTTAAGTAAGTATGTATATATATTCAGTTTCTGATTTAGTTTTAGTTCTGAGGATTTGGGAAAAAGAGAGTAAAGTAGTTTGAGTCGTTTGTTAAGTGTCTTATATTTCATTTTAAAATGTGAGCCTTCTGTCGAAGGTGAGTCCAAGGTAAAGTACCGTGTTCTTTTGAGGTATTTGATTGTTGTCAATATAAACTGGTATATTTAATCCCTACATATATTATTACAGTAAGGCTTGAAATAGGTTTCTACCAAATATGCGCTCCTGTCATGCTCAAATACCATGAATGGGGTACCGTTGGATTCAGAATTTCACGAAGGGTTAGCGAATCGTATTCTCCACTTTTGTTTTTCTTTCTAAAACAAATAAGGTCGATAAAAACATTTTGCTAGGCTTCAATACAAGAACGGTGGTAGGTCTGTAGATCGATACGGGACAAATTGGAACTTGAAGATTTTGATTGGCAAGACTTCTTCGGAACTATCGGATCCACCGTTATTAAGCCCAAAAGCGTACTCTTTTCGAGATTGAAAGATTGTCATTGAATACATGTCTTATTTCGTCGACTTGAGGCCTTTATGATCGAGAGAGGAGTTTATATTATTTATTGATCGGCAAGCCATATCATCGTTAATTCTTCACCAAATCTCAACATTGAGTCACCAATTTCGAAGGATATAGTCCAAAATTGTCCAATCACCCCGAAAATTCAGGCAAACAAGTTATGAAAGAAAACAAACTTTTTTGCGAATAAATAAAAATTACACACTTTTATCTTATCTTATTGCTATGATTATATAAAATATTACTAAATTCATTACAGAAGGAAAAAAAAATCATCGTACAATTTTTAGCAAAGATACCAGCTTATTGAAATTTGTAAACATGTTGGTTCCAAACATTAATGTAGTTTTAAATTAATTTTTGTTTCCTTTGCCGAATATATTCACCGACAAAGTAACAATTAATTTCTTTATCTTTTGATAAGATTGCTTTATTTTATTTTCTTATTAATTTCGCATTTGATAACAATATGCTGTGCAAATTCTCAACACGTTCCTACTAGTGTTGTATAAATTCAAATGAATGTCGTATGAATGGATAACATTTTTCTTATTATAACTGAAATTGAATTTTTTTGCTTATTTACATTAAGATAGTCACATCGTTAATATCTTTTTAATCTGGAATCGCTCTAGAGATCTTAATTATTATTCACTTTCGTGTTCTTAAAAGTCGTTACCATTGAAGAAAATACAACTTTTAATAAGATTCGCTGAAGCTGCGGTTTAATAAAAAGAAACCACACTCGAACTCGAACCTTAAGATGAAATCCCATGGAGGAGCAGTTATTCGCAGTTATTGAACTCTTGAGAGGAGCAATTTCTTCCTAGGGCGAACCAACTGTAGCCGAAGTCGGCCGTTTCATTACAGAAAAGTTCTTGGGCGGTCTAATTGTGCTAAATTATTAGCAGGATCAGTCGTCCGCGAAATAGGGGTCATCGGTGCGTGTCCTTGAAAGGCCCTTACTTACCGACTTAGGCGATTACTTATCTTAAGAGCCCGCCCTTTGCCTATGCACCGTCACACTCCAGGGTTTTCAACCAGCCCTTAAGGCTGAGGAGCGTCAAAGGGACTCTTTTCTGGAAAATCTCTATTGATCTTGTCTAACGTTTTTCATTCTTTTTATCAAAGGTTTCAGTTGAATAACATCAGAACGAATTGGTTTTTCGAAAAACGGCCCGGTTGAATAGACTAGTTGAATAATGTATCAATTAATAAAAATATCAATCTACTAATACATTAATTACTCAATTCATATATCATATGATAGTTTAAATTTTAATCGCCGTTTTTCTGGAAGATCATTATTATTACTGACACAAAAATTATTTCAATTTATTATATTTTTGATTGAATAAAATAAAATCTGTTAATAATAACAATTTTTTTTTTATATTGAGAAATAATACATTTCACCACACTTAAGGGCACTGAGTACTAAGGCTGAGTGAGGCACATTCATACCATTTATACAATACAGTAAAAAAAATAAATAAATAAATAAATCTATATAACAAAGGCAAAAACTATAATAAACCAAGGAAATGTAACTTAGAGTTAAAATTAATTAAAATACAAAAATTCGTAGCAAAATTAAATAAATTATAAATAAAAGGAATAAATAAAAAAACATTCATACTTAATGACAATATTTACACTCAGGCACGAGATCTCCGAGTCCAGCCCTTTTCCCCACGTGTGAAGGACAAAGCGAGACTCTAAGAGATCCCAACGCTTCTCTCTCAACCGCGTCGCCGGCATTACCAGTCCGATGGAGACTGAGAGAGGGCGAAAAAAGAAATCAAGAACATCTCGAGAAATCAACTGACTGGAAATGATACTTAATAGGATAGCTTTTACATATATTTTCCATTTTCCTCAAAAAATTAACTAATACGATTTTGATTAAACACGTCTTTTCGATGTAACTTGAAACGGTCTTCATTGTAAGTTATTTTTATTAAATTAGTCTGACAGATCTTCAATGCCGAATTTTTAAAATCTTGGTCTAAAAAATCTTTAATTTTTTTTTTATTACGTAACGAACTTAATGACCCATATTGTGTCCTTGGTTTAAAACAGGTTGTAACTACATTTACTGTAATTATGGAAAGTAGAGCTTTTATGTTACAACTAATGTTGCCCAAAATAGGTCTTTATCTTGCACTTTGCAAGACCAAGACTATGGCCATTTAACTGTTGCAAGACCAAGACCAGGCTGGTGAAAAAAAAAATCGATTTAAAAAAAATTAAGACAAAATAGTTACTAATGATAGTTATTACTAAAATAGTTATTTGACAATCTTAGTTACTATATGTTAATAATTGGTAAAACCTGTATAATTTTTCATTTAACTCCTCTAATTTTTCGATCGGGCTTGGTTAGGTTTCTCCTATCTAAAAATTATATATCGTTTATGTTATTAATAATTCTTTGTTCTTTGTGTAGAATATATGTGATTAAATTACATTAAAAATGACTTATTTAGAAAGAATCATTTTCATATTTTTTATAAAAGCCGCGAAAAAATATGTTATACTGAAATATATAAGAATAAGATAAAAAAAATCCTAATATATATTTATAGTTTAATTTACTGTAAATTAATCGATAATCGATAGGCTTGATACTTGAGTAGCATTTTCCCAACTCTGTAAAGAAATTAATTTCTCATTATTGTTTTTAGATTTATCAATGTTTACACTATTAGATGATCAGATCTTTTTTTTTTAAATTTACTCTGATGTTGTTTATGTAAAAAAAAACATATGTATTTATTTTCCAAAACAATAATTTCTTTAATTATAACTACTAATGAAATGCATTAACTGTACAGCATCGCTTCTGAAATAAAAAAAAACTCGATTTTATCTAACTTTAAAAGGATAAAAGAATTTAATAAATCGATTTGTTAAAAAAAAAACTATAATCATTATTTAATTTGGCTTTTCAATTATTTTTACCCTCCATGAAATTTGCAATGCTTCATGAAGTTTCAAAAACCTTAGTTGGCCAAATCGTCGGTTAAGTTGTTGTATCTTAAGTTTGGTATGTGGGTTCCCAGTTAGTCTTTTGTTTAAAAGCCGCTTTTGTTTTTAAGCCCCAAAACCTATTATTTTCTAGATAACACGTCACGGGGTTCGCATCCACGCAACCTTACGGTAATTGTAGTACTGTCATTGAATACATGTCTCATTTCGTCGACTTGAGGCCTCTATGATTGAGAGAGGAGGAGTTTATATTATTTATCTATGGTGTTTCTGATCGGCAAGCCATATCACCGTTAATTTTTCACCAAATCTAAAGATTGAGCCACCAATTTTGAAGGCTTCCTTCTCCTTCAGGCGGATAAAATAGTCCAAATAACCCGAAAATTCAAGCTAACAAATAATGAAAGAAAAGAAACATTATTTGCGAATAACAACAAATATATACACTTTTCCCTTAGTTATGCCAATAATTATATAAAAAGTTGCTAAATTAACTACAAAAGGAAAAAAACATCACCGAAATCGGATAACTTTTAGTAATGATACAACTTATTGAAATTTATAAACATGTTGGTTTCAAACATTAATGAAGTTTTAAATTAAGTTTTGTTAACAATTGGTTTCTTTACCTTTTGATACGTTGCATTATTTTCATATTAATTCGGCATTTATCACTTAACAATATGCTGTGCGAACTTTTCGCACGGGCTTACTAGTTTAATAATCAAAGAAAAACGTTTACTATGGAAAAATTATAATCTGTGGCTTGTTTAGGCACAGACTGTTTGTTAAAATTAGTGAAATTAACTTTGTAGTGACATTTGTTCTAGTAAATTCCTAAATGAGCCATTTTAATGAGAGAACGCTGCTTGAGCAAAGCAGATATGTGGCCAAAATGTCAAGTCCAGTACAGAAAGCGTTGGATACTCTACAACCCATTAGAGTTCCTTGTAATTTCCTCGTTCCCAAATCGCTTTCCATGGTTTAGTCTCTTAAATCAATTTAGGTTTTATTTTTAGTCTTTTAACTTAAAATTCTAAAAAAACAATATTGTAATCTTCTAAAATATATGAAAAATCATAACAAGTCAGTGAATTCCAATTAATTTACGTAGGACCTATTGAAGGTAGATTAAATACAATCACTGACTTTTTCATGGAAATCAACTGACTGGAAATGATACTTAATAGGATAGCTTTTACATATATTTTCCCATTTCCTCAAAAAATTAGGTAATACGATTTTGATTAAACATGTCTTTTCGATGTAACTTGAAACGGTCTTCATTATAAGTTTCATTGAATTAGTCTGACAGATCTTCAATGTCGAATTTTTAAAATCTTGGTCTAAAAAAATCTTTAATTTTTTTTTTTTTCATTCCATAACGAATTTAATGATCCATGTTGTTTCCTTGGTTTAAAACAGGTTGTTACAGCATTTACAGTAATTTTGAGAAGTGGAGCTTTTAAGTTACAATTATTGTAGCCCAAAATCGGTCTTTATGAAGCACTTTGCTAGACCAAGACTAAGGCCACCTAACTGTTGCAAGACCAAGACCAGGACTAGTAAAAAAATCGATTTAAAAAAAACAAGGCAAAATAGTTACTAATACTAAACAATCTTAGTTACTATTTGTTAATAATTCGTATAACCTATATAATTTTTCATTTAACTCCTCTAATTTTTCAATCGGGCTTAGTTAGGTTTCTCCTATCTAAAAAATTAGAGTGATATATCTATAGTAATAAGCTAATAGGTAACTCTTGCGCAAGACTGAGTTTGCAAGACCAAGACTCACCTTGGTCTCCCATTTGGGCAACACTAATGGTAATAATGAGATACCTGTTTTATAATTAAATTAATAGTTTGATGTTCTACTTCGATACCGTATTGGTGGTTTGATTCACATTAGACAAAAAAAAAATTACAAAAGACAGAGATTTCTTTGCAAGACCAAGACCATGACCAATATTGAGTTTGCAAGACCAAGACTAGTTTCGTTCTGGCATTTGGGCAACACTAGTTTATTGTAGTGTGGACATTTTGTTACTTAGACTAACAATTTCGTATGTAAGGTACAATACCTTATATCTTAGAACTTGATTTTGCATTTGTCGATGATTTAATTGGGCCACTTATTAATACTAGTTTATTGTAGTGTGGACATTTTGTTACTTAGACTAACAATTTCGTATGTAAGGTACAATACCTTATATCTTATAACTTGATTTTGCATTTGTCGATGATTTAATTGGGCCACTTATTAATATAATTTTAAAGATTAAATTATCACTATAATTATTGTCCACGTGACAGATTGTAATATTTTTAAATAAATAAATTAAAAAGATATTAAAATTTAGCAGTTAGAACTTTGACATTCCAAAAGTGCAGATAGCAGCACTCTTTTGAGGTTTAAATTTCATGGAGGATAAAAATAATTGAAAAGCCGAATTAAATAATTATTATAGTTTTTTTTTTTTTTAACGAATCGAATTATAAAATTCTTTTATCCTTTTAAAATTAAATAAAATAGAGGGTTTTTTATTTGAGAAGCAATGTTGTACAGTTAATGCATTTCATTAGTACTTTTAATCAAAGAAATAATTGTTTTGGAAAAGAAATAAATAAGTTATTTCTACATAAACAACATAAGAGTAAATTAAAAAAAAAAGATCTGATCATCTAATAGTGTAAACATTGCTAAATCCAAAATTAATAATGCAAAATTAGTTTCTTTACACTCAGAATTGGGCAAATGCTACTCTACTACCGAGTCTACCGATTATCGACTAATTTACAGTAAATTACACTATAAATATATATTAAGATTTGTTTATCTTATTCTTTTAAATTTTAGTATAACATATTTTTCAGCGGTTTTTACAAAAATTATGAAAATAATTCTTTCTAAATAAGTCCTTTTTAAAGTAATTTAATCAAATATATTCTACACAAAGAACAAATCTTTATTAATAATATAAATGAAAGTACCGCTGCATAGTATTGCTGTTATAACTTTCTCAAACGATTTACTTTGAAAAGTTGTCAGTAGTTAGAACCATATTACAATTTTAGTTTCTTTATTTTTTAAGTGATTGCACTAAAATTCATTTGGAACATAGATATTTTAATTGTAATTGATTTCTGAATTAATTCACTCAATTTATCCAAATTTGTTAGCTAGTACCTTTTCAAACCAACGCCACGATTTGGCCCAATCCAGATACATATCCTTCCAATAATAAACTTCAGAAACATCCAAAACCTATCGTTTCTAACCCTTCTATCTCTGCCATCTCTGATTTGAGGATTAGGGAAGGCCTGTTGCTCCAAACATTAGGAGAAATACAACATTTATTAATATGAACCAAAAAAAAAATTAACTGAAGGATAAATAAGTACAAATATTGTTGCAGGTTGAAAACAATTTTTTGAAAAAGAGTAGATTTATAATATACAGTTGGAAAAAAAAAATTGTCAGAAAATTTAATAAGTAAATAGAAAATAATGGTTGTATGCGAAATAAAGTTCCTCTAATTATCATAATTCAAATTAATTTTCTTAAGTTTTAATTATAATTAAAGCAATATTCCTATGAGAAGGAGTTGCTCGGAGAGGGGAAGGGAGGGGGAAAGGGGAAGTGCGGTCAAATAAATCCCATTTATCAAAATAGTATTTTATTGTTTATGCCGACGTTTCGACCCACTTTGTATGTCTTCATCCATTGGCATAGGGCACCGCAGGAAGCACCCACGACCAACTCCTTCTCATATTATCATCACGGTAACCCATCACTACATTATTATAATATTCCTATGATGTAATAAATTTAAAAAAAAATAATTTCTACTGAAATTATAGTGGTAGGTGAAAGTTGTGTGATTGATCATACCACTGTTGGTTATAAAATGTTATATAAAAATTAGTATTAAACTTTATCATCTAGAACTTCCCACTCAAAATTCATTCACCACTACCCACAATTCTTGGTTCTGTTTATACACGATAAAGAACAGAATTCCTAATGAAGAAATACGAGAAATTGAATATTCATTAGAGAAATGCGAAATGAGCTAGTTAACATTTCCATAACTGCTTCAATCTCTATTGATAGTTCAACAATTACCGAATGAATAATATTTCTTTACATAAAATTTAAAAAAAAAATGCTAAATTTAACTGAAATATTAATTTAAGACACTAATGTCGATTAAGGACAAAAGTAGAATTCAGAAATATATAATTAATACAAACGAACAGAAAAAATCTTATTGGACCAGTTCTGACAAATATTTTGACCATTGACCCGTAAGTACAGTTCGATTTTATCTATTCCATAATGCACAGGCGTAAAGGTTTTAAAACTGAAAAAGCGTATTGTGCATGCGGCTTGCGATTCGTTTGTCAAATTCATGTTTTAACTAACCTATTGGCTAAGGTATTTAGGAATATAGTTCAGCCATCGGACAGTACATCCTTAAAAAAATAAAAAATCGAAATGGTAATGGAATTTTTTTATATTTCAGTTTTCTGCATTATTGATCCTTCGTGATGGTATACAAATAGAAAGTTCCACTATTAATAAATAATTAATTAAATACCTGCCGTTACTTAACATTAATTATAACAAAATTTAAAATCAAATAGTGAACGTCTGATACATAATTCACTACATAGATATATTTTAACTGTTTTTACAAAATAAATAATTGCCCATGATATAGACCCCCTTTTATCGAATTATTAACATCCGCCTGAAACTTCGTAAATATTTTCATCTCATCGTAACCTATGACTATTTTATTTACGAAAACATTTGGAATTGAGACGTTTTCGATCTGGAGGGGGACATACTTTGCTTATTTAATTAGGTGTTAAAAACTCGTAAATACTCATTTTCTTTCTACTTGGATAGTAAGATAATATAATCACAAAATCGAGAAAAAATGTGGCTTTCAAAAATATTCAGATCATCCCCAAAATTTCATAATAATAGGAGAAACGGTCATCAATGAGAAAACTGTTTAATAATACACTAATATATTGAGTTTAATCAAAATCGTTCTAGCCGTTTTTGAGGAAGTCGTAAAAAATGTGTTAAGTCGATTATAAAGTATAATAATCGATAAAGTACCTCTTCCAGTTTTCCAATTTTAATGAAAATGTTTCTGTAACATCAAAAGCCTATAAAAACCTTAAATATGCAATTTCACTTTCATATATATCATGAGGATTCTACAAACAGACAGAATACAATACCCAGACGTCATATTCGATAGGAGAATGACATGGGGTCCACATGTGAAGAAAAAACAAATCACATTAAATTTTTTTTTTTTTTTTTTTTTTATTTCTTTATGACATTTACAACTGTATTACATAAATACATCAAGTAAATTTGAACATAATTGATATAATGACATGAATACACTTGCTGAGTAACTACCCAATGGTAGCACTCTAATGATATGACTACATTAGGAGATCACGGGGCCATCTTCTTTTCAGACGCCTCGGAGGGTTATCAGGAATTGAAGAGGAAGCAAGGTTAGAAACGAGAGGGTTGGGATGATTCTGAAGTTTATTATGGAAGGATAGGTATCTGGATTGGGCCAGATCTGAAACATAAGGAACATTAAGATCTTTATGGATAATTTTATTAGTGACAAAGTAAGGAGCATTGAGGATTTTACGAAGGATTTTGGATTGTAAGGATTGGATGCGAGAGGAATTCGATGGTTTAGTGGAGCCCCATAGCTCAACTCCGTAAGTCCAAATAGGTCTTATTATAGTCAAGTATATGAGTCTTTTGTAATTAATGGGAAGTTTAAAGCGTTTGTCTAGTAAGTGCTGAAGTAATCGGAAACGTCGAGCGGTTTCTTGTCGTTTCAGTCTAGTATGAGGATTCCAAGTTAGTCGTTTGTCCAGGTGGAGTCCTAGGTATCGGATTTGCTCAACAGGGATAAGTGGAGTATTGTTAAAGGAAACTGTAGGACAGGAAGTCGTTGGTTTACGACGAAGGGTAAAGGTAATTTGGTGGGATTTATTGGAGTTTATTTTAATTCTCCAGTTTTGACACCATTCTTCTAGATTTATGATGTGTGATTGAAGCATTTGGGATGCAATTGCTGGGTCATTGTTTACTGATAGGATACATGTGTCATCGGCATATGTGGTGATGACAGTGTTGGGATGGGTTGGGATGTCAGCTGTATAAACTGTATAGAGGATAGGACCTAGGATACTACCTTGAGGAACACCAGCGGACTGGGAAAAAAGGGATGAATAGGCGTTATTGTGATTTACTTTAAAGTATCTATCAGTAAGGTAGGAACGGATAATGAGGAAGTATGTAGGTGGTAGGAATTTTCGGAGTTTGTACAGCAGTCCCGGGTGCCAAACTCTATCAAACGCCTGTTCAACGTCGAGAAAGACTCCCGTACAGTACATTCCGCGCTCCAATGCAGAGGAGACTACGTCTACCACACGATGACATTGCTGTATAGTGGAATGGGAAGTTCGGAAACCAAATTGGTGATCTGGGATTATGTGTTTAGAATTTAGGATAGGGTACAGGCGTTTTAAGATGAGTTTTTCTAGGATCTTGCCCATGATGGGTAAAAGAGAGATAGGACGGTAAGAGGATGGGTATTCTGGTGGTTTTTTGGGTTTGTGGATCATTTTAACAATAGATCGTTTCCAAAGATCAGGAAAATATGTAGAACGGAGTACAGCATTATATATGTAAGTAAGGAATAGGATGGCTTTTCGAGGAAGAAGTTTTAGGATCTGGGATGTAATTAGATCATGTCCAGGAGCTTTACGGGAAGGTAATTTTTGAATGATGTTGGATATTTCTATGGGATGAAATGCTTTGGGTGGCAGAGACATTTGGAGAGGAATATCCAGTTCTGCTTCAATACAATTGATGTGAGTTGAATTAAGGATATCGGGATGTGGGTTAAAAGTTTGGAAAAGATGTTGACCAAATAGTTGGGCTTTTTCTTCGTCGGATTTGGACCAGGTTTGGGAATCAGTAAGTAGTGGGTGATTAAAGTCTTGAAACTTAAGAAGTTTTTTGGTGGTCATCCATAATGATTTGTCAGTGGTTGTAAGTTTTTCAGTAAAATTTAGTAAATTTTGAATTTTGTATTTTCTAATTTCTGATTTCAGTTTGTTAGTCAGTTGTGTGTAATGAGATTTATCTGTTGGGTATCTAGTCCTATGCCACTTCGATCTTGCTCTGCGTTTTTCCTGTAATAAGATGCGAATATGCTGTGGCAAGTTAGTATTTTGTGGGAAGTTAATCTTATTGATAAAGGTGTTATTATTTATACTGTCTGTTATTGATGATGTCAGTTTTTCTATGGCACCATTAATGTCTTCTTTTGTCTTTAGCGGGATTTTGAGGTCTAGTTTGTTTTCCAAATCATCACGAAATTTGTCCCAGTTTACTCGTCCAGTGATCAGTTTAGGAAGTGATGGTTTAGGAGCAAAGTCAGAATGTAGTGAAAGCAGAACTGGACTATGGTCTGAAGAAAGGTCATCCAGGGATTTGATTATAGTTTGGGAGGAGGAAATCTGGGAGGTGATAAATATGTCCAGGATATCGGGACGTTTTTTGAGGGATGTTGGAAAATAAGTAGGATTCATGGGCGAGAGGATGGAATAATTGTTGGAAGAAGAAACTTGTGAAAGGGTATTACCACGGGAGTTGGATGATCGACAACCCCATCGTTGGTGTTTAGCATTGTAGTCTCCTCCAGCAATAAAGCGCGATCCGAGGGATTGTAAAAAGGATTCAAGTAGGCTGTACGAGAGGGAATTGCCAGGAGGACAGTATACAGCTGAAAGTGTTAGATGGAAAGGACGAGTTGAGAGGATTACAGAAGTTGACTGAATGGCATCTGTTGGAATAGAAGGAATAAGGGAATGGGGTAAAGATTTGTGGATAAGGATGCAAGAACCGGCGTGGGCAGTGTTGTCTGGGTGGTCAGATCTATAGGTGATGTAGTCACGTATGTAGAAATGTGTCCGTTGGGTGAAGTGAGTTTCTGTTAGGAGGGCAATGTCAATATAATTGTCATGGAGAAATATGTCTAGTTCGTCACGGTGGTTTTGCAGTCCATTAGCGTTCCATAAGAGAATAGCTAGGGACTTTGAGTTCATCGAGGGAAGCTAAGCGGGATTTCAGAAAGGAGTCTGGTTAGAAGGGTTATGAGCGGTTTGATAGTCTGTTGAAGATCTATCAGGAATGATGATAAGATAGTGTTGATGTCGAATGGTGTTTGGCTGGGAAGTGGGTTTGGATCAGGAGGTTGTGATGAGGTAGGTTATGCGACTAGGAATGTTGGGTGGGGGATGGGCCCGTCGTGGGGTACGAGGAGGAGGAGGATCTAAATTCTGTTGGACTTGTGGAGGGGGGTTCATCCTGGGATTAGGAACGAATGGAGCTGGATGTGGATGCTCTGGCGGGAGTTTGACTCTTAAGGGTAAATGATGAGGAGGGATTTGCTGGCGAGGAGGTTGAGGCTGAGTATTAGGGATTTTGGGCTTGGATTGGAAGGCCTGAGGCGCCTGACGTTGAGGTTGCTTCTTACTGGTGGAAGACTGGGAGTGAGAATTTTTGAGATTCTGGTGTGGTGAGTCCTTAGCTGTAGAGATGGATGGTTGTTGTTGGATGACGAGGGAAGGTGAAGTCGGCACAATGCTGGGAAAATATCCTGATTTTCAATTTCAGGTGGTTCAGTGTAAGTTTTCTGAGCAGATCCAAGATTTTTCACCGCTGAGTTTCGTGATCTTTGTTTGTAAAGATTTTTATATACTTCACATCCTCTGTAGCTCGCAGGATGGGCTTCGCCACAAAGGGCACACATCGCAGGCTCATCTCTTGGCTTCTGGCAAGTGTCTGAAGCGTGTAGGCCGACACATTTAACGCACCTGACTTCGTGATAACAATAGGCCTTTGTATGGCCCAAGTTTTGACACTTAGTGCATTGTACAATTAAAGGCTTCTGTTTCGGTTCCTCAAAACGGACAATTGAGTAAACCAATCGTTGAACCTGGAATATTTCAACATTGGTTTTTGCTGGTTCCAGGTCTATAAAAAATAATGGTAGCGGATATCTTTCTCTAGGATGTAGTACAGGTGCTATGAGCCTGACATTATGACCGATTTCTTCGAGGCCCGATTTGATAGCAGATATGGGTGTGGTTGAATGTAGTCCTCTCAGGACCACTCGATACGCCTTTTCTTGTTTTAATTGGTAACAGTGGAAGTCGTAGTTATTGGTTGTTAAGAAATTGATTAGTTTTTTATAATTGTCTCTTGAATTAGTATTAATTTTGATGTCGTTCACTCTCGAGTAACATCGAAAATTTGGCTGTCCGATCAAATCTGCAATTTGTTGACCAAACGACATAAAGTTCTTAATTTTTGAAACAAATATTGGCGGCGGCTCAGGATCAGAAAAATCTTGAAGCTGCGGAGTCTTGTGAGATAGGTTGTTTTCTTGAATTGAATTTTTGCTTTCTGATGTTTTTGGTGCAGTTGGCTCTGATTGAGTGGCATTAGATTTGCTCCTAGTTCTCGGTGGAGATTTATCTTGTTCTGGTTGCTTATTTGATTTATTTTTCTTTTTTTTTTTATTAGGTGAGTTTTGTTCCGATCCGGGAACTGAGTTTCGGAGACGCTTTTGGAGTGTACGCCTTTTCAAATATTGCGAGTCGGTCTCGCTAATTTCCGAAAAGGGTGTCTCATCCTCCGTGTCTTCACATGATGTGTTCTTATCCAGATCCATCATGATAAGTGTTAGAGAAAATTAAGAAAAAGAAAAAAAAATATGTATATATATATATATAATATATATATATATATATATATATATATATATATATATATATATATATATATATATTAGTTTATATATATATATATAAACCTAAATATTAAAATTAAAATTTATGAGATAACTTCTTAAACACTAAGCTATTTACAAAATTATTTACATAAATATATACAGATATAAAATAAAATATAAAATAATTCATTTCCAAAAAATAAATAATCAAAGAAAAAGAAATGAAATAAAAGAGTCTCTGGAAAGAAAAAAAAAATATATAAAGAAAAAAAAATGAAGTTAAATGTCTTGGATTCCAACTGAGAATAACACTGAAGAATGTTATTGTACACAGTGCCGAGCCTTGGCTTGAACTTATCGCAGATAAGGTAAAACCCGCAAGGGAATTACTAGCCACATGGGCTAACCAAACGAGCACTAATTTATAACTGTTTCATTGTTAATAAATAGTCACTCATCTGATCATATGTGAATATAAAAATATAAAACTATTAATATAGTCACTGTTGAAAAAGTCTTAGAGCAGTATTTTAAATAATAAGCACATTAGATCGTATCAAAGGCAGAGCGACGTGTAACTTGAATTGCACTAGCGGCCATGACACTTGCTACTCTGTAGGAAAAATAAAAATTATTGTCGTTAAAAGGCACCTCTGGGGAAAAGCCGGAAGGGGAGGGTAAAGAAGAGGTGGAAACCGATATAAAGTGGGAGTTTAGGTCATCAGGTGTTATTGGGAAAACTGAGGAAGGGGATCTAGAAGGTTCACAGAGTGAAAGCTTACGAAGTAGAAGCCATTTTGATTTGATATCAGGAGCTGAGGAAAGGGCTTCATGAAAGTAGTTCGCTTTCGCTTGTCGAATCCTTGTCTGTGTCGTGTTACGAAGCACTCTGAATGTTTGATAATCATCTGCAAGCCTAGTCCGTCTAAAGCGTCTGCGTGCAGCGTCGCGTCTCTTCTGCAAATCCTTAATTTCCTGACACATCCAAGGATCAGGGCGATGACGGAAGGTGGAGGTTTTGAGAGGAGCCTGGGTATTGTGAGTATATTGAGAAGATTAGTGGTGAGAATATCAACCATGGTGTCGACGGAGAAGCAATGATATATTCCATTCAAATCCAATGTTACTAGATCAGGTAATATTTTTTCTCGAGTAAGGGTATCCAGTTGGCGGAAAGTGATAGTTCGAGGATGGATTGGGGGAGTGCGGATATTATACGTTATTTGTATCAGATCGTGAGATGAAAGAAAGGATACTGGCAATTGAGAGGCGGAGAGGAGGTTTTGTGCTGAGTCGATGATGTAGAAGTCTAGCCAAGTGTCAGATCTGCTGGTGTGGTGGGTGGAGGAAAAAGGAACGATAAATAAGTGAAGTGAAAAAAACAGATTTTCTAAATAGGATTTGTCATTGGAGTTTGTCATTGAAGGACGGATCAAATGGCACGAGAGGAGGGCGATATACAACGGCGTAAAGGATAGGAGAAGTATTACTGAGAATTCCTACTAAGAGGTATTCTACATGAGGATGATCTGAAGGTGGGGAGCAATCGAAGATTCGGGTCTTTAGACTATTGTGGACAAACATGGCTACTCCACCACCAGTCCGGTTTACCCGGTCATGACGGAGCAGGATGTAATTAGGCAAGGATACTGAAGATGATGGAATATAGGGTTTGAGCCAGGTTTCGGATATTGGTATGATATGATAAAAGTTTTGGGTAAAGTATTGCAGGAATTCGTCATAATGGGCAGAAAGGGATTGAGAGTTAACCTGACATGTGATTAGGGAAGTAGACATACAGTGGATTTGGAGAGAAACAGTCAGTGTTTGGTAGCGAGAAGACAAAACGAATAGAAAGTACAGAAAAGCGATTATAGTACATGAAAGTGACGAAAAAGTGTATACATTAAAAATAAATAAAGAGAATGTACTTAAAAATAAATAGATTAGTGACGGTGTAGAGATAGCACTAAGAGAAGAAGTAAGACTATTTTAATGGGGCTAAGGGGTTGACGGCTTCTAGGTAATCAGTCAAATACATCTAGATCCGAGGCCTGTTCTATCAGGATGACTCTATGTCCGTCCTCTTTTCGACACCGCACCTTTCCGGAAGTAAACCACGTATATTTGATTTTTCCCGCCGCTCTCTTCTGCCGGGCTAGCCAATGGAGGTATCTGTTTGTGCGAGTCATCTCTTCACCCAGATAAATTCGGTGGCAGTCATTTTCCTGCCAACCGATATCCCGTGTGGAGAAATCCCTCTTCACTTTCCTTTTCGTAATTAAATCATCTCTAATTGATTGCCTGACAAAGCGTGCGATAACAGGCGGTGGTCGCGAGTCATCTTTTCGGCTTCTGCGGCGATGTACGTTGTCCAGGTCCTCTACATTAAGCCTGACCCTCAAGCTTGCTCCTATACTGGTCACCAAAGCAGCGGGCGTTTCCCCCGGTCTCTCTGGTATACCGCGGATCTCCAGTGATCTACTTAATAGTCCCTGTTCTGCGTTATTTAAGCGAACCTCTAATTCGCCCACTCGGGATTTGAGTGCTTTATTTTCTAATATTATCTCCTCAAACTTTTTAGCTTGACCTTCCAGATGTTTTTCAATCTTCGCCAGTCTTTCGTTTAGTTCAAAACTGAGCTCTCCGTATTTATCTAGTGCTGTTTTCATGTTTTTTATATCCTCGTTCACGGTAGCGTCTAAACGATTTAGTGCCGCAAGTATTTCTGAGGGAGACGGCTCGGTATTTTGTTTTTTGACCTGTTCGCAGTTAGAGCAAACCATGCTTTTTTAATTATTTTTAGTGCTTCGGTGTCTTTATCAGTAAGGTTGACGCACCTACCATGAAAAATTATTTTACACTTAACGCAGTGTATATTGCTATTATCTTCGCGTGCGATAGAGTGGTTGCAAATATTACACTGCACCATTTTTTAAATTTATTAATGAAAATTACTTCGTAATTAAAATATAAATAAATACCATTACTGTTGACAGTAGTAAACAACGTCTAATGCTGGTCTAATGCTGTTAGGATTAGTAGGCGACTGCAAGCTCGTTGCTCCCAGAACTCTATCATTCTCACAGCACTTTCTTTACTCCGATTAGTGTGGAGATCCGACACTTAATAGCGTGATTATTAATAGTGTTTTTTAAAAAATAGAAGAAAAAAAATTGAACTTAACTGAACTGAAAATTAAATTAAAGTAAACTGAGTCTATTATATGAACGAATTACACCGATGTACACACCAGGGCGTCTCAGGGCAGACTGTGCTTTCTAATTTATAGGGATGACAAGAGCGTTGATTCGGATAAGGTTAGTTCCGTTACTTTGATCCCTCCACCCAACAATGTTGGACAGCTTAGAAGATTCCTGGGAATGGCAGAATGGTACCGGCGATTTATAAAAGATTCTTCTTCGGTTGTCTCTCCACTTACATCCTTGCTTAAACACAAAGCTAAATGGATCTGGTTAGAAGAGCAGGAAGCTTCTTTCAAAGCTCTAAAGTCAGCTCTGACAGAAGCACCAATATTAGCCAGACCAGGTTTTGAGCAGTCCTTCCAATTACAGACAGACGCTAGTGATACTGGTTTTGGAACGATCTTAATTCAAATACCAGATGGCGAAGAAAGAGTCATCGCTTTTTGCTCTAGTGCTTTAAGTCTGTCTAAAAGAAATTATACTGTGACCGAAAAGGAATGCATCGAAGTTTTGTTTGGTATTGAAAAAAATCGGCACTACTTAGGGGGTTATTCGTTCACGGTTATTACTGACCAAGCAAGTCTTAAATGGTTACTGAATTTGTAAAACACTTCGATTGCAACCGTACTATTACAAGGTGGAATACAGTAAAGGTAAACTCAATACAATAGCCGACGCTTTCCGAAAATTGACGGAATCACAGTTTTATCTACCAGTCCCGATTCGAGTTCTTCTAACAATCGTATCTCTTCAGGAGCTTCCGTACATATTTGACGAATGATATGATCAGAAATTTTACCGAGTCCAAAAGTTCCCAGAATTTCATCCTGGATGGTTGATAAAGGACGGACAGTTATTATACCATCGAAAGAACCCTTTGAAGGGAGAGATTGAGGACCCCAGTGAAGAATGGAAGGTCGTCGTTCCTCAACATCTACGGAGACGTATAATATATGAAAATCATGATCTTTCACAGTAGGCTACATCATTGGTCTGGACTATACCACGATATTAGCCAGTATGTGACTCCAAGTGAGGTATGCTAGAAGGCCAAACTCATTAACATACCGCCTCGTAGATTAATGTACCCTCGCTATAACAAGCAGCCATGGGAGAGAGTGTCAGTCGATATTACGAGTCCCTATCCTAGAAGCTCGAAAGGCAATTTGTATCTCTTGTGTTTGTGGATTTATTTAGCAGATGGGTAGAATTGTGTTATATTAGATATGCCGCTTCTTCAGTTATTATATCGAAGCTAAAGCTATCTTCGACATCGGATAAACTAGCAGCTAAATTAGACCCTAACTATGAAGGTCCTTATACGGTTGAATCTGTTACGGGCGGCAGACCTTTTGAGATGAAAAATCAGGGTGGAAAATTAGCAGGTGTATGTCATCCTTCAAAACTTAAATTATTTCGCCCAACCTGAAGGATTTTTTCGCTGGAGGAGAATGTGTAACGACTTTTTCAGCTTGAAGTTATTCCGGCCGGTGCTGCGCTCTATAGGGAAATTATATGCTTGATACAGAAGCTTACGATAAGTCAGTGTATGTCTGTAAATCACCAATGAAGCACTCATTACCTTAACTTGTCTTATAAATGTATTAATGTAAGTTGGAAAAGAAGTTTGATTTTATTTATATTTTTTTTTGTTGCTCCCAGCATTGATATCTACCTATGTTTCCTTATAAGAAGAAAATATAATTGTTTCTGTTGGTGTCTTTGAGAGAAATTTGAACTACCTAAACCTCCTACCTGATCCTAAACCATGTCACAATATATTATAATCAAAGCCATTTTTATATCATAATTTAATGTTGTATATTTATTTGAGTTTATATGATTATAAAAAACGTTGACAAGATCTTGTTAATATTTTTCAAACTGTCACATTTTCTCTAGAAATAGTGGAGAATTTTGTTTTTATTATCGATGGGAAAGAAAATGAGTACTTTTCTAGAAACATGTCAGACCGAATTGGTTACTTTTATTTTAATATGGCCTGGATATCAACACGGTGTTTTTCTAAAATGAATATGAAGGCTCATACATTTATTTTTATTGCCCGAGCATTATTCAAGTCAGTGGGACACTTTTAAACCTCCAAAATCTTCCGATGACACAGAAGAAGGGCCGGTTTCTAGAAGGGTTTACTATAAAGGCATTCTAAGATATGCCAAGGAAAAGAAATTTTAGCTTAGGATGGTTTGGTAAAAGGTGTTGTGTTGCTTCTTTTGAGAGGATCCAAAGGTGAGCAGAGCGTGCAGGGGAGAGGAGGACACAGATTAGCCAAGCTTAAGTTTCTTTTCTTTTGGAGTGGTAGCCTCCTCTTTTATCCATTGAACCCTCCGATATATTACCATTCGTGCTGGGTACTTGCCATCAAAGTTCATTCGTCTTTAGGCATATTGCATTACATTACATTAAAGAAATTAAATGAAAATACTTTTATTATCCTGGGACTGTTGTCCCTTTAGAATAAATTAAGTATACAGAGTAAATAAGACATGTCAGTGAAGAAGAAGTATTTAGCGAAGTTTCTTTACCACAAGCATTCAAATTTTATTGTATTGTATAACTAAAAACTATGTTAAAAGACTAATTTAATTAACTAATTCTTCGAAAAATACACAAGTTACAAAACAAAAAAAAAGTTGGCAAGAAATCTTAACTGTAAACATACTACCTATACTACTGTCACTGTTGGTAACCACAACTCTTATACGTTTAAATCTAATAATAAAACTTCAACGGCTTTTAATATTGTCATTCCTTTTTTGCTTGAATATTTAATTTATAAAATGTTTTTATTTATATTTAATTTTTCTTACTTAATGTTTCTTTTAATCTTATTCTACTTGTTATCAACTTATACTAATCATTTTCAACATTCATACCATAATTACCCTATTTATTTATTTTTAATAAGCATTATTGTAATTGTTATCGGTTCACATTTAATGACAGACATTATAAGTATAGGATATTATATCAAATGAATGCATTACAGTGGAATATAAATTGTCTAAACCACCGTAGAGATGAATTAAAAATATTTACTCAGTAACTATAACTGCTCTGTAGCCTGTCTACAAGAAACCAATTTAAAACCTACTGAACATTTTGATCTCCGGGGATATTCTCCAATAAGGAGAAAAGATTATACAGATGGTCCAATTGCTTGCGGCGGGGTGTGTATTATAATTAACGACAATATTCCTTTTATTGACCTTAATATCAATTCTAGCTTACAAGCGGTATCTATAAGAATTTTATCTCAACCTTATGCGTTCACAATTCGTTCTATATACCTCCCTCCTGGTCGAGCATTCACGGTTCAACAACTGAAAGATTTTTTTGATTTGTTACCGCCTCCTGTTATCTTGGCCGGAGATTATAACGCTCACAGCTTAATGCGGGGTAGTGATCACTTGGATGATAGAGGTAAATTAATGGAATCTTTTATAGATAGGTGTAATTTGAATATTATAAATAACCATATTTACCAAACTCACTTCTGTGCTAGAGCTGGAAAACTTTCTGCAATAGATTTGACAATTACTAGCCCCCAATTGCAAGCATCGACCCAATGGTATGCACTAGATGACACACACGTTAGCGATCACATCCCCATCATTACTAATTCTCTCGATAAATGCTTCTCACCCATCAGACATAGCAAGTGGATGATTAAAGAAGCTGATTGGGCCCTTTTACAAGAGGTAGCTCAGCTTGCGGACATTGATTTATCTGAATCTGATGCTGATCAACCAATTGCCCAATCAAACAATAGATTGCTACAAGCGGCTCAGGTAGCGATTCCATATAGTTTCACACCTGTCACCGCAAATAATAGTTTACACGCCCCTGTTCTCCGATGGAGAAAAAAAGATTTAAAAAAAATTGTAAGCAGATTGAAAAGTTATATAAATCTGCCCGAAAACATGCGAGATATGTAATTAAAAAAAGCAAAAAATTATCATGAGAGAATTTTCTCAGTAAAGTTAGCTGTAATACACAAAGTGTTGTTTTCTGGCAAACGATTAGGAAAATAATAGGTTTAGGTTATTCTCCTCAAATAAAGTGCTTAAAAGATCGTGATCAATATCAAATTGACCCTGTAAGTCTAGCGAACAATTTAGCTAAACATTTTTATACTATTTCTTCGTCCTTAAATTACTCAGCATACTTTCTCAATAGAAAACAATCCATTGAATCAATACCGTTAGTTATTACTAATAATTCATTAGAGTCCTTAAATCTGCCATTTTCAATGACTGAATTTATTATAGCTTTTAATTCACGAAAAGATTCTTCAACCGGTCTAGATCAGATTTGTATAGGTATGATTAAAAACTTGAGTCCTTCTGACAAATCAATCATTCTAAAAATCTTAAATAAATTATTTTTGTCTAATAGTTTTCCAAATATCTGTAAAAGTACCTATCACTATTCCTATTCTGAAGAAAGATAAAGACCCTATGAATATTAACAGCTAATACCGATTGACTTACCCTCTTCTATTTGTAAATTGATGGAGAAATTAATAAGCAATAGATTATTATGGCATCTTGAATCCAAAAATGTACTGCCACCTTGGCAGAGTGGTTTTCGGAGAGGCAGAAGTACGAGAGATAATTTTATCTGTGTTTCTTGACGTAGAAAATGCATTCGATAGGGCATGGAGAAGATGATTATTGACACCCTGGTTAGAATTGGAATTTATGGTCATGTCTTTATAAGTAAGTTTCTATCAAATAGAACTTTTATGGTTAGGATTGGTAATGTCCTTTCTCATGGATTCGAACAGGAGAAAGGAGTGCTCCAAGGTTGTGAATTGAGTGAGACACGTTTTTGCATTTGCTTTAATCAGGTGTTGAATGTTATTAGTCTACCTGTCATAGGCTTGCTCTATGCTGATGATCTTGTAATTTATACCAAGGAAAACGTGTAATGGACTTACAAGATAACATACAATCTGCTCTGGACAACGTCAGTATCTTGCTTGCTAGTCAAGGTTTTAACATTTCATCAAGTAAGACTGTTGCGATTCTGTTTAACAAAAGACAGCCAAACCTCTTACCATCACTGACCATAAATAATCAATCAGTCACCTTCTCTCATGTTGTAAGGTACTTAGGAATGACCTTTGATAGAACGCTCAGATGGACTCAGCATGTTAAACAATGAAAAGCAAATTGCCTCCGCTTCCTGAATCTCGTAAGAATGGTCGGTAACACTAGCTGGGGTACCGATCGAAAAAGTATGCCAACCTTGTATAGAACACTAATAAGATCGAAATTTGACTATGGCAGTAATGCTTACAATTCGGCATCGAGTACTATTTTAAAAATTCTAAATCCTGTAAAAAACGCCGCCCTTTGATTAGCTACTGGTGCTTTCCGATCCAGCCCTGCAAATAGCCTATGTGTCGAAGCTGGCGAGCTTCCGCTTGACATACGGAGACAACAACTTGATCTCATTTACTTTGTTAAGATCCGCTCTGCTTCTTATCATCCACTGACTGATTTATTTCCAAATATACAATACATAAATCAACAACAAACTGAACTACCGAATAGAACACCCTTTACAATCAGAGTTTCAACTTTACTAAATAATATAAATATTGAACTTCCTATTTTTCAAGAAACTGCAGTTTCTCCAATTTATCCTTGGGGACTTCCCACTCCAAAAATTCGTCTTTCGCTTACCAAATTTATTAAAAACAAAACAATGCCTTATATATATAAACAGGAATTTCTCAAACTTCAAGACAGACTAGGTGATTCTGACAATTATCTACACTGACGGCTCGAAGAGCTCCGCAGGCGTGGGAGCATCAATTATATGTAACGAACGTCAACACATTTTTTCTCTTTCACCACTATGTAATAATTATACTGCTGAATTGGTTGTAATACATAAAGGTTTAAATTTCATACAGCCCACTTAACAAAAAATGGTCATATGCACAGATTCTCTATCCGCTCTAATTAGTCTAGGAAATGTTTTCTCATCTAATATCATAATACAAAACATTCTGTACTCAATAAAGTCCGCAAATAGAAATAATATATCAGTATTTTTGTCTGGGTCCCTGGGCATTGCGGAATAACCGGTAATGAACTGGCTGATCGAGCTGCCAAAAAAGCCATTACTGATGGAATACCTTATCGGGGAGTACTAGTAGAGGATTTTATAACTGTCATCAAACAGAAAATGAAGACAAAATGGGAACAGATATGGTCGAATGTAACCGAAAATAAATTGAGGAAGGTTAAGAGTGACGTTTCCTCTTGGGCATCGTCAAATAGGAATAAACGCAGAGAGGAAGTAATTCTTACGCGCCTGCGTATAGGTCATATACACCTTACCCATGGATACCTGATGGCCCGTGATTCTTCGCCAACATGCCAAACTTGTGGGATTCCTCTGACAGGGAAACACATTTTAACAGAATGCAGAGCTTACGAAACATTTAGACTCTCTTGTGACTTGACAAACGATCTGCACTCATTTTTACAGGACAATACGAATGAAATTGATAAACTATTTTCTTTTCTGAAATGTTCTAAACTTGAAAATACAATCTAATTCTCAATGAAAATAAGGCAATAATGAACCTAGTGGTTGAAGCCTTAAAATATTAAAAAAAAGCACAGCAGTGGAAGGTTATATTAAGCAGCTAATTAGAAGGGATTAGAAAAAAAAACAACACGAAAATATAGTAATATAAAAATGTGCTAAGTAAAAAATATATTGAGAGGTATATACAGGGTATTTCGGGGTCAAGTGGCCAAGCTGCAAAAATGAACTATGTACCTCAAAACAAGAAAAAAAAATTCTCTGAAGGTATTTTCACAAACGCTTTGTTTAGGAGATATTCACACCTAAATATTTTCATTGTTATGAGTTATGAGCTAAAACAAATTTATTTGTTCTAACTACATTACTAATTAAATGTAAACATTAACATTCATATTAAATGTTGTTCAAAGCTCAAAGAGGGAATGTGAAATATAAGTAGGTTTTAGGAATTTTTTAGTGATCTTCCTCAGGGAATTGTTATGAGTAAAGAGGGAAGTAAGGCAGGAGTTGAAAGATTGGAATCTAAAGGCGGCCAATGCCTGCTTTAATCGTTCACTGTAATAAAATATAGTAGCAGGGATCGGTGGGATGTCTTTTACATTGCTTCAATATCTGGCATGGCGTTTAGTGTGAATTAGGTCTATCAGTTATTTAGGTAAATTGTTTTTCTAAGGTATTTTCTGGGAGAGATTTCGGGAGGAAGCAGCCCAGATTGTTTGTTAAATAGTGGTGGTAAAGGAATGTACGACATTGTCATGGTCCTCTGGGGTTTTCAGGGTTATTCTGAGGTCAATTTTATCGTAAAGGATTTTACGATAGCGTTTTCAGTTAACTGGACCTCTCATAAAGGACGGTGGAGAGGGTTTAGGAATAACAGATATTGATAATTGAAGTATTAATGGACTATGATCTGATAAAAATTCATTAAGACGGGCAAGGGAATGATTGAGGGGGTCTAAACCACTTGGATGAAATGGATGAAAAATCGACGGACGGAAGTGGATCGAGGATATCATGTGAGTTGGGAGGAATGAGGCTGAACCGTACGGAATTGATTGCAGACATTTCGTGGTTCTTGAAACCATAGTGGTTCATGCTTGGCATTTAAGTCTGCACCCAGAATGAAGTGATGACCTAAGGAATTGAGGAAAGAATTGAACTGGACATTGGATATGGATCTGTTAGGAGGACAATATGCTGATGCAATGGTGATCGGAAAGGAAAACGTTTTGATTACGATAGCAGTTGATTGTAAGAAATCTAGAGTAGGTAATGGGAGTAGGTGATGAGAGAGGGATTGTTGTACAATGACAGCAGTGCCGCCATTCGCTCTTGCAGGATGGTCAATACGGTATGTTATGTAGTGTGGATGTTTTAAAAGGTGTTTTCTGATCAGTCGAGTTTCTGTAATTAGAGATACGTCAATGTTGTGTAGCAGTAAAGCTATTAGTTCGTTGACGTGATTTTTAACACCATTCGCATTACAAAGGAGAATAGATATGTGTTTGATGGGAGTCTTTTAAGGATTTTTACAGGAGGGATGAGGTGAGATACGAGATTCGTAAGGAGTGATATGAGTGGGATAACCATTGATTTGAATTCAATGAGAAAAGATGACAACAAACAGCTGAAATCTGGGGCATTTGAGGGAGGAGGAATTTGAGGTTGTTAATGCCACAAGTTTGGCATGTTGGCGAAGAATCACGGGCCATCAGGTATCCATGGGTAAGGTGTATATGACCTATACGAAGGCGCGTAAGAATTACTTCCTCTCTGCGTTATTCCTATTTGACGATGCCCAAGAGGAAACGTCACTCTTAACCTCCCTCAATTTATTTTCGATTACATTCGACCATATCTGTTCCCATTTTGTCTTCATTTTCTGTTTGATGACAGTTATAAAATCCTCTACAAGTACTCCCCGATAAGGTATTCCATCAGTAATGGCTTTTTTGGTTAGGTATATTAGGATGAATAGGATATCGAGGTTGGGATTGAGATTGTTGTTGGGGCAGGGCTTCACATTTATTGTTAGGGTTCTAACCTCGTAGTTCTAACCTAAGTAGTTCGGTGAATGATACATTATTGTTCACTATTCGTCTAGTCTTAGTAGGAAGAATTAGAACTGGAAATAAACAGCCACAAGACAAAAATTATGAGGATAGGAAGAGGAGAACAGAGGGGAGATCGAGTACTTCGATTGAAGGGGGAGGAACTGGAGCACGTCAAAGATTTTATGTATCTGGGAGCCCATCTAAATGAGAACGGTTGGATAGATGGTGAAATCAGAGAAAGAATAAAACTGGCCAGCAAATGCTTCCATTCACTAAAAATAGGCTTCTTAGCAAAGAAAGAAGTTTCAAAAAATGTCAAGAAGACGGTGTCCCCATACTGACCTATGCCAGTGAATCTTGGACTATAACCTCAAAATATAAAAGCAATATCCAAGCATTGGAAATGCGATTTCTGAGGAGAATAGAGGGGAAAACTAGGAGGGACAAAATTAGGAATACAATGATAAGAAGCAATTTGGGAATAAAACCAGCAGAAAACACAATTGAGGAAAACAGGCTAAGCTGGTTTGGCCATGTCAAAAGAATGCAGGAGGGAAGAATGGCCAAAACTACATATAAGTAAAAGTGGTAGGAAGAATGCCGAGAGGAAGGCTCAGAAAGACCTGGGAAGGTTCAGTCACGGAGGATTTCGATAGGAGAGGAATGAACTGGAATAGACGCAGTCATCAGCTGGTGCGGAAACGAGATAAATGGATCAGGCTCTATAAACAGGATCCTCTACACTGATCTAACGGTTGAAGAGGAATTGATTAAGAATAAGAAGAAGAAGAAGAAGAAGATTCTAGTCTTCTGGTATCAGGATTTGAGATTGTTATAATTTTAATCATTTGTGGTTGACTTGTTGTCCCTCTAGGCACAGGGCAACTGCAGTCTCTTGTATCGGTTCGGTGCACTATGCTGATTTGTGTTGTTCACCACATTTCACTCAACGCGGCATGTAGCGGCAATAAGTCTTCGTGTAGCCGTACGCCTGGCAATTGCGGCACTGCACGAATGATACGCTCTTGGGTTATGACATTTCTATTTTCACGATAGTGTAGTACAATCTCTTAATTTCATATATTTTTTTCGATAACAGGTCATGGCTCCAGATTTACGTAAAATAAAAGTAGTGGAACTTTAATTTTTATTCCAAAATGCTCCTTATTCTCCTTCAAAACGTTGTTTACCTGACGTACTTTGAAACCAAGCGTCGTTAGTTCTTCTTTTAACAGTTCAGTTGGGGTTGAAGTGTGCAAATTTCTTATTACTACTCGTAACGATCTCTCCTGCCTAAGCTGGTACGTATGAAAATTCGCATTCGTTTCTGAGAGGTACTTCACTATTATTCGGTAGGTTTCAGCAGTGTCTGGTGTTATTTTTGTATCGTTGGTCTTGTTAACACATGAAAAACTGCCAGAGCAGATTTTATTTTGTTGGGTGCAGAACAACTGGAAATTTTTGATATTTTTCAAAAATATCGGAAGAGGCCTTGGTTCTGTGTGTATAGCTGCAGACTCCATTAACTCTCAGTCATTTTGAAGCATTTTGAAGGGGGTTTGAGTAAAGAAAGGGGAATCTTCGATCATTTCTTGCTAAGAAGTTCCTGGTTGTGGCTGAGGTTCTGGTCCTGAGTTGGCCGGGTGTCCCTCTAGGCATAGAGCACACACTGCAGGATCTTGTATAGATTTTGTGCACTCCACTGGTTTGTGCTGTTCACCGCATTTCACGCAACGCGGCAGATGGTGACAATAAATCTTCGTGTGGCCATACGCCAGACAATTATGGCACTGCACGATTTCTTTCTTGGTGTATGGTGTCTCTACTTTCACCATTTTGTAATATAATCTTGTGATATCGTATATCTTCTCAATACCCGGTGGCTTTAGATTCACGAAAAATAAAGGTAGTGGAACTTTATTGTTTACTCCAGGCTGCTCCTTATTCTCATTCAGAACGTTGGTTACCTGACGTACTTTGAAACCAAGCGCCGCTAGTTCTTCTTTTATCACTTACGTTGGGGTTGAGGAGTGTAAATTTCTTATTACTACTCGTAACGATCTCTCCTGCCTAAGCTGGTACGTATGAAAATTCGCAATCGTTTCTGAGAGGTACTTTACTATTATTCGGTAGGTTTCAGCAGTTTCTGGTGTTATTTTTGTATCGTTGGTCCTGTTAAGACATGAATAACTGCCAGAGCAGATTTTATTTTGTTGGGTGCAGAACAACTGGAAATTTTTGACAGTTTTGAAATAAAAGGGTTGAGGCGCATCATGGGGCCAGTTAGAGAGAATGGTACATGGCGTTTAAGGAAGAACAAAGAGATCTACGACTTATTCGACGATCTTCGAGTTTCTCATTTCGTGCGAATTCAACGCTTAAAATAGCTGGGACATATTATCAGAATGGATGAAGGTAGAGCCGTGAGGAAATTGTATTATGGAACCCCGGATGGAGTCAGACCGAAGGGAAGGTGGAAGGACTCCGTGGCTGAGGGCTTGATGATGGTGGGAGTATCCAGCAGACATACTGCTGACCAAAATGATTGGGAAAGGGCAGTTGATAGGGCTAGGGGCAGCTTCAGGCGCCTGTCGAGGCGATAAATAAATAAATAAATATTGAAAAATATTAAAATCTGTCTCAAGGACATTTATAATAGTGGTCACAGATCACATTCACACTCTATGTACAATAAATTATACAGAAAAATAGTATATATACAATAAATAAGAATAAAATAACCTTTATTGAATATTAATACACATTAAAGCCTTGATTAATATTAAGGCTACATGATTCATTCACACAACATGTACATACAATTAATATTTCAATAATAAAGAAAAAGAAATATAAAAAAAAATAAAAATAAATTGACATGCCTGTGTACAAAAAAAAATGAAATAATAGATAAAAGCTAAATGAAATTAAAGTAAATAAATCACATTAACACCTATGTACAATATTTACATTCATCCAGGGGGCTTTGAGTCATGCCTTATCCCCCGATGTGGAAGCCAAGGCAGGACTCCAGGATATTGCAGTGCTTCT
The DNA here is from genome assembly GCA_928085145.1 of Nezara viridula. Lineage (NCBI taxonomy): Eukaryota > Metazoa > Arthropoda > Insecta > Hemiptera > Pentatomidae > Nezara > Nezara viridula. The sequence goes on from OV725079.1 coordinate 170,001,703, forward strand.
CTCTCAGCCGCGTCACTGTTATTTGAAACCAGTAGAAACTGATAGAGGGCACTACAGCAACAGACGCTCATGTCTTGAGGAGAATCTGGCCATTGCCAGAACTCCAATATATAAACATTTACAATAGGTCGCGGGGCAACTGCCGTTTTAACCTCCGGGGAGGATTGTAGGGATTGTGCTACAGGATTTGGATGATGAGTGAGATTCTGGTGAAATTAGGAAAATTAGTCTGGGATAAGGCCAAGAACAAATAGGATATGAAGGTCATTATGGAGAATTTTATTGGATACATAGAAGGGAGCATCGACTATTGATAAGAGGATTTTAGACTGGAAGGATTGAATGCGTTTGATGTTAGAAAGTTTTGCTGTCCCCCACAGTTCTATTGCGTAGGTCCAAATAGATTTCAGGATTGTCTTGTAGATTAGTAGTTTGTTGTCGATAGAAAGTTGGGGATTTCTATTCAATAGTCTACATAGTTGTCCGTATCGTCTGTAAAGTTGTTGTCATTTAAGTCTGGTGTGTGGTGAAGACTTAGGAATAGGAGCTAGAGATAATTGGAGTAATAATGGATTATGATCTGATGATAGTTCAGCAAGACGGGTAAGGGAATGATTGAGGCGACCTAAGCCACTGTGGATGAAACAATCAAGGATATCGAGATTGCGGTTAGGATCTGTGGGCCAGTAGGTAGGTGAATTAGGAAGAAGGATACTGAAACGTTGGGAATTGACTGCAGATAACAATGTTCTGCCACTAGAGTTCCTGGTTCTAGAACTCCATTAATGATGTTTGGAGTTTAAATCTCCCCCAGAATAAAGTGATGTCCTAAGGAGTTGAGAAGAGAACTGAACTGGGTATTGGATATGGATCTGTTGGGAGGGCAATATGCTGATGCTATGGTGACGGGAAAGGAGAAGGTTTTGGTTACGATATCGGTGGATTGTAGGAAATCTCGTGTCGGTAATGGGAGCTGGTGATGTGAAAGGGAGTGGTGTACAATAACAGCAGTACCGGCATGTGCTTTACCATCAGGATGGTCAGTACGGTATGTTATGTATTGAGGTATTTTTAAATCCTGTTTTCTGGTGAGTCGTGTTTCCGTAATTAGTGCTACGTCGATGTTCTCCAGTAATAAAGCTCTTAGCTCGCCATCGTGATTTCTAACACCATTTGCATTGCAAAGGAGAATGGATATGGGTTTTGGGATGTGAGCCATTAAGGATTTTTTAAAGGAGGGATGAGGTGAGATACGAGTGATATGAGTGGAGTAACTAAGGATTTAAAATCGGTAAGGAAAGATACCAACAAACTGGTGAGATCTGTTGCATTTGAAGGAGGAGGGATATGATGAATTTGTTGTTGATGGTTAGGTATATTCGGATCAATAGGATTTTGAGGTTGGGGTTGTGGTTGTTGTTGCGGCAGGGCTTGATAGTTATCGGTTGAGCTCTTACCTCTAAGTAGCTGGGAAAATGATACACCATTGTTTACTATTCTAGAAGGCTCTTTCTCTCTTCTTGATCTTCCTGCTTCATCTTGAATCCGGTTTTTCTGGTGTCTGGATTTGAGATTCTTGTAAATTTCGCATCCCTTGTAGTTGGCCGGGTGTCCCTCTAGGCATAGAGCACACACTGCAGGATCTTGTATAGATTTTGTGCACTCCACTGGTTTGTGCTGTTCACCGCATTTCACGCAACGCGGCAGATGGTGACAATAAATCTTCGTGTGGCCATACGCCAGACAATTATGGCACTGCACGATTTCTTTCTTGGTGTATGGTGTCTCTACTTTCACCATTTTGTAATATAATCTTGTGATATCGTATATCTTCTCAATACCCGGTGGCTTTAGATTCACGAAAAATAAAGGTAGTGGAACTTTATTGTTTACTCCAGGCTGCTCCTTATTCTCATTCAGAACGTTGGTTACCTGACGTACTTTGAAACCAAGCGCCGCTAGTTCTTCTTTTATCACTTACGTTGGGGTTGAGGAGTGTAAATTTCTTATTACTACTCGTAACGATCTCTCCTGCCTAAGCTGGTACGTATGAAAATTCGCATTCGTTTCTGAGAGGTACTTCACTATTATTCGGTAGGTTTCAGCAGTGTCTGGTGTTATTTTTGTATCGTTGGTCTTGTTAACACATGAAAAACTGCCAGAGCAGATTTTATTTTGTTGGGTGCAGAACAACTGGAAATTTTTGATATTTTTCAAAAATATCGGAAGAGGCCTTGGTTCTGTGTGTATAGCTGCAGACTCCATTAACTCTCAGTCATTTTGAAGCATTTTGAAGGGGGTTTGAGTAAAGAAAGGGGAATCTTCGATCATTTCTTGCTAAGAAGTTCCTGGTTGTGGCTGAGGTTCTGGTCCTGAAGTGTTCACTTTTGTTGTTGGAGATGCTTCTCGTAGGCATCGACGAGTTCTTTGTTTGGCTGGTGAGCTAACTCCTTCTGACCGGAACCTTTTGGGCACCTAACTGGACATCTCTTGATGACTATACCGCATACCATAAGATAAGAAAGAAAGAAAGAAAGAAAGAAAGAAGAAAAAAAAAATAAAAAAAAAATATATCAAACATCAATATCAACTGCTCTGATGTACACGTGAAATGTATTCAATAAAAAAATCAGAGCGATTCCGCTGAAAATAGGCAAATACTGAGAGACCAGTTGAGAGCACAACTTTTCAATCAGCTGACCCACTGCCTTCTGAAAAGATCGGCCAATTAATGATTTTTATTAATTTCACGATTCGCAAATGTGAAGCATGTAACTATTTCAAGACTTGTTTTCTTAAAACTACCACTCTGTAACCCCATGACAGAATATCCTTCTCCACAAATAATTCTTTAGTACGTGATGAAAAAGACTGGAACATCGCATAGGCGCAGATTACGAGGGGAGGGGATCGCCCCCCCCCCGCCAATAATTCGAGGCCAAAAAAAAATTAAAATCAATAATAAATAAATGAATTAATAAAATGTGTAAACTAAAATCAATTAAGAAAAGCCTACAAGCTAGCTAGGTTAGGACCTACTATGTATGTATGTATGTAACGGTTTTATTGATTCCTAAATATTACTCTTATTTAAATATTCATTTATATTCAGAGATAATAATAAACAGGGTTTCCTGTAAGTAGAGGGAAATATACAATCAGGAAATAGCAGACCTCTAGAGCTATCATCAACTTCATATAACCAGCAGTCCTATTTTCGGCTGAATAGTAAGAAACTTAAGTTGTGTGTTTTTTAAAAGTAAGTCATGGTTTTTGATGAATAGAAAGCGATAACTAAAGCATTAGTTAATATAATTAATTAACTATTGTTTAACTATAAACTTGACAAAATTTACTTTAACTGAGTAGAGTTTATTATTGATAAAACCATTTAAAGAGGACTTTTGGGCGGAAAAACTTAGCTGTTGGGATATAAATTATGAATGATTCGATTGATTTTTATTTATCACTATCCAACTATACTATAGACACTCCACTTTTAGAAAACTTTCTTGTTCAATAAGCTTTTAATCTTTTTTTTTTTTTTTATTCGACTCCCACTGAAGTCCTATACTGCGACCATATTAATTCAATTGAGGGTTTATTACGAACATGACACTTAAAAAACACAAAACTTAAATTTCTTCCTATTCTACCGAAAATAGAAATACTGTTTATACGAACTTATTTTAAAAGTCTTGAGGTCTACTATAACTTGTTTAAATATTTCTCTCTACTTCCGGGACACCCTTCACATTAACATATAATAGGATTTTATGGTTCAGCAACTCGTAAATTTTGACATTTTCCGCGGCCAACTAGTCGGACTGTTAAAAACTTAGTATTTTTATGTGAGGCTGTACACAATAAGAAATAAAAAATATTTTTTCTTTTTTACAGCATTCAATTTTAGCTGAAAATTTTCTAGAAATGCACCAATGTTATGGAGGCTGTTTCTCCTACCCTAGGGGTTTAATCTAAAAAAACATGTTATATGTTCAATTGCATTTTTAAAAGAAATATTCCCAAGGATATAAAAGAAGCAAAAAAAAGTCATTATATAACTATACAAATAAATTTTAAATACTCAATATTATATTTGATCGTTACAAAGTAATTATGTTGAATTTTTATACATAGTAAAAACTACCGCCATTTTCGAAAGTCTGAACCTATGGATTATCGTGTCCACTTCTGTTGGCCAGCCTACTTTCGTGTACAATATAAGTTTCATCATAATCGGATCTTTCCTAGTTGCTGGAAATATCCTAAGACGGTGTCGATAGATGATGTCTTTCCCAGATTGCCAAATGATCCGCTGAATGTCGCAGATAATAGTGAGCGGCAAAATGAAGCTCTACGCCCTGATGATAAAGTTTGTCTGATATGCGGGCTTTCTTTTAAGGGCGAACGAGATCTCGGAACCCACATTGCAAAAAAACATCCCAGGGAGGGGAATAACAATACATTGAGGGACATAGTAAAGAACGTGATAGGTCCTAGAAATGGAGAGGGTGAGTCATCAAAAATAAAAGAGGACATTGTTGGATGGTCTTCTTTTTTTTTATTTTAATCTATTTATTGAATAATAATACAATCAGCCACTGCTGGAGGGCTATAAGCATTAGGGCTAAAAGTTCTCATTCATACAATATATACAAATAATAAAGAAATAAATATAAATATAAGAAGTAAATAAATAATACTGATGAAGAAGGTAAATAAAAAGAAAAGAAAAATAATGATAATAATAAACAAATAAAATAAAATAAAAACTTCTAAACACAATCATAACTATATACAATATATACATTCGCCCAAGAATCTCCGAACCAGGCTTTTCCCCCACACGTGGAAGGCAAAGCAAGACTCCGGAAGATCCCAGCGCCACTTTTCCAGCCGCATCACTAGTATTAGAAAGCCAGTGGAGACTGAAAGAGGGCACTAGAGCCACAGACGCTCAGGACATGAGTGGAGAAGCTGGCCATTGCCAGGACTCCTAAGGCATATTTACAAAAGATCTCGAGGCCACTGCCGTTTCAACCTTCGAGGGGGATGGTATGGATGCTCGGAGCTGGATAGGGATTGGGCTAGAGGATTGGGATGATGAATGAGGTTCTGGTGAAAGTTGGAGAATCTGGATGGGATGATGTCATGGACATATGGGATGTTAAGGTCATGGTGTAGGGTCTTGTTCGTGACAGAGTATGGAGCATTGACTATTGTTCGAAGGACTTTAGACTGGAAGGATTGGATGCGTTTGATATTCGATGATTTAGTTGTACCCCACAGCTCAAGTCCGTAGGTCCAGATAGGTTTCAGTATGGTCTTGTAGATTAATAATTTGATTTTCTGTTGAGAGATGAGATGTTCTGTTTAGTAGTCTATATAGCTGACCAAATCGTCGGTTAAGCTCTTGTCTTTTAAGTCTCGTATGTGGGTTCCAAGTCAGTCTTTTGTCCAGAAGGAAGCCAAGGTATCGGACTGTGTCTGAGTAGGGAAGAGGAATTGAATTAAAAAGGATTGGCGGACAGGATCTGCGTCGAAGAGTGAAAGTTACATGTTTGCATTTTGATTCATTAATTTTGATGCGCCAGTTGTTGCACCACTGCTCAATGAAGGAGAGGTGTCTTTGCAGGTTCCGGGACGCAATTAGAGGATCCGAGTGGGAGGATAGGATGGCAGTATCATCAGCAAATGTTGCTAGGAAGGTATCAGGACTTGAAGGGATGTCAGCGGTGAAAAGGATGTAGAGAACTGGGCCCAAGACACTGCCTTGTGGAACACCAGCCTCAATTGGATAATGTTTGGAGAGTTCAGTGCCGCAGCGGACTTGAAAGGAGCGATCTGAAATGTAGGATTTGAGGACTAGATACAAGGGTTAAGGTAAATGGGTTTTGAGCTTGAAAAGCAAGCCATCGTGCCACACCCGGTCGAAAGCTTGAGCTACGTCCAGAAAGGCACCAGTGCAATATTGCTTGTTTTCAAGTGCAGAGGATATGTGGTCCACAACGCGAAGGCCTTGTTGGACAGTGGAGTGTCTTGAGCGGAATCCAAACTGATGGGAGGGGATATTGTGGGATTCGAGTATGGGTAGGATGCGTTTGAGAAGGATTTTCTCAAAGATTTTGGAAAGGATCGGAAGTAAGGTTATCGGTCTATAGGATGATGTACAATTAACAGGTTTACCTGGTTTAGGAAAGGCGATTCTTCTAGCGTACCTTGTATTGGTATAACTTGTGTTGACATATTTTGTGATGATGTGCCAGGTTGATTTTTAACTTCGTCAACTGAGCTCTCTGGTGTAGCTGGCGGTGTATTTTTTTTTAGAGCGTCTAGCCCTTTTCTTGATAGGTGAACTCTTTGAGGTATCGAGACTCCTAGATCTTAAAGTTCGATTGCTACCTTTGCTCGACATTACCATATGAAAATAGCGCATCTCATATTAATTTAATTAGAGGTAACTGTAATAATTTGAAAAAAAAAATGTCCTTTATCAATTACGTATATATTACGCGAGTTTGTAGAAGTCTAAGTAACGTAGATCTACTTCCGCCAAAGGGCAGCAGCCCACTGGTCGGATTAACGAATGTAAATGGCCGGCTTGTTATCTATCACTAACCTCAGGTCTATTTACACTGTTCACAATGCCGTTATAAATAAGTGATTACTCACCTTGTTTATGTCCAGTTTCAACTTAATTGTTAACTTAACAGTTTACACTACTTTTTCACATATAACATGAATTATTTCACTGTTAATAAAGTCACTTAATAAGAGACGAAATAAAGAGTATATGTGTAAGGTTAACGCATAGATTATCTTCTACGTTCAAGAACCTTTTAAAGCAAAATATGGTAAATACTGCGGATTTTGATGAGGCCGTAGGCAAGTTCCTGAAGTTCCTCAAAGTTATCAATGCGGAACTGCCAGGTCCCCAGCACCCAGCCGTAAAATTTTATAGGATGAGGAAAAAAAATGTAACGAAAATGGCTTACAAGGGTGCTGGACAAGTTTCAAATCCGCAGAGGGCAGACAAAGTAGACAGGAGTCGTCGGCAAGAGCAGTATCAGTATGAGGTTGCTCAATATAATTATTACAATAAAAGAAAAAAAGGTTGTGCAAACTGTAATGAATGCCGACTCTCCTAAACGGTGTCCTCTAGAAATGGCCAAAATCGAGAGGCATTATAAAGACCTCTTTGAAACCGAAAATCTCTGCGGGCGTGCGGATTACGAACAGTGTACCCTGATGCCAAATTTGCTGTCCATTGACATAGAAGCTGTCACGAAAGCCATTAAGTCAACGTCAGTGGACACATCGCCGGGGCCTGATGGAGTTTTGATCCGCACAATCAAATATTTTGACGTATCAAACATTATCAAAACGATTGCAGAGATAATGCTAAAGGTGGCCTATGTTCCGGAACCACTTCGACAAGGGCGCACAATATTAATATATAAGGGCAAAGGTGATATAAACAATATCTCTACCTGGAGACCGATCACCATATATTTGATTGTGCGCCGAATCATAGAGAAGGTTCTGGACCACGAATTAAGAAGGCAGGTCACCTTCCACAAGAGTCAGAGAGGCTTTATAAAAGGCCTCCCGGGTACGCACGTCAACGCGAGGATTATCGATGCTGAATTATAAGATGCACAAAAAATGAAAAATGACTGTGCAATAGTTTTCCTCGACGTTGTCGGTGCTTTTGACAATGTTGGCCACAAACACATCGTAAGCTCCTTAGAATCGAGAGGTTCGTCACCGAATCTTACAACTGTCATATCAGCTCTCCTTAGCACGAACACCATAAAGATTAGTAACGGTGTCCATGCAACTAGCCAGATCAAAGTGCTGCGCGGTGTACCCTAAGGCGGCCCCCTGTCGTCTTCACTCTTCAACCTGGCCATCGAACATCTCTACCGCGACCTGTGCGATGAGGACTTTTCCAAGAAATTCGGATACAAATTAAGGAATGAGCAGGATTGTGTGGTCCTCACAGGTTTCGCGGATGACCAGGCTGTGTCGCCGCGAGACAAGGGGGCTGCAGAAAGAGTGATTGACAGCATACAGAGGACATTTAAAGAAATTGGTCTGGCTATAAATCCTCAAAAAAGTATGGGCATCGTTATAAATAAAGGAGAGCTGGAAACTAGGGTGCTCTCCCTTGAGAATGGTGAGTACATCCAAACATTGAAGAATGGAGATATGATTAAGTATTTAGGATGTACATTCTCGGGAGAGCTAAAATTTAACGAAGATTCGGTGACTGAATTGAATGATAATTTAAACCAGCTGGTAACCTCTTGCTTACTTAAACCTGAGCAGAAACTCAACATTGTCAATCAATATCTGTTCCCGGGTCTTACTTACCCTCTCCAAACTGCGCCCCTAACAAAGCTGCGTCCTGCTATACTGGAGGGCATCGACATTATGATTCGCAGGAGCGTAAAGGCCATTATTGGACTCCCTGCGAATACTTCCACAGCGATGTTGTATGCCCCCAGGAGATACCGAGGATTGGGATTAATCCCCTGCCAATGTGAAGCTCCTCTTCAACATTGGTCCATTGCTCAGCGACTGTCCAATGTACCAGATGCCCTTTTTCAGTCTACCTTCGATTATTCGGCTGAAATTGCTGAATGTGCCGAGAGATTGGGGGTTGATCAGGGTCATCGAAATGTGAAAGCTCTATGGCAGTCGCTACGAGAAAATGCATTTGAGGAATGGGCCAACTCCAGGTGGCAGGGTATTGGTGTTCGCCATTTTAAAGAGACCCCGAAAGCGAATAGATACATCTATGAAAAGCAAGTACTTTCTGGGTCTGAATGGTCGAATGCCCTAAAACTAAACATTAATTATGCACTCCTGCGTGGTGTCCCAGGAGTCCAGGTCAGAGAAGTTGGGTCCCACACTGAAACACCAGCCCATGTGCTGGGAAAATGCCCCAACAACTCCCTCCTCATAACATGTCGTCACCACCGGGTCAAGTTCCAGTTGATTAGGCTCCTTAGGGAAAGGAAATTCACCTGCTTTGACGAAGTATATTGCATCGATAGTGAAGGCTCTACGAGATACGCGGATATCGTCGCATTTCCCAAGACAGGAAGGACAGCGCTGATCTTGGATCCAACTGTCCGCTTTGATAGCAATGACCTCGATTAGGCGGGTGAAGTGGAAAGGGAAAAAAAGAACACGTATGATAAATGTAATTCTTTCCTAAAAGAGAAATTCCGTGAGACCTTCGGAGAGAGAGAGTTCACCGTGAGAGGCCTCTGGTTTGGGTCTCGCGGAACTATCCCAAAAAGAACAAGGAGGCAAGGAACTAGGTTTTTTTTTGGCCATTCCCTTCCTCACCGTTAAGGCTATACGAGATTTTTCCGGGCCAGGGAGTGTGAGCGGGGATTTAAAAGACTCCCCCGGGACGCGAACTCGTGACTGTTTTTATGACACAATTATCATATATCAGGTTGCCGGGCAACGGCGGTGCAGTGCACACGCTTCAGTTCATTCGGCCACCTCCCCCACCTTGAGGAACTAGGTGTCGACATTAAGGACGTAGCGAGGTTGGCTGAAAATATAGTCCTCGACTCCCTGGGAATCATTCACCACCACGTGCATGGCTAGCCCGAGAGTTTTAATTTATGTATTTATTTATTTATTTAATGAATAATTGAAAAAAATAGAGATAGAGAGAGAGAAGTGAGATAAAGGGAAACTAAATGTTAAAAAAAATAATTAAAAAAAGCATGAACAATGAAAGGAAGGAAAATGGGGAAAAAAGGAAAAAAAATAAAATGTATATATATATATATATATATATATATATATATATATATATATATATATTACTAATATTAACTAATACTTCTGTATATTTATATAAAAGTTCATATATTGTCCTAAGGATAGAAGAGTATGCTGTGTATATAGCAACCCAATATAATTGGGCAGCAATCCTTTATATTTTATATTTTATGAAAATAAAGTGTCTCTCTCTAGAAATTCTCTCTCTAAAGACAAATCTTCATTGTTATCAAATATATAATTATTACATAAATCAGCTTCTCGAGATCCCCTCGGACAATCTGGTACAGGGGTACGTGACAACCAAGCAGCAACATTTGCCTGGGATCTTTGGTCTTGTAAGTATAGTTGGCCATTGTCAATGCCCACTTTTATATCTGTTTAAATTGTTTGCTGCACACATTGGTATTCCTTGTCTGAGTTCAAATATTGCTATTAGAGGTTTATTATCATTTACCAAAATAAATTCCCTTCCTAATAATTAGCTGTGGCATTTTTTCACTCCAAAATTTAAAGCTGCTGCTTCTTTATTTCATTGAAAGTCAGCTCTTTCTGCAATGGGCAGGATTCTACTCTCTTGTCCACCCCTTAAGATCGTTGAAAAATCACTGCTCCCAGACCAGAGTCTGAACTATCCACAGTAACTCTAATATGAATTGATGGATCATAAAGAGCTAGTGAACAATTTTCTAGAACCACCGTTTTTATCCTGCCATATGCCTCATCACACGTAGAAGAACAGTTGCAGGGAATTCCTTTCTTCAGCAAACTATAGAATGACTTTAGTATTGATGATAATCTTGATATAAATTTTGCCAGGAACATCAAAAAACCGATGAAGCTTGGTAATTCTTTAACATTGTGGGGTCTTGCAGCCCGCAGAACATCTTCAACCTTTTCATCCGTGGAATGCCGACCGAATGCATCAATACTAACTCAGAAATATTTCAATGATTTTTTTCAAAACACATTTTTTTGGTGAACGTTGGCGTTAAATGGTCTTAGGCCAGCAGCACTGAGCCTATCAACACCCGAAACTAGCGGATTTTTAATTCATCTAAGTTTTCTGCACCAATTAATATAGCATCCAGCAATGCAGCAGTTTCATAAAGCCGATCGAATAAGGTATCCTTATTTTTTTAAATTTATTTTTTATAAATATTATATTATTTTTATAAGCAGGGGCCACTCCGAAGTGAAGTCGTGTGTAAGTAAACAGCCCTTTTCTTGTTGTAATAGTGAGCAATGACTTACTTGCTTCATCTGCAACCAATTGTTGATAAGCATGTGACAAATCTATTTTTGCTAAAACCTTACACCATCGAACTTTTTGGAATAAATCCTTTACTCGGGGAAGAAGGTGATGATCGTTTTCAGGTCATGGGTTCAGAGTCAGTTTGTAATCATCACAGATCCTCCTTTCATTAGTACTGGAACAATTGGTGAAACACATGAACTATAGTTAATATATATCAGAATACCTTCCTGCACTAATCTTTACAATTCAGCATCTACTTTAGCCCTCATGGCAAAAGGCACAGGCCCTCCTGCTTTTATGAACTAAGGTTTGACGCCCGATTTCAATTCTAATGTTATCGCACCATCTGTAAAAACTGCAAACCGATTAGATTACACCTCTGGATAACAATGTATTGCTTCATCCCACAAATTTGATTCTTCATTACTAAAAAATAATTATTTGCCTCATAGCTATTCATAATTTTAAATACAAGGTCCTCAAACCATGTTCGTCCAAGCAGTGAAGAACCATCCGATTCCACCAAATCCATTCCAGATTAGAGTATATGCGTCCATTATAGTCCACATTCACGTTTAAACTGCCAAGAGGTGCCCACTTTTCCTGAAAATATAAGACAAAAGTCTTCTTTGCAGCCCTCAATTTTAAGCCAAGCAGTTTCTCCTTCAAAAGAACAGAGATGCCCAGAACGGAGTTTCATGGCGCAAGTTGCGTCATCAAAATTTTTTTGGGAGGCAAAAGTCATGAATTTTCGGACTAAGGAACAAACGAAAAACATGGATCAGACCACAGAAAGTGTAATCATATATGATCTACGGTTTTTCTAATTCTATCTTAGCCTGCTTTGTTTTTAAGAAAATGTGACTAATAAAATATCTTGGGAGGAGGGGGGTGGTTGATTCTTGCGCAATTGACCTTGGGGAGGGGATGGGCACCCCTGCCGAAGAATGGGAAATTGCCTGAAGAATGGAAATAATCTATTCTTAATCCGATTCACAAAAATAGCTCTTAGACTGATTGTAATAACTATCGAGGAATTTTCCTCCTTTCGATATCTTATAAAATATTCACATTAAACGTTACTAATTGAATCACGGAAGACTATCAGTACGGATTTAGATAGAACCGTTCAACTATTAATCAAAAATTACTTATGGAAAATATTAGAGAAAGAAATAGTGTACAACTACACGGTGGGCCAGACCCCCCTACCGTTCACCCCCTCCCCCCCTCATCCACATATCTACAAATTGCATATCGTTGTGTTCCTTGTAACAATTTATTAAAAAGAAAGCCAATGTTCCCACAAAAAAAAGTGCTGCCCCAAAATGGCGTCCAAACATGGCGGACTGACGACTTTGACTTTAGTTCGTTTTTTGGTCACAGAGAATCAGCATTAGACTTAATTTCGTTATATTTGGTATTTTATTAAAGCTGGATAGTCAGACAATCAGAAAAAATGAAAAAATAATTAGTTTAGGCTATAAAAAACGCCAGTAAAGTCAATTTTTCAGAAAAAAAAGTTTCAAGTTGAAAATCAAGCGTCGTTTGTAATTAAACGGCCAAGAATAACGCAAAAAGTGCGGAAATAACACATCTGGGGAATATATTTATCTTTCTAAATCACTGATTACTTTTTAAAATATTTGAAACAGTTCCGTATAAAATGCACTTTTTTGAAATAAATATTTTGCTGAATATCTTGAATTTTTTATTTAACGCTTACAGTTTAACACTTTGTTTTGTATATTTAATGATTATTAGAGGTAATTTAAATTGTATATACTTCTCCAGAAATGAGTCATATTAATACCTGTTTTATAAACTAAAATAATATGTACCTAATCTGAATTATATAAAATGAATAGTTGTTTAGTAAAACTCATATATTACAATTATAAATTTTATTTCCTTTATTTTGTTCGGAAGTTGTTCGGACCATATCATAAAAAAATAGGAAATTTTAATATTGAATGGATTATTCTTTCTGCATAAAGAAAGATGGAAAGGGCGAAGCTATAAGTTCTTCTAGGTAACCGGCACTGATTGTTAGAATTTGCTCTCAAAATGAGTGAAAACGCGAAATTGAAACGAAAAATTGGAAAAATACAGTAAGCGAAAGAGAAAGGAAGTGGCAAAATCTCAGAAAAGAAAACAAGGATCAGTATCAATTATATGGCTAAACGAATATATAGTAGATAGATGTATGTATCCCTTCCGCAGTCAAAGGTGAATTGCGGTGACGAATAATCCCTAAAAAAACAATATGCGCTGCGCCAAACAGTAAACGTCCGAAAGTTAAACCGGAGCGAACGTGGGAAAATTGGGTTTATTCTGATCTGGTGGGGTTGGGATTAGACGGCGCAAGGTGGAGGGAGGAGTAAAAACCGAGAGTGGGTGGCAGCCTTGAATATTCACGTGGTAATATAATATAATATTATTTTATTAATGACTGTAAATTTAAATTATTTTTATTTTTAATAAGCAACTGACATGTGTTAACTTATGTTTTAACTATTTTCACATTAATTTGTGTTTTTTTAAATATATTTTTTTTTTTTTAATTTATTTATTTATTCAGAAATATTACAATCCATCACAATTAAGGGCACTTATAATAGTGTTCATAGAGCACATTCACACTCTATTTACAATAAATAAAATAAATAATACAGGAAATAATAATACTAAAAGTAAATGTATATAAACAAATGAACTAAACTAATCAAAATAACAACTAAAACACTGAAAAAAAAATAATGCTTCCGTGGATGGTAAGAGACCACATGGAAGATCAAAAACCCCATGCGTATTACTGTATTGAAAAGAGGATTTGGAAGTGCTTTCAAAGAGTCCATAAATTTTACATGTCGTTTTAGAATGAACTGTTCAATCGTGGGAAGTTCAAAGATTTCGTGCAGCTGATCTACCTTTAATTTTTTCAATGAAGTGGACCGAGCAATTTTTCTCAATACACTGTTTTGGTATCGTTGGATGTGTTTTAGTGTGCCGTCAGTAAGATGTGTGAAGAGTGGTGCGTCGTACATCAAGGTAGGTCGTAAAATGCTTTTATATATTAGTAATTTAAGTCTAAGTGACAGTGTTGGGGAAGTTAGAAGATGTTGGAGTCTATATGTTTTCAGTCTTACAGATTTGATTTTATTATAAATGTGAGTCGACAGTTTCATATGCCGATCTAGCTTAATGTAAAGATTTATGATGGAGCGAGACGGTGGCTGAGTTGTTTTTCCAATTTTAAAGATCTTTGGTAGCCTACTTTTTTTTCCTTTTTGAAGTGAAAAGACTACACAATCGGTTTTTGAGCTGTTCTCTTTAATATTTAAAAGTTCTAGCTTTTGTACAATTGTTTGGCAAACAGTCTCGGCTTTACCTAATGCTTTGGTATGATTTACGGTTGCACTATAAACGGCTATATCGTTTGCGAAAGCGGCAATGGTAGCGCGTTTGTAGTTCTGACCTATGATGTCCGCCGTGTAGATGCAAATCAATACTGGTGAAAGAACTGCTCCTTGGGGTACACCGCAGGTCAGGGGAACAGTACGGGAGTGTTTATCTAGTACTCGTACAGCCAGGCTTCGGTTTGTTAAGAAGGACTGTATGATACTGTAGAGCTGTTCAGGGCACTCAAGATCAAGTAGCTTCTGGCAGAGGATGCTGTGAGATACGGAATCGAATGCTTTCGAGCAATCTATAGATATCATTGCCGTGGCTGTATTTTTATCGAAATTATTGCAGATTTCAGATTGCAGTTTCATTAAATGGTGTTGAGTGTTTAGTTGTGTTTGGAAGCCTTTTTGTTCATGTGGTATGACAGATTATTCCTCACAGAAATCCCTAAGATAATTCAGAATTATCTTTTCAAAAATTTTTGCGAGATGTGGCAGTAAACTGATAGGTCTATAGTGTTCTGGAGAATTGAATGTCTTAATAGAGGGAACAATATTGCATGCTTCTGGAAAATATCTCAGTCGGAGGCAGGTATTGTATAAATTGGTAAGGTGTAATATACATCTCCGAGGAAGTTGTTTTAGCAAAATGGTTTGTACACCATCTTGACCCGGTGCACGGTTACCGGTAGCTCGTGGAATAATGGTTTTTATTTTTTTAGGATTTATAAACATGAAATTTATGTCTCTGGTCGTACTGGGTATGATCGATTTTGGGCCAGTTCTGACATAAATATCCCTTCCGTAGTGGTCAACCAGAATCTCGGCTTGCTCAATAGATGTAAGCAGGCGGTCCCCGTCGTGAAGTAGAATCGTTGAAGACTTTATAGTTGCAGTTTTTGTAAGTTTCCAGAATTTTCTGACGTCGCCGTGAGTTGCTGTGACTCGATCTTGCCATAATGACGTCTTCCATTTTTAAGTAAGTTTTTGATTTGGCATGTAATTGAATTTAAAACTTTCTTAACTTCCGAGTTCTTGGTACGATACCACCTATTTTTCAGGGTTCGCCAACATTCGATAAACGTCATAATATGCGGTGGAGGTCATCTGAGGTGCGGTGGTTGTTGCAGAAAGGTAGGTATAGTTAATACTGCAGCATCCAGAAGCACACTGGTGAAGAATTTGATGTATTTGTCAACGTCTTCTCTTGTTCGGAGGGGAGGCACTGCCTGCAGTTTATTGAATATTTCGTCTCGATATCTCTTCCAGTCTGCCTCCTGAAACTTAAAATTTCTTCGCCATTGGTTTTTCTGATCTTCCATGTATATTATAGACAACTGGGCGGTGATCTGATGTGATGAAGTCAAGGGCAGAGCATCCAGTAATACGATGTGGTTGTCAAGTGAGAAGGAGGTCAATAGTAGAGGTAGACCCCTTCCCAGCATGGCGATAAGTGTATGTCGCTGGGTGCACCACCGTGAAAGCTGTTTTCACCAGATGTTTTCCAGCACCGTTCAAAGAAGTATTGTGCCATAGACTGTGCCTAGCGGTGAAATATCCCACAAGCCAATGGTTTGTTTTCTTCGCACAGATTTCAAGCAGTTGTCGTAGTTCTCGTAAAGACCCACGAGGTCGACGATAGATACCAGTAATGTAGGTAGGCTGTTGCATCAATACTTGTATAGTGAGATGACTGATCCTGTTGTCTACTATGCGGACTGGTGTGGGTATCTTCTTCCAAGTTATGCCGTGACGTATCGCTATAATTACACCTCCATGAGGATAATAACATTCATCAGTGACTACTGAGTAACCCTGGAAGCGAGGGCGACGATTCAGTGTCCGAGTATCTGTAATGATTGCAATAGAGGGCTCAGTGATGGCTAACAGTGCTTCCACTACTTCTATCTTGACTGACAGGCGGTTACAATTGAAGTTAAGAATGGAGTATTCTATCATTTTTGGGTAACGAGGCTCACTACTTTTTTTTTTTTTTTTTTTTTTTTCTTTTTTTTTTTTTTCCTAGCCCCTATGGATAAGAATATGTATTATTACAAAATGTTTGCTTGTTTGGCTTTTTGCTGAATATGAGATTCATTTTAAAGCCTTTTTGTGTTATATATGTTTTATGATATTTTGTTAATCTTTAGATTAACATTTTTGGGAGTAAAAAGACGTTGGGGCACGTCTTCGTTATGAAGTTTTTGAACATAAAACTAAAACTAGCCTAAGCCTAAAACTAATATTATAAATTATGACTAAATCTAATATTTACACTAAAGCGTCCATATCGCTTCTCTCCTAAAATGTCATCTGCCATCTTACTGGCGGGGGTGCAGGTGTTAATGTACTGAACAGTGGATTCGGTAGATATTTTAGTGAGTCCAGGAATTTAATATGTCTTCTCCTTATAAATTCCGGGACTGTTGGAATATCTAGTATGCGGTGTAGCTCTGGTGGTTTCTCTTTCTTCCACACCGTTGTTCTCACTATCTTTCTTAGCATCGTGTTCTGGAAGTTCTGGAGGTGACGATGCGTAAATTGCGTGAGATGTGTGAACAGCGGTGCCCCGTAGAGCAGTGCCGGTCTTATTATTGCTTTATACACCTGCAGTTGGGGCGCAGTGAGAGAGCTGAGGATGTCAGAAGATGGTGCAATCGGTAGGTTTTTCTCCTAATCGATCTTGTTTTCTTGTGTATGTGTGTAGTGAAGTGTAGGTGCCGGTCCAGAGTGATGCCCAGGTATACAATTGAGTTGGATGGTGTGATATTTTTGTTTGCTACTCGGAGGTTTCTCGGTAGTCTATTCTTTTTCTCCTTCTGATGAGAGAACACTACACAGTCTGTTTTAGCTGGATTCACCTGAATGTTGAGGTTTTCCAGCTGTCGAACAATCTCATCACAGGTGTTTTCGGCCTGTTGTAGTGCTGTCTTGGGGTTTACACTGCGACTGTAGATGGCGATGTCGTCTGCGTACGCAGCAACGGTGGCTGTTTTGTAGTTCTTGCCTACTACATCCGCTGTATAAATTGAGAACAGTACTGGCGAGAGGACTGCTCCTTGTGGCACACCGCACGTCAGGCGAATGGTGTTGGAATGCTCATCTTGTACTCGCACCGATAGACTTCTATTTTGGAGGAAGGAGGCAATGATTGTGTATAGCTGCTCTGGGCACTCGAGATCTATGAGTTTATGGCATAGAATGCCATGAGACACAGAGTCGAATGCCTTTGTGCAGTCAATTGAAATCATGGCTGTTGCCTCGTTCCTGTTGAAATTGGTGTTTACCTCATGCTGTAGTTTCATTAGATGGTGTTCTGTGCTAAGTTGGGCTTGAAAACCAGTTTGCTCGTAAGGAATTACGGAGTGTTCATCACAGAATTCCCGAAGGTAATTCAGAATGATCTTTTCGTAAACCTTAGCGAGGTGCGGCAGCAAACTTATGGGTCTGTAGTGATCTGGTTTGTCTCCCGGTTTAGCCGGCTTGAGGAGTGGAAACAGGATAGCATGCTTCCATTTCTCGGGGAAGTATCTCAGCCTCAAGCACGAGTTGTACAAGTTCGTGAGATGAGCAATTCCTTTGCGTGGCAGTTGTTTAAGGAGAACTGTCTGTATTCCTTCATGACCAGGAGCCCGGTTTCCATGTGATCTCCTAAGTATGGCTTTAAGTTGTTTCGGGCTGACGAACATGTAGTTGTCCTCTCTGGTCATATCGGGAATCGAGAGCTGATTTCCTGTCCGTTCAATGATGTCTTGGTTAAAGTATTGGACCAAAACTTCGGCTTGCTCGGCATGGGTAAGAAGGCGGTCTCCGTCGTGCAGGCGCACACCTGAGCTTTTCTTCGTCGCTGCCTTGGTGAGTTTCCAGAACTTCCTATAGTCCCCGTGGGTTGCTTCAAGACGCTGATGCCACCTAGCTGTTCTCCATTGTCGCATCAGATTCTTGATTTGGGTGGTGAGTGAGTTTAGGGCCTTCTTGATGTTCTGGTCTCTGGAACGATAGTACCTGTTCTTCAAGGTGCGCCTGCTCTTTATGAGTGCCATGACGTGTGGTGGGGGTGACTGTAGGTGGGGTGGTTGTGGATGGTAGGTGGGGATAGCCTTCTGCGCAGACTCCATTATGACTGTAGTGAGGAAGATAATGTATGTATTTATCTCCTCTTTAGTTTTCAGCGGTTGAATGGACTGCAGTCTATGACATATTTCTTCTTTGTAACGACTCCAATCTGCCTCCTGGTAATTGAATTTCTTTTGCGCTGTTACCGGTTTTCTTCCCTGGACTTCATATACCACCGGGCGGTGGTCTGACGTGATAAAATCGGTGACAGTGCAACCTGTGGGTAGATGGGTGTACAACCGTGTAAGCGGTTTTCACCAGATGTCTCCCAGCTGCGTTGGACCTGATGTTATGCCATAAACTGTGTCTTGCATTAAAGTCTCCTATGAGCCAATGGTTAGTTTTCACCCCACAGGTGTCTACTAGTTGCCGTAGCTCTCTTAGCGACCCCCTTGGGCGCCGGTAGATGCCTGTGATGTAGGTGGGTTGGCCCATGAGCACTTGGACAGTCACATGGCTTATTCGGGCGTCTTGAGTGTTCATAGGAGGAGGCATTTTCTTCCACGTTACGCCATGCCTCACCGCTATGAGAACACCTCCATGTGGGTCGTGCTGGTTGTCCATGGCTACGCCGTATCCACGTAGGTAGGGCGGTGGTCCTTGGAGTCTAGTGTCTGTGAAGACTGCGACAGAAGGCTGCGTTATTGCCAAGAGCATCTCTATTTCATCTTTCTTCGAGACGAGGCTGCGGCAGTTGTAGTTAAGCAGGGTGAAGCTGTTCATTTGCTGGAGCCCTGGTTCTTGATGTCCCTTAATGCCGCTGTCATCTCCCGCATCAGAATGGTGAACTGGGTGAGCATGGTGCCCATCTGCCCCACCAGCGTGACCATGAGCTGTGATTGGTCAGTTGAAGGTGGTGTGGGTAAGGTCTGATGTTGCGCATGCGCAGCCTCTTCTGTAGTTGGTGGGAGATGGGAGGGATGACTAGTCTGCTCTGGCTCCGCCCTATTGGTGGTAGGTGGTGGGGACGGCTTCAGTAATGACGCAAAATCCGTGCCCTGGCGAATTTTTGCGCTGTTTTTTATTACTTGAGTTTTAGTCTTAGCGGCGGCTTTCTCCTCTTTCTTCTTTTCCGCTAATTCCTCTAGCTGTTTGCGGTGAGGGCATTGTCTGTAAGATGCGACGTGTGCTCCGCCGCAATTCGTGCACTTCGGCACGCCCTGTCGCTCACATTGGGATATTTCGTGTTCTCCCCCGCAGCGTACGCATTTTGCTTTGTGTCCGCAGTAATTTCGAGTATGCCCGAATTGCTGACATTTGTAGCACTGAGGTGGGAGTATTTCCTTTCTTTGTATGTAGTTTACTACGGTAAACTTGCATCTATTAACATGTTTTACCGTGTCCTGTATATGCTTTACGGTTGTTCCTTTTGGTACCGTGATGACAATGGGCATTAAATCGGTTTTTCTGCCCTCTGGATCAGTTTTTTGTAGGCGTCTGACGTCCGTGGCCTGAACTGTCTTGAATGCCTCGCTCACATCAGTTATGGGGATAGATATGTCAAGGTTTTTTATGACATATTTATTTTGCATTTTTGATGTCTTGCGGGGAGCATATGAGTGGTGACCAATTCCACAGTAATTAAAATGCTGTAGGAGTATTGGTCGGTCTGCCGGTCTTTCTAAATATATGAGAATCTCCGTTCTGTTTAATCGGAGATAGTATTCATTAATTTTAATTTTATCTAGGAAACTTCTAACCTGTTGTAGAGTGAACTTTTCCCTGTCCATGACTACAGGCGGTATTTTAGTTTCTTGGGTGATGGGGGTTGCACTGGGTGTGGATGCTGCGGCTGAAGATGTAGTCGCGGCTGTTGTAGCCATATTCTCTTCTGTTTGCATCTCGGCTAGCGGTTGAAACTGGTTTTTAACTTCAACCGTTTTCTTTATCGGTGCTCTTACTTTCCTCTTTGAGACCTTCTTGGGTTTTTGAAGAGATTGAGCAACCTCTTCGTCCTGCTCGGGTGGAAGTGGAACGTTTAAACCTTCCATTAGTACTGTCTTTATTAGCGTCTCTAAAGGTTTAAATAACCGGCACTGATTCTAAACACTATCACTGACACGAACGCGCTATATCACTGAGTCGAACTGAATTGTATTGGGTGTGACTTACCGGATTTGTTGATGTCTCTTGCACCGGATGGTGGCTCCGGTCAACGCACGCACTAACAACAGTGTCCCTGATGGCAGCACTTGCCAGAGCCACGCTACCCGTACCTCTAAGGGTTGCTGTCAAGGGTGAGCCCAAGAGATAAGCATGGGTCTTGACAGCTTTAGGGTGCAAATCTGAGCAAGCGGAAAAGCTTCTTCTGGAAACACTTCTTCTGATGTCTTCTTCCTAGGTCTTCACTGTTCGAAGGCTGGAGCTGAAGTGTGAAGGCTCACTACTGAATTTATTAAGGTAATTAATTGTTGTAGTAGTCTATTCATAGATTTTTGGAACTGTGTAAGCCAAAAGCTGCCACCTGCCCTAGGGACCAGGCTCGTATTTAAACTAATAACCAGTCCTCAGACCAGTGAGATGCAACACTAGTAACAATTATTATTTTAATTAGGCCCTGAGATCTCAAAGTCCAAACTCTTTTTATTTTTATTTAATTATAGTTCATAAATACATATTTTAAAAATATTACAAATATTAGTTATTTATAGAAGGAGTAATTACAAAAGGAAATAACAATTAGCTTTAAAATGACATACGTAATTCACTGGGCAAAGAACAGGTTGCGCCACTAGAGTGATATAGTTCATTAGAACAAAGCCTAGAGGGCGCCACGCGTATCCTCCAAAACATCATACCACTATTTATTTATAATTGGTAATTGGTTGACTGTCGTGGATAATGAAGAGAAGAATAGTTGGGGTGCTCAGTCAAAAAAGGAAGGCAAAAAATAAATTATAATATTTATTTTTTACATATGCCGACGTTTCGACCTGAAGTTCAGGCCATCATCAGGGCTAAGAAAATAACCAGATAACAAGGTATGAGAAACATAAGTAATGATGGTAAAAAAGATAATAAAAAATGAGAAAATAAAATAGATTAGATCTAGATAAAATAGATCTAAATAAAAGAAAAATAAAATAGATAGATATAAAGTAAAATGAAATTGTTAGAATAATGACTAAGAACTAAGAGATAAATAATACAGACTGTTACATAGTGTGGAATGATGAAGTAGGCATAATCAAAAAGGGGGTGACAAAAGTGTTACATTGGGAATCTTAGAATAAAATGTAAAAACATAAAAAAGAAATATAAAGTTATATAAGAAATGAGAATAAAATAAATAGTAAAATTAAAAACATTGAGAATGGAGTAGTTAGATAGAAAATTGAGATATTGTAAAGTCTATCAAGATGTACAGACAATGTATAATATAATAGAGAGTTAACAACAGAGAAAAGGAATGAAAGGAAGGAGGGAAGAAATTGAGAAAGCTGAAATAAGAAAGAAATAAAAGAAGTACTACCTTTCTCCTTAAGTGTCAAGGGGAGAATAAAGTCGTTACAAAGAAGGTGGAGAGAGAAGGGATGTGGAGGTGGCGTCATCTCTAACGGTTATCGGACGAAGTTTGAACTAGAAGAATGCTAGAAGCCTAAATAGGTACGAGAGATATATTATGTAGAAAAATTATGGAATATTGAACGAAAGTTAATAGAAAGTGAAAGAAAAATTCAAAGAAAAATAACTATTGAGTAATAAGGAAGAAAGATTGAAATAAAAATATATCATAATACA